>CM070773.1:159744334-161181834 GCA_036346955.1 Dipus sagitta
TATCTGAGGACATGTTGATTTGGGCACAGTTGGTTGTGTGTGGTGACCCGCACCTCTACTCCCAGCATTCAGGGATCTGAGGCACGAAGATTGCCACAAATTCATGGCCAGTGTAGACTGCCCACATCTACCTTAGCTCACCTGCAGACAGGTGCTGAGAGAGGGTGGGAGCTCACCTCTGATGCCATCTCAGGAGCGGGACAGCTGCCTGGAATGGCTTGAGCACATCAGCGAAGTGCTGACTCTCATTTATGCGGGACACTGTGGTAACCCGAGACGTCCTGGCCACGCCAGGTGCTTGCCCTAAAACAAACTTGGTTTGACTGTGCACCCACTCAGGTGTGCATTTGCAAGTGAGCAGCCAACCCACTGACGGGCTGTTGCACATCAGCACTTTTTGATGGGCTCCGGAAAAGATTAAGGATAAACTTCACTGCTCCTTGGCCAGTGCCTCAGCTCATCGCCAGCAGAGGAAGCGCTGAGCTGCTCAAGTGTGGCCTGACCTGGTGCTGTCCCCAGGTACACTGGCAGGACAGGCGGGTGTCTCCTGCAGGTCTGGCCTGGGCTTCTGTCCCTGATGGCTGCTGAAGGAAATGGCTTTGTTCCCTCACAGCATCCAAGTCCCAGTGTGGTCCCACCCTGTCTGTCATCTGTGGGTCCTTCGGAAGGTTGTACAGTTGGTATAGGCACCTACATACAGTTTCACTCTCCTTGCACAAAAAGTCGCCTGGGTCGTACAGTGAATTCTGAGCAGTTTATAACTCACCTGGCGAGAATGGTTTTCAGTGACAAGCAGGTGGATGTGCTTCACCAACCTTAGTCACAGACATAGGATGGTTTTAGTAATTGCGAGGCGCAGCTATCCTTTTCCTACATCCTACATGTCAGCGACCGAGTGGTGTATGTGACTGGGAGGTGGCAGGTGCTGCGGAAGTGGACTCAGCTCCAGTGGACAATGCACAAGGGCCATGTGGAAGTTTTTCTGTGAACCTAGGGCCAGAGGGACTAGCCCAAGTAGGGTGTCTGTCTTCCTTTAGAAAACGACTTTTGAACTGAGAATCAAAAGATGTTTTGAGTTGAGTTTTCTGTTTGAAGGAGATATTGGGGAAAAGGAGCATTTGTATTAATAGAATTCTAACTTAAAAAAATTAGCACCCTTAGTAAGAAATTCTACCATGAAAATCAGTACATATATATATATATATATATATATATGCCATACACCTGTAACTAACATAAGCATTTCTCTCTGCGATGCCCTCTGCTGTTGTTGGAGGCAGTGTGCAGTTGTAGGATGAGAGCCTGGCTTGGAGTCTCAGCTCTGTACTTGGCTTTGTACATTAACCTCTCTGCTTTGTTTTTCTCAGTCAGGTGGAATGTTCTTTGCCCTGTCAATTGTTCTGAATCTGGAAAGAACTAATGCAGACATAGATGCTGATGTTCCTCCTGGTTCTAAGTAATTTCTATGTAGATACTGGCTACTGCTGTTGTTATTATTATTTCTATTTCATTTTGTTGTTGTTGGTGGTGGTTTGTTTTGTTGAGAGTTTCATGTAGCCCAGGCTGGCTTTGAACTTATTATGTAAGTGAGGATGACTTTGAACTTCTGACCCTCTTGCTTCAATCTCTCAGGTGCTGGGGCTATAGGACCCATGGTTTTGTGCATGCTACGCAGGCACTGTACCAACTCAGCTACATCCTCGGCCCCCTAGCTCGTTTCTCAAAACTCTCTGGGAAGTTCAGTGGTTTCCAGCAGACTGTTTGAGAAACACTGCTTTGTGGGTGGAATGCTCTAGATTTGTGAGAACGTTATCCCACAGGCAGGTGGCTACTTGTTAATCACTCAGGTTGGAGCTTGACCCTTATCAGGAGAGCAGCTCCAGAAAACAGACAGGGTTTGAAAAGTTCAAGGATCCCTCACAGTTGTGCATACAGGGACCAGCCCCAGTAGGCTGTTGCACGCATGGTGGTCTTTGGAGACAGTGAGTGGAATTCATGGGGCTTGGTTATTTGATTTGATGGAGGGGGAAAAAAAAAGACAATAGGAAATACCATGTTTTTTGGCCTCATCGGCTCACACTGATGAGAACATGCTAGAAGGGGGTGGGTGCCAGAGTGAGCCCAGCATGCCTGTGATTGGCCCAGATAGGGTGACAGGCCATAGGGTAAGGTACTGAGAAGTCAGAACACCTGATCTTGTCATTGTTGGGGAAGGGAGTTGTCAGGGAAGTGTGTTCCAAGCAGCAGCAATAGTGTAGGGCAGGGGTGCAGCTGAAGGAGGAGCAGTGTAGACACACAGGTTTCCAGGACAAGGCTGTGTTTTGCGGTACTTACAGTGCTGTGGTCATTAGTGACCTGCCAAGTGATCCCCAAATTCCCAGGGCTTCTTGGCAGCAGAGGGGTCTGGCTGGTGGCAGCCCATGCCATGGAACAGACCTCCATGTTCTGTGTGTGCCAAACCACATAGTCTTGGACGTGCATGCTGCTTCCAAAGAAAGGACATCACATACTTGTTAATTAAGAAGGAAGGCTTTTCCCAACACTTCTTACATAGAAATAAACACAAACACAAAATCAGTGACAAATTTTTATGTCTTTTAAGCACTAGGCATGATATTTGAAGGGATATATTAATTCCATTAGCAGATTTTTCAAAAGGGGAGTGTAGAATTTTAAGTGTGGGTATATAGTTCAGTTGGTATCATGCTTGCCTAGCCCTGAGTTCAATACCCAGCACCTAATAAAATACGTCTGTTGTTACATGCCTGTTTATCCCAGTCCTCTGAAAGCAGAGGTAGGTGGATCAGAACTTCGAGGTCATCCTTGGTTACATAGTGAGTTTGATGATAGCCTGGATTATATGAGACCTTGCCTCAAAAATAATGATCATAAGCTGGGCGTGGTGGTGCATGCCTTTAATCCCAGTAGAAGGAAGGCAGAGGATCACCAAGAGTACGAGGCCACCCTAAGACTACATAGTTAATTCCAGGTCATCCTGGAACAGAGTGAGACCCTACCTCGAAAAACCAAAATAATAATAATAATAATAATGATCATAGAATTTAGGTTATGAACTCATTTAAAAATATTATTTGCAAGCCAGGCGTGGTGGCGCACGCCTTTAATCTCAGCTCTTGGGAGGCTCTTGGGAGGTAGGAGGATCACCATGAGTTCTAGGCCACCCTGAGGCTATATAGTGAATTCCAGGTCAGCCTGAGCTAGAGTGAGACCCTACCTCGAAAAAAAAATTTATATATATATATATATATATATATATATATATATATATATATATACATTATTTGGAAAGAGGAGAGAAACAGATTGAGAATGGGCATGCCAAAACCTAGAGCCATTGCAAATGAACTCCAGACACAGTACCACTTAGTGCATCTTGCTTTACATGGATACTGGGGAATTGAACCTAGGCTATTAGGCTTTGCAAACAAGTGCCTTTAACCATTGAGCCATCTCCCCAGTCCCCTGAAGGACTCATTGTTAAGTAAAGTATTAAAGTACAACTCGAAGGAACAGTGAGTGGCCGGTTTTGCTGACTGTGGAGCACATCTTACCTTGATGGGAAGAGAATTTGTCTCATGCTCTCTGTTTCTTTTCTGTGCTGGCAGCTAGGGATCATTCCCAGAAGAACCTCCCAAAGGTTGTATGAGTTAAGAGTCTAAACCCTAACCCTGCCTGCACACATCTGTGGGGAGATACTTAGGTCAAATACCTGGATTCATTAAAGGACCAACTTCTGTTTCATTTCTCTTTCTCTTCATCTCCCTTCTACCTTCTGCCCCCTTCTATCCCCTTCACCTCACTTGCCCCTCCTCCTACTCCCTTTTCCCCCTTAGTGCTGGAGGTCAAGGCCAGGGCTGTCTTCTCAGCTGTGCTATTGATTCAGGTGTCCCCCATAAACTCTTGTGTTCTGAATGCTAGGTCACCAGCTAGTGGCAGTTTGGGAATTGGATCTTCCTGGAAGCAGTCTATTGTTGTTTTAGCCAGCTTCCCCTTGCCAGTGTTTGGCACACTCTCCTGTTCCTGTTGTCCACCTGATGTTGGCCAGGAGATCATGTCCACCCTCTGCTCATGCCATTATTGTTCCTGCCATCATGGAGCTTCCCCTTGAGTTTGCCAGCCAAAATAAACCCTTTCCTCCAACAAGCTGCTCTTGGTTGGGTGCTTTCTACCAGCAACATGAAGGTGACTGAAATGCCAGCGAATGTGCCTACCTTAATTAACTTTTTCAAAGCAAGCAAACAAGTCTGAAGAAAGCTGTGCTGTTTGCCCATTAGAACATGCCATCAGGTGTCCTTACTGTGCTGTTATTTATTTATTTGAGAGAAACACAGACGGAAAGAGGTGTCTTTTACTCTTGGAGTTCTATGCTTCTCTTCTCGGAGTGGACCTGTGTCATTTGGACTGGCAGCATCCCCCTGAGCACCACTGTTCTGTGTGGTGGAAGTCCTTGTGGTCTTAGAGCAGCGTATCCTCGCTGGTTCCATGGATTGCAGGGAATCTCCATGGGAGTGGACCTGCTCCGCAGAAGTGCTCTCCACCCTTCTCTGGCCCTGCAGCCGATGGACTGTGTCTAATTACAGAGCAAGCACCGTAAACAGCCACAAAATAGAAGGGTGGGAGGCATCTCTGAGTACTGACCAGACAGAACCCAAACAGCATCAGAAGCGGTGGGGAGAGCGAGCCATGTCTGACCTCAGCCTTGAAGCCTTTGTCAGCAGCAAGGCAGAGTGGGTGGAGCTTCAGCTGCTGATTCTTTTCAGCTGTTTTTATGCTGCTCTGACCCCCACGTAAGGCTCTCGGTTCTCTCCTGCCCACTGGTTGCCACCACATTCTGACTTTTAGAGCACTGTCTTGAGAAGAAAATTATTTGCCAAGAATCATAGGACTGAGCCTGAAGATAGGGCCATGCACAGCGACACTGCGAAGAGAACTCTTCCTCCCTCGTTGGGGAGTGGAGTCTACAAAGCCACACGCGCCTCTTGTCTTCTTATCTCCGTGACAGCATTGCTTTGGCTGCTGCAGACCCAAGTAACTGACTTCAACATGCCAAGGTCTGCCTTCCTCTCCTTTAAAGGAAGCATGGAGATTGGCAGACTAACCGCCTCGTCCTTACTCAACATTTCTAATTCGTCTTATTGTTTATTTATTGTTGAGATAGTATCACATAGCCCAGGCTGGCCTCCAGCTTGCTGTGCCCCAAGGATGACCTTGAACTTGTGATCCTCCTACCTCTGTCTCCCCAGTGCTGGGATCAAAGGCACGTGTTATTGCTCCTGGTCTATTGGGTACTGGGAATGGAACCTAGGGTTTCTTGCATGTGAGGCAAGTGCTCTACCAATTGAACTATAGACCCGACCTATATTTTATTATTCTTGAAACTGTAGGAGAGTGTGCATAATGTATTTTCCACTTTTCGGCACACAGTCCAGTGGTATGAAGTTACTTCACCCTGCTGTTCACATCGTAACCAGCCATCTCTGCTACTCTTTCATCTTGCAAACACTAGCTCCCCCGTTCTCTCTTCTCCCACGTGAATCTGACTGTACACGTTCCTCAGAGAAGTGGTCAGAAGGTGTTTGTCTCTTTGCTTCTACTTAATTTCTCTGGGTATGATGTCCTCAGGGTTTTATCCATATTTAGTGTGTGTCAGAATTTCTTTCCTTTAAGGCTGAGTCCTGAGTCCATGGCCTGTATACCACTTGCTATTTGTCAGTTCATCCGTCACTGGACACTGTCTTGTGGATGATGCTACTGTAAACATGGGTGTCTGAACACGTTTCTGTCCTCAGCGGCATGACACCATTACAACTCCAGCCATCTTGTCGATAATTCTCAGAAGAACAAGGGGGCGGGCTGGGTAGAAGAGCAAGCTAAGTCAGCTTCTTTTTCTACCTCCTTCACGAATTTCCATGAACCAGAAAGAAAACATAATAATGGGGCTGGAGAGATGGCTTAGCAGTTAAGGCATTTGCCTGCGAAGCCTAAGGACTCAGGTTCAACTCCCCAGAACCCACATAAGCCAGATGTACATGGTGGCACATGTGTCTGGAGTTTGTTTGCAGTGACTGGAGACCCTGGCGTGCCCATTCTCTCTCTTAAATAAATAAAATAAGGAATAAAGCATAATAATGATATGAAATAGTTAATCCTCATTGAGTGCTCATACTTGCTAATGTGCAGGGCTGTACAGTTCTTGTAGTCCCGACAGTAAACCTGTGAGAACAATTGCTCTTTACCAAAGAAGAACTCAAGACTCAAAGAGGTCAAGTGAGCTGTCGCACTCAGCCACATGGCTTTATGTAGCAGAACAAGCGAGAGGTGAGGGTGGGAAGTTGAATTGGGATTCTGGCTCTAGGGTTCATGCTTCTAACAGCTGTCTTCTGCAGGACGCTTCTGTTCTCTAGAAAGGCTAAGGAATGTAGTTCTGTGTGAGCCTGTTTTCTAGCCCACCACAGCAAGGTTGTATTAGGAAGGAGGAGGGGGAGGGTAGATATTGGGTCAGTAGCTCGAAGCACTTGTTACGGGGCTTGTGGGGACTGCCTCTCCAAACCACAGTTTCGGAAGCCAAGTGGCCTCATGGAGCTGAGCTTCTGCCAGCCCTCCCTCCAACTGTGGCACAAGACCAGCAGCCACTGGCCAGGTCACTCTGGTTTCCTTGAGGAACAGAAAGCAGACCACAGATGTGCAGAACCTTCCATCTTCCACTTAGAAGGGCCTCTTCTTCACCACGGCGGGTGCCGGGGAAGCATCCTGCAGGTGGACATGGGTGTGACCAGCCGTGAGAAATCACGTCTGTCGTGTACAAGTGATTATCTCAGCAGGAGTGCACTGCATGCATGGCTTAAACACAATTGCTTTTATTCTTTGCTACTACTGATTTTTGTTCGTTTGTTGTTCTTTTTGAGATATGGGCTCATGTAGCCCAGGCTGGCCGGAACTCATTATGTAACTGAGAATGACTTTGAGCTTTTGATTCTCCTGCCTGTACTCCTGAGTGCTGGGATTACAGGTGTGTGCCACAATACCTGGTTATTTAGTGCTGGGGATCAAACCCAGGGCTTTGGGCATGCTAGGCAAACACTCTGTGTACTGAACTTCATCCCCAGCCACTACACTTTTGGGGGAGGGGTGTGTATGTGCATGCGCACACGCCAATTCATGTGCATGTCTACAGAGACCAGAAGAAGACATCATGTGTCCTTCTATATCACTCTTCTACCTTATTTTCCTAAGCCAGAGTCTCACACTGAACCTGGAATTTCTTCTTTTACTGGTCAGACTAGGTGACATTGAGCCCCAGTAATACAAAAGAACCCACCTTAGCTCCAGGGTTACAGATATGCACAGTCCTACCTTCCTTTTTACCTGGGGACTGGAGATGGAACTGAGGCCCTCAGGCTTGTGCAGCAAGCACTCTTACCCACTTAGCCATCTCCCAATCCCTGTTTGATACATATTTTTCTTACTCTTGGCTCGAGTATCTATCACTGTAGCCGGCTGTGAGTCTGATTTTGGAGGGGCTGCTCTCAGTCACAGTGTTCCAGTGTTTTCTGAACTGACTGCCGTGCCTCTGTGGATGAATCCCCCCGTATCTCCTAGCATGCTAGGCCATGCTCCACATTTCCATGTTCCAGCATGCTAGATTTTTTTTTAATTTACCCATTATTTTTATTGGGTATGAACTTTGTATAGACACATTGTGTGTTGGTACCATCATTTCTGTCCTCCCTGCCACCATTCTGCTGAGGGCCCTCCTCAGTGGGGTTGCAGCATGCTAGATTTTGTCTTGCAGCCCACTACCCAGCCCTTTCCCACATCTGCCTCGGTTTCCTCATTCCTGCCTCTTTCACATATAATCTTAAGAATTCAGTTTAAAAGTGTGTATGTGGAAAGCTTTTGGAAGTTTCAGCTTTCTGTTGGTGAGTTCGTGTTATTTGTTCCTTATCTCCTCAGCTTAATTATTCCCAGAGTATTTCCCGAGTAGATGTTATAAGTTCCTTCAGTAATACAGCTGTGTGGGTGGCATCTCCCCTGTGGGATTCCCAGACAAAGTGTTCACTGTGAGGTTAGGCTGACTTATACCCTGTGGCATTGTACACAGTCACTGTAAGCATATTGTCTCATCTTCAGCGGGAGATATCACCATGGTGACTGTGCAGAGAGCTGAGGTGCCTGAGCTAGAACTTTGACACAGACATCGATGGCAGCTCTGGGATGGTGGCTTGGGCACCACTCTTACTTGGCATTGCCAGCAAGGTACTCTGGCATCTGAGGCTGTGTGGCACCCAGAGTCAAGATGAGAGGAACCCACAGGCTCTCTACTTGAATGCTTGTTGACCTGTTTTGGATAGGATGGTTTGATGCATGTGACAGTTTATCTCCTTGTTCTGACCCCTTGTGGCTCCATCCCTGAACCCATGCCAGGATTGGCACCATCGCTGGCAGCTGGGTTCTTAACCCCATGACATGAAGTGCTGCGCCCCTTGCTGGTGAAACCCCTGCATAATACAGTGCAGGACCAGGACTATCGAAGAGCCACTGCTGAAATCTGACACCACCCCTCAGCTTCTGTACCAACCTCCAGAGGCCAAGCATGCTACAAGGGCATATTTCAAGTAGGTGTGTGACGGCCAGTCCCTTCCTCTTTGAGAGGTTGAAGTGATGGAAAGAGAGAGTACCTTAGTTACTTTTCTCATTGGCAACAAAGTAATTGACAAGAGCAACTTAACAAAGGAAGGGCCTGTTTTTACAGTTCGAGGTTATAGTTCATCATGGTAGAGAAGACCCGACGGCAGAAACCATCAGGAAGTAGAGACGGATAGTGCTGGCACCCAGCTTGCTTTCTTGTTTTCATTCATCCCAGGAGCCCTAACTTCTGGGATGGTGCCACCCACATTAAAGGTGTGACTTCACACCTCAATTAACCCAGTCTAGACTCTCCCTCACATACATGCCCAGGGGTGTGTCTTCTTGGCGACTCCCAACCCTGTCGGGTGGACAGTCCCATTAAGGATCACATGAGTGTCTGTGTTTTAGCTGGGGAAGCTGCTGTCTCTGAGGAGCTCTGTTTCTTCTTCTGGGATTTCAGAACAGGTATGGACTTTGCTTCTTGGCAAGTTTCCCTGAGAGTAGTCCGGGGCCTTGAAAATCATCTCGGCTCCTTCAAGTCCATGCTGCATATGCAAAACCAGTGAAGATAAAACAGGAAAATCTGAACCTCTTAATTTACTCTGCGGAGGGTGTTCTTTAAGATGTGTGCATCAACAGAAATTGTTTCCTATCATCAACAGAAAAAAGTGCTGACTGACGTCTTACTTTATAGATAATGAGACCTTCAGGGAAGTCTCCATCTCTGAGAGTTCCAGAAGCCTGACCAAAAGTCTTGAGACTTTGTTGTTTTTGTTTGGAAACTTCAGTGACCATATTATCTTTCCTTGTGATTTTCACCTACCCTGTAAACAGAGTGAGAAAACATCTGAGGGTTTTCCAGCAGCTATAGTAACACGCCTCTTTGTAGCAGTAGTTAAGATATAGAACTTGATGTGTAATACATATATAGGTGAGGGTTTAAATATCCAACTCAAAAAAATATATATCTTGGGGCTGGGGACCCAGAACCCATGAACAAAAGCCTGGTGTGCCAGTGCACACTTGTGCCCATGCTGGGAGGTAGAGACAGGGATCCTATGAGCTCACTGGCCAGTCAGTCTGACTACTCAGGGAGTTCCAGACACATGAGAGACCTTGTCTCAAAAAATATAGACAGCTTTCTTTGTCCTTTGGCTTCCACACAGACATGTATACACACACACACGCACACACACACACACACACACATATTCATAAACACAGGCACATGGTATCTTTACATGTACTGTGAGGTTTTCCCACCTTGGTATCAATTTGATTATCAGATAGGCAGATGGTAGATTATCTTTGTTACCAAATACTCCTTATTCTTTGTCCTGCTGGAACAAGATAGGTAGTAAAATCTACCATTTACTTTGTGTTGTCTTAGATGGAAGTGTTATTGTGACTTAGGACTCATTACCATTTCTTAGAGGGACTGCCTTAGGGCAATACCACTTACTGAACTGCTCTGAGGCTGAAGGAAGTGGAAAACCATGGCAACCAGATGTAGGGTGTGATTATTTGCCTCTGACCTGGCAAAGTGTTGGGTTTAACAAAAGAAGCTTAATAGAAATGCTCAAATTGACCCTTCTCATCACTAGGGTTGCTTTGAGCCCAATCAGTCTCTCATTATTATCAGAGTGATTTGAGCAAAGGCAGCCATGATCGTATTTTTCATAATCACTCCTTGAGCCAAATGTAATTTGCAATTTGTAGTATTGTATTGTGAAACAATAATACATTAGAATGAACAGAGCAAGAATTAGGAGCATGGCAGTGCAAAAGGACCAGAAAAGAAGCTGCGAGAAAGGGACCCACGAAGTCACTCTAAGTGGACGTGACTGATTCCATTTTCAAAAGAGGCCCTGAGCGGAATTGGCGTCATGTGTTGCTTTGCTCTGTTTAAGGACATGGCGAAATGAATGCCCGCATGTGTGTGTGTATGTGTGTGCAAATTATCATAAAGTTGTTGGGGTAGTTAGAGGAGAAACAAAATATAATTTGCATATTATTTGCATTTAGATGTTAGGGGTTGCAGGGTTAGTATGGTTTGATTACCTGTTTGATTACCTGTGCAAGTGTGATATGAAAAAAAAAAGACACAACAACCCTTATCTAAAAAAAAAAAAAAAACCTGGTATGGAGTAGTAATTATAATTGACCTCTTTCTGCATAAAGATAGAGAAGCCTGCCTTGTGGTCCTTGAGTCAGCCACTGGCCAGGACTCTAAACTCCCTATGGAGGTACGATGCATGCATCCTGTCTCATGTTGCAAAGATGGTCCCCACTACAGTTGTTCAGTGGCATCTGAGTTATTTGTGCATTCATCTTGTGTTTGTAAAGATTATGATGTGTGCCTATCCCTTTTATGCACCTTGGTTTTTGTAGGTTTTATTTGTTCTTTTGCCCTCTAGATCTTTGGCATTTACGGTGATTCTGTGCTGGCTTCCCGCCTCCCTACTTTAATCCTCCCTCCCCCAGTTTAATTTTAAAGTTCTCAGTTGTCTTGATATCTCCTTGCCCTGCACCCCTGTTGGATTTCCAAACTGTAACTTTCCAGCATGTCAGGTTATCCCTGGTAGCTAACGAAGGCAGTGTTGGATTAGGGTCTCATACAGACATTTTGTGAGACTGTCGCAAAAGATACACCATCCATTAAGGGCACATTGTGCATCTAAGGCCATCATAGCTTGATTCCATACAAGCTGCTTTTTCTTTCTTCAACAAGTCTGCTCCCTGCATAGCAAACAGCACAAATTTAGTTTATTAAGTCAATCAGACTAGCACTGATGAAACTGTACACAATCAAATGATGACTCTCAAGTTTTGGAATCTCCTTTTAAAGAACGCCCCTACCACACTCCAGGGCTGAAATCTGCACCCTCCTCACAAAGCACTGTCAAGCTGTCTTGTTCCCTTTCTCTCCCAGGATGCCTTCTCATCATTGTTGATTACCGAGGTGCTTTTTTTCCCCCTAAATAGGAGCTTTCTGCTTTTCATAATCAGCCTCCTTTTCCCTCATCCTCCTGCATTTCCACAGTCTGCTGCTGAGCAAATTAGTGTACTTTCATGGTAACGAGTTCTCCGAATGTCACTGAACTGTGTATGGTCATGGACAGGAAGGACATATGAGAAGTGACTTTTGATTTTTCCTTTTCCCCATTTCTACAATAGAGATGGAAGTACAGAAACTCTGGCAAGAAACTGCAAGCATACCGTTATGAAAGTGAGTGCTTGCCGGGCGGCCCTTGCTGTTGTGCCCTCCGAACGGGCGCTGACCTTTGGCACGCCTCTGCCGGGATTTGCCCATGTAGGAATGAATGACTTTAACACGCAGAGTGTCGTTGCCGTTAGAAATGTTGGCATTAGGGCTGGGGAGATGGCTCAGTGGATAAAGCAGGTGCCCTGCAAACATGAGTACCTGGGATTGGATCCCCAGAACCCACCTAAAAAGCCAGATGCTGTAGTATGAATCAGTACTCTCAGCCAGCCTGTGGTGAGAAGAGAGATGGAGACAGGAGAACCCGCAGGAGGCTCAAGGGCCAGCTAACCTGGCAAACTCAGCGTAAATGAATCTTTGCCCCAAATAAGGTAGAAGGCAAGGAACAACATCAGAGGTGATCCTTTGACCTCACACACACACTGTGGAATTCATGTGCCTGTACATGCGCGCACACACGTGCACACACAAACACACACACACATTCGCGTTCACAGGTGGAACTCTACGGGTGGCTGTGTGAGCCACTTTAATGGTCCTTTCAAGTGGCTAGAAGAACTCTTGACCTAGTCTTCAAATTCTATGTCTTTATAGACAGATTCCCTTTGGAACAGTGTCTTCTGGGCCCCAGTGTGACTGGCAGACAAAGACTGTACTAGATACCCGCTCTGAGTGTAAAGGCACAGGCTGACCTTATTCCTGTCATTGGGAAGTCAGGCTGAAGTGAGAAGAGCCTTGGCATTGCCTCTCACTTGTGCTGTCATCTAAAGGTCATTAGATGGCCTGTGCTTCCTACCCAGGGTATCCCCTAATGGGGATGACAACGCTTCCCTCACAGGCCAACGGACCCAGTGAGATAAAGTACATAATACAGATCCAATCAATTCTAGTTAAATGTAATTACCTAATCAAAAGCACTCATCAGCTGCTCAGTTGTCTCACTGAGGAATCGTACAATGTGAACTTCACGGTTCTGGAGTTTCATTTTCTCTTGGGAGTACCCAAGATCAGACCTACTGAGATACCCTTAAAGTAGTTATGAGGTGACCTAACCTCTAGTCTTTAGCCTGCAGCGTGACCTTAGGTATCTCCCAGTACCTCCCTGGCCTTAGTTTCTTTTTCTTCAGTCAAATAATGACTAGACTGGGACACTAAACTTTTGCTTTTCAGTAACCTAATGCCTGTCTTTAAGCCTGAGGGTAAGAATGCAAGAAAAAAAAAGTTCTTTTTCTTTACATAAATTCTAATGGAGTTAGGGTTTTAAAGACAAGTAAGTTTATAATTGTGTTAGAGATTAGAGAGCTCAGTTAAGGGAAATTATTACACCAAGAATACCAGAATCAACTGAAAATAGTTTGCTGGAGAAATGGGGGTTCAAAATATCTGAGAAAAAAATATGACCTTGAGAGTTAGAGGGAGATGATGTGGAAAGCTCATGGTTTTGTTTTTGACTGGGGTAAATGTCATATTCAAGTCTCATGTAGAACTGCACTGGGACACAGGAAGTCCCAGGACAGGGGACATGACTTTGCTATATGGGGCTCTTGACCCTGGCTCACTGGGCAGCTGGTACCTCTCTAGGATCTTTAGGGCAAATGGGAGTATCACTGCAGTTGGTGGTTAGAGACAGTGGCTGTATAGAACATTCACCCCCTTGAAACAACAGGAAATTTCTAGAAAGAGGAAGTGATAGAATAAATCATGTAGTAGTTCATATTGAAACGATGGACCAAATCCAGGGAGGGACAGGAGATCCCAGGCTTGTTGCGTTTCCCAGCACAGCAGAATGTTGGTGGAGGCAGTTGATGCCAAATACTTTAATTTTTATTTGTTTATTTGTAAGGTGTGTGTGTGTGTGTGTGTGAGAGAGAGAGAGAGAGAGAGAGAGAGAGAATATGAATGGGCATGCCAGGGCCTCTAGTTCTGCAAATGAACTCCAGAAATAAATATACCACTTTGTACATCTGGCTTTATGTGGATGCTGGAGAATAGAACCTGGGCTGTCAGGCATATTGCAAGCAAGTGCCTTGAACCACTGAGCCATGTCTCTCGTCCTCCAAATTCATTTTTGATCCATTTACCATCTCTTCCGCAGCCAAGTAGTGTCATTTAACCTGTCACACTTCTTGGGGTAAATAGATAAGTATTACAGCAAAGCACTCACTCATCATAGGATCTTCGTAATTAGCACCGAGAGATACCAGATTTCACTGACATTTCAGCTGGGCTTTTTGAAGAAAAGCATATTTTGAAACTTATTCTCCAAAGTCTATAAAATAATTGGTTCTGGAAATCCTATCCCTCTATTTTTAGATATGGCAGCATATTTTTTGAACTTCTTCTTCTTCTTTTTTTTTTTTTTTACTGTATCATGTTTTTAAATATAGGGAAAGCCCTTTCATTACAAAACCAATCGTATTTTATCCATAGCAGCATGCTGTGTCATCACTTAGCATATTTTTTTCTAAAGACTTCTAATTTTAGTAGCAGTTAGAAATATCACAGTTTAAATGGCAAGATATTTCAGCAGTATTAATACTGCTTTAGTAAAAACCAAAGTGGTGGTTGAATAGCAAGGGAAATTTTGCAGGAGTTAATTTATTTTTGTCGGGGGGGGGGGGTTTGAGGTAGGGTCTCACTCAAGCTCAGGCTGACCTGGAATTCACTGTGGAGTCTCAGGGTAGCCTCGAACTCACGGCGATCCTCCTACCTCTGCCTCCCGACTGCTGGGATTAAAGGCGTGCGCAACCACACCTGGCTGCAGGAGTTAATTTTTAATGGTAGTTCTTTCCGCATAGAAACGAGAGTTTGTAGCCATCCTTGGTGTGGTTTTTGTTTTTGATTCTTGGGTATTTATCTATTTATTTTTGCTTTGTGCCTTCCCCGCACATCAGCAAGGGCATACCTTGCCCGGGCTTCTTTACCGTGGTGGCCTGGCAGAGAGCCGAGACCCTATCCTCATGTCAGTACCATTCACTGAACAGAGTACTGTGAGACTACTGCAGCTGAAGGCAAACACGGCTGGATCCTGTATGCGGAAAGCCAGGTGTTTTATAAATGTTACAGTCAGCTTTACTCAGAATATGGGGCTCCCCCAGAGACCTCAAAAACAACTTATTCATATCAACTGGAGTTTTATGATCTCTATATTTTCCTTTTAACCTATTTTTTTAAAGACATTTTCCTATGTTAATATGTCCTAAAAGATGGCTAACTTTTTTTTTTTTTTCTGAAGTACTGCTGTATACGCCTTTTTCAGCTCAACACCCATTGGACTTGAACTTGTTATATGGGCTGGTCTTGAATTCGTTTCTCCAGCCTCAGCCTCAGCCTCAAGAGTGCTGGGATAACATGCTTATGCTACCAGGCCTGGCTAAGTCGCAGAGGTTTGGTTCTTTTGTTTTTTTGGTTTTGCTAGAATGTATATGGGGGTCACTCAGAATAGGGGTACTTCCTACAGACCATGAGTCCATTCTTTCTACCTCTATGCTTTGCCTTAGAACTCGTCCATCTGGTGCCAGATATGGTGGCCCACCCCTGGAATCACAGCACTGGGCAAGCAGAGACAGGCGAACCCTGGGGCTTGCCGAGTCCCTTGTTTAACTGAGTCAGTGAGCCGTGGATTCAGTGAGATCCCTGTCTCAAGAAGATAAGGTGGTGGACAATCATTTAAAAAAATAACTCCCAACGCTGACCCCTGGCCTCCACACATACACATGCTCACACATACACAAGCACCCATACACAAAACCATGCAAGACATACATACAAAAACCACTCCCTAAAGCCTGGACATCTGTCATTCATCCCTGCCTTGCAAAAACTGAATATGAACATAATTGACGCTCTCTAAGTTGTTAAGCATCCACTACTGAAGGACTGTCTTCATGGTCTGATACCTGTTTTCAGTCATGTCACTGACTTGGAGGGGCCATGCATAGCTAAAACTTTCCAAGGACACCCTCTTTGTCTTTACAGGAAGAATTAAGCAACTTACCCATGAAGAAGCAGGGTAGGATATATTAGCAATTAGAATTAATTTGGGTGTAGCTGTGTTTTCCCCCACCTTTTATTTATTTATTTATTTATTTATTTATTTATTTTAGTTTTTCGAGGTAGGGTTTCCTCTAGTCCAGGCTGACCTGGAATTCACTATGGAGTCTCAGGGTGGCCACGAACTCACGGCAATCCTCCTACCTCTGCCTCCCAAGGGCTGAGATTAAAGGCATGCTCCACCGTGCCCAGCTTTCCTCACTTTTTCTGGTTGGCATATTTTTTTTTTTTTGACTTACAGTCTTTTTTTTATTCTGTCAAAAAAAAAATTAGAGCTGAGGGATTCATTTTTGCCATAGTTGTAAAGTAAGATTATACTGTGATTTTATAGTAGGCCTTAATGAAACCATATTAATTTGTTAGTGGAGGCAAGTATAAAAAGAAATGTCTAAATATTAACCTATAAACATTATTTCTGTTTTCTTTACTTTTTTCATATATTAATTTTAAGTCTACACCATAAACAAGGATAGTGTTATATAACAACTTGAAACCAAATTTGTAAGTAACAAAATAGCAATTCTGGTTATTAGGGGCAGGATAGGAAATGGATTAACATTTTTCTATCAAATTCAAAGAGAACAATACATTTTTGATTATGAATTCTACTTTTCTTTTTAATCATATGTAACATATGTATGTAAAATAAAAAGTTAAAAGTTGTTAAGAGTGAGCTGTATCTGTGATATTTGGTGAACAAATTGAAATTTTCCAGGACCAAGACCATTTGTTTCAAGAGCATTGTAATGTAGGTAAACTCAGCATCAGTTTTGAGCTGAAAATAGCTCAGCTATTTTAAAAAATGAAAACATTAGGTATAGCTCCATGATAGACTATTTGCCAGCAGGCATGATGCTTGGGTTCAAATCCATGCAGTCAACCACTCTCAGTTAACTCACAGCACAGATATACATTACCTCCTCAATAAGAGTAAAGCGAGTCACTATGGCAACCATATATCATTTGAAAGACACTTATTAACACTAAATGGGTTGGAATCATTTGCTTTTACAAATATCTAATTAAGAGTGAATATAGGAAGTTAATATTTGAACTTAGACTTTTATGGAAGCTAGAATTTTATACCATTTAAACATCCAGTTACACTGAAATTATAGAATTTTCAGGGTGGGAATTGAATCCCCCGACTTTCACACTCAGTCTCTCTAGTGTACCGCCATTTCCTGTTTCTTTTTTTTTTTTTTTTTTTTTTCAGCACTGTGGATCAAAGCCCGGCTTCATGTATGCTAGGCAAGCACATTACCAACTGAGCTGCCTCCCCAGCCCACTTTGTTGACTCCCCTAGGGTGGCGGACTCCTCTGATTCCTGCAGATCTGCGTTCAGAGTTGACTTATCTAACTACTCTGTGTAAAGTGCAAGTGCCCCACTTACCTTGTCCCTCGTTCTCGCTGGGGTCGGCCGTCCTCCATGGCACTGCATTCCCTCTGATTCCTCCTGCTCCGTGATCCACACTGCAGAGCTGGACGGGAGCTCTGAGACAAGCAGCGACTTGTGGGTTCTGTTTACCCTTCCACGTGCAACTCGGCGCCTTAAAGAAATCCGCTCTCACCTCAGAGCAGACAACTTTTTTTTGTGATTGAAGGGACATTATGTTTTGTCTCCTAGTAAAATATTTTTTTTTCTGCTTGTCCTTAACTTTATTTGTAATGCTAATTCTTGGGCATTACTGATGTCTTGCTGAATAGAAAGCACAGTGGTGGAGCACACCTTTAACCCTAGCACCTGGGAGGCAGAGACAGGAGGATCACTGTGATTCGAGGTCAGCCTGGCACTACAGAGTGAATTCCAGGTCAGCTTGGGCTAGAGTGACACTCTACCTCGAAAAGCTAAACAGGAAAAAAGAGGGCTGGAGAGGTGGCATCGCACTGCTGGTAGAAATGACCCAAACAAGAGTAGCTTGTGGGCAAAAGAGGTTTGATTTTGGCTTACAGGCTCGAGGGGAAGCTCACGATGGCTGGGGAAAACAATGGCATGAGCAGAGGGAGGACATAACCCCCTGGCCTACATACAGTGGACAACAGGAACAGGAGAGTGTGCCAAACACTGGCAAGGGGAAGCTGGCTACAACACCCAGCAGCTCGCCCCCAACAATACACTGCCTCCAGGAGGTGTTAATTCCCAAATCTCCATCAGCTGGGAGCCTAGCATTCAGAACACCTAAGTTTATGGGGGAGAGCTGAATCAAACTACCACAAGGCACTTGCCTATAAAGCCAAAGGACCTTGGTTCGATTCCCTAAGACCCACGTAAGCCAGCTGCACAAGGTGGCACATGCATCTGGAGTTTGTTTGTAGTGGCTGGAAGCCCTGGCATGCCTATTCTCTCTCTCTTTTTCTCTCCCCCCCCCCCGAAATAAATAAATAAAAACAAAATATTTTTTTAAAAAGAAAGCATAGCTGTTTACCTTTAATGCTTATATGTATTTGTTTAAGAGCTCAGTACATTCGTTATTACTTATCAAAAGTGGTCTGAGGTCAGATTTTATAGTTGAGTTCAAGTTCAGGGGGATCTTTCCTTTGCTCTGTGCGTGTTTGTGTGTGATTGCAACGATCCTCCATTCTCTAAATAAGATTGACTGTCAAGGACAGATTGACTTTATAGAATTAATTTGTACCAGTTTCGATTGTTTTCTAATAGTCAAATACATATTTTTACTCAAACAGTGGTGGCAGTTGCTCACTTCTTTTCTGATTTAACATTTCTAGAATGTTTGCCTTCCTTATTCCTGAACCTTTCTGCAAAACTGTGCTGTAATTACCCAAGAGGGTCTCTCACAGATGCTTCGTTTTTAATTTTTAATTTTATTCATTTATTTATTTATAGTTTCATTTATTTATTTAGATGTAGCCTAGGCTGGTCTCAGACTCACTGTGTAGCAAAGGATGATCCCAAGCGTGGTTCCTGCTTCCTCCTCAGACACAAGTGCTCTTGTCTTGTTTACCAGTGAGTGCTGCTAGTATACCTGTGTGTCAAGATTTCTTCTCTGAGACATCTCATGATGTCATAGTCTCCAGGAATGAGTCTGATGGGAGGATGTGGAGGCCATGCATTCTAGATTGGGTGATCTTTTCTTCTTTCTATATATGTTTTATTTATTTGACAAAGAGAGAGAGAGAAAGAGAGAGAGAGAGAGAGAGAAAAAAAACAGACAGAGAGAGAGAGAGACAGTGAGAGAGAGAATGGCCATACCAGAGCCTCCTGTCACTGCAAATTTACTCCAAATGCATGTGCCACTTTGTGTGACTCACTTACATGGGTGCTAGGGAATTAAACCTGGGCCCTCAGGTTTTGCAAACAAGTGCCTTCAGCTGCTGAGTCAGCTCTCTGGCCCCCAAGTGGTCTTTTCATAGAGAAAAACAGCAGTAGGAAAGACAGAGTCCCTAGCAAGTTGGAGGTGTTGGATTCTTAAAGAGGCCCCAAGTCCATCAGCCATCCTCAATGATGTGTAGACTTTGCTGAGTCATGAGTGCATTCCTTGTATGTGTTTTTGATCAGATATCAATATCCAAGTCAAAAATGCCACGTCTTGGCCTGGAGAGATGGCTTAGTGGTTAAGGCACTTGCCTGCAAAGTCAAAGGACCCAGGTCCGTTTCCCAGCCCCCACGTAAAGCCAGATGCACAAGGTGGCACAGGCATCTGGAGTTCGTTTGCAGTGGCTAGAGGCCCTGGCGCGCCCATTCTCTTTCTGTCTATCTGCCTCTCACTGTCTCTTAAACAAATAAGTAAATAAATGCTTAAAAATATAAAAAATTAAAATAAAAAAGTCACATCTCACCGTCAGTTTTCATGGGACTTAGGACAGTGTTTGAGGCGAATGCCCAAAGCTTCCAATTTAATAACGTCTGCGTAAATTATCTTCTGTGCTTTAAACCTTGGAAACATGGCCTTCTTTGTCAGTTTTTAAACTATGATGAATGTTTCTAATAAACCTAGCCGTGAAAATAAGCGTAGTTCTTTTTTGAGAGATTATTAACTAGATGATTGTGAATTATCAGTCTTTAGTCCTAAGAGAAACTCATTTCATCGAAAATCTTTTTGCTTCTGGCATTTGAAGTATTTGGTGCATAGCCTATACATAGTTTTGTGTGTGTGTGTGTGTGTGTGTGTGTGTGTGTGTGTGTGTTTGCTTTTTTCTTCCATGGGGATAAACTACAAGTCTTTTTTGTTATTGTTTTTGTTTTTGAGACAAGGTCTCGTGTAGTCTAGTCTTGCTTTGAACTCACTGTATAGTCGAGGATGACTTTGCACTCCTGATCCTCCAGCCTCCACCTCCTGAGTGGATTATAAACAGACGGCACCACTGTGCCCGGTATATTCAGTGCTGGGAATGCAGCCTAGGGCTTCCTGCATGCTAGGCAAGTCTGCTACAAATTGAGCTGCATCCTTGGCCCTCATATGGATAGACTGCAAGTATGTTTTTCTTTTGCCAAAAGAAAAAGTGGATCGTGAGGCCATTTTCCCAAAGAGAAAATAAAATGAAAATGAACAAAATACTTTAAATGTGATCAATAATAACTGCAGACTTTTTGGGGCAGAATTTCCAAGAAGCTAACATTTCACTGAGTACCTGTCTTCCACACAAAGGGGAAGAAAGCTCACTCTGACTGTATTGACAAGTCAGGACTTTTTGGTATCAACAGGTTTGGCAAACATCGAAAAGATGACAAGATGGAGAAAACGGGTAGAATAAAGCTGCAAGACTCCTTCACATCCGAAGAGGACCGGGTGCGGATGCAGCAGGAGCAGGAGAGGTAGGTCCCGCGCCAGCCCCAGCCCTGCGCGCCCTGGAACCCACGTTGCCACTGCTTTCTTAAAAGGGAAGTGTTTCCCACTCGTTAGTGTTTTCTCTTAGATGACTGTGGACTGAGTGTAATGCAAAGATAGACTTGAGAAAAAGAAGGAACTTTTATGTTTATTGGGATGTAAGAAATGAATATTAATGGTTTTAGTTAAGGTCTCATACATAGTAAGTGAATAAACATTAATACTGAATTTATGTATTTGGGTGGGTTTTTTTTTTTTTTTTTTTTTTGAGATAACATCTCACTGTGTAGCCCTGGCTGGCCTGAAACTTGCAAACTTGGTTGGTGATCCTCTTACTTCTGCCTTGTGAATGCTGAAATGTAGGCATCAGCCACTAACTATGCCCAACTCATGTTTTTTGTTATCATTGGTTTTGACATGACTTTTCTTTTTTCTTAAGCTCTTTATTGACAGCTCTAGAGTATAGACAATAAAACCATGATAATTCCCTCCCTTCTCTCCCATTCTGCCTTCTCAAATCCACCCTCCATTGAATCCCCTTGCCCTTCCAATTAGTCTCTCTTTTGTTTTGATGTCATCATCTCTTCCTCCTATTATGAAGGTCTTGTGTAGGTAGTATCAGGCCTGTGACGTTGTGAATATCAAGGCCATTATGTGTCTAGAAGATTTCATTGTCAGCTGTCCTACCCTTCCTTTGGCTGTTACATTCTTTCTGCCATTACTTCCATAATGAGCCCTGGACCTTGAAGGGTATGATAGAAATATCTTACTGTTGAACACTCCACCGTCACTTCTTCTCAGCACCATGGTGACTTGTGCATCACCCAGTGATCACTACCATCTGAAAAAAATTTCTCTAACCAAAAGAGAGAGTAGCATTACCATATGGGTATAAACATTTTAGAAAGTGCTTACAGGGAAGTTTGGTGGTCATAATATATGCATTTAGCCAAACAACAGCAGGCGTTACTACCCAAGAGCTTATAATCTCGCCCGACTACAGGCTTTTGACTAGGATTTCAGTACCAGGCATACTTTCCCACCCTTGCAGTGGGCCTCCAGTCCAATTAGAAAGTGGCTGGTTTTTCCCATAACAGACATGCCACTATTGCACCAGTTGGCATAGTTGGCCTAATTGGCCAGTCTTAAGGCTTGCAGGGTCCACTGCTGTTTATTACTGTTGATGACTTCTCTCTCCCATAGGGCTGCATTCAATATAGCTCTTTCAAGCTTTCTGACAGCTAATCAGCAGGGTGGAGGTTTCCAACTCAGATCTAGCTTGATTTCTTAGTGAAATGACTTTTCAAAACAATTATCTATTTATTTGGGAGTAGAGAGAGAGAATATATGTGGCAGAGTCTCTAGCCACAGCAAATGAACCCCAGACACGTGCCACTTTGTGCAGTCTGGCTTTATATGGATACTGGGGAATTGAAACCAAGCCAGCTTGAAACCAAGCCAGCAGGCTTTGCAAGCAAGTACCTTTAAGTGTTGAGCCATCTCCCCAGCCTAACACGACATTTTAAAAGCACAAAATATGTTTAAAATCTTGTATTTTTCATTTATGAGTATTAAGACAGTGCTGGTCTGTAAATAGAAATGGAGTTTAATTTTTTTAAGTTAGCCTATGAAGTAATAGCTTTTAACTATGACATTTTTTCATACTTTGTTTTTATCCTTCTTCCTCGCTGTTTCCATATTCATTTATTTGAGGGCGACAGAGAGAGAGAGAGAGAGAGAGAGAGAGAGAGAGGCAGATAGTGAGAGAGAATGGGCGTGCCAGGGCCTCCAGCCACTGCAAACGAACTCCAGATACGTGTGCCCCCTTGTGCATCTGGTTAATGTGGGTCCTGGGGAATCGAGCCTCGAACCAGAGTCCTTAGGCTTCACAAGCAAGTGCTTAATCGCTAAGCCATCTCTCCAGCCCTATTTCTTTATTTTTATTTTTATTTATTTGAGAGAGAGAGTCAGATTGAGAGAGAGAATGAGCAGGCCAGGGCTTCCAGCCCCTGCAAATGAAGTCCAGATGCATGGGCCACCTTGTGAATCTGGCTTACTTGGGTACTGGGGAATCAAGCCTGGGTTGTTAGGCTTTGTAGGTAAGAGCCTCAAACACTGAGCCATCTCTCCAGCCCTGTCCCCCACCTATTTCTTCATGCATTGCATTACTCTCCTCCCTCATGAATCACTTCCTTTCTTCTCTCAGTCCCTTGTTCTAAACTTGAGTTTTTCTGTTTTTGCATGTGGTGACTCATAGGAAGTGCACCAGGCTGCCAGTCAGTTGCCATACCACTTTCCTTCCTGATGTACCATTATTTCTTGATTCTCCTCTGTCACTAGTTTTAGTCCACATTTTCCAGAAGGATTGTCTCCCAGTATTGTGTCTAGTCCATGTCCACACCCCCAAACCAGTTAAATAAATTAGAGGAGTTACCCTAAGCAGCCATGTAAGCCCCCTTTTTATGAGTGGTTAGGCTTTCTTAAGGAATTCCCAGGGATGAGGGGTTTGCAGGCATGCAGTGCGCTCCTCTTTGTCTGAGCGCCCATGGCAAGGGGCTCTGTGCCTGTTGTGCTTTCAATAATCTGGGGTCTAAGTGAGCTTCAGGCTACTGGGTTCTATCCATAGGTAGGGACACTACCCAGGATCTTTGGGGTCAGGTACAACATCTTACATTTCTGCTGTATGCTTGGGAATGAATCAAAAAGCTGAAAACTTTTGGGGGATCTGATATTTTCCAGTTTTGTTTTGTGATGTTGGGGATCAAACTAGAACCTCATACAAATCAGAGCTTCTAGCAAGCACCCTATGACTGAGCTGTACCCCCAGGCCCACTGGTTTCTTTAAAGCCGATTAATATTGGGTTCTTTTTTGTTCATCTTTTGCTTATTTTATTTTGAATAGAATGGCTACTGTATTATCTGTTACTTTGCAGGGCGCAAAATGTATATGTGGGAAGAACATGGAATTTTATTGAATGATGCAAGTCTGGTTTTATCCTGCTTGTTCTTTCCCAATATATTTACTTATTTGTCTGTCCATCTATTTCTATCATATGTCTGTCTGTCTGTCTGTCTGTCTGTCTGTCTATTTATCATTTGTCTTTCTTTAGCAGTACTGCAGAGGGATTCCAGGGCCTCACGCAGCTAAAAAAGCACTCTACCATTGAGATATAGACACAGTGTCTTACTTTTGTTTTTATTTGAAATCATTGCCCCTTGCTGGGTAGGATTTTCTTCACTATTCATCAATGGAACAGATTGCAAATATGTGAATAAGCTCACTATTTTTAGGCCAGTGTGCAGAGTGTTTCTTAGAAGGTAAAACATGGCATTCCAATGCTCAGAGCTGTAATCATCTGTCCCAAGTTTCTGTTTGTGTGGATTCCTTTTTTTAATTTTCCTTGTGTATATCAACTGTACACATAAGGGTTTCATTGTGACATTTTCATGGCTGCACAGAATGCTGTTTGATCACATTCATCCCTCACATTAGTCTCTTGTTCCTTCTCCCTTGATCTCCTTCTGTCCCCTAATATTCTCTGTCATACTTTCATGCTGAGAGACTTTCTTGTCCCGAAAGATAGAATATGTAGGTAAACGTATGAACTCAATATGTCACTTAGTTAGAGAGCCATGGGAGTGGGAGAAAGAAACAGTCAGCTGCTTCCATCTCTTACAGTCTGCCCAAGGGGATATGTTCTGTCAACCCCTTGCCATTTTTCTTAGTCTGCATGGTTAGACTGTGCAGTTTAAGGTGACTTCGGTCCTTCCTTGCAGAATGCTGTCAGCCTTTCCCCAAACACTTTTGTAATGCAGTCAGACATTTTCAGCCAAACAATGAATTTTACATAATGGCCTCACTTGTATTATTAATTCGCCTAAGGCACAGTTCACTCTTCAGTTTGGATTTTAATCCCTGTCTGCACCTGTAGTGATGCAATGCTTCTGCGAACTGAGTTTGGTCAGAGTTTGCAGTGAATACAACCTGGAATAAAAACCTTTTAGGATCAAGGAACAGGTGACTGGTCCATTAAAAAATCAGTCTGGTTCATAATTTAAGAAAATTATGGTTCTTTGTATTTTAATAACAATTTTTACAGGTATGTTTTATATAGCTCCTGACTATGGTGGCCTGCATGCTCGGTGCTTGTGATGGAATGCTGAGTTTTCTTTCTACATCTGCCTTTCTCTCTTGGCTTTGGTATTAGCAATGCTCCTTTTGAGAATGTAATTGCAACTTTATCAGGGAAAATGCGATTGGAAGAACAGATAACAACAAAAAGCTACCATCTCTTCTCCCCACAGCCTCGGCCTCTCTGCTGGCCAGTAGGGAAGCATTTTCCCCATAACATTATTTTCCACTGTAACTATTTGAGTTCCAGGAATTATTTTTGGCTGATTCTATATAAAATATAAAACGTGACATTCCTTACTTATGAGTTATGACATGTCTCCAAACCAAAATATTTTCTTGCCCACATGCACCTGTGAGTTCTGATTATTACTCAAGATATAAATATTGAAAAATGGGAAGGAACACGCCTGTAATTTAAAGATGTTTTTCTTACAATGCTGAGATTTATTCTGAGGGTGAAAGTTAACTGGATTCTCCTGAGCCTACCTCTAAGATTAACTTTGGAATAGCTTCCCCTAATACCTTCTGCTGCTGCCACCGCTGCCCATATGAGCAACTTGGGTTTGAGGCTCAGGGTCAGAGGGCGAGGAGGATCACTGTGGCTCTTCGCTCGGCTTGCCTGCCGGCTGTAATTGGAGCTGTGTGCCCAGCAGCTGTGTGAGAAGCAGGGTGTATGGGGTGACGCTAGGTGCTTGGTTCAGAGAGGTACTGTTTCAACCTGGTGTCCCACTGGCATAGGCTGGACCTTTCAGCACAGTGAGAAGTCAGGGTTCACTACCTCCCCCTGGCTTGCCCCTTCAGACATGTCTAGGAACAACAGGCCTACTTGGCTCATTTCTACCACATTGAAAAGGTTTGAGGTCCAAAGCCAACAACACATGTTCAGTCATATCATCTGTGGAACTTCAGGTCTTCCATCATGAAACATGGTGCTGGATTTCTCTTGATCAGGCCTCAGAAATCAGGCTTTGGCTCTCTCCCGTGTTTTCACTGCAGTGATCTCTGTACTGATGTTTAAATGGGAGTGTCTAACAACACAGCACAGGGGTTCCAAACAGTGCTCAGCAGCGGGGGGTGGGGGGAGTTCTGTGTGCAACTTTGTTTAAGGCATGCTTGGCTAAATTAATTTATCCATGATTTTTTTTTATTATTTCCCAAAATGCTAACTGAGTCGACATGCATTGTAAATCACCAAGTTAGGAGTACACAGCCATCATCCTCCCAGCTTATAAAACATTCTACTCACCCCTCACACCCCGTTGTGCATGGGTACTAACCGCCCTCCGTGTTCTGCCTCTCAGGGAAATAGTGATGTCGATAGAGCCTCCATCCAGTGCACACATCTGCCAGGCTATGTAAAACAGTGGCGGTGGTTAGATGCGTTTATGAGTATGTTTAAAGCCAGGCTTGGGACCTGCCTCTGTCTTATGGCGTCTCTTGTGCGTTCATGACCATCACTAATACTCATCTTTCTTTTCAGTCATCTCTTTCCCATACATTTCCTTTCTGTTTCAAAACACTCATTTTAAACTGTAAGTTACTCACAATTTAAAACTATAGAAAAATTTGGGGAAACAAAATTAAAGCAGGAAAAGAAAAATGTATCTGTGTTAATTTCTTTGTTTGGCATGGGAATGTAGCTCAGTGGCAAAACATTTTCCTGGCATACACATGGTCTGGGTTCAGATTCCTATAAAAGCATAAATAAAAACCAAACAGAACACCAAACAACAAGCAATACTGTTAGCATACAGGCCCATGTCATCCTAATTCTATTTTTTTTCCTATCAAATACATCTTCCCATACCTGTGTACCTTAACAAATATTGACATCTATTTCCATCTTAATTTGTTTTCTGTCTTGGGTGTTTTTGGACAACTGTGTGGAATATGTTCTGGACCACAGCCAAGTCTTTGTGAACAGATGAGTGGATTGGAAGGACAGAATGAAGGAAAGACAACCTGAAAGATGAAATATTAGCTGTGATATCTAGTCAAATCCCCAACTCAAGGAATATTTATCTCATATGTTACTATTCTCTCAGATGAGAACTATAATGCTGATTGGCTTGCATTTTTAGTTACTCGGAATATGATAGGTACTTACACTATTATTGTCTCCATCGATATACAGTAAGTTGTATTTGGAAGTATTTTTTAAAGTATCAAATCTTGCCAGGCGTGGTGGCGCACGCCTTTAATCCCAGCACTCGGGAGGCAGAGGTAGGGGGATCACCATGAGTTCGAGGTCACCCTGAGACTCCATAGTGCATTCCAGGTCAGTCTGAGCTAGAGTGAGACCCTACCTTGGGAAAAAATAAATAAATAAGGTATCAAATCTTTATAGTAGAGATATGAGGAAGTTGAAATCCTCTCAGCATATGAGAAGTATTAACAATTCTACCAAGGAACCATATGGTTTGAGACTCCATTATTGAATGTTTTAATCGCTTGTGCGTTTCATACTAGACTTTGGAGCCAGCTCTGTGTGGATGGAGTTTGCCTTGGCTCTTGGTGTAGAGCTCTGCAAGCTTTTGCAGCATTTCCGCATGCAGCTCCCACCCGGCATTCCTTCACTCTCCAATTTTACCCACAGTCTGTTCTCATTCTGCTGAATGTAATGATTTTGAGCTTGTACTTTTTGTGGCCTCATTTGGGAAGGTCCTTTTCAGCATGTTTATCTAGCTGAAGATAGTTCTTTGTTCTGCGATCATATATATATTTTTTTTCCTGCTTGTTATTTTTTTTTTTTTAAGGCTTCCTTTAGAAAACTAACCTTTTAAACTGAGGACATAGCATTGGTTTACCATGTGCAAAGCCCTGGGTTCTATCCTCAGCACCACTAAAGAGTAAAAATGAACATTAACTTTTAATGGAAACTATATGGTTTTTATATCCTTATCACAGCCTTTTTCAAGGTCACTGTGACCTCTTGAATCCTTCAGATTAGTGAACTCTCGTCAGTGGGATTAGTCTCATCAAAGTGTCTGCTTCAAGTTTTATTTTTAGCGCAGATGAAGAAGATTTTTTAAAGAAGGTGTGAAGTTCACTGCTTAGGTTAATACTGGAGGAAATTAAGCCAACTCTACCTGTAGAGCTGATTTTATTGACCGAATTTGCAACCAAAGTTGAGAAGTGCAGTTTGACTTCTGTCCTAGGCAGAGCTGTTGAGGCAGCCAGTGAGTTGGGAAGAATCGTAGGTGCTGGTGCGCTGGTGAAAGCCCAGCACCATTTGAGGGAATCTGCATTTACGTGTGTTGGTTAGTGGAATATTGTTTTATTAGTCAATATTAAAGTGATGTTTTCATTTCATATCAGGTTTAGTATATTTGACAATATAAACTACTTCTATTCTTGTATTTGTAATGTTTCCTGTTCTAGAGATAGTTTTCCTTATTAAGAGTGAGAAAAGATTAAACCATGTTGACATCAAGAAGCTGGCATGAATGGGGCACAGTAGCCCATCCTGTAATCCCAGCACCCAAGGGTCCAAGTGTTGTTGTTACTTCCTCGTTGCTGGAACAAATACCATTAGCAACTTATGGGAGGAAAGAGTTTATTTGAGGTTTACAGATTCCAGGGGAAACTTCATCATGGTGGAAAAAGATGGCTCACGTCATCCTACATCCTTAGCGGAGAGACAAGCAAGCACAGGCTGACTCTGAACACACGCCAAGGACTGTACCCGAGATCCACCCAAGTGACACGTCCTCCTGCAGGGTTCTCTCTGCTGAAGATGTAAGTAGGAAGTTTAATGGAAGATGCCTAAAGCTATGAGACCGTTTACATGCAAACCACCACGTCAAGTTAGAGGGAGTCCACGCCAGCCTGAGCTCCGTAGTGAGACCTTATGTAAAAAAGCAAGGAAGGAGGGAAGGAAAAGGAAGAGGAGAGAGGGAGATATTCACGTTCCACTGTGATGGTGGCTGACTGCAGGGCTCTGGAAAGGGAAGGCAAGAGTTAAAGATGAATGCTTCACAGAAGTGGTGGCTTGGGGGCTAGGTCCGGTTGCCAAGAGCAGGGACATTTAGCACAATGGAAATAATCTGCCCTCACTCAGCCTCCCTCCCCTTCCCCTCAGGGATAAATACTCCTGGAGTGAGGCTCTCTTTAACTGCTTGGATTGGCTGAAAATCACTACTACTGACTGCATCAGTAGTGAGAAGTACCAGTGTGGATAGATCACTTTAATGTTTTTAGCATTTCATGTTTTAAGTTGATATCATTTCTGTAGCATTAATGGATACACTGTAACTTATCTTCCTACTTTGGTCCAGACCCGTTGCATTCTTTTCTGGATTTAAAAATATCCTTCAAAATAGTTGTTCTCACCCGACAATCTTTTATTTCAGAACCTATTTAGGAAATGGGTATCCTTTCTTCTTAATAAATTTTTGTCTTTATATTAAATAAGACATGCCAGGGCCTACAGCCACCGCAGATGAACTCCAGATGCATGTGCCACTTTGGCTTTACGTGGGTACTTGGGAATCAAACCCAGATCATTAAGCTTCGCAGGCAGGCACCTTAATTGCTGAACAATATCTCCAGTCTCCTTATATTTTTTAGTGTGTGGGGTGGGGTGGGGGAAGCATGTGCCTGTGATACCACATACACTTGCCTGAAGCAGGGGTCACTTGCCTGAGGTGACTGCAATATGACATCAGATGTTCTGTTGTTCAGCCTGGTCCTATTTCTGAGACATAGCCTCATTTTACTGATTCTGGATCCTGTGGGGCTCTGAAGATTGTGGGGTCTCTGCTCCCCTGCAGAACTAGGGTGCCATCTGTGCATGGTCACACCCAGGTTTTTTTGTTTGTTTGTATTTTACGTGGGATCTGGAGATTTCAACTCAGGTAATCTCAAGCCCTCTCAGGCTCTCATGATTTTACAGGAAGAATACTTAGTGGCTGAACCAATTCTTCAGCCCCAAATTCTATTTCTTAATGTCTTTAAAAAAATACTGTGGCATTGTTATGGGGTGCTGGGGTTCAGGAATAATCCTTGAACTCCAAATCCTAAATTCTGCTTTTAACCAAAGAATTGGATAAAACAAGGCTGAGAAGGATAATTTATGAAACAACACATTTTTATTCAGGAATATCCAAGGGTCAGAGAGGGTCCACAAACTAAGGAATGGAAAAGGGATTTAGGGAGGAAAGACAAGAAAGTACAGAGGGGCCCTACCATGTGAGAGGTGGGAGGAGCCCATGGGGGAGTAGGGGAGGCTTATCAGAACAGGAACCACCAGCAGAGAGAGACTGCCCACCTGGGTAGAGGTCTACATATAACCTTGAAGTGGTGGGCTTTACCTTCAGGCGCAGGTGAGCCAGACTGAGGGGCTGATGGTCTGGGCTAGAGACTGGCTCAAGAAGAGGCCAGCCATGATGTAACCAACTACAATGCCAGGATCAGATTTAAATTCTTGGAAAGAAGAACTCCTCAGGGAGGGGCTCAGGTTGATTATGTAAAAGGAGATCTAGATAACTCCTTTAGTCAAGAGATTAAGGAGAGGACAAATCCTCCTCTGGATCTCTAGTAAAGTGGAAACAAACGGCAAGGGCAGACTTAAGGACATTTTTGTTTTTTACTTTGGGGGCCAAGTCATCCTAATCTACTTAAAAAAAACTACCTGACTCTTCTCAGAACCAAGTCTGGTTGACAGCTACTAGAAAGCTGAGGCAGAAAATCAGGAGTTCAGGGCCTGATTGGGCTAAAGAGTGAATTCAAGGCCAGGATGTACAATTTAGCAAGGCCTTGTCACAAAATACAAAGTAAGAACAAGGCTGAATTTAAAGTTCAGTGGCCGAGTGCTATGTAGCATGCATGAGGCTCAAGCTCTGATCCCCAGTGGGTGATGCTGTGTATAGAAGCCCTCTGCCTGGGAAGTAGAGGTATTTTGAATGTAACAGAGACTTGATCACACCATGGATTTTACTGTCTTGCAGAGCCAGTGGCTTGGTATGACTCCTGTACCTTCTCAGGGTAAGCAGACTATACTCAATCACAAGAAAGTTCTTTTTATGTTACTTTACTGCAATTAGTGCTAAAAGCCACTTTTTGTAAAAGCACCAGTATGAACGAACAGGAGTGCTCCAAGAACAGACATCTTGTGGGTTTCATCTTCATTGTGTGCCATCCATTTTAATTAGAGAAAGAAGTGGCGAACACTGAGACAAGAGTCTGGAATTAAAATCATTAATTGATGTCAAGCTGAAGAGAGACTGTTAGCCTGAATCTAGTGACAGCAGGAAAGAAATTAACCTTATTACTTTATTTAGTATATTACATTATTTTGTTTATTATTTTTTATGCAGGTTCAAGGCAATTTCATTATCATAATGGAAAAAAACTTTTGTTTTCAAAAGAAAGGTGTGAATACTTGTGTTTGAACATAGCAAATTGTAATAAGTTCTTTTGTCTTTTTTTTAAATTCTTGATCAAAAGTTTTAATTGTTGTTTTAACGTTTTTCCTCATGCTTAAAGAATAGGGAAGTAGTATGAGATATTGTCCATCAACGTCAACCCATACAGCTGCCTGTGCTAATTTAAACCTTAGAATAATTCTCTATTGTAACTGGGAAGGGCCCATCAACTTGCAGAAAGCAATAGACGTTTATGTCTTTTGCTAAGTTTGGGAGGCATCCATGACTTCTGTCATTGCTGAGGGCTGGCCTGAGACGAATGGGACACAGAATGCTAAACAACAACCTGACTGTTGAGAACAGCAATGGACTCCTACATCCTAGAGATAATTTGTGACCTTGGGGTCACAATAAAAGAATAGATGGGGTGTTCTTTTATAGCACTGACCATCTGGAACCATTAGGGGCTCAGCTGCCAAATGCTTTTTTTTTTTAAGTTTCCTTAAGTTCATGCTATTTTTATGAGGACATAGAAAATATTTTCTCCCTTGAGCCAAATATTTTTTTTCTGAAATCAGGTCTCCACAAAGAATGAAAATATATAATGTATAAATATAATGTTTGGGGAATATTGCAAAGTCCCCTTGCTTGAATGATTGGCAATAAAAAAGACATTCAAGGATAAAAAAGTATAATAAAGAAAGTCACTTGTGCCTTTTATTAATTTTTCTTGTGTATTCTCCCTAAATCTCACCAAAACAAAATATAACAAAAAAGCCAGTGCATTCTCGGTTTTTTGTTTGTTTGTTTGTTTGTTTTATTTTTTTTAAATAAGGTAGGGACTCACTGTAGCCAAGGCTGACCTGGAATTCACTCTGTAGTCTCAGAGTAGTTTCGAACTCATGGTGATCCTCCTATCTTGGCCTTCCAAGTGCTGGGATTAAAGGTGTGTGCCACCATGCCTCGCCAGGTTTTTAAAAGACTTTTCAGCACCATTTCACAACAAGCCTCCTTATCATTACTTTTTAGAATGAACTTGGAAATGCACACCAGCATTGTCAAGTAGACCACTAGGCTTTTACTGTAGTCTTACTTGTGTGGGGGTCACAGACCGGAAGTCATGAGAGCAGAGGAATGTGGAAACAGCCTTTAGAACATTGGTCTTGATATAGTGAACCAACGGAATATGATTTCCCATGTTGCTGGAGCCAGAGTTGGGGAGCGGATGCTGAGTGTTTTGGGAAGGTCCTACGAGGGTACTGGGGTGCTCATTGAATTCACTGATTGCTTAGTCGTGGTGTTGAGCTAGGCTTCGTAAAGAGGATCACATACTGTTGAACATCCTTCTGAGAAATTGACCTTCTAGAAAGTGACTCTGGTAAATATTAGTTCTGTGTCATTCAAACCTAAGCCCCATCACAGTCCAGGAAAAAGGTGACATGTTGGAAGGCTGGGGAGGTGACACAGGTGGCAGCGCCTTTGTGCAGTCCTCACTGGACCCTGTTCTTTCCTGATGGTCACCTTTCCTAGGAGCTACTTTGCATGAACCGGGTTTCTGTCCTGTCAAGCGTAGTCCCCTACAAATCAACCTACCCCATTCCTTCCCATTAGTGAAGGTTCTCCATGTTCAGAACTTTTAGCCATGTGTTTTGTTAAAGAAAAATGGAGTATAATAAAAATCTACTTTTCATTTTAGCTAAATTGACATTAGAATTTGACTTACTATTTCTCCTGTGAGGATTCTGTCTGTGGGAATTTCTTGCATAGAAATTCCCAGCTTAAAAACAAAAACAAAAGCCTCATTTGTTTGTTTGGTCTACGAGTGCGGTGTGTGTACGCCACGTGATGTGGACGTCAGTGGACAGCTGTTAGGACAGACCTTGCCTTCCACCTCCTTTGCAACAGTCTCCTGTTGTTGTTCGTGGTTCTCTAATGAATTCTGGGAAGTTCTCCTGCCTCTGTCCCCTTCGTGCCATAGGCTTACCGGGACTATGGAAGCCTGCCATAGCTTCTGGCTTTTCTATAAGGTCTGGCTACTGAAACTCAGGTCATTAGAGTTGCCTGGCAAATGCTCTATCCACTGAGCAATCTCCTCAGCCCGAAATTTCAACTTTTCACCATGTTCCTTGTGCTCATCAAGGCACTGCCTCCCAATTCAAGAAGACAGATCCTTCTAGAGAGATGTGAGACTATGAAAAACATCTTGGCAGTCCCCAGGGTTGAGGCCAGTTGAGCTGGATGTCCTATCGGATGGCAAATAGCCCTTCTCAGATGTCGTTGGCGCCACCTGAGAGACTGAGTGTGGCACACTGATGCTTTTACACCATCTAGCTGCAAACCAGGAGACACGGGACAAGTTTGGCCCTTTGTGTTCAATATTTTGAAAGCAAGATTGGAGTGATGATGATGTTGACCTGATAGGATAAAGAAATAGTGGAGAAAATGTAAATGTTGGTTGTGGTAGTATGTGACAATTTCTTAGATTTTTTTCAAAACCACTTTTTATTTTTTAAAATTATTTTAGATTTATAGAAAGCTGAAAGACAAAAGCCTAGGGTCTGAGGCACCCTTTACCTAGCTTCCTCCAGTGGTCTAAATAGATATAACTGTATTGTGATAAGGAAAGTCAGGGACTTGACCTGGAGGCAAGACACACCCATAGTTGTCCATCATCTAGTTGTGACGTAGATTAATGTAGCCACCACCACCACCAAGAAACAAACCATTGCACCTCTGAGGTCTTCCTTGCCCCTCTCAACTCCTACCTGGTAACCAGCAACTACTTGCGGTTTATCTTTTGTTATTTGGACGGTGTTTCAGAGCTGAGGGCCTGCAGTACGTACCCATTGTTAGCTGTGATTTGCATAGCATCCTGCCCTTGAGAGACCTCCAGTGGCCTTTCTTTTAGCTGTTAGCTTGTGTGAACTGCTGTGCAATGGCATTCCGTGACATGGATATGCCACAGTCTGTTTTCATCGTTCACCTACTGTTTACTGTATTTCGATTATTTCCGTTTTTTAAAAATTAAGTGGCCATGGACAGTTGTGTATAGGCTTTTATATGGATGTGAAATCTGATTTCTTTGGGGCAAATACCAATGTGTGTGATTACTGGTAGAACAAGTATGATAATACGATAAATGTGAACTTAGTTCATTTTTTTTTCTGTATATATGCATAGTGTTCCTGTATGTGTGTATGATAAATGTAATAGTATGTACTTAGATTTTTTATTTTTGTGTATGTGTGAATGCATGTTCATATGTGTATGAGCAAACACAGGTGTAGGGACACTGCACATATATGCACGTGGAGACCAGAGGTCAGTATCAGCTATCTTCCTCAATTGTTCTCCATCTTATCTTGTTGAAACAATGTCTCTCACTGACTGAACTATATATACTGTCTAGTCAGTGAGTCTAGGGGATCCTCCTGTCTCTGCCTCCTCAGTGTTGGAGTTATAGGCCCATGTCACTGTGCCTGGCTTTTACATGGATGTAGGGATCTGAACTCAAGTCCTCCCGCTTGTGCACTTTACCCACTGAGCCATCTCCCACAGCTCCTTAGTTGTTTTTTTTAAGAAGCTAGTAGACTATGTTCGTGCAATGCCGTACCATGTAACATATCCAACAGCCGCAGATGAGGAGTGGAGTTTCCCTCATCTACACTTGCCCTTTTTATTCTTGTTTCTTTGTTTTAGCCAGTGTGGCAGGTTTGTAGTGATCACTCACTGTGGTTTCCCCTAGGGTGGGGTAATATTAAGTTTCCTTTAGCTTGCCTGCTTGTCATCTATATGCTACTTTCAGTATAAGGCTTTACATATTTCCTTTTTTGGGGGGGCGTTGTTTTGAGGTAGGGTCTTGTTGCAGTCTGGTTTGCATTGTGGGTAGAAATCACCCAACCAAGAGCAGGTTTTGGGAAAAAGAGGTTTATTTTGGCTTACAGGCTTGAGGGGAAGCTCCACAATGGCAGGGGAAAATGATGGCATGAGCAGAGGTTGGACATCAACCCCTGGTCAACATAAGGTGGACAACAGGAACAGGAGAATGTGCCAAACACTGGCAAGGGGAAACTGGCTATAACACCCATAAGCCAGCCCCCAACAATACACTCCCTCCAGGAGATGTTAATTCCCAAATCTCCATCAGCTGGGAACCTGGCATTCAGAACACCTATGTTTATGGGGGACACCTGAATCAAACCACCATAGGTCTCACTTTAGCTCAGGCTGACCTGGAATTCACTATGTAGTCTCAGGGTAGCCTTGAACTCATGGCAATCCTCCTACCTCTGCCTCCCGAGTGCTGGGATTAAAGGTGTGCGCCACCATGCCCAGCAACATATTTCTTTTGCCCATGGATTGTGTAATAGTTACTTTCCCATTGCTGCTAACAAATACTCAATCAGAAACAACTTGAGGAAGGAAAGGGTTGTTTTGGCTTGCATTGTGAGGTTATAGTCTTCTGTGACAGGGAAGGCACGGTAGCAGGAGCACGAAGAAGACTGGTCATATTACAGTCAGGAAGCAGAGAGCAGTGAGGAAGAGCAGAGGACCAGGCTGTAAAACCTCAAGGCCCGCCCCCAGTAGCCCTCTTCCTCCAGCAGGGCTCCATCCCCTAACGGTTCCACAACCATCCCAAATAGCACCACCAGCTGTGTACCAAGTCCTCAACCTTATGAGCCTGTGGTGACGTTTCACATTCAAACCACAACAGATTCCTATTTCACAGTCGAGTCTTTTGTCAGATGTGTGGTTTGCAAATCTTTTTTTGTCCTGGGTTGAACATGTCTTTTCATCTTTTACACAGCTTTCACAGAGGAAGTGTGTAGTTTTGACCACATTGAGTGAAGGCATCTTATGGGGCATGCTTTGGTGTCGTTCTAAAAATCATTTGCCATACACTAAATCCTAAAGATATTCTTCCGTGTTTCTAAAATTTTATAGTTTTAGGCTTTTATGCCCCATTTCAAGTTAGTTTTTGTGTTGGGTGTGTTTGTTTCTGGGATTTGTCATTTTGTTTTATTGCTCCAGTGCCACTTGTTGGAAGAAGTGTTTTATTCCATCGACTTGTTCTTACAGTTCTGAGCAATCCGTTGGTCACACTTGTCAGCTTATGGGAACTTTCTTCTGCTCCCCTTGGCCTATGGGTTTGCCCCCCCCCCCCACACACACACTATTCCATCTAAATGACTGGTGCTCTCATAAGGGCCTTGAGGCCTGAGACATGATTCCTGCCATCACATATTCTGTCTTTTGTCTTTTATCTTCCCCTGTGAATGTTGTGCTACTTTGTATGTGTGGTGCTGGGGATCAAATGCAAGGCCTCGTGCATGCTAGGCACGTGCTGCTATTGAACTACAGCCCTAGCCCAGAGTAAATTTTAAAATGATCTCATCAGTTTCCATAAAAATCTTGCTGAGCTTATTTTAATCAGAAGTGCTTTAAACCTGCATGTCAATTTGGGGAGGATCAGCTGGTGTGTCACACAAATCCTTCCGTCTATGATCCCAGGATGTATCTCCATTTCTCAGAACTGCTCTGTTTTCCTCTCCAGTGTTACATAGTTCTCAGCATACAGCTCCTGTCCGTGTTTTGGTAGCTTTACATCTGAGGACTTGTATGCATACCTGTATGCCAACATTAGATCTCTATGTATCCAGGCACTTTATTTTTTTTTTCAGTGCTCATAAGTGCATTGTGCAGTTTTAATTTCAGTGTCTATGTGCTTACTGAAGCCTGTGTATGGAAATGGAGTTGAAGTTTTTCATTGTTATTATTTTTGGTTTTTGAAATAGGGTCTCATGTATCCCAGGCCGGCTTCAAACTCTCCTAGCCAACAATGACATTGAACTTCTTGATCCTCTTGCCTCGACCTCCTGAGTGCTGAGGCTCCAGGTGTGGACCACTCACTCCAGGTTTTGAAGGACTAGAGACTGAACCCAGGCTTCATGCATGGTTGGCAAGCACCCTACCAACTGAGCCACAGCCTCTGCCCTCCACGGACTTTTACCTGGTGATCTTCTGTTTTGTACCTGGCTGAGCTTCCGTTTGTATTTCTGTTCATTCCTTGGGATTTGCCTTCCTGCCGGGCATGCGCGCATTCCTGGGGCTTTTTCTGCCAGACCATCATGCCGTCTGTAGATAAGACTTATTTCTTCCTTTCTAACCTGTGCGTGTCATTTCCATGCTCTGGCTTGTTGAAATGTCTCTTTTCAGCCCTGTGTGGAGCTACAGTGGCGAGAGCCTGTGCCCCTGCCCTACCCCTGATTGATGGAAGCATTCTGTCTTCACAGTTTTGTGTGGCGGAAGCTGTGGGTTTTGGGCTAGAGGATAGGCTCTTCATTAAGTTTAGGAGGTCCTACTGTATTTTCTGTCATGATGATGTTTGAATTTGTCAAATGCTTTTCTGCAGCCATTGGTAGAAGATTTATGTAGCTTTTCTTTCACTTGTTCTAGGGACCGTCAAGATGACTGGGGTTTGAATATTGAAATAGGCCTCATTCCTGTGATGAACTCATTTGGTCGTGGTGTATAATTATTTTGATATATTGTAGAATTCTGTTTACTAATATTTTTGGGGGGGATTTTGCTTCTATATTCATGAGGAATGTTGGCCATAGCGTTCTCTCTCCATTGTCTTGCCTTCCTTTCTGTCTTCACCTATTTTGTTTATGTTTTCTGGTCTTTTTAAAATATATTCATGTATCATTTATGCTAACAGAAGTTCACTTAAAATATGAAGAAAGAACCAGGTGTGGTGGCGCACACCTTTAATCCCAGCACTTGGGAGGCAGAGGTAGGAGGATTGCTGTGAGTTCAAGGCCACCCTGAGACTACATAGTGCGTTCCAGCTCAGCCTGGGCTAGAGTGAGACCCTGTCTCGAAAAACTATATATATATATGTATATCTATGAGGAAAGGTGAATAAATCCACTAAAACATTGACCTCAGCCTAAAACATTCTTTATAGAAATAAGACTTCATTCTTTATCTTCTTATTTTCAATTTTCAATGGACGTAATATTTCTACATATTTATGGGACATAGTATATTTCAGTGAATGTGTATTGACCAAATTATAGTGGTTACCATACCCGTGTCCTCAAACATTTATCATTCAAAATCCAGTCTTCCATTTTGAGATAGACTTTCCTGCTAGCTACAATCATACACCAAACCCATTCTTCTGTCCCAGCTATGACTTAGTGCCCTCTGGCCTTCCCAGACCCTGTCCCCTCCCTGGTCTTTGGTAACTGTGGTTTAACTCACTACTTCTGTGAGAGTCATGTAACTCCGAGAGAATGCAGTGTTTGTCTCCCTGTGTCTGGCCCATTTCACTTAGCATTATACCCTCCAGGCTCATCCATATTGTCCAAATTGACAGAATTGCATTCACACGGCTGAATAGTACTCATTTATGTGCACACCACATTGTCTTCACAAATTCATCCATTGCTGGACCTGAGGTTGATTCTATATATTGGCATTTTGAACAGTGCTGTAGAAAGCACAGGAAGGCAGATATCTCTTCCACACAGTGACCTCACTTCCCTTGGGTCTATACTCAAAAGTGGTACTGCAGAATCCCAGGATAATTATACTTTTAGTGTTTTGAAGAACCGCCACATTGTTTTTCACAACAGCTATACAAAGTTCCATTCCCACATAAGAGTCTCCTTTGTATGACCATCCTTGCCAAGGCTTCACTGCTTTTAGGTAAACATTCTTATCTTTTGTAGTAAAAATATCTTTCCATCAAAATTTGACTGATAGTGATTTAATCATAGATTATATTAATATAAATTAAAGAAGACCCTGTCCTAAATAATTTAAAAACATCTTGGTAACAGCAGTGTAAAATGGGCATGTATGGTATGTATTAGTTTTATTGTGGGCAAGCTATATCTCAGGTTGGATTGGATTCATGTCAGTTTGTCCTGCATCTCAATATTTCTAGTTCAGTGTGAACCATGTGAGCTTAAAGCCCATGTCACTGAGCTCTCGGCCTGTTGTTCATGCCAGGTTGTGGTCAGCTGTGTATTGAATACTTGTAGAATGTTTAGTGTTTGTGGGCTTTGATAATGAGTAATGTGTGTGTGTATATATATATATATGTATGTATGTGTATATGTATGTATATATATATCTTATATGTATGTATATATATCTTATATGTATGTATGTATGATATATATGTATGATATGCATGTGAATAGTGTATATATATAAAAAACTAAAAAAGAATCACTTCTTGTCTTTAAAAACAATCAGAATATCCAAGTAGAGGCCAGAAATATACCTATTCTTAAGCAGGGCCTCGTGGCGTGCGCCTTTAATCCCAGCACTCAGGAGGCAGAGGTAGGAGGATCGCTGTGAGTTCGAGGCCACCCTGAGACTACAGAGTGAATTCCAAGTCAGCTTGGGCTAGAGTGAGACCCTACCTCGAAGAAAAAAAAAAAAGAAATATGCCTATTCTTGTTGTGGATATTTTTAATGGTAGCTAATCAATGAGCAATATATATATATATTGCTCATTGATTAGCTATATATATATATATATATATATATATATATATATACACATATGTGTGTGTGTGTGCATGTATGTATACACATACATATAATTTATTTATTTGAAAGAGTAAGAGGCAGATAGAGAGAATAGGCACATCAGGGCCTCTAGCCACTGCAAATGAATTCCAGGTGTGTGACCCACCTTGTGCATCTGGCTTTACGTGAGTACTGGGGAATTGCGCTCAGGTCCTTAGGCTTTGCAGACAAGTGCCTTAACTGCTAAGCCATCTATCTCTCCAGCCCTGACTATCTATATCTTATTGACATAAACATAAGTTATCTGAAGTGATTTGAACCTTTATGACATTCCTTGCTCATCTAGAACATGTATAGCTTATCTTCTTTGTCTTCCTGAAACAAAGTTTTTCTATAGCTTGATGAATGTTCCTCTATTCAGTTGTTACAAAAGGAGTAGTTTGTCTCATTGCAACTTTGTTCCAATATTGTAGGATTCAAGCCAAAACTCGAGAATTTAGGGAGCGCCAGGCTCGAGAGCGTGACTATGCTGAAATCCAAGATTTCCACCGGACGTTTGGCTGCGATGAGGAGTTGCTATACGGGGGCATGTCTTCCTACGAAGGCTGCCTGGCTCTCAATGCCAGACCGCAGAGCCCACGAGATGGGCATCTGATGGACACTTTGTATGCCCAAGTGAAGAAGCCACGGAGCTCCAAACCCTCACCTGGGGACAGGTAGGTGCCGGCAAGTTATGATATTGCTTCACACCAGCTCTTAGCTCATTCTTGACAAGGGAGTAGACAGTTCATCACTCCTCATCCCGAAATGTGGATAGTTAATGGCTTTAAGGAGCTGCTATGGCTAAAAGTATTGAGTTGACAAAGTCAATGCCTAATGGAAAGAATAGCAAAAAGTTTTGAGGGCTTTCCTGACAGTTCTGGCATTGTTCATAATGCTCCCCATGAGTCTTCTAATCTGAGGACCCAACTTTTGTTTATAACTCAAATCAAAGGTGAATTGGGATGGGATCTCTTTCTAGTTAAGCTATGTTTGCACTTCTTACTGCGAGAGGCTTTAACTGGGAAAATTAAGTAAAGACATTCATTCCAATTATGATTTATGCTTTTTGATGGCATAATTTTTATTGTAAAAGATTTAGTGGAGGAGAAGTCTGGTATAGCCACTCTGTTCATGATTCGCCATGAGTCACAGGCCCCATGTCTGACATGCTTGTCAGTATAGCAGACAGGAATGCAATGTTGACTGTTAAAAAAAATCTGTCTAGTTTTTAAATAATCTAAGTGACTATATGGCTATCTATGTATCTGATGCATAATTATCAATGGATCTATGTTAGTGGCTGTACATTTATTTGAAATGGCTATATATGCATTTCAGATTTTAACTGATGCAATCTTAATTGGATATTTTTGCAACCCCCACCCCATATATTCAAGCACCATATGGGTTTTAGCTTGTGAAGAAAATAATACTCATTTCCTTTTATATCAAACATGGCCATGGTATTGTCATACACAATACACTAATCGTGTTATAAACAGTGCTCTTCACTGCGGCAGCTGGGCTTTGTAAATTATACGTGGCGCCACTTTAAACCAGTGTTTCTCAAGCATTAGTGTGCCCAGCGATCCCCGGGCAGTGGCGGGGGTGGGGTGGAGGGTCTTAAATCAGTGATTGATTGGCATTCCTGGTGGGTTGGGGGTGGAGCCCAAGAATTTACATGGTTTACAGGTTCTTGGGTTTTACACTGCTCCTGCAGGTGCCAGGATCTCCACTTTCAGGTCCTTTGCAAGACAAGAGCAGCATCCTTGATGCAAACAGCCAGTATTTTACTCTCTGATTTCCAGCTACTTGCAGTAAAAGTTTGCAAACGCCACAAGTACCCCTGGGCGGTGTGAGAAAGAAGCATGTTTTAGGAATGGCAAAAAGGAAGAAAACACAGTAGCACATGAGCAAGTGGATTTTAAAATGAAATGCTGGTTGGGTTATTATTCTGATGTTTGGAGGGTCCCCCTTGTTGCTGTGTCTAAGAGTTTGCTGATTGTCTTGGAAAGGCTAAGTGAACGCGCTGACATCGAGCACTCGTCCTTCATCGCGTCCCTTGCGGTTATATAGAAGGCTCACATACGTGTTAACTAAGTGCCAGTACTCAAAGAGTGAAGTTATTATTGGTGACAGTGACATTTTCTTTAAAAGCTTTTGCTTGGTCTCTGCCATGTTTAAAAGCTGCTTGTAGAAGGTCAAACAGTATTTGAAGGCCCTGAACGTGGCCTTTAGAGTGCTTTCTTGAGGGCAAGGACACAAGGAGCACCGGCATCAACAGTTAGTGACTTTGGGAAGAACTGGACAAAAGTGACTGATGTATTATTGATCGTTGATAGAAGCATTCATCATCCTCCCACCTTCCACATCTAGTTTGACAGCCTGAAAGACAGTGGATGGGTTTGTAGCAGGTATACAGTGCCAAACACCCAGCTAGCACCCGAGGGGCCTCCCAGCTCCTGACCACCAGAAGTGGTTGTCACACAAGAGTCTAAATCTCACCTGAAGGTTTCTGAAAATTTACAAAAGGACTTATGAGGTGCAGCCCCACCATGCGAACCCCAATCTGAAGCAGCCTCTTGATTCATTTCCATGGAAAATCCGCTTAGCAAAACTTCCCGTAGGGAGAACCTGGGCATTGACAAGTCACACCAAGAAGAAGATGTCTGAGAATCACACCTTTGACACTGCGTTCTTCCAACCCACTGCTCAGTCCTTATCATTTATGTAGGAGGGCGAATTGGCAGGAAAGACTAGGTGCTCTGTTGTTACTTTTGCAGAGAAGTCTCGATACCATTAATCTAAAGAGTGGGAATTCTTGCCTTTGCCTACCTATCCCCAGATGGGACAGGTGTGATAGAGATGCTTTGTGTGTTGTTGTTTTCTTTAGGATTAAAAAAAAATCATTGACAGTTTTCATCCATGAACATAATTCATTATTACAATTCGTTCATAATCCCCTCCCATGACCTTTTTTGTCCCCTCCCCCGCTCACCCTTTCACTGAAGAACCTCTTTCCAACTAGACCCTCTTCTGTCTTAATGCCCGCCCCCCACCATCATCCTTGTTGAAGTGTTGGTGAACTGAATTTTGTGAAGGTCTTGTGGAAGTAGCACAGCTTCCACGTGACCATAATGTAATGGTGTTGTATGTCCAGAAGACAGTGTCCCAGAGCACTCCTCCTCATCCTCTCGTTCTTACATCTTTCTGCCCCCTCTTGCAGTGTTCCCTCGGTCTCGAAGGGCATATGATAAAGATGTCTCATTTAGCTCTGAGCACTCCATTGTCTTTTCTGGTTGTAGAGAAAGCTGAAGTAAAGAGTTCCTCAGTCTTGTGTTCCATGGAACTTTTTAAAAGGAAAGACAATCTCTTGGCACTGTGAAACTACCTTAAATTGTTTTGATTATAACGTTATGTAACGAGAGGATAGGATGAACCTCTGTGTTTAACCATTGTACAATTAACACAACCAAACAAAATTAAATGCAGATAAAATTATAAAAACACTGCACTTCTGTGAGCAGTGTTAATTTAATGTGGCCAACTTCTTTTTTTTTTATCATTTTCTTTTGATGTTCAAATTGTGATGAAACCAGTAGAAGAGTGAGGTGTGCGGGTGTCTGCCTGTCAGCCCTGCAGTGTGCTGGGCACGTCTCAGATTGCTTCCAGAGTTCTGTGAGCGGAGTGCTGACTCCAGTCCCCCAGCCCTTTCCTTTGGACCCTGCAATTCTTTTGAAATCTCGTGCTTTCCTAGCACATCAGTGCCTCGCTGTGACCCTCATCAAGCTTACTCCTATTGCCAAGTTCCTTGGTGCTTTCACATTTGTAAACTTAACTTCAGACAGTCAAATAACACACCAGTCAGGTGATCTTAACTGTGTCTGTGCTTTCCTTGAAAAAGTCATTGGAATGGAAATATAAAACTGGAACCTCCTTGGACAGGAGTTTCCACTATGAATAATATACAAATTCCTGTCAACTCACTAAATGTCACCAAAATTTGTCGTGAGTTTGGTGAACTTTACTATTCAAATTTTCTTCTTTTGTGGGAGTGTGGGCAGTGCTGGTGATCTGAGGCATGGCCTTCACCTTTTCTTAGATTTCCTTGGTTCAGTAAATGAAGCATTCTGTCAGTTTTCATTGCTTAATCATTTTGATGGATCTTATAAAGTCAGATATGTGCACGTGAACTTCATGTCACAATGGGGGACATGTTCTCAATGCCACATATCATATATCTAAAGTGCCATTTTATAAGAAGCATCAAACTATGTCTAGAAATATTTTCATTCCTGTTTAATGAACTAGTAACTAGGTATATATATTTCGCCGTTGTTATGATTATTTATCAGTGTCCTTGGTAACATTTTGATTTTTCACATTGAGTGGATACTAATAGTAAGCCCACCCTAATCTGTGTTTTATATGAATAATTAGGCTTAAACTCACTGAAATGGTGGTGTGCTTATTTATTCTTTATCCCCCTCAAAGACTTAGGCATGCTTGGTGGTTCATGACCCTAGGTTTCCCTAGCGGAGGATACTTCCTTTGGCTGGTGTGTCTCAGCTGATGGCAAAACCCCACGGCAGATACAGTGTACACCATGTTTCCATCCTTCCCCATGCTCTGGAAGATACTGTCAGTTGTCTACCTACCCAGCACCTCTTCTCCCCCCTCCCCCCATGGAATGAACCCCTGTTCTGCCCAGGCTCATAACTGCTTGTCTTAAGATTTGAATTTCCCTGTAGTAAGAGTTCATCATGTGTCAGAGTTCCAACTGATAAAAGTTAGAAACAGGTGGACAGATAGGATTTCCCGCAAAGCTAGTTCTGTCCTGATTTGTTTGAGGATGGGTTGGAGGTATTGCCCAGTGGTAGAGTGTTTCCCTGGCATTGTGAGGCCCATTTCCATCTCCATAACCACATCAGATTTAAAAAAAAAGGGCTGCTTAGCTTTTGCCCTTTGATATTTTCCCTTCTCTCTGCCTGGATGCTGGGCACACAGTTCCAGGTGGGGTTTACCTAGTACCGCTGAAGGCGAAGGTCACATGGAAGCTGCTGGGGGTGAGCAGTGGCTTTTCTGTTCCTGGCTTATCCACCTGGACACCTGCTACCTGTAAGGAATGACCCTCCTGGCTCAAGTTGCAACCACCAGGCTCTAAAGGAATTGTGTCATAGAGGATCCCAAAGGGAAACATCACCATTTAAAAATTATTTTTTTTATTTGGAGAGGGGGGATATGGGTGTCCGAGGGCCTCTAGTTCACACAGGTCAAGACACATGTGCCACCTTGTGCATGAGGCTTACATACGTACTGGGGAAGTGGACCTGAGTCCTTACACTTCACAGGCAAGCTCCTTAACTGCTAAGCCATCTCTCCAGCCTGGAAATATCAGCTTTTGATCAAAATTGCCAACACATTGGAGAACTCTTCCTTGGTCAAATAACTTTAACATTTGATGAAACTAAGTACTAGGCCGAATTCTCTGTTGCCTTTAAGTTCAAATCATATTACCCAGCAAATGTCTGCTAGCAGATGTCCCATTGAGCTGCTAAAGTGTCCCCTGATGACTCCCACCACCGGGAATGACCCTGCCGTAAAGTTGGAGGTAGTTGGGGGTTGTGAACTTGAACTATGGAGCCAGCTCTTCCACTGTGACCAATGTGAACTCTGCCTCAGCTCCTTCGCCTATAAACTGCAGGTACCAATGGTACTTAGCTCACTTAGGCTCTGGAAAGATTAACCCTGAGCATTATAAGCACTCTTTGCTGCTGTAGTTGTTACTTATGAAATGAGCTCCTACTCTCAGGAGAGCAACATATCCCCTGCATGGACACAAAAAAAGTGAGGAATGAAATGGAATCGCTTCTCTGGAGATGGGTTTGATTCCTTCTCACTTAGCATAGGTGTGAAAGTGTGGAGACATCAGTTCATTTCCTAAGCAGTGTGGCTCATGCACAATTTCTTCTTCACTTGGGCCTTGCTGAGGTTAGCATGCGGCATCCTAATGGCTCCTACAGTTCAGGCACTGAAGTAAAAGCTGGGTGCTCATGACTCATCTGAGAGTGAGGACAAGGGTGGTGTGGAAATGGCCTTTCAGGCAGTTTAACCTGTTCTTCTAGAATTTGGAGGTCTTCAGTTTGTACTTTCATCAAAGTCATAAAAGAATTATCTTCTTCTTCCGTGGAATTCCTCCTGATTCCAAGATATCAAGGTTTCTTGGGAAAGGGAGTCTTGAATGGCCCAGACCTTATCTGTTCCATCTGCTTAGCTCCTGGTGGTAGCAGAGGGAATCGTATCTCTAATGGGCTGGGGTGTCCATTTGAGTCTAGAATGCCCCCCAGAATCCCATGTGGTAAATACTTGATACCCAGCCCATGACATTATTGAGAGGTAATGGAACCTTTAGCAGGTAGGGGCCAGTATGACATCCTCAAGTCATTGGGAGTGTGTTCTTGAAGAGGATCATGGGACCATGGTCTCTTCCCCACCTCCTCCTTCCTTCCTTCCTGACCCCCTTGAAGTGAGCTACTTTGCTCTACCCTGCACTCTCACCATGAGGTGCTGCCTCTCCACAGCCCAGAGCAACAGGGCAGATCATTAACTACCAACTGAAACCTTCAAAACTGAGAACCAGAATAAACCTCTATGCTGATTATCTGAGGAATTGGCTACTCCGGTGGAAAGCCAGCTAAGATGTGCATTCTAGAACAGTGCTTTTCATTTTTTTTTTCTTCTTCAGCTCTTTACTCAAGTGATCCTTTTATTGAGAACTTTATGGTATAAACATATTGCATATTGGTCATGTTCTGTCCAGGTTATACTTTTCCCCCTATCCCTCACCCATTCCACTAAGGGCTATCTTCAGTGGGCTTATCAGTAATCACTGTGGAGTCATAAATGCACCAGTTACTATGGGGAGGTACACCCTTCCACCCTGTGCAAGTGATCATCTTTTGGGTGGGATAGAATTCCCAAACTCTAGCCAGTGTTTCTTGACAATATCAAGTTTCTTTACCTGCAAGTTGGACAATTCCAATCGCGGAAGTTTTGGGTGGCTTGCAGTCTAACAAAGGCATGATGAAATCCCGGTTAGTAATCTTTTTTATTTACTTGAAGACACCATGCAATTTATATTTTCACATTCAGATACTAGAATGTGTAGTTAAAAAAGTCCACAGAAAGACAGCGCTAATGGACATTTGCTGACTGTCACCATGTAATCATTTGCCACCAAGAGTGCATTGTCCTCGAATATAATTGAAATAAAATAGGAACTGTGCTGCTATAAATCTAAATAGCAGGAAAATAGTAGGCTAGACTCCCTGAGCTTGCCTAGGACACCTTAATGGAAGCATAAATACCATAATCATATGCTTTTTGCATGCATTTCACCACAAAAGAGAAAATGCCAATTTTCAAAGAAAAGACCTTTGTGAACTTGTTTTTCCCGCATTAAAAACTGGAGTCCTGTTGTGTCAAAAGGAAGTCTGGCAAACATAGAACAAAACTAATTTTCTTAGATATAGGCAGTTATTAAACACATGCCCTTTAAAAAATGTTAGGTCATATAACAAAATTGAATTTGGTATTCAAAAAGTCAAATACAACTTTACTTCCATTCACTTATTATTTATCTCTGCTCATCTTGAAATGTGAGAAAGTAATTGTGTAAGGTGGTCAGTCTCACCATCTGTGAGCTTAGCAAGTTGGTGCCATTGCATATCTCTGAACTCCATCTAATCTGGGTGCCCGCTGCCATCTGGCCACTTCTGACCTTGACCATCCTTGTTCACTACTCACTTCAGCAAATGTTCCTTCCTAGCTTCTTCACTCCTTCCACATGCCCCTCACCCCAGAATTGTGAGCACCTGTGTCAGCTGTGCCCACTCGTCACTTGCTTAAGGTGAGCAGCCCTCCTTCCCAGGCAGCTCTGAGAACAGGCTGTGAGTCCTAACTCCTCCACTGCAAAAGGAGTCTCTTCTAACATAGGCTTCTTGAAAAAGTGATCTAGGTTTGAGGCCGACTACTACTCTCTCTCTTTTTTTTAGTTTTTCGAGGCAGGGTCTCACTGTCTAGCCCAGGCTGACCTGGAATTCACAATGTAGTCTCAGGGTGGCCTCGAACTCACTGCAATCTTCCTACCTCTGCCTCCCTAGTGCTGGGATTAAAGGCATGTGCCACTGAACCTGGCTTTTCTTCTTCTTCTATTTATTTATTTATTTGAGACAGACAGAGAGAGAGAGAGAGAGAGGGAGGGAAGGAGAAAATGAGCACACCAGGGCCTCTAGCTCCTGCAAATAAATTCCAGATGCATGTGCCACCTAGTACATCTGGGTTACCTGGGTACTGGGGAAGTGAACCTGGGTCCTTAGGCTTTGCAGGCAAGCACCTTAACTGCTAAGCCATCTCTCCAGCCCTGCTGCTGTCCTCTTGTCCACATCTCATTCATGCCATGTGCTCAGCCTATTCCTGCTAAGATGTGCACATGCTTGTCTCTGGAACCAGTGGGTGTGCTACCAAATAGGGAGAGTGGGGATTATAGATGGACTTAGTATAATCACAAGTGAAAGACAGAGCCAGAGACACAGGGTTGGAAGATGCTGGGCTCCTGACTCTGAAGACAGAGGAAGGGACCACATGCCAGAGGGGCAGGAGGCTTGTAGAAGCCAGGCAGGACAAGGAAACAGATTTGCTCAGGAGCTCTAGGGGATTGTAGCCCCACACTGCCTTGGCTTCGCACAGAAGACTCCATTTGAGACCTTGCCCTTCTGAGCTGCCGTGATGAAGTTGTGCCCTCTTCAAACACAAGTGGTCACGATGCCCGTAGTGTTGTCAGTTTCCCAACAACCTCCTAAATTCCAGGTCCAGCAAACCTTTCATCCCCCTCTACTGTAGTTATTCCATGTCGTTTCTAGAACTCTGTTCTCTTTTTTACCTTTACTGCTTTCTTTTATCTATCTACTTTTTATTTATTTATTTATTTTTGTTTTGTTTTTTTTTGAGGTAGGGTCTTACTCTGGCCCAAGCTGACCTGGAATTCACCATGTAGTCTCAGGGTGGCCTCGAACTCATGGCAATCCTCCTACCTCAGCCTCCCTAGTGCTGGCATGAAAGGCATGCACCACTATGCCCCGCTTCTTTTATCTTTCTGACCATAACCTTAAGCACATTTTCCCTAAAGTTTGAGTTCCCTAGGGAAATAGTGATGACCACTGCTAGTTCCTTTATTGATCTTAATGAAAATTTTACCTGTCACTGCAGCGCTAATCTGTCCTCACCCATCATTCCATTTCTAAGCCCAGGCTTCCTTAGCACCTCACACAGAAATGTCTCCTTCCTATGTCTCTCCTCACACATGTCTCCGCACATTTTCTGTGTTTCACCACACACTTCCTGTGTCTGTCAGCTTATCTGCGTAGCATGTGTCACTTTTTACCCTGAAATGCATCTCAGTGGATGGCCTCGCCACTGCCCTCCTCTGGAGCCAGGGTCTTTGGGCTGAGGGGCCCTGCCGCTTTGGGATGTTGAGCGGCTCTTTGTTGCTCCTCCCTCCCACAGCACGGCTCCTGGGTTCAGCAGGAGTCTCCATCCTCCTCTCCTGTCTCTGGTCTTATTCTCCACAAATCCCGATTTCTCCCAATATCTGGGGATTTGAGACCAAAATAAAATGGGACCCTGGCTTGAAATTTTTCTGTGGCTTATAATCTTCAGCACAGGCTGTGCGGACCTCCCACGCTTCTCATCCAGGCTCCTCTCCAGTTACTTCGCACGGGCTCGTTCCTGCTCCCCTCTCCCTCTCTCGTAGGGCATCTGTGTGAAACATAGCTCCAACTGTACCAAATACATGAGTAGGCTAAGTGGCTTTTTGGTATTCTGTGTTCTGAAAGTGTTCAGTTTTGGTGAGGAAGAGCAGGCAACCTCTATTCATTAGGTGGATATAATATTGATAGAGATGTGGCAATTAAATTAAAGGCTGAGGTGACACAAACAGCTCAACAAATGAAATCTTGGAAGTAATGAAGCCATAAATAAGGTCATGGCTAATTTTAAAGACTTCTTGCTTAATTCTTTTTGTTGATTAACATTGCCCGAAACCACAATTTGTTTGTAGAAGTAATGTGTAATGGGGGTTGTCTACTTATATGTTTATTTCAGCCTTAGGGAAGGCTTAAATATTCTGCAGAAATATGGGGCTAAATGACACTCTTTTGGACTTTGGTAGTTATCAGTAAATAGCCTCCAGCTGAGTGCATTCATTTTAGTTTTAATGTCTTTCTCATCACAGAGCCCTGAACTTGGGGGTCTTTGATGATGAGCTGGTTTTGTGGCTGTGGCCAAAATCTCCTTGATCCACGTGGCATTTTGTGTGAGTTTAGTGTCTAACAGAAGCTTTGAGATCCTGCTTTCTATGCGGTTTGACACAATAAGTCATCTCTTCCTTTCAGTCAAGCCATGGGGTTTCCTTGTCCCTTCCACAATCCAAACTCACTGCTTCAAGTGCCAATCTTACTGGTATTTAGTGATCTTGGGCTGGCGTTATTTTCTTTTTTGCTCCTGCATACAGATGGAATATCAGTGTACTATTAATATAAATTCATGAGGATTTATGTGGAGCCCTGTTGTGAGATGCATTTTCAACTTCTTGGGAGACTTTATCACACCCTGAATCCACAATCCATTTTTAAATTAACTTTCCAGATGTTCTAGAGCTTTTCCTTGGGCACCCGAAGTTCATGGTGTGGATATTTGATTATTCTCTATTTTTCCCTCCCTTCCTTCTTCTTTATTTTCCTCACTGGTTGATTTTGTGTATCTAGGGGAAAACAATAGTTGATTTTGAAAAATACTTGTTTTCTTTTCTAATCAAGGAAATATTTGGTATATTCTTAGTTCCTCTCATCTACACATGTATATAGAAATATGAAAGCATATGGACTTTCTAGTTTGTTATAGGACAGAAAATAGATTATTCATGTACTATATGGATATACAGAAACTACATGAAGATGTATTTAGAATCACATAAAATGGACTCAAATGTTAGGATGAGTTAATTTTAATGTTAGTCAAATGTACAGAAGTATACTTTTTTTATATATCAAAGTTGTTTGGTTGGTTTCAAGGTAGAGTCTCACTATGGAGTCTCAGGGTGGCCTCTGAACTCACAGAAATCCTCCTACCTCTGCCTCCCAAGTGCTGGGATTAAAGGCGTGCACCACCATGCCCGGCTATAACAAATAGTTTTAAACTGAATTTTCTAGGTATGGTTTTCTCTTTCATTGTTATTTTTATCCCCTTGTCTGCAAAGTGGTTATATTACTGAGTCTGTAGGTGTAAGTAAATTTCAAAAAAATTGATTTCCAAAATACAATAATTAAGGATGAGGCTGGAAAGATGGCTCAGTGGATAAAGTGTTTGCCACACAAGTGTGATGACCTGAGTTCAGTGCCCAGACCCATGTAAAAATCCACATATAGCGGCATGTTTCTGTAACACTCATGCACACACCAAGGAGAAACCCCAGAAGTCCACCAGCCAGCTAGTCTGGTGGCACACAGGAGATCCTGCTTCAAACAGGGGGGAAAGGTTGACCTCTGACTTCCACATGCATGCTGTGGTACCTTTGTGAGCACACATTCTCTGTCTCTCTCCTCCCTCTCTCTCTCTCTCTCTCTCTCACACACACACACACACACACACTTGGAGTCCATAGAATTGTGTGCAAGGAAATTCCTTTTGGTGGGGCTGGCATGTCTTCCAGTTTTTTTTTTTTTTTTTAATAAACCACAAATGTACGTTAGAAACATGGGCAAGAACCTGCTTCCTTATGACCTTTAGTTGGTGACCTCTGAAGAGAGACCTTTTGGCCGGGCCCAGCTCATATGCAGGGAGCCCGAGTGCAGAGCAGAGCGAAGGGGAAGACCGCCAGCCCCAGCTCCTCCCAGACTGTCAGACTGTCCACAGCGAGTGCTAATCTCCTCACTGCAGGGATTTTCCTGGGCCTGTGTCAATTCAGACTCATGCTCTGTGAATTAGTCCTTGGCAGCAGAAAACCTTGAGAAGAGGAGGAGTTGCTAGCTGATAATGTAACCTTTAGAAAGGTGACTTCAGGGCTGGAGAGACGGCTCAGCACTATGTGCTCTTCCTGTGCAAGCGTGAGGGGCTCGGGAGGACGGAGACCATCCGACTTTGAATCTCTGGAACCCATGTACACAGCTGGGCATGGCCACACCCACCTGCAGTCCCAGTCAGGAAGAAAGGACCAGAGACCTGAGAATCTTCTGAGCTCATGATAAAAGCAGCAAGCTCTGGGATCAGTAAGAGATTCTGGCTGAAACAAAAACAGGTGGACAAGTGATGGGAGCGATGGAGCGAGCAAGACTCCAGCGTTCAGTTTTGCCTCCATAAGCGAGCGAGTGTGCCCTGTGGCAGGTGAGCCCATGGGCAGTACATGAGCCTATACACGTGTGCAAGCCACACAACGTGCACACACACAACCCAATTGTAACTGAAACTAAAGATAAGTATACCTCATTCCTAATGTTTTTTTTCCATTTTTCATTTTCTTTTATTCTGTATGTTTAAGCTCTGTGAAATATTAAAGGTAGAAACTCTTTGAAAAAGCCACAGTTCTTGAGCAGACCCACCCACCACTGTCACCTTCCTACTCTCCATGCAGTTCCCCAGATCTCTTCCAATCCTAACCATGTGCCAAGAATTAAGTAGGTGATGTGGACAGAGATGAGTAAGAACTGCTGTTCTTCTCCTGAGCGCCTCGCACTTGGTGTCACATTGTGGGCCGCAGGGCTCAGCGTGGTGATGTGAACGAGATGAGCCCAGTAACTGAGAAGGTTGACTTGGGTGACTGGAGACCGGCTCTCAGAAGCTGGTATTGAGCCTGAGCTGTGTCCTCAGTGGGGAAGCGCTGGGCTGAATTGGGGAAGGGGCGAGCCTTGACTGACAGGCACCTAGAGATTGTGCAGGATGTAGTTGCTGCTGATATATTAGCTTTCCAAGACTGTGACAGATACTCTGAGATCAACTTGTGAAGAGAAAAGGTTCATTTATCTCACACATTGGGGATTTCAGTCCATGATCAGGGGAACTATTATTTTTAAGCCTCCGTTGGGCTCCCACTTATGGGAAACATAGCTAAACCACTCACCTTATGATGGAGTGTGAGAGAAACAAAAAAGCACTATGTATGGGGGGTTCTTAATGTCTCCTTCAAAGGCAAACCCCCAGGGACCAGAACACCTGGCATTAGGCCCACCTCTTAAAGGTACCAGTACCACCTAATACTACAATGGGTTGCAGTCCAGTCCTTTAACTCATGTTCTTTGTGTGGTGTTTATCCAAACCTTAGCATCTGGTAAAGATTAGATGTGGAGAGCAGCGTGCTGTGAACGTCCCTGGATACTTTCTGCCCCTAACAGCTCACAGGGCACAGCTTGTCTCTGACTTGTCCGATGAGTGGTACAGTTCTTTGAAAACCTTGTGGGATTTCAGCCACCAACAGTTCATGCAATCCTGAGCCTGCAGGTAGGTGGGGCTTTGAGACATCCAGGATGGCAAGGTTGCACCAGCCATGAAGAGATGCTCCAGGTACAGGAGGGTAGCAGTGAGATGTTGAGGGCTTCAGCATTGTACGTCCTAGCTGAGGGTGGGGGGTGTGACCCCTGCATCAGCTCCAAGGTAGGCCTGTGAAAATGGAGCCATCTCTAACGTAATATAGTTTCACTTTAAAAATTAGCAATGCCTACTATTTGCCACATCCTGCACATATGTCAATTCGATTTTTGGGATCACCCTACTGGGTAGATATTAATCAACCCACAATTTACAAATGAGGCATATATATATATATATGTATATATATATATATATATGTATATATTCAGAGCCAAATTCTTTCTATTATACCACATTTCTTCCAAACATGTGCTGCGGAGAATTTGTCAGTTTGTGTGGGAGGGAGATAGTGGGAGTGGAAAGGGGAGGGCCATGGGAGGGTAGTATGATTATGGTATATTATGTATATGTATGGAGGCTAATAAAAACTTTAAAAGAAAAAAAATCTGAGGAAAGGGTTATTTTCATTCACAGCCAGGACATACAGTGTGTTGTTGGACTCTGCTGAGGTTTCAGGGGACACAGAGCTAAGGATCCTGAATGGCTCCAGAACCTATGGGTCACCTGCTGAACAACTTCAGATTTCACAAGACCAGGGTCTTATTGACCTTGTCCCTCTAACAACATTTCTAAGGAATTTTCCTTGCATCTAAGAGTTCCATAAATCCTTCCTAGATAAACAAATCTACAACATTCTTCTCCTGTTTCCTTTAAGAAACTACTTGTCTTTCACTGGGCTTTGTTTATTATGAGATTCCTAGCTTTTATTTATTTACTTATCTCTCTCTCCCTCTCCGTGTGTGTGTGTGTGTGTGTGTGTGTGTGTGTGTGTGTGTGTGTGTAGAGGACAGAGGTTGACATCAAGTGCTTCCTTCAGTTACTTTCCACCTTTTTTTTTTGAGACAGGATCTCTCACTTGAACCTAGAGCTTACTCAATTCAGCTATACTAGCTGGCCAGCAAACCCTAGGAATCCTCCTGTCTCTGCCTCCCCAGTGCTGGGATTATAGGCATATGCCACCACACTTGACTTTATGTAGGTGGTGGGGATCTGAACTCAGGTACTTGTGTGCCAACCACTTTATCAGCTGAACCTTCTCCCCAACCCATCCGGATCATTTTAGAGCTAGAAGACTAGATCTTAGAGCAGTGTTACCCTTAATGATGGACAGTTAGGACATCAACCTGCTGCTATAACCTGCTTATCACTGACCCTGTATGTGAGTTGGTTTTTTAGAAGGGCAGATAGTTTGATGTTTACTGGAACTTTCTTTATAGCTATTGCACTACAGCACCACTTTGATGTCATATATATTCTTGAAAATATTTAAAGGTCAGGGGACTTTCAGTGCAGAGCAGAAATGGTAAAATTAACACTGCTGCTTTCTGTAGGCACTAGAAATAAGCCATGCTTTTGTGAGAAGACCCAGGGCTGACTCGCTAGAAGCCAGGATCTACCACCTCCTCAGCACCTGAGACACCAGTATATGGAGCCCAGTAACATGTTTTCTCAGCACTCATGTCCTTCTTGGCCCTTTCTGGACTCTACTTGGACTTGCTCATGGCCACCCCATGAGCAGGGCAAGTGAGTAGTAGAGGATTTCAAGCAAGAAGCCAGACAAGAAAAGAAGTCCTGGCTCATGGGGCACGTGGGCAGCTGGAGAGGTAATCAGGCAGAGAGGAAGGTAAGGCTTGGTGACAAGCTGGTTGGCATTGTAAATTCTGGAGGTCACACGAGCTCATCCTTTGGGAAAGAGGGAGCTGCAGGTGCTCGGACAGGGAATGCCACTTTCTCAGACGCTCAGCTGCCTGTGAGAAGCCAGCTCTGTCCCCACCGCAGCACAGCAGGGGGTGGGCAGGCATGGCCACCCTCAGAAAATGCAAGTCGCTTAAAATTGCATCTCTCCCCTCCTCCCTCATGGCCACTCCCTGTCCATCTTCTCTGATGTATTGTTCCTGCTAGCGCTGTGATACTGTGACATGGCATGCAACCTGCTTTCATTATTTTATCACTGAGTGAATCTTGTCTATTTTATTCACTTTATCTCAGCACTTTACCATTCATAAATGTTCATGTAAATTAAGAAAATAACATAGGGGCCAGGGAGATGGCTCAGTGGTTAAAGATGCTTGCTTGCAAATCTTGCTGGCCTGGATCTGATTCCCCTGTACCCACCTAAAGCTAGATGCACAAAATGCCACATGCATCTGGAGTTTGTTTGCAGGGAGAGGCATCCCTGGTACACTCATATTCATTCTTTCTCTCTCCTTGCAAATAAGTAAATAAAAATGTTTTATTTATTTATGAGAGGGAGACAGAGTGTCAAAGGCAGAGAGAGAGAGACAGAGAATGGGCACTCAGGGCCTCCTAGCCACTGTAGACAAGCTCCAACACATGCACCACCTTGTGCATCTAGCTTTATGTGGATACTAGGGAATTTAACCTGGGTTCTTTGGCTTTGCCAGCAAAATCTTTAACCACTAAGCCATTTCTCCAGCCCCAATAAAAATATTTTTAAAACAGAAAACTACAGCAAACCCCTACTAGAAGAGCAAAGATAGTTCATTGGCCACAGTCTGTGGTAAAGAATGCGTGCCTGCATATAAAGTAGAAAGTACCTGCCTTAGAAGGATGTGGGTATTGAACTTTGATGCAGGCAGGTTCACATTGCTGGCAGAAATCACTTGACCAAGAGCAGGATGTGGGGAAAAGGGGTTATTTTGGTTTACAGACTCAAGGGGAAGCTCCATGATGGCAGAGGAAAACGATGGCATGAGCAGAGGGTGGACATCACCTCCTGGCCAACATCCGGTAGACAACAGGAACAGGAGAGTGTGCCAAACACTGGCATGGGGAAACTGACTGTAACACCCATAAGCCTGCCCCCAACAATATACTGCCTCCAGGAGGCGTTAATTTCTGATTGCCATCAGCTGGGGAGACTAGCATTCAGAATACCTAGGTTTATGGGGGACTGAATCAAACCACCACAACCTTCCTTTAGGAATGTAAACATTTCAATTCTTTTTTTTTTTTTTTTTTTTTTTGCGCTGCAAATCCCGGGGAAAGAAAGGCAAGATATTAAGGGTACATAGTGGCTTTTAGGTTAGAGAAATCTGGGAGGGCACAGAGGCGGGGGAACAGGGAATCGCGGATCCCCTCGTGGGCGGGTAGCCACCCCCTCACCCCAAATAACTGCTGTGTTCACAGCACTGCCCCTGCCGCTGCTGCTGCGCCGGCGCTGGCACTACTGCCACCGCGCGCCAATTGTTCCTGCATGCAGAAGCTTAGACTGCTCCGCACTCTCGTCCACTCGCCCACTTACTGAGCAAGCCCAGTCCCACAGCAGGTGCCACGCAAGCTCAGACTGTGTCTCTCGCTTGCGCCAGCTCAGGTGCCATCCCCTACCTGCTGGCCGCCATTGTCCTGTGGTGGGGGAGCGCAGACTACTTCCGGGTCCCAGCGTTCCCAGCCAGAGCTTGGGCTGCTTCAGTACTTGGTGCCTCAGTGCCACTCCTAGCTAGAACGCAGGCAGCTTTGGTACATTACTGCTTGAGAACTCAGGCAACTTTGGCGCCCCTGCCAGGCAGTAGATAGGCGGCTTTGGCAAGTGAGAGCCAAAGCCCAGGCTGCTTGGCAACTGCCCCAGGCTGCATAAGATTCCCATTGTTCTTGAGCCCAGGCTGATATGCCCACCTACCTGCCCATACACTGTCGTGGGCAGAACACAACGCAAGAGAAATAACATGAAAAATCAAATGCAAGAAAATCCAGTTAGATCACCCAGTCCCACAGTGAATACATCTAACCAAAACATAGAAGAACCAATAGGACCAGAACACCAAATTGAAGCTATGAGCAATGCAACCCTGACCGACCTACTGGTAGAACTTGCAGGAAAGCAACAAAGAGCCGATAATCGTGTGGATGCTGCCATCACTAAACTAGAACTAATAGATAAGAAATTGGAAGGATTAGATAAGAAATTGGAAGGATTTCAAAGAGAGTTAAGAGATTTGAGGGAAAGTGAAAAAAAAGAAGACCTTAAAAATCAGCTGGCCATGCTAAATGAAGACATAAAGAAATGCAAGGATGAACTCCAAGAATCATCAAGAAAATCAGAAAATGATGTGAAAAGGGAGCTTGACAGAGGGATGGAAATTATACATAGAAAAGTAGTAGACAACGCAAACTTAATTGAACAAGTCCAAAACTCGCTAGAAGCTCTCAAGAATAGAGTCAGCCAAGTGGAGGATAGAAACTCTGATCTGGAAGACAAGATGGAAGAAACAGAGAGTTCAAAAATTTCAGTAAGTTCAAAAGCTCCTGTGAACAGAACATGAGGGAATTGTGGGATACACTTAAACGTCCTAATATCAGGATCATTGGAATACCAGAAGGAGAAGAAATTCAGACCAAAGGCATGGAGAACTTATTTAACAAAATAATTGAAGAAAACTTCCCCAGTCTCTTAAAAGAAAGACCCATCAAGATAGAAGAAGCCAATAGAACTCCAAACAGACTGGGCCAAAGGAGAAACTCTCCAAGACATATTATCATTAAGACTCTAAACATTTCAATTCTTAAAGTCCCTTTTGCAGATTCAGTGATGTGTTTATAAAGCTACTCAAGAAACCGATGCAGGAGGATCTCTGGAGCCCAGCAGTTGGAGATCAGCCTGCCTCAAAAAATAAATAGGAGTTTTTAAAAGTTCCTTGTGCTTGTTAGATGTGAAATTCACACTCCTTTCTAGCCTAGTAGAGCTCATGGATTTTACAGAACCACACCTTGTGATAAGGTGTGGTATTCAGTAGGTGCCGAGTTCACATCCCAGCCATGCTGCTCCCCTTCTGTACTGTCCTTCTCAGGTTTTCAGAATTGGGTGCTAGTGGTGCTCACTCCACCGAGAGAGCACTGCATGAATGACCGTGTAAGACACTGTGCAGGTGTATGGCACACAGGAAAATTCATGTAAGTTTTCAGTGTATTTTATTTCTTTCTTGAGACTGGAGAGATGGCTTAGCAGTCAAGACACTTGATTACAAAGCTAAAGAACCAAGGCTCGATTCCCTAGTACCCACATAAAGCTAGATGCACAAGGTGGTGCAGGTGTTAGGGGCTTGTCTAGAGTTCATTTACAATGTCTGGAGGCCCTGGCATGCCTATGCCTGTGTGTGTGTGTATTTCTCTCTTAAATGTCTCCCAAAAGCCATGTGTTGAAGGTTTGGCAGTAACTGGTGGTAATATTGGAAGGTAGTGAGAAACCTTTAGCATGGGGCCTACTGGGAAGAAGTTATGTTATTAGGGGTGTGCCCTTGAAGGGCATGCACCTCATCCCTTCCTGTGTGTCTCTGATTTCTGACTACTGTCAGATGAGACCTGAGCTAAGTGCTCTTGCCTCACTGTAGCCCTGTCTCTCCTCAGGCTCAGAACACCAGAGCCAGGGTTATCTGTACAGACGACTGTGAGCTAGGAGGAACCTTTTCTCTTCATCGGTTTCTTAGAATCTCAGGGTTTTGTTTTGGTCACAGTGAGACAAAGCTTACTAATGCAAGTGGCTATTAAAATTATTACCTTCATGGGGCTGGAGAGAATGCTTAGCAGTTAAGGCACTTGCCTGCAAAGCCAAAGGACCAAGGTTTGATTCCCCAGGACCCACGTAAGCCAGATGCACAAGGTTGCGTGTGCGTCTGGAGTTTGTTTGCAGTGGCTGGAGGCCCTGGAACACCCATATATTCCCTCTCTCTCTCTCTCTCTCTCCCTCCCTCTCTCTCTCTCCCCTCTCTGCCTCTTTCTCTCTCAAATAAATAAATAAAAATATTTTTAAAAAATTTATTACACCCCTGCCACAGTTGTCATGAACATCTGCATCCTTGAACTATAAGGACATGTAGACACTGTAAAGTTTGCTGTGTTGATTATTTTTGCCTGTGGATGATAGAATGATGATCTTGTGCATATTCTTAGCATCTCATGTATAAAAGCTTACTTTAGATTTCTTAGCGTTTTGTCTGTGGCTACGGCCCCTCACCTGCTATACATACCCGTGTTGAAAGTGTGTGGCTGTGGACATGTGATTGATTTCTGTCATTTGGAAGCAATGTATACTGCTGTTATTTGGCATAGTATTTAACCTCAGGAGCCTAAAATTAACCTCAAAAAAGGGGGACTCAAGGGCACAAGGGCTATGACATTAGAAAGATGCAAGTGAAGGGTGCAGGCTGGCCTGGGTCTGCCTCTCCTCAGCCTAAGATGTTACCTGCACATAAGACTCACCTTTCCAGAAGGTGTGGTGCTTCCTGCCTGGAATGCTGGTCAATTTTTAATTACTGTGCAATGTATCCAAATAAAGACTGCCATAGATTTGCATGGTATTAGTATTAGTCATGTCTTTTGTTGATTATATGATAATTAAAATAAAGTTTTATTAATAAAAACATCATAAAAATCACTGATATTCTCTTTATAGTAAACAGGAAGGATTTTTCTTCAATTTCCAGCTAGGAATTGATACGTAAGGTATGTAAAGGGGCTACACTTTCTTTTTCAGGTACCCTTTGTCCGTTCCCGTGGGTTCAACTGCCTATGTGCAAGCTCTCATTAGACCCAGGGCAGGCTAAATGCCTGTCAAGGACTAAATGAACGTGTTTGGGTTGTTTTAATTAGCTAGGTGTGATTTAAAGGTTGCTGAAATCAAAGGCTTATTCATTTTTCATCAATAATCACTTACCTTAATATTTCATCAGGACCTGCTGATTTGCAGACCTCCTTCTGGGCTTTGATTCATTGTGACTGCAGACATCATTTCACTTTCCCACTTTTTCTCCTTCTGTTTTATGCTCTTTTCATCTCTGAGACACTGTTAAGATGTTTCCAACAGTCACGGGGTTGCTAATTGAGCCAACTTTTGTTTTTAACTGTATTTAAAGCTAAAAGTTCTAGGCTGTATGTGGGTGTGTCTCTGAGTATGTGTGTGTGTGTGTACACGCGCATGTGTGTTGAAATTTCTTTTCCTCACTTGAATGGCTGATGTTGTACATTTTCTGTTTCATATGTTTGAGAATCAAATCTGATTCCTTGTAAAAGGCAGTAAGAGTTGGGACACATTCTCAGACTGCCGTCAGAGGAAGGAACAAAGCATCCGTGTATGCTGTGCTCTGTGAGGCACAGCTGAGATCACTAGTGCACATGCACCTTGTTCGGATCTATTCCTTGGTTGCTCCCTGGGCAGCCTGCCTGCACAGGCCCAGGTAAGAGCTGCGTGCGTGCGTGCGTGCTGCCATCTAGGGAAAGTCTCAGGGACACAGGGGAGCCAAGAACAGACCTCAGAGGCAGAGCCATTCTTCTTCTATAGCCGCTGACTGTGTGAATGAAGATCAGAACAGGGACAGAACATCCTGGCCAGCGGAATCCCCTTAAAACTGCCTAAGAGGCCCAACTCCAAAAACTTTCTCTTAAACACATGGGTCTTAGATTTACTGGGAGCAATTAATCTAATACATAGAAGCACAAAGCAGTGAATGCTAAGATTCTATCTGGTCAGTGCTGACAGTGGAGAAAGAAAGGGAATGGGCCAGCACACAGGTGCCCTTGTTTCTTCTAGATTAACTGTGAAATGTTGCATGTCTGATCAGCCATGCAAAGTGGTTTATGTGAAGTACATGTTGGGAACCCACCCACCAGTTGTGCCAATTTCAATGCTCAGTAAAAAGTGCTAAATGATAAGAAATAAAGATTTGTGTCCTTCATATTTTTGGAGTTATGTTCAGAAGCATAATATATTGACTGTACTGGGTCCTTTGCTTCCTTTTTATTATTTTCTAGAAAAATCTGTCTCAAATGTCTAAAAATTAAGGAACCATCAATAGGTATTTAAATATCTACTTATGGAGAATAGAAAGGGTGCTTTATTTATTGTTTGTGTTTTCTGTAGAATGACTACTTCATTCTTAACATATGAGAGTTCATGGGACTTGCATTAAGTGAGTCCATATCTTAGCACTTTCATTCTCATGACTAGCTTTAGGATTCCTGGAAGAGACCATAAAACAGCATATGAAGTGTACTTTCCTGACAGTGCCCTTTATCTCTGTGACCCTATCCACCTGCTTTTGCCATGTTCAGAGCTCCAAGTATAGCCAGGCATGGCTTTGGACTCATGTCTAGTGCTGTCCCTTTTGGAGGGGAGGGGGTGTTTGGCAAATTCCTTGACCCCTCTGGGCCTTGTTATAATCATCTCTATTTCCTGTTTCTTGTCCCATTGTTGGAGCATATGTCAGCTGTGTCCTGGTTTTTATACTTAGAAAAATCTGCTCTTTATAACCACACTGATTGCTCTACAGCCAGCAGGGCTGACAGAGAAGTCCAGGCAGGAACTCTGATGGCAACGCTCTCCCAGCTTTTTGAGAGAACAACAGACGGACTTAAATAACACAACCGGATTTATTGACCATGCTGTTTATTTTAATAGCTAGGCCAGAATGGTTTGATTGACTTTTTAAAAATCTGGTATGTTTTTTGCCATATGGACAAAGCCATATCCAAAGTGCCAAGCTAATAAGGCTTCCTTTCCCTGCCAGCGAACCATGAAAGTTGTTAGCAAAATGTTTTATCTTGAATGGATCCATTTTCCAAGCTCTTGGTAATATAAACAGCCATCTTAAGTGATAAAGTGCAGCTTATCTTTCATCAGTCATTGGAAATTTGTTGCATCAAAGAACTTTAGGCAACCAGCCCGTGAAATGGTCCAGAAAGGAATGCACGCAGCAGTGTGGTGGCGTCCCTCAGAACTTTCTGAGCAGCCCTGAGTCAGTTAACTGTGATCACTTGCTTCCCAATGTGTTGAATATCAGAAAACAATTTGGAAGTTTGATATTCTTTAGTAGTAACATAAAAAATATATATATATAGGTTTAGGGATGGAGAGATGGATTAGCGGTTAAGGTGTTTGCCTGCGAAGCCCAAGGACCCGTGTTTCTATTCCCAACTACCCACGTAAGTCAGATGCACAAGGTGGTGCATGCATCTGGAGTTTGTTTGCAATGGCTGGAGGCTCTGGTGCGCCCATTCATATTCTCTCTCTCTCTCTCTCTCTCTCTCTCTCTATATATATATATATATATATATATATGTATATATATCTGCCTCCCCCAAAATAAATAAATTTTAGAGCCGGGTGTGGTGGCATGCACCTTTAATCCTAGCACTTGGGAGGCAGAGGTAGGAGGATCACCGTGAGTTCAAGGCCACCCTGAGACTACATAGTGCATTTCAGGTCGGCGTGAGTTAGAGTGAGACCCCACCTTGAAAAACCAAAATAATAATAATAATAATAATAAAAATTTTAAAAGAGAGACTTTTTAAAAGTACAAGTTTAAGTGAAGAAACCTGTGTTTTTTTTTTCATTTTTATAAAAGGTTAAATGTATGGGTTATTCTGAATAATTACATTACAAAATAGAATAGTTGTAGTCTTGATCTGGCCAATTGAGTTTTCCTTTTAAAAAATTTTTTTATTCAATCAGCACATAATTTATATATATGCATAAATACATACATATATTCCTATATATGTGGTACAGTGTGGTATTTCTGTACAATTTTGCAGTGTGTAATGATAACATTTGAGTAATCAGAATATCTATTATCTCATATTTGTGTGCATGTTTCTGCAAGTGTGTGGGTATGCGTGCATGCGCTTCTGCATGTGGAGGTTAGAGATCAACCTTGGGTGTTGTTCCTCAGGCAAGCACTTTACTGAGGGGGCTCTCTCTCCAGCCCCAATAGTTATCATTTCTTTCTGGTCAAGAACATTAGAAATTTTTATATCTACTAATCTTAAAGTTCATTCCATCCCAGGTTCCCTGCTTCTTTCTTATTCTTTTCCCCTTTACATCCTATCTTTGTCTTCTGTTGTCATTGACCTGGTTCCTCCTGCTGGGTGGTGTGTAAGCCAGGGGGCTTTCTATGGTTCATGGCTTTGCAGTTCCAAGGACCAGGAGCTGCTCTATGTCTCTGATGTCAAGAGTCCCAAGGGAGAATCCCATGACAAGCTTCAGGGAGCTGTGTGAGAATTTGTGCGGCTTCTAGTTTTTCTCTTCTTGTACAGCCTCCAGGCCATTCACATCAATGTCCTTATCTAATCTGAATCATCTTCCCAACAGCCTCTAAGCCCCATAGTTTCTACCCTTTTATCACCTTACTATGCCAACCAGACTCCACATGAGTTTTGGAGGGAGGGGCGTCGTACTCTGCTTGGCACCACACGTGTGTCCAGAACACCAGCCCATACATACTCTTTCCTCTTAGAGTTGCACTGGTCTGGCCACGAGGGTCCCTCACTCATGCCCAGGTTAGTTCTCAAGGCCAAAAACGAGTCATGTTGAGCTCTGCAGCGCCTTGTCAGTGCAGAGGCCCTGCTCAGCAGATTGACTCGTCCACCTCCAGGTGCTGACACTTCAGGATCACCGTGTACAGAATGGCACCCCCTTACTGTGGTCATCGTGCTCTTCTTTCCCTGCCTGGCACCATGGGAGTGGGAGATACACCTTGACTATTAGCTCTGTGATGGTGGGGCACGCCATGCTTCCCTTCCTCAGGAATAATAATGGTCTTGGTCTTCCTGGTCCTCAAGTTCTAGCATTAGTTACTCCCTGTATGTCTGTGGTTTCCTAGTTGTCTGGAGTAGAAAGTTAAATCCGTATCATGTTGTCTTCTCATTGCCAGAGGTAGAAATTCCTTCAGAGGTATTTGAGGGCTAGAGAGATGATTCATTGGGTTAAATGCTTACCTCACAAGCATGGGTTCAGTCTTCAGAGCCCATGTTAAAAAAAAAAAAAAAAAAAAAAAAGCTGGGCATGGTGGCACACACACTTGAAATCTCAGCACTGGGGAGGCACGACCCGTGGTGCTCACTGGTTAGCCAATCTAGCCTAATTGGCAAGTTCCAGGCCAATGAGAAACTCTGTCTCAAATAAGACAAAATGAAAATTAATATAATAAAGGTGGATGGTATTCCTTAGGATGACACCTGAGGTGGTCCTCTGGCCTCCACATGCATGGGCACACCCATGTACACAAACACAAAATAGTCCACTAATGACTTCTTTGACCTGCTTGCCTCAGTCTTACCCTTAAATTCCTTGGAATTGGTTTTGATCCCCCTCTATGGAAAAAAAAAATGACAAAGAAGAAAGGTGGGTCGGCAGAGTTTTGGTCAATCCTGCTAGTCCTGGAGGCCATCTTGATGTGTCCACGTTCAACTTTCAGGACATCTCATCTGTATAGTGTTGATTGTCAAGACTGCCACTGTGTCTCCCCCGCGCCATGTTCTCACCAGCATCCTCCCCCTCCTCCCTCTCACGGCTCCTCCTCTTTCTTCCTTAGCTCTATGCCTTCTCTTTGTGGATTTTTCTTTCTATGCTTTTTTTTTTCAATTCTTTATTCCATTTCATTTCCTCATTCAAGGACTTAACACTTTTTGTTGTAGAAAATAAATAGTAGCACAAGGATTTCTATGTTGCTTTTAGACCCCTGGGATCTAGCTCACACATCTGTCATCATAGCTTTCCTGGAGTCCAGCTGGGGGGTCCCACTCACCTGCTGACCTGCACACACTGGCTTCAGAACCACGTCCACTCTCCAGCATCGCTTCTCACCCTCGTGACCGTCAGTCCTGGTCAAGTCTATGCATTCCAGGCTGGTGTTCTTCAAAGCCCTGGTCTTCCTTCTTTAGGAACCCCCGGGCCTCTAAGTATGTGCACACTGAGAACGAATCTCTCCTCTTCTGTGAGCCAGGGTATCTTGTTCCCCTTCTAAGACATCCTTGGGAATCCACTCAGGATAGGTTGAACCATCTGCTCCCCTTAGTACACAAGTAGAATTTTCCCTATGTTCTGGACATGTTTGGTAATGTTTGAAAATCCTTCGGGCATTCCCTAAGGGCTGGCTTCAGGACTTAAACTGCTTCTAACATGAAATCGAAGGCCTAAAGCAGGTAGATCTATAGACTCTAGGAGATAAGGACTTATCTCAAGGAGGAAAGGGAGAAGACCAAGCAGGGCTGGTTCATTCTGTGCTATCCAGAGGCTGTGAGGGAGCATTTAGACGAGGTATATAAGGTGAGTGGAAAAAAAAAAAAAAGAACAGTTGTTTAATAACTTGATTTATTTATTTAGGATATGTTTAGATAGCATATGACCTACAGCAAGTATTTATTCAACTTTAAAAGCCAGGCAGGTAGCTGGGCGTGGTGGTGCTCACCTTTAATCCCAGCATTCAGTAGGCAGAGGTAGGAGGATTATGAGTTTGAGGCCACCCTGAGACTACAGAGTGAATTCCAGGTCAGCCTGGGCTGGAGTGATACCCTACCTTTAAAAAGAAACAAAAAATAGCCGGGTGTGGTTGTGCACGCCTTTAATCCCAGCACTTGGGAGACAGAGGTAGGAGGATCATCGTGAGTTCAAGGCCACCCTGAGACTTTGTAGTGAATTCCAGGTCAGCCTGGGCTAGAATGAAACCTACCTCGAGAAATCAAAAAAAAAAAAAAAAAAAAAATAGTGGCTGGAGAGATGGCTTAGCGATTAAGCCCTTGCCTGTGAAGCCCAAGGACCCCAGTTCCCAGTTTGAGGCTCGATTCCCTAGGACCCACTTCCGGAGTTCGGTTGCAGTGGTTGGAGGCCCTGGCATGCCCATTCTCTCTCTCTCTCTCTCTCTCTGTCATTCTCAAATCAATAAAAATAAACAAAAAAATAAAAATAAGAAAATAACCAAGCAGGTAAGAGGCTGGGCTCAGTAGGTAAAATCCTTGCTGCATAAAGCATGAGGACCCCCAGCACCCAGATAAAATGCCAAGTGTGGTGGTGCTTGCCTGTAATCCCAGCACTGTGGAGGTAGAGACAGAGAATCTCTGGGGCTTACTGGCTAGCTGGTCTAGTTGAATTGGTGTGTCCTGGGTTCAGTGAGAGACCCTGTCTTAAAGAATAAGGTGGAGAATGCTAGAGAAAGACACCAGAGACAACCTCTGGCCACCATATGCATACACACTCTTTGTATACATACATACACATGTGCACCCACACATCTACAAGCATGTATGCATGCATGCACACCATACATGTTCACTTGCAAAAAAAAAAAAAAAAACACTTTGCTATGACTGCTAGAACATTTTTCCTCAAAAGCAACTATAATTCAAGCCAGGAAGATGGCTCTGCAGTTAAAAGCACTTGCTTACAAAGCCTGTAGGCCCAGGTTCAATTCCCCAGTATCTACATAAAGCTAGATGCACAAAGTAGCACTTTTACCTTGAGTTTGTTTGCAGTGACTAGGAACCTGGAGAGCCCATTCATTCATTTTCTCTCTATAGATAAATAAAAAAATTAACAACTATAATTCAGAGCTGATAAAGATGTGGAAGCACATACGTGTTTCTATGGGAGGCTGGGGAGGAATCTTGGGAAATTTCTCAAGCCAGTGGCCATAAGCACATGTTCTCCTAAGGGTGCTGGAGTCAAGGCCATGTGTCAGAAGGAGGAGGTGCAAGTATGTTAGGATCCTTTAATGTTCTCTTTCTCTCTCTCTCTCCCTCATCTCTGTTTTCTTCCTTGCAAGTAATCAGTTATTACTGGGCACTGTGTTTTACTAGACACAGCATTTTGCTGATTTCCTTTAAATATTTCCTGAGTAAGAAACATCTTATCCTTTAATCAGCTTCTTTTGAGGTACCTGTTTATACTAAACAAAGTCTTATTCCAATTAGTTTGGAATTCTAAGCAAAAGCACTGGTAATTAAACATTGTCTGAGAGAGCACCTGTCACTGGGCTGTAATATGGAAGTTGAGGTGCAGGAGGAACAAATATGAAGCTTATTAGTGTGTTTTCCCGTTTACTGGTCTTAATTGATTAACCACATAAAGGACCAATATGCTGACATAGGAATATCCCATTCTCACACTAAAGCATGATGTGAATTCGGGACAGGAAGCGTTCTCTTCCCCCTGCAAAATGGGAAAACTTGATACAAATAAATCACTAGAATTTCTATCTTGTAGGGGTGTCCAGCCTTCAGCCTGTTGGTTGCATGAATCTGAGGATGGCTATGAATGTGGCCCAACATGTTTATAGAGGGTAACGTCACATTGCAATGTCAAAAGGTTGGACACACATACATAGTAAATGTTGAATTGTGAGCATGAACAGAATCATGTAAGTAAAACATTCCGTATAGTGCCTGACTACTTGCAGATTTAGAAATACATTTAGTTGTGATGCAGGTAAAACCTCATGACAAAATTAATTATGATTAAAGTTAAATCTTTCCCATAGAATTTTTTGTGTATGGGGGGGGGGTAGGTACTTGGAGAAACACTTGGTTTTAGGACAGCATAAATTTTTGAACAACCCTCTCAAGTTACTCTAAGTAGAATTTAATCTGTATACATTGCTGTCCAAAGTAGGGAGTAAAGAAAATGCAGTAGCACCTGATGAGAGATTAGACAGTGTACTCAGTATAAATCCCACAGGCCGGGGGTGAGCTGTCTCTCTCTTGCTGGAGCATAGGTGGTGAGCGCAGACATAGCTGGTAAGAACATTTCAAACTTGGCTGCCAGCAGATGAAGGACTGCTACATTAATTGGCGATCAAATTTATTTTATGATGTGTGTGATCTGATGTGGTAGTAAAACAGATTATTTTTAGATCCCCAATATAAAATTATTTTCTCACTAGGAAATTATAATTGGCTCTATGTGTAACACAAATTTTAAATGTTTTATGTTATTAGTAACACCAGCACAACACGGGAGTTAACAAGATAGAAATGCAAATAGATTTCCCTGTGTTTTTTTTTTTTAACTGTGGCTGAAAACGAAGACTTGGTTGTGCAGTTTCTCTGCAACGTGTGCATTTCCGCACTAGGTCCTGGGAGCGGTGTTCATCTCTGCTTCTCATGTCAGGGGTGGGGGCAGCTTGACAAGTGTTCTGTTGCCTTTGTTTTGATGAAATACAGGTTTTCATCAAATTCCATGCTCATAAAAATGAGTTCAGCATCACAGGTCTCTGCCATTTTGGAGAAGGGTAGAACTATACTTCGCAGCCCATCGGTGACAGAAGGGGGAAGAGAAGGTGGTAGAGACCAAGGTGGTTGCAGCCGGTCACCACCGTCCTTCCTCCTGAAGCCTTGAAGATGGAGGGCCTGCTGGGCCGCCTGCCTGCAGCCTTGAACAAGCCACTGATATCCACAGCCTTTTTGCAAACTTCTAGAGAGAGACAGTTGTTCTGCTTTTGCCAGTTGTAAAAGAAAGAGACACTGATAAAATTTTGAATGAGAAAGAATTCTCTAAAGCTGTAGGTTCTCGTGTGTTGGAGTAAAACCCTCTGATAGCCCCCCCCCCCGCCACCCCAACACATACCACTGACCTCTTCTTGTGTTGGAGTAAAACCCTCTGATAGCCCCCCCCCCCGCCACCCCAACACATACACACTGACCTCTTCTTGTGTTGGAGTAAAGCCCTCTGATAGCCCCCCCCCCGCCACCCCAACACATACCACTGACTTCTTCTTGTGTTGGAGTAAAGCCCTCTGATAGCCCCCCACCACCCCAACACATACACACTGACTTCTTCTTGTGTTGGAGTAAAACCCTCTCATAGCCCCCCCCCCCCCGCCACCCCAGCAGATACCACTGAGCTCCCCCAGCACGTGTGGAACAGCCAAGCAGTGGGTTCACGTGCGATGATGCCCCCGACAGCGGCTTTGCAAGAGTCTGCCTTTCGGAACCCACCAGGATCTTGGTATTTCTGTTATGCATGATACCTAGCCAAGTGTCTTACTTGGACCTTAAAAAGAAAGAGGCGTTCTTAAAAGAAACTCAGTGTGTACCACACAGTTTGGCTCTAACCAAATAGACATAAAGGTTAAACAAAAACAGATGTTGGAGAGTGAGCAGCACATGTGATCTGAACATTTAGCTATCTATCACTTTAGTTTTTTATTTTAATCGCTAATTATTAGAAAGACAAAAAAAATTGGCTACTCCTCTGGGATACAAATTGACATTAGGGCCTGGAAACATCCATGTAAGTGTTAAAAAAAATTTTCAAAAACTAATTTTCATTTTGTTTTGTTTGAAACAGGGTCTTATGTAGCCCAGACTGGACTCAAACATAGTGTGTATCTTTAAACTCCTGGTCCGCCAGCCTCCGCCTCTTGAGTGCTGGTATTGCAGGTGCGCACCTCTGTGTCTGGTTTGTGTGGTTCTAGAGATCGACCCCAGGGCCTGGCGCATACTTGGCAGATGCAGCACCAACTGATCTACGTCTCCAGCCCAGGGTGAAAAGTCCACTAAGCATGTAGTGAGGATGGTACTCTCAGCACATTTCCTTCATACTGCGGCACCCATCACTCCAGATGAGAACTGGCGAGGATGTCTGGCCAGAATATCTTGGTGCCTAGACCATTCAGTCCTCTGGTTTCTAGATCTAGAGCTCTCTCCTCCTGAATCTGATGTCCTCTGGCTAGACAGTACCTCGGCTGTGTCCGAGGCACCTGCCCCAGTGAGACCTCACGGCCATATTAGTGGGTGGCTGACCATAGACATGGACATGGGGGAAGGGCGCTGCCTCACTTGGTCCTCCTTCTGCCATATTGTCTGCTCTGGTTCCTGCTGTCTGCACTTTTGAAGTCTGCCTGATTCAAAGCGACTGCTGCTCTGGGGGCTGGGTCTGCCACCAACATGTCTCCACCGGGAAGCAAAACAAGCCCTCTCCTCACCATGCTTCCTGTTTCTTGTGTTTAAAGCACCTCTTTTTTTCTTGATCCCAAAGCCCCACCAGGCTTCAAAGAAGCTGAACTTAAAAGGCTGCCTGTATGAGATTTTGCTGTTACCCCTTTTTGTTTACCTTCTAGAACATTCTCTCTCTCTCCCCCTCTCTCATCTCTCTCTGTCTCTCCTCCATCTCCCCCTCTCTTGTTCCATTTGAGATAAGATCTTGTGTAGCCAAGGCTCACCTTGAACTTCACTGTGTAGCTAAGGGTACCCTTAAGCTTCTGCTCTTCCTGCTTGTACCTCCTCAGTCCTGGTATTATAGGCATGCACCTCCATGCTCCGTTTATGTGGTTCTTGGGATGGAACTCAGGGCTTCATGCATGCTAGGTAAGCACTCTGTGAATGGAGCTACAGCCCCCAGCCTGCCTTTTAATGTGCATTGATGTTAAGTGTCTAGCCTGGACTTAGGTATATTTGAAGGCATCTGGATTTGCTCACACTTGTGTGGTCATGTGAGAGTTCGGGACGAGGTACTGCTGCATCCTGAATCAAGGTGACAAAATGTAGCTAGACCATTTTGCTCATTTGTGAGCTATGCTAAGAGACATCTTCTTTCAAAATAGTCAGCTTCCAGGGGACCAGATCTTCCCTCACCACCATTTCTGAGTAGGAATTTTAAAGTGTTCAACACTGCATAGTTTTTGGAGAAAAAATATATTGTTAATAATTTTTCTTCAAAATATGCTATTTCTGTTGTTTTTTCCCTTTTTTTCTTTTCTTTCTCTCTCTATCTCTTTCTCTCCCCTCCCTCCCTTCCTCCCTCACCTTGTGTTTTCCTGAGTCAGAACCAAGTATTCACTTCCCACTTCCTTCTCCTGGGCCCATGCGTAGGGAGAGGCTTGGGCATGGCAGTTGTCAGTCTCCTGACCTTTGTATTCTTCTAGTGGAACTGGCTGGTAAGAGAAGAGAACACAAAAGTTCCGCCATTCCTTTCTTAACTGTGAAAGACCCTGACCAAATTAAAAACCAAGAGAGCCCTGTTGAGCCTGACTATGTCTGGCTCTGAAATGCACCCTGGGTTTTGAGGAAGAAGTGAGCACATTTATAGCTTTAATTACTCATTTGGGATTTTTGCCTTCTGTTGCCAGAGCCAGTTATCAACAGCTTTGATTAGAAATCAGGAAAGACAGCTGCAGAGATGGGAGTGAAAAGGATTGTATTGGATTAGAGGGGCATTCTTTTGAATCTGAAAGAGAAGGACCCTGCATCTGAATATGCATTTACTGTAACAATCCGGTGGCTTGAGGTAGTGCACAGCTCACTGTAAATTGAAGTGGTTTCATTATTAAATTAAGTGCCTTTGTTCAGTTCCTGTGGTCTGAGTATTGGCGGTCTCCTTCTTCCTCATTTAGTTCCATTTTGATGCAGTGTTACATCCCTATTTGTAGGTTGAAATGTGTCAGTATTCATAAACTAAATTCACGAAGCATCCTTCCAATTATTTGGGCTGATGAAACACCATTTACCAGTATGAAGCCAAGCCAGGAGAGGCATAAAAAAATAACACATTCAAATGCTGTTCAAAAAGATATCGTTCTTTATTCCCAATACTGTATGCAGGGAAAAGTGCTACTTTGTGCTTTATTATTTTAATAATGTAATGTGAAATTATAATATATATCAGAGTAATACCATACTTAAAAGTTGAGGAAATCAGAACTTCAGTTAAGTTCACTTGTGTGTTCACAGTTTGTAGAGTTAGAATGTGTGTCAAGATATATTTTTCGGGCTAGAGAGATGGCTTACTGGTTAAGGTGCATGCCTGCGAAGCCTAAGGACCCAGGTTCAATTCCCCAGGTCCTACGTAAGTCAGATGCACATGGTGGCACATGCGTCTGGAGTTTGTTTGCAGTGGCTAGAGGCCCTGGTGTGCCCACCCCCCTCTCTCACCCTCTCTCTGTCCCTAATAAATAAATAAAAATAAATCTTAAAAAAAGATATATTTTTCTAACCAGTCATGTTAGGCACAAGCCTTTTATCCCAGCACTTGGGAGGCAGAGGTAGAAGGGTCGCCATGAGTTCGAAGCCAGCCATAGTGAATTCTAGGTCAGTCTGGGCTAGAGTGAGACCCTACCTCAAAAAAAAAACAAAAGAACAAGAAAAGGACACTTTTTTTTTTTTTTGTCTTTTGGAAACTGTGTTCTATATTCAATGGAAGTTTCCATGTGACTACTTCCTCCTATCTTCAGTAGAAGTTTGTTAAACAAAAGCATTTCTGCAAAAGATTATCATGATTGCACTTAATATGCCCATCCCCCAAACAACGCTATAAACACTATATATATTTACATTCATACTTGCAGAAGAGTCAACATTTATGCAAATGCACTAAGAAAATTATCAAACACTTTGTCTGTATGTACTCTGGCTTCAAAGTTAAAACTGAGAATTTTCACTCAATTATTTAACTGGAGGCTGGGTATTGCTAAAACAAAACAAAGATAACATTTTGTACCTACACAATGGATCAAAACAGCTTCCTTCATCCTGACTTTGGACCATCTGTTTGCAAGAAAGTAAAAAACCCTCAGGAAATGAGCCCCTAACCTATGGTTGAGAGTGTTAAGATGCATGCCTATTCTCACAACCCAGCACTGTGCACACAGCCAGTGCTGCCGAGGGTCTGTATTAACTGTGAGAGGCCTGTTGACTTGACCTGGGCATCTGTCAGTTACTGCTTCTCTGCAGAATTCAGAAATTCTGTCTGCAGAGGATTAAATTCTGTTATTTCAACAACAATTTTAATAAATATTGGGAATGTATTTTCTAGCAGCTAAATTATTCTTAGTTTCTGATTACTTCTATGAACTCTAATCCTTGTTCTGTCTTATAGTCTTTTTTAAAAAGTTTATTTATTTGAGAGAGAGAGAGAGGCAAATAGACAGAGAATGGGCACATCAGGGCTTCCAGCCATTGCCATTTGTCACTTTGTGCATCTGGCTCACATGGGTTCTGGGGAGTTGAACCTAGGCCCTTAGGCTTCACAGGCAAGCACCCTAACCAATAAGCCTTCTCTCCAGCCCCTGTCTTATACTCTTGATAAACGAATTCACAGAGGCACATGCCAGTAGCTTTTTACGTCCTAGAATCCACTTAGATGAGTTGGAGAATAGGTTTGACTGACCCTAAAAAAGTTCTGAAGTTCTTTAGTCCCACATTGCTTCATATTGAACCCCACTCAGACTACTGAAGAAAATTGCATTGACGTAAGCAATTTGGGAATGTGTTAAAACATTTTCAGCATCTTAAGTCTAGGTCCGTTGTTGCTGTGTACTAATATTGCAAGACAGGTGGATCGACTTTTATATTGTACTAACAAAGAAAAAGATGGTACCCACAAAAGCTTTTCAGCTTCCTAAATGCAAAAGAATATTTTCCATAGATAAAATGCATGTTTTTGTTATTTATCTTATACTTGTCATAGGTAAAGGAATTACCTAGTCTTTATTATCATTGTGGAAGCACCTTTGCTGAAGCCAACATTACAATTGCGCATGAAGAAGTCCTACAAAGGGGGTGGCAGTGGGGGTGGGATCTGCATGGAAGTTTCACCATCTGTGAACAAAAATACTGTCTGTGCTAGCTTTCTGTCTCTGTTACAGATATCTGAGAAAATTCAGCTTGTAAAGAGAACAGGTTTATCTGGTCCCGTAGTCTGGGCAGGCTCAGTCCATGCTGGCTGGATCCATTGCTTCGGGGCTTCTGGGGCTGCAGTGTCATGGTGGGACCCCTGTTGCAAAAGTTGAAGTCCTCGCAGCAGGGTCCTGACAAGCAGGAAGAGAGGTGCTGTGACCCTACCATCTTTTCCAACATTATGCAACAAATGACTTAAGACCTCCCGCCACCTTAGAGTATGCACCCTCTCCTATTAGCATATGACTTGGGACCAGTTTGGGCCTTTGGGGGCATGCCTGTAGTAACATTGTCTATTAGAAATGTGATTTTATCTGGTTGCTGTTGCATCACTGGACAGTAGGGGGTGTAGATTGCAGATTTTAGTCATCACGCTTCCAGCACTCTGCTGCTACATTGGAAGCTAAGCTATAGATCACCCATACCTTGGCCATCACACACTCGTAGACTGGGCTCATACGGAGAAGGTGGTTGGGTTGGGTACATTCAGTGACTTTTTAAGCTGTCTCCAGCATTGGCATTCACGAGTGCAGAAATCATGTCAGTGTTCCAGTGATGCAGTGTCCTTCAGCTGTGCAGATCTTTCTAATGTAGTCTGTCTCCATCGGTAACTATTAAAGTTTATGAAGAAGCCAGGCATGGTGGTGTGTGATCGTAATTCCAACGTTGCAGAGGCAGAGACAGGAGGGATTCCTGGGGCTTACAGACTGGCCAGGCAGTCTAGCCTAATTGGTACACTCTACACCAGTGAGAGATCCTATTTCAAAGAGGTAGATGGCATTCCCAAAGAATGACACCCAAGGTTGTCCTTCTGTCTCCACATACACACATATGCAAACACACCCTCACACATGAACATACACACACAAGAGTTTGTGGAGGCTGGGGAGATGGGTCAGTGGGGTAAGAACACTTGCTGCACAAGCGTGGGGACATGAGTTCTGTCCCTAGAACCCACATATAAAAGCCAGATATAGTCATGCACACCTGAAACCCCAACACTGAGTGGGACGCAGACAGGAGTATTGCTGGTCAGCCAGTCTAACTGAAAAATGGCACAAGCTTCAGGTTCAGTGACAAACTGTGTCTCAAGGAAGTAAGACAGAGGAGCAATAAAGGAAGACAAGCAATGTCTTTCTCCTCTGGCCTCTGCATAGGCAGCACGAATCTGCACACTCAGTGCATGCATGCGTGCAATGCGTGCACAAGCACACACACCCACATGCACCCCAAAACAGTTATGTGAGTGGGGCTGGAGAAATGACTTAGTGGTTAAGGTGCTTGCCTGCAAAGCCTAAGGACCTAAGCTCAATTCCCAAGTACCCATGTAAGCCATATGAACAAGGTGGCACATGCATCTGGAGTTTGCAGTGGCTGGAGGTCCTGGATCACCCATATTCTCTCTCTCTCTGTCAGAGTTATATGTACAGATATTCTCTTCTGTTTATCTATCTATCTATCATCCATCCATCCATCCATCCATCCATCCATCTACCTACCTACCTACCCACCTACCTACATATCTCTCTATCTCTGGAGGGGTTATAAGATTAAACTACAGGCCTCACACATCCTAAGTATGTACTCTACCAATGCCCTTCCCCCACAGCCCTGTGTTTGGATGTACTTGGATGGAAATATTGTGTGTGGAAGCATTTTGGCTAAATTGGATACTGTTAGAGACTTTTCAGAACTGATCAAAATCATTTACCACTACATAGAAGGCCACAGAAGCAGTTATCACAACCGTCACTCTGATAGTACAAACCACTGCCTCCTGTTCCAAACAGGCAGGCCACACATGAGGAACTCCTGTCACATTGCAGACACGTGTTTTGTGTATGTCAGCAGCTAAAAGGTGGCAGCAGTTAATGTGGCACTTTATAAACATACAGAAAAAAAAGCTAATTATCTATGGATAGTGACCCATTGTTAATAAGGCTATGCCTATCACAAAAATATTTAGTAAGTTGGAGAGAACACGACAAGGGAGACATTTTGAGGTCTTTCAGAAAGCCAGTGACAGACTCTAGAAGGACCCTGGGAAGTGGCCCACCCTCACTGTGGAACTCACCTGTTCTCCTTTGTCTCACCACACAGTAGCTCCAGTACTTCAGAAAAACTTCTTTTGAGCTCCAATCTCAGAGTTAAAGGAATTTTTATAGCTATACAACCTAATAATTTTACCTTTAAGACTAAGAAAATGAATGAAGAAAATTTAGGAAAACTTCATAAATTCATATTAAATAGGAGAAAGACCTAACTAAATTAATGGTCTGAATTATAGAACCTTGAAAAACAAGTAATTTAATTATTTTCACATTCATGAAGTCCCTTAGAGAAATTAATTAGCTAAATAGCAAAGAAAAATTTACAAGTAGCACAAACTAAACAGTTTCTGAGAACGTAATATGGACTAGAATATGTTTTTTTTTTCATGTAAGGGTCTCACTCTAGCCCAGGCTGACCTGAAATTCACTATGTAGTCTCAATCTGGCCTCAAACTCACAGCGATCCTCCTACCTCTGCCTGGGATTAAAAGCATGCACCACCACTCCTGGCATGGACTAGAGTTTTTAAGTAGCTTCCTCCTCGAAGTCTAAGTCTGATAGTTATTTGTCTTGCAAAATCTTTATCAGAAATAGAGCAATTGAGGTTCTTTTCAAATGGCTTGTGGGGGTTTAAAGCATCTGCTGACTTAGGGTCTGCAATATGACAATAGCATCTGTGAGGGTCTAGGTTCAATCCCTAATACTGTTAAATAAAAAGCCATTCACTTACACTAATGCTGTAGGAATAATATTCATCCATACACCTTCATTTATTGAACATATGTGTGTGCGCATGAGTGTGTGTATATGTTTTCAGTTGGAGTTTCACTAAGTTTCCAAGACTGGCCTTGAATTTCTAAGAAGAGCTGAAGGAGCCATTCTGGTGGGAGTTTGGAAAACCAAAATGATGGATAGTGGAGGCTTGGCTCATGAGGTTTCCAAGGGGAACCAGCATCTATAGTACGGAGAGGCCAGTACAAGAGTAGGAGAGAGCCCAAGACATTGGGATAGTTGAGCAAGGGTAGAGAGAGAAATCGGGTTGATGTGGCACTGTCAAAATACAGAAGGAGGCAGTAGCTTGTCCTTCCTGGTGATGGAAAAACCATATTGCATAAGATGGAGACAGAATGATGTTTACTGATTTAGCTAGGTGAGACTACCTGGCCATTCTAAGGGTAGGGGGCTAAAGAGTTTCCAGTAGGCCAGGCTCTGCCATTCTGACACAGAAAGCTTAGATAGTCCAAAAGGGCCAACTTATCCTCATTTTCAGGCCCCACTCATAGCTGAGACAGAAGATCATAAAAGTAGGTGGGAGTGAATCTATTATTCAAATACATTTCTTTCTTTCTTCCTTTCTTTTTTTGGGGGGGCATGCCCAATAGACTGCGTTTTTAAAATTTTTTGTTTTATTTTTATTTATTATTTGAGAGTGACAGACAGAGAGAGAATATGGGTGCACCAGGGGGCCTCCAGCCACTGCAAATGAACTCCAGACGCATGCGCCCCTTTGTATCTGGCTAACATGGGTCCTGGGGAATCGAGCCTCAAACTGCCTGTAGTAACATTGTCTATTAGAAATGTGATTTTATCTGGTTGCTGTTGCATCACTGGACAGTAGGGGGTGTAGATTGCAGATTTTAGTCATCACGCTTCCAGCACTCTGCTGCTACATTGGAAGCTAAGCTATAGATCACCCATACCTTGGCCATCACACACTCGTAGACTGGGCTCATACGGAGAAGGTGGTTGGGTTGGGTACATTCAGTGACTTTTTAAGCTGTCTCCAGCATTGGCATTCACGAGTGCAGAAATCATGTCAGTGTTCCAGTGATGCAGTGTCCTTCAGCTGTGCAGATCTTTCTAATGTAGTCTGTCTCCATCGGTAACTATTAAAGTTTATGAAGAAGCCAGGCATGGTGGTGTGTGATCGTAATTCCAACGTTGCAGAGGCAGAGACAGGAGGGATTCCTGGGGCTTACAGACTGGCCAGGCAGTCTAGCCTAATTGGTACACTCTACACCAGTGAGAGATCCTATTTCAAAGAGGTAGATGGCATTCCCAAAGAATGACACCCAAGGTTGTCCTTCTGTCTCCACATACACACATATGCAAACACACCCTCACACATGAACATACACACACAAGAGTTTGTGGAGGCTGGGGAGATGGGTCAGTGGGGTAAGAACACTTGCTGCACAAGCGTGGGGACATGAGTTCTGTCCCTAGAACCCACATATAAAAGCCAGATATAGTCATGCACACCTGAAACCCCAACACTGAGTGGGACGCAGACAGGAGTATTGCTGGTCAGCCAGTCTAACTGAAAAATGGCACAAGCTTCAGGTTCAGTGACAAACTGTGTCTCAAGGAAGTAAGACAGAGGAGCAATAAAGGAAGACAAGCAATGTCTTTCTCCTCTGGCCTCTGCATAGGCAGCACGAATCTGCACACTCAGTGCATGCATGCGTGCAATGCGTGCACAAGCACACACACCCACATGCACCCCAAAACAGTTATGTGAGTGGGGCTGGAGAAATGACTTAGTGGTTAAGGTGCTTGCCTGCAAAGCCTAAGGACCTAAGCTCAATTCCCAAGTACCCATGTAAGCCATATGAACAAGGTGGCACATGCATCTGGAGTTTGCAGTGGCTGGAGGTCCTGGATCACCCATATTCTCTCTCTCTCTGTCAGAGTTATATGTACAGATATTCTCTTCTGTTTATCTATCTATCTATCATCCATCCATCCATCCATCCATCCATCTACCTACCTACCTACCCACCTACCTACATATCTCTCTATCTCTGGAGGGGTTATAAGATTAAACTACAGGCCTCACACATCCTAAGTATGTACTCTACCAATGCCCTTCCCCCACAGCCCTGTGTTTGGATGTACTTGGATGGAAATATTGTGTGTGGAAGCATTTTGGCTAAATTGGATACTGTTAGAGACTTTTCAGAACTGATCAAAATCATTTACCACTACATAGAAGGCCACAGAAGCAGTTATCACAACCGTCACTCTGATAGTACAAACCACTGCCTCCTGTTCCAAACAGGCAGGCCACACATGAGGAACTCCTGTCACATTGCAGACACGTGTTTTGTGTATGTCAGCAGCTAAAAGGTGGCAGCAGTTAATGTGGCACTTTATAAACATACAGAAAAAAAAGCTAATTATCTATGGATAGTGACCCATTGTTAATAAGGCTATGCCTATCACAAAAATATTTAGTAAGTTGGAGAGAACACGACAAGGGAGACATTTTGAGGTCTTTCAGAAAGCCAGTGACAGACTCTAGAAGGACCCTGGGAAGTGGCCCACCCTCACTGTGGAACTCACCTGTTCTCCTTTGTCTCACCACACAGTAGCTCCAGTACTTCAGAAAAACTTCTTTTGAGCTCCAATCTCAGAGTTAAAGGAATTTTTATAGCTATACAACCTAATAATTTTACCTTTAAGACTAAGAAAATGAATGAAGAAAATTTAGGAAAACTTCATAAATTCATATTAAATAGGAGAAAGACCTAACTAAATTAATGGTCTGAATTATAGAACCTTGAAAAACAAGTAATTTAATTATTTTCACATTCATGAAGTCCCTTAGAGAAATTAATTAGCTAAATAGCAAAGAAAAATTTACAAGTAGCACAAACTAAACAGTTTCTGAGAACGTAATATGGACTAGAATATGTTTTTTTTTTCATGTAAGGGTCTCACTCTAGCCCAGGCTGACCTGAAATTCACTATGTAGTCTCAATCTGGCCTCAAACTCACAGCGATCCTCCTACCTCTGCCTGGGATTAAAAGCATGCACCACCACTCCTGGCATGGACTAGAGTTTTTAAGTAGCTTCCTCCTCGAAGTCTAAGTCTGATAGTTATTTGTCTTGCAAAATCTTTATCAGAAATAGAGCAATTGAGGTTCTTTTCAAATGGCTTGTGGGGGTTTAAAGCATCTGCTGACTTAGGGTCTGCAATATGACAATAGCATCTGTGAGGGTCTAGGTTCAATCCCTAATACTGTTAAATAAAAAGCCATTCACTTACACTAATGCTGTAGGAATAATATTCATCCATACACCTTCATTTATTGAACATATGTGTGTGCGCATGAGTGTGTGTATATGTTTTCAGTTGGAGTTTCACTAAGTTTCCAAGACTGGCCTTGAATTTCTAAGAAGAGCTGAAGGAGCCATTCTGGTGGGAGTTTGGAAAACCAAAATGATGGATAGTGGAGGCTTGGCTCATGAGGTTTCCAAGGGGAACCAGCATCTATAGTACGGAGAGGCCAGTACAAGAGTAGGAGAGAGCCCAAGACATTGGGATAGTTGAGCAAGGGTAGAGAGAGAAATCGGGTTGATGTGGCACTGTCAAAATACAGAAGGAGGCAGTAGCTTGTCCTTCCTGGTGATGGAAAAACCATATTGCATAAGATGGAGACAGAATGATGTTTACTGATTTAGCTAGGTGAGACTACCTGGCCATTCTAAGGGTAGGGGGCTAAAGAGTTTCCAGTAGGCCAGGCTCTGCCATTCTGACACAGAAAGCTTAGATAGTCCAAAAGGGCCAACTTATCCTCATTTTCAGGCCCCACTCATAGCTGAGACAGAAGATCATAAAAGTAGGTGGGAGTGAATCTATTATTCAAATACATTTCTTTCTTTCTTCCTTTCTTTTTTTTGGGGGGGCATGCCCAATAGACTGCGTTTTTAAAATTTTTTTGTTTTATTTTTATTTATTTATTTGAGAGTGACAGACAGAGAGAGAATGGGTGCACCAGGGCCTCCAGCCACTGCAAATGAACTCCAGACGCATGCGCCCCTTGTGTATCTGGCTAACATGGGTCCTGGGAAGTCGAGCCTCAAACTGGGGTCCTTAGGCTTCACAGGCAAGCGCTTAACCTCTAAGCCATCTCACCAGCCCTGGACTGCCTTTTTTATGACAGAGGGAGAGAGAGAGAGAGAGAGAGAGAGAGAGAATTGGTGCACTAGGGCCTCCAGTAACTACAATCAAACTCCTGATGTTTGTGTCCCCTTGTATGCATGTGTGACCTTGGGTGCTTGTGTCACTGTGCGTCTGGCTTTAAGTGGGGCCTGGTGAGTCAAACATGTGTCTTTAGGCTTTGCAGGCAAGCACCTTAACCACTAAGCCATCTCTCCAGCACTCAAATACTTTTTTTTTTTATTTTTGGTTTTTCAAGGTAGAGTCTCAAGAGGGTCCAGGTTGACCTGGAATTAACTATGTAGTCTCAGGGTGGCCTAGAACTTTCAGTGATCCTCCAACTTCTGCCTCCTGAGTGCTGGGATTAAAGGCATGAGCCACCACGCCCGGCTCAAATACATTTCTTATTATTCACGCTATGCCTGCCACTGAGGTTTGTGTAATTGGTACCCAGAGGCCCAAATGTTAAATCTTGGTCATCAACCTTTGGCACTGTTTGGAGGTGGTGAGGTCTAGAAGAAGCTGAAGGAGGTGAGGTTTGGGGGTGTGTCCTTGAAGGGGGCATTGGGTCTTCTGCCTTCTGTCCCTCTCCTTTTATTTTCTGGCCACCAAAAAATGAACTGGCCCCTACCATATGCTCTCATCTTGATGAACTGTGCCACCCTGGGGCCAAAGCCATGCGGCTTAGTGACTATGCCTTGTGCCAAAGTAAACTTCTCTCCCTTTAAGATGAGTACCTGGCTTATTTTGTCACAGTAATGAGAAACTGTCACACATGGGCCATGAGACAGAGATCCCATCTACTCTTCCAAGTTTCTTTCTCTTCCAGGTGGACATTATATAGCACTCATTACTTCCAGGTGTTTCTGTCCATCTGCGTACTGTGATATTGTTTGATAAATGAGGAAACCTCCATCCGTATGTCTAAAAGTTACCTTTTTTTTGAAAACCACCAGATGATAGATTATTAGAACCTCACTTGTTTTTAAGAAAATATTTTTATTTATTTTTTTGATAGAGAGAATGAGCGCACATGCAGGGGGTGCCAGAGCCTCTTGCTCCTTCAAACAAATTCTAGATGCATGGTACCGGGGAATTCAACCCAGCCAGCAGCCTTGTAAGCAAGCAGCTTTAACCACGGAGCCATCTACCCAACCCAGAACTTCACTCTTCGGAGCTCTAATTAACAATTCACCTTTACAGATGCTAAAGTGGAGGCCGCATGGTGGCTTTGCGGTGGCTTTCCCAGTCTAGTCCTCTTCTGTGATGCTAGTGGATTAGAGAAGTCTCTGCGCCCTTTTCCAGTTTGCCTGCCTGCCTGTCATGCGCCAGCCAGGCCACCTGGGCTGCAGAAGATAGGGTGATAAAACCACAGGTGATGGCAGATTGGGGAACCTGTACCAGCCCCTGGCATCTTGTTGGAAGGAGAAGATAGTCATGATTGAGATACTGATGTTGGGCACCCTGGAGACATTTCTTCTTCATGTTATCTCAGCAGCGGGAATATCAGATTCTGCCCGTGGCACAGGATGGGACAGACCTGTTTGCTAAGTGCTAGGTTATTATTCAGACCTTCACAGAGTTCTGTTGGATGCCTAACAGCACTGGCACTTTGTACCATTATTTCTTGGCACCTAAATTATCTTTGTTTGCTCTGTTGCCATAATTAGAGATAAGAGCAGAAATCCTATTTCTTGGTCCAAGTGCTATTTTAATGGCAGGACAGAACACATTGTTTATTTCATTTATCAACAGGCCACATTGCTGTTCACTAAAGTTGTGTTCAAAGTATGTTTGCCCGGGCCAACATGTGCAACATTTCCCTAATGAATTCAGTGGCATCACCCAGTGTGCTTAGATTCCTCCAACCGTCTACACTGTTGCCACAGATCACATTTTTACCATCATCTGGTCCCAGATGTCAAGGTCAGGACATTAGCAAGCAAGAGAGCATTAGACCAAAGGAAAAAAAAAAAAAAAAAAAAAAAAGATGAAGATTTGGAGCCAAGTGCGTCCACATCAGAACAGTGACCGGGCTCAAGGCGAGCTGAGACCTTTGCCAGGAGGCATGTGGCTCAGGCCAGCGTCCTGCGTGTGTCTTCCACGTACAGCCCTGTAAATCACTGTCCGGCAGAAAGGTCTTTAAGCCACAGCTGTCACAGTGAGGACAGAGTTTTGGAATATGTCACAGACAGCCGTGACATTCTAAAATTGATTGAAATTTGATGACCTTCTAAAGTAACTAATATATTTCCAGTTAGTACAACTTCAGGACCTAATATATAGTTCTGAAACTAACAGTTGAATTGTCATAGAAAGTAGTTCATAAGTTCTCATGTCATCTTTTATAATTTCATTGGTAAGCTGTGCATCAAATAAAAGGAAAATAATGCATGTAATATACACATGAGGTAGACAGTTTCACTTAAGAAATTCAGTAGCACATGTGCGTACTTGTGCTGATGTCTAAATCTAACTTGGGTAATTTTGGCAGGTTTTGTGGCTAGGAAGAGTGTCCCCTTTTGAATACAGCTGGAATACTGCCCAAAAGGGAAAGCAACTTTGGAGAATATTTATTTATTCGTTCATTTATTTTTACCTGGAGATTTAATCCAGCAATGCAAGGCACATGTTCTATCCTGAGCTCCACCTCCAGCACATGTGTTTTGTTTGTTAAGGTTGTGTCTTGTACTCTGTGCTTTCTGTCCTTGCTTCCTGGAGAGGAGAGGGAGGCTGGCTCTTGTTTCCCAGGTCGCTGGTTCCCTCTGAGGAGTCATAGGCTGGAGCAGGTCAATATGTCGGAGTCCAGGTTGTACGCAGTGGTCTAGAGGGAGTTGCCAGCCGTGGAAAACTTCCCACTCACTTCTTACTTAGGCAAACATACTAGACACTGTCAATATTTTTTAATTTATATTTTACTATTGCTTTTTTTTGACAGCTATGAGCTACATACTTGGTGTCACCAGAGTAGATGTAGCCAGAAGCTGTCTTCACAGGGCAATGTGGGGTGGGGGACGGTGGGGGGCAGAGCTTGTGGCTCCAGCTGGTGCTGTGGTCTGGCCTGCGCCCTGGGGTATTCTTCTCTGCTCAGGAAATTGATGTGTTGAGGCTTTCCTGGTTTCTGTGGCTGGCTTGGTTCTGTTCTGTTTATTGTTGACTTTATTTATTGTTTACATGTAGTCTTTGATTTGTGGTTGCTCAATGTATTTAATAGAGCCAAAAGGCCAAACAGTTTCCTCAGCGCGAGGCTCATGCAGATGGGGCAAGAAAGGCCGTTCCTGTAGAACAGTGATGTATGTGTGCTTCCTGTCTCACCTCCGCTCTGAACGAGTGCATAAATAAGAACTAGAACCTTGCTGTTTCCAAGTTGGGCAAATACAAAAAAAAGAGTGGATAGGGGAGCCGAACTGGAGGTGGTGCACGTGCAGGTACTACTTAAACTTCTAAAATGGGCAAATTGGATGAATAAAATGAAGAAATTTTTTAAATTGTAATTTCCTTCTTACTTCATTAATTCTTCCCTTTGGTCATTTGTTCTTTCATTCCCGTCCCCCAACAACAACGACAACAAAACAATAAGAAACAGTGGGGCGGAGAGATGGTCTGAGCGGTTACAGCTGCTTGCTTGCAAAGCCTGACAGCCTGGGTTTCAGTCCCCAGTACTCATGTAAAGCCAGCTGCACAGTCACACGTGTCTGGAGTTTATTTGCAGTAGCAGGAGGCCTGACACACCCATTCTCCCTCTTTCTCTCTCTCTCTCTCAAATAAATAAAATCATAAAATAAAAAGAAGAAGAAACGTGACAGGGCATGTTTTGCTACCTCAGGTTTTCATCTCTTGAACCCACACAGACTCACCCAGCTGGAGAAGAATTGTAAGGGACGTGTGAACAGCGAGGGAAGCGCGTCACTGAGGACACAAGGGTAGAGCTGTGCGTGGCGCCTCACACCTGCAGCCCCAGCGCTTTGAGGCAGGGGCAGGAGGATCCCAGCAAATTCCAGGCCAGCCTGGTCTACATAGTGAGTTCCAATCCAGCCAAGGATACAGAGTGAGACCCTGTTTTTTTTTTTTTTTTTTCTTTTTTTTAAGATAGCAGAGAGAGAGAGAGAGAGAGAGAAAGGGAGATTTTTAGGCCTCATATTTGTGGGATTAGTTTTAAAGGAAGAATTTTTTCTGCCGTATTAGGAGTGGGCCTTAGAAACTACAGCCTAGGGAAAGAAAGGGTAGTGAGTGAGGTTAGAGACCTCAATATGGCTGACAGGGAGCAGCTGGGCTTGGGAAGCTCTTTGGCCAAGAGTGTCTGTGGAATCAAGTCTCTATTTTGAGCCAATTGGCTTTGTGTATCTATGGAAATAAAATTACTGTTAGGAGCCAGTTGCTGAAGGATTTGGAGTCGAGAGAAATGTTCAGAAGAAAATTGCTGGCAGACCTTGTCATTCATCTACTTAAGAGGCCAGAGACTGAGGAATTTGGGCTGAAGAGTGAGAAAGTGCAATCACACACAAGCTAAGGTGGACATAAGAATAAAAAGCAGAAAAGATCTTTCAGAATAATCCCAGAGCTCCCACTGCCACGAAAATACGCCTGAACAACAAAGAGGGGCTGAGGAGAGTTTCAAATCACTCAGGAGGCAGAGGTAGCAGGATCTCCATGAGTTCGAGGCCACCCTGAGACTATGTAGTGAATTCCAGGTCAGCCTGGACTAGAGTGAGACCCTACCTCAAAAAAAAAAAAAAAAAAAAAAAAAAAAAAAAACCAGAAAAAAGAAAAAAGAAAATCAAATGCTGGAAGATGTTTTAACTGTACAAGTCAGTTACTTTTAGTCAGTTAATGGGATGTATAAGTAATGTGGTCATTTTCAGCACGTCCCTGTGTATGTCACCTGTTAGCAGTCAGTCCCTCTTTCTAGCCTCCGCCTCAGACAACCACTTACATGATTATTTAGATTTACCAGATGGAAGCATTAGCATGCATAACCATTTTGCCTTTGATTCTTTAACTTAGCATAATATTCTTATTGTTGCTGTATTCATCATTAGGTCCTCTTACATATTGGTTCATGGTGTTCCATTGTGGGAAATAAGGTATTTCTTTTTTTTTTTTTTTTTTTTTTTTTTTTTTTGGTTTTTCGAGGTAGGGTCTCACTCTAGCCCAGGCTGACCTGGAATTCACTATGGAGTCTCAGGGTGGCCTCGAACTCACGGCGATCCTCCTACCTCTGCCTCCCGAGTGCTGGGATTAAAGGCATGCGCCACCACGCCCGGCTTTTTTTTTTTGGGAGGTATTTCTTCATTCAACTGCTGGTGTATATTTGGATCCTTGGTGATTTTGTTGTGAGTGGTGCTGTTGTGAGCTTATACATACAGATTTAAAAAATATATATATTATTTATTTATTAGAGACAGAGAGAGAGGCAGAGAAGGTGGGCGGGAGCAGAAAGAGAGAATGGGCATGCCAGGGCCTCTAGCTATTGCAAACGAACTCCAGATGCATGTGCCACCTTATGCATCTGGCTTACGTGGGTCCTGGGGAATCGATCTTGGGTCATTAGGTTCTGCAGGCAAGTGCCTTAAACAGTGATCCATCTCTCCAGTCCCACACATACACATTTTAGTGGGGTTACACATTTCTTTCCCCAGCAGTAGATTGCTGGTGTTTATGGTGAGCTTCTGTTTGACTCTTTAAGAAACAGACACGAAAAGTTCAAAGTGGCCAAGCGTCCCAGTGTATTCACTTTGCTGCCAACATCGGGTATTATTTGTCTTCTTTTGCTTTGGCACGCGTGTGTGGTGTATACACGTACGTGTGCCCTCCGTGTCCCACGCGCTTGCTTGAAGCTGCAGTGAAGGGGTTGCTCAGCCGCTGTGTCCTGCTCCACAGTTCTTTTGCCTGCTCATGTTTGACCTGGAGTCTCTTACTGATACCAGAGCTGGTCTCTCTTCTCCTTTGTGGGACCAAAGAAGCAGGTGCACATGGCCATGCCTAGCTGTTTGCCTGGGTTCTAGAGACTTAAATTAAGGCAGTTTCAGGCCTTCTAGGTCCCTCATGCTTACACAGGAAGCACACTTAACCACTGGGCCATCTCTCCAACCCTGTAGATGAGGGTGAAACGTTCTCCCTCATGATAATAATCTACAGTTCCCATTGTCTTGTGATCTTTCCATTCACTTAATTGCCATTTGTAAGTCTTCCATGGCTTTTGGTTAATTCTATCTGGCTGTGCCTATTTCATAAGGTAGCTTATTGTCACAATGAATTTTTTTTTGTTTGTTTGTTTTTCAAGGTAGTGTCTCACTCTAGCTCAGGCTGACCTGGAATTCACTATGTAGTCTCAGGGTGGCCTCCAACTCATGGTGATCCTCCTACCTCTGCCTCCCGAGTTCTGGGATTAAAGATGTGTGCCACCACGCTTGGCTATCACAATGAATTTTAAGAGTCCTTTGTATATTCTGAAAACAAGTCCTTTAACATTTACATGATTTACCAATATTTCTCCTTGTCTGTGGCTTGTGTGTTACTTTTCTTAATGACTTGATTTGCTGTATAAAAGTTTTTAACTTTAATGAACCTAGCATAGCATTTTTTCTCTTTTTGATCATACCTTTGATATTGTATCTTAGAGTCTAACCCAAGTCCATGAAAATTTTTTTGTTAGGTTTTCATCCAGAAGTTACTCAGCTTTGATCTTACATCTAGGCCTGTGGTGTGTTTGGGATCACTTTTGTATATGTAAGGAAATCTCACCTTTTTTTGTATATGTAATGTAAGGAGCTAAGGATTAGTTTAGTGAGTTGGATTGGGTAGGCTCCATTTGCAGGTAGATAATTTGACCCACAAATCAAAGTAGATAAGACCCAGCCTGGCAAAACACCCTTTGTGCCTCACTGCCTGTCTTGGGCATGTAAACACATGTCTGCTCCATTCCACCGGGGTGAGACTTGCTTCTGCCCCCTTTCTTGGTACATCTGTCTGTTGGAGAATGTGAACCCCAAATGCAAGGCCGTCATTACAGGAATGTAAGCTTATTTTCCACTCTATTCTCTGTGACTACAATATGACTGGGGATGGAATTTGATTAAGTATCAACCTTTGTGATCCTTGAAATTCTCCCTCCCTTTCTCCTGTTTTTTTTTTTTTTTTTCTTTCCCTCCCAGTGTTTAAAACACAGGAGTATTGGGAATGGCAATAATGAAAACAATGCAGAGAACTGGCTTGTTCAGAAGATGTATGAAAAACGATAGTAGTTGGAAGGGCTTTGAGGAAGTGACGGATAGCTGTCCCGGCGGTAATAAGATGCCACGTCGCAGAAATGCTGAGGGCTGGCATGTAGGTAGCTCAAATGGTAGAGTGCTTACAAGTGTGAATCTCCGGGTTCCATCCCTACACTGCATAAACCAGGCATGGCAGGGCACACCTGAAACCCCAGCCCTCAACGGGATGACCACAAGCCAATGTTCATGGTCATCCTTGGCTGCACAGGAGGTTTGAGGCCAGCCTGTGTGGCATGTAACCCTGACAAAATAAATAAATAAATAAAAGTAGAACCTAGAAAGCCTAGAGACCTTCAGATACAACCTGTGTCTGATATGCAACTGTTCCCTCTCCTATTTACTACCAGGTACTCCTCATCCTCAGTTTTTCCCAGGGTCTCATTGGCCCTGACTGACCACAGAGACCTGACCTTTCCATCTCCCTCCCTATATTCTTCCTACTAAGTACCTGACAAAGAACTCCTGATCTCATGGCTGTGACATCATTTAAGGGTTTATTTTAAGTTCTCCATCTAGTCTTCTTTCTCCACAGATGCTTATCAAGGGCCTAGTGTGTATAACAAGCATGCACGTGTTCTCGCTCTTCTCTCTGCTCTCACTCTCCACACCTGCCCCTCCCCCCTGGGGAGTTTCCATAGATTTAAACCATTGATGAAAGAAGAAGAAATACTGCTCCAGTTCCCCCATGTATCTGTGCAAACTCTGGTGGGATTTCCTCACATCCGGCTGCAAGGTAGTCTCTCCATACTGTCAACCAAAGCAGGATTGGGAAGCAGGCATCTGATTGTTGATCTTCAGCATGTCTTTCGTCATGCTCTGCCTGTGTATGGTATTGAGACAGGAGAGTCGGGGCAGTGGTGAGCATTGGATTGGCGTGGGCTCTTGAAACAAGACCTGCTTCTCCTGAGGCTGACCTGCTTGGGGACTTGAGCCACGTTAAATGTAGTGAGCAACTCTGTCGTCCAGGCTCTGCGTCTGTCTTCTTCCTCACCTCACCTGTTGTCTTGTTTAACACAGACACTTTAGGAAAAAGCCTCCACTGGGATTCGGAGGCACAAAACCTGGTGTTTCTAGCCCTAGGGTTGCCGCTTACTGGTTATGTGTTTGTGTTCGTTACCTGTCTCATTGCTGGGACAAAATAACTGAGAAAATCAACCTGAGGAGGAAGGGTTTATTTTGGCTCACAGTTTGAAGTTATGGTTCATCATGGCAGGGAAGGCAGGGTGCCAGGAACATGCAGCAGCTGCTCACGTGGTGTCTGCAGTCAAGAAGTAGAGAGTCATGAATAGTGCTTCTCAACCATCTTTCTCCTTGACAGCCATCTAGAAACCTAGACCATGGAATGTGCCACCCACAGTTACTAACGGGTGGGTCCTCTCACCTCATCTAAGCTAATTTAGGAAATCCCTCACAGATATGTCCAAAAATTTGTTTCCATGGTGATTCTAAATGGTGTCATGTGACAACCTAGTTTAAACATCACAGTGTCCTATATATTGACACAATACGTTTTATGAAAATAGTGTTTCATATGTTTGCCACAGAGATGCTATAAAGGAAAATAAGGGCTGGGCTGTAGCTCAGTGGTAGCCCTGGGTTTGATCCTCAGCACCTGACAAATAAATAAATGTATGTTAGCAACTTGTAAAAATCTACTTGTAGGGAACACATTCTTACCTTCTCTTCTCTCCTTTCCTCCATCTCCCCCCAATTTTGGGGGGGATTTCAGGTAGGGTCTCACTCTAGCCCAGGCTAACCTGGAATTCACTATGTAGTCTCAGGCTGGCCTCAAACTCATGGCGGTCCTCCTACCTCTGAGATTAAAGGTGTGTGAAACCACGCTCAGCCCTCCATCCCTTCTTGCTATGTACTTTGACATTTTGATTCTCCTGCCTCCACCCTCCAGTGCTGGGTTTACAAGTGTATATACCACTATGCCCAGTGTGTGTAGACTAGGGTTCAAACTCAGGGCTTTGTACATGCTATGCAAGCACTTTACCAACCGAGCCATATCCCTGGCCCATGTCTTAATAGATGGAAGTCTTACTACAGTGCTTGTGTTTCTGAGCTGGCATGAACCTGATTGCTTAGATTCACGTGGTGTCCCCATAGTGCTCTGGATTTCCCATGTGTCCCTTTCTTTGATTTTCTTTTTTCTTGCTTTTGCTTTCTTACTAAATAAAAAAACATGTTCTCGGTATAGTTGGATTTATCTCCTGTTCTATCCTAGCTTTTCCTTGGTGGCTGAGCAGACTCCTGGCACTAGCCTGTGTCTTCTTGTTCATTTTAAACTCTGCCCTGCAGCAACGAGCATGGACTCAACAGTGTCTGATACAGAAGCCACATTCAGCTTCCCCGGGCGGCGCAGTTTGCTGTGGATCCAGGGTCTGGCCAGATGTATGCACCGTAGTCCACTGACGTGTCTTTTCAGTTTATTCTCCTCGGTTTTATGTGTGTGCATGTTCATGTATGTGCATGTGTGTGTATGTGAGTGCCAGAAGATAACCTCTGGTGCCATCGTCAGGCCTGCCATCCATCTTGTTTTGAGATAGGGTCTCTCACTGGCTAGGACTAGATAGACAATAAACTTCAAGCCACTAAGTCTGTCTCCACCTCCCCAGCCCTGGGATTACAAGAGTGCACCACCACACCCAGCTTTCTTACATGAGTCCTGGGGATCAACCTGAGGTCCTCATGTTAGTGAGGCCAGCACTTTACCCCATGAGCCAACCCCCAGCTCATGTCTTCTCGCCATGAATGTGCCTCCTCTACCTATTTCCCTTCTGTGGCTCGATGGTGCTAATTTGGTAGAGCTCAAGCCATTCATCCGGAACCCCTGGGTTCTGCATCTCCTACGTCATTTTCGTTCCGGCTGGGAGTGCTGCTCTGAGCAGGGTAAGCCGGATCTGTGGACGTGATGCCCTCCTCACTACCCTGCCCACTGCCTTGCGCCGTGCTCCTCACCCTCTCAGAACCGGATTCTCCCAGAGCACGAGACTTACACCGTGCAGCTTGAGCTCTGCACTTAAATACTCTTAAGTGACTTAAGTACAGACCCCCAAAACCCCAGATACCATCACCCCAGGGGTGTTGCTTGACGGATCCAGGCCAATGGAGATCCTTAGATTGTGCCTTCACAGTGGGAATGGTGGCTCACAGGACTGCTCTAGATTCATCCTGCTGTGCTGGAGAGAAGGGACCGTGCCGCTCTGGAGCCCAGGCTGACTGCTGGGATAAAGAGCTTCCTTGGAAAGCAGAAGTGAGACCAAGTGGTGGGCCAGTACTGAGGCTCTGCAGTCCCTTTCTGGACTGGGTAGATGTAACTCTGAGTAATCACCAGGCAGGGGAGAGTCACACTGTCCCCTTCCTCATTCAAAGTCTTTTAAGCCCCTTGGTACCAGCAGGCGGCAGGTGGGGTTGTGTTTTCTCTCATCTGGCAGAAGCAGCAGGGTGTCCTGCATGGAAGGTCCCTAAGTCTTGAGAGGGTCTACCATTTGGGCCTCCTGGGATCTGTCCTTATTCTGAGGAGCTGCTTGTTCCAGAAAAAGACACAAGTGTGGATGCATCCGGGGTAAACCTCAATTCCCCTTTTGTTACCCAGGGGACAGAGACCTCACGTTCAGCGCCAACTCTGTGCTTTCAGAGGCTTAGTGCCAAAGGAAAATGCTAGATCTTTGTTCAGGTGCAAGAAAAGTGTGCCAATGAGGGTTCTAAAATAAAAGGCTTACTCTTTTCTAGTGGTCTCTTTGCTGACTTGTTATGATGTTGCTGAATAATATTGTTCTTATAAAGAAAACATGAAAAATTTAAATTATGAGCACAACTTTTATCATTGATCTCTGCGTAGTGCCAGATTGGGTTGCTTTTTCTTTGTGTCTGTGTTAAAACCCACCCAGCATCATGAGACCCCGCCTCTCCCTGGGGAGCTTTTTGTAGTTCATGGTGGCTGGGCAAGGGGAAACATTTTCTTTTTTTTTTCTTTTTTTGGGTTTTTGTTGTTGTTGTTGTTTTTCTTTTTTGAGGTAGGGTCTCACTCTGGTCCAGGCTGACCTGGAATTAACTATGTAGTCTCAGGGTGGCCTTGAACTCATGGCGATCCTTCTACCTTTGCCTCCTGAGTGCTGGGATTAAAGGCGTGGCCACCACGCCTGGCTTATTAAGATTTTAGTTTTTTTGCAGTAGGGTCTCACTCTAGCTCAGCTGACCTGGATCTCACTCTGTAGTCCCAAGCTGACCTTGAACTCACAGCAGTCCTCCTACCTCTGCCTGCCAAGTACTGGGATTAAAGGTATACCAGTTTTACAGCTAAAGATTGATCTACCATATGACCCAGCTATAGCTCTCCTAGGCATATATCCTAAGGACTCATCTCATTACCTTAGAGATACTTGCTCAACCATGTTTATTGCTGCTCAATTTATTTATTTATTTTTTTTAAATATTTTTATTTATTTATTTGAGAGCAACAGACAGAGAGAGAAAGAGGCAGTTGAGAGAGAGAGAGAGAGAGAGAATGGGCACGCCAGGGCTTCCAGCCACTGCAAACGAACTCCAGATGCGTGCGCCCCCTTGTGCATCTGGCTAACGTGGGTCCTGGGGAATCAAGCCTCGAACCGGGGTCCTTAGGCTTCACAGGCAAGCGCTTAACCGCTAAGCCATCTCTCCAGCCCAGCTGCTCAATTTATAATAGCTGGGAAATGGAACCAGCCTAGATGTCCCTCAACTGATGAGTGGATAATGAAGATGTGGCACATTTATACAATGGAGTTTTACTCAGCAGTAAAGAGAAATGAAGTTATGAAATTTGCAGAAAAGTGGATGGATCTGGAAAGAATTATACTAAGTGAGGTAACCCAGGCCCAGAAAGCCAAGCGCCACATGTTCTCCCTCATATGTGGATCTTAGCTAGAGATAATTGGGCTTCTGTGTGAGAAGGAAAAAACTCAGTAGCAGAGGCCAGTAAGTTAAAAAAGGAGATAGAAAGGGAAGAGAAAGAAAGGGAGGAGGGCTTTTATTAGGTTGGTATTGTATATATGTAAGTAGAAAGATTGAGATGGGGAGGGGATATGATGGAGAATGGAATTTCAAAGGGGAAAGGGGGGAGGGTAATACCATGGGATTTTTTTTGTTATCATGGAAAATATTAATAAAAATGGAGAAAAAAAAAAAGGTATACCAGTTTTAAAACAAGACTGAGACCAGTAACTCACAGGTGGCTTCCCTGTAATTGCATGGTTCATGTCTCCTAGCTCATGCATGCCACTGCACTACATTGTCCACAGGATGCTAAGACATGCCCAGGAGTTGCCCAGCCTTTCCAGTCTCATTTCTGTTGCACACACGCTCTACTTTTAACTGGTTGATGAATGAGGAAGAATGTAAGAGGAAGGTAACTGCAGGCAGCTGGGCGTTTTCTTCCTATACCAACATTTTCAGTATAATTGGTGGGCTAATTCAGGGACACAACACGCTTGTTAGAAAAGAATATTCCAGGACTGGCCATCATGCTTGTCAGGGTGCACACACAGCAGTTCTAATCTCAAGGATGTCACAGCTTCTCTTTGTGAAGACGTGGGAAGTATGGAGGCACTACAGAATCTCACTCCATCCTGTCATTCAACAATGTAGACACACACCAGAGAAGCTTGCTGAATACCATAAATAAATATACATGTGTTTGCATGCACACACACACACACACACACACACACAGTTTTACTTGTTGATTAGAAAACAAAGCCAGTTCTGGTTTGCCTGGAAAGTTGTCTTGGGGCCTGTCAGAGGTCAGATACTCCTTGCTTCCTGGTCCCACAGGAATCCTTTGCTGTTGGAGTGACAAAGACTCATGGCAAGGATCTCTTGTGCCCGGTCTATCCATCACATTTCATTGGCACATCCCAAGTTAAAAAATAATTCTCCAGCAGAAGTCATCTGCACAGGCAGGAGACCAGGAGCCTGAGCCACACTGCCTCAGGCAACACTGCAGTCTGATCCCTTCCCAAAGGCAGCCTGTCCCCACGCCCGACCCTCCCTGCTTCCGTGGCTCCCTGCCAGCTGTCTCCATAGAAGGCGGCCACCTGAGAGGTAGCAGAGGATGGACATTCGTACTGAGCTTGCGCAACTCTGCACTTGAGAACCATCATTACATAAAATATACAGCAGGAGATGCCGAAAGAATGTTTCATGGGACTGAGTATGGGCTAGGAAATCCAAGCCATACTTTTAGCCCTAACCTGAGAGGATGGTTCTGCCAGCCTGTCTCATAGCTGAGGAGAAAAGGAGGCCCACACGGGGAAGGTGGGTTTGACTTTCTTCAGTTGGATCACAGTGCCCCTCTTTTGTCTTCAGAGATCTTATCTCTCTCAAATCAGAGGGTTGAAAGAAGCTCCCTTCTCTTAAGTCAGTGCTGGCTCCTCTAAAGCAGTTCCGGTTTCATGAAGCCCTCCAAATAAGATGCACTCTGAGGGCAAGGTGCCGGATGTGACCCAGGGGAGACACGCGCTCCTTATTTTGGAGGTTCTAAAGAGATTTCAAAAGTGAAATCGTTGCTCTCTGTTGCTTCCCAAGATGAAAACACATAATTTTTTTTTTACAACTTGTTGTTTTCAAAAGCTTCCACAAACTTTATATTAAAAAATAAATACAGGATACCCCTCCCACCCTTTCCATGTGGCCTCCTGTGGCAGAACGTTTTCATCAGCTGGCTTTGTGTGGTAAAGAACTCTCATTTGATTTACAACCTGTAGGAGTGGGGTTGGAGTACTCACAAAGAATGCCACAAGAGGTAAAAGGAAGGTGAGACTAGGCCTTAATAATTTAGTTTCAAAACTCTAAAAGGTTGACCATTCCCTTTTAACCTTGCATCCCCAGCCGGAAGCTGCTGCAGTGCGTCACACAACGTTTCTTTTAATTGGCAAGTCATTTATGCCACTACGCTTACATTCCTTAAACAGAAAGGTCTAGAACTGGCTTCCACCTGTCTTCTTCATTGTGGCCATCAAATATCACTTTGCTTCTGGCTGGGAAAATCTTAGGGTTGGACTGGTAGAGGCTTGCTTTCAAAATGTATACATCACTACAATCCCAGTCTTTTATTTTGTATGTGTGTATGTAGTGTGGTGTGGTATGTGTATATGTGAGCGCCAGTGCACACATGCCAGGGTGTGTTTGTCAGGACAAAGGACATGCCTTCTACCTTGTTGGAGTCAGGGTCTCTGCTTGTTCACTGCTGTGTTTACCAGGCTAGCTGGCCCACAAGCTTCTGGGAGATTCTCTTGTCTTCATCTCCCATCCTGCTGTAGGCGCACTGGGGTTACAGAAGACTGCTACATGCGACGTTTATATGGGTTCTCAGGATCCTGACTTGGGAACTCACGCTTGAGCAGCAAGTGCTTTCTCCTTTGACCTCCCAGCCCCCAAATTCTTAATAGTGTCTTAGGTACAACTGAGCAAATCAAAACCCTGGCAGAGAGGCACAGGCGCGAAGAAGCTCAAAGTGATCTTTGATGGGACACATTGAGAGACATCAAGGTGATACTTAAACCTAATGTCAAAACTAGGGGGCAGGCAGGCTGAGGTCAGGCTTGGTGAGGAACTTTAAACACCAGCAGACTGGAGCACTAACATCCCAGGAGGCCGGCCAGATTCACAGGGAGCGTGTTCACTAGATCCATTACCAGCCCCACTAAACGAGTCACCATAGCGTTGTACAGAAAACCACCAGGACGCCTGGAGGGGCTTTTGTTCACTGTGGCCGTATATTTCAGCTGAGGGCAAAGTGCCAGTGGTATATTTCTTTGGGAGTTTTCCTCATCATTAATTAAGAATATGTACCATAATAAATGAAACCGTTTTTCCCCCTAGAATTCATCTTTTATTTCTGCTAATGGAGTTTGCCCCTCTCTTTTCTCTGGAAGAAAGTCACAGGACTGCCTCCTGCTGTGCCATTCCCACAGCTGGACTCTCAGCCTCCTCCCACCACCTTCTGTGATTAACCTTGAAGAACAGCAGAGGTCAGAGCTTGTGCAGAAAGCCAGAGAAAAGGCAGACTACATTCTTCCATTATGATTTTAATGTTTGACATGGACCAGCCTAACTAAAGAAGGGAAGCCTTCAAAGGATTTTGTTTAAGGATTTTGATTTTATTTTTGAGACAAGTTGTCATGTACCCCAGGCTGAGCGCTGACTGGCTGTATAGTTGAGGCTGACATGCTTCGGGTCCTCCTGCCCTCTCTATGTGAGTGCTGGGATTACAGGTGGGCACCACCACACTGGGTTTCAAATCTAGAGCTCCAGGCATGCCAGCCAAGCATTCTCCCAACAGAGTTGGATCCACACCTTTGGATTTTGATGTTTATCAGGAGCTTTAAAATTTTTTTTAAAATATATTTTATTTATTTATTTATTTATTTATTTTAGAGCGAGAAAGAGGCAGAGAGAGAGAGATGGGAGGGGAATGGGCGCATCAGGGCCTCTAGCCACTGCAAACAGACTCCAGATGCATTCACCACCTGTGCGTCTGGCTTACATGGGACCTGGGGAATTGAACCTGGACCTTTGGCTTTACAGGCAAACGCCTTAACCACTAAGCCATTTCTCCAGCCCTAACAGGAGCTTTTAAGCCCAGCTCTCAGCTGGGTGTGGTCGCCAGCTCTTGAGGCTGACATAGGAGTACTGAGAGGCCTGGGCATATTAATGACAGTAATAATAATAACAATGAAATGATCAACATGAGATTCTTTTGATGATGTCATGAATGGTGGAATTCACATTCCTAGTGGAGAAGTCTTTGGGGTGAGTCTTTCATTTAATGAGCTACTTTCCCACCCACAGGCTGGCTCCAACCCCCCTCGCCCCCCCCACACACACCAAGACCAGGTGTGAGACAGTCAATGGCTCCGTTTCCATGGGCAGGAATCAGATGACCCTTCCACACCCTAGCTTCCGCTTGAAGCCCTCCCTTGGTCTTTGGACCCCAGTGCCTTGTTGGAATCTCATCAACATCTCTCCTTGCTACTTCTCAGCTTTCCTAGTTCCAGATGTTGCCGTGAACTTGATTTCTCCCAGTTGGACTCTCGCTCCAGTCTTTGGTGTGAAGTTGCTCAGGAGCTTCTCCTCCGCGGTCTTCCCTTCCTGACTGTTTTTCTTACACTTCCTCTCTCCTTGCCTCGCAGAGTGTTTGCCAGGTTTAGCGTCAGCAGAGGAGCCCTCGACTCATGTCCTCAAGTAGCTGTCACCGGACCTCCTTGCAGCCTGTTTCGGGTGCCGCTGATTACAGAGCGGCTGCAGTTTCAGCCTTGCCCTTCTCTTTCTCTTCTGTGTCCCGTCCTCTGCTCTTATCCGTTAAGTGCCCCCCACTCCAACCCGTCTCTCCACTCAGGCTGTTATTCTTTCCTTCCTCATCCAACTTCTACGCAGGGGTGCATGTGTGTGCACGCTGTGTGCAGGTGCACGTGTTCAGCCAGAGGCGATCCTCAGGGTGTCATTCCTCAGGAATGTGGTTTGCCTATTTTGAGATAGGTCCTCACTCACCTAGAACTCTCCAAGTTGTCTAGACTGACTGCCAGTGAGCCGCAAGGATCCGCCTGTCTCCAACTCCCTAATCTACCACCATGCCCAGCTTTTTTTTTTTTTTGGAATGTGTGTTTAGGGGTCCAAATGCAGGTCCTCATGTGTACAAGGCAAGCACTTTACTGACTGAGCTATTTACCCACTTTATGTAAAGTACATTTTAAAAATCTTAAGATGTTTTGTTTTTTTATTAATGAAATGACAGCAAAAAGCAAATCATTTCCTTCCAGACCCTAACTTCAGCATGTGCAATGCCAACCTGTGTGCTTAGCAAAGGGGACAGTAGTTGATGGCTTCAAAATCCTCCCTTACTCTAGAGTCCCAGTCATTCCCAGTTCTACCAGTGGCCCGCTAGGAGGAGAATCTGTACCATGGCAGTGTGTGGAGGCCTGCATGGAGGGAGAGGTGAGGAGGACCATCTGCTTGGAATGGTTTTGGCATGATCATCTATAGCTTCATTCTTTTCAGTGGTAAAATTTTTTTTCCAATCCTGTTTCATAATTGACCCATCAAATAAAAATGGAACACCTAAATGTGACACCACATCCCAAGCACTCTACTAAGTCAGATAAATCCTGGTGGTTCCATAGAACTTTGGGGAGGTGTCCAGTGGATGGGGAGGTCAGTTGGCCATGGCTTCAGGAAAAGACACGGGGGAGGAATGTGTGGGTGGCGTATATGATACTGGTTGCCAACCTGGGCCCAAGTGTGATTTCTTCAGTCCCCACCTCACACCACTCCTTCCATTGCATTGCTATTTTCTGTCCTTAAAGTCCTTGTCCTGACGTAAAACATGCTGATTGCTTTACTGCTAGCTCTCTACGTCTCCTTTGCAGTCGTGAGTCCTGCAGCGAGGGTCCGTCAGGCCTGCCTTGACTGTTGTCATCCCGGTACCCAAAACAAAGCTGGACCTCAGATAGGAATATGAGGTACATAAATGTTTCACAACTCGGTCTCCAGAAGTGTCTGGCCCTCTGACCACTCTGAGACGGGACTGACTCCAAACCCAGTTTTCCAAACCTGGGTCCATAGGGCTTCTTGGTGTAAAGTGTTTCCTCCTGCCCCGCCTGTCTGCCTCTTCCGTGCTGTCTGTGCTAGGCCCAGATATGCTAGATGTGGCCTCAGTGGGTCTGGGCCCCATTGCCTTATCCACCAAAGAGCTCATGTCACCTGGGGTGCTTCTGGTGAAGCCATCTGAAGGTGATGGTAGTAATGAAGTGTCCTTTCCAAAGGCCTATAAAAAAAGTATTGGGCCTTGTAAAACGGGAGTGTTTGTACAAGTGTGGAGAGTGATGACGCGCGCCCGTCCTTTTCTGATAGCTGAAGCGGGGCTCACAGCAGGACTGCAGATGGCAGCAGGCGCTTGACGCCCAGTATCTTCCCGGTGATTGATGACAGGCAGTATCAAGTTTGGAACAAGGTGGGTGGGGGCAGAGACAGGCTTCCTCTGGTCCAACATGGTAATGTCTAAGGCAAAGCCAGGATTAATGGATTTCAGCCTGTAATCTTCCATGCCAGACCACCATTTCTCATCCCCACACTGGTCTGAGGAAGAACGGCACTTGAGTGAATAATCATTTGAAATTTCATAACCCAAAGTCATTTATCCAATACATAAAGAAGAGGCTAATATGTATTTTAAATGAAGAGCTCATCTTTCCTAGAAAGATGCCTAGTGAGCGACAGGGAGAAAACAGTTTAAGATGCCATTAGCTCAGAGCACGGAGACCAAGCAGGGTGACCCTACAGTGTAACTGGCTGTCGCTTTAATCTCAATGTGCATAGTCAATGAAGTCGCGGGCCCAGTTCCCCATGTGCAAGAAGCCAGACATGCCCTGTTTACATTAGTGCCATTTGTAAAACATTCGAGACAGCTATTCTGCTGAGTAAACATTCGAGAGCCCAAAGGATAAGCCTATCACTTAAACTTCTTAAGACCAAACTTTCAAAGCATTTCCGGCCAGAGGGGCCCAACAGCAAAACTGCAAACCCTGGGCTGGGAGATGAGATAGCCAAACCAGATTAAGCAGCTTACTGTGGACATGTCTATTGATCTGGGTTCTGCGCAGTTTCCTGTCTGCCAGCAGTCAGATGGCCATGGACAATAACAGAGTGGCCTGGTTTGTGTGAAATTGGGGGCTCCAAGCATCAATTACTCCAGGAAAGCAGTGGTTCTGGGAGATAAGGTTAAGCTGCTTGCTGTGGTTAAAATCACTAACATCCAAGCAACGTGTTTGTGGTCTGAAACGTAGCTCCTACATTTGACAGTGTTCTGTTTATAAAATTTCCATCCAGTAGTGCTCTCTGCAGGTACATACCAGTAGCATTATGAATGCATGGTATTATGATGGTATATTCCCCTTCTCCATTTCATGCATGTTTCCTGTATGTTTACACACTATTCAGTTGGGTGGGGGTTCTCAAGAAAGGTATACTAGTTGATATAAGGAACAAGGCTTAAAGCAATTTCCTGGGCTATTTTGGGTTCGCTTCTCTAAGACCCATCAAGTAGATTAAATCAGTGACCTTGTGTTTCTAACTTCCATTCGTTTGCTTTTATGAAATGATTATAAAATACTAAATACATCCTTTATGTAAAATGTGTGATGAGTACAGGGGGAAAAAAAACAAAGAGAAATGATGATTATTTTGAGTTCTTAGATGGAAATATTTTATGTATATTTTTTAAAAACATCTCCCCTTCAGACCTACTCATACATTTTCACTAAAATCTCATGTTGGGCTGGAGAGATGGCTTAGCGGTTAAGTGCTTGCCTGTGAAGCCTAAGGACCCCGGTTCGAGGCTCGATTTCCCAGGAACCACGTTAGCCAGATGCACAAGGTGGTCCACGCGTCTGGAGTTCGTTTGCAGCAGCTGGAGGCCCTGGTGTGCCCATTCTCATTCTTTCTCGCTCTCTGCCTTTCTCTGTCTGTCTGTCGCTCTCAAATAAATAAATAAATAAATAAAAATAAACAAAAAAAATTAAAAATAAATAAAATCTCATGTTAACAGTAACTCATTGTCATTATTCTTACTTTGGTTAAGAGAAATGTAGCTTTCCTTAGACAACCCTTCCCTGTTACCTTCAAGCATTTTGGAAAGGATAGAAGCAGAGTCCATGTTTGCATACTGAATCCAAGGGTAGTTTTCTTTCTTTTTACTCCCCACCCTTCTCCTTAGTGTTGGATATTAAACACAGGGTCTCGTGCATGCTAGACAAGTGCTCAGCCGCTGGGCTACATCCTAGCCCTAAAGGCCGTTTTTATAATCCATTTGACTTTTCCATTAGTTGTTTTGGTTTCTTCTGCGTGTGTGTGTGTTTCAAGATAGAGTTTCACTCTCGCCCAGGCTGACCTGGAATTCACTATGGAGTCTCAGGGTGGCCTCGAACTCACAGTGATCCTCCTACCTCTGCCTCCCAAGCACTGGGATTAAAGGCATGCACCACCACGCCCAGCTATGTTTTGGTTTCTTGATGGAGTTACACTCTGTCGTTCAGGCTGGCCTGGAACTTCCAATAACTTTCCTGCCTCACCTTGAGTTTTGGGGTTCCAGGTGTGAGTCACACCAGCTGACTGTTCTCACGTGAGGTGGGTCAGCTCTTGCAGTCCGTTCAGACAGGCTGTGAAACTTGAGCGTCATGCTGAAAATGCGGCTTCATATTCCTACGAGACAGTCAGAGCAAACACAGCACTTTCTGCTGAAACACAGGTGCTGTGAATCAGATAAGGAGATAGACTTTTGACAGTGACATTTAAGCTTGACTGTCATGGGATTTTATGTATTCTTCAATATACATGCATCTCAGAAAAATCTTCTGTATTACAGGTAGCAACATGATTTCACATAAAACTTGGGAAGTTCCTAAATACAGTACTAATGCAAACCATAGCTGGGGATGGGACGAGGGTGGGCACATTTGCCTAACATAATTGTCTTTTCCAAGTTCAGCTTCTGTGCTTGGACCTATCTCCAGGAGACTTTGCAACATTCACAGTGTTCTTTTCCTGTCATGCCTTCCGAGTAGGGTGCAAAGTGAGTGTGTTTAAGGTATGTCTACCAGTTATTGGCATGGTTTTGGGCTTTATCTTTTAATGAGATTTTAATTGGCCTATTGCAGGATTTATGCAAGGTGCCTAGAATGCCAATACATGAGGGGACCCAGGAAGTAGAACAAGCCATTATAATTAGCATTAACAGCAGATACCCCTCAGCATAACTAGGCAATGAGTTCCCATTTGGGTCTGATCTTAAACCTAGGCCTAGCCATTGGCCTAGACATTCTTGTTTTTGAGACAGTAGACCAGGCTAGCTTGCCTGGGGCTCACTAAGTAACTGAGGATAACCTTGAACTCCTAATCCTCCTGCCTCTACCTCCTGAGTACTGGGATTACAGGTGTAGGTTAGCATTTGTGGCTCATAATTTGTTTCCATTTTGATTTATTCATATTTGAGGCAAGGTCTCATGCAGCCCAGGCTATCCTTGAAATCACTGTGTAACTGAAAATGATCAGGAACTTCTGATCTTCCTACTTCCATAACTCCAAATTCTGGGATGACATGCATGTGCCACCACACTCATTTTATACTGTAATAGGGATTGAATTCAAGGTTTCGTGAATGCTAGACAAGCACTCTACCAACTGAGCTACATCACCAGCCCCATGGCCTAAAAATTTTTAAAGTGATTTAAAAAAAAAAATCAACTCAGCATGCCCCTTTACTGAAAAGTCCCAACTTGGTGAAGTTTTTTGGTTTATCTATGAAATGTTATCTGCTGATGTTAGGCTTTTACTAGGGTTAAAGGACTGTCCATCTAGGATGTTTATAGGGACAAACCCAATCTGAACAACCACACTCAGGCACTGTCCCTCAGAAGGATGAGCAAACAGGACGTGCATGCTTATTTTCCTCACCTGTCTGCAGAAAAAGACTTACCTTATAGCTTAAAATAGTGAAGGCCTGGGCTGGAGAGATGGCTTAGCGGTTAAGCGCTTGCCTGTGAAGCCTAAGGACCCCAGTTTGAGGCTCGATTCCCCAGGACCCACGTTAGCCAGATGCACAAGGGGTGCACGTGTCTGGAGTTCGTTTGCAGTAGCTGGAGGCCCTGGCGCGCCCATTCTCTCTCTCTCTCTCTCTGTTGCTCTCAAGTAAGTAAGTAAGTAAATAAATAAATAATAAATAAATAAAAAGAGTGAAAGCCTGTGTGGTCATTGGTAGTGGGAGAGGAACTTGAACTCTCTTGGAAGTGTGCAGATAGCTAGATGACATCAGAAGCTTTTATCAGGATCCTGTGAAATTATAGATGCTTGCCTGACCCTAGTTTGCAAGCCCCAACAGCTATAAATTTAAGCACCATACTTATCAAGAGTCTGCACATCAGAATTAGGATTTAAAAAAAACAAACATAAAAGTAATCAAAATAAATTGAAAACAGTAAAACAAAACAAAACAAAAATTGATAGTTGGTCCTCATTGCTTGCTTTTCTCTAGCCTTGTGGACTCCCAAGTCACCGCTTGTCCCCGGGGGTTTTATAATCTTATCTCTAGGACAGTACCGTAAAAACTTTGAAGGTCTCTCTCCTTTACCTTTGCATCCCCTCCCAACCAAACATGGTTTATAGATGAAATCCCTGTGTTTAATCACCCACTTCAGTCCGTTCAGATCAGAACCCCCAAGCTCTCTTGGCCTCAGGAAACTTACTGAACCAGGATGAAACCAAAGTTGGCAACTTCTCCCAAGAGACCCAAGAGGGAGTTTAAAGGCCCAGGGTGGAGGGCAGAACAGAGAAGCCAGGGGCATTTCAGGTTGACTTGATTTAAAGGGTGGAAGAGATTCTGGGCACGTAGCTAGTTTGGTATTGTGCTTCCCCAGCATGCACGAAATCCTGGGTTTGGTTCCCAGCACCAGGTGTGGGATGTCCAACTAGGTGTGATGGTGCACACCTGTAATCCCAGGAGGCAGGAAGATCAAGAATTCAAGGTCATTTTAGTCTACGTAGTGAATTTGGGACCACCTGGGCTCCATGAGACCCTCCAAACGAGCAGAATTGGGGAGTGAAGGTAAACGGTGTTGGGGATAGACTTTAATCACAGGTCCCTTCTTTCTATTCCCTTCTCAGGAGCAACACTTCACATTCATGAAAGGCCTTTTTTACTGACCCTTCCTCCCATCCTCCTATCTGCCATTGCCCACAGGGTGACATCTAAGCATTTTATAGTCACACAGCAGGGGGCCTGTGTGGTCCTGCCACACCTCCCAGGTGTTCTACTCCCCTGGGGTCTGAGGATATTGCAGACACAGGGTTATTTGGACTTATTTATTTATTTATTTATTTATTTATTTTTGGGAGTGACAGAGAGAGAGAGAGAGAGAGAGAGAGAATGGGTGCTTCAGGGCCTCCAGCCACTGCAAATGAACTCCAGATGTATGTGCCTCCTTGTACATCTGGCTAACATGGGTCCTGGGGAATGGAGCCTCAAACTGGGGTCCTTAGGCTTCACAGGCAAGGGTTTAACCGCTAAGCCATCTCTCCAGCCCTATTTGGACTTTTGACATCAGTTACACACTAGGTGTAATATCTCTAAGCAAAACCCTTCTCTAATAATTTTTCTGACTCACAAAGTCCAACACAGTGTCTGTACCTCAATTGGCACAAAATTGAATGGAGGAAGGGAAAATAAACTAAAATAATGATGCTAATATGATAAATAATGATCAGGCCTGTGAAGTGTGAGAGAGAGCCCAGCCTATGGAGGTGAAGAATGGCCACAGGGTGGAGAATGGTCCTGGATGACAGAACCTCTTGTTCAGACAGAACTTTATTAGAGTTTGTACTACACATGTGTGCATGTGTGCACACGCGCGTGTGTGTGTGGGGGGTGCATGTAGAGACCAGAGGACAAAGTCGGGTGTATCCTCATATACACCATCCATTTCTTTTGAGACAGGGTCTGTCTCATTGTCCTGGGTTTTCTAATTAGGCCAGAGTGGCAGCCTGAAAACCCAGGGATCCAGTAAGTCAAGCTTAATAAGCAGTGAGCTCCAGGTCAGTGAAAGACCTTGTCTTCATAAAAGGTTGACAGCATTTTGAGGATGACACCCACAGTTGTCTTCTGACCTTCACGTGCACACACACATGTGTGCCCAGATATACTTACAATAAATAAGTTTAAGAGAAAAGAAGTCATGTGGTGGGGTTCATCCTGGATCATGCCATTTTCTGGGAAATGGGTCCAGGCTGTGGTCATGGCAGCACTGATGTGGTGAGTGTCCTAAGGCGAGCTCAGAAGTGGAGTCACTTCCACCTGCCCTCATAGCATCCTCCCAGGCAGTAAGCTTGTGTTAATTAGTGTCTACAGTGTCGCTCAGGGGAGCCTTCCCTTCCTTGAGTGTGAAGAAGTAACAGTGGGTCTAGGTCTGTAGGAGGTGTCAGATAAGCAAGCGGGTGGGTCTCTTATAAGAAGGTCTTCTGAGTCTGAAGAGATGGCTTAGTGGTTAAGGCCCTTGCCTGCGAAGCCTAAGAACTCATGCTCGAATCTTCAGGTCCCACATAAGCCAGACACACAGTGATGCAAACGCACAATGCTGCACATGCATACAGGGGGCGCACACATCTGGAGTTTGTTTGCAGCAGCTAAAGGCCCTGGTGCGCCCATTCACTCCCTGTCTCTGCCTCATTCTCTCTCTCTCATATAAATTAAATAAATAAAATAAAAATTTAAAAAAGAAGGTCTTCTGGCTTGTTCTTCCCTTCCAGTGCATACCTCAGCATTCATATACAACTGTCTAGACAGTTGGTCCATGAAAGCAGTTCTGATTTCTATTAACATGTCACCTAGGAAGTAAAGCAGGGCCTTACTCAGTAGACAGAAAAAATATAGCCTGAGTATTCCCCAGTCTCCTGACTACAGCCCGTGGATATTTATTGTGCTAACAGGAGATCTGTGAGACTGCTCTGTGTGCTCCATCCTGGCCTTGCATCAAGCATATTGCCCAGAGGATATTCACATCTCCTGTGAATTCTGGAAATATACAATATATAGCTACTTTACCAAAATAAAAATTTTTTAAAAATTGAAATTGAATGAATCCAATTTCCACAAGGTAGGATTTGTAGAGTTTTTAGTAACTGAGGATTAAGTTACCATATTGGTGATAATTAATCTGAGTTTTAGATTCGTCTCCAAAAATATCTTATACTAATGCAGTTTTAAAATTACCACAACTTTATGATAAAATTAATAATGTTATGGATAACTAATTATAGCTAACATTTATTAAATGCTTTCTCTTGCAAGAATTTGCATACATTTTCTTATTTGCTTGTCACAGCTTGCCTTGAGGTAGGCCCTTTCTTCCTGTACCAATTTCAGAACTCAGAATGTACTGAGAAGCGACTCAGCCAAGTCCCCAGCACTAGTGTGCTGTGGAACCAGGGCCTGGGAGTTGTTTCATTATGTTTCTGTTGAGACAGGGTCTCATGTATCCTCAGTGGGCCTTGAACTCCCTATGTAGCTGAGGATGACCTTGAACTCCAGATCTGTCTGTCTGCACCGTCCTGAGTGCTGGCATTACAGCATGTGTCACCACCCAGTGTTTACAGTGCTGAGGACTGAACTCGGGACTACCTGCATGCTAGGCAAGCACTCTACCCACTGAGCTATATCCCCAGTCCAGAATCAGAATTTGACTCTGTGTCTCTCACTCTAGATTCTTTGCACTACTTAGGAAATCTCAAATGAAAAATAATGATGCTAAATTTCTACACCTACAACACATTTCTATTTAACATTAGTTTTAATGCCAGCTACCTCACAAAGGACAGAATCAATGCTTAGCTTCTCATAATACTTTCCTTCCCAAAGGCCAATCCTGTCCTGGATGACATCACCATCTCAGCCCTGTCACTTTCTTCCTAGAATATTTAATAGCATGGTAGTAAAAGACGTCAAATAATATAAATTCCTTTGGCTCCTGATAACCAAATAAGCCTCCGACTAAATATTCTGTTAGACTTTTGATGAGAAAATGTTTCCTGTGAAATGAAGTTTATTTCTCATTAGAACAAGTACTGCATTCATAAGTTGTTCATCTTTTGACCCAAGAAATGGAATTTAAGGAATAAAAGATTCTTAAGTTACTGAAGTAGAAAATCTGAAGTCATTTTTCCCCCTTTCAACTAATGGGAAAAGGAAAGGATTAACATTTTGCTTTGTTTCATTTCTTTTTTTTCCTTTGGTCAAAATACCCTGTATGAAAATGTAGTTTGTGTCAAAGTTCACCCTTTCCCCTTCAGCCGTAATGTGTGGAAACATGTGCACACTGTGCAAGTGCACTTCTAAAAGTCGAGAGAGCTCGAGATGCTTACATTCTTGGTAAAGTTCTAATCCGTATGTTTATAGAGAATTCAAACATCCAGTATTCATTAAAGGCATGGGGACTACCATAGTGATTTTTTTTTTCAAGCTATTACACTGATGACTGTATATGGCTGTTGAAAGGACCTCAGCCACTTTGTCTCAAACCTAGTGAGTACAAAGTGACTCCTTGAGTATGAAGCTCTAGTGTGGCCATTGCTGATGTGCCCTGGTGTCACAGAAAACGGATGGCACTAGCCATCGCTCGTCCCTGGGTTACCGTTATTTAAGCCCATGCGAAAGGAGATTCACGAGAACAGGCGAAGTGGGAGGCTTTGCTGAGAGGTGTAACATGTGCATGTCCTCGGGAGGGCGTGTGTGGCCATAATGCATGTGCGGCAGTCAGAGGACAACCTTGACTGTGGCTCTTTGCCTTCCACCTTGCTTGAGGCAAGCTCCCTTGTTGTTCAGCATGTGTTCCATAGGCCAGCTGGCCCGTGATCATCTGGGCATTCCCCTGTCTCTGCCTCCCTGCTGCCCGTAGGCACACTGGAATTATAGACGCCCACCACAGCATCCAGCGTTTACATAGGGGCTGCAGATCTGAACGTGGGTGTTCATATTTGCACGCCAAACACTTTATCCACCGAGCCATCTCCCCAGCTCTGTAACGTCTTTTTATGATGGCACTTAGGGCTTGGCCATGAGATGCTGGTAGGGACATTGCCAGTAGAAAAAGGAAGAGCCACCGTCCATGATGTTTCAAGAGATGTCACTGTGGGGATGTCCTCTTCACCAACTGAATAAACAGCATGCAAAACCTCTGTGACTTGGACCTGAGTCCCACACTCGGCTACCTGCAGGCAGTCTTCACTTATGTGTCATCCTCACTGTCACTTGTTTTCCTTTGCTAAAAAGCTTCATCTTTAATGAATGCTATTGTTTGTGCTTTAGAGAATGGCTCATTCTCTAAACGAGCCATCATGACTGTACTCACGATAGGTTTTTAGAAGATGTGTGAAAGAATAAAAGTAAATCGTGTTTGTGATTATGTCCCCATAATGCAATTTGGGGAACTCATAGCTAAAAGCAGCTCAATTATCAGCAGTGCTTTCAATGGCTTCATACCATGGAGAACTTGTCCAGCTTTGAGGGATCACAAATGTGTGTCTTTTGCATGAGAACCCAGGCAGATTTTCTCCAGAGACAGCTTATTACTTTTTCTGTTTTCGAAAAACTTAGTTAACATTCTATAAAACATTCTATTTTCTAGCAAAGGACAGAAGACACTAAAAGCAAATAGGGCTGGGAGTGATAGCACAGGTCTGTAATCCCAGAATTTAGGAGGGTAAGGCAGGTATGAGTTTAAGGCCAGCCTGGGCCTGTTTCAAAACAAATAAGCAAATAGGGTGAGGGAAATTGCTCAGTGGGTAAAGTACTTGTCCTATAAGTGTAAGTACCTGAGTTTGGACTCCCAGAAGCTACGTAAAGCTCAATCTGTAACACTGGCATCTCTAACCCAGCATGCCTGGGGCAAGAATGGAGGCAGAGACAGGAGACTCACCTAGAAGCTGCCAGCCCAGCTAGCCCGCAAATGCAGTGGTAAGCAAGATGAATGACACACCTGGCTTCAAGCTAGGTAAAAGGTGACTATGTCCACCCAATGTCGTCCTCTGACCTCCACATACACACGCTTCCACACTCACATACAGGAACACACCCTTGTGTGTGTGCACACACACAGTATACATGCACAAAATGTCAACCACTTAAAGTTTTCTATCAGACTTCACTGCTCCTTTGCTGGTCATCTTTATTTAAAGTAGGGTTGAGAGATTTAAAATAACACTCTTTTGGTACGTAGGAACTAAGAATTTTCATGGTCTACTGGTCTCTTTAGAGTTGTCTTTTGCGGATTTGTAAAAGAGGAAGAGAAAAATCATCTTGGCAAAAGAAAAGGGTGGTGTGTGCCTTTAATTCTTCACGGATCCTGCTTGATTTATGTGAACTGCCTTGTTCTGGAGTGAGTGAAACCAGATCCTTAGAGTCCCAGCCTGTGGTGACCCCTGACCCTCTATCTGAGGAAGGCCTGGACCCCTACACATGCTTTCACGCTTTTGTGCTTTCACTACCTCCGCCTTCACTTTTTCTGCCCTGAACTTTCACTTCCCTGAGGAAGGGTCAGCTCAGCTCTAAGCCTTAACATGGACACTACTTTCAGAAAGCTGGACATGGGGGCCACCTTTGCAGTCCCTGGACTCAAGAGACTGAGGATAGAGAAATTTCAGTCCAGCCTGGGCTATAGTGTGAAGACCAACCTCAAGAAACAACAAACAGAAAACATGTAATGCTGTACTCATTATTACAAAAAAATGTATTTTTTTCTTATCCCTCACCTGAGTTACAAAATAATTCCAATAGGAAAAAACAAAAAATCAGTAGATGGATTCATCAAACCATGAGCCACTTAGGAGAGGAATACCTGAGGACTGAGTTGTTAATGAGGAGCTCCCAAATGGTGCTGTAACAAGGATACCTCACCTAGCTTGGCTCCCCAATCCTCTGGTGTATTAGCACACTTGCAGGTGCATGCCCTGCAGACAGGACTTAACACCAGACACCTGGTACGTGATTGCCAGGTGCTGGTCAGTGCATGAAACTGAACGTGTGTTCATTATTGATCATTGTGAAATGTGGGGTGCTGTTGTGCTTTTTGGCTGCATGGGACAGGGCTTGGATCAAGTAGGATCCTGGCAAATCTCAATGCAGCAGAAGGGCCATGCAAAGGACGCCCACCAGGCAAGGCCACCTGTTTCCTTTTCCCTGATTGCTTTAGGTTAGCTGTCATCTGTCCTGATAGCCGATGACATCCTGGACCTTGGACTGCTCCTCTGTCTCTGTTCCTGCTGGCCTGCCCGGGTCTCTTCTAGGGACTGGAAGGGCAGGTTTGGAGAAATGGTTTGTGTGACCGTCTCACGTTTCTACACATGCAGAGGCCTTTGAGATCCATCCCGTTTTCCTTGTCCTCCTGCCTCAGAAGGGCTACTTCTCCCAGCCTCCACATCAGTCAGTGACAGTGGCCCTTAGCTGCCCATCCCAGGGAATGGGACCATTCTACCTAGAGCACACACCCCCTGTGCTCCTTGTCATCAGTGAGGCAGCGGTGGCAGAAATGGAGCAGAGCATGTCCGACTAGATCCCAGTTGAGGCAGGGAAAGTCAGGGCGTGTGAGGACCAGCAGCCAGAAGCGAGGGCGTCACCTCTCCCCCTTTCTACTTCTCGCTCTTCCACTGTCAGCTGTGAGGGTTGCATCTCCTGCTGGTATCACTGATCTTCCTGGCCTCCACTACCGTCCTGCAGCTTGGTATCCTTCAGAATCCAGGTCCTAAGACCTCTGCCCCTGACCCTCCCGGTCCTCCTGCAGCTTGAAGCTCATGGGCTTTCCTTCTGGAAGCTAAGAATATGAATATCATTGTGTGTGGGAACAGTTGCATATGTGTTTTATGTGCATGGGGGGCCAGAGGACATTCCTCAGGAACGCCATCCACCTTGTTTGAAGCAAGGTCTGTCATTAGCCTGGAGCTCAACAATTAGGCTAGACTGGTTAGCCTGTGAGCCCCAAGGATCTTCTCATTTTCACCTCCCCAGTTCTGGGATTACAGGCACATGCCACCATGCCATCTTTCATTTAAATAAATTCTAGGGACTGAACTCAAGTCCTCATGTTTGTGAGGTAAGCACTTTACCAACTGAGTTTTATCTCCAACCTAGTATATCACTTAAAATAATTTTTAAACTACTACAGAAGGGGGCTGGAGAGATGTCTTGGTGGTTAAGGCACTTGTCTGTGAAGCCTAAGGACCCCAGTACACATGTAAGCCAGATGTATAAGGTGGCACATGCATCGGGAGTTTGTTTGCAGTGGCTAGAGGCCCTGGTGCACCCGTTCTCTCTGCCAATCTCTAGCTCTTAAATAATTAAACTATTTAAAAAAACACTACTATAGATGGATTCAAATTTACTAATTTATATTCAATTGCATTAAAATGTTTTCTCCTCACCACTCCCGGTCTGGGGCCCATTCTAAGAGAATTCAGGTCAGTTTAGGGATGGTTTTCTACAAAGACAGCAACATAACAGACTAAATATAGGCAGCTGAAGCAGATTCAGCACCCATGTGTGAAAGCTCTCAGACCTTGCTAGTTCACACCTGAAAGTTCTGATGAGTTCAGCATCAGATGTCTCTTAGCTGACACACACAAAAATCAAAGCTTTCTTCCATTGTGAAGTCTATCACACACTTAACTGATTTCCTGGAGCCTCAGGCTGCAAAGGTTTGCTGTGTGCTGTTTTCTAGTTTTTTTTTTTTTTTTGAAAGCCATCATCCCCAGACTCAAATTACACCTCACTTTGGTTATAATGATACAAGTACAATCATTTTGTTTAATTATGGTTGACTGTCTGGTTGACTGTCTAAAACTACCTTTCTCTCGAGTCACTGGAGGTTTTATTGGAGTTCTTTAATATGATTATAAAAATTAATGAGTTTGTAATTAGATATAAGAGAAGCAAATACAAAGCTTGCTGGATTAGCAGTTATTCAACTTCTGAAGTTAGACACATCTTTGTGAGGCCCTGAGATAGATGGCAGGAGCCCAGAATCTTAAGCTGACTGAGGCACTTAAAAAAATTACATTAGGAAGGGTCATTTGGACATTAATTCAGATTCTGATAACTTTCATTCAAAGGGTAATATGTTAGCGTTAAAATCAGCAGTATTAAAACTGTTCACAGGGCTGGAGGGAGGGATGGCTTAGTGGTTAAGACATTTGCCTGCAAAGCCAAAGGACCCTGGTTTGATTCCCCAGGACCCACACTAGCCAGATGGACAAGAGGGCACAAGCACCTGTTGTTCGATTGCAGTGGTTGGAGGCCCTGGCGTGCCCATTCTCTTTCTCTTCCTCTCTCTCTTGCTCTCTCTCTTTCTCTGTCAAATAAATAAATAAAAATACAATAAAATAAAACTGTCCACAAGTGTTGGCATGCTTAGCTTTCTATCCTCCAAATGTGACCTAGGCTCAGTCAACACATTTACTCTTCAGAAACCTCAAACCAAGAGCCAGAGATATAGCTCAGTGTATGAGGCCCTGGGTTCAGTCCCCAGCACTATATAAAATAAGAAATGGTGGTATATGCCTGTAATCTCAGCACTGGGGAAGTGGAGGCAGGAGGATAAGGAGTTCAAAGTCATTTCTGGCCACAGAAAGAGTTGGAAACCAACCTGGGATACATAGACCCTGTTTCAAAAAATTAAAATAAAAAGACCTCTAATCAAATTTGAGTATTTTGCCTTCTGACTATTCCAACTACAGGTTAGAAGGCTTTCATGTTTAATTGCCAGAGCTGTCTTTAGTCAGTTAAAATGTCCTCTGAAGGAGATCAGATGGCAAGTGTTCTCATTTCATAACTGAATATAGCTTTCACCATAGCAAGCTTCTCTTGAACCCAAGCAGAACCCCAATGTGCATGTTCCCAGCCGCAGTCCTGGTGGCATGGTGGTTACAGTGTCCTGACAGGTGAAAATTCACTTCATTTCTTGACATATAATAGAGTTGCCTGTTTGATGAATGGCTCTGTGGATTTTAACTTGCAAAACTGTGTACCACAAAAAGTCAATTTCATCATACATCCATTTATAACTAAAATTATGAGATGTCTCTCCTTATAAAAATGTCACCACTAATACTCTGAAGATAACATTTTTACTCCAGAATACCTTTGGAGCCTTCCAAAGTTTTTATTTTTATTTATTTATTTTTTACCATTTTGTGTTACTCATTTTCTGGATGTGTTATTTAAATACTTTTGTATGCTGAGATAAGGTTCTGCTTCTGTTGTACAATTTTTTTTAAGTTTTTTTCTTAAGGCAGCGTCTCATGCAGCCCACATTGTGACTGAAACTGGTCTTGAGCTGATCATCCTGCCTCTACCTCCCCAAATGCTGGGATTACACACAAGCCCCACCACACCCAGGGCATAAAATCCAACTAGAGGCCGTTTGGTAACCACCTTAACAGACATGTCACTATTGTACTGGTGGTGCATCTTGCCTAGGTAGCCAGTTGTGTGGCTTGATCCACTACTAGTTAAGACCACCACTGTCTCTCCTCCCCCACCAGGTCTGTATAGTGATCCACTGCTGGTTAAGACCACCACTGTCTCTCCTCCCCCACCGGTCTGTAAAGTGATCCACTGCTGGTTAAGACCACCACTGTCTGTCCTCCCCCATCAGGGCTGCATAGCACTTTCCGGCACTATGACCACTAGTAGCGGGGAGGAGGCTTCCATGTCAGTGTCCTACAGATGAACATATAGTATATTCGGCAATAGGGTCTTACCATCTAGTTCTGGTGGGCAACCAAGAGCCCTAGCAATGGCCTGTATTGTTTGGGGACCTCTCATTGGGAATCATTCCAACCCTGGTACTGAAAGTTTTCTGTAACAACCTATGGCTTCCTAATCAGTGTGTCTGTGATTTCACCTGATTCGTGGCATCTTAACTTTTAACATCCCCTCTGCAGAGGAGCAAGGCGCCCGTGCGCCAGGCATCACTGTCAGAATGTACATGTACCTATTATCTCTGTGTTTCCCTAGTTTATGATACTTTCAGAAAGGGTTACTGCTTTTGGCAATTTTGTAATCTATGAAGGTATATATCAAAGTGCATTTACAGGGCTGGTGAGATGGCTTAGTGGCTAACACACTTGCTTGCAAAGCCAAAGGACCCAGGTTCGATTCCCCAGAACTCATGTAAGCCAGATGTACAAAGTGGCACATGTGTCTGGAGTCCGTTTGAAGTGGCTGGAGTCCCTGGCATGCCTACTCTTTCCCCTCTCTCTCTCAAATAAATAAAAACAAATGTTTAAATGCACTTTATTTATTTTTTTACAGTTTTGATGAGTGCTCTAAAACAAAATGAAAGCTAGTGGAAATATCCCACCAAAATAGAATAATTGTAACTTTTAAATAAGAAAAAAACTTTTCATTATAAAAATTCAAAAATGCAGAAAGGCATAAAGAAAAAAAGAAAGAAAATGATTCCATGTTTCACTGATAACGTAGACCCATCCTGCCACGTATGTCTTGTGCCTTTTTGTACATCCCATCAGTGATTTGAGACATGCCTCTCTGGACTTTTAATTAATTCGCACTAAAATGGGTACCCAGGTAGGGTCATTGAAGTACAGTGAATCTGTATTTTACTAAGTCACATGTTGAATATTGTCTGTTTACAAAAGCATGAAAGTTGCCAGGTGTGGTGGAGCACGCCTTTAATCCCAGCACTTGGGAGGCAGAGGTAGGAGGATCGCCGTGAGTTCGAGGCCACCCTGAGACTTTGTAGTGAATTCCAGGTCAGCCTGGGTGAGAGTGAGACTCTACCTCAAAAAAAAAAAAAAGAAAAAGAAAAAGAAAGTCCTAATCATCGGGTATTAGTTATTTGCTTGTTGCTGTGAACCTGATCAATAGCAACTTCAGGAAGAAAAGGGAGACTTTCCATTATGGTGGGAAAGCAAGGCAGACCAGCTCATCACGTTGCAGCCAAGGTCAGGAAACAGAGGATGAACAGGATGTGGGGTCAGGTTGTAAAACCTTGAGGCCACCCCCAGTGACCCACTTTCTCTGCCAAAGCTCCACTTCTAAAGGTTTCACCCCCTCCCAATCATCACTAATTGGGGAGCAAGTGCTGGAGCTCCTGTGCCTGTGAGGGATATTTTACATTCAAACCACCACACTGTGGTTGTGAGTGATTTGCATTTTCTTTCTTTTTAAGTTATTATCTGAATTTAATGCACTGCCTTAAGACTTAAAAGAATGAAGTGAGGTTAAAGTTGGCTAGAAAGTCTGCATTTGGCTTGTAGAGTTTTTATAGCTTTTAATCTCTGCACCCTCTTCTCGAGGCTTGCCACAGTCATTTTCTTAGCAGCTGCATGGTGAACATCAATATCCAGCAGCAAAAGTTCCTTACTTTTATCCTTTTCGTTAAATAACAACCAACTCATGCCCTGCAGTAGGAGCAAAGAGCGCTCCGCAGAGCAGAGTCCATGGTTCAAGCAAATAGTTAACTTATATCAGAAACACTTGAATGTTAATGACGGCTTGAGATGGAGGTTCAGTGGGAGTAAAAGGTGAATAAGAAAGGGTAGTGAAGGTGTAGATAATGAAAATGCAGTATGTATGTATGAAATTGTGAAGGAACATTTCTGTTTGTTTGTTTTTGTTTTTCGAGGTAGGGTCTTACTCTAGCCCTGGCTGACCTGGATTTCACCACGTAGTCTCAGGGTGGCCTCGAACTCATGGTGATCCTCCTACCTCTGTATGCTGAGTGCTGGCATTAAAGGTGTGCACCACCACGCCCAGCTCAAAATAACAAATTTTTAAAAATACTTGCATATCCCCCGAGCCTTGCTTGTTTACTGAGGCACACCTGGTCTAAGAGCGAGGCGCAAAAGCAGTTTTTATGCCCTGAAGTAATTGAATGCAAACTACCGACGTTCATTCTGTTGGAGGTTGGCTAGGGCACTGGCAGTTGTTTGAGGAGGGGGTTTGTTTTGTGGGGGTTGGAAGGTGCCCTGTGCCGTTTCTGAGAGGAAAAGAATATCTCGTCCAAAGTGTCAGTCTGTACCGAGAGCAAATGGGACAGGAACCAGGAGGCTGAGGGTTTCATTCCAGGTCTGGGCCAATCAGTCCATCAGACAGAGTAATTAAAGCATTAAGACCATCTGTGAGTCCTCCAAAGCCAACAATCTTGAATAACAACTGAGTGGTTTTCCTAAGAGTGGATGGCATTTGGTCACTGTGATGAACTGCTTAAGATGGTAAGCTAAGTGTGTGCGCATACATGCATACCTACACATGAACACACATACTTAAATTTTTAAGCTATTTTTTAACTGCTACTTTACAAGAAATAAAATTGTGCATACTAATGGGATTCTTTGTGATGCTTTGGTAGATGTCTTTATTTAAATTTTTTTTTATTTTGTTTTTTGAGGTAGGGTCTCACTCTAGCTCAGGCTGACCTGAAATTCACTATGTAGTCTCAGGGTGGCCTCGAACTCACAGCGATCCTCCTACCTCTGCCTATCGAGTGCTGGGATTAAAGGCACTCACCATCATGACTTTTTCTTTTCATTTTTTCTGGGGGGCGGTAGGGTCGTGCTGTAGCCCAGGCTGACCTGGAACTCACTATGTAGTCTCAGGCTGGCCTTAAACTCAGAGATCCTCCTACTTCTGCCTCCCAAGTGCTGGGATTAAAGGGGTGCACCACTATGCCCGGCTCTTTTATAATTTTTAAATTAGGTTAAAAATGTGTTTCTAATTTGTGAATTTCAAAGATGAAATCCACAAACCATAGAGGATGAATGTTACAAATATTTTATTGTAAATAAAGCTTTAAGGAAGAAAGGGCAGAGCTCCTGTAAGACAGGAGGGGACCCCAGAAATGAGAAAACCTGTCTGGTATTTCTGACTGGGGTCTTTTATGGGAGTTTACTGGATGGGAGCTGAGATGGTCAGTCCAGTCCCCATGCCAGGTGTCTAGGCACCACGTCTTACACGGGGGTGATCTTCCAGGGTCTTCTTGTGAGGGGAACTCAGAAGAGATAAGGAACAGCCAATGTCTTATTCTGACATTTCTGGCCTACAGCAAGATGGATGCTGTGAGGACTCCATTAGGAAGAAGAGATAATGGACAATTAGGTTCCCCTTATAAGCTCAAGGACATTCCTCTCTTAGTTTATTTGGGGGGGGGGGTTCTATTAACCCTACACTGCCTCACAGGCATGGCAGTGTGTATCTGTATTCCAAGCACTAAGGAGGCTGGGATGGAGGATACTGGGTGCGAGGTTAGCAGGACCTGCCTAGGGAATTTCAAACCAGCCCTGCTACATAGTGAGACTATCTCAAAACAACAACATGAAAGTCTTAAAGGTGGTTTTTAAAAAGTGATTCTCAAATGTTGGTGCTTTTGCATTTAATTTGATCGGGTATTAAACTAACTGGATTTTAGGCTTTCTGTCTAAAGTTATTATGTCAGAAAACTGAGATAAAGTCAGGGTGTGCTAACTAACCTTGCAGAGCCCAGAAACCCTCTGAATTCCATCTAAGTGACTTATTTCCAGAAAGTTACAGAAGGGGTGGGGGAATGGCACCCAGACCAGCAGCAGAACAGGTTAGAGCATGGAAGAGTCATTGTATTAACAGGTTCAGCGGCCTAACTGGGCGTAATGAGCTAAGAGAGGATGAGGTAAGCTGAACGTAGGTCAGATGGCACTAATATTTCCCGGACACGCATTTGTGCACCACCGCTCCATTCCGTGGAGTCTCTCCACGTTGCACTTCTACTACAGCGGCACAGGTAGGTGCCACTGTTAACCCACTTGGCACATCAGTACTGTAAGGTTCAGAGAGGAGACCCCTGAGCGTGCTGCATTTCCCACAGCTAGCCAGTGGTCTGTGCTTCTGCTCTGGGGAATGCAGGTATCCAGTTCTGTCTGATGACATGATGATTGCACATCTTCTTTGCACAGTTTGTCCTGGGACTCCACCCATCCACGTGACTGAACATGTTGTGAAGGGTTCCTTCGTTCTTTCCGTCTCTTCAAACGTTTTGTGTAACATTTGATGCCTTACAGTCATAGTTGTCTAAGTATACTTTGTGTCTGAAATATAAATGATTTCTTGTCCGTGTGGGTGTCTGTGTGTGTGTGTGTGCGCACATGTATGTGTAGGTGCGTGTGGGGGAGGGGCACATGCATGTCTATCCACATGTGTGTGGAGGTCAGAGGACAACCTCAGGTGTGGTTCCTCAGAATCCCTGACTGAGTCTTCTCCCCAGCCCTACAGCTGATCTCTTGAGGATGTGGTTTTGTCTCCAATCTAGTGTGGTCTACAGTGTGATCAAGCCTAGAAATATTTGCTTTTGATGTGTATCCTTAATTCTGTCCATCTTTAAGGGTTTTCTTTTCCTCTGATAAAAACCTACCAGGTTGCTGCATGCTCTGCTCATACTCACATGAATATCTTGGCACATGTATACGTGAATAAGTGTGCACGTGTCACGCCGAGCAGTCATGACTATAGATATTATAATATTATATATGTTATATCCACAGAAGTGCCAGTCCTGCAGGCCAGACACAGCTTAATACCAAAGGAGAAGGTGGACATGCCATGTACAGACAGTGATGGGGGGGTCCCTCATTTCAGTTATAAAAACAGCCACACACAAAAATTAACTTCAAGTTTCAGTTCGAAAAGACAAAAACTTAATTAGGCAGTCTTCCCTGTGGAATCATTATAGTTAGTACAATTTTTTAATATTTTATTTTATTTATTTTACAGAGAAAGAAAGAGGCAGTTAGAGAAAGAGAGAATGGGTGTGCCAGGGCCTCTAGCCACTGCAAATGAACTCCAGATGCTTGAGCCCCCTTGTGCATCTGGCTTATGTGGGTAGTGGGGAATCGAATCTGGGTCCTTAGGCTTCATAGGCAAATACTTGCAATTAAATAAAATTTTTTTAAAAATTAAAAACAAATTATAACAACTATAAAATTCTTAAAGTAAGACTTAAATTTGGAAAGTTTTACATGTTATGTAACATTTTGAAGGTCACATATGATAGTATTGCTACATTAAATATCATATATTTGTATTAAAAGGATAAACATCAAAGAGGACATCATGAACATTTAATTAATTATAGTCAGCTTTTTCATAATTCAGTCTACTTAAGTTTGAAGTATGCTTTTCCATAAGTGGCATTGCTTGGCATATTTATGTGTGAAGTAAGGCAATTTGCTGCTCCTGTTGACTTCCCATGGAGAAATTACCTTGGTTCATCTTCAGATATTTGAAGGCAATTTGTACTATAAAATCACAACTGGGTTCTGCAAAAACCAAACGTAAATAAGCTTGGAAGGAAATTTTTAGCTACTACAGTAGTCAAATTTTACTTTCACTAATCTGTGTAATCACAGGCGAGATTTTAAAGAAAGGAAGTTTACAATGACCATAAACGAGTCAGTTTTCTCAAACTATAAGCTGCAAATATTAAATAAGTTCTCAATAATACACAGTGAGTATTCTTAAGCATTTATTTTATTTACTTTTTTGACTCTGTATTGCTGGGGATGGAAAAAGAAACTTGTGCATACTAACCAAGTCACATTGAGCCACAGTCCCATTTTTAAGTATTTAGATAAAAGTGATTTTTTTTTTCCACCACCACTCCATTAGTCTCCTTTAGGGATACTGGTGATAATTCAGATGTATTTCATCTTCTCAGTTTATCTTCTGTCCACAGCCATCCCTAGCATCCACTTTGCAGGCCTTCAAAATGGAAAAGAAGGTGGTGTTATGCACTTGTAATCCCAGTGCTGGGGGCAGAGACCGTTTCACTGGGCTCAGTGGACAGTCGGGACCACTTGGTGCACCCCAGGGTCATTGATAGACTCTGTCTCAAGGAAATAAGGAAAAGGAGAGATAGAGAAGGACACCAGAGGTCCTCCTTAGGCTTCCACACACTTGGCACACACACATCTATACATACATGTGCATACACCACACACACATACCATACCTACTACACTTAAATGCACAGACAAAGAAAGAACTCAAGAAAAGTAGTTTTAAAAGATTCTTTAATCCTAGAACTTGGGAGGCAGAGGTAGGAGGATTGCCATGAATTCAAGGTCACCCTGAGAATACAGAGTGAATTCCAGGTCAGCCTGGGTTAGATTGAGACCCTACCTCGAAACAAACAAATGAAAAAAAAACAAAAGATTAAAAACAAAATTATTTGAAAAATGTGGATGGTGGAATGCCAGTGGAGTTTGCTCCCTTATAGCCATACACGCACACCCATGCACATGCACACCTGTACACACTTTTAAAAAATGGAAGAGAGGGCTGGAGAGATGGCTTAGCGGTTAAGCGCTTGCCTGTGAAGCCTAAGGACCCTGGTTCGAGGCTTGATTCTCCAGGACCCACGTTAGCCAGATGAACAAGGGGGCGCACGCGTCTGGAGTTCGTTTGCAGTGGCTGGAAGCCCTGGTGTGCCCATTCTCTCCCCCCCCCCCCAGCTCTCTCTATCTGCCTCTTTCTGTCTCTGTCACTCTCAAATAAATAAATAAAAAATGAACAAAAAAATTAAAAAAAAATGGAAGAGCAAGTGTTTAAACAATAAAAAATTGTATGACTCTGTGGCATGTGACAGAATACCCCAGTGATTTCTTGAATGATTTCAGGAAACCTGTCCTCACTGCTTTCTGGGGCTCAGGAAGGGCGGCCTCCTTCCTGGGTCTGTTGACTTTACCAGCATCTTCTCCACAGCAGCATCTGGTTTTGTTCTTTCTCGTTGCCTTGATTTTCCATCAGAGAGATGAAGGCCCAGGGGTGGACCCCACTGGAGGCCTCTGTGACCTGCAGTATAGGGACCTCCTCAGCAGGGTACGCCAGCCTCATCCTTCACTGGTCTTCAAGGCAGCTGCTGTTTCTAGCTCTTTCAGGGACAAAGTCAGCATCTGTCAGAAAAGAAGACTGTACAGACAGAAGAATGTCAAAACTCAAATTTTGCTTAATACGTCTTATTTTGGGCAAGCAGAGGCTCAGAGCAGAAACAGAAAATAATTTGCACTATGCAGAGGGAGAGTGCTCTGGAAATGAGATGGTTATTTATGAAGCCTGGAGCTGGGGCGGCGCGGGGGCTCCCATGTTCGGTAAAATGAGAGAGATAAAATTTTAATGTTGAAGGCCCTTATATTTTAAGTGTTTTCTACCATTTTGCTCCCTCGCCTATCCTTGCAGACATAGCTATTTCTAGGGCAGTGTCTGAGCCTAGGCCAAAATCAAAGAAATACAAGCACCAAGGGACTGGCCGTGTGAGTGAGTAGGAATATAGGGCATTGGAAACCAGGTTTGATGGCCTGCATCTCTGAACAGTAACCCTCTGAATCTTCTCACATAAAAAGAGGTCCACACCAGTCTTCCAGCTCCTCTGAGGACAGGTCACCATTTTTGAGACTATAAATCCAAGCTCAAAAGGAAAAAGGGATGTGGGGACAATCCAATTAACTTGAATGAAAGCCACACCGAATGAACTGCCCTTCACTTAAAGAAATGGGTTTTAAATGGAATGATTCTTTAGAGCAGAATTGATCAAATAGGTCCTTGTGGTAGGTGAAGATGAACTTTTCAAATCGTATTTTTTTTTTTCTGGAGACATCCTGTTCTTGAGGATGATTCATCTTCTCATTAAGAAAGTGGTTAGAAGTTTGGAGGCGTTTCAGCACCGTTATTGACTTGCAGGGTAGCATCTTCCTAGTCCAGCATTCACTAAACAGATCTGTTTGTGTACACAAATATTAAAAGTAGTCTGAAAAATACCACAGGTAAGCAAGGGTGGGGGCGACACTGACACTGTTTGTTTCCTCATAGAAATGACATTTTTATTTAGGAGAAAAATCCATGAATTTACAATCTCTCCCTTTCTAGGTTTTCAACCTTTCTTGCAAATTGTATGTAAATGAATGCAAATAAGCAATCCTCACCAGCAAGCTGCTTAGAAGTGTAAAATGCATAAAATTAAGATGCTGAGAGAAACATGCATCTAATTAAGGTAGCATGTAAAGAAATGTTTAAATTCAAATTAGATGCTTCAGTAGGAAGAATTGCTTGTTTAACTCAAAAAGGTGTTTTGTATAATCTAGGGGAGACTTTGTCCATAGCTCAAAACTCAGTTTTAGGAGTTTTAAACTAATTAAACTCAACTTAATTAACTGGCTCAGCTAAACTTTAAAGCTAGATCTTACCTAAAAATTAGAATAGCATAAAAAAATGTATTTTTCAGCTTGGTCTAGTGGCTCGTGCCTTTAGACCTTCAGTTGGGGAGGCTGAGGTAGGAGGAACCCTATAGGCTACCGTGCGAGTTCCAGGTCAGCCAGGGCTAAAGTGAGACCCTGCTTCAAAACAAAATAAACACACAAAACAAAATAACAACAACAACAAAAAAATGCATTCTTCTCTGGCCTTCTGTAGCTATGAGACTAGAAAGGAGAGGTGATTTTGTGGGTGAGATAGGACGCTGTCACCCTGTTCTATTCATAGATGCCGCCTTGCTGTCTTACTCAAGAGGACACCTTACTCCATGGGGCAGCAGAAGTCATCTGACCGGCCTGTCAGGGACAGAAGTATAAAGGAATTTGACATCAGTTACACGCCTTTAATTTAAACAGAGAAAACTTTGTGTAAAGCATAGAGAACAAGAAAATCATTGAAATTTTTTACTGTGTGGAGAAGATATAAGATCAGTGCTGTTTCTTCCCTGGACCAGCAACCTAGTGGACAGACAGATAAGAGCAGGAAAATGACTTATACCAGATTTCAAAATGCTTAGGTAGGAGGGGACAAATGCTTTCGTTAGCATGTCTTCATTAGTACATAGGGATAGGTGTAGCCTGTGATGTTTCTTTACACACGTACTGTATGCATTGATCAAATCCCAACGTCCACCCCTGTCTTTCCCTGGAGCTGCTCAGGCCATGAGGCCGGGAGGAGTCCTGGAGAGCACTTCCGTGTTGGAAGGCTGACGGAGCTGGGTCCTAATGTTCACAACAGGGTAGGTAGATGCACGCACTCGTGAGTAGCAAGGGCAGCCAAGCACAGGGTACTGGGTTCTCCTGGAGTTTCTTTATGTCCGTCCACCACCAGAGGGCTGCCCACTCTGGGGGAAGAATTTCCTCCCTCCATCAGCCCTTCCTGGAAATACCCTTACAGACCTGCCCAAGAGGTGTGTTTCTTACTTGATTCCCAATCTGATCAAGTTGACATAAAATTTAACCACCACACTCAGATTCACCAAAAAAAAAAAAAAAAAAAATTAGACTTCTGTATCCTGCCAAAGTGAAATTTGTATTTATTTTCCTCAAAGTGATTGGAGGAGAAAATGTGATGGAGCCCATTGCTCACTGCCCTGATTTGTGCCACTTTTCCTGGTTGCTCACCCCACCCTCCAGCAGCAGAGCGCTAGTCAGTTCATGGAGAAGGCAGACGGTGGTGCCGTAGGATCGTCCTAAAAAGCTTCGGGCCGCACAGGCCCTCAGAAAGCGCTTGGAGGCTCCCTAGGCTGGCTCAGGCCACACTTTGAGCATGATGGGGCACCATGTGGAGACCTGACCATAGAGACTGCACAGGCATGGGGCAAGGCAGGAATATCAAGGTCAAGTCTGTGCCTTATAGTGACTGACAGTTATGCAGAACATCCCCTGGGGGAGTTGGGAAGCTGACATGGACATCATTGCCAAAATGTCACATTCTTCAGTCAGATTGTAGCTTGGCTTGGCTAGCATACATAAGGTTCTGAATTCTATACCACTTAAACTGAACATGGCACGCATGCCTGTAATCCCAGTACTTAAGAGGTAGAGGTGGGAGGATCAGCAGTTCAGGGTCATCCTCTAATACTTAGTTAATTCAGAGGTCAAGGTCAACCTGGAATACACAAGGCTTTGTCTCAAAAAAGAAAAAAAAAAAAAAAGCAGAAAGAAAGAAGAGAAAATCACAACCTCACTGTTATTATTTGTTATCCAGATGACTGGATTATTAAGTCCCAAATTCTTAGAAACACTTTTGGACAATATTTTTTTAATCCAAAATGACATTCAATTGCATAAATAAACTGGACTGTAGGATTTTTTTTGAGCAAATTTAGTCCTTGCCTGTGACTAAGTCTCACACACACACCACACACACACACACACAGACACACACATGCCCCACACAAAACTGCACCTGAAACTTACAAGCACCACTGGCTGCCTGCATTCCTTCCGGCTTTCCTCATATTGTCATTAGCAGTACGTTTCTTGGACTGTACACATTATATTTGTTTACCACAAAGACCTCCCATGCTGCGGAAGTATAGGAGACTCATTATTTGGTTAAGAGGTCTAGGTCAATGCAATAGTCTGACATCATCTCATCCCGTGCTTGGACAGCATCAGTGCCTGCCTGGCACTGCACACGGGCCCTGCCTCTGTGCTGAGCTCTTTAGAAAGACTAAGCAAAGAATGAATCTTCAGACTTAGCTGATTGCGTTGTGATTGATCCGCGCCAGTTTTTAGGGTAATTGATGGCATTGCCTTAGTTGAGTCTGTTAGTGCAAGTAATTATTAATCAATATACCCTCAGCTCTTATTTCAGAAGATAATGCTCACACATGATTATTCCGAGCATTTCCATTGGGCTACCAGGATCAATCGGTGAATGCTCTAAAACCCTTTAATTACATGCAGCTCCATATTCCTTTCTGGGCCATGTTTACCCTAGCAAGTTGTTGTCCCATTCTGGGAGGAGCCACAGGAAGTTTTTCATTGCCATGGTAGACGAAGTGCGTTGTGCACCTTTCATTGACTGAGTCGGTTTAAAGTGATTTAGTTAAATGCTTTCTAAAGAGAGCATTGTGGCTTTCCTTTGGAGAGTATAATTAACATTGCCCTGGAAGAAGGAACACGTTACAAATTCCCTTTCAGTTGAAAAACAGCTTGCTAATGTGGATACTGAACAGTAGCATCAATTTACCCTGAAAGCACAGATATACCAGAAGGGGGGAGATGAAGGTGCGAAGCGTTTTAGGGGCTGAGATGCTTCTGGCATGGTCACAAGGGTGGAAGGCACTCTGTCACTTCCTTATATGAAGGCTCTCCAGCCTAGAGTTTGTTATTTTGCCCTCTTAGGCAATTCTTGATGACTGTTGTGGTTTAGTCTTCTCCTCCCCTTCCCTCCTCTGTGAGAAGAGATGTGGAAGAAAGTAACCCTGCTAAGAAAGAGCCTGGCTCTGTCACAAGTGGCATGCCAAGCATCTGGCTTTGTTCTACTTCCAGAGGGCACAGGAATGTGTGGTCCTTAGCCAGGAACTTCAGACATGATTATAACAGATGGGAAATTTAAATGACGGTTCCCTGAATTGTCACTGTAGAAACCCCTTGAGCTAGCACAGGGTTGTAGTTAGTCTTCTTACCCACGCTCTTCCTCTCGCTGCTACTGAATCAAGTTTAGTGGGGAAAGTTAAGGCATTCAGTCGCTTTCAAGGCCATTACTTAATTCCCTAAGTGTCCTGTGCCTCCTAGGACACCTGCAGCTTGAGCCCTACACTTCCTCGAAGAGGACACTACAACCCTTCCTCAGTGTTTGCAGCTGGCTGGCTGCTATGGCCCCATCCCAAGGCAGTGTCAGCCCGTTGTCAGTTAGACAGAGGGAGGGAGGGATGTGGGATCTGATGTGGGGTCTCGTGGGAACTAGTGAAGGAGGCATTGCTGGTGTATCTGACCCAGAGCTAGCACAGTGAGGAAGATCAAGGAATAAGTAGGAAGCCGGCTTCTGTCCACAGGAAGTTGCTCTTCTGTCAGAAAAGGTTGGGGTGGAGAGGTCATCCTGAGCCACTCAAGAATGCAGGAGGGAGGGCCTTGCCCAGCCAGGGCTGGGGGCGAGTACACAGGTGGCTAGGACCTGAGTATCCAGGGAAGAGGAGGGAAACATGGGAGGCAACAGGCCCATGTCTCGCATGGGCCTCTGAGACGGCTACAGCTTGAAAGCTGCTCCTCCTCCTTCCTCTGTTCCACCTGCCGTCCTCCTGCACTGACTTACTGTGGACTCATCAGTGGAAGCCGGGACAGGGCAGAGTCCAAGATCAAGGACTGGCCATGGTTCTTCCAGAAAGGCGCCTGCACTGGAAGAGACGCTGTGTTCCAGGGAACACACCACAGTGGGATGGGTCTGCATGTCAGAACAGCTCCGGGACATTGGATTTCCTGAGCCATGTGTGTGGAAGAGCCTGTGGAGTTCTTTCTGATTGGCAGTGCAGGATGTGTGTGTGTGTGTGTGTGTGTGTGTGTGTGTGTGTAATTTCCATAGGGTGCTGGCTCCCTTTTTCAAGTTTGCAAATCCTCTTACCGAGGTGCTAGCACTGGGGCCTGGTGCTGTTGCCCCCGACTGTAGTAATTCACAGATGTCGCCCTGGGCAAGAGTTTCCACTGCCGTCCACCCTGTCCACTTTTTCCCAGGGACTTCCCTTCAGCTGAAGTATGAGAAGTAAAGCATCTCAGAGAGTTCATATGTCTATGCTACGTCTGACCCAGCAAATATACAGTAACTAAAGAATGACTTACAATGGGTTGCTCTTTTCCATCATCTTTTCCTTTGGTTTCTGTTTTTAATATATGTGAAGACCAATCTAAGCCCTTTTCTCGTGAGTATGTTTGGAGACGTAGCTGGGCAAACAGCTGTTTGACATGCCATGAAAGACAGAGCTTGTCGGTGCCGAAACATGGAGCTCTCCCAGGCCAGGCTGCCCAGGGCATTTGCTTCTCAGGACCCAGCTAATGCTTCACTGGCTCACCATTGTTTTCCCAAGTTAAAATGAAAATAACGGGGGCTGGAGAGATGGCTTAGCCGTTAAGGTGCTTGTCTGATAAGCCAAAGGACCCAGGTTCAATTCCCCAGTACCCATATAAAGCCAGATGTACAAGGTGATGCATGCATCTGGAGTTCATTTGCAGTGGCTGGAGGTCCTGGCATGCTCATTCTCATTCTGTCTGTTTCTGTCTTTCTCTCTCTGTATTTGCCTCTTCTTCTATCTCTCTCACAAATAAATAATTTTTTTTTGTTTGTTTTTCGAGGTAGGGTCTCCCTCTAGCCCAGGCTTACTTGGAATTCACTATGGAGTCTCAGGGTGGCCTCAAACTCATGAGGATCCTCGTACCTTTGCCTCTGGCGTGCTGGGATTACACGTGTGCACCACCACACCCGGCATAACTTTTTTTTAAAATGAAGATAACAGAGCAGTGCAGCAGAAAGGACCAGCGTGGCCATGATTCCTGACCATCTCATCCAGTCTACATGCAAAACAAATCAGGGCTCTGGGTCTCCAAAGTGATGGCCTCAGTGCTGAGTGTTGGTCCCTTATTACTGAACACAGGGCTATGGCTGGTAAAATGAAGCATTTGTTTAAACAAAACAGGAGATCACAGGACCTTTCAGGGGCAGGAAGTAGCAATAAATACTTTAAGCACTTAGAGCAGTGCAATCACTCAAGGTGGAATTTGGCCCCATTCTCTTCGAGCTTTTCTTGGCTATCTCCTCCTTTCTTTCCTCCCCCTTCCCTCCCTCTATCCTTTCCTTCTGTCTTTTCTTCTTCTTTTTTTAATAAAGAGAAGTCCATGCAGGTTTGAAGTTAGATCAACAAGCACTGCCTTTAAACGGTGCCACCGGAGGGTTTGCTTTCCCAGAAGCTGAACTTTGCCCCTTTCATGATCTGGCTGGTATGACACTGGAGCAGATAGGCTACTTGTGAAGTACCCCAAAGTTGGTGGGAGCAGCTGTCTCCTTGATTCCCACTGCTCTAGAGTTAAAAACAAAACAAAACAAAACAAAAAAAAAACTGGACGTATGCTTTGCACAACAACCTTTTATATGTCGGTACACAAGCCAATTCACTGGGGCTCTTTCCAAGTTATAGGAACCAGTGGCACACAGATCCCAGAGGTCTGTTTTGCAGTGTCACACAGTGTTGTCTCTTTCCACGTTACAGGAACCAGTGGCACACAGATCCCAGAGGTCTGTTTTGCTGTCTCCCTCACACAACGTGTCAGGGAAGTGGTTCAAAGCCCAGGGCTAGGCTTACAGGCATGCACCACCACGCCCAGCTGCACACACTGACACTTGATGATTTTTTTAAAGTAGAACTAGTAGGAAAGTTTGTGTTTATTAAATGTATTTTGAGAAAGAGTTGCAAATTCCAGGAATGTGACAGCCTGGGTTTGTTTTTGCCTTTTGAAAACAGCCTTTGCGGCCTCGGAGCCAGTTTCCCTTGAAGGGGCTGAGTGAGAAAGTTCTGGGGGAAAAGTTCCCCGTGAATATTGTTCTGAGGTGTAGTGCTGGAATGTTTCCTAGCTTGCAAAAATAAATATTGCATGGATAAGCAATTTCAGATATCTAGGTCTTAGTTTCCCACTGACTTGAAGACAGGAGCTGCTCAGCTCATGACTGCTGTGCTGCCGGGTGTGGTGACGTACACCTTAATCCCAGCACTCCACTCAAGGCTCAGGTAGGAGGATCACAGGGAGTTCAAGGCTAGCCTGTGCTAGAGCAAGACCTTACTTCGAAAAACAAAAAACAAACAAACAAACAAACAAAGTAATGACTAGTCTGCTATTAACACTGGCCTGAGGTCTATAGTTTGAAGTTGCCCAGGAAGTTAATGACCTGTTTTTAGAAAGTCTGCTCAAGAAAGTTCTCAGAAGACACTGGCATAAACCAGAAATGTTTTGTATTGAGTCCTAAGTAACGCGACAAACGTACTGTGTGGCAAGAATACATCTGTTAGCTCTGAATTCAGTCAGGATATTGGTAATCACCTGTATTTTACATGGAGGCTTAGAGAGGTAGAGCTGCCCACCTCGGGTCACACAACTGGCCATGAGCGCTTCAGTCAGCTGCTTCCCTGAGGACCCAAGGAGTGGAGGAGCCTGGGTGATGATCGTGGGGTGTGAAGCCTAGTCCATCCTCCAATCTTAAAGAGCTTAGAGGACGCCAAAGACATTTTGGGTCACTGCTTCCTTTCAGGAGGCTTCAGCCAGACCTGTGTTATTTGCTCTGAGTTATAGGAACAAGGTCAAGTTGAGTCATGAACAGATGAGAGCGGAGTTTCTTTTCAGTGGAGGGACATTGATTTGTCTTGGATTGTCACAGCTCCCCTGGGCTGATTTCCTATAATTACTCTGATGAATTCATAAGTGGCGTGTTGACATTTGGAATCGGTTTAGGAGAACTCTCCTGCAGCTCTTGGGGATCCACACTGCCTCTACCTCTCTGTGTCCACAGTGGTGACTTTATTCCCTATGGACAGAGGCTCTTTTCACATAACAGGCACTTCAGTAAAAACTCACTTGTCCCATACCGGAATAGCAGGACCACCCTGCCACATCCCCATGCTACTTACAGCCCTACTCAGGGCTTCAGTGGCCTGAATTGACTTTTGAAATACTCCCTGTAAACTTGTGTGTTTGTATACATGTACTTATTCCTAGACCTGTGTACCCCCTCCCCAACACACACACACAGCAAATTCCTTGTGTCCTGTCTTAGAAGAGCAAGAGGATCTTCTGACTTTTTCTCCCCACCTTCGTGTTTCTCTTTGCATTCCTCTCTCCTGTCCTCAGCTCCTGAGGGACCCAGGACAGTCCCTGCACAGGCGTCCTAGAGATCGGGTGGCAACCACCAGCTATGGGCGGGCTCAAGAACGGGTGTTTCCTAGCATCCTATGTGCCTGCGTCACTGGCCAGTTTCATCACCAGCCAAGGCATGATTGGGGATAGGCTGAGCCCAAGTCATGAATGCTCTCTACTTCCTGCAAATTCTGGTCGTTTAAAATGACTGGATCTCATCACCGAACTGTTTTGTTTCTCACTGGAATGCACAACTTCCTTTCTTAGAGTTGGCAGATGCATTGATCAGGACCCAGCCTCTGAGCCTCCAAGCTTAGCATTTTGATAGGTTGGGGGAGCAGGGCCAGGCCATTCTAGGTCAGGGTTCCAAGTCACACACCACAAGCATTGTGTGAAGAGCATGTGTGAGCTTTCACCTTCTTGCCCTGTTTTTCCTGAAGAGAGAGTCTTACCATAAAGGTTGGTATTTAGGAAGCATGCTGTGCCCCTGGTGTCTTTCTTGCAGTGTGACATGAAAAGTTGTCATCTTGCTTTGAGGAGAAAAGGAGAATGCTGGCACTGAGCCTTGTGTAGTCTGTGAAGGGGCTGTGTGCTGTTGGAGCTGGCTGGGCCTTGTATCCACATATGTGAATGTCTCTGCTGCTGAAATGTAAGGATTTCCACTTGCCAGGGTCAGATTTATGATTAAAAGAAAGCCAACTTTGCCATAGATAATTAAGCCCAGGAAGGTTTATTGGCCTCGCTGTTCATTTCATCAGCCATTCGCAGGGCATCTTTCATACCCGTCTCCATAAATGAGGACTTCCAGAGCTTTGCAGCCCAACATACCTTGTTCTTTCTGATGTCACACACGGAATTCCACCTGCATTATTTCTCACAGCCGGGTCAGTAGAAAATACTGCATGGCCTGATGTGTACATGCCTGGAAATGCTTTATTGTAAGCGGGTGTCCCGGGACTGGGGTTAAATGGCTTTCAGGCGTTGGAATGTCAGAGGGAAGAAACTGACAGATTCTGTGCTGAGAGCCTGGGAGAGAGAGGGCTCCCACCTTCTGTAGTGACCAGAGGGGCGGGCCGACTGCTGGCCAGGCGCCACTCTTTAAAGCCACTGTGATGTTCCCTGAGCCGGAAGGCTTCCTGCCCTTTGGGGGAGGGGCAGCACCTTGATCTCACATTCTTCCAAACCGAGGTAGTCTGTTGGAAAGCTGGCCTCTCATTCTGATTGCCCAGTGGGCTGAGGTCTGGGGACAATACAAGGGTATCAAGGAAAGGTCAGGCTTGAAAGAAGGCAGCCCAGCAGGCAGGCCAAATCAAGGAGGATGGAGGACTACTTTTTCTCTCTTTTAAATTACTTAGGCTAAGGCCGTGAGTTTCTTAAACATTTTGAAATCTGGTTGATGCCAACTAGTTGAGTTGATTTGGGTGGTGTTTCTCTAATCTTTTATCTCATTCCATCAGATCATGAATGAAAACCTCACTTCTGAAAGGTTAGACCAAGTATGCACGCAACACAGACTAATAAGCTCAGGAGCAGTACTGACTCGTGTTACTTCCTGCTGCCTGTAGCAGCTGCCGGTCCGCCACGCAATCGGAAATAGTTGGCTTGTGTTTAAAATATTTGGCTACTTTCTTGCTTTTAGCATGACCCTATATGATATCGTGTATGTGTTTGTGTTTGTGTGTGTGTGTGTGTGTGTTTTGCTTGGGATGGGACCCAAGGCCTCCCATATGCTGAACAAGTGCTGTGTGATTAAACTGTATCTCAAATCCCTAAATTTTAATATTTGAAATAAAAGTTAAGTAGTGGCATGGATATCTGTGATGAGAGGGCTTGCTATTCAGTCCGGAGCAGAGACCTGCATGACCATGCATGTGCATACACATTCACACACACTGCACGCTTCCTAAGGCAGAATATGGAAAAGGGGAACAACCTTTGCTTGTGTCCTTCGCTTCCTGTGGACAGTCCCTCATCCCACAACCATGGAAAGGTCTCACTTGCCCTGTCATCTAGGGATTTATAATTAGCTGACCCTTCCCAGTAACCCTGCTTCCCTCCACAAACTGCCTTCCTTTCTCCTCTTTCTTCATTCAATTGCAGTCATTTTCTGCTGTGATTGCGACAGCCTTTGTCACACCTAAGTCTCTTATCCCAGAAGCAAAGGCCACTTCTAGAGCCTCTGTGGGTGCTGGAGGGAGAAACTGATGAGCCAGGTTCAGGGAGGGGGTGGTGGGTGGGACAGGTGGCAGGGGGAGCCCCAGAGACACAGCGGCACCACTGGGGCCATTATTTTGGTTGGAAATGCGTAAGAAAACCTTTCCTCAAAGTGGAAACAATAAACAAATTATCCACTTGCAGCACCAGCTAATTGGGGCTGTTTCTCAATAAACAGGTGGGTTTTCTGCTAACAAGCGCATCCATCAATTTATTCTCCTGGGCAGTCTGCTATCCTCCATCTTATTCATGATCACCTCAATCTTTTTTAAAAATTTTTTTGTTTATTATTTATTTATTTTAGACCGACAGACAGAGAAAGAGGCAGATAGAGAAAGAGAGAGAGAGAATGGGTGCACCAGGGCTTCCAGCCACTGCAAATGATCTCCAGACGCGTGTGCCCCCTTGTGCATCTGGCTAACTTGGGTCCTGGGGAATCAAGCCCTGAACCGGTGTCCTTAGGCTTCACAGGCAAGCGCTGAAGTGCTAAGCCATCTCTCCAGCCCTCAATCTTTCATTTTTAAAAATTAAATATTTTTATTTGTGCGTGTGTGTGTGTTTTCCAGACCTTCTTCCCACTGCAAATGGATGCCAGAAAGATGCACCACCTTTTATTTCTGGCTTTACATATTGTCCTGGGGAACTGAACTCGGATCCAATGGGCTTTGTAAGCAAGCACCTTTAGTTGCTAAGCCATCTCCCCAGCACTCAATCTTTCTTACTTAAATTTCATGTTCTCAAAGCTAATGCGCCCTATTTTTGTATCCTCTTGTCTTAGAAGTCCATACTGTCATTTGATTTCAGAACAGTGGATTTTGAATATTGGATTTAAAATTAAATTGATTCCACTCTTTATTTTGTGGGAAGTGGCAGCCAGAGCAGTGCATAGCCATGTGGATGTAGTAATTTTAGTAGCAAGATAATGGCCACCTTTTTAATAATAATAACTTATTTTAAAGCCATGTAGAAGGAGAATGATGACTTTTAGTTCAAAAACATGAAATCATGTTTTACAGAAACATTGTGTGTTCACTACCCCCAGTGCATGCAGAATGTTGGTTGACCAAAGTGACCATTTGATAATTGTCTTCCTGCCGAAAGCAAAAGAAATAGATCCGAGGGTGGGAGCGATGAAACCCTAGCTCCTTCTAGCAGTATAAGGAGATCTGAATGAATTGACCTGTGGACATTTAACACTTAAATTGTTAATGTAATTTTACTTTAAAAGTCTTAATCATGACATAAAATTGCTTTATTATGTCCCCCTTCCCTGTGCCTTTCATATTACTCACTATACTGCTTTCTAATACAAAAGGAAACAATGGCTTTATTAGGCTCCTTAAAGATGAGAACATCTACTTAATATAAATTGTCTGATCCTTGAATGTCCAAATAAAATACCCCAATTGCTTGCCTGAGCGATATTTTTCCCAAGGTGAAAATATATTTTATTTTATGTGATTGTGGTGATGAAACTGCTTAATATACTTTTTTGAATCAAAAATTCATGTCGACAATTTAAATGTGCAAGTTTATGATCTAGTCCCTGGGCTACTCCATTGGTGTTCGGAAGCGTATGCAAGTTTATTTTTAATTTCTTATGTGGCTGGGATAGTTTCTCTTTGTTCAGACACACGCACAGCACACTCATAGTAGCAGGAGTATAAACAGGGCTTTCCCAAGTGACAGAGGCAATTTTCTGAATGAGTTGTACTACTGGATTAATATCTTCCTTTGGAGTTATCAAGGACAAAAGCTCATCATCTCCCAGCCCTGCTCAACACTTGGCTCTCCGCGAAGCTGGGCTGGATTTTGTGTGCGTACGGAGGTGGGGGTGGTGAGCAATTCTCTTTTTACCATGTGCAGTTAAATCCCATAATGGTACATGCTCCGGTTTAATTAGTTCTCATCATATAACAAGCTGCAGCCAGATTGATATAATTAATAATGATGATGGTAGTAATAACGTCCCCATTATCCATACCAGGAATTCAAAGTGTCAAATTAAGCATTTGTATTGTTTTAGAAATACAATGAATTTTCAATTTGTTTTGAAGTGAATTTTTATTGTAAATAAAATACTTTCAATTAAGTCCTCCTCCTGATAACCAGGCAGTTTCCAAATGTCATTCCTTCTTTCTTCCTCCAATAAAATCATATATAGCAGCTCAAACTGTTTTATTAGATAAGTATAAATTTATGTTAAGGTCAAAGTGAATTCATTCATTTATTTTTAAGTTGCTGGCTAGAGAAATGGCTTAGTGGTTAAGGCATTTGCCTGCAAAGCCAAAGGACCCTGGTTTGATTCCCCAGGACCCATGTAAGCCAGACACACAGGTGGCACATGCCTCTGGAGTTCGTTTGCAGCAGCTGGAGGCCCTGGTGTGCCCATTCTCTCTTTCTCTGCCTCTCTCAAATAAATAAGAATAAAATACGTAAAAAAAAATTGCATGTGTGTGTGGTGTAGTTTGTAGGGTGTGTGTATAGAGAATGCATGTGTGCATGGATGCATGCAGAGGCCAGAGGACAGTGTCTGGTGTCCTTCCCTTTTGCTATTCGAGCTGCTTTCTCGAAATGGAGTCTCTCACTGAACCTAGAGCTGCTATTTATTCAGTCAGGCGGGCTGACCTGCAAGCCTCAGGGATCTCTCACATCTCTACTCCCAACAAGCTGGGTTCCGGGCATGTGTGGCCGTGCCCCACTTTTTACGTGAGTGCTGGGGGTGGAGCTCAGGCTACCTCAGACCTTCGTACTCTTGTGATAAATACTCTAACTTATTGCGCCTGTTGAGCCATTTACCCAGCTCTTATTCATCAATTAGCCTCTGACACAGGGAGGGGGCTCTGTGCAACCTTGACATAGGACCATGCTACCTTAATCAAGCTTGCTGCTTTCATGATTCCCTTGTGTTACACACAACCTAAATTTTTACCTGGAATTTCCCCTTTGATCCCAACCAGTCAGGTTAGGCTCATTGCATCCGAATCATAACTCCACCCCATCCCCACGCCCACATCTGAATGCAGTACCCCTCCCCTTTCTTCACATGTGTTTCCTGACCTTTAACATGGAATTAAAGCATTTTTCTCTTGCATTTGATATCATTTTATAACATCTCTTGCATTAACGTCTTTGTGTCTGCAAACTGTTAACTGCTTATATAGACATGTTAGACATGTCTCTCTTTCCATCTAGGTTGTAAAAAGTAAAGGAGGAAAATCCGCCCCAGCTCCAGCAGCCTTGCACAGGACTAGTGTGTACAGTTGCTAGTGCTGGAAGGAATTGGGAGAGTGACATCTTTTCACAGATCTGTTCGGTATGGCCCAAGTGGAACTGGCAGCTCTGGGGTCCCTTTCTAGTCGGTCAAGAGTGAACCGGAGCCCTTGTTCCTTCAGGAGCACTGTTGGTGGGTGATACACCTCAGTCAGGGCCCCTGTGGCCTTGCTCCACGCACCGACCAGTACCACACCGATAGGATGGAGTGCTTCCTGTCCTTGCCCGAGGGGTACAGCAGAGTCTCGGGACAGCCCCTTGGTGACAGGTGTTTACTTGAGCTGTTGAAAATTGAGAGCAGAGAGATGTCTCCCTTGAGCCTCCTTTCTTGGCCCGTGAGAAGAAAACCCGCAGTGTCCAGCTTGCTCGGGTACTCTGAGGTGCGCAAGAACTGCATTGGCAAGGGTGCCCTTTCAGGAAGAACATGTGGATTGGTGACCCAGAAGGTGGTAAAGACTTGCCCTTGGACAAGAAGTCAGACATAACGTCTTCCTGTTAGAAAAGTGGGAACCATGGTTTGGAAGTTGGAGAGTACGATAAACACATTTCCTTGCTTTGCTATCCTGTCACATGTGTGTGGTAGACAGAAAAGGAAGTTGCTTCTATACTTTTGGTTACCAAACGGGACAATAATAGTGTTTTTCCTCTCATCTCCCTGTAAAGTTGCATAAATGAAAACCCCCAGCTGTGTTTCGAGTATTTTTTCAGCGCATTGGAAATTTCCTTCCATAGCTCATTCATACTTCTGTCCCCTGTGCTCAGTTTCCAACCCCCGCCGACAAATAGAATAAGGCTTTGTCACAATCTGAGAAGCATGGATCCTAACGCCATGGATACAGACTTGACGATTTGTATCGCTTTGAAAGCTTAGAAGCTGAGGTTTGTCCTATACAGTCATACAGGTGTCCTTTCTTTATGGAGGGACTTCAGGGTGTTGTGGAAGGAAGGAAGCACAGTCCACTCGCTCACAGAGCTGGGGATCCATGTGCGCAGCAGTAACGCACGCGAGGACCAGCCAGTTCCTGACTAATTAGTGTGCAGTTAGAGCTTGGATGCAAAGCAGCCAGTAACCTGATGTCTGAAGTGATTTGTGAGAGTTCATGAAAGGATTCCCAGTTGGAGTAAAACATGAAGCAGTAAAAGCGGTAGGAGTGATGAATATTTACTGTTTCTTATTTGTTTTCTCATTGTTCATGTGTAATAACGAATACATTACTCATTACTTCTAATCAGTGGATATTGTTATGTAAATTTCAGAGCAATTATCTATACCTTTCTAGCAGGAAATTTTAATTCACCTTTATGTAATTTTGCTTGGATCTTTTTTCCTTTGGTCAACAAACAAACTATGAATTTCAGAAAGGCCTGAGTAGTAGGAAGTGACCTGTGTGATGAGCTGTGACATGCTGCACAGCTGACCTAATTCCTTGCTGCCCAAAGTGGGTTTCATGAGCCAGCAGGCCAGCGCCACTTGGGAGCTTCTGGTACGCAATGTCAGCACCCACCCAGTTCTGCAGAAGCAAGACACTGCCACAGGGCCCCCACCTAACACACGTGCATGTTCTCTGTGTTGATCACACATTCATGCTCTCATCCCATTCTGTGGAAGCTCTCTGCAGCGCTGAGAAGGAGGCCCCTTAACCCCTATGCGTGCAGTTTTCTCTGAGCGCGGCACATTATTTCATTAGACAAAGTTCTATCATATTATGGATGAGTGATTCAGGTCATAGCTGAAAGTTAAGTAAATACCTACACCATTTTTCCCAGCATTTGGAGTGTTTCGAAACTCAAGCCACATTTGGGGTGAAAAACACTATTTTCTCTTTTATATCAAAGCCCATGTGAATTCAATTTTGTGGGAAATTTAAGCCACATGTTTCTGATTCATTTACACTTAACCCTTGAGAAGGTTGTGTTACAACAGCAATCGCCTGTCTAGAACCATCTCAGTCTTTTAGCAAATCCTTCCAAGAGGACAAAGGCATGGGAGGAGATAGCCGGGAGGGAAAAGTCTGGGGGAACATGGGGAAAAGCTGGGGGTTGGGCTCAGGACTCTGAACCTAGAGGCAGTCAGGGTGGATTCCACACATGACCTGCCTTGCTTTTTTCTCACACATCTTTGGTAGGAGGAGGGGGGCGGGGTGATTGGGTAGGTCTTGTGTACTGAAAAGCAAAAGGTAAATCATGCAGCATTGTCAAAATCCAGCCTTCACTAAACACGTGTTACTATTTTTTTCCTTTTCCCCTCAAGTTGTATGCATGTCTGTTTTTATAATTTTCGGGCTTGGGTCCCCTTCAGGACCTTGTTCAAGTGTAGTATTGGTCCATCTCTTAGCAGTGGATGAGGGTGAAAGGCTTGCACATTGCACTGGAGAAGCCTAAATGGGCCGTGGACTACAAACGACGGCCGTCATTATCTTTCCAGTGAGTGTTTTAGTTTGAACTGATAGAGAACCACAGAATTTACAACATCCACTGTTTCTCTCTCTCTTTTTTTTTTTTGTCTTTTTTTTTTTTTTTTTTTTTTTGTCTTTTTTGGTAAGGCTTGGATCCTTGCCTGTCAGATTACACATTTAATATGACAACATTTTTGACTGCTGCCTAGCACATATAAACACTTAGAAATCCATATGGGACTACATGTCACCCTCACCAAATGTTGATGGTCCAGGAAAACAATGGCCATTTGATCCCGTCTTCAATTTAGACATCAGTCTCTACATCAGTGAGTCTAAGATAACGCCAATGCTTGATGACATTTGAATTTCATGTCCATCTCACTATGCTAAGGCATCTAGCAAGGACTTTCCCAGGAGAGAAGCACCAAATGGCTTCCCCCAGTATTGTAAAAAGGCAGTGCCAGTGCGAGAAGGCCATCACAGGGCCAGCTCACTCCTTCATTTTTGGCAGTGTCCCCCTTGAGGTAGGCTCTCTTGTGGTCCTTTTTAATAAAATTTTTAAAAAATATTTTATTTATTTACTTGAGAGAGAGAGAGAATGGGCACGTGAGGGCCTCTAGCTACTGCAAACGAACTTTAGATGTATGCGCCACCTTGTACATCTGGCTTACGTGGGTACTGGAGAATAGAACCTGGATCCTCAGGTTTCTCAGCCAAGCATCTTAACCGCTAAGCCATCTCTCCATCCCTCGTGGTCCTTTTTTGGTTATGATATGTGGCCTTTGTTCAGACTATGCCCTGTATCTGGGAAGCAAGCCTCTCTCCTCCATCATCTGTGTCCCTCTTTGCAGCATCCATCCAGGGTCTGGCGCAAGCCATCCTCGAGTACTGTCTCCGTGCCCTCTGTCCAGGGTCAGTGAGCACCATCTGTCCTCCACCTTCATCCTAACATGTGTCACTCTATTGATAATTAGCTTTCCATGCCTGCCCTCCCCTGGGGCATCGATTCTATTTTACAGAGCTCTGTCCTTATCACTTAACACAAATCAGCCTCTTGGTAAAGTTGTTGAAGGAATAAACCCATGGCTTAAAATTTTTCTCCCAACCCAGTTGTGAAAAGCAAAACATATCCTGTTCCACCAAACATGGGCTTGTGCATGAGCTCAGGATGGTGTAAGTGGATCCGGTGTTGTTTGTTCACGTAATGGATGTGGGCCCTCACTTCTCCGACCCTTTCCTAGGCACTGCCCAGGCATGCTAGGGAGACAGTGTGAAAGAATATCGCAGCTCATTGTGGCCTCTCGATGCCTCCAGAAGCTTAGAGTCACTACAGCTGACCCTGTGGTCTCCTTGAGTAGGCATTCTCCACCTCTCCCTCCATTCTTTAAGTTGCTCTAAACATCTTCCACTTTTAAAGACTTTCCCAGGTGACAGACATTTTCATAGTTTCCTCCTAGAACCTGTTCCATACTGACAAATGTATTCCTTCCCTTTCATCCAAATCCCCAAGCACTCATTTTTCTCCATTTGGTCCCCTGTAGAGAGGAGGCCAGCTGGCCACCTCAGACTTCTCAGTGTATCCTCTCCTCGGGGTTTTCAGAGATTTCCCATGATGTTTGAGAGTAAAACTTAAGACTTGAACTTTAAACCTAAGGGAGTCACCAGAACAGCTTCCTCTGTCATCCTTGCTCCCTTCCTCCCTGCCTGCTCTCCTCCTCCTTCCCTGTCTGCTCCCCTCCTCCCTGCCTACTCCCCTCCTCCTTCCCTGTGTGCTCCCCTCCTCCTTTCTTGTCCCTTCTTCCCTCTCTGTCCCCTCCAGTACCAATAGCCATCATTGTCCTCTAATGTCCTCACATACCTGTGTGTACGCACAACACACACACACACACACACACACACACGCACGCACACATCAAACACACACATATATGAAAACCCAAATGGGGAGAGGGGGAAATGTTGCCAGTAAACTTAATTTCCACTCAAAGGGAAAGAAACTATGTGTGTAGAAAGCAAGCAGGCTCCAAAACTTTCTGTGAGAAGCCTAGGGAGGAATAGAGAAGATTCTATGCATATACTAAGAGTTCCAATACTCAGGAGCCTGTAGCATGTGAATCACGATGAGTTCAGGGTTAGCCTAGGGTTACAGAGACTTTGTCTCAAAAAAGCAAGTAAACCAATAATAAAAAAAAGAGTTCCATTTTTTTGCATGTGTCCATGTGCAGTGTGTGTGCACACATATGTGTTTGAGTGTGTGTGGGCACATGTGTTTGGTAGGACGCACATGCACGTGTGTGCGTGTGCATACAGAGGACTAGTTTGGCAGCGGGCATCTTGAGCTCTTTGTGCCTTGTCCACTGAGGCAGGGCCTCGTGCTGAAGCCAGAGCTCACTGACCCCGACAGCCTGACCAGCCAGCGAGCGCCGCGGCTGCCTTGTCTCTGCCTCAGTGTTGCTGAGGTGAGCAGCACACGTCACCACGCCCAGCATTAACGCGGGTGCTGGGGATCAAAGTCAAGTCCTCAAACGCACACGACAAGCACCTTACCCACTGAGCCATGTCCCAGTCCTCGGAAGGCAGGAGCTGTTCTTAGGTGGCATCAAAGCGTGTTGCGTTCCATTGTGGTACAGTCCAACATGGAAAGTAGATTTGTTGGTAATACAGTAATTTGGATAACAGTTATATCCGTGATTACTGTGAAAGAATTTTATATGGCATAATTAATGCTCTCAAGCTATTTAGAAATTCTTGGATGAAAGAAAATACAGAAGTGGGAATTTTGGGTTGAAAAGACCAAAGCAAACTATTTTTGAAGCGTGTTACCAGACATTGTGTTTCATGAGCACAGATTGGCACAACATCAGGACACAGCTGTTGACTATAGATGCTCTCTTTTCAGCAGCTACCACAGGGCCAGCGCACCCTGTGCGGGGAGAAGCTGTCAGGACACATCAGAGCGGGGCTCGTCACCCTTGCGAGCGCTCCAGAGGCATGTCTGTCCTGGAGATTCCCCTGGCTGCCTTGGGATGCACGTAACTAACCGGCACCACACGGTGCTGCGTGTGCTGTGTGCGTGAATGTTTAACATCAGAGCCGGCGCCATCGTAAACACGCTCTCAGTTTTCTGTGTTAGAGGCAAAGATAAAACAGAGAGCCATTTCTGAATTAGTGTTTGCTATGACATATTTTATGTAATATAATTTTACAGGAAAAATAAACCCAACATTTTAAGTTAAAGCATGCAGCAAGGAAATTATCCTCAAAGCTTCCACATCACATACAAAAATATTACTAACTAGCTGCTTTTGAAACTTGCTGTCAAGTTTGTCATATTTTAAATGATGAGCACTTCTGCTAGAGGAGGCAGTTTTTCATAACATTTGTAAACTACGTATCTCAGCTACTGATCCTAAAACTGTCGATCAAAGATAGCTCACATGTTACAGTTCCATCAGACACCCAGCCTTTTCATGAAGGGAAGAAAGAAGAGAAGAAAACCATGCTTCGAGCCATTTCCAGCAGGCTGACCTTTACTCAAACCACCCATGTCTCATGGGAACACTCTCACACCCCTGGGAGCTTAAGGGCCAAAGGGCAGCCCTTCCTGGTAATGGCAGTACATGATTGGGGGATGCAGGGCCAGTGTGCTTTTCAATTAGTACCAAGAGTCAATCATTGCACCAGAGGACATGAATAAGTAGTTATAACAATAATTAAATTAGAAAATAAATTAGAAGTCAATGTCTTATGAAACTACCTTCCATTACCAAGGCACGATATGCTCGAGCATAGACAAGGTATTCCACAGGAAGAAAACACACATGCGTGGAATATGTGAAGGAAAGGCTAAGTAAGTGGAGCCATTGTCTGCCTTAACTGGGTGTTTGCAGTTGCCTTTTAACTTTCTTTTCATTTTAGATGACAAATAGTGTTGGTTTTGTACTTGCTGCTCTAAAATGAGTCATTTCTTGACCTTATTTCTTCAATGCTTAATTATCCATATGTGTATGTGTATATGACTATTCACGTGTGTGTGTGCACATGTGCACGTGTGTATGTGTGTGCCAGAGAACATCCTTGGGTGTCATTTCTTAGGTGCCACTCACCTAAGGGTCTCTCATTGGCCTAGAGCTCACTAATTAGATTGGCTGGCCCAGCAAACCCCAGGGATTCTCCAGTCTCTGCCTCTCTAGTTCTCGGATTACAGGTGTTTGTGCTTGTTTGTTTGTTTTTAATGTTGGTACTGGGGATCAAACTCAGGTCCTCATACTTGTGAAGTGAGTGCTTTACCCACTGAGCCATCTCCCCAGTGTGAAGGGAAAGGCATGTGTGGGCAATCCTTTCTTTAGAGAATGAAAAGGACTGGTTTTAAGGAGCATCTCTTCACAGAAACCACTCAGTACAGTTCCCAGCATGGACTTGTTATGATGAGCGAGTGTTCCTGGAGCCCAGTTTTGGCCGTTGCATTATGCCTCTGGCCTGTCACCCACTGCATCCCACAGGCTCCTGCTGGCAGAGCTCAGTAGCCATGTTTTGTGTTCACAGTCACCCTGAGATGTCAACATCATCTGGTGGTAACAATACTTTATTGTAGCCAAACTTCCTTCTGGAAGGTGCATACCTGATGCGTAATTATTAGTGAGCAGTATTATTAGACACCTGGGAGACATTGCTGACTAGGTTCAGACAGACACAGCAGACTTAAAGGCAAAAGCCAGGCTCAGTGCCGCAGCGCCTTGAACTCCGGCTGCTCCTGCTTCTGTAGCTGGAAGCCTGGCCTTCCGCGTGTGTGCCACCATGCCTGCTTTTATGCAGTGCTGGGGATAAATCTGGGCTTTGTGCTACCCCCAAGCACTACAGAATGAGACCCCCTCTCTCTCTTTCAAAAAAAAAAAAAAAATAGGGCTGGGGAAATGGCTTAGTGGTTAAGGCATTTGCCTGCGAAGCCTAAGGACCCTGGTTTAATTCCCCACGTAAGCCAGATGCACAAGGGGGCGCATGCATCTGGAGTTCATTTGCAGTGGCTGGAGGCCCTGGTGCCCCCAATCTCTCTCTCTTTCTCTATCAGACAAATAAATAAAATATTATAAATAAAAAATTAAATTAAAATAAAAGTATCAAAACAAACAAAAATTGACTTCTTCTGAAAAATAAAGAAAGAAAGATTTAAGGGGGACTACCTATGGGATTTTGAGTTTTGTGAGGCATCTGCTTAGAGTAGCTGAGTGGACTTTCTTGCTTAGAGGAGTGATGGGACCTCAGGCTACAAAGACCTTTCATTCTTTTTAATGCACGTGACGTGCCTGGTGTTTCCATCTCTGAGTCCAGTAAGAGAACCAGCCTCCCTCCAGAGTTAAGCAAGAGCACAGTCCATGATTTGGCACACCTCAAGCCCTACCACTGATTTTATTTTGGTTTCCAATTAATTTTCTCCAACTTTTCCAAATTTTAGTATTTTATCTGCAATAAAGTGAAATCCCTTATTCCTACTTCATATCTTTGAATGTACTTCATTGAATTTGAGAAAAGAATTAGAGGAATTTTTAAATGACTGATTTTAAATACAGGGTAACGTTAGTATTGATCACTACATATATTATTTGCAATCAGAGAATAACACAATGAATGGACATGCCAGGGCCTCTAGCCACTGCAAATGAACTCCAGATTCACATGCCACTTTGTGCATCTGGCTTTATGTGGGTCCTGGGGCCTCAAGCCTAGGTCCTTAGGCTTTGTAGGCAAGTACCTCAACTGCTGAGCCATCTCTCCAGCCCCTAAAAATATTTTTATTTTTATGTATTTATTTGAGGGGGGGGGGAGAAAAAGAATATGGTCATGCCAGGGCTTCTTACTGCTGCAAATGAACTCTAGAAACATGTGCCATGTCATGTATCTGCCTTCACATGGGTACTGGGGAGTTGAACCTAGGCTGGTAGGCTTTGCACAAGCCCCATTAACCACTGAGGCATCTTCCTAGCCTTTAAAAAAATTATTATTATTATTATTTTGTTTTTCAAGGTAGGGTTTCACTCTCGCTCAGGCTGGCCTAGAATTTACTATGTAATCTCAGGGTGGCCTCAAACTCACAGCAATCCTCCTATGTCTGCCTCACAAGTGCTGGGATTAAAGGCGTGTGTCACCACACCCGGCTCCAAATATGGTTTTTAGAAGAGAAGCCTATTAGTTTGTTTTCTTACTGTGACCAAATCCCTGACAAGAAGCAATTTGAGGGAAGAAGAGTTCATTGTGGCTTACATTTTGATGGCATGCAGTCCATCGTGGCAAGGAAGGCCCGGCAGCATGGGCACAATGCAGCTGGTCATATGAGTCAGGTTAGCAGACAGCAGAAAGGAAGTGGGGCCAGGCTATAAAACCTCAAGGCCTGCCCCCAGTGACCCACTTCCTCCCAAAGTTTCCAGAATCTTCCAAATAGTGCTACCAGCTAGGAACCAAGTATTCAAACGCATGTGCCTATGTGGGTTATTCCACATTCAAACCACAAGAAGGCAGACCCAGGGATATGAGCTCTCCTGCGTGAAATTATCACTGACATCATGGGCTGAGCAGTTACAAAGAAAGAAAGACGAATAGAAGTTTTGGGAACTCCTCAGCAAGGGTACAGAATGAATATGTTAGATGTTGAAAGAAAATTGGCAGGGTCAGTTTTTGCAAGACAGGTCAAAACCAAGAAGTCATCCACTGACTGCCTCGGACTATCAAGAAGTCATCTGAGGATTCCATGCTGTGCTGAAGCCAGATTGCTAGGGAGGTGGGGTGGGGATAGAGATGGAATGTAGTGTTGGGAGCTGAGATATAAGTCAGCTTGCCATGAAAGAGCCTTGGCCATGTAAGAGGAAACAACCCAGAGATTAAGTTCCTGGGTGTGCAGTGGTGTGCCCAGGAAGGTGAGTGGCGGTGGACACAGTGACACCTGTCTAAAGGAGGTGGGAAAGAAGAAAGGTTTCACAGGACCAAAGGGATGCATGGGAGGAGAACTGAGATTTATTCAGCTTATGAAGAAAAGGACTGGACAGAGAACTCATGTATATTCTCAGAAACAAAAGTTGTTTTTATAAGCATGGGTATTATATAATTATATGTAAGTAATATATAAATATTATATACACATATATGTATAGTCTGTATCTCAGAAAGAACTTGATGAAATGACATTAGGGTGGACTTGTAACAGAGGTCATAGAGACTCTTTAGAGAAAAAAAATACGTCCATTAACTCTTTAATACCTTCCTTTCAGTTGGCTGAGGGAAAAAGCTATGTGTATTAGTTACTTTTCTCATTACTGTAATAAAATACCCTGACAAAAACAAATGAAAGGATAAAGGGCTTGTTTGGGCTCAGAATTCAAGGGTGTAGTTCATCATGGTGGAGAAGTCGTGTGGCAAGAGCTTGAAGCAGCTGGTTCCATCACTTCCGCAGTCACGAAGCAGAGAGCAACGATGCTAATGCGCAGCTAGCTCTCTCTCCTTTTTGTGCTGTTAAGGTCCCTAGCCCGTGGATGGCACCTCCCATATTAAAGGTGGACCTACCCACCTCAGTTATCCTAATCCAGAGATTTGTTTCCATGGGGATTTTAAATCCTTTTCAAGTTGATAACCCACATTAGGCATCACACCAGGTGATTTCCCTTTCCAGGAAGTGACTTGTTTACCTCTGTGAGATAATCACCTACCGTGCTTCAGAAGTTTCAGTATTTGATTTTTTTAAAAAAAAATAATTGTTTTTAAAAGCGCTATGAAACTAAATTCACATGCGTGTGTGTGTGCACACATGCGTGTCTAGGAAGGAAATTAAAAGTAGTACTTAGTGACTTTTGCAAACAGAACAACTTTGCATACAATCTTTGGGGGTATTTTTATGCACTGCAAAACTACAAGTCACTTTCTGTGGACCCTGGAATGGGTTCATTAGGACACTTGTCTAGGAACATGACTCTCCTGTCCACAGAATAATTCAGCGAGTGCCACTGTTCATTAAAAGCTTTAGAATATCTCTCTCTAGACATTTAGAGAGTGTATTTGTTACAGATGTGTTCTTCTGCTATGGGATGTTTTGAAATTGCCCAGTTTCATTAGTCTCTGGAGAGTATTGGAAGGACTGGGTAAATTCAGAGGTGAAAAGCAGTTTGTTCATTGTTTACAGCAATGGTGACCCAGCTTCAGTGTGGTCACTAATGTTAACAGCTCAGAATGTAAAACCCACATTTGAGATGAACAGAAACTTTGCCATTGATCTTCCAAAGTTGGTCTAAACCGAATGGTTTTGTGGCTTCCTCCTTTTCTTCATTATCTGGTGGCTGTTGGTTTTGAATTCCTAGCCCTGCCCAGAACAGCTATTTATTTTCCTGCTTTAGGCAGAGGTTATATTAGTGGTTTACTATTCAGTGTTTTCTACAAATAGATCACTGTGTGGTATTTTAATTAAGCATTGTTTTGTTCATGTTTACACTAGCTGTACTAGGAAAATAATAATTGCTTAAATTAACAAATGGAATATTAACACCCAGGTTAGATGCTTTGTTCCTGGTCCCCCTTTCCCTCAGGTGTGTATTGCTTTGAAGCCTTTTGGTAGGAATGACAGGAATCCATGACTTTGGAATACAATTCTCACTCTGGCATCCCAGCGGTGAGCAGATCCAATCTTTCCAGAGTCTTCTAGTGTGAAACTCGGTAAGCTGTGGCCAGGCGCCCCGCCCTGCTGGCTGCATGTCCAGTGGCATATCTACAGCACCCTGAACACATTTAGTACCTGGAGCTCTCGACAGGAAGCATTTGCTAGTGGCTCCCTATTCTTTGAATCATTTTGTCCCCAGTGTCTGCCCTCGACTTTCCTCTCCCTGCCCCATGCCCTCGGCATTATGATTCTCAGCCTAGATGTCTTTCCTTTTGGTCTAACTATGCCTTGCTTTACTGCCTTCTCATCACATGCCCCTTCTTCATCTTTGTCAAGCTCTACCCAACATACACGGTACCCACCTGGGAAGTCTCACCTGGTGGGTTTGGCAGATCCCAATCTCTGAGGGCTCCGAATCCAGGCCTCTCACCAGTGGACAACTTGGCCCATCCCGGGAGTTGCGGTTACTCCAAATCTCAGCAGTGGTGCTGGTCTTGCAAAAGACAAGACCACAGCACATGTAGTTACAGATCTGGGGGGCATTTGTTGTGATTTTTGAGTTGAATGGCTTCCATTGTACAAAGTGTCATCAGAGCTGTCATTGGCAATAGCAGAGCAAGGAAACAACCATGGAGGAAAGCACCCTTATTGGTTAATTTCAGTGTATGATAGGTTTCTTATTTGTGGGGTTAAAGCAGAAGGACTTTTTTTTTAATTTTTAAAAAGATTTTTTTTATTTATTTATTAGAGACAGAGAGGGAGAGAGAGAGAGTGAGAGTGAGAATGGGTGCGCCAGGGCCTCTAGCCACTGCAAATTAACTCCAGACGCACACACTACCATGTGCATCTGGCTTATGTGGGACCTGGAGAATTAGACCTGAGTCCTTAGGCTTCACAGGCGTGCACCTTAGCTGCTAAGCCATCTCTCCAGCCCCAGAAGGGACTTCTTTATTTCACTTGGGTAGACTACAATCTCTTATTTTCAGGACAGTTCATTTGGGATCTGTCTTTTGATATTTTATTTTTATTTATTTGAGAGAGAGAGAGAAAGGGGGTGGGCAAATAGAATGGGTGTACCAGGGCCTCCAGTCTCTGCAAACGAACTGCGGAGACATGTGCCACCTTGAGCATCTGGCTGACACGGTCCCGGGGAATCAAACCTGAGTCCTTTGGTTTTGCAGACAAGCATGTTGACCACTAAGTCATCTCTCCAGCCCCTATCTGTTTGTGTAAAGTTGCAGCTGGAAAATGTAGCACGAGAGACTCCCTTTAAAAAAAAAATTGATCCACTGGGGTTAACATAGGAGGTCATTTCAGAACAATGGCATCCTATAATTTTCGTTTAACCTGTCATCTAGTGGGTGACAAGTCATTTATTTCTGGGGTCAGAAGTAACCAATTAAATTATCTAATGAAACACGAAAGCACTTAAATTAACACAGAGTGGGAAAAGCATACCCCTCACGGGTGCAGGAGGAGGTGGACCTGCTCCTGCACCCACGGTTCCCTTCCGGGGTCTTGGCTGGCTGTGTGAGTGTTCTCTCAGGACTCACCTGTTGGAAGAAGTGTCTTCAGCTCTGAATGGTGGGGTTTCAGATTCTGGGGTAGCAGTGACTTCTGTCTGGGCAGCTCACCCTGGAGTTGGAGCCAAGGATCAGACTTCTCACCATGTAGCCAGGCTGGGTAGTGTGAAACCCCGTCTGTCTAGCTCACTGGGTCAACTTTGTGTCATTTCCTTGCACATCTCTGCAACTTGTTACAGTGGGTTAGAGTTTGAGTAAGTGTGCAGCTGAAGTCAGTACCCAGTTGTACAGTTCCGGTTAATTTGTAACTGGCACCATTGCTGCCTAAGGACTGGAAAGCTACCTACCTGCTCACTGCTTTATGCTGAGCGCCACCAACGTGCATAAGACATGTGCATACGGAAATACACAGTCCATGTGTTACCTCCTACAGCGGTGTTGTCTGCTGGTCCCCTTTGTCTTTTCATTCTTTGTGAGTTCACATTGTGCCTTGTTCTCAGGCTCCATGGGGTTATGTGCAGGTGAACCCACTCTCTACCCTCTCAGCACCATCAACTGGCATTGCCCTCATGCATGTTAACTCACAATGAGGCTCCTAGTTACACTGACCTAAAAACTCACCTCCCAGGTGGTGGCTCACTCCAGTGCTTGTGGTAGTTTGAATAGATGGCCCTCAATATATTCAGTGTTTTATTAGTTTATCGTTTACATCTGCAGCCACCTGGCTGGAGGTGGTATCATTGGGTGGATTTTAGGGTCCAGCCCTAAGGTGTGGTGGTGGGTTTGAAATTCCAATCTAAAGATATGCATAGTGCCTAGTTCCACCTGGCGTTCTTAAAGTGTACTGTGTGGGTTTTTTGGCTTTGGGGCTTGTGGCTCCTCTCTCTCTCTCTCTCTCTCTCTCTCTCTCTCTCTGTTTGGTCCTGAGAAAGCAGGCCAGCTTCTTCTGCCGTTATGGAACTACACCCTCTGGATCAGTAAGCTTCAGTTAACCCCTTCCTCCACAACTGTGCCTGGCCTGGAAGTTCATCCCGGCAAATCTGAAGCTGTCTGCCGCAGTGCTCCTTCACAGGGGCCCGAGGACTCAAAACCTCAAAGGGGACCTCAAAACTGCTCCTATCCTTTTCAGACAAGCATCTCCACAAGTTGATGGCTACAGTGACCTTTGGACCTGCTGCCATTAACCGTGTCCTGTGAGTGGTCAAAGGTGACGTGTGAGGATGTGTGCCGTTGTTCCCTGCTTGCTTTTCCCACTGATAAGCAATTGCTTTGAGTACCCCACCCCAAAACGACAGACTGCTCCTCTCAGAAGCAGCCTCTGCATCTCACTCAGTGTGAGAACAGTCTACAAGCCAGAGTGACTTGCTCAGCAGTTACTCCTCTTGTTAGAGCTAATTTCAGAGCACCTCCATTGCCCATTATTTTAGTATTGCTTTTTCCATGTCCCCAACAACAACGCTGGAGATGAAGTAGTGTTGGTGCCTATCGAAGGTACCAAGTGGGTGCTCTGATTTGAGGTTAAACCTGTAGGTGACACCCACATCACCCCAATTTGAGGTTCAACCTGTAGATGACACCCACATCTCCCCAGTTTGAGGATAAACCTGTAGACGACACCCACATTGCCCCTAATTTGCTTAGGGAAGTCTATTAGTGCTGCTATGTGATGTTTGAACATAGTGACTCATCCACACAACCAAAGCTCTTGCTTTTGAAGTATGCGCTTACTCTAGCCCAGGCTGATCTGGCATTCACTCTGTAGTCCCGGCCTGGCCTCCAACTCGCAGTGATCCTCCTACCTCAGCCTCTCAAGTGCTGGGATTAAAGGCATGCACCACCATGCCCAATACATAACCAAAGCCTTCATGAACAAAAATCTTTCCCTGTTTTAGAGTTGGTGTTTGATGAGCCCTGCCTTCTTCAGTGGTGTGTTGAAGTGATAGTTGAGTCACAGTCTATGGTTCTAGACCATTTACTTGCATTGAATGTTTCCTTGGGTTACCAAGATACAAAGAGCGATTGCCCGTGTTAAATAACTCCAGATTGTTAAAGTATGTTGGTTTGTTTTTATAAGATTCTATCTACTTCCTCCCTAGTCATATATGATTTTTCATGTCTGCCAGGGTACTCTTGATACTATTAAATGTTATGTTACTTTAGACACAAGTTCTTGGGTAAAAAATGTTGAGATAAGTCTATTCCATGTGGAATCTGCTTCTTACACAAAGGCAGTATTGTGTAGTGATTAGAAGAGGACGCACCTTGATGTCACCATAGCTCTGCTTCCTACTAGCTGATGATTTTGAGCAAGTGACTTAAGATTTCCGTTTCTCTAACTCCATCTGTAAAAGGTCATGAAAGGACTTGCCTTTCACCACTGTGAGGAGCAGGAGGGGAGAGCAGAGGCTAGTGGAAGTAGACAAGCCAAGTTGCTATGTAGGTTAGGTTTTTCATTTTTTATTTTTTGGTGTGTGTGTGGTATACATGCATGTGTATGTGCCTATGCATTTGTTCATATGTGTGCATGCATGTGTGTCAGGGGGTGTATGCACATGCATCACATGTGGAGGCCTGAGGTTGATATCAGCTTACTTTATCACATCCCACCTTATTTTCTGAGACAGTTCCTCACTTGAACCACTGCTCGCAAAGTCTACTAAACCAGCTAGCCAGAAAACCCTAGGGAACTGACTATCTCTGCTTCCCTAGCATGAGGATCATAGCGTGCATAACCCTACTGCCAACTTTTATGTGGGTGCTAGGACCTGAACTCAGGCCTCCATGCTTGTGTGGCACACACTGTACTCAACAAGCCACCATCCCCCGAGTGCTGGCGTTCCGGCTTTGCCTGCGCTGCTAGGCAAGGATCGCGTTGAAGCTTCAGTCCGTCATGTTGTTCGGAGGCGTCCGACTCCATTCTTCTGTGTTCTGGCTTTGGGGATTCACTGGTTGCTTACACTGGAGAAGGTGGGGGATTTGCCATTCAGACTGTTCTGTCTCCGTCAGCTTTTTGATTGCTTCATCTATTTCTGGGAATTACATAAGTGTAAAGTGAATGAAGTCAGCCTTCTGTGTACCTTTGCCGTTTAATTGGTAGTTATTCTGAGCTACCGTGAGAGCCATCTCACATCTGCCTTCCAGGTGCACGTGCTATTGTGTGGTGTGAATAACGGCCTCCTCTGGATCTGAAAGAAGGTGCAAGGTTTTCGTGCAAAATCAGGTCTTGTTGGAAGGCATTGCTTATTAGCCATGGGGACTTTTTAAGTTGAAGTTCTAAGGTTATTTTGGCCCGTATACTGTGCTTCACTTTCAGGATTTGAAAATGTCAAATGTCACAATTCAATCCTTTTTCTTGGTTGTGTGGGAAGGGAGGATGGCCAGGGTCAGTGTTTTCAAGTTCTGCCTGCCCCAGAGGCTCCACCTTCACCTCTTCTACTCATGTTTGATGGAATCAAGGCCTAAACTGTCCCATTTGGAAGCCAGTGGTAACATTTGCCTCTTTAATTTTCAGTTCATAAAAATTAAATAAAAATTCAGTTCCTCCATTACAGTAGCTATAGGTAAAGGGCTCAGTAGCCAGTTGTAGCAATCACAGCAAACAATGTGGTTCATGGTAGAAAGCTCTGTTGTACAGGGCTGTAGGCAAATACACTCCTCCATACTTGGTATATATTCTTTTGGGGCCTGGTTTCTTAGACGGTGGAATATGATACATAGGACAGGGTCTCAGGTTTCTGGATAGCTTTTACCTTCTGGGGGATCCCTAGCTTACCAAGTCAGCATGGAGCAGGTGTGACTTTGCCTCCTGAGCTCCATCCTGCTATTGGCTTGGCCTGTCTTAACTACAGAGCCCTGTTGTTGGCTTGGTCTGTCTTAACTATAAGAGCAATTAGAAATAGAATATGATATAGAGGCAAACACAGAAGGTATCCAAGAAAACTACAAGAGTGGAGGTGCCAAAAAGAGAAGAAACCCAATAGAAATCATTCCAGAAGATTCTGGGTTTCATAGAAGTTTGGCTGTATCTAGATTTTTGATGACTCTATTTTGCCTTTGATTCATATTAATACTTTTCTCTTGAAGTTAGTGACAGACAGGCAGCTTCTTAGGTGGCTGCATTTTTTTTAAGTATGTGTGTCTGTGTGTGTGTGTGTATGTGTAAGAGAGAGAGAGAGAGAGAGAGAGAATTGGTATACCAGGGCTCCCCAGCCTCTGCAATTGAACTCCAGACATATATACCACCTTGTGAATCTGGCTTATGTGGGATCTGGGGAGTTGAACATTGGTCCTTATGCTTCATAGCAAAGTGCCTTAACTACTGAGGCATCTCTCCAGCCCAGTTACTACAATTTTATAAAGAATAACTTTTCATTGTTGGGTTATGAATTATCCAGATTGACATCAAGAACTTTTAAAGAGAATGTAGAGGCTGGAGGGTAGCTTGGTGGTAGAGAATTTAAAAAAAAAGTGGAAAAATAGAATAGAAAGTGTCAGACTACATTGGGAGTAGAAGTGGTCTTATTTCATAATCTGTTTCAGTTTTATACTTTTGCATATTCATACTGATAGATTGTGAGTTGTGGTTAAATCATGAAAAGTATTCGCTTAGAATTATATTTCACACAACAAATAGAATTCTTTCCTCAATTTTCCAATGTCTGTTTCTATGACAGTGTCACATTTGCTTTGTCACACATTTTTATGTCATCCTTTTACGGGTATCAGAACCAAGAAAATAAGTTCTTCTGCTGAGTGTGACAAGCTGGGAGTGGGCACCCCTGTGTAGGAAGCAGATGAGGGCCACGGATTTCAAGCACGAGTTACGAGCTTGGTAGGAGATTCACAAAACAATTTTAATTGTGAGATTTTCAGATTTCGATGTAGAGAGTCCATTCTAGTCGGTTTAATGGGGGAAGTAGTATATATAAACGCTCATGTTCTGTTAGAAAATATAGGCACAAAGTGCAAATGCCAGTGTCATGGTTAATTTCAGTTGTCAACATGCTTGGATTAAGAGACTTGTAGAGCATGGATGAGGTACGCTTTTGGGTGCAGCTGTGACAAGTTTCCATAAAGGTTTACCTGAGGCCACATGTAGGGTGGCATTATCCCATAGCCTGGGATCCCAAAGTGGTAAAGATGAGGGAAAGGAAGCCAGCAGAGCACAGGCACTCCTCCTTCTGCGTTTCCCCGCCGTGGTGGACTGTATTCCTCTAAACTGTGAGCCAAAATAAACCCTTCCTCCTCTGGGCCGCTTTTTGTAGGTGTGAAGAATCACAGCGACAGGAAACATAACTAGCAGGACTGGTGAAAAAAAAATGGGAACACAGAGAAGCAGATGGAGGGCAGCACTGATGGAAGGTTCCTACTCAGTCCACAGATTTACGAAGCACTGTCTAGCACTGTCGGAGGGCCAGAGAGATTCAGCTCAATGCTGTAGGCTCCCTGCCCTCAGCAGGCTTGCTTCCTATTTCCTCAGGATTACAAGTGTAGCCAAAGAGCAGCGTCGAGGGAGGCAGCATGCTTCCCAGGCTGGAGCCCTTGGCTGGAGCGCCTGAGGCAGCCATTGACATCCTCTAGCCCACCTTGTCCCCCCTGGAGTCTCTGCCCCACTACCCTGGCCTCCCCTACCGGCAGCATGAAAGTCCTCGCGCGCTCTCATCTGTTTCCCAAGACCGATGCTCAGGGATGCACAAGATTGATTCTTCACTCTGCGACAAGATTTTAAAATTCAGTTTAAGTCTTTCACGCAGCAGTCACGTTCATGATTCAGCACGGGCTTTTTCAGGTGGCATTCATACTCAAGGCCTGGTGTTTTTTCCTTCCCTCCTCCTCCCCACAGAAAGAATGTCAACAGGAAGAAATTGAGTGGGATGCGCTTTCTTTGCCACCTTTCTTCTTCACTTAGATATTTATAGTAAGCAGATTAAATATTCAGAAGCTGTTCTTCCCATTGAAGTAAAGCAAAGATCTAGAGGTTTAATAAATGCCTGGGTGGTGGTCTGGTCTAACAAGGTAGGTATGCAAGCAGCAGGAGCTTAGCTGAACGCAGCTGCTACCCTCAGAGGCTTCTATCCCAGGCACTCTCCAGGGCTGCAGCTCCACGCCTCGCCGTGCCAGGGCTGGAGCTTCCCAGGCAGAACCTTGACCAGAGCTCGACCATCACCGCTGAGTTTTCTCATGGGGGCTCGTGCTACACGCTCTTCCTCTCAGCTCCTTGCTCTGTGTGCACTGTGCTGCCCCAGCTTGAGACCATGAAGGGACATGTTGGGTCTCACCGTGAGCCCTATGCTTCGAGCAGACCCTATGGATACTGTGAGTGTTTCACAAAACTAAGGACATGTCGCTGCTTAGAAAATGGCTTCGAGCACCCAGTGTACTATGAATGGCCCCTTGGTCACACTTTTGGCTGCACCTGGCTCTGGTAGCAGCTTTCACTCCAGCGTGAACCTGGGACTGGGTTGATCGTGTTGCTGTATTCCCGGAATGGGATGCAGGGGGCCATGTGCGCTCTGAGTCCTCCTGAACATGCTGTCCAAGCCTGTGATACTGAAGCACAAAACCTCAGCCTGTCCACCAGCGGGTCACTGCCTTTCCACCCAGCTGCTCTCACTGGCTCTTTTCCTTTTCCCATGGGGGCAGTCTATACAGAATATATAAATCCATATTTGGGATGGGGGTATAGCTCATTTGTTAAAGTGCTTGCCTAGCAAGCATGGAATCCCGGCTTCCACCCTCATCACAGCATAAACAGGGTGTGTATAGTGTGCCTGTAATCTTAGCACTGTGGAGGTAGAGGCAGAAGGTTCGGAAGTTCAAGGTCATCCTCAGCCACATAGCAAATTTGAGACTAGCCTGAGATACCTAAAACCCTGTCTCAAGGGGGGAAAAAAGTTCATATGCATGTGGATATGTACATTTTTAAATCATTTAATGCATGACCCAAGACAGTTCTTTATTCCAGAGAAGTCAAAAAGGATACTGTTGGGCTGGAGAGATGGCTTAGCAGGTTAAGCGCTTGCCTGTGATGCCTAAGGACCCTGGTTCGAGGCTCGATTCCCCAGGACCCACATTAGCCAGATCCACAAGGGGTCACCCGCATCTGGAGTTTGTTTGCAGTGGCTGGAGGCCCTGGCGCACCCATTCTCTCTCTGTCTGCCTCTTTCTCTCTCTGTCTATTGCTCTCAAATAAATAAATAAAAATTAAATTTTTTTTTAAAAAGGACACCCTTGTTTTGAAATGGTTTGTAGTTTCTGAGGATAAAAAGGGGGAAACTATGAAAGACAAAAATGCTTTCTTTGGCCCTGACCGCCCCCACCCCCTTCAGTGGCCTGAGGGTCTGCAGGACCAGTACAGTGCCCCTCACAGTATCCCTGCTTGTCACCACAGTGGGCTTTTGGAAGACAGCCACCCAGTCTGCCATGGCCAGGCAGACACCTCAGCTGCCTCTTTTCAGGATAAGCAGCATCAGGTCCTGGGGTCTCACCACTTCCCACTTCTTCTGCTCACCTTGTCTACATGATGATTGATCAGTCAGCCTTGACTTAGGGGGCTTGTGAAAAGGCACCAGGCCCAGTATCCACTGTTCCCTCAAGGAAGTGGTCATCCCTCCTCCTATTTCCATAAGAATGGCTTTATCACTTAAGACTGCATCTGGGCCTTTCTTGCCAGCACAAAGACCTGAATTCAATCTTCAAGACCCACATGGGGGGGGGGGTGGGTGGTACACAGTACTTAAATCTCTGCTGTAGGGAGACAGAGATAGGACACTCCCTGGGGCTTACTGAACAGCCCTGGCTCATGTACTTGCTGAGCTCCAGGGCAGTGAGAGAACCCATCTCAAAGGAGATGGACGGCGTTCCTTAAGACTACCAGCAGAGGTTGTCTTCTGGCCTTCACACACATATGCACACACATGTAAATATGTTCCTCCATATACACATGCACCTTCACACATGTGTACCAGCATATACACAGACATGTATGCATATACACAGCATGCACATACAACTCCATCTATTAGTTGTCCTGACTACTGAGCATTGGAACCATTTTCTCATCTATGCAGAGATTTGTACAGTGCGAGCAGGTTTCATAGTGCTCAGCATCTAATGGATACTAATGAATAAACCGGGTGATTGTTGCTGCAATGAAAGAAACGTGTTCAGTCTTTTGAGTCTCAGTCTTCACCATTCTCAGACCAGCAGTGCCAGCACCTGCAGGTGGTTCCTACAGTGGTGCTCATGTTGTGCCTGGGGCAGAGGCTTTTGGGCAGCTGCAGAGAAATGACTACACTACAAATGAGAGGTGATCTGGGAAGAGGATCTTGGGTGACTGTTTTAGCTTCCTGCGAGACAAGCCATGGCCCTGGCTTTCAGCAGCTGAGAGAAACTTCTGACCATTGTTCTTCTTGAGGAAGACAAGCTGGTAGCTCCTGCCTGTGGCTGTGTCCATCACCCCTGGTCAGAGTCCAGGCAGGCTCAGCCCGGCATCGCCAGGAGAGCTGCTGTGCTTGCTGAGAGAATCCCCTGCCGCTGTCAAACTTGCAGCCTTCTTTTCATTTCTTCTCTTGAGGGCAGAGCTGCACTTATATTTGTCCAACACATGTTATCATGAGGATTTTACGTGCATGGAAGGCTCCCGGCTTTCTTTCACCTCTCCATCCCCGCCATGGTCCCACCATGACTTTTGTGGCAAGTCGGTTTGTGTCGGAAAACTCTTAATTGCATGATGTGTGAGCACATTAAACCACAATAAATTTATGGATGCAGCTGCTCCATACTGGAGAATAAGTTTTATCTGCTAATAAATTGATGTTTCTTTTTAGTGTCAACTAAAACCAAAATTTATACCCGAGGTAGCGAACCTTAACATCCAATAATTACATCAATGCCACTGGTGGTGAGAGAGTACCCGCTACCCAGTCCTAAAAGGGCTGGAACAGGAAAAATGGGTTTTTCTCCCTTAATTGTTTCTTGAAAGCATAATTGCACAGTGGCTTTAATTGAAGTAGGAGAAGCTCTGCCCTATTGAAGCAGAGACTGTAAATAGTAGAGTCATTTGCCATGAACTTCATGGGCAGACACAGAAGCCTTATTTTATGTTGAAGGGTCAGAGGAAGAAGAGAAGTTTGTTTCAGTGGTTCATCTAGAACTGCATTGTGAGATAATGGGACGGCTGCTTAAAAATCTGTGGGCATAAATTAATATTTAATCCATCTTTCCTACAAAACTTTAAACTTATGGCCAATAAAAGATATAACTTGGACAAGAGTACCTCAATTTGAGTTACTTTCAGGGAATCTGGTTTAAAATGGCTATACTAATTGCTTTGCTTGTCACTGTCAAAATAACTGATAGAAGCAACTCATTTTTTGTTGGCGGTTCATTGAATACAGCCCATCACGGCAGCTGGGATGGCATCCACGGTGGCAGAACTTGAGGCATAGCTTGGTATGTCTTGGAGGACCAGGAGGCAGAGCTAGAATTAAGGCAGGAAGCCTGGCCAGCCACCCGGCTTCTTCCAGCTAGGTCCATTGTGTTGAAACATGCAGTTTCCCAGTTTACCACCAGGGGAGCAAGTGTTCAAATACATGAGCCCATGGGGGACATTTCACTTTGAACCATAGCAACAGCTAGTAGCTGGCTGTAGTCTTATTTTTATGTTTATCGTTGGAACTTTTTTGTTTGTTTGTTTTTGTTTTTGAGGTAGGGTCTCACTTTAGCTCAGGCTGACCTGGAATTCACTGTGTCATCTCAGGGTGGCCTCGAACTCTGGGCAATCTCCTACCTCTGCCTCCCGAGTGCTTGGATTAAAGGCGTGTGCCACCACTCCTGGCTTGGAACTTTTTTTTTACAGGAATGATATACTTGAGTAACTTCAGTTGAAAGAGCCCATGTAGTATAACTGAAAAAACAGTATCATATTTTCACGTGTAGGAATTAAAATATGTATGGGGAAGAGAGACAGGAGAGATGAGAGAGAGGGAGAGTAGAAGCGCCCCCCCCCCATTTCTGTGTATTAGGGGATTTTTACCACAGAGTGTTATAAAATGAGCCAAGCTCCACCATGGTCCCACTTCTGTCACTTGGTGTCCCCAGGCCTCAGTTTCTGTATGATCATTGCATGGCATGGGAAGGCTCTTTTCTTCCAGCACCTTGGCCCGTGATGGTAAAGTGTGCTCTTCATTCTCGGACTTGGTTCCAGTCACCTGTTCCCCACTCTGTAATTCACACCACCTCTTGCTTCCCTCCACCTTTTCCAGGACATTCTGCGCTGTTCACAGCCAGGGTGTGAGCGAGAAGACAGGAAGCAAACAGCACAAGTACAGATAAGGCATCTCCAGTGTCACTTGGATCAGTTATCTGGGAAATGATCGAATATTCCTCTTTTAAAAGCCAGGTTTTATTAAATGGCATTTTAATGACTTACTCAATGTCATCACAAAGATCAACACACACTTCAATATTTCACTGCACACATGGTGCGCTCTAGCCTCTAGCGTTTTGGAACAACCTTAGGGCTGACAGAATGAATTTTAGAAAGTCTCTACTAGTTGTAAAGGAAATTTTTCCAGAGTAAAAGATCCTGTGAAAAAATCACATAAAAAGTACACTGGGTCTCAGGGGTAAAATTAGAAAGGGTTTTACTGGAAGATGTTTTTCTTTCTCTTCAAGAAATCTGGTCTAAGTGCTCTGAAAAAGCTGTGTGAGATTTTTTTTTTAAGTAAAGGTATTATGATACTGAATTTTTAGCATGTTGATTCCATGCCAAATCTCTAAACAAAAGTTCCTTATTAATATATATGTAAATATATAATAATTAATATTTATTAATTATATAATGATTAATTATATGATAATTAAGAGAGATTGGCCTACATAATCTAGAATCCTGGGTTCTCTTGTATAAATAAGCATAAGCAGTTTATAAGTAAACCCCTTTCCTAGTTCTTGTAGTCAGCTTTTCTGTTAAGATCACTGTCAAGGTTTAGCATTACTACGCCGTTGCTTCCGTGACCCTTCGTGTGGCGGCCACATCGCAGAGCCAGGTCCTTGATGAGAAGCACAGCGTCCGATTAGAACCTTGCCCCCAAGGGACTCCACTATCCGCTGCATGGTCTGGTTTCTGGGAACACACTGTGGTGAAAAGTAGAGAGTGCCTACAGTTTTATAAGTTTGAGCTTTCAGCCCTTTATTACCTCAGTTATGACTTGGTAGGATGAGAACAACACGTCGGATGCTGACGGTGCTTATGGGTAAGATTTAAGTGTGGTCTCTAGGCCAGCCCTAAGTGCATACAAAGCAAATCAAAATGCATATATAAAACCAAAGCTTTAACTCGAAAATCTGTGGTTTTGCATATGTACACTCATGTTTTTGGACTAAGAGCTTTAAAAACGTATTGTATAGTTTTGAAAAATCTGTCATCGCTATAGGCAGTGTCACATATCTTATTCTTGGAAACACAGACTGAAGCCTTGGTGTGTGATAACAACTGTAGGCTTTTTTTTTTTCTTAAAAATTCAAAAGCTCCTTGTCTTCTTTTTTGTCATTAAATGTTTCTTGTATTTTATTTTTTATTTGTTGATTTGAGAGAAACAAAGGGAATGAGCATGCCAGGGCCTCTAGCTGCTGCAAACAAACTCTAGTCACATGTGCCACCTTGTGCATCTGGCTTACGTGGGTCCTGGGGAATTGAACCTGGGTCCTTTGGCTTTGTAGGCAAGTGCTTTAACCACTAAGCCATCTCTCCAGCCCATCATTAAACTTTTTTTTTTCGAGGTAGGATCTCATGCTAGCCCAGGCTGACCTATTTAGTTCACTATTAGCTTCACTATTTAGTCTCAGGGTGGCCTTGAACTCATGGTAATCCTTCTATCTCTGCCTCCTGAATTCTGGGATTAAAGGTGTACACCACCACACCCAGCTTTCATTAAACTTTTGTTTTTGGTTTTTCGAGGTAGGGTCTCCAGGCTGACCTGGAATTCACTATGGAGTTTCAGGGTGGCCTCGAACTCACGGTGATCCTCCTACCTCTGCCTCCCGAGTGCTGGGATTAAAGGCATGCGCCACCATGCCCGGCTTCATTAAACTTTTATTGCTTGCTAAAAACTTCAAATTTATAGTTGCTTCTAAGGTCCTATAGAGAATCATAGTCCCAAATTAGAAGGTAACAAAGTTAAACTTAATTTAAAAATATGGAAATAATTTACATATTTGAATCAATTTTTTTCTTTGTTTTTAATTTTAAATCACTTTTTGGGGCTAGGAGATGGCTCAGTTGGTAAAGTACTTGCCATGCAAAATGTGAGGACCTTAGTTTAGATCCAAATACCAGTGTAAATCCAGGCACGCATGGTGGCCTGTCTGAAATCCCAGTGCTCAGGAGGTGGATCCCCAGGGTGAGCTGACTAGCTAGAGTAGCTGAATCTGGGTTCAAGTGAGAGACCCTGTCTCAGTAAATAGACAGGAGAGTGATTAAGGAAGGTATACTGTACCAATCTGTGGCTTCCACATGCATCACACACGCACACACCAAAAAACAAACAAAACACCTCATAATCTCTTTAAGGTTTGAGATGTAGCTCAGCTGGTAGTGTGCTTCTTAGCATGTATGAAGGCCTGGAGTTGATCCCCAGAACCCAAGTTCAAGTCTCCAGGTTACCTGGGGCCTGGTGTGGAGAGGAAAGCCAGTCTTTTAGTGAGAAGTATTGGTCAACCCGCAGAACAGAGGCAGCAGGTCCTGTCTGAGGAGGATGTAGGAAGTGAGCCCAAGAGCCTTGGACTTGGGAAGGATGACTGGGAAAGGCACATTATATCCATCAGCTTTAAACATTTTTGGTCATTTTAAAGTATCTGTGAATCAGTCAGAACTTGGTGCTTATGAACGGGGAGCGGAAGAGCAGGCCTTAAACGTGGACCCTTCCTTCAACCAACGATCCAGACCTGGCCACCAGCCAAGGGCCAGGCTGGATGGTGCAGAGGGTGGCGCCTGTCGCTCCTCCTCTCCTTTCCTGGCAGAACCCACAGATACCCAGTGCACTCCTCCAAAACCCAACACATGGACTAGCTATAGCATCCTGCAACTTCATTTTGCTGCTTGCCTCTTGGTGGCTGTGAGCAGACCACTACTCAGAGGACGAACAGCGCTGTCATCTGTCCCTGCCCTTGCTTGCTTCTCTCTCAGAGGTCCCCTCCAGTCCCATGGCTGAGGTTACACCCATGTATCTGGAAGCCTTCCAAGCATAGACTCAAATGCTGTGGCTGTCTTGAGATAAGGGCCACATTGAGAACAAGCCACCTAGACATTACCTTTCTGCGTGGTCTTCACTGGCCGAGAGGGCTGTGCACTGGCCTGGCTGCTTAGCGCTGCCTCGGCTCATGCTCATGCTTGAGAAACCAGGTACTCCCGTTTCTGTTAGAAGCCAAAGGAGTGGCTCAAAACAGGAAAGGCTCTGTGTTCCTTGCTCAGCATCGTGGTCACTGAGCCCCATGAGGCATGACCGCCTCAGTTCCTGGAAGTATTTGAAGCAGCTGCTAAAAAAAGCTATTAAAATAAATTTTAAAGGACACATAAATGATTGGGAAAAACAAAGCTATATTAAGAAACTGGATATTAGCCGGGCATGGTGGTGCACACCTTTAATCCCAGTACTTGAGAGGCAGAGGTAGGAGGATTGCTGTGAATTTGTGACCACCCTGAGACTACATAGTGAATTCCAGGTCAGCCTGGACTAGAATGAGACCCTACCTCATAAAACCAAAAAAAAAAAAAAAAAAGGATATTAAATTTATCTCAGAGTTTCCTGATAGCTAAAGCAAAAAGGACATGTTAGGTTCTTAATTTGTACGAAAGGAAATACACAAGGTCACAGGAGAATGCTTTGTTACCACTAGACTGAGGCAGTATTTTTTTAAAATATTATTTATTTTACCAGCGTGCATGCACAAGAGAGAGTAAGTATTGTTGTGACAGGGCCTCCAGCCACTGCAATCAAACTCAAAATGTGTGCACCCCCTTATGCACATGTGTGACCTTGCGTGTATGCGTCACTTTGTGCATCTGTCTTATGTGGGTTCTGGGGACTCAAACCTGGATCCTTAGGCTTTGCAGGCAAGCACCTTAACTGCTAGGCTAGGCCATCTTTCCAGCCCTGAAGAAGTAGTTTTAACAGATATTGTATGTGAACAGAGAAATTAGGCAACAAAATAGTCATTTTCAAATGAAGGGTTATGTAAGAGTCGCGAATTTTCATAGGATTACTTCTTTGTATGACAATTCAAAATGTGCATGACTACATGCTGAAATACCTTCCCTAGAATTAAATTTTCAGAGTAATTGCTTTCATATGTGCTTGCTATAGAAAAGAGGGGGCTAGAATAGGGTGACTCATTGCCAGGATACTTGTCTAGTATGCACAAGACCCTTGGCTCAGTCCCTAGCATTGTCAAAAAATGAAAGTAAAATATGTAAAAGAAAAGAAGTAAATAATTATATATGTGCATTTGTTATGTGTATTAAATGGAATAATTCTTTAAATGTAGAGTTGCAAACAACATACAAATGATTACATTATGACCATTTGTCACATTGGCTTTTTGTCCAGATTGAAGATGCACCATTGTGTTGTAATGATACTGCCTGGGAATTAAAAAAATATTTATTTATTTATTTATTTATTTATTTATTTATTTATTGACTTATTTATTTATGAGAGAGAAAGACACCTACAAAGAGAGAGAGAATGGGTACACTAGGGCCTTAGCCACTGCAAACGAACTCCAGATGCATGTGCCATCTTGTGCATCTGGCTTTATTTGGGTACTAGGGAATCAAACTTGGATCCTTAGGTTTTATAGGCAAGCACCTTAACTGCTGAGCCATTTCTCTAGCTCCCTTGCCTGGGAATTTAAGAAAATGTAATTGAGAAGTATTAGGAATTCACACTCTTAGTCTTACTATAAGTAAGGTAATGTTCACAGAGGATTTTGCACACAAAAGGAAGGGGAAGGTACCAGGAGAGGAGAATTCTGTTTCCAATCAGCAGGACATGATTTCTACCAAAAACTAAAGTATCAGTGTAGGATTCAAATGTTATCATGGAATTTATTTTTTAAAATACTCAAGTTATCGGTAATTATTTTTTATTGCTGTTTCTGGCAATGTTGATTTTTTTATGTGTGTATATGTGTGGTATTGTACATGTATGTGTAGATGCATGTGATTTCTGTGCACACATCATCCTGTCTAACTCTTAACTTCCCTGAAACAAAGTCACCCACTGAACCTAGAGCTCCCCATTTTTCCAGCTAGGCTGGCTGACTATGGAGTCCCAGCAATATTCTTGTCTCCTTCACACTCAGTGCTGAATTTACAGGCATGTCCAACCATGCTTGGCCTTTTCATGGGTGTGAGATTGAATTCAAGTCTTTGTGCTTGCACTGCAAAGTGCTCTTACACCCACTGAGCCAACTCCCAATCCTGACAATGCTGATTTTATCAGCCACTTTGCCACTATTTTCCTCCTTCATGAGTCACATTGTTTCACAGTTTGACATCTTTGATTTCATGACTCTTCTCTAGAGCCAGTATCAGTTTAACTGGTAGTATTTTCTCTATGTCATAATCAATGGGTTCTTAAATAATTATAGAATAGTACCACTATTCACTTTATAACATTTTTACCATTTTATAGGACAAATTTCAAACCATGTTAGTTTTCAAATAACATAATTCTGCAGCAGGTTAGAGGATAAATTCTCTGTCATTCTTGACATGTCAAAGGGATTGTTGTATCTCTGTTCATTGAAAAGGTGAATTAACATCTTAACTAAAGCCACACGGTAGTAACCCCAGGGCTGTGTGGAAACAGTTTTCAGAGCTTGTATTACATACCATATACGTTTGTACTTATCAAAAGTGCCTTAAAGTTGATTAAACATACTGCATGATGCCACTTTAGCCATCTGTTCCATGGCTACGCACCTCATCATGGAGCTCTCTAGACAATATGTGCCAAGACCACGGAGATGGCATTTTAATGTCAAAACAAAATAATGTAGCAGAAACCTATAGGAACCCTATTGCAAGACAAAATGAAATGTCAAAGGACGTCTATTGTAACGTAATGTCAAAACAAAATGTCAGCCAAAACCCATGGAGACACTATTATGATATCAAAATGAAACAATATCTGCGCCCGTCTGTAGAGACATTACAATATGAGAGAAGACAAAACAGGCGGTAGCTGCAGAGGCCTGTGACTTCAGAGTCTCAGCTTCATGTCAGATGGTTGGCTGTGACACATCTCACAGCATTGCATTATGTTTTCTAAGTCTTTCTTTTGCAACTTAAGGAAAGGATCCCAAAGCCGTTCTTTAGACTAAAACCTCAGCTATTTATATGGGAGTGGAGGCTTGTCTTCTGCCACTGTCTATATCAGGATCTCTCCTTGTCACCTGGCTTCCGAGGCTGCTCTGCATGTAATGTGCCCCGCTGGGTCTTGGCTTAGCTTCCCTGCATAGCTGTTCTTGGACATCAGTGGAAAGTGTGCAGCGCAGGAAGGCTCTGTGGCAATCTACTTGCAAAGGCTCGAACAGGGTTGTGACAGATGCCTGGCTCCACTCTTTCCTCCTCTGCCTTCAAGCTGGCACTTCCCTGCCTCCCAGAGCCTTCCTTCTCTCCCCCACAAGACTTTGTGTGTGTGGTTTCTCAGGTAGGGTCTCGCTGTAGCCCAGACTGACCTGGAATTCACTATGTAGTCTCAGAGTGGCTTTGAACTCAAGGTAATCCTCCTACCTTTGATCCCGACTGCTAGGATTAACGGTGTGCACCTCCACACCTGACTAAGGCTGATTTTGAAAGTTCATAACCTTTGATCTTCTGCCCATAATGCTACTGCTTTATGTAGCATTTAATAGATCTGTGGCTGGGGAGTCATTTTACTTGTTTTCCTAGCCCTTTACTATTAACAGAAACACAAAAAATTCAATGTATAAGCAGAAAAAGAATATATTAAGCTCTATGGCACAGTGATAGACCTTTAAAAGTCATTGGGGCTAAGAATATGACTAAGTCATTAATGGGCTTACCACACAAACATGAGGACATGAGTTCAATCCCAGCACCAATGAAAACAGAAAAGCCAGGCATGCCTGTAACCTCAGTGCTAAGGACTGAGGGCAGAGACAGAATTGCTGGCGATAACCGGTCAGCTTGTTTAACACCACCAACAACAAAAGAGTGGTGTAAGCTGCAGGTTCAGTGAGAGACTCTGCCTTAAGGAAATAAGATGGAAGAGTGACAGAGGAGGACACTTGCCATCCTCCCCAGACCTCTGCATGCCAGGGAGCCCATGTCTGCACATGCATACTTATGTCCACCACACACACATATTATACACATACCAAAATAAGTATTATTTTATTTAAAAGTTATTTCCAGGGTCTGGGGACACACTTGTCCAAATCCACAGCACTCATGTAAAACCAGGCACTGTGGTGGTGTCTGTAATGCCAGCCTGCCTCTGATGAGAAGGGACTCAGAGACAGAACCATTTCTTGGAAACTCACAGGCCCTATAGCCTGGTACAACAGTGAGCAACAATCAGAGACCCTGTGTCTAACAGTGGAAGGTGGGGGATCCGCACCTGAAGTTGTCCTCTGCCCTCCACACACATTCCATGGCATATTCATGCCCAGGTCATGCACATGAACACACACACACACACACACACACACACAATGTAAATACTAAAAAAAAAATCATTGCCACATACATTGTACTGTAACTCAGTGGGAAGAGGCAAGAATGGAGATTACAGTATAAGAATGCTTTATCTACCTTAACAGGAAGTCAACAGATATATTTAAATACCACAGAGCCGGGTGTGGTGGCGCACACCTTTAATCCCAGCACTCGGGAGGCAGAGATAGATGGATCACCGTGAGTTCAAGGCCACCCTGAGACTGCATAGTGAATTCCAGGTCAGCCTGGACTAGAGTGAGACCTTACCTCAAAAAAACAAGAATCAAACAACCAAAAAAACCCACAGAGACAGGGGCATTATCATAGTCAGAAATATAAAAATACCATAGCAATTTGGTGAGATGTGGATCATTGTGATATCTCAAGTTTTGTTTTTGTAGAAGGATTTCACATTGATTTTTTTTGTTGTTTTGTTTTTGTTTTTTGAGGTAGGGTCTCACTCTAACTGAGGCTGACCTGGAATTCACTATGTAGTCTGAAGGTGGCCTCGAACTCATGGCAATCCTCCTACCTCTGCCTCCCGAGTGCTGGGATTAAAGGTGTGTGCCACTACACCTGGCTGATAATTTTTATTTAATTATATTGACTATATATTTAATTGATGTTAAGACCATCAACTTCTGGAGAGTCATTGATGAGAGTGTATTTCAAATCAGGAATCATGATTGGTCCATCCTGAGCATCTTAGTGTGAGTTAAAAAGAAAGTTGTGGAAAGCAGCTAGAAGACTTGAAAGTTCCTCACAGGACTGAGTGGTCAGAACAGCCATAGTGAAAAGGGAGCTTTAAAATATTAACTGGGGGCTGGGAAGACGGCTCAGTGATTAAAGGTGCTTGCTTGCAAGACTTGGTAGCCCAGAGCAGATGTACAAAATGGCCCGTGCATCTGGAGTTAGTTCTCAGTGGCAAGAGGCTCTGGAGTGCTCACCCATTCGCTCTATGTCTCTCTCATTCTCTTTCTCTTAAATAAGTATTTTCAAAAGTAAAATAAAATAAAAACAATACTTATGTAAGGGACTTTGAAAACATATAAGTCATCAGAGTTTTCAAAATATCCCAACAATTCCACACTGGGCCCACTGCAGTTCATATTTTCCTCCTATAATAATTTAACAAAGACTGAATTGATTGTCATTTGTTTGCATTTTTCCTCTATGCAGATGAGTAACTTATGAGCTGGGACATGGCCAAATCATGAACAGAAATAAAGCCCAGAAAGTTATTAACCAATAATTAAAAAATTAATAAATGAACATAAACCAAGAAATATATTCTTTTCTTTATTTTGGGGGCTTTCTTTGCTGGGTGATTCAAGGTAGGGTCTCACACTAGCCCAGGCTGACCTGGAATGCACTATGTGGTCTCAGGGTGTCCTTTAACTCATGGTGATCCTCCTGCCTCTGCCTTCTGAGTACTGAGATTAAAGGCATGCACCACCACGCCCAGCCCAAGAAAAATATTCTAATGATCTTTAAAATATTGAAAAAATAGTGCATATGACTTCTTTATCTGAGTATATCCAACTTTCTTTCTTTTCCTTTCTCTCCTCCTCCCTTTCTTTTCTTAGAAAGTAGTTAAATGATTCCCTATAACTTGTAGGATGTATATCTCAGATTTTATTACTTCCCATTTTGAATCATTTCAGGAAACCCACAAAAAAGTTAACCATGGTTTAGAATTATGCTATGTGATGTAGAATTAAGCTCTAAAATTACAGTAGGACTTTAAATAAAAAACAAACAAAAAGCCAATAGCTTGGTTTTGTGTAGCACTTAGCAATTGTGCTACCATTAAAGGCAGGGAATATAAAGGAGAAAATGTTAACACTGTAGTCATTTCATGACTAAAGACTTAAAACAACAGTGACTTTCTATTCTTGTGTGATAAATCCCTCCAATAAAAATAATAATAATAAAAAAGAACATGGGACGGTAATCACTGAAATCTCTTAGGTTTTGTCATTTAATTTCCATTACTTTTGTTATTTCAAAGTTCCCAGTGTATTCTTGATTTTCACTTTTTCACTGGTCACATTTCTTACTCATGGTGTTATATTATTGGCACTTTTCTCAGCCACCTAAATTTCTTTTTTTGGTTTGAAGCTCAGACTTTTAACAATAGATCACAACTGACCACCCTCTGCACCTCCAGTGGTTTCATTGGATGAGCAAATATAGTTTACAAATGTTCCTGAACTCTAGCCCGCCAGAATACCTTACCTGTCCTTACCATTTATCAGAAAGTTCAAGAAAACCACATAGCTAGAAAAGTGCTCTTTGGGGACTAACCCCAAATGATAAGTGCTTCTTGGACTGCATGAAGAAAAGGCACACATGATTTCTTATAGGCTTAGCATCTTGCTGGTATTTTCTGTACTGCATGTAAATTCCTGGGTATACCTGGGAAGCGTTTTCTTTGGATCATTTTCTAACTTAAAGCTCTGCAGTGTAGCCTGCTGGGGAGTCGGGAAGAGCTGTTTGCTGCCCTTTGCCCATGCCCCTTACTGGGACCTGACAGAGACATCTGATTCCCTTTTCCCTACCATCCCTGGGGGTTTAGTATGTAGTAACATGCTCTTAGTAAAGTCATTTGTTTAAAAAGTTTTATTCAAATGTGATTTCTTCCACAAAACTTTGATACTTAGTTTAAGCAAAGGCCTCATTTGAGGTGTGACTACCACAGATATAGTCCTGGTGTGGATTATTTCTGTGACAGTAGTCAGGAAAAACCAGTGAGGGCTCCCGTTAGAGTGCATTTTCCTGTTGGGTCCGGAAGCTGTGTACGTCTGTGTATGTCTGTGTTCTGCAGCTGGAGGAGATGCCCTGGAATAGTAAGGCTAAATGTTTCTCACTGCTGCTGGAGACCACTGACAGGCTAATAAGGAAGAATGATGATGGCAATAAAGCAGGCTGCTTATAAAATGATACGTCTATTACCCGTGGACTGCAAGGGCCAAGCACAGGACCCCATCCTGGGGTTTTCTGTTGGTGCAGAAGGCCAAACACAGGACCCCATCCTGGAGCCTTCTGGTGGCGAAGTGACCTTTTGCCATCCATAGAGCATCCGGGGACCTGGAAATATCTCTTCAGGAACAAACGTGGGATTAACAGTCTTGGTGACCAGCTTTTTAACCCAGAGAACATAGCTGTGTGGTTTTAATTTGTTATGATTTATTATGCTGAAATTGGTGTGAAATGGACAACAAATCATGGGTGTCGGAATCTGGAAATGAATTTTATCAGCTGAGCAAAGTGAGGGCCTTTGGGGTTTGCACACATCTCTCATAATTCTTTTCATATTACAGATGATGAGTAAAACTGTGAAAATAAACTGTTAGTGACAAGATATTTTCTAAGTAGTGAATTTCACATGTATATATAGACACATATAAATATAGATAGTTGGACTTACTTTGGACTCCTATATAGTTCAAGGCGATTTGCACACACTCTTAAAAATCTAGAAGTCCATATTAAGACCATTGGGTCCATATTGGAAGTGTTTGTGGGATTATCAACAACAAATGCAAACAGGCTGGAGGGATGGCTTAGTGGTTTAAGGCACTTGCCTGCAAAGCCAAAGAACTCAGGTTTGGTTCCCCAGGACCCACGTTACCCAGATGCACAAGGGGGCACACACATCTGGAGTTCGTCTACTGGGCTGGAGGCCCTGGCACACCCACTCTCTCTTTCTCTCTCTCCCCCTCTTTCTCTGCCAAATAAATAAATAATAAAATATTTTTAAAATTAAAAAATAATAAATGCAAACATTACCACAAGATATTTACTAATTATGATTTATTTCAAGATTAAAATTTGGACAAGGGACTTTAGACTCGACTACCAATAAAAAAGTACTAAGCTGGCAGAAAGAGCTATCCCAAAATATCAAATGTTATAAATAACTGTCAGCATCACAAAAGCACTGCCCCTGTTAGAAACTGGCTTTGCATGCATAATTACTTCAAGCATCACATCCCTGCTTCACCACCAGAAGAGAAATTGAATTCAGGTGTTTGCTGAACATATGGGGGTTTACTGTAAATTTATGGCCTGTGGTTTGAGTGTAAAACCCCAAGATACTTGCTGATAAAACTTAATGAAGCTTGTGCCGAGGAGCTATTTTTATTTGGAGTTTGGTAACTGATAGATTTCTTGGTTTAGCCCTTCCCCCCTTTTCCACCATTTCTCATAAATCTTCCAACTTCAGAGACAGAATCATGGTAGAAACCCCACTGTTGCAGTCAGGTTCGCGTTGCTGGTAGAAATCACCCAACCAAGAGCAGCTTGTGGGAAAAAGAGGTTTATTTTGGCTTACAGGCTCGAGAACCTCCACGATGGCAGGGGAAAACGATGGCATGAGCAGAGGGTGGACATCTCCCCCTGGCCAACATAAGGTGGACAATAGCAACAGAGGAGTATGCCAAGCACTGGTAAGGGGAAACAGGCTATAACACCCATAAGCCTGCCCCCAACAACGCACTGCCTCCAGGAGGCTTTAATTTCCAATTGCCATCAGCTGGGAAGACTAGCATTCAGAAAACCTAAGTTTATGGGGGACAGCTGAATCAAACCACCACACCCCATCTAACTGATCAGCCTGTCTAATGCTCACCCGACTTGAGAAGTTGGGAGCATTTTGGTCCGACTCCCCTTTCCCTGTAACATAGCAATTGAGGTTTCATTCCCTGTCCAGGTGACAGGAGGCAGGGTAACTCCTGGAAAGAAGCTTCCTTTCCACCAAGAGAAGTGAAAGTTTACAGAAAGCAGTGGTGATATGTGACTCTTCTTTTTTTCTTGCACATGTGTGCATATAGTGTGCATGCACATGTTCACGCATGTGGCCATCCATGTTTGCGCATGTGCACCTGTGTGTGAAAGCCAGAGGTCCGCATCCGATGTCCTCCGTGATGGCTCTCCACCTTGTTTACTGAGACAGCATCCCTCCCTGAACTTGGAGCTCACTAGTTCGCCTGGTCTAGCGAGGCAGCATGTCCCAGATACCCTGTGTCCCCCTCGAGCACTGGGACCACAGATGTGCACCACCACACAGGGCCCTGGAGAGCGGCACTATGCAAATGCTTTACCAACTGCACCATCTCCTTAGCCCCTGACTCCTTCTTACAAGACAGAGAGGCAGAGGCCCAGGAAGCTTCCCAGCAAGATGTAGGCCGCATATTCATTGCCACCTCCACATACATGAATCTCTTGAAGGATGAGCCCCTGCCACATGCCCCCTGCCACACCCATCTCCTGCTTGTCCCTCCAGGTGAGAAGCTCTTGATTTGAGTGCCAGGAGGGCAAACAAATGCCAGAGTTCCATTTTAAAAGACGGGGTAATGGCTTTAATGAGGAATCTGTGTTTGCTCACTAATTTACAGCAATTAAGAACTTAGTTCTGACATCTGTAGATGAGAACTATTTATCTGGCGATTGCAAAATCAGGAATATTTTATGGGATTGCTAATCAGCACAGAGAAAATTCCCCAGCGGCGGGTAGGTTGTTTACCTCGCCTCTCGGAGGTGTCGGTAGCCTGTTTCTGCTTGGATCCCTTTTTAGTGCAGCGACATTTCTCCCCACTGACACTTTAGTTGTCCCTGTTCAAGAGCTGGTTTATGTCCACTTTATCATGCTGACAACGTGTCTGTTTCCAAAGACTTACTCCTCTGTACACCCGTGCATGACATCACGGGAAGACATTGCTTAATGATGTGAGGCACTGCTGGTCATTGTTACCAAGACGGCCTGACAGGTCTGCCCCACATCTGTTTCTCCCACTGTCACTTTCTGCCTATTCTAGTTCCCGTGTTGACTGTAAGTGACATCCATGAAAGAGCTGCATTTCAGATGTGCCATTGAGACAGATAGCGGGACTAACAGTTAGATGCCAGAAGGATTAGTGATTGGGCAGGGAAGGAAAACTTGGTCTAACTTCTCTTCAATCATCATGCTCTGAAAGATAATAGTGTGGCTGGGAGAGAGAGCCAGGTTGGTAAAGTGCTTGCCTTGCAAGCAATAAGGACCTATGTGCAAGTGCTGGCCACGATGGTACATGCTTACAATCCCAGATCTGGGCAGGAAGAGAAGGGTGTGTCTCTGGAGCAAGCTGGCCAAGCAGTGGAATGTACTTGCCAAGCCCCAGGCCAGCAAGAGTGGACAGTACCTGGAAAGAACAAAACCTGAGACTGTCCTCTAACTTCCACATGCAGACACATATATGCACATGTACCTACAGAAATACACACACATACCCGCAAAAAGACAATAGTACCCTTAAAAGATTTTTGTGGTTTTTTTTTAATTAACAATGGGTTGAATCTTTATCCTTCTAATAAAGAAATCCATTTTCTTTAAATCAGAGAACCAAGGCACAGAACCCTGATGTGACTGTTGAGTTGTTACTGAAGGATATCCAGGCTTGGGAAGGACAATATTTAGGAAGATAGAATGAAGTCCATGGACGCACATACATACTGTCTTCTTCCTCCTGGGCTGGGACACTATGTAGATTAGATGTTTCAGGAGTCACAGGACTTTGAATTGCTCACACCACATTGTTTCCAGGATCTGAAACATAAGGTGGAAATTGATCTTTTGTACTTGGGGGTTGGGAATAGAATGATGCCCCTTTCACATCTCCAGTAATTAGATGTCAAGCACAGGTTTGAAGTCTACCAGCCTTTGCAATGGGATTTTGTGTTTAGGCCAGACAGTGAAGTGCTCAGGCTGAGACAGGTACAGCAGAAATGAAATGGCCCAAGATATAAGCTGACGTGGGTAACAAACATCTTTACTGTGCACTTACTCTTCTGTAGATTGGGAATTTGAAGGGCATTTTAAAAGTCTTGAATCCTTGCAAATTAAGGAGAAAAATTTGAACAGGACTATCTCTTACTTTAAAAAAATAGTGTTTTTTTTTTAAGATTTATTTTTCTTAATTTTGACATTTTCATGTAAGTGGAGAATGTGACTTGATCATATTCCCTCCAGTTATCCTCTCATTCTTTTCTCCCTCTCACTCACATCTTTTTTCTTCCCTATTAATCCTTCTCTTACTTTCATACTTTTTTTTTAAACCAATTGAGTTAAATTAGAGTTGGTTGTACGATCATGGGTGGAGTGGACAATTAACTCATGGCCACACCACTGGTGAACCTGACTCTCCTTTTCCCAACAACCATTAGCTATTCTGGGAATTGTGGGACTCCTGGACCCTTCCCCAGTGATGGTAAAATATTTACAGATTCAACCTAGTGCAGTAAACCACAACTGCTGTGAATTCACTAGTGAAACAGCCATGTCCTTCCCAGAAGACAGCATTCCACAGCCTTCCTTCTCATTATCCTGCTCTTTTATTCTTTCTGCCCCTTTTCCATCAGGTTCCCTGGGCCTCCTTGGAGTGGATGATTTAGATGTCTGGACAGGACTGTCTCTTGTAGGTGACTTGTGAGCTGGCTCCCAGCAGCCCTTCAGTCTCCTGCCTACAGAGTATCTGGGAAGAAAGTGCCACTGAGCTCAGTTTCATTGAGAACTGGGTCAGCAAGTACATTCTCATCACACTGGGGAAACATCCATGTTCTTGCCTGAGTCTCATGAGGGCTGGTTTTCTGAATACACTGTTTTAGGTGATGTAATAAGGAAGGCTGAAAAAAAAAAATTACCCTAAGCAGTTGAATAGATGCCCATGGAACATTCTTAACTAAACACTGTTGTTACATAAAAATTCCCTTCATATTTTAGTGTCTGGAAGTTGATGTTTGTTTCTAGTTATATCTTCTACACCAGTATTTACTCTGTGACATTTCTTCTACACCAGAACTTTACAGTGCTTATCCTTATACATAATAGTGACAGAATTCACCTTTTTTTTTTCTGTTTTCTCATCAACCTGGTTTTGCATCAGGCAATATTTACTTGGTTCTAGTTGTAAGCAGGGTTGTGTTAACTTTAGCAAGTTAAAGTATCCCCCATCACTCTTTCAGGTTAGACACCGCAGTAGTGTTAATAAGGCATAGGGATCTGGGATGGGAGTCCTCAGGAGTGCATCCTTGCAAAGGGGTTGCACAGCAAAAGACCTAATAGGGACCATCCAGGTTCTGCTCAACTGCCTGGAGATACACTGAGCATTGAATGTTCTAGATCTTGTGCTCCATCTGGCTTGATTCTCAGCTGTAGGTTGGTTCAGCTCTGCCCCATGAGTTTCCTAATCTCACACTGTGGAAGTCAAAAACACAAGAGAACAGACACACTTACAGGTCACATTGTCATATCCACTGACATCCTGTTGACCAAAGTAAGTCACAGGGCCAAGACCAACATCAGTGGGCTGTTTGTTTTCATTCACTACCTAACAAATTAGCACAAATTTAGTGCTTCAAATAGCACATGTTTGTTGCGTCACAGTTCTGTGGGTCTAGAGTCCAGATGCGCCTCGGCTGGATCCTCAACCCATCAGGGTGCCTGTGAAGGTCATCCAGGGTAGCCGTCACATGGAAGCTCCTCCACTGGCTGAGTCGCAGCTGTCTTGCCACTGAAGTTGTCAGCACGATACCCCTGCACAGCCGTGGGACTCAGAGCAGGCAGCTTGCTTAGAGCCAGGCAAGGGTGGGAGAGACAGAGGTGAGAAGATGGACACTGCGTTCTTGCATGCTTACACACATGTAACCACATACCCTCCTTCATTAGTAAGAAGCAAGCGTGGATCTTATTCAGACTCGAGGGTGGAGGTGGGAGGTTGTAGAAAGGTACCACACTAGAAAACAAGGAATTTGAGAGCCACCTTAAAGCCTGTCCATCACAGATATTTGCCAAATAGCGCCACAAACGACTGACAAAGCTCATGCTTGCTAGCTGGCTGTGGCGAGGGACATACATTCCATGATGGGCACTCTTAAGAAAACCACTCATACAGAAGCTCTAGGAAGCACTGGGAGATAGTGTTTGGGCCAAGACAACTGAGGAAGAATTAAAAAGAGGTGGAATGAAGGCTGGGAAGTAAAAAAAAAGAATTGTTCTTGTTTTCACATGTGTGTGTTTCACATGTGTGTGTGGAAGCTTGCATATGTGTTCCTGTGTGTGTGTGTGTAGGTGTGTCTGTATGTTTGCATGTAGAGCTCAGAGGCTGACATTAGGTGACTTCCTTCATCATTCATTCTTCATCTTATTTATGAGGCACAGTCTGTCTCTTGAACTCAGGGTTCACTGATTCAGCTAGTCTAGCGAGTCAGCTTGTGCCCAGGACCCTCTGTCTCTGCTTCCCAAGCACTGGTATTACAGACAGGCTACCATACCTGCCTGGCATTTATATTGGTGCTTGGGATCTGAACCCAAGGACCTCATACTTGAATAGCAAGTTACCCACTGAGCCTTCCTGGCCCAGGAACTGGAGTTTGATTTTTTTCTTAAATTTTATTTATGTGCATGTGTACCAGGGTTTCTTGCCACTGCAAACAAATGCTATTTGGCTTGGTGTGAGTAGCTGGGGAATTGAACCCAGGCCAGCAGGCTTTGCAAGCAAGTGCCTTTATTCACTGGGCTATATCCTCAGCTCTCAGAATTTGATTTTTGACTTACTAGTAGAATTTGGAAAAGTGGAAAGGAGCAGATATGAAAGAAAGAATATATCCCTCTCTCCCATTTGTGCAGTTCTCTTTTGTATCTGCTATGGAAATGATCTTCCCCTTCAAAGCCCCAGAGCAGGCCAGCCGCCCTCCAGGAGGTCTGCCTTGTTGCCCACCTTCCTTCTCGCTTGCTTGCCTCCTCCCACGGGAGAAGCAAGCTCACCAAGAGGGTACTTACTTAAAAACTGAGTGTTAGCCATCCCTAACTCTGAATTTGGGATTTTTTTTTTTTTTTTTTTTTGAGGTAGGATTTTGCTCTAGCCCAAGCTGACCTGGAATTCACTATGTAGTCTCAGGGTGGCCTCAAACTCACAGCAATCCTCCTATCTGCCTTCCAAGTACAGGAATTAAAGACATGTGCCTCATGCCTGGCTGAATGTGGGATCTTAAAGCTCTGCCCTTGCTTCCAGGTTTCCAGAGTTCTTTTACATAATGGAAAATGCAAATGTTCAAGTATTTTTAATCCATAGAGAATTAATCAGTCACATCACAAACTCCTTTCTCTCCACATTTGCTTTCATGAAAAAAAATCAGGTCAGAACTCCAGCCTGTAAGAATGTGTGTTCAGGGCTCATTTTGGGGAAGGTTGGAAGGAAAGGTGGTTTAGAACAGACAAAGCTGTATATGGACATTGTCCAGGTGTGAGGTTTTTAGTACCTTAGTAACCACCAGGTTCCACAACCCTCTTTTAGACACTAGAATCCATAGAATCCTTGATGTAAAGTGGTTGAGGGCTTGCATATAACCTGTGCACACCTCCCATGTACTTTAAATTATGCTCAGATGTACTTATACAACCTAGAACAATATCAAAACTATGCAAATCATTGAGAAAATAGCGACAAGAAAACACCAGTCTGTGTTCTTTACATTTTTTTCCAAGTATTTTCCATCCAAGGGTGATTGAATCCAAGGATGCAGAATCTGTGAATATGGATAACCAACTGCATTTGTTTTTTGGGACTGCCATTTCGGGACCACCGATCTTATCTTGCTGCAGTGAAGGGCAGTGACCAAGAGAAGCAACGTAGCAAACAGACAACAGCTGGGAAGTATAAAGTGGAGGTGGCAGGCTGGCGGCCAGCTGCTCTGTTTTGTTTGGCTTACCTACAGTTTAAAAACATAAAAAGTGAACTATATAAATTTGAAGGAAAAAAATGTATTGTTAAGTTCTTTGAAAAAAAAAATTGAAGGCTAGCCCCAGGCCTGTATCTCTATCGCCTACTGAAACCAAGAACCGTCCCTATTGAAGCCACACATGTCACCCCCACTTGTCATGGAATGTACCTGCGTGCCCCCATGCTGAAGGCATTCCGTCACTCCTGTTAATTACCACTAAGACATCAGAGCTGGCCCCAGCTGTGAAGCCTGCAACGTCACTTCAGGCGTTTGTCCACATGCCTGCCTGCTTGCTGAAGCCATGTCTTCTACCACACTCTCCAGGTCATTCATAGATGCCCAGTGTGTGGGGAAGAGCATAGCTATGAAGCTTGTGCCCATACCCTGGCGATCAGCAGGCCTGCGGAGCAGGTTCAGGATGGGAGGGGTACCAGTTACCCTCAGCTGCCCTCGGGAGTCCCACATGGATCCATCTGCAGGCTCTCAGGCCGTATTTACTGTGCACTCTGCCTTCCATCAAAGTCCGGGTCCCACTGCTCTGTGCATTCTGGGTCAGGACTGTCTCATGTACTTTCCAAAGTATGTTCCTTAACCCCATCAGAGCAAACCCTAGATTGTTCCTGAACTGAAGCTGGTACACACACACACACACACACACACACACACACACACACACACCAATTGGTTGAGAGGTTGCTACCTTACATGTCTGCTTGCACAGGTTATCTCTATGTTCTTCCTTACCATCTTCATCAGATCCCATGATGCAGGGGATCTGGAAATCATGATTTACTGCCTCCCCATTAAGACTTTATTATCTCATTCATCCCTTGAATCGACTTTGTTGGTATTTTTATGGTATTCCTCATCATACAAAAAAAAAAGGTGACCAACTTTAAATTGGCAGCAGACCTAATCTGGGTTGATTGGGATGTGAAGGGATTAGTCACCATTGCTGATGAATATTTAAAATTTCCTATGGCTTTCTTGGCAGAAGAGCTTACCATGAGTTTTAGAAGTCCAAATTTGAATGATTGGCCCATCACAGACTGGCCAGAGAAACAGAAGTGAGCTGTAGCAATGGTTTCATCTCTCGAAGCCAGCATTTCACCTGCACACTGCCAACTGTTGCTCCCCAAGGACACTTGATGGCCTTCCAGTCTTTGGAAATCACCATCAATCACAGGACCACTGCAGCCTCCGTTCCAGCTTCAGCTAGCTTTGCTGGTCACAGGCAAGCCAGCCAGGTTTTTCTAGAGCAAAGAAAGGGCAGAGGAAGACAGGGATGCTATAGTCTTCGATAGCTGCCCAACCTTGTAAATAAAAGCTATTTTATTCTGAATACCTCTCAGGTCACCAGAATGTGAAACTAAGGACATCTGGTCAACCTCATTTGTTAAAAGAATGACTTTCACTTAATCACAAATAGTAGAAGGTTGGTTTTCAACAATGGTTTGAACTTTATGAACTAAATAAATATGGGGTTAAAACTATACTGCCTAAAAATAAGAGAGAGAGATTCCTGGTAAGATTTGTAAAATACTTTGTCAGTCACACTTCTACCTCCCTCCCATTTAAGCTATAATGCCTGTTAGGAGCAAATAAGGCACAGCTGAGAAAGTGACAGTGACATTGGAGGGTGTTTGCTTTCCGGTCTCTTTGTCCTAGATTCTGAACCATCCATGCCAACTTACTGACTGGTCACATGGAGAGGAAGGAGCTCTGTAGACTGAACAGTGTTTTGGGTATCCATTACCCAAAGTTTATGGTTCAAACAAGATAAGATACTACAGTATGTGAATTTTTAAAAAACCAGTAGGAGTAGCAGCCTGCATACCTCAAAAGTGTGGAGGGAAGCTGTTAGTCTGTGCCCAGTGTGGACTGAAGTTCCATGCTGTTGAGCAGCATGCTTGCAGACATGTTCACCTCACACGTCCCCAGACTGATCAGCCCAAAAGCTTTGCCAGCCACACAGAAAGGGAAGGCAAGTTCTCACACACTGACAAAATTCAAGCAGAATCTATAAACAGGCTATTCCAGAAGCTTGAATGAAATTACTAGAATCTTTAAGGTAATGGGAGAATGGTCTTTGCACAATAGATTACATAATGAACAATTCTTCCAAATTCTTGGAAGGTATTAACCTTGTGGTCCTATATGGTGTATTCTCTCTCTGAGATGTTTGAACCTTTAAAGTTCTTCAAAATATATGGAAGTAGGTGTAGACATATGGTCTATCCAAGAATCTACCATGCTCTGCTGTGACAGAAATTCTCCTTCTGAGCCACTCTCAGCAATGACATCACTCAGGAGGGAGTAGCCAGCAGAGCTCACACCGAGTAACCAGGGCAACGTGCTCTGTGCAGAGATGCTGCCTCTTGAATACTTGCGGCTTCCAGTCTGCCAGCAGTGTGAAGGGGAAATAATGATAAATGCAAACCTGGGTCCTTCTCCTCGAGAAGTTTAAGTTCCCTTGGGGAAGCAATAGATACCTGGCATGCTCAAATATGTTCTTGAGAGGAAGTCATTGAGAACCATGATAGAATAGACAAAAGGGCTGGGAGATTTCTGATTGATTTGACTTTGGTCATCAACTTGTATGGTTTTATGAACGAAGGGCTTCAGCGTCTGATCGGTGTCTTACTAAGTGATACATATTGTTGTGAGTGAGTCCTGGGCCAGGAGTCTAATGGACTTTCCCCACCAACCACACAAGAGACCCCAAACAAACCACTCACTTCCTCCATATGTTAGTTTCCAGGGCTGGGGAGATAGCTCAATGGGTGAGTGCTTGCCATGCAGGTACAAAGACCAGAGTTTGGATCCCTAGCACCCATGTGAAAATGCTGGGCATGGCAGTACATGGCTATAATCCAGCACTGTGGAGGCAGAGATAGGAGAATCCCTAGGGCTTCCTCACTAGACATTTGAGCCAAATTTGTAAGCTCTAGGGTAAGCACAAGACCCTGCCTCAAAAAAAAAAAAAAAAAAATACAAGGTGGAAAGTGACTGAGAAAGACCCCAAAGTCCACCTCTGCCATCTACACACATGTACAAATGCACCCACACATATATGCCCACACACATATGAACCTGCATACACACGTGCCCACAGATCACACACACCAAAAATGAAAAGAAAAGAAGTGAATTTCTACTTTTGAAAATGTGTGGGGGGTATTGGGGGAGGGGATGGAGAATACTCCCTTCTATACCAATCTTATATGATTTCTGTTGCTATAAAACAAATCTTAGTGTTATCCAAAACAAGAGCATCATTATTTAACCAAATGATTTACTCAAACACCATCTTAACTTAATTTTTAAATGTTTCCCATTATATCGTGAGAGATACATTTTGTTCATAGAACTCTCATGGCTCGTAAATAAAAAGCTGATGTAATAGCATTATGATAATAGTTCTGCACATCTGTGAGGATATATGCACACACACACACACACACACACACACACACATTTTGTTGTTGTCTTTTTCTATAGTGCCAGAGATGGAACATATTAAGCAAACATTATACCACCAAGCTGCATGTTTAGTTTTTTGTTTGTTTGTTTGTTTTTTTAATTTGAGACAGGGTCTCATTAAATTATCCAGGCAGACCTGGAACTTGTGATCCTACTGCCTGAGTGCTGAGACCACAGGTATGTGCCATCGCACTATGCTGTTCTTTTTTGGGGTGGGGTGGGGTGTCATCTTACTTGATTACAGTCATAGTATTCTAGAAGATTCTTATCTCCACTTCATGTGTTGAGGAGCCGTAGCTCAGAAGATGCCCTCAGCTACAAAGCTGGAAAAGTTGGACTGGGCTTTGGCTTTTGTGATGTACAAAGACACATTCTTAACAGTACCTTCACTGTCAGCACCTAGCCACATTACAGAAACGAAAGGAAACTTCAATAGAACAGTACAGAAATAAAAATCTAAAATACAGTTCACCCTCTCAGATCACTTCAATATGCGTAAATCCCGAGAACAAAATATAATCACGTTAAATGCCCAGATATTGTTTTAAAAATGACTTCTTCAATAACATTTCACAGCCATCTGCCATTTCTCCCCTAGCAACTGCAATTCTCAGATAAGATTTCTGAAGAGTGTTTACTATTGCCCTTTCTCTCTTTTAGCAACCGATCAACTCCTAGCAACCATGATCGGATACAGCGTCTGCGGCAGGAGTTTCAGCAAGCCAAGCAGGATGAGGACGTGGAAGACCGACGGCGTACCTACAGCTTCGAGCAGCCCTGGGTGAGTGTCTGGTGGTGCGCACAGTGAACGGGCCGACAGCTGCCTGGCAGAAGAGGCCCCCTAAGCTATGACCTCAGCTCTTTATGAAATAAGACAAGATGGAGCCAAATTCCTTTGACCTTTAACATACTGACCTTTCCCTCATTTCCATCTGGGTTTCATCATTGCTAATTTCATTTTATATCTTGTTCCACCATCTGTCCATTGCATAATAGGTTCAAATAGCCTTATGACAAGACACCGCCAAAGTATTCTTGTTTTCAATTGGGCATTTGTTATTATGTTCAGTGAATGCTTTTCTGTAGATAGATGCATCTTTCTCAGAACCAGAGCCGAAGTAAGCATAACTCATGACTCTTTGTGCCTGTTTGGACACAGAGTCCAGTAATTTTCAGTTCTTTATTCCCCAACCTGCTTGGTATTTGGGATTTTACTTTTTTTGTTGTTTTGTTTATTTTTTGGTCTTTGTTGTTGTTTTGTTTTTTTTCAGACTGAGTCTCATGTATTGCAGACTGTCCTTGAACTCATTATGTAGTTGAGGATGATTTTGCACTTCTGCTCTTCCTGCCTCCACCTTCGGACTACTGAGGTTCCGGGTGTATGCCACCATGCCTGTTTTATGTGGTGTTGGTGGTAAACCCAGGACTTCATGTATACTAGGCAAGCACACTGCCAGCTGAGCTACATTCCCCAGCCTGATGTTTGCTGAGCCCCTCGTTTATCCACCTCCACCTCTGCTGTCACCCTTCCTCCACACATCCACCTAGAACCCCTCTGGAACAGAACACCTCTATCTTAGATCTGGTATCCTGGAGTCCCAACAGCACTCCTAAGAGTAGAGATGTTGAAGCAGGTTTGGGGGTGCAGATGAAGGGGTTCTTGGGAAGCTTGAAACTGGTCAGCAAAAGTTCCAGGCAGGAGGCTGGAGAGATGGCTTAGCAGTTATGACGCTTGCCTGTGAAGCCTAAGAACCCAGCTTGGATTCCCCAGTACTCACATAAAGCCAGATGCACAAGGTGGCGCATGCATCTGGAGTTCGTTTGTAGTGGCTAGAGGCCCTGGTGTGCCCATTCTCTCTATCTGCATCTCTCTGTCATCAATAAATAAATAAGATATTTATTTAACAAAAAGAGTTTTAGGCAGGAAAATGCAGCTCAAATTATAAGCAAATCTAGCCCTACGTGGTTGCCCTCACCACCTCACCTAGATGGCTGGAGTGAAGAGACATGTTCACACAGAAATCACTGACATACATGGGGCAAGAATGATGGGGCAGGTCAGGAAAGGTGGGCTGCTTAGGATGCTGAGGGAGATAGCACCCAGACTGGAAGGGCGCCACTCACAGGCCAAACAGGGGTCACCCTAAAGGTTCGGCAGTGTATAAGATGGCCAGGATCCTGAAGTGCCCACACCCAGGAGAATCTGGTCAAAACACCTCTGTCATCAAAGCATGCAGAAGCAGAGGGCAGATGAGTGTTCAGGAATGTGAATTTCAAACCAGCATCTTTACCCCTGTTCTTCAGCTGCCCCAGATTGCTTAGATTGGTGGAATGCTCACTGCGCTCGGTGCTGTGCAGTGCCAGAGAACGTGGGCAAAGAAAGAAAGATTCTCTCTCATTCTGCAGTCCAAGTCTGGCCTGTTTCTCCCACTCACTCGCTCGCTCTTTCTATCTCTTTCTCTCTTTCCTTCCTTCTCTCTTTCCCGCCCTCCTGAACCTTTCCGTCTGACTCTTTGTCTTCTCTCTCCAAGGCTTCTTTTTCTTTTCCTTTTTTTTTTTTTAATTTTAGGGGTTGAAGAGATGGCTCAGTAGTTAAGGAGCTTGCTTGAAAAGCCTGATGGCCTGGATTCAATTCCCCAGTACCCATATAAAGCCACATGCCCAAAAGTGGTGCATGTGTCTGGAGCTCATCTGCAGTGGCAAGAAGCCCTGGTGCATCCCCCGCTCTCCAAATAAATAGAAAAGAATATATTTAAAAATCTTTAATTTGGGCTGGAGAGATGGCTCAGCAGCTATGGAGCTTGTCTACAAAGCCCAAGGACCCGAGTTTGATTCTCCAGTACCCACATACAGCCAGATGCACAGTGGCACATGTATCTCGAGTCCATTTGCAGTGGCTAGAGACTCAGATGTGCCCATTCTCTCTCTCTCTCTCTCTATCTCTCTCTGCTTGCAAATAAATAAATAAAAAGATTTTTTTAAAAAGTTAATTTGACAGGGTCTTGCTAAGTAGCACGGGCTGGCTTCAAACTCAGTCCTCCTGCCTCAGCCTCCCAAATGATGAGAATATAGGTGTAGGTCTCCCCACCTGGCTTCTGAATGGTGACATTGTATTCACATGCAGGAACTCTGAATGGGTGTCTCCTTCTTAGCTCTGAATATTCCCAGTGAGAATTTTTAAATTAATTTTAGCTTTTTGAGAGGTGGTATATGCATGCCACAGCTCCTGGGTTGGAGGTCAGAGGACAACCTCATGGGGTCAGGCCTCTCCTTCTACCTTATTTGAGGCAGGGTCTCTTGTTACTCACCACTGCATTGCTGGTCGGTGTTCTTCCAGGAGATTCTCTTGTCTCTGCCTCCTTTCTTGCTATAGGGACACATGACGGCACACATTATTGGCACTACTGTGTCTGCTTTTGTGTGTACCATGGGGATCTGAGCTCCACATCCTCTGGTAATGTAAAGTAGTAAATGCTTTATCCGCCGAGCCGTCATCCCAGCCTCATGCACTGAGAGATTCGAGTGGTTTGAATTCGATCTTTCTGAATGAAGGCAGTGACTGTTCCCATGCTGTCTCCTTACCTGGAGCAATTGCTGTAGGGGACACTGTTGTAAAAAAATCCTTGTACTTTTGAAAACTCATCTAGTCACAGTCGCAGGTCAAGTTATCGCATACTAAATGCCATCGCAGCTCTAGACCGACAACTTAGGCAGGTGTCATTGTTTCCTGAAATGACTGAACAGGCTATTATTTGGGTGACAAGCTGATTACCTTAGGAATGGAATAATTTCCTAAACTGTGGGTCAGAAGTTGACCTTTCTTTTCTTTTCACTTTATTTTTCCCATTTCCAAACAATTGGGATCTTGCTGAGAACCCCATCCTACTGATCACATAAATGGGCTTAAGGTAACTGTAGTTCCGCTTCGTGCATTAATTTTCATATCAATTCCCAGTTGTTCCCTGAGCAAGAGCTGCTCCAGTTGTTCAAAGCGCAGCCTGCTCTGTGGTTTTGATGATCCATTTTACAAAGCCACCCTTGAGTGGCTTGGACTCTTTTCTCTTTTCCCATATGTATTTTGACCTTGCAGAGTCACTGTGTTTGGAAGGCCTGAGCGCATGATCTCATTCATTGGAAGAGTTCGCGATGATTTTCTTTTTTAAGGAACCACAAGTTCATCTTCAAGCTGCGTGGGCAACCTAGACCGTATTAGCAGACATGGTTGTGCTTGTTAGAAATGCCCACATGAAAACTACAGCCAGATGTGTCATGTACACAAATACCCAAGCCAACAACTTTATCTACAGAGCTGGATGCTGCAAAGAAAAAAAAAAGCATGCAACTAACCCTTTTCAGTTCATCTGTTTGGAAATGTTCTCTGTAGACGCTAGCAGTATAGAATGCACCTGCTTGTGGGCCTTTGTGCAAAACCGTATCTGGGCCCGAGGGAGCTGATTTGTGGCACAAAAGGTCTTTACAAGAGCAGAGGCCCAGAAAATTTCCTGAACTCTGTAATTGCAGTGAATTCTCTCCCAAGTTGAGCAAGAGGAGAGGGAAAGGCCAGCTCTTCCCCACACCGTGCAGGTGCAACCTAAATAAAGCGGCACGTGGCCTTCCATCTTCCCTACGGTAACGGAACAATAGCTGAGGTGAGGTTATTACCACAGAGCTTCGACATGGACAGGACCTGCAGTCGCTTTTCAAAGAAGTAAATTGCAGGCTGCACCCGTGGAAGTACAGCTTGCTGCTGGAACTTTGCAGGCACCTGAGTGTGGCCCACACGGAGACGTGCTGGCGGAGGTGATTGAGAGATGGGTAATGGAACCTTTAATAGCTGTCTTGCTAAACCCTTCCCATCCCGGGTTGGTAGTGGCTGAAAGTAGTTCAGTCCTTTAGGGAGAAAATTGACACTCTGTAGTGTGACTGTCCTCCTGCCCCCCCAACCCCCACCGCCCCCACCTTGCTTGCTTTCTTCCTAGCTGCACTGATTAAGCAAATCCAAACCCCACCCCGACGTCGGTCTTCCAGCCTTGGACTTGGAATAGCTCTGCCTGCCCTTCCTGGGGCTGCCTGCTTTCATGGCTTTCATGAGCACAGTGCATGGCCACGCTGCATCCAGGCTACCTCACCAGAGTCAGGGGAGGTCAGAAAATGGCAGTTTTCTTTTTGCTGTCATCTTTTTCTTCCCCCTCTTTTTGCTTGTGTGTGTGTGTGTGTGTGTGTGTGTGTGTGTGTGTGTGTGGTGTGGATGCATATGTGATATGTGTTTGAATATGTGTGGGCACACCTTTGTGTGCGGATGTGCACACTCATGTACATATACATATGGAGACCACATGACAACCTTGGGTGTCATCCTCAGGAATGTTGTCCACCCCCTCCCCGTTTTGAGAGAAGGTCTCTTATTGGCCTGGAGCTCACTAAGTGAGGCTAGACTGGCCGGCCAGCAGGTCCCAGGAAGTCTTCTGTGTCCACCTCCTCAGCACTGAATATACAAGTGTGTGCCACCACACCTAGAATTTTACATGGATTCTGGGGATCAAACTCAGGGTCTCCCTCTCTCTCCTTCCCTCCCTCCCTCCAGTTCCATGCTGTCATTTTTTTAAGCCTCAGAAGGCATCTGCTGTCATTTCTCTTTACTGTCTCCAAGGCTCGGCAAACCGTGCCTCATTGACAGTCTCACAGTGTAGCCTTTGCTCAGACTGGGCTGAGGTCTCTCCCCTCCTCCAGTGGAGGGGTGCCTGGTCCCTAAGCAGACAGCCCGGGTGCTACAGAAAGTAGATGCCTGTCTTTTACCCCCACCACCATCCCTGGAGGCACTTTCCACCCCCGTGGGCCATTCTACTCAGAGGCTATGAAGCCACTGCTGGCATCCAAGGCCTGCCTGGCTTGTTCTGTGGACCTTGCCTTCTTTTCTCAAGGTGCCAGTTGCTTACATTGGGGGATCACATCAATCCAAGTATGGAGGGGAAAGATCAAATGAACACGAATGTTATGTCAAGTCCAAAGTATGCCTTCATAAACGCCATTTGGGTTCATGGGTGTGTTCTTCAAGCTCTTAAACCTTTACACAGGTTCTTAGTACAACGTGAACTCTTTAATATGCAGAAACCACAAGAGTTCCGTAGTATGGGGGGCATGGGCTGAGATGTCCATATAGACAGACCAAAGTTAACTTCATTATGATTAAAGTTGTAAATAAGGAATGGAAAACAAGAACTCCCATTAGCAACGGCCACCACTGAGCAGAAATAAACAGTGTGTACTCTTTTCATCAGCTAATGGGATAAAAAAGTTCCTTGTATCCACTTTCAAGTCTTTAACTTGCTGCTTTTGTTGGAGTATGGAATTCATGTGCTAAAATAATCATGCTACCATAAAGGGTTATCACTGATTTTATTTTATTATTTTCGTCATCAGCATCATTCTCCTATAAGGACACAAACTTTGATATTTTATTTTTCGTTTTGCCTTTAGAAAACTGTGAAAGTTCTTTATTATGCATATTTTAGCCCAGAAACTGCTCCAAATGATCACTTATTTATAAGAATATTTATATATTCAAATGTATACACACATGTATCCATATATGCTTCCATACTATTTTTCTTGTCTATTTGAAGAAACTATGTATATTTTAAAATTGAATATTTTACATAAATGTCAATAATCCAGTAATTATTTATTGTTACATTTATAGTAATCTGTAAAATAGTCTTACAATACTGACCTAGTTCTAATTAGGACTGAAACTTTCTACTGCATGTGTTTATTCATTAGTCTATTAAGTATCTTAAGTATTTTAGGTTTTTTTTTTTTTTTTTTTTTTTTAAATAAGACAGAGTCTTACTCTGTAGCCCAAGCTGCCTTAAATGTACTATGTAGGTCAGGCTACAAAGTACCTTGAACTCTGGTGATCTATCTACCTCAGCCTCCCAAGTTCTGGGATTGTAGGTGTCAGCTATCACATTCCACTTTATTTTTATTTTGGTGGCTTAGCAGTTAAGGCACTTGCCTGCGAAGCTTAAGGACCCACGTTTGGCTCTGCAGGTCCCACATGAGCCATATTCACAAGGTAATGCAAGTGTGCAAGGTTGCACATGCTCACAAGGTAGCGCACATGTTGAGAGTTTGGTATTAGTGCTGGGGGCACCTGGCATGCCAATTCTGTCTCTCTCTCTCTCATAAAAAAATACAAAAAAAGAGAAAAAATGATTCTAATTAACTGAGAGAAATGTTTACTTAATGAAAATTCAGTGAAACTCTATGTAAAGGATATTTCTTATATTATTTTTAAATGAAACCAATATTTTTTTTAGATGTCTTGGACTTACAGTAACATCTCTTTATAGTCATGGTAAAGACAAGCATTTTGTAGATCATTTACAAAAGCAACAGGCATATTCTTCTCTTGTAGCTTTAAACAAAAGCCCTGAAGAAATTCCAGTAATCATACACTTATGTCTGTCTTACAGCGGCTGGCACTTAGGTTTTTTTTAATTTAAAAGGTCATTTCTTTCATAGTTTCATTACAAGCAAGGCCTAAGGCTTGCTGTTGTTTTGTAAATATTGTTATTTATTTATTTGCAAGCAGAGAGCAAGAGAGATTGGGAGGGGTGGGGAAGAAAGGGTATGGCAGGACCTCTAGCCACTGCAAACAAACTCCAGACGCATGTACGACGTTGTGCACCTGGCTTTATGTAGGTACTGGAGAAGAAAGCTCAGGCCGTTATGCTTTGTAAGCAAGTGCCTTAACCTCTGAGCCCTATGTGTTTTTTTTTAAAGGCATTCAAAAATTTTTATTTTTACTAATTTATTTGAGAGAGAGAGGCAGATAGAGAGAGAATGGGCACATCAGGGCCTCCAGCTGCTGCAAATGAACTCTAGACATATGTGCTACCTTGTGCATCTGGCTTATGTGGGTCCTGAAGAATCGAACCTGGGTCCTTTGGCTTTGGCTTTGCAGGCAAGCACCTTAACTGCTAAGCCATCCCTCCAGCCCTAACAGGCAATGTTTGTTTTTTATTAACAGCTTTTATGCATGTACAGAATATAGTTTGATAATCTCTTCTTGATGCCTTCTCTTGTCTCCCCTCCTTCATCCTCTTTCCACTGGACTACTTTCCAGCTCGTCTTTCTACTTTGACATCTTTTTTGGCCTCCTCTACCATCCATGACAGAATGTTATGTACTCAGTATTGTACAGGTCTTATAATGAGCTTCTGTGAGATCATGAATGCAAAAGCCACTTCGTGTGTGTTACAAAGCACTCCTCCCCATCCTTGGGCTCTTACATTCTTTCCGGCACCTCTTCCACAGTGTTTTCCTTGGAGGGTGTTGTATAGATGTCTCACTTAGTAATCTCAGCACCTTGATGGGCTTGAGTCTCCCCAGTTAGTCACGAAGGCCTGGGTTATTTTGCAACAAACAGCTTCACCTCACTGTCTGAGTTCCCGAAATCGTGACGTTTTGCTGTACCATTGCTCTTTTGTTGTTTTGACACTGCTTCATTTGAAAATAGGTCCTTCTGTGTAGGTTACAAATGCTTCCATCCTCATTTCTCCATTTTCCTGATTTCAAACTCAGATACATGACTCTGCTAACCACGAGAAGCCGTAGTGTTTAAAAGGCGGGAGCTGTGGAGATGGCTCAGTGGTGAAGTACTTGCTGTACAAGCCTGACACGTGGGATTCGGGTCCCCAGAACCCATGTAGAGCTGAGTGCACACACCTGTGATCCCAACACACCCACGACAATGGGAGATGGAATCAGGGGAGGCCTGAAGCTTATGGACCAGCTAGTCTGGCATTGCCGCAGCTAACAATAAGAGAAATCCTGTTTAAATGAGATGAAAGGCAAGGATGGATACCCTGAGGTTGACTCCACACACGTGCCTTGGCATGTGCATGCCCACACACAGACACATACATATATGTACACGCACATACAAAGGGCAAGAGTAGCCATTGCAAAACTGCTCCCGTAGTTGACATGCTTACAAGATTTGCATTGAAATTGTGGGCACTGACTTTTCATTTGGGCCAAATATAAAAGTTTTCATAACAATGTCATGGAGCTGTTGTTGTAGACCAGTCCTCTATGAAATCATCCTTAGGAAGAGTGGCCCATCAGATTTCATCCTAATGGTGAAGAGGTTTGTTATCACCAACCTATTCTTTTAAAGGCTTCGAAAGAGAAACAGAATAAAATATTAGTGAAGACACTGAAGTTTTATATTTGATAGTAAGAGATGTGAGTCTACCAAGTCCTTCACTCATTCCTGAAATTGGAGTCTAGGAGATGTTTGCAGCTGCTGAGGTTTGAGCTGAGCCCTGTCAGAAATGCACAGTCGAGGAAACAAACTCCCTTCAACTTCTCTCTCTCTCTCTCCTTTCTTCCTCTGTCAGAGTCAAATTTTCAGGCTGCCGGTACAAACAACTTAAAAATACGTCTGAAATTTCTGCACGACCTTGTGTTTTTTTTTTTCACATCTCCACAAGCAGTGTGTCACAGAGCAGCCTGAGCTGGAAAAGCTGGTTACTAAATGTTGCTGCAGAGCCCCAGAGCCTCAGGACTCCTCGACACACGGTGCTCACTCTCACTTACACTGAGGGCAGAGGCAGGGACATGGGGTGTCTCGGAAGGCTTGGTGGAAATCATCCAGTGTTTTCTTTGCTTTGCACCCCCTCTGCCCGGTGACTTTCCTCACACTTCCCACAGCACACCTCCACTTCACAGACCCACCTGTTGGTCCATCTCCATCAAGCACGAGGGAAGAAGTGTCTGTCTGCCTCTCGGGGGTTGGTGAGGAGTGGTTGATGTTCTGGTTGCATAAGCAGAAACTCACTGGGAAGTGCTTTTCTTGCCGAAGGCTTGGATGTGTTATTTGAATGGTGTTATGGAGTAGGTCTCTGAGCACACATTTGTCCCAATGAATGTGTTATAAACCTCCACCAGTAGAGACTAGGGCATTGTAAAGCCTAATTTCTCCTCACATTATTTTTGTGTCGGGATATTTTTAATATGTTCACTGACTGTGCCCATATGCTTAGAGATTTTTGTCCTGGACATTGCCTCATTATTGCTTACCAATAAATGAGACAGTCCTGGCCTGGCAGAAAGGGAGCAAGGAATGCTGCTCGGTTCCTGTTCAGACAAAAGCCAGCCAGAGGGACCATTCTGCAGGTAGCAGGGCCTGTGTGATCTTACCACTCTCCACAAATCCTAAGACTCGTGACTTTAGAAAATCATTATCAAGTCAAGCCTGCCACTGGCTTTCAACTCTAAAAGAAAAATCAATAATGGACTTCCAGCAGACGTTCTTCACATCGAATATGCAGACTACACAGCGTAGCACACCAAAAAGCAACAACAGTGGTACCCAGGTACCAGAGAGGATGTCTCGGGGTACCAGCCGGCGATGTAGCTGGATGCTTTGTAAGGTTGCAGGAGTCACTGGCTTGTTTTGCACAGAGCTACTTCCAATTCAGAAAGCAGTCTACAAAGTAAGCTAATAACTGTCTATGAGAGTTGAGTCTCACGAGGATCTTGATTTGCAAGTACAGTATACAAGCTTGGTGACCCACCGTGGGTGAAAAGTCAGTCAGCACATGACCGTCTGCCACAAGACGGAAGTGCTCTCTGGAGGCTAAGTTCTCTTCCTACTAACACAGGGATGCTTTACTTATAACTGGTAGAAGCAGGATTTGTTAGCTCACAGGTTCATGTTACTGGTGAGGGTATCGGCTCCTCCTTCAGCTAACAACCTTGAGGTGGGGAAAGCCTGACCTTCCTCCTAGTCACTCAGTTAAGTTTCAAACTGGAGCGGTCATCTCATAGCGTAAGGGGATCCTCTGTATTGTGTGTCATTGCTAGCCTAAAAAAGACAACTACCAAAATGTTTTACCCGAATGGCCAGCCTACAGCATGGACCTGTGGATTCTCTCAACTTTGTGAGTAATGAATGGTAGCACATTTTTATTGTGAATTTTTTTGTCTTTTGAGTCAGAGCCTCATGTAGTCCAGGCTGGCCTCAAACTCAAGATACAGCTGAGGACAATACAAATTTGAACTTCTCGTCCTCCTGTCTCTCCTTCCTGTGGGCTGGGATTATAGATGTGTGTCATCATGGCTGACGTCTCTGGTCCTAGTGATCAAATGCAGGGCTCGGTGCACGCTGGGCAAGCACTCTCCTCACCGAGCTACGTGCTCAGCCCTCTGGTTTTGGCTGTAACTTGTACACCTCCGAGCAGCCATACTGTCCTTGTGTGTATGTGCCAGGAATGTCAGCTGAGGTCTGTATCTGCACTTACCAAACGTCACCGAGAAGACGAGCAAGATGGACCTCTCCAGTTTAACCCATGTGCCAAAACCAGTTCGCGATTTAAGATGGAGACTGGGACGGAGCAGAGCAATGATATGCCTCTTTCCTCACAGAAACTCGGGGGAACAAAAATCACAGAGCCTATAAAGTGCTTTAAAGTCTACCTGTGAGCATCAACAGTGGGCTCTCCAGGACATACAGCTCAGTGGTGGAGCATTGTGTAGGAAGGATGTGCAGGGCCCGTGTTCCACCCCCAGCGTTACAAGAGAAAAGCCAAGGGAAATGGTGTGTGCGGCGACACGGTGTGCATTACCCCCTTCATCCTAACCCGCTGCACTTCTCTCCTGCAGCCCAGCTCTCGGCCCGCTGCGCAGAGTGGTCGGCACTCGGTGTCGGTGGAGGTTCAAGTGCAGCGTCAACGGCAGGAGGAGCGCGAGAGTTTCCAGCAGGCCCAGCGTCAGTACAGCTCTCTGCCCAGGTAGGACTCTAGCTGGGGCTTTGGATGCTCCGAGGCTTTCAGAAAGCTCCCCTTCCCAAATTGTAGCCGCTTCTCCAGCTTGCACCAGGGGCCACAAAGGACCGGGCAGTGCCAGGATGCCTGGCTTGGGCAGGGTGCCTCTCACCTCATAGTAAGATGACTAGGAAGATGCCAGCATTTCCACCTGACAGCTCCCCAAAGCAAAATGAAGTAATGTGACCTATGAGTCCCAGTCTTTCTAGGGAATTTGGGCCTGGTTCTGGTATCTGTTCTGTTCTTTTGTAGAAAATTTTCCTCTTCTGAAAAATGAGGACACACCAGTGCTTTTGCTAACTTAGCTCACAGGGTAGTGGTTGAATGATACTTTGTGCATGTAAGGCTCTGTTAAAATGGAGGTAGGTGTGCATGCACCTTTGTGGGATCAGTGGCCACTGATCTCACTCCAAACTGCCCTCTGCCCCTGATGCCACTCTGTGAGGTGGAGCAGAGTCTCCAGGGTTTGGGGCTCCTTAGCTGATAACCAAACAAGAAAGGCTTGTCTGCCAGGCTCCTGGGACGGTCCCTCTGCTTATGGTATCTGTCAGAGGACTAGTGTTACACAGCTGAGATCACCAACACATTCCCAGCAGAATTCCTTCCAGGAAATACATGGTAATGAACAAACATACTGAAGAAGCCTCAGCCTAACGTTGTTGTCCTGTCTGAATCTGAGGTAACAGGACCTGTTCAGTGTCCAGAGATCTCACTATATTGACGTCATGCAGAACATTGTAAATTTGAACAGCACACTTTGGAGGGATGCAGGTGTTTGTGCATGCTTGGCTGAGCCACGAGCTTGCTTCACTTTCTCATAAAGGCAAGCCCCTCCAGAGGTTAACTAGTCATCGTGACAACCCCACCAGACTTCACATCCACATGAATGTGAAGCCTGTGCCCGTCAGCGTGTGCCACCTCGAAGGGCAACTTCTTCAGTTAGTTCTTTTCTCAGTCCGTAAGGCTGGCTCTCCTTGGAACATTAACGGGGCTTTGCTTTCGAATAGGAGGATTAGCCGTGCTCATCATGCACACCATCCTAGGTCAGAGGCCTTGTGGTTTGGCACAGCTCTTTACAGATCTCCTTGTCTTGCTCAGAGAAGTGAAGTGCCTTCCTCGGGGTCACACAGCTAATAAACCCTTCTGCCAGAATTCAAGTCCAAACATGCCCATGCCCTGCAGCATGGGGCCCATTAGCAACCAATGGCCTTCCATACTAAGTCTGGGCTATTACATTTAAGTTCCCCACCATGCTCTGCTTCCCCAGGCATTTGGAAAAGGGTCCCTGTATGAATGCGTCCAGGGGGTAACTGCCTTGAGTTACACGGAAAGCTCCGCTCTGACAGACCCCTTCCTACAGCTGCGGGGCTCACTTTCCATCGGGAGGGTAACATGGTGGTGTGGAGGGATCCATGCACCTGCTGTGGCTCTGCCTCCAGGGCCACATAGGTGGGCTGCAGCCAGTCCAGTTTGTGTGATGGAGTGCCTGGGGCTGCGTTGTTGTTTTCCTTGGCAAGTGGTTGGCTTCATACATTCCAGCTGTGTTTCAGAGCATTCTGAGGAAGGGAAGGGGACTGCTAACAACGTTCACATGAGAGAAGAACTTAGGCATGCAGGAGGCCAAGGGAGGGGGTGATGGGAGCAGAGGAGGCAGGCGTGGGGACAGCCTGGAAGGAAAGCCAGCCAGGAGGGAAGACGGACAGACAAGAGGTCCCCAGTCATTGGGAAAGTCTCCCCTGGGTCTCCTGGCCATGCTCCCAAGTAGTTCAGACCTTCCATAATCAGCTTCTTTCTCTCCCTCCACACTCCGGTTTTTATTAATTGGTGTACTTTTCAACTGATGCATAAGGGCTGAGGAGACAGCTCAGTTGGTAAAGTGCTTGCCTTGCAAGCATGAGGCCCAGCGTTTGATCCCAGAATCTTTGTAAAAATGCTGTGCATAGTGGTACATGTTTGTGTCACTATCACTGGGGGCGGGGAGGGGGTGAGGACAGGAGAGCTCCTGGCTCTCACTGGTTATCCAGTGGAGCCTACATTGGCGAGCTGTAGGTCCTGTGTCAAAAAAGGGGTATAAGCCAGGCATAGTAGCACACACCTTTAATCCCAGCGCTTGGGAGGAAGAGGTAAGAGGGATTGCTATGAGTTCGAGGCCACCCTCAGACTACAGAGTGAATTCCAGGTCAGCCTGGGCTAGAGTGAGACCCTACCTTGAAAAGCTAAAAAACAAAAAGGAGGGATGGATAGCACCCTGTCCTATGCACACGCGTGCATACACACACATACATACATGCACACACACGTGTACCCACCTATATAGGGGCATGCACACATGCATAAAAATACATGTATACAAATTGACACAGAGCATATGTGTGTGGGGTACAATGTAACATTTATGTATACACTATGTAACAACCCAACCAAGGTAATGGCCTACAGCCACCTTAGATGCTCATCATTTCTTTGTCAGCTAAAGTCAGATTCCTCTATATTATCTAATTTTGTCATGTGAAGTTACCCCATGTACTCTCTTCACTTACCATTCCGCCTTTTCTACCTCTACCTCCACCTCCCTCTCCTGTGTGTTTCTTCCTCCTCTCTCCCAGAAGCATTGCTAGAATGTTCCACATTGGCAAGCACGTCCCACTGCTGTTGCTGCTCGTCCTACCATTGCACCTGAGTGTTTCCCGTAGAAGAAAAGTAACTCTTTCCTCCTGGCTGATCATAGCTGTCTATTTTTAGTCATTTTATTCCAGTTAGATATAAGGAAAAGCAGACATCCCCAAAATAAAGAGTTACATAAGTTTCAGAACAGGGGCTGAGAGCTCTGTACATCGTGTTTCAACTTAGCTTCTGAGCGAGTCTTGGTGTTTGGGGGAAAGTGAGGCAGAGGAACATGCTCAGCCCTCTGCCAGCGGGGTGGTCATCTGAGGGCGGCCGGGAACTCGCGCGGGAGGCCAGAGTCAGTTAAATCCGAGTCTCCAACGTGGGCTGTTGCTCACAGGCACTTTGACTTCTGCTTTCAGATGTTGACAATTAGCAGAGGTTTGTGTAAACAAGTTGTTGGATGGCATTTGACACCAATGCAGTTATGCATACACACACAGTCAATTCCAAAGGAGAGCATAAAATAAACCAAATGGACAGAATCCGAGAGATAGATACAAGCCAGCTGCATTGGTAACGTCTAACTGTAATGAAGGAACTTCACAGGCCGGTTGGCTTTCTCCCCTCTTTGCCCTTCCCCCTCCCATACACACACACACACACACACACACACACACAGGGATACATAAAATTTTAAAATATTTCATTTATTTCTTTATTGGAGAGAGAAATGCAGATAGAGAGAATGGGTGTGCCAGAGCCTCCAGCCACTGCAAATGAACTCCGGACCCATGTACCACCTTGGGCATCTGGCTTATGTGGGTCCTGGGGAATCGAACCTGGGTCCTTAGGCTTCACAGGCAAGTACCTTAACCATTAAGCAGACTCTCTAGTCCTAATTTCTTTTTCATTACAAATAAAGTGAGGAGCGATTGAGAAAAACAGTTGACATCAACCTCTGGCCTCTAGATGCATACTCACTCATGTTTGTTCATACCACCCGTATACATGCATGTGCCCATATGCATGTGCCCATATGCATGTGCCCATATGCATGCACATACACACACAAAAATAGGTGTAGTCTTTTTCTGCTGTCTCTCATGTCCTCTCTCTGCTGTGGCTGCATGCCTTCTTCATGACTTCCCTGCTCTTCACCACTCCGTGTCCACCCCACCAGGCCCATGATTCCAGTCTGCTCGTCTCCCTTTTTGGCCTTGACTTTGTCTCTCATAGCCCTGCTTTATCTCCTTCATCTCAGTAGCTGAGTCCTTGCTTGGAGTCTTGGGTCTTTGGCTCAAGTGCCCTGACCTTGAGGCCTTAGTGAAGGTCACTGTAGTCAGTAAGAGACAATGACTGCCAAGCTGGGGTGTGCATTAAGCAGGTCCAAAAATGTCCATGGTGGCGGGTCTTGCAGGCAAGGAGACCTGGGTGTTGGTTGTAAACAGATCTGGGTTGAGCACACAGAGGTGTGTGGCTGTCCACTATGGCCGCGGCCCAGCCAGGGTGGCAGGAGGAGCCTGAGTCGCTATGCATGAGCTTCTAGTTTCTGCAGAAGTGTTTGGGAAGTGATATTGACTGACACTGGCCCTTTTGTCACCACCCAGCCATTCTCACCAAAGAAGGGACACTGAACACTGCTGTTCTCACTTACTCTTCTTGGCTCCAATAGATGCCCCTCTCCAGATCCTTGAAGACCACATCACTTTGTCAGGAAACTCTCTCACATGCCAAGTGTCCCATCCCTGTGCCAAGCACTATCCATATGGTGTTGCATTTCTTTGTCCCCACAGCAGTGGCAGGGACGGAGCCACAGCCCCACACTGCCGCCTTCAGCAGCCTGAAGAATTTCCCTCATTTTTTTTAGGGACTTTGACTCAGGTGAAATCAGAATTGGCTTTAATGCACAAAAGAATTTCAGGATGAGTCAGCTTGACACAGAATTGGGTTTATTAACAATAAAAAGAAGGGAACCAGGAAAAGAATAAGGCGGAACATGGGGGTGGGCTTCTCAAAGAAGCGTCATGCTTAAGTGCCTTAGCATTACCTATATATACTGTTTTGGTGGCTCTCAAGTTATATCTCAAAGGGTTTTCTAAGGAACATTTTATTTCCACTCATTTTTGACAAATGAGATGACAGGGAGGCTCTGGGAATGCCTCGGGTGGAGGTAAAACCCGAAGCCACCATGGTTGCACAGGGTAAGGTAGGACATGACCCTTTAACTGTAAAGGGCTTATGGTGAGATTCCTAGAGAATTACTGGTTTAGAGCTGGGAAAGGAGGAGGAAGGCCTTAAGCAAATATTGTGAATTGTATTGGAATTCTTGATTTTCAGCTGGGGAGAAGCTTCAACCAGATTTCTGGCTGAAGGGCTCCTTTCCTTCCTATGTCCATAATTTTCCTTGTCCGTTTGTCCTGCCTCACCAACGCCTTGTGAGGTCAGACACTGCGTCCATCTGACAGCTGAGTTGATGCTGGTCTATTGAGCATAGCTCACCCCAGGTCACAACCACCCAGTGAGTTTCAGGACTTGGTCCTAAGCCATTCCTCTGTGTTTGATGTGTACTTGCCAGTGTAGGGAACTTGTACTGTCTGCTTCTTTTTTAAACCGTTGGTTTATTTCTCATCCCTTCCTCCAGTAGCTTCCTCACCAAGGAAGGAAAGTGTGTATGTGTGTGTACATGCACACGTATGCATACATTTTACCCACATGCCTTATTTCAAATCTTTATAGATTAATATGAAGAAAACTTGAGCTACAAAACAAAAAGTATGCTTCCACACACCAACAAGCCTTAGTGTATTCTCATGCATGTCAGTGCAGAGAGAGTCTGTATTCCTGGGGCGACACAAAACACAACTCACTCCACGAGGCTGACATGCAGCGATACCTCAGGCCTCATGGGATGAGGAGGGACAGAGCGGTGGGTATCCATAGGCCAGAGATGAAAATAAGGTGAAATTTCTGCAGCCCAGTTTCAGGATTATCTTCAAACTGATAACTAACTCCAAAGTCCCCTCCTTGCTGTGATATCAGTGACAGGCTCATTGTTTTAATTAAAATTTCATGATTAATGTCAAATCCCTGGTTTCCTGCTGACACTTTCCATCATTCATGTCTCTGGACAGATTAATTGATGACTTTTTAAGTGAGATAACCAGGGCGTTAGGCAAATAAACTTTCTCCATCCAATCTTAAGGACTCTTGTTTGAGCTAATGGTGAAAATGATGTGTGTGGCTTCTCTGAAGAGAGCTAGATCAAGAAATTAGCCTTGGGGTGGAGAGATAGTTCAGCCATTAAAGGTGCTTGCTTGCAAAGCCTGACGACTTGGGTTCTATTCCCCAGTACCCATGTAAAGCCAGATGCACCAAGTGGCACATGCATCTAGAATTGGTTTGCAGTAGCAGGAAGCCCTGATGTGCCCATTTCTCTCTCTCTCTCTCTCTCTCATTTTCTGTCTCTCAGATAATTAAAAATATTTTTAAAGGAAATTGGTCTTCTCAATGAATCATAGACGCAGAGGTGATAGACATTAAGTCCATTTTCCATTTTGAAGCTGTCTGCAACTACATCTTCAGCCATATGGAAAATGGACAGATTTTGCCCCAAACCATATGGAACTTTAGAATGTTCAAAATGCAAATTGCTCCACTCCTATGGGAGCCCCAGTGGGCTCCCAGACTGCATTTTCCTGCCACTGGCAGGAGTCTTTGTGAACGTTCAGCCGTGTTGTGTGTGTTGATGCGTTAGGCTGAGCAGTATGTACTGTTGCCAAACCATCTTTTACTGGTAAATGGAGCAATATATTTTTTATATTACTCAATTGTCTCTCTTCCTTCTTCCATTTTTGAGGCATATATATATATATATATATATATATATATATATATATATATATACATGTCTTCCTTCCTGGCACAAAATTGTTTTACTCCATCATAGGTGATCTTTTTTGTCAATTCATAAAAGCATCCAGAGACTTGAGAGCAAATTAATGATGTTTCAGAAATAATGTTTCCTGAAAATCATGGGCAACGTTACTATAGAAGTGATAAGAATTTGAAATTTCTGGATGGCTTGGATTTGGTTCCCTAAGCTGGGGTGGTAGGAAGTGAGTTAAATAGGCGAGCTATGCAGTTTAACACAGAAAATGCCACTTGCCTTAGACACCACATTGTATGATCCTGCATACAGCGTCCATGAGCTGGGTCTTGAAGGGGACTGCCTGTTGCATTTTTAATCACAAAGAGTCTCAACTTACATCCTTCATAACTGAGCTCACATTGTAGTCCACCACCTGTGCTTTGTGCTAGCCTGTGTTGCTGGCACTGTGGTGGCAGATATCTAAGATGTCGTGCTTGTTTGAAATTAAAACCTTCTTAAATGAGCTGTGATTATTGGCTACGCTGCCACATCTCTAACGCTGTTTCCTATACTCACTAGTGTGTCCAGCTCCCAGGATAGGGTTCCCCAGCAGAGCTCACAGCCCCTCATAATCCAGACGAGAAGTACCTGGCTTCTAATTCACTGTCCAGTTCTTTCAGCATTGGTCACTTAGCCACGGGCGGTCACCTTTGAGTTCCCTCACAGTGTCTACAGCAATATTTCCCCCGCCTGGAAATGTGTATCTCGTTCGTGGTATGCTCCTGGGCAGACAACCCCACACATTGACCTTTTTGCTTTCTTGCTAGGCAAAGCAGGAAGAACGCCAGCTCAATCTCGCAGGACTCCTGGGAGCAGAACTATGCCCCTGGTGAAGGCTTCCAGAGTGCCAAGGAGAACCCCAGGTATTCCAGCTACCAGGGCTCCCGAACGGCTACCTGGGCGGGCATGGCTTCAATGCCAGGGTCATGCTGGAGACGCAGGAGCTCTTGCGGCAGGAGCAGAGGCGGAAAGAGCAGCAGATGAAGAAACAGCCTCCATCCGAGGGTGTCCGGGGACCCTTCCGGCAAGATGTGCCCCCGTCCCCCTCTCAGGTAGCCAGGCTGAACAGACTGCAGACCCCAGAGAAGGGACGGCCCTTCTATTCCTGAGCACGAGGACTGCGCTTCGTGTCATGCAATAAAGGACATTTTCCTATGGAGACTTGTGTTTGGGGAGTTTTTTACAGCCTCGATGGTACTATGGAATATTTCTGTTGCTGGTTTCAGTGCCTTTAAGCAGGGTGGGCAAAGAAACAGGAAGCCTTAATGTCTTTGCCACTGTATCTCAAGTGTCTGTTTCACGGAAGGATTCCCCACCTCCTGACAATCATATACGTGAGGCATTTGTCCGTCCGCATCTCGTCTGGGCAGACCAGGAACCTTGGCTCCGTGCATAAGATGTCCATGGTGTCATCGCTCCTTCTTAGTGACGGGCTTTGAAGTAGCAAGTGTTGTTGGCCCCATCTCTCCCTCTGGGCTCTCAGCTGACAGGACAACATCTTAGTGTCTGGAAATGAAAGTGGGGCTTTCCAGTACTTCACAGCAGGGATATTTCTAGAACTCTGAATCAGTCTGGGTTTCCCTTCCCTTCCTTGCTCCTCAGAGCAGGAAGGTTCTGCCATAGTGTTTAAGAAGCCATATGCCAACGTCATTTGCTTATCAGGGGTCCTTTTCCAACTGCCTTATAATTCAGCACTACCCATAACGTGATGATTCCAGTCTGCGTTTATCAATACACTTGTTCAGTCACATTTCTCCACACAGGTCCGTGCCGGGAGGGAATGAGGGCCACGGGAGTGGCCTGGGTGGGGGAAGGGCTGGGCTTGTCTCTCAGCTCTTCAGGTTGAGCAGGGGACAGTCCAACCAATCATTATTTTAATTAATTTTTGTTGTAACAGGTTGGCAAAGGAGGGCGGGCATAGAACAGGACAATGAAAAATTCAGTCACTTTTGGATTCTAAAAATGGATCCCCAGTTTTTGAGGTTGGTTGGAATTGATTTTCAATCTCATACACGCATACACTGTGTCCTTAGCTGGTGAGGTCACGTGATTACATAATTCTGCCACAAAACAAGAGAAAAGCCATTCCACCTCACCCCAGAAAACATTCTGGTGCCCCAAAACAATGGTAATAAAAGGACAGCTCTTGTGCCTATAGCTTGGCTCATGCATGTGTCACGAGGCCCTCCAATGTGCCCCACTTTCCATCTGTTGGTCTGAACATCCTGTATTATAAACCATGGCTGGGTTGCTAAAGTGCCTGTGAATCTCGATGTGAAAACAAAACAAAACAAAACAACCTTGAGATGAAAGCTCAGTGTACCATGTATTAACAAAAAAGAAAAGAAAAAAAAAAGACATGTATTGATACGCCTATTTTTTTTTTACTGGCACATTGTATTTTTGTGTCCACTTGTTTTTAGAAAATATGTGAAGTGCCCACAGGCACCTGTGTCTCTTTTGCATCTCTGTGTAGTGGTTCTGTTTGTTAACGACGTGCAGTGATGTTGAAGTGGTATTACCAATGGAAGCGCGGTGCCCTTGGATGACAGGTCGTTCTCACAGCCTTCCTGAGCTGTAAGAGACAGCTCTCCTTGTATATATGAGACTTCTAATAAAAGGCATATTTCCTCCTGTTCTTTTGGTGTCTGTAGCTTCTGTCCAATCTCTACTAGCTGAGTTTTTTTAGAAGTATATTAACAGATGTGATTTTTTTTCCCTATTTAGTGAGAGGTATGGACTGGTTGGACCTACATAAAGGGAAAGTCTGACAGGATGCCACTTGTTACCCCTGAGCCTCAGCTACATGTACCGTGAGCCCAAACAACAATCCAGATTCTGTTAGACTTCCAGTACTAACCTATTTTCCAATCATAAAATAAGGCCTACAATTTCCTTTAGATGTACATCCACCATAGTTGTAAGGCATTTTGAAGGCTTAAAGGGGATACATCTCCAGTCTAGTACACGGACAGGGCCAGCTTTGTGAAGACCTCCATGGTGCCCTGTGGTTTCAGGGCAGTCCACATCGTGTTGTTAAATCTAACTTCTGGCATCTCACAAAACCCAGGAAATGTCACCTTTTTAGTTAAAGGTGTGGGAAAGTAGAAAAAATAGATTTATTTTCTCTGTTCAGGAGGCCTGCTGCAAGTGTTAAAACTCAGGAGAGGCGATAGTGGAGATGGTGAGGAAGCAAATCATAAAGAGATTCGAGGGCTAACACAGACCACAGGAGCCACACTGGGGTCAGTGCAGAAATACAAACATGGGCTATCAAGTGATCTGATTAAGATTTCACAAGGGTGGGGAGTTGCTGCTGGCTTTAGGATCAGAGCCTCCATTTGGCACTGTGAGAGAGAGGCCCACCCCATGAAGGGGACACGTGGGACCCTCCGGCACAGAGCATCTCAGCTGTCATTGGAAAGCAGAGACCCACTGTGGTCTCATTACCACAGGATACAGTAAGACTAGAAACTGATCAGAGTTGTGAGGGTCAGATCCTGGGTCCTGACAATCCTGATAAAAGGGCCACTCATCCTCACTAGACCAGTTAAAGAGACACGTCACCGTGCAAAACAAAACAGGTTTATTTAATGTGGCCATATTGGAGAGGTCCAATTGACTTCGTAAGTCCATTTTCAGGACGCTGATGTGAGGTTTAGGTTTAAATAGAGGGCAACAAGTATGCATAGGTAAGTAGTCTGGTCAAGGTGTGCCCTCCCCGCCCCCCCCCCCCCGCCCATCACTGGGCTCTAGGCTTTCTTCCAAGGTAGTCTGACAACTTGTCAGAACTGGTTGAAATCCTAGTGGACTTTCCCTTTAGGTTGGTCCCACCAGCTGGCCCCCAAGCAGTCCACACCTCTCTGGGGTCCCTTTGGGCCCTCTGTGTCTTCCACTGCTCTCATTAAGAAGGACTGCTTGGGAAAGATGGCTCAGTGGTTAAAATTACTATAGCTGGGCAAGCCTGATGACCAGAACCCACCTAAGGCCAGATCATTTCTTCTATCGGATGGCAGCAGCGTTTGTAGCCTTTTTCCTTCTCTCAGCATGAGATTCCTGGGAAAATTCTATTTCCTGGGGTCACTGTCTCAAACACCCTCATAGCCATAGAGAGGGACACAAGTGTCTGTCTTCGGAATGTCTTTATTCCCGCCAAGGTGGTTACAAGGTAAGTATGTGTATCATAATAACAAATCAGGAAAATAATGGACCTGTATAAGCTCCTCCCCACTGCAGTGAAATATCAGATTAGCTGTTTTCAAAGTTAAGAGAGGTTTATTTTACTCAGAATTACAGAGATGTATGTCCCAGGTTGTGCAGCCCCACTCGTTTGAACCTATGACAAGGGTGGAGCATGTGTGGAAGCAAGTTACACACCTTCAGGAAGGAGAAGAGAGAAAGGAGACTGGGGAAGGAGTGGCAGAGGTGAGAAAGAGGAGGAAGAGAATGGAGTCTCACAATCTTCACGGAGTTCACACTTCCAACAGTGGCAGAAGAGCAATGACGGGGGGGGGGGCACCAATATTAATAGTACAGAAGCCAGTTGGCCATGAGCATGGAGTGAGAGGCAGCATTATGAAATGCAGAAAGCAGATGCTATGTGAATGACCTATGAAGGTCGTAAGACTTGTGGCCCAGAGCTTTGGTGTGTATTTATATTTTCCCAGGTCACTAGCCCATTCCCATTCTCAGGAGTGTTTGGCCCTTTCTTAATAAACTGTTCCTAGTTCTACTATCCACGTGTGCCTAGTGCATTTCTTTGTGCCAGGACACATGAATCTAGAATCTTAGTAGGTGGACCCCCCGCCCGATTCTGACTCCAAGCCACACCTATAAACACAATGACCTACTAAATCCCACCTCCCAACAGTTCCATCACCCCACACCCCAGTAGCACTATTGGGGACCAAATGTGTAACTCGTTAACTTTGAGAGACACTAACAAAAATCATCACAGTAATATATGTATATTATATGTATATCTGTATATTGCATGTAATAATTTATATGTATATTACATGTAATCCCCTGCCTTTTTGCTCTGTGGTTAGTAAAACAAAAATGGCAGCCCTCAAAGCATGCCTGCATAGCCAGGGCTATCCTCCTGCCACAGAGGAGAAGGCTGTCCTCTTTCTACCAGGAAGTAACACATCAAATAATAATAAAACCAAATGATTCTTTTGTTGTTCAGTGGGGGTGGGAGGGGTCAGCAGTTTTATTCCAGGCCATTTTTGTAAACAGTTGTAGAAAGCAAAACAACTGAATTCTCTGTGGGCAACATTACTGTAATGGTCCGTGCATCACTTACTTTCTTGTTGCTGGGACGAAATACCAGACCAGAAGCAGCGTATGGAAGGAAACGGGTTGATTTGCCTTACAGTTTCATGGGGGAAGCTTCATCGTGGTGGGGAAGGTGAGGCAGGCTGCAGCGGAAAGCCCCCGTCATCTCACCACAATCGGGAAGCCAAGACAGATGAACATGTGGGGCCTGGCACAATACCTGGACTCCTGGCCCCGGTGACCCACTTCCTCCTTAAGGTTCCACAACCTTCCCACTAGCTGGGGATCAAGTGTTCAAACAGATGATCCTAGGGGAAGTAGTTTACATTCAAATCACAGTAGTCCTCTACCATGAGTCTCAAAAGGAAGGAACCACAAATGAGCGACCAGGAGCAAGTTGGCATCATTGCTTGAGACCTGCCTCCCTTAGAACTGATCCCTCCCTCAGTAGATTTTACTTGAAAACATATGTCTTTGTACATTTATATAGTTGGCACAGGTACCTGCAACTCCGGTTACTTTGGTGGCTTCCTTTTTCGTCCTATGTGCCCATAAGTATCAGGTGTTGCTCCCAGTCAAAAACAACCTACGGAGCTGGGGAGATGGCTCAGTGCATAAAGTGCTTGTCCCATAACCTTGAGTACCTGAGTTCAGATCTGAGCGGTGGGGAGGTGGGGCCAGGGAATCCCTGGAGCTTACTGGTAGCTATTATTCAGGAATGTGGACTGTCTTTGAGAGTGTCTGAGTCTTATCTGGGCTCCTTGGACAGGCAATAATAACTCAGGAGCTAGGGTGCCAAAAGCTCAACAGCCACATGAAGCTTCTGCTGAGTTAGTGGCTTTCTGGTTTCTTATCTTCAGAATATTGATAAATGAAATCCACAGACCAGAAGATAAAATGTATAAAGATTTTTATTACACACCTTATAGAGATAGGGCTTTAGAAGACAGCTTAAGGAATGTACAGCTGCCCAAATGGGCAGGAGTGGGGTTCCCCTAAAATGGAAAAGCCCACCTAGAGACCCAGGTTGGGGTTTTACAAGGGATCCCACCGGTTGGGGGTGGAGCTGATGCCAGTTCTGATGCCAGGTGCTCAGGAAAGGATCACTCCTTTTGTATTCTGTCCTCTTCTAAGGAAGCTGCAGGCATTTATTTGCCTTCTCTGGTATGTTGTAGGAGACAGGAGATAAGAAAAAGAACAGATTGTCTCTTACAGGCCCAAAGACAGTCTTCACTTTTTCTTTCAGGGAGCCCTGTTACTGCTGAACTGTCTGAACTAGTCTAGATGAATCGGCAAGTGTGAGAGTCTGTCTCAGCAAATAAGGTGGAGAGCAACAGAGGAAGACACCCCTGATATGAACCTCTGGCTTCAACACACGTGTGTACACACCGTAAGATTCTCAGAAACCTCCGCCCATTTCCCTGTCTTCCCTGGGCATTCCCTAACTAGGCCGGGAATAAATAGGATTTCAAAGAGAGTTGTCTCTCCCCCTCCCTGGATGCTCAAACTAGCTCTGGGGTCTTAGAATTCCTGTACCTACCATTATGGTGCCTGAGCCTTTCTGCGCCTGAGCTGAGAGGAAACACAACCTCCTCCCAGACATCTCCTGTTGGCTCAAAGGCTCACTTTTCCCAAGGTGTTCAGCGGATGTCCAACCAGTCTGGCTACTGCAGGCTCTAGTCAATCCTCCCACACACGCCAGGCAGCAATACAAGATCTTCCCTTTTGTCACCAAAAGACTTAAAAAGCTCTCGCTCCTTCTGTTAGGTGGTTCAGGCACTTCCTTCTTTACTCCAGGTTCAGAGGCTCTTTCCACCTTCCTCTTTGCTCCTGGTATGAAGCCCCCTTCCTCAGCTGCTCCCAAACCTGCCACTGCCTCGCTGGCATTAAATGAAACTTTGGGCCCAAGAAATTGTCTCTATTGTGAACCCTGAACTGGACACACATATGCATATGCACCGCCCCCCCCCCACACACATACACCAATGTAAAATGGAGTTATGGGGGTTCAGAAGAATAAATTCCTTGAACTCCAAACCCTGAGTTTGTATCTGTTTTTAACCAAAGAATTGGATAAACCAGACTGAGAAGGATAATTTAGAAACCATATTCAGAAATATTTGAGAGAGAGGGAGGGTCTGCGGACCGAGGAAGGAAAAATGGATTCACCCACATGGCCCAAGAACCCATGTGGAAAATGAGCATGAGCCTAAAATATGAAAAGGAATTTAGAGAGGAGAGAGAAGAAAGCGCAGAAAGCGCCTGGGTCAGGTGGAGGGCAGGAGGGGGGAGAGAGCTCATGTGCCAGTAGGGGAGGCCTACCTGGACAGGAGCCTGGACATTCGGGAGAGAGGAGCAGCCAGCAGAGAGAGACCGCCCACCCAGCAAACGTCTACAGATAACCTTAGTGTGGTGGGCTTTACCCTCAGGCTCAGGAGAGCCTCAGAGAGAGCTGATTGGTGTGGATGCAGGGGGCCAGCCACGACTCCAGGTTTTGGGACTTGAACTTAACTAATGTCAGGATCAGATTTAAATTCTACATAAGGGGAACTCCCTCTGAGGGAGGGGCTCAAGTTGTTTATGGAAAAAAACAGATCTAGGTAATTCCCTTAGTCAAGAGTTGAGGAGAGGAGAGATTCTTCTCAGGTCTCTAGTAAAGTGGAGATTGCTAGGGCAGACATAAGGACATTTTCTGCTTTTTACTTTTGGGGCCCAGTCACCCTAAACTACTTAACAAAGCTACCTGACTGTCTGTCACCAGCACACACACACAAACCATTTACACACACATGCACACCACATGGGCATGCACGCTTACACACAAACATGCCCCCAAAAGGACAAGCAGTGGCCAAGCAGAAACGGCTTTGTTTGTCAGTCACGAAGGACATGTGTCTGTTGGTTCCCTGTGTGAGGCAAATGTTCTTTGGACAGCATAGAATATGCCAGAAATGTACGTCTGTTGAACAGAGAGCTCTTTCTTTGCTTTTATTTTCCTCCCCCTCCCCCCCCGTTTTTTTGGAACAAAGACTTCTCCAATGATGATCTGTTGGGTAAGGAGGTAATCTTTTCTTACTTCAGAGACAGGATATTATCTTAATAAGGCAGCTAACAGGAGCGTTCACGGGTCAGAGAGTGAGAATGACAGAGGGAAGCTGTAATGGAAAAGAACACCAGCTCTGAGTAATGACTAGATCAAAAGGCTGGCTCAATTAAACTGACTTTTTTTTTTTTTTTAATGTGCGGGGATGAGTGTGGTAATTCTGAACATAAGCTTTCTTTCTCTCTCTTGAAACAAGCAGCTGATATTCTGTTCAGAGTTCCTGGGTAAAAGGCAAAGTGGAAAACGCCCTCCACACAGAGGGAGCCCACTTCCCCTCTAGATGGGTCCTTATCTCCAGTTACCTCCCAGGACAGCTCCTCCCCCTTCTCTATTCTTCAGCTGTCATTCCCTACTTGCCAAAGCGGACATCTGCGGGTGACCTTTGGGTCCCTAACTAACTTCTTTTGTGGGGTGCTGAGGATGAATGGAGGGTCTTGCGCTTGTCAGGCAAGTGCACCCCTACTGAGCTGCACCTGTGCCGTTCCTTTTGTCTTACTTTTTTGGGACAGGGTCTTCCCAAGTTGCTCAGGCTACCCTTGAGCTCACTCTGAAGCCCTAACCGGCATCGAACCTGCCATCCTCCCGTCTCAGCCTCCCAAGGACCTGAGCCAAGGTTTGGAGTCAATCTAATCTCCATAGGTGGTGTGTATATATGTGGATGTGAGTGGGGTGTGTGGTGTGTATATACGTGGATGTGAGCGGGGTGTGTGGTGTGTATATACGTGGATGTGAGCGGGGTGTGTGGTGTGTATATACGTGGATGTGAGCGGGGTGTGTGGTGTGTATATACGTGGATGTGAGCGGGGGGTGTGGTGTGTATATACGTGGATGTGAGCGGGGGGTGTGGTGTGTATATACGTGGATGTGAGCGGGGGGTGTGGTGTGTATATACGTGGATGTGAGCGGGGGGTGTGGTGTGTATATACGTGGATGTGAGCGGGGGGTGTGGTGTGTATATACGTGGATGTGAGCGGGGGGTGTGGTGTGTATATACGTGGATGTGAGCGGGGGGTGTGGTGTGTATATACGTGGATGTGAGCGGGGGGTGTGGTGTGTATATACGTGGATGTGAGCGGGGGGTGTGGTGTGTATATACGTGGATGTGAGCGGGGGGTGTGGTGTTTATATATGTGGATGTGAGTGGGGTGTGTGGTGTGTATATACGTGGATGTGAGTGGGGTGTGTGGTGTGTATATACGTGGATATGAGTGGGGTGTGTGGTGTGTATATATGTGGATGTGAATGGGGTGTGTGGTGTGTATATATATGTGGATGTGAGTGGGGTGTGTGGTGTGTATATACGTGGATGTGAGTGGGGTGTGTGGTGTGTAATACATGGATGTGAGCATGGTGTGTGGTGTGTATATATATGTGGATGTGAGTGGGGTGTGTGGTGTGTATATATGTGGATGTGAGTGGGGTGTGTGGTGTGTATATATATGTGGATGTGAGTGGGGTTTGTGGTGTGTATATATGTGGATGTGAGTGGGGTGTGCATATATCTGGATGTGTCCACTCAGCACCTTATGCCCTTGCCTTGCCTCGGGTGCAGTGCGCTCTCCTGCAGTGGTTGGAGGGGACCTTCCAGAGTCCTGCTCTGCCGTCACTATTCTGCCTGTTCTTATTTCAGCCAGAGTCTCTTACTGATCCTGGAGCTTGCTGGTGAGACTAGGGCTACAGGTTTGTAGCCGAGCCCTGATATTTATATGAGTCCTGGGATTTGAATTCAAATGAATTTAAATTCAGGCTTCCTCAGGTCCTTGTGCTTGCATGAGAAGTGCTGGGTTTTTTGTTGTTGTTGTTGTTGTCATATTATTATTATTATTATTATTATTATTTGCTTTTCAAGGTAGGGTCTCACTCTAGCCCAGGCTGACCTGGAATTCACTATGTAGTCTCAGGCTGGCCTCAAATACCTCTGCCTCCCAGGTGCTGGGTTTAAAGGTGTGCACCACCATGCCTGGCAGGAAGTGCTCTTAACTGCTGAGTCCGCTCTCTCACTGATGGTTTTAGAACTAGCTCTACCATTAGCCCATTTCTCTGGATGAGCCCATGGAAACTGGACATAGGAAGGCAGTAAGGGGAAAAAGTTTGCACACTCCCATGTTGAAATGGAACGATTACTGATCCTCCTTGCTCAGCCTTCTTTGCTCCCAGGATCAATTAACTGTGTGAAAAACGCTCTTAGGTGCTTGGTGAGCTGCTGAGTCATCTCACACTGCTGCTGGCTCCGAGAAGCCTTTTGGTGTTTGCTGCTGGGCGCCGTGGGCACCTCCCCACGAGTGGATTCTCCAGGTGCCACCAGCATCCCCGGGAATCTATTGTCCTTGCCTGAGGATGGAACTGCTTCTCCATCTCCAAAGGCACGGGCTTGCCGAAAGGGAAGCTGGTCTGCCTGGAGGATTTCATGATGCAAATGTTTTAAGTACAGCTTAGAAGGCTTTGTCATTAGAGACAGTCTCACATGGCTCGGGACTCAGTGGGCTGTAGATGACAAGAGGGAAAATACCATACATCCCAGGTAACCAACAGGAAAGGAAACAACATGAATTTCTGAACCAACTGTGACCTCAGCTAATGATCTGGTTTCTGGGTCCAGCTCATATTGGATTTGCTGTTTTTTTAAAAAAAAAATATTGTTTTAATTTTAATTTATTTATTTGGGAGAGAGGCAGTTAGAGAGAGAGAGAATGGGTGTGCCTCTAGCTGCTGCAAACAAACTCCAAATGTGTGCACCACCTTGTGCATATGGCTTACGTGGGTCCTGGAGAATCAGACCTGGATTCTTTGGCTTTGCAGGCAAGTGTCTTAACCGCTAAGCCATCTCTCCAGCCCCAGATTTGCTTTTACTCCATACACATTGTCAGCAGAAACCCGCTGCTCATGGATGTTCATGTGGAGATGAAGTGGTCGAAAACATCAGCCAATGACACAAAGACGGGTCAGGGGAGGACTCTCTAATGAAGCTGGGGTATTCTGCAATGGAGCAGCTCTTTGAACTCATCTTGGGAAGCCTCAAAGTCAATTTGTCCTGTACATGCCCTGACTTGCAACTTCGTTTGCAGACTTTTCTAAATTGTATTTTTTCAGCTGGACATCCATCTGAGCTCAAGCTGGTCCCCAGCCACAGTACGCCCCCATGAGACAAAACCCACGATCTATTTCCACACAGGTCTGCTTCCCACTTTACATGGTTGATTTACTCATATAGTACCTTATAATTTGAAAAACACTCTCATCTTTTCTTCCTGAGTCTCCAGACAGTAGGAAGAGGGCCAAAGAAATGAGGGTCTGATTAGTCATTAAGTTTGTGACTTTCCAATCGTCAGTCCAAACCCATTGACCTAACAGCTACCCACCATTGTCCTATAAAGGTTTTATCAAAATAAAACATGGTGAACCAGCAGTGAGTGCAATCCCAGATATTCCAGAAGCTGAGACCAGAAAATCACAAGTTTGAGGCCTCCCTGAGCTTAAGAAAATTACAAAGTTAGTAATGCTTTGAAGTAAAATTTTACTGGGTTATGGATATAACTCAGTGGTAGAGTGCCCACCTAGCATGTTCAAGGTCCTGGGTTTTATCCTAAATACTACAAAATCAAGAAAATATTGAGCTGGAGAGATGGGTTAGTGGTTAAGGTGCTTGCCTTCAAAGCCAAAGGACCCAGGTTCGATTCCCCAGGACCCATGTAAGCCAGATGCACAAGGTGGCACATATGTCTGGAGTTCATTTGTAGCAGCTGGAGGCCATAGTGTGCCCATTCCCTCTCTCTCCTCTTTCTCTGTCTCAAATAAAAATAAAATATTTTTAAAAGTATTTTTAATTAGTGTGTGTAGGTGCACATGTGTGATTGTGTGAAGACCAGGGAACAACCTCTCGTGTCGTTCCTCAGGAACATTGTTCATCTTTTCTTTGAGATCTCTCCCTGGCCTGGAACTCACCAAATAGGCTAGACTGGCTAGCTGGCAAGCACCAGGATTCTTCCTGTCTCTCCTGCCCCAGCATTAGGATTATGGGTACACACTGCCACACCCAGCATTTTACATGGGTAGTGGGGATTGAATTCAGGTTCTCATGCTTGCAGGGCATTCACCTTTCTAACTGAGCTACGTCACCAACCCCAAAAACAACAAATTCTATTGATTATAATAGAAATCATATGCGTCAGTTTCTGAGTTCCCTCCCCCTACCAAATTGGGACACTTCAAAGGGCCTTGCAGCACCCCTCCCCACAGAGACCTAGGCAACCTGGCCCCTAGAGTCCACCCCTCCACTAGCTGTACCACAAGGGGCATAAAAGCCCTTCCACCACCAGATTCTCTCTCCGGTGCCTTCTCATCCCAGGTGTGTATATTTCTGTCCCTGCTTTCTCTACTCACCTGCGTGCCATCTTCTGTCTCTTCTGTCTCTCTCTTCCGTTTCTCAGTCTTTCTCTCCTCTTGCCCACTCAGCCTGTGGCATGTGCGCCTACAACCCTGGCTCTGCCTTTCTGGCAGACCTCTCACCATGCAGAGGGTCTCTGGGGCGGTTGGGGGTGGGTAGGAACAACCAGCAGCTCCGTGCTGTCAATCCAAACGGCAGGCAGATTCCCACAACCCGCCACAGGCTGCCCCTTTCCTTCCTTCCCTCTCTTCCTAAAACTATGGTATTGCCCCCAAATTTGCAGTAGATTAATAATGTACTTGATTCATAATGTATCTAGTCTCTGGCCATTCTTCCTCCCTCCAAAACATCTGACATAATTGGTTCCCTGACCAGGAGTCAAAACCAGGCCTAGGTGGCAAGAGCACTGAATCCTAACCACTAGACTATCCTAAATGTAACTGAAAAAAAATATATGTATATATGCACTTGAAAAGAAATATACACGGTATCTACTATCGATGCCAAAGACACAGCTCTCATTTCAAAGAGGATAAAGCAATATGAGTGACCATGGCCTGGGAACATGCAGATTTAGGTTACCTGAATTCCATGTTCCAACGTGTTAATAACAACTTTGTGAAGATTTTATAGGTATAGAACAAAAATAGTCACAAATCAAGGCACTGTTTGAAATACATTGGCTGACCATCAGGTAGGCGGTTACAGCAAAGTGGGAAAATCTCCACCACAGGCCTCAGATGCTGTCTGATGACGTTCTTAGCCCCTGGGTTGGTGGAAGCTGGGGGTCTGTCTGGACATTCCAAACAGCTGCATCTGGTTACCGTATAGTCACAGGATGTTAGGCCAGACACAGACGTGGGCAATATTGGCTATTGAGGGGCTGAAAGCAGCCCGAGGTAATCAAACTCTGACTTGCAACATCCCATCTCTGCGGTCACAGGGGTTTATCAGTCCACTCAGCCTTGGTGGAAGTAGGTGTGACAGATGCAGCGCTCTTCCGGGAGCCGTGGTTCGCAGCACACACAGCGGCCTTTTTACACGTATGACACAGTGTGCCTGTTGCAATGGATAATTCCAGGCTTCCATGTGGATGTTCAGCCGCTGCTGGTGACCACAGCTTCGCAATGTGGCTCTCATGTGTCATTAAGACCAGAAGATATTCGCTCCCAAGTCAGCTTCACGTGAGGTTGAGAAACTGGAGTCTCAAGAGACAGGAGAGTGTTTGGAGAAGTGAGTGGGGTCTGATGCATGAGGGAGGCAGGATGTGGCCTGGACATTATAGAATGGCCACAACAAAAGACCAATCCTGGCAGTGGAATTTCTGAAACAGATGCAGGAGAGACCCTGACCTAACCCCAAATACGAGAGATGGTGGGAGGTTGTGAACCCACGCCCATCTGTATCATCGTCAGCAGATTCCAGCACAGATGGGAAGCGCCCGTCAGGCATCGGACATCGTGAGACACTTGAAGTGCTTTCAAGCTGGACACACGTTGAATACATTCTCCAGCTCTTTGCATTGGGAATGAGAATGTAAATCATCTTAGTGAGGACTTGTTCTCTACACTTCTTTTTGTCTCTGTTCTATTTTACTTTGGGCAAAGAGATACCATAGCAATAGCCAAGGGGCAATGATCCATTCACAGAGTTGGGAAGATGGAATTTATCTTCAAAGAGCTAGCATATTAATTATGCACGGAAAGAAACTTTTAGCTCTGAGACGTCCCCAAAGAAGCCAGGAGCTTATTTCACTGAAGATCCTAATCAGACGCGGTTGTGATACCTCGCAAAGCCTGACAGTGCTGGGCAGGGCTGGCTGCACTGGGAAGCTCCCAGCGGTTCCTGTACGAGGAGAGTGAGTGTGTGTCCATCCTCTGCCACCTGGGTCTCTTCTTCAGGGCTCCTCTGAATAGGCATTGGGGCCAGGAGGCAGGAGCCAGCAGCAGAGGCTCAGGTGGTCTCCTGCCATCCCATGTCCCTGGAGAAAACAGCAGACAGCCAGAGGCTCGCCATGTCTGGGAGAACCGCTGGCCCAGGGACCAGTTTCCAATATCTAATCCTCCCGAATGAGACCCTTCCCGTGGCTCCAGCTCTCCTTCCCGTAAGCCAGGAAATGTGCTCTTCCTTCATTAGGGGTGCTCGTGGGGGTTGGAGTCTGATGGTTGCTGTAGACGCCTGGTTAGTGTCTTGGGCTGTGGGTCTCGGTCCTTTTAGGCAGTCCCTCTGGGCTAATTGCGAATCCCGGACATCCTGTTTGTATGATTTGCTCAAGGTAATAGGAAGGCCATGAAGAGACTGGTATTGATTTTCTAAAGAAGAAGCCATTTTGATGGCCTGAAACTTGTACTGTAGGCTGTGCGGTCGGTCACCCTAGGAAAAGCAGTATTGATCTCACGTTCACTCATTCGTTCGTTTATAGCTCCTGTTGTGCTGGGTGCTGGGCCCGTGCTGCGGAGAGCCGCCCAGAGCGCAGACGCGGCCCCGAGGAGTGGCTCCAGAGCATCCCCACGGTGATGCTTGCTATGCGGAGAACTCAGCAGGAGTTGGGGACAGAAAGTTACAAGGAGCAAGGAATGCTCTTTTCTTCTTAAATATTTATACATATTTAAAATTTTTATATGTCTATTTATTGACAGAACAAGAGGCAGAGAGTCAGAGAGAAAGACAAAGAGAGAGAGAAGGAGAAGGAGAAAGGGCACACCAGGGCATCCAGCCACTGCAAACGAACTCCAGGTGCATGTGCCACCTTGTACATGTGGCTTATGTGGATCCTGGGGAATCGAACCTGGGTCCTTTGGCTTTGCAGTTAAGTGCCTTAACTGCTAAGCCATCTCTCCAACCCAGGAATGCTCTTTTATGGAGGCGAGGGAGTCCTATTGCTGCATGAAAGAAGAGTATGCCGGCAGGAGGACACACATATCTGTATTTCTGCTTCCTTTAAGGAGTAAGACTGAGTGTGAATTATATTTATTTTGTCAGATAAATACAGCCAAGGAGGAGAGGAGTGAGAGCTTATTATGATAATGATTAAAAGTAAACAAGGGCATGGACCTGAGTTTGATCCCTAGAACCCCCATAAAACCCAGCATGTTGGTTTATGTTGATAATCACAGCCCTGGGGAGTCAGAGACAGGAAGATTCCTGGGCCTTGCTTGCCACGCAGTCTAGCCTAGTGGGTGAGCTCCAGGCCAATGAGAGGCCTTCTCTCAAAAAAAAATCTTGAGGATTGCATTGTCTTCTGGGCCTTCAAACACACACACACACACACACACACACACTTGTACATACATGAACACCCACACACATGCACACCACACACATACACATGTAAAAAAAATAAAATAAAAAGAGAGAAAAGGAGAGTGAAAGTCAAGACAAGGACCTGACAAGGACCTGAAATGAAGCTGGCCAGGGGATGCTGGGAAGCTTGAGAGGTCGTGGGGGAATGTGGGCAAAAGTGATACTGTTGGTGAGAGGGAATCGGGTAGCTTTGTCAGGTAGTTTAGGGTGACTTGGTCCCGAATGTCAAAAGCAGAAATATTAAGTCTACCCTTGCAATCTGCACCTTATTAGAGATCAGAGAAGGATCTCTCCTTTCCTTATCTCTTGATAAGAAGAAGTTACCTAGATCTGTTTTTACATAAACAACCTGAGCCCCTCCTGGGAGGGAGGTCCCCTGTCCTAGAATTTCAATCTGATCCTGCCATCCAGATTGGTTAAGTGTAGCCCCAAAACTTGGGAGTCATGGCTGACCACCCCTGAGCCAGCCCTCTGAGTTCACACCAATCAGCTCTCTCTGAGGCTTACCTGAGCCTGAAGGTAAAGCCCGCCACAATAATGTTATAGATAGAGTCTCACCAGGTGGACAAGCCCTCCTTTTTTTTTTTTTGGCTTGGTACCTCTCCTAAATTTCTAGGTCCCTGCTCCGGTAAGTCCTCCCTGGTCATCTCAGCCCTGCAGGGTGGAGTGGAGAGGGACCTCTACCCCACTACTTCTCCCACGTGGGCTCTCTACCCCCTCCAGCCTTCCACATGTACTTTCTCTGTACATTTTTTCTCTGTACTTTCTTTTGCTTTTCCCTGGATAAATAGAATAATTTAATTATTGTCCTCAGTCTGGTTTATCTCAATGCTTTGGGTAAAAACAAACTCTAAGACAGGATTTGGAGTCCAAGGGCCTTTCCTGAACCCCTAATGCCCCGTTACAGTGGGATCACAGGACACAGTGTTTGTGGGAGATACAAGACACGCTCCGTGGAGGCAAGGCAATTCAGGCCAACGTGCTCAAAGGATCTTCCCCTTGTGTGTGTGAGTCAATATCAGCAACAAAGACCATTGTAAGACAGCGGCTCAGGTGCTAAAATTTTTACAGAATGAAGTATAGAAGATTGTGTGAGGAGCAAATGATATGTAGCCTAATTAACAAGCTTCAAAGGAGGAGCATGCCCCACAGATGTCAGTAAGGATAAAGACACCTATTCATTTCCAAGTCCAAAATAAGCACTGTGTGAGTGAAAACCAGCCAGCCCTGGGGAGGTGTGGGTGTTACTTCAAGCAAGAAAAGGGTGATGGATATGCGAAGCCCTTAGGTGGGTAGGATCCCCTAATGAGGGTGAACTGGAACACACAGGCTTCCTGTATGTCTGAAGAAAATGGAGTTGCAGGACAGGGAAGGTCTGTGGTCTCAGGGAAGGTTGAAGTTTTCAGTGATTGTTCTGAGCCCTGAGCACAAGGGCAGGACACTGTGGAAGATATTGCAGTGTGTCAAAAACTGATTCTTTTATAGTTGTGATGCCCCAATTATGACACCTGCTTTCTTTCTTGTGCCTTGAAAACACATTCATTCAGGGCCTGGTCACTGGCATGTAGTGGTGACTGAGAGATACCCTGATGTTCTCATAAAAGCATCAGCAAGTCTACACACATAGTAATGATAGATGGAATATGGAAAACTGTGATAAGGGCTCTCCAAATTGCTGAGACTAACAGGGAGGAGACCTAATGAAGGTGGGGGCAGAGAAGGAGTGAGACATAACTGAACTTTGAGGAATTTTGAAAACCTTACAAGAATTTAGAAATACACCAAGTGCCATTCCCTATGACACCGAGGTTTTGTTTCTTTAAAACCTAGCAATGAAACCAAAAGTTGGATATACACAAGTCTATAACTGTTACAAAGCATTGCTTATTAGAAAAAAATGAACTAAACATTCAAAAATAGGGAGGAAGCTAGGCAAATTATGGTATGAATGTGCTGGTATGTGGTAGTACGTGGTTTCAATCTCAGGTCTAGGGAAGTAGAGACAGGTAGGGCCCTGGGGCTCACACCGTCAGTCTAGTCTACTTGGCGAGTTCTAGGCCAATGACAGATCTGTCTCAAAAAACAACAATAGCAAAACAAACAACAACAACAAAAGAAAAACAAAACAAAACCATGCACAGAGCCTGAGAGTAATGAGTAATGATTCCTGGGTTTGCCCTCTGACCTCCATACAAGTGCACACATGTGCACCCACATATACATTTGTACCCCTGCACACAAACATGCCTGTACACACACACACACACACACACACACACACATTAGCACCTTCAGTCCTTGCCCACATTTTGTCCTGAATTTTGCCCCATGTGATGATGGCATTTGGTCAGAGTTTACTGAATGCCCCTTGTGAATGCAGTGGGAACAGGAAAAGGTCATCTGGGCACCTCAAGGAGGTGCCCTCCAGACAGGGCGGAGGTACGGTCCGGACATGGTGGCTGTCACTGGGCAGGGGATGGGAGAGGAGAAAACTCCAGCATGCAATGTGGAGAAACCGGGTTCAGCCACTTGTGGAAGTAGCTTTGGTGACAGACCCGTAGTCCGGGGCTAACTGAGGCAGGAAGTGAGGGTGCAGGGCTGGCCGACTTCAGGGCACCTGCTTACTTGTTTACCCCTCCAGCATGAATGTGCTGAGTGTGTCAGACACAGTATGAGAAGCGTGGGGGCACACTAGTGAATGAGTGACATGAAGCTTGCAGATGAGTTTATCTGGGACACACAGAGCACTCTGTGGAAGGTATGGCAGTGTGTTACGAAGTGACTTGTCATGCCCAGTGGCAACGGGTGGGAGGGGCAGGGAGGCAGGGCCCGTGGCGTGTGACCTAGAGTGTTGGCCAGCCTACCCACAGCCTCATCCCTGCAACACTGGGCAGAGGGTATGCTGACTGTGTGGAAACAGGTGAGAGCAGGTGTTGGCAATGGCAAGTCCTAGCGAGAAAGCAGAGGACTGAGTGGCTCAGGGAGCACAAGAGTAGACAATTGGATTACAAGGCTTTTCAGCAGCAGAGAAGCAGACATAACAGGAAGGTCTTCACCATGAATGTTGGGGTCACCATACATGACATTGCACCCACTAACCAGGCCAGAAATCCCCGAAGAACAAGGAAGGGCACCATGATGGCAATGGCCCGTGGTGGTGGCGGTGAGTGAGAGCATCACGACGCGACATTCCGACGAGGGAGCTGTGACAAGAGCAGACAGGTCTGGCGCCGTAAGGGTAGAGGAAGATGCCTACCTTAGGTCCAGGCCGCAACCGCAACAGGTACCCTGAGAACCTGGGTCTTTGGTGAGGATTGCCATAAATGGAGAAAATGGTTACAGCTACAGGAAGGGAGTAGGGAGCGCACGGCTCTCTGGCTGTCTCTTATTAATGGAGAGTGTGTGTGGGGGGGTCCAGGGGTGTTTTCATACTGTAAACCAGGGGACGTGGTGAAGGTGAGTAGGTCACGGGGTGCTGTCACACTCTAACACTCTAAGCTGGGGCTCCTGTGGAAGTGAGGAGGTCCAGAGGACTTTGGTACTCTACATGGGAGCTCCCACGGCAGGGAGCTTAGTCTTCACAGCAGGGCAGCAGGACACAGGTCGCGCTTCTGACTGTGATTGTTCACGGCTCCCTTACACACACAGACTTGATTTAATGATGGCCACAGGAGCTCAGGTGCATTTTCTCCAACAATTAAAGAATTAAGAAGCTGGAAAATTTAGAGATAAGGGCAGAGTAGAGTTTATTCCAAAGTGAAGTAAACAGGCAGAGAGAAACAGACTCCCCATGAGAGGAGAGGATCCAGGCACTGGGTGGAATCCACTGCCCCATTGGGAACTGGACTTCTATTGACTGAGTTAAGCTTTCCGGCCCAGAGTCCATGATTGGTGAGCTTAAACAAAAACACTGATTGGTCCACGGTGTATCTAGCACTGCACAGGTTCTAAAAAGCCCTCCAAAGAGCCTGCTGGCAGAGAACTGTTGGTGCATCCTTTCTTCTCTGGGGAGAACCAGCTGTCCTCTCCAGTATCTTGGGTCACCCTTTTGGAACACTATACAGCAAAAATAGCCAACTAACAAGGGCCTTTTGCCTTGTCTGTCTACCCAGCCAAGAAATCTAGTTAGCTCCTGTTCTGGGGGGTGAGAGAGAGAGAGAGAGAGAGAGAGAGAGAGAGAGAGAGATGGGATAAGGGCAACATTTCAGGAAGATTAACTGCATAACATATACAGATAGAACAGATAGAAAATTGGCTTTTGACAAAAAGGTAGTGATGGGAGCATTAATAACTACAGAAATCCAAGCAGCTCACATGAATTTCTTGGAAGGTACCTTGGTCTGTCTTGAGAGTCAGTGAATTTTCTAACGGCAGATATTGATGGCTGGAATGGCACCTTCTCCTGATGGAATAGGTGTGTTAGCCTGGTTCTTCTGAGAAGCAGACATGAAGATGAGCCTGGGTATTCAGTACATTACGTGAGGACTGTGTTGGTGCTGTTGTTGGTGCTGGTGCTGGTGTTGGTGTTGCTGAGCCAGACCCAAGAGAACCCAAGGGAATTGTCAGAGAACGGGGCAGTCATGACTGCTGTGGAGAGGAGGACCCGGGAAGAACATCCATAGGCTGCAGCGAAGGGCTTAGAAAGCTTGGTTAGCTCAATGGGAAGTCCTTCAGCCAAAGTCACTTTTTGGCAGGTCCAGCCTGCACCTGCCCTGATGTCCCTGGTCACTGGTTGGGAGAAGCTGTGGGATGCCTGGCTTCACACAAGGGGATAGGTGTCAGGAGGTAGTGCTGGGGTCCTGGGAGAATACTGGGGATGCCTCTCCATGGCGACCACGCCTTGAGGTGATTTCCCTTCCCTACGATTCCCTGGACCATCTGCATTTCATCCATCACCCTCAGACAGCCACTTCCTCTTGGCTGGGATGGCTTCCATCTGGGTCAGATATCTCAGACATTGTTGGGGATCAGTTGAGCTCTATGTGACTACTAATCATTTGTTGTGTTAACTTTTTTGCTGGGGAGATGCAAACACGTGCCATTCACCCCAGCTAGGGCACAAATGACAGACCAAAGTATGATTCACCCGAAGTACAACTTGGTGAGCTGGTGAGCTTATACAGAGCACGGGTGAGGGTTACATGAGCAGGGATGCCTCAAAGGCAGCGGCATCACCAGATGCTCGTCCAGCACGGCTGACAGCTAGGGGACACTGCATCCCTGGAGCTCCCTGCATTCTTGGCAGGCAGCTTGGCTGGCAGGAGAGTCTCCCCCTCAAGCACTTCTCACTCTTTATGTAACCTTGGGAAGCAGCCTGTGAATCTTGTAACTTTCAGGAACTTCCTGAAACCTGTCAGTTTTGCATCTTGCATCTTAAGGGATATTTTGAGGCAATTTCTGCAAAACCACTACTGGATTTTTCAATGAGTGTGGCTCAGTGAGTTCAAAGTGATCAAAATTTGATCGCCCTACAAGTCTGTTTGTGGAAACGTGTTAGATTTACTTTCCTTGATATGCATATACATCGAATACAATCAAATTTATTAACACATCCGCTCCAACCCATACTGGACTCGTCATGTAACGGGGCTTATCCACTCTCAGCAGAACGTCCTCAGTCATGCCGCCCTCAGCTGCTGGCAGCCACCATTTCCTGTTTCTATGAATTCACATTTTTGAAATTCCACATCTAAGCAAGATCATACAGTATTTGTCCTTTTGTGTCTGGCCTATTCAGCTTAGCATAATGACCTTAAGGTTTATCCATGTTTTTGCGAACGCAAGATTTGTGTCTTTCATATGACTGAATGATATTCTATTGTGTATTTATATTCATCATAGTTTAAGTTTCATTTGTTGCATATGTATGATTGTTGAGCATGTGTGGTATGATCTGTGCTGAGTTGCTGTATGTGTGTGCTGCATGCATGTGTATGTGCTGGTGTGTGCATGCTGTGTGCATGCATGCAGAGGCCCGAGCAGAACACCAAGTGCCCTGCTCTGTCACTCATCTGTCACTTTCCTGGAGGCAAGTCTCTCCCTCGACGTGGAGCTGCTAGTTTTTTTTTTTGGCGGGGGGTTAGTGAGCCCCAGTGATTCTCTGATCTCCCATTAATCTCTCACGGGAATGTATTGTTTGCATATCTATCATCTGCTAGTATTGATTTCACTTTTTCTTTTTGCTCTAGTCTTGTATTTCTTCCTTCTTCCTGAAAACTTTGGATTCACTTGTTCTTTTTCTAGTTTCTTGAGGTATGAAGTCAGGTTGCTCACTTGAGGGTTTTTTTTTTTTTCTGTAAAGTAGGCCTTTTTAACAAGGTTTTCTTCTTCACACTGCTTGTATTCCAGCCTATAAATTATGACACGTGTATCCATTGTCCGTTGTTTCAAGATCATTTTTGCTTTTCTTCTTATTTCCTCTTTATCCACTGGTTTATCTCAGTACATGAAGTTGAATTTTCCAAAATTATTCCTTTTTTAAAAAACTTCTGGTTTTATACCATTGTGATTGATCAAGATTTTAACTTTCTTAAATATGTGTTTTATGGCTTGCCCTGGAGAAGGCTTCACAAACACACACACACACACACATGTACACACACATGAGCTGAGCACATGCATACACACAGGTGGGCATGCAGACACACAGACACACATGCAGGTGAGGATGCACACATATACAGGGACACACACAGGTGGGCATGCACGCACACACACACACACACACACACACGCACACCCATGAGAAAAACGTGTCTTCTGCGACTGGCAATGGAGTGCTCTCTGGGTATGTGTGAAGTCCCTGTGGTCTGTAGAGGTCTTTTAGTCAGCTGTTTCTGTTTGGTTATCATCCAGCCATTGTTAAGAGTGCAATATTTAAATCTCTACTACTAACAAATTGCTATCCATCTTTCCCTTTAGCCCTGTTAATATTTGCTTATATATGTAAATATTCCATTTCAATACATATATATTTATAATTTTATATTAGCTTGATAAATTGACTCCTATAATACCTAGGAAACTTCGTTCCTTGTTTTGACAAATTTTGACTCAGTCTCTTTTGTCTGGCTGAAGTATGGCTACCCCTGAACTCTTGATTACTCTTTGCATGCAATATAATTTTTCATACTTCGCTTTCAGTCTCTTTATGTCCTTATGTTAAAGTCTTTTGCAAACAGCATGTTGTGGATTTAAAAAATTGATTCACCTACTCTGAGTCTTTGTTTTTCAATATTTGCATGAGTGTCTACATATATGTATATGTGTGTGCGTGCACGTGTATGCCTGTGTCTGCATGTATGCATGTTTATGGGGACCATGTGTGTCACAGCATGCCTGTGGAGGTCAGAGGACACCGAGTATTGGTGCTCATCTTCCACGGTTTGAGTCTAGATGGCCTGTGACCGTCTGGGATTCTCCTGTGTCAGCTCCTCATATTACTGCAGGATTGCTTGAGTCACAGATGCTCCCTGCTGCCTCCGGCTTTGTGTGCGCTCTGGGGATCTGAACTCAGCAAACAGTTTACCCACTGAGCCATCTCCCCAGTCCTACTCTGGGTCTTTTGGTTGGAAATTTATATCCATTTATATTTAAAATCCTTACTGAAAGTAAATGACCACCTATGATCATTTAAAAAATATTCTATTTATGCATTTATTTCTTTATAAGAGAGAGATAGAAAGAGGCAGATAGGGAGAGAAAGAATGGGCACACCAGGGCCTCTAGCCACTGCAAATGAACTTCAGGTACATATACCACCTTGTGCATTTGGCCTTATGGGGGTACTGAGAAATCAAACCTGCACCCTTAGGCTTTGCAGGCAAGCACCTTAACCACTGAGCAATCTCTCCACCCCAGCCTATGGTCATTTTAATTGTCTGCTGACTATTTTCAGAATCTGTGCTCTTGTCTCCCAATCTTACTGTCTTCCTTTGGGGTTTGTTGGCTTTTTGTAGCAGGACTTTCATTCCTTTCTTTTTATCAGGTAGAGTTTTTTTCCCCCCAATCTTGCAATCTTGGTTTGCTTTTTTTTTTGTTTGAAAAGAGGTCTCATGTATCTCTCAAGCAGGCCTCAAACGCACCATGTAGTCAACACTGACCTAACTTCTGGTTCTCCTGCCTCTCTCTCCCCCTGTGTGGCCATACATTTACCGGTCATAAATAGTGGCCACATGGATTGCTTTTTATGGTGCTAGGTGAAGTTAACAGAACCTGCCCTCAACTCCATGGTGTGCACCTTCCCTGAACTCTCCCACATGTTGGAGTCTTCCAGGGGCAAAAAAAGAGTTGATTTTAAATTCAAACTATTAGCAGATGCTGCTCTGTTTTTAATATTACTTAGTTCTATGAAGAAAATAATCAAGATAGCAGCCTGCTTGTTTGAATGTATGGCTCCTTAGACTCAGGTTGGCAATCTGAGTCTCAGTGGGCAGAGCCCTCCGGGGGGAAGAAGTATGTTACCAAGGGCAGATCTTGAGTCCAGCCCTAAGGTGTGTGGAGAGCTGGTGGTTTTGTGGTGCTGGCTGTGGGTAATGTCTCTCTGCTTGGAACTATAGTGAGCCAGCTTCTTCCACCATCGATGTTGTTTCCCCTGGATCTGTAAGCCTGAAATAAACCCTCCCCTCTCATAAGCTGTGTCTAGTGGGATATTTGTTCCAGCAACAAGGTCCTGACTGCAATAAGCAGTTTCACTTTAAAACTGACAAGTGACAAGTTATAAAAATTATAGAATCCTTACAACGTGCTCCCTCCAGACATAAAATGGCCTGGATATCCATGACCTCATAGTGCCTGACACTGGCTACCCAAGACCATCATAAGAGGAGGAAAGGATCATGACATCAAAATAAAAGACTGATTGAGATGGGGAGGGGATATGATGGAGAATGGAGTTTCAAAGGGGAAAGTAGGGGAGAGGCAGGGTATTACCATGGGATTTTTTTTAATAATCATGGAAACTGTTAATAAAAATTGAGAAAAAAATTATAGAATCCATTTTTTGGTCTTTTTGACTAAGGAGGCTATATATGTGAGAAAAAATGTGGTATTTGTCTTTTCTGAGCCTGGCTTATTGAGAGTTCTATTTTTTTTTCCTTTTAAAAGAAGTGTGGGTGGTTAGGGAGACAGTTCAGTCAATCAAGTGCTTACCTCACTCACATGAGGTCCAGAGTCAATTCCCAGAACCCATGTGTGATGGTTATTTTCTAGTTGTCAAATTGATGGGATTTACAATCACCATGGAAACTAATCTCTGGTCATGCATGTGAGGAGACTACTTAAGTTAGTGGACATGGGAGGACCCACCATCACTGTGAACAGTATCATTCTGTGGGTTGGGGTCCTGAACTAAATAAAAATGAGAAAGTAAGTCAGGCGTGGTGTTGCACACTTTTAATCCCAGCACTCGGGAGGCAGAGGTAGGAGGATCGCTATGAGTTCGAGGCCACCCTGAGATTACATAGTGAATTCCAGGTCAGCCTGAGCTAGAGTGAGACCCTACCTTTAAAAAAACTTAAAAAAAAAAGACAAAAAGAAAAAGTGAGCTGAGCAGCAGTATTCGTTGCTCTTTGCTTCCTGACTATGGACTGAATGGGATCAACTGCCGCAGGCTCCTGCCCCCATGCCTTCCCTGCCATAACGGACTCACCTCAAACCATAAGCCAAAATGAACCCATCCGCTTTAAGTAGCTTCTGGTCATGTATTTGGTCATGACAAAGGAAAGCAACTAGCACATCGGGAAAACATGCTGGGCAGAGTGGCTTGTGTGCAATCTGAGAGTTGGTGGGGCAGAGACAGAAGTCCTTGGAGAGCTCCGGGTCCATAAGAGACTTTTTCGAAAAGGCACATGGTATTCCTGAGGATGACACCTGATGTTGTCTCCTGGATTGCATATGCATTTGCACACACATACATGCACACTCACACACACAAAAACGCAAATCTAAGTGCAATGAAGAGGAGGCCAAGAAGTGTCCTAAACTTTTAAACCTCTCTAGAAACAACACCTCCACATTCTTTGTTTGCCTTTTATTGTTTATGTATTATTTATTTATTTTGCATATGTATGTGGTATATATTGTGTGCTTGTGCTAGAATTCATATGTGCAGCTGTGCATGTAGAGACACATGTATGTGTATGTAGGCAAGAGGTCAGTGTTGGGTTTCCTCAAGCATTCTCTGCCTTATTTATTTATTCTTATCATTTTTAAAAAATTTATTTATTTATTTATTTGAGAGCAACAGAGAGAGAGAGAGAGAATCGGCGTGCCAGGGTCTCCAGCCGCTGCAAACGAACTCCAGATGCGTGCGCCCCCTTATGCATCTGGCTAACGTGGGTCTTGGGGAATCGAGCCTTGAACCGGGGTCCTTAGGCTTCACAGGCAAGCGATTAACCGCTAAGCCATCTCTCCAGCCCTTGTTTTGTTTTTTTGAGGTCTCACTCTAGCTCAGGCTGACCTGGGATTCACTATGCAGTCTCAGGGTGGACTCGAACTCACAGTGATCCTCCTTATTTTTGAGACAGGGTCTCTCACTCAACCCAGAGCTCACTGATTTAGCTAGACTGAATAGCCATCAAACCCCAGGAATCCTCTGTCTCTGCCTTCTGAGAGCTGGATTACAGGCACGCTCAGAACTTTCGTGGGTTCCAGGGATCCAAAGTCGGGTCCCCATGCTTGCACAGCAAACACTTCACCCACTGAGACACCCCTATAGCCCCTGTGCCTGCCTTCTCGCATGCATCAATTCAGCAAGCAGGAGAAGTAAGTTCTCTTACAGTGAGAACTCTTGGTCTGATCTTTCTGACTGATGGGCAGACCTTATAGTTCAGTCAGAAGAATTGCTGAAATGTACAACCACCATGAATCCAGACATGAAGGCCTTCGCAGTAGCTGCTGGTTGATGGCCCTGAGTTCCAGTGCAGAATATCAGAGGTCCCTGCATAGCTCAGATGAGCTCTGTGAGTGCAGACCCCTGACACTTCTGTTCTCCCATTGGGTCCTAGAGTTCAAGCTGAGAGGAACCAAAAGACATAGAGCCAACTATCTGGGGATGTTAGGATACAAGCTTTTCAGTTCATATTTGGAAATACATGAGACAGGGTGAGAAATGGGGATACAGGACTTAAACTGCCCTCTGAGCCCTGAGATGAGAAGAGGTGAGCCATCTGAGCCAGCTGGACTGTTAATCCTGTCAGTCTTTGGAGACCATTGAAGATTACTGTTTTCCTCACAGTGCCAACTTTCCTTTTGAGTCCTTGAAAGAACGGGCAAAGATGTTGGCTTTGGCAGCTGGCCTCTTGGCACAGGTGTGGGTATTGATCACCCTTAGAGGGTGAGGAAGTCTGCTCTGTCTCTGATTAAAAGTTTCCTACAGAGGAGATCAGAGGCCTGAGATGATCAGCATGGTTAAGAACCTTACATTAAAGAAATCACTGTGTTAAGGAGAGTCTTATTGCTGGAGTATGACTTCTTGTTCGAACCCAGTACAGTTTTAGTGCTCTGCTTGTCCCTTCCTTCCCAACTCTGTCTCCTTTACTGTGTCCTAGTCGCCATGTATTTTAGCTAAGGCCCTTTCCTTCCTTCCTTTTTTCCCTCCTTTTCCTTCCTTCCTTCCTCCCTTCATTTCCCTTCTATCTTCATCCAGTTTGGGAATCTATATTGCCTTCCTCCTTGGTTTTGGCTTTTCAATGCCTTCTATTTCTTATCTCTGCAATGTTGATGTTGATCTGGGATTTGTCCTGGCCCTTTTCTTCTTTTACTCTGTCCCCTTCCTACGTGATCCCTTACGTCACCTGCAAATCAGACACTTCCAATCCTTGCTCTCTCTGGACTCCTCAGTTACCTATGGTCTTCATACTGGTCTAAATCATTCCCGTCTATGACCCAAGGAGCCACTGGCTCCACTGCCAGGGCACGTGTGAACATTCCAATGTCTATGTCCCAGATCCTGCTTCCCAGAAGCCCTTGTTACCTCACTCAGACTCAGTGTCTCCCAGCACCCCCTCTGCATCCCTAGCCTTGCTTGTGACACAGTTTAGTGCAGTATCTAAGGATATGGGCTCTGGAGTAAGCAAATCTGACTGGGCAAGTTATTTACTCTTCCAACCCTCCAGGTCTCTCTCTGTGAATTGGGAACAATCATAAACCTACTCCACAGTGTTAAGATAATTAACGCACCGCTCACCTGCTTAGAACATAAGAAGTATCCCCAAACATTCATTGTTGCTTTCCTAACCTGGCTCCTTTATGACAGAATGTCCTGAAGTTTCAATTTGTCCATAGGGCTTACAAAGGAGTTTACAGGGATGTTCAGACACTATATTCTAGACAGTCACTATGCTAACCATTCTCTGTCCACTGGCCTCTCTTCTGGTTCCTTACTTCTTCCACCTAAAGTCTTACATACAGACAGACTGTAGGATGCTTTGCCTCAGTTTACCTCATATACACAGCCTCCTGCATCCAGACTGGGACTCTGTACCCAAAGATGTGAAGGAGTATGGATTTGACTACTTCTGCCTGCACGCAGCTTACGTACCCCTCCTGTCTATAAGAGGCTGCTCTCCTCTCCAGGATCAGGACCATCACTATGTCCTGAGGATTAAGTGAAAGTCATCAGATATTTACTTCACCGCCCCCCTCCCGCAGGCTTGGGAGATTCTGAGGGGACTTCTTGACATGTTTCTATGGTCCTCACATAAATAACTTTAAAATCTTAATTTGTTTTTAAGCTTTTATTATTCTCCTTAGATTCCTTAGATTATTAAGATTTGCTGGTTTCTTGGGAAGTCGTTGTGTTTAGAGTAATTTAATTCTATACTGTGGGGAACTATTGGCTACTGTCTAGGGAGACACACTAAAAAAACCTATTAAGTCTATTCGTTCTTTGATTTTCTGGATTCAGTAACTCAGCAAGGATGTGGTCCCAGGTATGGGAATATTTGCCCATTACCTGGTTTGCGCAGCTGCTACAAGAACTCTCGGATGCCTCCTTCTTGCTTATGTTTTTGTTTTGCATTTGCAACAAGAAGGGCTGCCTTCCTCCGTGAACGCCATATTCAGGAAAGCATGCAGAAGTGATGCCCGGCTGTGAGTGAGGAGTATGTGGGCAGGTGGGCCCTGGGGACCCAAGGAGCCCAGCAGATCTGGCACTGGAGGACAGGACCAGGCAATCCTGTGACCAAGAGGTGACTTCCCAGAACATTTAGTGCCAGGAATGCACTGTCCTTGGAGTTGCCAGGCTGGGCTGTATAGTGACATCAGGCCAAACTTTCTTTGCATGGATATCAAGTCATTCCCTATACAGCTCAAGAGTCTCATAGAGTCTCATGGCCCATGACACAACCTCCAACTTCCATAGCTCTGAGCGCAGGCTTTTTGTGACCCACGCTAACCTTCCCAGCCTTTTCAACCACTGTGGTCCATCCTGAAGCTTCTGCTCTGTTATGGTTCAGAATGAAGTATCCCTCAGAAGCTCACGGGTGGAAGCTTTGGTCTCCGGCTTGTGGAGCTATTGAGCACACACAGGATCACATCACTGGATATGTCAGTCCTGTGATGGGTGCATAATTGAATAAGCTATTGGAAAATGGGGCATAGGTAGAAGAAGTTGGTCACTGGGAGTGTGCCCTTTCCTTCTCTCTGCTTCCCTGGCTGCCTGCTGTGAGCTGCCTCTTTCACTGTCTGCTCCTGCCACTCAAAGTGATGGACACAGCTGAACTGGACTGGATCCATGAGCCATATAAAATAAATCTTTCCTCCCCTGAATGGATTCTCTCAAGTATTTTGTCACACGTGATGAGAAACTAACACACACCCTCCTGTCAAAGCATCCCGCACTACTGTCTGGTTTGCAGGTACACAGCATCACTTTGGTTTGAACATTCTCCCTACCCTAAACCCCAGCCATTTTCCTTGTCCAGAGTAGGAACTCACCTGTCATTTTTGATCTTAGTTTACAAAACTCTCCCTGGCTACACTAGCTCCGTGATTTCTCTCCATGCCGAGTTCTTTGACACCAGTCTACCCACTGAGACTTCTTGTTTTTTCATGGGCAATGCTTCTGTGAGCTTGCCTCTCATTGCTCTTGCTGGTCTGTCAGCTTCCTGGGGCAAAGACAAGACAGCACTCAGAGTTTCTTTGTCTCCCCCACAGTGCTTTCCTCATAGTGGCTTCCCTGAAATGTTCTTGACTTGTTGATTAATTTAAAGCCAGTCCAGACTCCTTGGGAACCTGTCAGCTCGTCAGTCCTTTAATTCCCTGCTGAACAGCAGCTCGGAAAGGCAACATGATTGAATCAATTTTACTGTGGTTGAGGGATGGGAATTAGTGCAAATCAATGCAGCATGTGTTGAGATGGTACTAGGGGATGAGCACAGTGCTGAGTAGTATTTTTTAAAAAGGGACACCTTGGATATAGGTCTTATCTTCACATGGCCAGTGTTTAGGAGGGAACTTAATTTCCAACATGGCAAAACTAGGAAGCCATTAGTCTATAATAGAAGACTATATATATATGTATGTATATTGTTTTGTGTTTCAAGGTAGGGTCTCACTGTAGCTCACGCTGGCCTGGAATTCACTATGTAGTCTCAGGATGGCCTTGAACTCATGATGATCCCCCCACCTCTGCCTCCCAAGTGCTGGGATTAAAGGCGTGCATAACCACGCCTGGCTAAGACCATATTCATTAGAGTATTAGACTGATTGAAGTCCAGAGTCAAGGTGTGTAGACAATGTAGTGAGCCCCAAGGTAACTAGAGAGTTGAGAGTGAAGGAGTGAGCAAAAGAGAGGGATAGAGATCTTTAAGGGTTTTATTTAGTTAATTGTATTTTTAATGTACTTATGAGAGAGAGAAAGACTGTGCATGCCAGGGCCTCTAGCCACTACAAACGAATTCCAGACACATGTGCCACCTTGAACATCTGACTTACGTGGGTTCTGGGGAGCTGAATCTGGGTCCTTAACCTTCACAGGTAAGTGCCTTAGCTGCTAAGCCATCTCTCCAGCCTCTCTTTAAGGGTTTTGGAATATAGAGGAGCCTTTCAAATTAGGGTACAGCATGAGAGAGATCTGATGCTTTTTTTTTTTTTTTTTCTCCCAAGGTAGGGTTTCTCTCTAGCCTAGGCTAACCTGGAATTCACTCTGTAGTCTCAGGCTGGTGTCGACCTCACAGTGATCTTCCTACCTCTGCCTCTTTAGGGCTAGGATTAAAGGCACACATCACCACACCTGGCAGGAAGCTTTTTGACAGAGGGATAACAAAGCCCTCACAACATAGAGTAATGATGATACAGTTATCTGACACTAAGTAAAGATCAGGCATCACATAGATGCCAGTGGAGGACTCCTCAGGGTCCCTGCAGGATTGTTGAGGAAGACTCCCCAAAAGAGGGGAAGTGACTTGTTGTGGCCATGGGCAGCAGGACTACCAGCCCAGCCTGGTGGGTATGTAAGTGTGGGCTGAGCTCTGGGGTCACTATACTGAGTAGGCCTCAGGAATCCAGGACACTCTCTTCCCTTTTTCTAAGAGGTGTCTTAGAAGACATGGAGTGGTTGGTCATCAACAGTCTAAAAAAATTTAAAACTTGGACTGAATACCTGAAGAAGGACCTTCAAAACTGTCCTCTGGCCTCCACATGCACACACAGACACATGCATGCATACCTGCACAAATGTGCACCTCTACACACACACACACACACACACACAGAGCTCTCTAATCATATTAGTCTGCCACACTACAAAACCTAGAATTACCTTTGCAGAAAGATGCTTGTAGACACTGAGTCCAACACTGAATCCTCCAGATGCCTTAGGACAGGATACTGGGCCTCTGAGACCCAATCCTTAGCACTGTCCTCTCTGCAGAGGTCTCCCCTCCTCATGGGGACTGCCCCCCGCTACCACAGTCCTATGCTGCTGTGGTGAATGAGCTCAATGCTTGTTATTATTTTTATTTGTGGTGCTGGGGATGGGACTCAAGGCCTCACACCTGCTAGCCAAGTGCTCTGCCACCAAACTGCACCTGTAGCCCAGTATAACATGCTTAATCCCGAGTGTAACTCTGTTGAGAGGAGAGGCAATGAGAGGTGACTAGCTCAGAAGGGTTCTGTCCCCATGAGTGGATTAGTGTGGTCGTCTTGAGAGTGGGCTAGTTATCTACAGGGTGAGGTTGTTGTAAAAGTAAACTTGGATTCCTCTTGTTCTCTCACAGATGCTTGTCTTTCTCTCTCTCACAGGATGCCAGCCCTTTGACCTTAGACTTCCTAACCTCTGTGAGAAAAAAAAAAAATTCTCTACTATTCATAAACACGGTATTCTATTATAACAGCCTCAAGTGGACCAATATACAAACTCACTTTTATGGAGAGAGAGGGAAGAGAAAGAGAAAGGGGGAGGGAGAGAAGGAAGAAGGAGAGAGAGAGAGAGAGAGAGAGAGAGATCTGAATGTCAAATCTTTACATCTTTCCTAGAATGGCAGGTCAGATGTGCCTATTCCAGGGCTCTGGATCCTACATAGACCCTTTGCCCAGAGCTCAGTGTCTACCTGGCTAGGTCCTATCCTTCCTTTTCCATCACCTTTCCCACCCTCATAACCACTCCACACCGAGGGGTTCTGTGCTGAAGTTCTTGGAACTGTTTCAGTCCATACCCGACCATCAGGGTTCAGAAGGCCCTGTAGCCAGGTTAAGCTTCCAGATGCCACCCAAACGGTAGCTGTGGACAAGGTGACTGAATTGTCCTTATCTGGGGCATTCATTGTGGTGAAATCTTGTGAGAAAAGTAGGAAGAAAATCATCTTTTCTTCTCTGAACTGTAGCCAGTGAGGAAATTCTTTAGTGAATAACCATTCACAAATTTCGACACTTGTTCACCCTCCCTTCTAAGAGGCTTTTTGCATGAATAATTTTCTCATCTTTTTCTACATTTTTGTTGACTAAAATATTACTAATCTAATTTCCTATTAAAAAACTCATTTCCAGTATTGCCGAGCTGAAAGGTGCTACCAAGCATTTAGTCTTCAATTTACGTACTACCAATCCTGTCATCGGAAGGGGGCTTTTACACAAGGGTGACTGCAGCAATTATGTGGGCAAAGAAATATTTTAGTCCAGAGCTGTGTGCTCTGTTAATTTCATCTGTTGAGCTCCCATGGAGATTTCTCCTATTGTTAAATTGCCTATTGATGTGGATTTTAGAGGACAAAGTCCACCAGATATAGCAAGTCAATGGTGTGAGGCTGTTTGGGCTCTAATATTTTCTTTTTAATTATAATTTGGGGAATGAGGGTTTATTAGAAAAGAAGGCATCAGACTGGAATGATTTATTTATTCCACTTTTCCTCACACTGAGAAAAATGTTTCCAAGTGAAGAATTCATTTGGGAAGGCCTGGGCTGCTCTGGGTACCCTGGTCGTGGGAGTGTGGTGGAGGAAGGAGCGTCCAGGGCTGGTCAGTGCAGGCCAGGGCACCGAGGCTGGTGTACAAGGCTTATGGGGAGTTTGGGCATGGTAGCCATCAATGGTGACATAAGATCAGAGGATCATTGTCTGTCTGTCCATTCACATGTTACTGATTGAATGTTAAACTTAGACTATGTCCCTATTTAGAAATTTAGCATTTTACAAGTTGAAAACTAACCATTTTTTCTGTGTATTTTTTTGAGGTATGGTCCCACCCTAGTCCAAGCTGACCTACAACTCACTCTGTAGTCTAGGCTGGCCTCAAACTCATGGAGATCCATCTACCTTAGCCTCTGAGTGCTGGGATTAAAGGCCTGGGCCAAAAGCCCAGCAAAAATGAAACATTTTAAACGACATTTTTGTTCACTGATTCAACAAACACTAAGTGTGTATGTGCTATGCACATTAAAAAATGAGGTATTGCTGTTATATGAATGTATGTTTATATATAAACTACATCTATGTTTATATATACACCATATATATTATGTCTTCATATATCAATTATATATAATCACATATAATTTATATATAAACCCTATTGTATGTAATCAGGTATATAAAAGATATATATTATATATTCATATGTAAACCATATATGTATATAGTATACATATATAGTATTATCATTTGTTCGCTAAACTAAATGTATTCTATATTTGCATATATAAGTCAAATATATTCATACATAAACCATATGTCATATGTTCACATATAACCCACATATACTATAATATATAAACCATACATATTATGTATCCATATGTATAAAATATGTATTTCCCCCTGAAGGAAACTCTCTGAGCTACCTGGTTGTAGAGCAGGGCTTCTCTATTCCATACAGCCCCTGCCTCATACCCTGAAGGGAAGAATGCCACAAAGAGGGCCAGGGAGAATGGTGAAAGGGTTCATTAGTAATCATCCCTCTGCGAGGAAGTCCCATCCAATCCCCCAAAGACCTGGAATGGCGGTACTTGCCTGTAATGCCTGCTACTGGGGAGGCTGAGGCAGGAATATCACTTGAAACCAGGCTGGGCTCCACAGAGAGACCTTGTGGCAGACAAAGCAAACCCTCAAAAGGACAGGATGAGGAGTGTTCTGGAGCGCTAAACTCATGGAGAGTCTTGGAGGGTGGCAACTAGTAGCCAGAGCTCTGATCCACGTATCTTGTCCTATGCAATTCTCACCTATGTCTTTGTAGTATCTTTTATTTTTATTTTTTAAATTTATTTATGAGAGAGAGAGAGAGAGAGAGAGAGAGAGAGAGAGAGAATTGTCATGCCTGGGACTTTAGCCACAGCAAACGAACTCCAGACACATGAGTCACCTTGTGCATCTGGCTTACGTGGGACTTGGGGAATCGAACCTGTGTCCTTTGGCTTTGCAGGAAAGTACCTTAACTGCTAAGCCATCTCCCCAGCCCTGTAACATCTTTTATAATGAATAGGTAAGTGGGTTTCTGTGTGCTGTATGCATCACTTTGACAAATTAAACAATTGTGAGACTGGGATTGTGGGACTCCGTCCACAGGTGATTGGAAAATGACACAAAGCTTGCAACTGGCACCTGCAATCTGAGGGGCAGACTTGCGATGGAGCTCTACAGAAGCGAATCAGCTACCATAAAATACTCTCCTAGATGTTATTAGGGAAGGACAAGTCAGCAGGAAGGAGGCCTGCGTACCTGAGGGAGGGTGGCTGACAAGTCTTCCTGGTGAGAGTGTCTTAAAGAGGAAACAGGAAGTGATTCAAAACAGGCTCCTTGAGATGGAATTGGCATGCAATAAACCAAACATATTCATTCAATTCAGATGAGGGTTGACTCCTGTGAAGTCTTTAGCAGCACAGGGACAGTGAACGCATATCCACTCCCAGGTGTCCCCATGCTGTTTTGAACCCCTGCTGCCCCCTTTATTCCCTAGCACCCACTGGTCTATGTTCTTCCTAGAACTTTCCATAAGCAAACTTACCACATATCTCCTTTTTTTGGTCTAGCTTTTGTGCTCAGTGTATGATTCTGAAATTGGTCCATTATCATTGTGGGAACACTGGTTCATTCCTTTTTTGGTTGAGGACTGTTCTCATGTATGGACATACTATAGTTTATTTACCTGTTCATGGACCTCTGGGGTGCTTCCAGGTTTTGGTTATTATGAACACTCCTCCCATGAGCATTTGTGGAAGGCACTCTCTTTTCTTTTCAGTAAGCACGTAGGAGCAGAGTGGCTGGGTCTTATGGTAGATATATATGTAACTTTGTAAGAAACTATTAGGTTATTTCCAAATAGTTCTAATACCTTCTGCTTCCCCACCAGCAGTACTTGTGGGTTCCAGTCATTCTGCTTCCTGGTATGCACAGTCCTCTTGAAGCCAGTGGCCCACTTCACTTTGTCTTGAATTCTACAATATTAACAGGTGTCACTGGCCCCAGAGCACACAGGCAATAAGGCACCCTAAGATTGCCCCCTGGCCATACCTGCCCTCAGAACATAATGTGGAGCCTGGAGTGCTAGCTACTCCTGAGGCTGAGATAGGATTATGAGTTATAGGTCATCCTGGGCAGTGAGCTTGTCACGAAACAAAACCATAAAACAAAACAACAAACTCCTTTAATCAATTTTTTTTTTTTTTGGTAGGGGAGTTTATTATATCTAATCCCTTCCCCTAAACTCACCCCTGAGCAGTGGAACAGCAAACAGCAAAGATTAAGACAATGCTTGGATTGCTGGGGCGATAGCTCAGCACGCAAAGTGCTTACCTCTCAGGCTTGAGGAATTGAGTCTGAGCCATAGCTCCACACAAATTGTTCTTACAGGTAGTTCTCAAATATGTGGAGCCAGATAGCAGGTCCCTGCTCCCAAACATCCTTCCCAAATCCAGTCCCTGCAAGTTTCCAGTGGTCAGGAGGGGTTCGTGCTGTGCAGGGAGCAGAGCTCTAAGCACATCAGAGTACAGCCATGAGCTCAGTGTCGCAGGACAAGAGGAGGTGGAGGCCAGCCTTGGGTGGGATCATCTTGACCTCACACTGGGCTGATAGCAAGTGTGCAGTTGGTATTTCTGGGACAGGGCCTGGGGGGTGGCAGCTCCAGTCTCACCAGTGACTTCAGCCAAACTCTGTTCCAGCACTGGCTCAGCCAGCTCACCCTGGAATGCCCACAATGCCCTGCCAGCCAGGAAAGCCCCTGGCTGGGACCTGCTTGAGTCACGGGTAGAACATGCACAGGGCCGGAAGTCCCAACTCAGAACTTGGACTCTGGGTCATCTATTAATCCGGTTATTTCTCTTCAGCTGCACAATAATATTATCCGGGTTGCTAAGAAACTCATTTATAACTGAATTCTGGGTTGAGTGGCTATGCAATGATGACATGCCAGGCTGGTGTTGAGAGAATGTGGCGTCGTGGCGAGGTTACAATCTGACCGTTGCTCACAATAGCCATGTCAAAAGACATAAGCAACAGGATGGAGGAGATGGCTGAATTGTTAAAGTGCTTGCCATGCAAGCATGAGGACACAACTTTGATCCCCCAAATCCACATAAGTGCTTGGCATGGTGGCAGGGCTTTGTAATCTCAATGCTGAAGAGGCAGAGATAGGAAGATGCCTGAGGCTCACTGGCCAACCATTCTGGCCTAATTGGTGGGCTGCATGCCAATGGGAAACCCTGTCTCAATAAAGGTAGACATTGCTTGAGGAGCCACAGCTAAAGTCTTTTGGCCACCACATGCTCATGCACACACATTAATGTCTATACACGCGTCTTCTCAGATTTTCCTCACGGGGTGCTGGAAACTTTACTTGTGATTGCAAATGCTCTGATCCCTGCTAAGGCCTGTGACATGTCTCTTCACTGTGCACTCTATGCTCATAACCAAACTGCACTTTGCTTCATAGGCTGGCTTTGTGTGGGCTGTTGGTCTGAATGAACCAGTCTCCTGGCGATCAGCTCATTATGATGGTGCATTAGGTTGATGTGTGGTAATGAAATATTGTTACCTCAATAGGCTGATTGTCATTATAAACCTCCTCTCACCACCCTATCAGAATAGTTATGTGAGGTTCTTTTGCAGTAAAAACAACAACAAACGCTGATTGATGGTCTCCTTGGACATGTGACTTTAATGTCAATTACAAAGCTCACATAGAACTTTATTATTCCTAACAGTCATTGCTTTTTATTTTTCATTTCACAACTGAGAGATGTTGCTTGACTAAATCTCCAGGGGGAGGCGAGTGATGTGGGCACATTATTTCCAGCTCTGAATGCGTCAGTAGAATCCATGTGTTCTTGTACTTTAGAGACACAGAGAGGTGCATGCATCATGTGCCAGGCAATTGTGTAAGCGTATGTGGGTGGGGCTGGAAAGTTGGACTCGTACCTATTTGCTGAGAACTCAGACGCACACCCACATGAGGCCGAAGGTGCTGATTAACCCAAGGATTCCCCTGGGCACTTTGTTTCTCATCTTTGGGTGTTGATTTGATTGTTAAAATATGTCCTGAAAACCATGAAAGTCATGCAAGAATTAGAATCATGTTTGCACCCATTGTCTGTTCTGCTGTGATGGGAGCCCTGGGTGGTGTTTTGTTGGTGACAGCCAGGATTCTCTGATGGCAAGCAAGAGCCGCTCTGTTGGCCTTCATCTGCAGAGAAGTTTATTTCAGTGACATTGGGAAGTTCACGTGTCTGAAAACCTTAGCAACTGGGCGGGGGAGCACATGTGCTAGGATCCTTAGGGGATACCTGAGACTGTTAGAACTCTACCCATCTCCTAAGACAGAGATATAAGGAATGTACTCATTGCTTTCTCATTACTGTGGACAAAATATCTGACAAAGTAAGTTAAGGAAGGAAGGGTTTATCTCAGTCTGAGAGTATATCATGGCAGGGAAGACCTAGTGGCAGGATAGGGAGGTGGCTGGTCCCATTTTGTCTTCAGTCAGGATGCAGAGAGTGATGAATGCTGGTACTTGGCTTGCTGCCTTCCCCTTTTTATTCAGTGTAGGACTCCAGCCCAAAGGGTGGTGCTGTCTACATTCAAGGTGGATCTTCCCTTCTCAGTTAAGTCTTTCTGGACACACCCAAAAGTGTGTTTCTATAGTGATTCTAAATCTCATAGATTGGATAAGATTAGCTACCACACAGAGTGTTCTATCTGGCCACTCTAAGGGTCAGCTCTGGAGTATCTGGGGAGAAGAGACTCCCAAGAGGGCCATTTGGTCCACATGGATTCTGGCACACTCTCTGCTTGCTGTGATTTTTGTAAAGGGAGCTGGGGACTAACGAAAGGTTTTCAAATGACTTGTTAACTCTTCTGAATGGCTGACATCAATTCCTACTGCCAGGACTACATGCCCATGAGTTGGCTCCTTATGGCTCCGGACACCCTGATGGACAGCTCCTTCCAGTTGATTGTACCTCTTCTCTTAAAGCCTGATGGTGACTTCTCATGACATAGGACACCAGGCAATTTCCAGAGCCTGGGTGCCAGCTGCTCTCTCTTCTCGGACCCCAGCCTGCCTGTCCTGGGCAGACACCATGGGCTGTCTACTCACTATCCACTTCTAACCTCTGTGGGCAGGAGCCATCTCTCACAAAAGAGTTGAGGAAAAGTCAGAGCCTTATTCTGGCATTGTCTTCTGCAGTCAGGGCATGTCAAAACAGCGTGCATTGTGCGTGTAAGCTGCCACTCCTGGCCAATGAGATAAATACAAAGGGAGTCTGAGGAAAGCTTTCTTTCCTCTGTGATACCTGCAGGGTGTTGTGAACCATGGCTGCCACTTGGTGACGAGGAGGAGGGGGTCAAGGTGAGGAGTCAGCTAGCATAAAGTGGTTGAAAGAAGCCATTGATGAAATTCTGTCTTGCTGAATGGGCCAAACTTGAAATAAATTATCTCTAGGCCTCTTTCTGAGAGACATAATAAATGTTCCTCACATTTAGACCATTTGTCTTAGTCTTGTGCAAGTTTGGGCCCTTAAAACAAAGTTACGATTGACTGGGTAGCTCATTCAACAAGTGGAAATTGATTTCTCACAGGTCTGGGGGCTGAAAAGCTCAAGATCAGGTGCTGGTGGGTTCCATTTCTGGTGAGGGCCTGCTTCCTTGTTCAGAGATGGTCACCACTGTGTCCTCACATGACGGAAGGAACGAGGGAGCTTGTTAGGGCCCCCCTTTTATAAAGGCTCTAATGCCATTCATGAGAAATTGAGTTGGTCACCTCTGCCCCCCCACAGTCTCTACTTCTTAATACCATCACGATGAGGATTAGGTTTAACATGTGAATTTGAGGAATGGAGGTAAACAAGCTATAGAATCATTTCCTTTTGTGTGTGGGCGCATGCTTGCATATGTACAAGTACATGTGTATATGTGTAGGCCACAATGTTATCCTCAAGTGCTGTTCCTCGGGCATGCTCTTGAGATAGGATCCCTTACTATTCCCAAAACTCACCAATTACGTCAGACTAGCTGGCCAGAAAACTCAGTGATCTCCCTGTCTTGGCCTCCCCAGTGTGTGATTTTTAAGCATACCACCTTGCCCGGCTTAAAAAAAAATTTTTTTTTTTCTATGTAGGTTCTGGAATTCCAACTGAGGTTCTCATGTTAACAAAGCAAGCACTCTTCTGACTACCTTCCCAGCCTTACAGCATCGTTTTCATCAAGTATAGAACTGTGGGAAACTGAAGCATTTCTGCACCTTGAGAAAGTGCCCAGAAGCTCTCAGGGGGTCAGTTCAGAGGAAGAACCTCACAGATGCCCACAGACACCCTCCGTGGCAGCCCGGGTGCAGCCAGTAGCTTTCCTTCCCAGAATCCTCCGCAGTTGCCAGATTCTATCTTTCTCTTCCCTGTCTCAGCCCCTTCCAGGCGAGGAGTCAGCCGAGGGTGGAGGCAGAGGGCCTCGCTGTGGGAGGAGGCTGTGTGGACTCCCCTTTCTGTGGGAACTTGGCTTCTCACTGTCCCCTGGGAGGGAGGGAGCTTGGTTGTCTGGCTTTGGCTGGTCCTCAGTCTCAGCCTCCTGTCTCACCCTTCACCTTGGCTGAAGCCACTTGCCATCTGTCCACATGCTGGTCCCCACCCTGGTCTCTGAGCCAGTCCTGATTCCAGACAGGAGGGCGTAAGAACTTGGCATCCCATCCTGTTCACTACTCAAGCAGCCTTGACCTTGGGCTACATCTGGTCCTGATAACTGGGCTTTAATTTGTCCCTGGAACTCACTTCTGGTTTTGTATATAAGTTCTGGAAACTGGATGTTGTCCACTTCCCTGGACAGAGTCCATCTCGGCACCATGACCAGCAACTTGGTTTCCTGGGAGCCTGGAGACAGAGACCTGCATTGCACACAGGGAGGGGGGTTGGCGGAGTCTCACTGCACCCCAGGCTGCCTCCCTGGCGTTTGCGGAAGCTGCTCCCCCATGCAGGACCTCTCTTCTGTATTCCTACGCTCACTTTCTGCCGTCGTGTGTAAGGACTGTTGCAGCAACAGACTCTAAGACACGTTCTTCTGTAAAAACAGCATGTACTTAAGCTGCCTGGGGCTGCTGGCAGCCCTCTCTCTTTCTGCTTGTCTTCATTGAGGGTGAGCCTCAGTTTAGCTTCAGAAGGTCTTTCACGGAGGCCCCGTTCATTGCTTTCTGCTGAAGTCTCACTTGTCTGCTCTTGGCTGCAGGAGCATGGGGAAGCCTCTGTCCTCCGCGCTTGCTCACAGAGCAGGGGTGGCACGCGCTGCCAGAGTGCCCAGCAGTCTATGGCATCTTTGTTTTTCTTTTCTGTTTTTTTAACCATGTGTGTGTGTGTATGTGTGTGTATGTGTGTGTGTTTGTATGTGAGCATGTATATGTGTAGGCAGGCATGCACATGTGTGTGGAGGCCAGAGGTTGATGTCAGATGTCTTCCTCCATCACTTTCCATCTTATTTATTGAGTCAGGATCTCTCACTTGAACCCAGAGCTTGCTGTTTTGGCTAGTTTAATTATCTAGCTTGCCCAGGAATTCCCTGACTCTGCCTCCAGGGCACTGGAATTGCCAATGGGCTGCCATGCCTACCTGGCATTCTTGTGGGTGTTGGGGATTTTAACTGGGGTCCTCACACTTGTGCAGAAAGTGCTTTACCAAGGGAGCTGTATCTCTGTCCCTCCCTCATCTAACCCAGGGCGGCCTTGAACTTACTAGGTAGCTGGGGATGACCTTGTACTCCAGATCCTCCTACCTCTAACTCCCCAGTGATGCAATTACAGGCCTGCCTGGGGTGTGTGGTGCTGGGGATGGAAATCGGGGCTTTGTGGACGCTCGGCAAGCACTCTGGTAACTGAGTCATATGTCCAGCTCAGGCCGAGGTGTCTGGTTCATTGCATCTGCTGACATAGGTGCTGACTTCTGGGTGCAGCCCTGCCTGTCCTCTGCCCCTGAACTCTGAACCTGTAGGAACCTTCTTCCTCCCCAGCCTTCTAGCTGGGCAGGCGGGGCCTTGAGCCTGTGTCATTGCACAGGAAGACCTAGCTGTGGTCCAGTTCTTCCCTAGGCTACTTCCTCAGCACTAGCTCCTTGGGCGGCCAATGACTCTTCTATTCTAATTCTTTCACAGATTTTGAAGCACCCAGTTCCACTTCCATGTGGGTGGCAGAGAGAGGCATTTCTGAGTGTACTGACAAGAGTGACACTTAACACTGCACAGCATGGCCTTGAAAGCTCACCTTGCAGAAGCTGCAACTGGTTCCTAATAATGCAGAGCTGGGAGTGGGGAGAGGCGAGGTTGAGGGTGGAGCTCAGTGGTAGAGCACATGAACACAAATGAAGCCCAGTAAATCAATAAATTCATGACTTGGGCTAAAGGGATGGCTTAGCGGTTAAGACATCTGCCTGCAAAGCCAAAGGACCCAGGTTCGATTCTCCAGGATCCACATAAGCCACATGCACAAGGAGGCACATGTGTCTGTAGTTCATTTGCTGTGGCTGGAGGCCCTGACATGCCCATTCCCTCTGTCTGTCTGTCTCTGAGTCTCTCAAATAAATATATAAAACATATTCATGACTTTTTTTTTTTTTTAGGATTCTGGAAAGAATTGCATATGAGGTCTGAAATGATACAAGATCTGCTGGTCAGGCTGGTAAAGTGGATGGATGAGAGCCATCACTGTGGTAATGAAGGTCTCCATGTTCCCTGCCACCCACAGAAGTGGGTGCTGTTAGGGTCAAGATGCTCAGAGCTCTGTCAAGGTGGGTCCTTACATGGCTCTGCCTGGGCCTGGCGATGCATGGGTCACTGGCCCTTTTCTTTCAAGCTTCTGCTTATTTACTACTCTAGTATTTTTCTAGTAGTCTTAATATTTAAGTCCTTTCTCAAGGGTTGTGATCCTTCTTACAAGTTTTCTAAAACGTGTGACACTACTGCATGGAGAAATAAGCACAGGTTAATGTTTTTTAACAACCTGTAGTGAAAGTGTCATTTCTGGCCGTCTAGAATCCCACTCTTCTAGCTGTGTGTGGCTGGGGAAAAGCAGCGCTTCATTTCTCATGAAATGATATTTGAAGAACACTTGTCCCTTCTTCCGGTTTCCTGGCGACTGGGGTGGTGCTAAAAGGCTTAGGCCTGGGACCCCACCCTGTTCTGAGAACTCACCTTTGTGGCAGTGAGTTGAAGACATAATGAGAATTGGCAGGTAAATGGCACCTGCACAGATTGAAAGCCATTGGCATTAGGTATCCATTGATGCTGATGGGTCCCACCAGGTGATTCCGTGGGGACACTGTCCCTGCCTCTATTCTAGGGATGCTAGTCTATGGTCATACTTCTACTCTCGTTTTACTGCAGAGTTTTTGAGGTAAAACCTTCATTAAGTTCCCTTATAGCTTACATTCACTATAACTGACATCTGTTACCTCCAGTGAAGAACAGCCATGGCCCCATACTATTTTTGGCTTCCTATTATTGGAATTGCTTCTCTTTTTCCTTTCTGTGAGTGCTGTGCATGTATGCACATATGTGTTTGTGTGTTAGAGTAGACATGTATGCATGTGCCAGTGTGTGGAGGTTAGAAGACAATTTTGGATGTTATGTTCAGATGCAATCCACCTTTAAAAATACTTTTTAGCCGGGCGTGGTGGCACACGCCTTTAATCCCAGCACTCGGGAGGCAGAGGTAGGAGGATGGCTGTGAGTTCGAGGCCACCCTGAGACTACATAGTTAATTCCAGGTCAGCCTGGGCTAGAGTGAGACCCTACCTCAAAAATTCAAAAAAAAAAAAAAATACTTTTTATTTATTTATTTAAGAGAGAGAGAATGGTTCTGCCAGAGCCTCCTGCCACTGTAAAGTAACTCCACATGCATGAGACACTTTGTGTATCTGGCTTTAAGTAGGTACTACAGAATCAAACTCAGGCTTCAGTTTTTTAAAGCAAGTACTTTTCACTGTTGAGCCATCTCTTCAGCTCCAGTCCACCTTAAAAATTCTTTGTGTGAGTATGGGCACACGCATACCTCAGCACACATACGGAGGTCAGGGCAAACCTCAGGCTGTTGGTCCTCTCCTTTCACCTTGTTTGAGACAGGATCTCTCTTCTTGCTTGCCTCGGGGAACATCAGACTAGCTGGTTTACGAGCTTCAGGCTTCTCCTGTCTCTGCTTCCCATTGAGTCCAGCTTTTTAATATAAAAAACTATTTATTTACAATCAGAGAGAGACAATGAGAAGAGAGACAGAAACAGGGAGAGAGAGAGAGAGAGAGAGAATGGGTACACCAGGGCCTTTAGCCACTGTAAATGAATTCCAGATGCATGCTCCACTTTGTGCATCTGGCTTTATGTGTATACTGGGGAACTGAACCCAAATCATTAGGCTTTGCAGGCAAGGGCCTTAACCACTGAGCAATCTCTCTAGTCCAAGAGTCTAACTTTTTTTTTTTTAATGGGAGTTAAGGGGTTTATTTAAGGCTTACAGATCCAAGGGAAGTTCCATCAATGGCAGAAGCTGCTTACTTCAATACATCCAAGCAGAGCAAGCAAAACCCCAAAAGCAGCAAACAGAAAACCTGCCCGAGTTCAAAGTGCTCTCTCCACACCTTTGGTCTGGAATCAGATCTTCCCTCAAACATACCTTTGGGCAGGATCTCCATTGAAGAGTCTAACTTTTAATGGGTGTTGGGGATCTGTACTTTGGTTGACAGGCTTGAAGAGCAAGCACTTATAACCACTGAGCCATCTCCCTAGCTCATCAATTAGGCTAGACTGGATAGCCAGTGAGATCCAGGGATCCTTCTGTCTCTGCCTCCTTAATTCTGGGATTATAGGCATGTGGAGCTGGAGCTAGGATTACAGGCATGCCTGATATTTTACGTGGGTTCTGCGGATCAAATTCAGGTCCTTATACTTGCAAGGCAAACACCTTACCCACTGAACCATCTCCCCAGCCCCTGGGACTGCTTTTCCTTTGTTGTTTTTCATCATGGATTGCTTCCCTCCCTCTTTCTAAGCTCTATCCCTGCATAGAGGAAGTGGGAGCTTTTCTGGGTCTTGGAGGAGAGACAGCACAAGACGTCAAGAGCAAAGCCAGGCTGGAGATCTGTGTTTGTGGCAGAACAATTGCCTAGCATGGACAAGGCCCTGGGTTCAAGCCCTAGAAATGAGCAGCTGAGGAAGATATCCACATAGGAACTAACCTGAGGTTGTAAAGGCAATGAATGATTCTGGGTGGTCTGGTCCCTGGATCTCAGCACGGGGCCTGATGACTGAATACTGCCTAGCGAGTAACAGTGCACAGCCAATGCACTGGGTGCCATCTTGGATGGGATGTTGTCCTGGGAGAAGGAAGTGACCTCTCATGCTTATATCCTTGTCACCATGGCTTCAATTCCCACTACAGGGTGTTCAAACCAGCCTGGACATCAGCCTGTGGTGGAGATTATGCCAAGGAATGCCATACTGGGAGAAAGTATGAGTGTGATGGTTAATCTTCATTGACAGCTTGTTCTGGATGGAGAATTACCTAGGAGATAGGCCCCTGAGCATGCCTGTGAGGAAGTTTCTAGTTTAGGTTAACTGAAATGTGAAGACCAACACTAACTGTGGACAGCACCATTGCTTGGGCTGGGGTCCTGGATTGTCCAAAAAGGAGAAAGCAAGCTGAACACAAGTGTTCATCGCTCTCTGCTTCCTGATCGTGGACACCACAATCTTCTCCACTGTGATGGACTCCATCCCTTAAACCTGTAAGCCAAAACAAACCCTTCCTTAAGTTACTTCTTGTCAGGTATTTGGTCACAGCAATGAGAAAAGTAAATAATACAATGTGTGAATCAGTGAAACACAAATCAACCAGATTTGTAAAATATTCAGCATCTCACCATTTGCATGTGCACAAAGCAATATAGGCGTGTAAGGCAATCTATAAACCAGTAGAGAGTAGCAATGACAAAAGGGAATAAGTAAATGAATGAGTGGAAACAGAGGAAGAAACAGATGAGAGCCAAATATGTATTTTTTTTTGGTAGTTATATGGATGAAGGGTGTGAAGTGATGGAATATGAGTTTCTGGTTTGCTTTCTAGAACAAAGTTCTCTGTAGCCAGCCTTGGGAATCTTTTCCTTAAGCTCTCATTACCTTGAAGAATACTAGAGTTAGGTCGTCACCATTTCTTTTATCCTGTGACAATATTATTCATGGGAGCAATCACATGGAAGCATTACTCTTGATACTGTCAGGTCCTGTTGGATCCCTTGACTTGTGCCACTGTCACCACAGTTTGTTTTAGCTGAATAGTCATAATAATGTTGTAGAGAAAATATCGTTGATTTTTAAATCCATTTCAGTAAGTTTTTCCAAGGCAATTTTCCCAAGTGGTTTTTCACAATTACCTATATATCATCATGGAAATGTAATAATCTGTGGAAGATTGTGTGCATCATCATACAATGTATTTGATTTTAAAAGGAGAAAAACTCTCTCTTCCTTTTCCTCCTCTCCCCAGTGAGATTCACTCTTCCTGTCACATAGTAAAATCTGGGTTACAAAAGCACTTTAGTGAGCTATCGTAGACAACTTGGTTTTACTTCTCTTAAAGGGAGATGTAAAATTGTTCCAGTGCAAAAGCTGACACCCACATGCCTAGCCATGTGTTCTCAACAAAGCCAGTCCTTTTCTTGGCTTTCCATTCTGTGTGTGTGTGTGTGTGTGTGTGTGTGTGTGTAGACAACTTCTGTATTTACAAACAACAAGCCATGGTATTTCTCTCCCCTCCCCAGCTTTCCCCTTCATAACTCCACTCTCTGTTATATCCCCTCCCTCTCTCCATTGTCTCTTTTAATTTGATGTCATCATCTTTTTCTCTTATTATGAAGGTCTTGTGTGGGTATTTCTAGGCACTGTGAGATCATGGATATCAAGGCCAATTTCTGTCCAGACAGTTGTATGTAAGGAGTGGTTCCCTACCTTTTGGCTCTTACATTCTTTCCACTACCTCTTCCTCAATGGACCCTGAGCCTTGGAGGATGTGAGATGTTTCAGTGCTGGACACTCCTCCGTCCCTTCTTCTCAGCACTATGTTGCCTTTTGGGTCATCCCAGTGGTCATCACCATCTGCAAAGAGAATCTTCTCTAACCAGAAGTGAGATTAGCATTAATATATGAGTATGAACATTAAATGTAGTGCTTTCAGGGCAATATGGTGAGAATAATATATGCGTTTATCCAGACAAGAGCAGGCTTTATACCCCTAAGGCTCATGACCTCCCCTGTCATAGGTTTTTAATTAGGTTTTCAGTACCAGGCACATATCCCCTCCCATAGAGCGGGCCTTCAGTCCAATTAGAGAGTAGTTGGTTTCCCCCAGAACAGACATGCCACTATTGTACTTGTTCAGTCATTGGGCCTATCTGGCCATACTTAAGGCTTCCAGTGTCCACTGTTTTCACCTCTGATGACTTCGGTCTCCCATAAGACTTCATACAGTGCAGCTTTTTCCAGCTTTCAGTTGGCTGGGCTACAGGGAGAAGGTTTTCTGCTCAGCACCAGCGTGATTTCTCAGTGACGTTTTGGTTCTCTCTTCTTGTATGTTAGCCCACCCTAAGGCATCAGTTTGCTTTTGTCTTATACATATCCTTTAAAACATTTCACTGAGTGTGTGTCCTGAGGTGGGGCTCAGTGTGCGATTTATTTCCAGTCTATCACAACAAAAGCAGCGAGAGGGAGATACAAAGTCCTGGGTAGAAACTTGACATCCCTGCATTGTCCAAGGACATGGCTAACATACTTGACCTGAACAAGTCCAGGCATGTTCAGCCTCCTGACATAGGGATATCATATTGTCATCAACAAAGTTCAAACTTGAGAACTATGCAACCACTGAGTTACAAAAGTATGTATGAATGTTTTAAATCAGATTATAATTTTGTGCTGGGCTATATTCATAGCTATCCTGGGTTGGATGTGGCCCATAAGGTGTGAGTAGGATATATCTGACACTGAAGATCCAAATTAATGACAGACTGTAAATTCACCAGTGTGTCAAAGCAAGTACCTAGCACCTTACAGCTGGAAAGTTGAGGACGCCGTTCTGGAGTTTTCTTTGGTGAAGCTGTGCGGGACACACTGTTGATTCTTATTTCACCCACGGTTTTGGAATGTGGTTGTACTATCTATAAAATTTTACATCTCAGGCTACAGAGATGGCTCAGCAGTTAAGGCACTTGCCTTGCAAAGCCTTACATCCCACGTTTGATTCCTCAGTACCCACATAAACCCAGATGCACAACATGGCACCTGCATCTGGAGTTTGCAGTGGGTAGAGGCCCCTGGTATGCCTATATTCTCAATCTCTGTGTCTCTCTTTCTCCCTCCTTGCAAATGAATAAATAATAATAACACAAATTTCACATCCATGGTAATTTTCTTTAGTATCTGAAAGATAATTTCCATTGATTTTAGCTTTAGGGCCACTTTTGAAAAATCAGCTGTCAGTCTAACTGAACCTGTTTAGTGTTCTTATTGTTCATAGGTTTTCTTTTTGACTTTAGTTTTCTGCAATTTCTCTATGATGTGTAGAGCTGTAAGTCTTTTCATTGTCTCTGTTTAGCATTTATTGTCCTTAAATATGTAATTAGAATTTTTATAATTCTGAAAAATGTTTAAGGTAATATTTCTTCTATGCCTATTAATTTGTACTTTTGTAAAATTTGTTTTTATTCTCTATGATGCATTCTTTTTATTTTATTTTTTATTAAAAAAATTTTTTTTTGTTCATTTTTATTTATTTATTTGAGAGTGACAGAGCGAGAGAGAGAGAGAGAGAGAGAGGCAGATAGAGAGAGAGAGAGAATGGGCACGCCAGGGCTTCCAGCCACTGCAAACAAGCTCCAGATGCGTGTGCCCCCTTGTGCATCTGGCTAACGTGGGTCCTGGGGAATCGAGCCTTGAACCGGGGTCCTTAGGCTTCACTGGCAAGCGCTTAACCGCTAAGCCATCTCTCCATCCCCCTATGATACATTCTGGATATTGGTTTCTCTTTGAATTTTGATACTTTTGTTGGGTTTTGAAACAGAGTCTTATGTAGCCCAGGCTGGCCTTGAACTCCTTATATAGAAGATGAGGTTAGAATTTTAATATTATAAGTACTATATTTACAATTATTGTCTGACATTCTAACATCTGAGGTCTCTTTCTGATACATTTTCTTCCTTACTTCCTTGCTTCTCTGTTTACTAGTTATCTTTGGCTGAATGCTAGGCATTGTGTTTGAAATTATTTTGGGGGTTACTTGGAGGCCTGGCATTATTTTTTCGAGGTAGGGTCTCACTCTAGCCCAGGCTGACCTGTAATTCACTGTGTAGTCTCAGGGTTGCCTGAAACTCACGGCGATCCTCCTACCTCTGCCTCCTGAGTGCTGGGATTAAAGGTGTGCACCACCATGCCCGGCTAGGCCTGGCATGTTTGAATCCTCCTCCATAGAAGGTATGTGTTTGCTCCTGCCAAGTGATGGGAATCATAGCCAGCCCCAGACAATGACACATAGGTAAGTCTTCAGGGAATATGAACATGGGCGAGTCTTCAGGAACACATGGGTCCTTTTTGCTCCTTCCTATCCTAGGAGTGCTTGCTTTCTTTGGAACTGCCTCCTATAAACTGTGGACCATGATTTGTGTCTTCATCTCACAGTGACAGAATGAAAGTCTCCATTTCTCCAGGTTGCTTGTTCCTCAGTGTGCTGCAGATATAGTTCAATATGATCCCAGCTTGAGGAAAATCATTTACTTATTTTTGTCTCCAAATTTTGTCTGTCTTGAGCAGGCTGTTTGGTCCAAATGCTATTATATGCAGCTTAACAATAAGCTGATGCTCTGAGAAATGTACTGTCATTGTCACTGTGTGAACATCACACACAGCTTGTACTCACGCAAACCTAGGTAGTATAGCCTAGTACATGTGGGTTGTATAGTGTGTGTGTGTGTGTGTGTGTGTGTGTGTGTGTGTGTATTGGCATAGTGCCACATATGATAAAGTGGCCTATTACCCCAAGGTCATGAGCAACAAAACCATAGCAATTCAAATCACACACAAGAGAAAATGATGTAATTAAGAGATGTAGCAAAGTTTGGGGCGATGTCTCAGTCAGGAATGTGCTACCCCTGCAATCATGAGGTCCTGAGTTCAATAACCAGGAACCTACATTAAAGAAATAATGCACAAAACCACCTGGGTCTGGTGGTGTGTGCTTGCAATCCCAGACTGAGGAGGTGGGGACAGAGAATACTTGGGGTTCATTGCCCAGCTGGTCTGACCTAATCGGTGAGCTTCAGCACCAGTGAAATACCTTGACTCCAAAAGCAGGTAGATGACACCTGAGGAATGACACCTGAGGTTGTCCTAGGATCTCCTCATGAATGTGCATATGTAAATATGCACTGTCATGTATATGTGTACTTGAACACATATGATCACACACCTTCCAGGGTTCAGTGATCATTCAGAAGGAATATTAGTGATGCTATCACCACTGGCCAGAGAAACTTCTCTTTGGAGATGGACGTAGATACTGAAGACACTCAAATTTCATCAAGGTGCTTATTTTTTTTTAAGCTGTGGAGAGCTCTGTGCTAAATGAGACATCTTTATTTATTTTGTTAGTTAGTTGAGACAGGCCTCAAACTCACTATGTAGCTTTGGTTTGTCTTGAACTCTTGATTCTCTTGCCTCCACCTCCCAAGTGGTAGGATTACAAATGTGGGCTACCATACTTGGCTAATAGTTTTGTTTATAATTAACTCCTTCCACCCTTGATTCCACTAAAAAAAAACACACACACAGTTATCCAGAAAAATCTACCATTTAATTAGATAAATATGTAATGGGGGGGGGGGTCCAGCCTTTATCCTACTTCCCCTGCCTGCAAGGGATCTTGGGAGATGCTAAAGTACACAGGAAGTGGAAAGTTAACTGAAAGTGGCACTCCATGATAGAGCTTCTTTGAGGTTATTATTAGTGGTGGGGTGAGACTTTGCAATGATGTAGCTATTTGGGGGGATCTCCTCATGCTCCTATAAGCAACCCTTCACCTGTGCTCTCATTGGTTCATCAAGTTGGATGTCAGTCTGTCACCAGTGCTCTCTATCTGTTCACATTTTGTTCACATTTCTTACAACATCTTGGATGGATAGCAGCCCCAGTCAGCCAGTGAAGAAAGTGCCAAAATGAGATTCCAAATGGTATGTGGAAGCCAGCCGTAGACTTCTCTCTTCTTCCATAATCTGTGATGGGACAGCACTGGCCACGTACAGGGCACGACTTTGTAAGAGATGCTACTGGATGTTCAGTAGCATCTTCTGGTGATATTTCTCCCAGGCACTGGAAAAGGCCATGTGTTATGTGAGAATTCTAGAGATCAAAGTACACTCCTTCCTGGGGCTGCTCAATCCAGGCACTATAATCTCCAGCATCACATCTTCCCTTTCCTCACCTGAAAGTCACTTCTGAGGGAGGCGTCATTGGGTTTCAAATGCATAGTCCTCACTTTCCACCTTTCTACAAAGTGGGGTCCAATACTATCAGCATCACCTCAAATCATTTCAAGAAGGTGCCCAGACATCCTGAATCCAAACCAGAATTGCAGCAAGACCCCCTGGAGAATGCAAACACTAGCATTTGAGAAATGCTGGCCAGAGAGCACTGCTCTTACGGGAGATTCTCTTTATCCAGCAGAATTAGGGACCCAGTCTTGAGGCCAGGTAGGAGACAATGAAGGAAGCCCAGGGCTTGGGCTTGACTCTGCTCCCACCTGTGAGCTTGGAGTGGCTGGAGTTTCTCACTTTGATGTAATGAGACAAATATATGATTTGGGATTCTTTTACTCCCTCGTCTCTAGATTGTTCCAGAAATAAAGATTCATCCGTAAGCCTTAGGAGAGTTGAGATGACAACTTTTGGAACATGAAATCTTGGTCCAAATGGGATTTTTGCTGGTGTTCCTAATTAAGATTCTCTTCAAAACTAGGCCAGCCATGTTCTCCAGTTGGCAGTCTGTTCAGAATCGTTCTGTAAACATGCAGGGGCTTGTACAAATAGGGAGGCTTTACTTTCCCACCCTAAAGAGGTCCTGAAATAAATCCCAGACAACTCTAGGGGTGTGCCTTTGCCACAAAAATAGTGGCATTCATTGAGAGCTGCCTTACTGCATTCAGACAGGCTGGGCAGCTCATTGGCCCTGGGAACCAGCTGGTGGTAGGTTGGTTCTATCCAGTCTGCAGAGGCCTGTCTTTGCTTTGCATTCTGGGGCATCTGAAACCTTATATTTAGCTGATGCTAGTACTCACATAGTGACAACGAGACTACGATATTTGATCAGGGCACCAAGCAACCTCGGAGCTTTACTTGACTGGCATCTGGTGTCTTTGTACACTTGGAGACAGATTCATGAATTTCCACAACTCAGACTTCTGTATTGTTGTCCAAGAAAGAAAGGAGGGGGCTTTCACATTCTGCTCTGTTACCAGCATAGGTGGTTGTGGGTGACAGTCATTCAGCCTAAAGGTTATGTTCTCAGGCATGGAGAGCCAGAAGTGAGAAACCTTCTTCAGCTCAGAGCTGGGACTATTTGGACAAGTCAGCCTTTGCTGAGTGCATGAACAATCTATTCTCAAGTCCATGTCATATCCCTTAACTCTTTGCTTCTCCATACCTGGTTCAGTGTCTACAAAGGGCGTGTGCTACTTTTCCTGCCTTGATGGGCTCTTCCAGTCCTTGAGCTGATCTAAGCACCATTGCTTGTCCCTCCAGTCAGATGTGAGACCAGGGGCTGAGTTGCAGTTGTATCCATTCTCCACACTTCATATAAACACTGGTGTATCAGTTCCTTTTCTCATTGCTGTGACAAAAGCAACTCAGAAGGAAGGGTTCATTGTGTCTCTGAATTTGAGGGCACAGTTCATCACCATGGGGAGGTTAGAGTGGCAGGAGTAGAAGGGGCTGGTTACCGTGCATTCACATTCAGGAGGCATGGAGAGGTGAATGCTGGTGCTCAGCTTGCTTTTCCTGTCTATTCCGTCCCCTAGGATGGTGCTGTCCCCACTCAGAGTGAGTCTTCCCTGCTTAGAAGAAACTAGACATACCCAGAAGTGTGTTTCCACGATGACTCTAAATCTTGTCAAGTTGACAATGAAGATTAGCAACAACAAGGGATTTTCACGAGGAAATTTGCTGTGAGTTAATGTAAGTATAGTACACATACACACACATACACATACACACAAGTGCATACACACTGTATAGTACACAAAAAGTACAGCATCACAAAATTGCAAGCAATTTAACATAGCTGTTTAGTGTGGCTGAGGGGCGGTATAAAGATCCCATGTGTTCAAGTATCGTGTAGGGCAGTATTCATGCAAGGAAGGGGTGCGGTCCTCAAATTCTGCCCTGTTGGCTTGGAAGAAAGGCCAGGGGCTGCAGCTGAGTGTGGGCATTAGGGATAAGCTGGCGGGCATGCCATGTGGGCAGGTGGGCACAAGTGTGTGCATATCTCTCTAGTGCTCACAGTTTGGGGAGCATGAGAACCCAGGATTGCCAAGTGCCCAAGTCCTGGAGTGGTCATCATGTGCTTTTCCTTAGCAGAGAGCACGGGGAATCCGTGAGCAAGGAGGAGAAGGCCTACACCCTGTTTCCTTCCGCAGGTGGAATTGTGACCAATTTTGACATTGCAGAGATTGCTCAATCCAGAGGTGCTCTTACAGGAGGGGGCAATTCTTTCTGACGTTTGGGATGCTGAAAACATATTCAGATTTTCCCAGTATGCCTTTTCTACCAGGGAGTGGGCAGACCTCTCTAACCAAGTGCCTGTCTTCGTCTAATTGGTAGACTGTATATGAACACATTGAACTGTCTACCTCACGGAGCTAGCTGTTGTCACTGAGTTCATTTTTTTATCAGTGAACTTTTTGCATTTCTGCCAAACATGGTGCCACAAATAATCTCAATGTTCAAGAAACTGATGGCTCTCAAATTCACAGTCCTCCTGAGGGGTATCGTATCATTTGGGGATGGCCAGTGACTGCTTCATCAGACTTTCTTTCTTTTTCTTTGTGTGTGTGTGTGCGCGTGCTTATGCACGTGTGCACAGGTGCATGTTCAAGTGGAGGCTGCAGGACAATTTTGAATGCTTTCTTCCTCAGGAACTCTATCTGCCTCCTTTGAGACAGATTTTCTCACTGTCCTGGAACTCACCAAGTAGGCTAGACTGGCCAGTTAGCAAGCTCTAGGGATCTGCCTGTGGGTACAGGGGACTGAGCTCAGGTCTTCATGCTTGCAAGACATGCACTTTACTGAGCTATCGCCAAAGATCTCATCAAAACCTTTCTTAAGAAACAGGCACACAGGATTACTGGCAGGCTCTGTGGCTCAACTTTACACTTCTTCGCTTGAGCTTACTCAGCTTGTGATAGTAGCTTCATCTGGATATATGTTGTATGTATGTGCTTAGAAAACTCTCTGAGATAATTTTGTATGCTGTTGGCTTAGAACCAGTCTCCAGAAAGCCCTGCTGCGATATTAATTTACACAAAATCCTTGTAGAATTTACCTTCTCTATCAGGTTTTTTTAAAGCAGAAATCTTGAAACAATCCCAAAATTACAGAAAACTTGTAAGCATAATGTAGGACCCACTTGAGGTCAAATTGTCTGTCTGATGCCCCATAATTTTTCACATATTTTAGTTTGTGTTTCCTACAGAGAAAGCACACAGGTAACATTTTTTTCTTTATTAGTTAGTTTTGTATTCAGCAAATACAGTCAGTTTGGTACCATTATTATGCTCATCCGTGACCTACCCCCTCCCCTTGGCCCCTCCTTGTTGAGGTATATGGGTCATGCATTGTGGAGTTAGCCCACAGTTATGGGTAAGATAAATGTCTCTGCATATCGTGACCCAACATGTGGCTCTGACATTCTTTCCGCCCCCTCTTCTGCAAAATTTCCCTGAGCCATGTTGGGTTCATTTTTGGTCTGCTTCAGTGATGAGGTGTTGGGGGCCTCTGAGGCTCTGGCTCTCTGATTTGGTAGGAGTTGATTTTTCTCTGTGCTGAACTCTTTCCCCCTTGTGCTGGTATCCGGTTCATCAGGAAAACAGCCCCCTTGCTTGTTTCTCCAATTTTTCTTAGTTTCAGCTGGGGCCCTTTTGAGGTATTATGGGGTGGCTCTCTCCTTAGGATCTACATCTATCTGAAAAAGAGAAGCAGATTCTCCAACGGAGAGTAAGTTAGCACCAGGACAAATGAGATAACCCTTACTTTTTTTTTTATAGAGAATTTAATAGGTGTAGGCCCTCTTGTAGCCCACAATTGACGGTAGCTTGATATTGGAGAGTGGGCTTATGTTTGGATCTGGTTCTGACTTGTTTCCCAGCTCCAGCTATGGGTCCCATACCAGTGAGGGGATCAGTTGGCCAAATTGAGAGCAGTTGGTTCCCCACCATGGCTGTGTGCCACCACTGCACTTGTGTGGGCATCACAACAAGTTATTTGCTGCTAAGTAGGTTAGACCATGCATTGCTTCGACAGATATTGGTCATTTTCCCCCAGTCGCCCATGTAGCACCTTCTGGCACTAGACGCGCTGACTGTCTGGGGACTGACTCTCTTCCAACTTCCAGCCATGCCATTTTAATTTGCATGTCAATCACATAAGGTGTCTTCAGCAGTAGGGACTTACCACTAGCCTTTGGTGGGTCATCAAGTACTCTGACAGAAATCTGTCTGTCTTTTAGGAAACCTTGTAGGTCTCTCTGATCAAAAGCTCATTGTGGATGATAGCCCCATGCTGGTTCTGGGAGTTATGGGTCAGTGCCCACTAAGAAAATGAGGAAAAAGATAACTAATATACAAGAGTTAGAGATGAGAGAGAGGGAGAGGGGAAGTGAGGGAGGGAAGATGTAGAAGATTAAGGTTAGTCTTGATCTTACCCTCTCCAGTGTCATGTGGTTCAGGTGTTCCCTGTAAGGGCCTGGTGAAGGATCAGCCATTTGTGCTGTCTTTTAGTAAGTAGAAAATTATGGTACCATTGCCATTTGGGTCTAGATTTGTGTTTCCCACCCCTTTGATGCCCTCCCCCTCCTCCCCTTCCATCCTAGTGTCTAGTCTAGGAGATGCTTGCTGGGTATGTAAGGTATCTTGGGTAGATTCAGGTTAGGTGCTGTAGATGAGTGAGACTATGTGGCGATTTTTTTTCTGTGATTGGGTAAGTTCACTGAGAATGATCTGTTCCAGGTTCAACCATTTTTCCTCAAATTTCATTGTGTCATTTTTTTCTTACTGCTGTATAGAATTCCATTGTGTAGATATACCACATCTTAGTTATCCATTCTTCTAGTGATGGACATCTGGGTTGATTCCAGCTCTTAGCTATTACAAATTGAGCTGCCATAAACATGATTGAGCAAATCTCTCTAGCCTGTGGTTTGAAGGTTTTAGGGTAGATGCCCAGTAAGGGAATAACTGGGTCTGTTGGTATCTCTATACTCAGCTTTTTCAGAAGTCTCCATATTGCTTTCCAAAGTGGTTGTACCATCCTACATTCCCACCAACAGTGGATGAGTGTTCCTACTTCTCCACATCCTCGCCAGCATTTATTTTTATTTGATTTTTTGATGTTAGATATCCTTATTGGGGTAAGGTGGAATCTCATAGTTGTTTTAATTTGCACTTCCAATATCTCATGTATAAACACAATGCCCTTATCATAATTTCGATGAAACCCCGTCTCAAAAAAGGCAGATGACCAAGAGAGAGACACTCAATGTTCTCTTCTGGCCTCTGAGCATATGCATCTCCTCACACATGTGCACACATCATATAAAACACCACAGCACAATACGACACACACACACACATACACACACACACACACACACACTCCCCAGAACAGAACAAAAGAGACATAGTTCTAGCTGGACATGGTTGCACATGGAATTTCAGTATTCAGGAGACTGAGAGAGAAGGACTGAATTTCAGGCCAGCCGGAGCTACATAGCAAGAAAAGAAAATCTACATTTCTACAATCTAGTCTTCTGACCTCATTCAAATATTACCAGTTGTCCCACTAGTGACCTGGGTAGCAACAGCTCTAATCCAAAACCCTGGATGTCCCCGGTTGTCATGCTGCATTAGTGTGTCAGCCTGAGGGACTTCTTGATCTTTGCTTGACTTTCAGGACCTTTCCACCTCTGACTACTGCAGGCTAGTTTAACGAAGGATGACCCTCAACTTCAGTTTGTATGAGGCATTCCCATGATTATATATTTTTATTTTTTATTGATTTTTTTTAATAAAAAAGGTTTTACTCTTAGACACTTTTACCCCTGTTTCCTTCAGTGGGGTTATTTTTATTCATTGTGGAGACCAAGAGACCCCAGTCAATTTCTGGGGGGTGTGGTGGATATAGTGCATCAAGTTATTCCTACCAACCCTGAGGCTCTTACAATCTAGTCATATTTCTATGGAATGAGTTTTTTGTTACTTCTGGTGCTGTGATCCTTTTTTTGTTTTTTGTTTTTTTGTTTTTTGTTTTTTGAAGTAGGGTCTCACTCTAGCTCAGGCTGACCTGGAATTTACTCTGTAGTCTCAGGGTGGCCTTGAACCCACAGCAATCCTCCTACCTCTGCCTCCTGAGTGCTGGAATTAAAGGTGTGTGCCACCACACCTGGCTGCTCTGATCTGATCTCTTTTCAACAGACTTTTGACTTTCTGGTCATCCTCGATTTGGCTTGCAAGAGCTGCACTTATGAAGTTGTCAAATTGTATTTGTGACTCTTTGAAAAGTCCCAAGTCTTTACTGAAGACGTCATTCTTTTCTGGCACCATGAGACATCCCCAACTCATTATTACTGTTTGTGCCTTGGTCATGAATTATCCACTTACCCAAGGAAGCCTGATTGCTTTTAATGGAGAAGGGCATTAAAGGCCACACTCTGGGTGCTGCTGGGTGATCCCGATGCTACTGGAATGCTGCTTTCTCAGTGAGCAGAGATAGGATATGTGTGCAGGTGGGAAAAATAACTATGGACATATAAATGCACATACCCATCGCCTCTGTGGTGCTTGACCTTGATTGTCAACTTGATAGGATTTAGAACACTTGGCAGATACACCTCTGGTCATTTCTGCAAGGGCATTTCCAGAGAGGTTTAGCTGAAGACAAAAGATTCACCCTGAGTATGGGTGTCAATATTTATTTCATGAGGCTGGAGTCTGACTGAATGAGAGAGGCTGTGACGAAGTCTTATGATTTGGATGACGAGCTTTCCCTTGGCTTCAAGGATAGTCTCAGCTAGTTTGAATTAGCCCTGAACTTGAGCTGACATCGACCCTCTGCCTACGATGGGTGAGGACCCCCAGCACGACAGCATTGGGCTGCACTTGTTATGGTCCTGGGGGGCGCTTCATTTGTGTCTGCTCTGAGCTCCACCACACGTGCATCAATGCATTAATTCATTGTTATTGTCACTGTTGGTTCATTGTTACTTCTGCTGCCCAAACACAACAACCAACCAATCAGAAAAATGCTCACAGACTTCAATGTCTCCTGCTCATGCTACGGGCAAGGGTTATTGCATAGTGGTTTTAGGCAAAAAACCACCACCAACAACAATAGCACAATGACAAATCACAGTTCCTTTTCAATCCAGGTGTCACCTAAAGACTATATGATTTCACTTGACCATTGTCCCTTGTTTGGCTGCTTCCTGTTGTCTCACTACAACGATCCCATCCCTAAAAGATCTTTCTGCCTCTATCATTATTTAGAAACTTGGTGCCCCTTTGGCAAGAGTCATTTCAGCATGCCAGCTGCCCACATGGTACAGGATATCATGATGTCAGAGCAGTCTGTCACAGGACTCAGGTCCCCAGTGGCACTGATTCTTTGCTACTCACCAAGCCCTTGCTTCTTGTCTTCCATTCAGAGCAGGGCACATGCAAAACCGTGGTCAAAGCACCTCATGTTCAGAAAGGTGAAATCTAAGTAGATGCTTGCTCAAAGCTTCCCGAAATAATAGGAACTTTGCACTGTTGTTCTCACGTAGTTTCTTTCAAGAACACGACCAACCTGTGGGTTAAGTGTTGATGTAGGCGATGCAGCTCCAGGTGGGAGGAATGCTAATTTTGTAAATACAAAGTCCTCTGTTGTTGACGTTCCCTTCCGGGATTTTTTTTTTTTTCGTTAAAAAATACTTAATGGAACAAATGACATGACAAAACCATCTGAAAGTGTCTGAAACACGAGATCCGCCTCCACCCGCCTCCAGATAGCATGCTGACAGCCTGAATGCTTGTTTTCCACAGCGTCTCCAGGCTGGCTCAGCCCCATCCAGGGTCTCTACACTCGCTCCATCCACCTCCACACCCGTGGCCTCTATCTACCTCCATGTCCTTTTGGGGGCTGACCTGAACACCCTCTGCCTCCACCTCCTTGCCCTCCACTGAGGCTGAATGGGAGTCCTCCCCTTGAACCTCCTGAACCCCTGCAACACCCCTCACGAGAGCTCATCTTTTGAAGGGTGACTGGAAGGAACAGTTTCCTGCTTCTGGATTTTCATGATCTTCCTGCTGTGCTTCAAATGTCAGTTTTCAAATTCCATTCACACTGCGAGAGGAAAGAGTTTGGGCAAAATGAAGGGGTTGAAAATCTCTTTCCTCAGCGGACCCACAATTCCCACTCTGACTGAGTCAGAGTATCCTACAGATGTTCACTAGAATGGCCTCCTTTGGAGAATCAAAGAGGATGTTAAAGAACACAGAAAACACAGAATGAACACACACACACACACACACACACACACCTCAAATGGTTGGAAGACAGGATGCTGAATGGACTCCATCAAGAAGAGCCGAACATTTAAAGCCATAGATGTGTTAATTCTACAATATTGATTAACCAAAGGATTGCACTGTCCATCTTCATCATGCACACATGCTATCAAAAGCAAAAGAGAAATGAGGCATGGTGCCACACACCTGTAATCCCAGCAGGCAGAGAAGGCAGAAGTCTCAGGAGTTCAGGGTAATCCTCATCTGCCTAGTGAGTTGGAGGCTAGCCTGGGTTATTCTAATTCCTGGAGAGGAGAGGATAGGCTAAGAGAGAGAGAGAGAAAGAGAAGAGATGTTTTTAAAAACCCAACCATGGTGGGAAGAGAATGTAGTGCCTTCACTTTGCTTCATTCCTCTCTGTAGGCAGAAACATTGCTGCTCAGAGTCGGGTGGTGGATGTAGGACATTGGGTACCTGGTCTTAATTGTCATTGTATGCCAAAGGAGAGAAATGTAGGTAATAAGGCAGGGATAACAGTTGAGGAAGTGTTAGCTGTACAGAGGTAGGACTGTCCAAAGTCCTCCCTCCCATGAGGAAACAACATCAGGGATGTGTGTACCGGTTCCTCGAGGAAGGTGGGCCATGCTGTCATAGCTTCCACAAAGCTAAACTCACAGGATCTGTAGATAGCAAAGTGCTTACAATAAAGCCAGCTCAGTCCAGGATGTCCAGAGAATCCCTGAAGAGATGCTTGGAGAAATAACTGATGCAGGATGATTGTTATTTGTGACAGCATTGATATTCAGACTGGTGTGGACAGAAGAGCACAGTGTTGCAGTTGGGTAGTGCATGAGAGTGTCTGGATTATGTGAGTGAACTTTTTCCCTGATGGTGGACAAGGTGTTGCAGTCCGGTTCGCATTGCTGGTAGAAATCACCCAACCAAGAGCAGCTTCTGGGAAAAAGAGGTTTATTTTGGCTTACAGGCTCAAGGGGAAGCTCCATGATGGCAGGAGAAAATGATGGCATGAGCAGAGGGTGGACATCACCCCCTGGCCAACATAAGGTGGACAATAGCAACAAGAGAGTGTGCCAAACACTGGCAAGGGGAAACTGGCTATAACACCCATAAGCCCGCCCCCAACAATACACTCCCTCCAGGAGGCATTGATTCCCAAATCTCCATCAGCTGGGAACCTAGCATTCACAACACCTATGTTTATGGGGACACCTGAATCAAACCACCACACAAGGTGAGCTGATCAAGCAGGAAGGACTCACTCACACTGGCCATGTGACATACTCACAGCCTGACTGGGAGACTGGAAGGCCTGGGGACATTTTCTTGTTCCTGTTGGTTGCTTATTTAAAGACACCTCTTGAGCCTTAACAATCCCAATTCTTATGGGAAAATGATGTGATGGAAAGACTTGAAGAAGTTCAATTTAATATTAATAATTTTGTTGTTTAAGAATAAATAAGAAGCCTGTAGAGATTGCTCAGTGTGCAAGTGCTTGCTGTGCAAACAGGAAGACCTGATTTCAATCCTTAATACCCACATAAAAATCCTGGGTGTGGTGATGTGTGCTTGTAAGTTCAGCACTGGTGAGGCGAAGATAGAAGGATCTCTGGAGCTCACTGAGCAGCTAGTTTAGCCTACTTGCCAAGTTCCAAGCAAGGAGAGACTGTGTCTCATAAAGACGTGGATAGCATTCCTGAAGGTAATATCCAAGGTTGTCCTATGCCTTATACATTCATAAATATGCACATGTACATCCACCTGCATACCCCCCCCCCCACTCATAGAACAGTTGATGGTCATCAATTGTTATAGTAAACTCTTAAATGTTTTCCTCTTGGTTAGTTCCCATGGCTCTACATTTCTATCACTTGGAAACACTTTAAATGTTAAGATATTGAAGTGTTACATACTGCTTAACAGAATCTTGACACTTTTGTTGTTATCGTCTAACAAACAAAATCACTTCCTGCTAGCTCTTTGTGGGCCTGGGCATTACAGCTCATACCCTTGCCCTGGCCACTTGTGGCACTGAGAAGACTCTGTCATGCCTTGCTGTCCCTGGCCTAATTCATCTCTCTGAACTCTCCTTGGCTTGGGCTGGGCTCTGCATCTACAGTGACAAGAGCATACCTTGAAAGTGCATAGAAATCTACATGAACTTGAGGTTCCTAATCTCCAGCAGGAAATGAAAGCCAGGCAGACTGAGGAAGGCCTGCTTGGAAGGAGGAAATGTTTCTAGAGCCATCTGACACCTGCCAAGTCCTGTGTGGCTCTTTGACTCACACATGTTCAGAACTCACGTGTGGGTGGCGGTCTTTGCTTGGACCGAATTCCCAGCAGAAAAGTCTGTTGGGGATCTAAGATAGGAGTTGGGTAACATTTTGCCCTTGGGGGTTTGTGTGAAGGGAAATATCACGCAAAGTCTTTTTTAGCTGAGACTTGTGTGATTCTATGGAAACAAGGCAGCCGTGCTGAGAATACTGCACAAGGCAGGAAAGCTGAGACAGGGATGCTTTGAGTCCGAAAGTGGGGAGGAGAAGGAACAGGAGCGACGGGATGGATGTGGGATTGTACTCAGCCATTCACTTTTGTCTGGGGGGATCTGCAGTAAGAACTCTTTCAATGGGGATCCGAGAGGGAATTATTGGTTCAGTTTTCAGAAGAGCTTTGGGCAAGAGAGAGAAAGTGGGTCTGGATGTCTCATTGTCTCAGCATCTTCAACCTTGTCCTGATCATAACATTTTGGTGTTTCTCTGGCCTACTTACAACAGTGGAACCATAAGAAAAGATTTCATTTGAATGGTGTTTTCTGTTTATTGTAATATTGTGCTGGAAAACCCCTGAAGGCTCAGAAATTCCATTCAGAGATTGCCTGCAGGCACAGGCATAAGACTGGGGCAGAGCTGTCTAGCCTGTCCCCCCCATCCCTGTTTGTGATGTTGTCTGTCCCTTTCCCTGTACCCGACCCATCTGCGACACTGATTACAGAGCTGAGGCACACACTGCACGTGTGGCAGATGGCCAGATGGCTCTTGAGGGCAGGGTACGTATATGATATTTATATACACACAAACATGCCCAGAGCATCTGCTCCTCTGTGCCTCCTTGGAAAAGAGGGAGACATGGCCTCCCTAGGTCAGCAGCCCCAGGGCACTGTTGTGGCTCAGTAACCATCAAGGTATAGGAGCACAGGGCTTGCTTCTCTGTTGTCCCTGTTAATACCATGGTTTAGGGCTGGGGAGATGTATCAGTTGATAAAGTTCTTGCTTTGCAAGCATGAGGACTAGAATTTGATCCCAGCACTCATGTGAAAATGCTAGACATGGTGGCACGTGCCAGTCACCTCAGCACCGGGGAGACAGGAGGAGCCCTGGAGCTCACTGGCCAGCTTGAAGAGCTTTGGGCCAACAAAAGAGGCTCAAAAATATGTAGATGCCATTGCTGAGGAATAACACTGTTCATTATCCTCTGGCCTCTGTACACACCCGTGTGCACCTGCACACACACACACACACACACACACACTTAAAATAAACTCTTGCCTTAGGGTTCAGGAAGTCATATTTCACTCTTTTTACCCCCACCCCCCATTCTAGGAATGGAACCCAGGGCCTCATGTGTGTCAAACAGATGCCATACCACTGCCTACTCTCCTTGCAGCCCTTCCTTCCTTTCCCCTTTGATCATACTGAGATGCACAGTTGGGAAGACAGACTGAAGATGAAGAGGTCTAACGAGGAGGGATGGCTATTGATCACAGGGCATTGAAGTTGAGGCTCCCAAGAACATAGCCAGATGCACGGTCCTGTACACTAATTCCAACTCCAGAAGACCAAATCTTCCCTACCTTCATCTGCTTTCTTCAGACCACTGTGGCTTCATGTTAAATTACCTCATTAAAAAATTATATGTGACAAGAAGCTATGAAAGAGAGGGACCTTTATCTAAGATTGAATATAAATGAGATGCATGGAGAAGAGTTTCACGTAAGAACTTACTATAATCTACACAGATCCTGTCGTGGGAAAGATTTTGAAGATGTCTAACAAGTACCCATTCATCAATGTCCCTGGGCAACAATTAGAGTCAGGGTGGCTTCCACACTCACTGTGAACTCGACATTAGGTCCAGGGTCCTATTTTGGAATTTGACGTAGGAGCATTATGACATGGATTCTGGTGTGGGTGTGTAAATGCTGGCGCCCTGAAATCTCACATAATGAACACCTGTGGAAACGCTGGGTCCTTTTTGGCACTTGTACTGAGGTGCTGACTACTCTGTCCCTGTGCGTCCTGTGTACATGTATCACCTGCCCCTGCCTTCGGTGTACTCTTGCCCCCTCGAGATACTCCCATCACCTCCTCTAACCTGGAACCTTGGTGATTTGGTTGTGCTAAGAGTTCGGCTGTCATTCCAGACAGCAGGCAAAAGCAGAACTGAGCTGCTCCGTGGTTCACCACTTCTGTGCTTAGAAGGCGGTGGCTGTTACCCTCTTGGAAGGAGTGACCCTGCCCTGTCTGGTGAGGGGCTCTTCTGTGTGGGAGGAATGGTAGTGGTCAGTACTATCCCCTGCTGGCTGACTCCTTATCTGTCTGTTCCTGTGCACATTTCAGGGGTTTCTTGACTGTGCCAGCTCCATGGCTCTGGAGCACCTGCAGCTAATGATTTTTGCCAGCACTGGTCCTTATACGACCCTTAGGCCCCGTAGATGAGCTCTGGTCACTAGCACAGACCCATCCCCAGTCATGTGGACTTCCTAATGGGCTTTGGTGTCTTATTTGATGACAGATCATCATAGTCAAGGGTCCTTCAACATCCAGCCCATGCCTACTGTTTTGTTCTAATTTAATGCAGTAGGAAGTCAGCACATGGCTTCCTTGGGACTTGGCAAGCTCTGTCCATAGAACTCTATGAACTAAGGGGTTCTGGGATGCCTTCCTCCTGCAAATGAAACAAAAGTTTCATTTCTAGATTCTTTTCTGGTTGCTGGCTGGCTCTAAAGTTGTCTCCTAAGAAAAGGAGCTGATAGTCAGCTCTGTGGGTCTCTCTTGGGTAGGTGGGTGCAGCCAGGGAAGAGAGGTGCCAAACATCAGCTTATATACCTTGTGCGTGTGTGTGTGCGTGTGTGTGCGTGTGTGTGTGCATGCATGTTCATGTGTGTATGCCTGTGTACTGATGTGTGCATGTATACTTGCATGCATGTAGTGGCCAGAGGATAACCTTTGTTGATGTTGATGTCATTTCTGGGGCAGTATCTATTTTTTTTTAGGCAGGATCTTTCATTGTTCTGATTAGTTTAGGAGCTCCAACAATCCTGCTGTCTCCACCTCCCCAGCACTGGGGTTACAAGCGTGCATCACCACACCCAGCTTTCTTAGGTGGGCTCTGAGGATTGATGGCAGGTCCTCATGCTTATGCAGCAAGAACTTTACAAACTGAATTATTGTCTCAGCCTTCCATAGCCAGTGTTGACCACAGGGAACAAACAGAACTATCCTGAAGAGAAAGAGGATGTAATTCTAGAATGGAGTGGATGTAAGCATGCTGGCTCTCGCCCTAAATTTCACCCTTGGGAGACTGCTCGCCTGTTGGAGGAGGTCCCAGATGTTCACTATTCCTCCTCCTACAACACACTGCCTGCCCTCCACCATCTGCCCCAGCCCCGCGTCTCCCAGGCTCTCTTCACTCACTGCTGTCTTTGGGTAGCCAGATGCCTTTCATCTGTCCATGAACATGTCATGGCACCTCGCTTTGCTTCTCTGATTTTGTACCATAAATGTCAACTCTGTTCTTGTCTACACACATTAAAATATACTTTCCCTGAAGAAGGGGCATTGAATTACTCATGCACATCCCCCCTCCTCCCACTCAGCCCAAATTAGCTGCCATATATCACATGGCTAGTATCCAGCAGTCGCCTTACTCATTGACCTGAGAGGACACTAGGCAGTATGTGTGGACACTAAAGGAAGGATGGGGCTGGCAGAAAACATAGCAGATTGTTGGTCTTTCAGGGTACAAGAAAGGCAGAGTGGAGAAACCCAGGAGGAAAAGTCTATTCCTGGACAGTGATCCTCTATATGGAATTGGGAAAGTCACTCACAATGGTGGTAACTACAGGTTTCCTAGCTGCCATGTTAGAGACTTAAAAATTATTTACTTATGAGAGAGAGAGAGAGAGAGAGAGAGAGAGAGATAGTGAGAGAATGAATGGGTGAACCAGGGCCTTCTGCCACTGTGAATGATTTCTAGACACGTGTGCCACTTTGTGCATCTGGCTTTACATAGATATTGGGGAATTGAACCTGGGCCTTCAGGCTTTGTTAACAAGCTCTTTTAACCCCTGAACCATCTCTCCATCCCATGTTAGGGATTTAAAAATATTCTTTTATTGATAGCTCCCATACATATAAACAATATACCATGATCATAATCTACTCCCACAACCCTCCCTTTCCCCTTCCTGAATTCTCCTTCTACTGAATTCCTTCTTTCCAACTAGTTTGTCTTCTATTTTTAAAAATATTTTATTTGGGGCTGGAGAGATTGCTTAGTGGTTAAGCGCTTGCCTGTGAAGCCTAAGGACCCCGGTTTGAGGCTCGATTCCCCAGGACCCACGTTAGCCAGATGCACAAGGGGGCACATGCACCTGGAGTTTGTTTGCAGTGGCTGGAGGCCCTGGCGCACCCATTCTCTCTGTCTCTCTCTGTCTCTCTCTCTCTGTCTCTCTCTCTGCGTTTCTTGCACTGTCTGTTGCTCTCAAATAAATAAATAAAAATAAACAAAAAATTTTAAAAATACTTTATTTATTTGAAAAAGAAATAGGCATATATATGGAGAGAGAGAGAGAGACAGAGAGAGACAGAGACACACAGAGAGAATGGGTGCACCAGGGCCTCTATCCACTACAAATGAACTTCAGACATTTGTGCCACCTTATACATCTGGCTTACGTGGGTACTAGGGAATTGAACCTGGGTCCTTAGGCTTCACAGGTAAATGCCTTAACTGCTAAGCCATCTCTCTTTTATTTTGATATAATTATTTTACCCTCTCCTATTATGCAGATCTTTTGTAGGTAGTGTCAGCCACTCTGAAATCATGAATATCAAGGCCACTTTGTGTCTGGAAGACAGTATTGAAAGCATTTCTACCATTTTCTTGCCTCTTACAGTCTTTCTACTACCCCTTCCACAATGGTCCCTGAGCCTTGGAAGGTGTGATAGAGATGTTGTACACAGTGCTGACTACTCTACAGTCCCTTCTTCTCAGCACTTTGGTGAGTTTTGAGTGTCCCCAGTGATCATCACCATCAGAAAACAACAACAACAAAAAGCTTCTCTAAGAAAAAGTGAGAGTAGCATTAATACATGGACATAAACATAAGTATTTAGAAAACAGTTTGTTGGGCATTTAGCCTGACAACAGTAGTAGTTTCCCTCCTGGGCTTATGACCTCCTAGGCCATAGGCTTTCATTAGGTTTTCAGTACCAGGCAGCAGGCCTCCAGTCTAATCAGAGCAGTTGGTTTCTCCCAAAGCAGACATGCCACTATTGCATTAGTTGGTATATTAGACCTGACTGATGAGCCATAGAGCAACATCAGGGATTTTTCTTTCCAAAATCTAATTTTACACACACAAGAAAGCTAGTGAGTAAGTGAGAGCCATCATCACCTCCTTTTTTCAGGTGAAGTAACTTAGAAGTAATGACTGTATGTGTGATTTTAGTGCCTCCCTATCATGGTAAGATTGAGCAGTCTGAATGGATTGAGAGACGTGTACAAGATCAGCACTCCTCTGGGCATACCTGTGAGGGTGTCTGTAGACACGGTTAGATCATGAGAGGTCTAATCTGTGACAGTTAGATCATGAGATATCTGATTTGTGAGAGGATCTGCAGAGATAGATCAGGAGAGGTCTGATCTAATCAGTGGTTTAATCCATCCATGGGGTCAACATTTGTATAGCTATTGGGAGGTAGAACTGTGGATGGTGGGGCTTGGCTAGAAGAAGTGGATCACTGGCTGGGGGGGGGGGGCTATCCCTATGGCTACATTTTCCCCTGGTTCTTTCCTGTTCCAGCTCCACTCTGCTTCCTGTCTGCTAGGATGTCAGCTACTCTGCTGTCCCCTCCCCACCATGATGGAAACTCTGAAACCAGGAACAAAATCCAACCCTTGCCCCTTACTGTGGTTCTGTCAGTATTTCATCCTCGTGATGAAAAGTTTGATGAATATACTCCAACCCTTAGGTGCAGGGGGATAAGCAAGCTGTTTTCCCAAGTTCTTGTATCCCATGATGCCTGGAGTGGTCTGGTCAGATGGGAGCCAGCCAGAGAAGGAAACAGAAATGCATCGGGATATGGGCTGCTAGAGTAGAGAGAACCCTCAATGTATTAGCCAGGGCTCTCTAGAGGAACAGAGCCAATAGAATGAATCTGTATTATAAAGGGGGTTTATTGCACTAGCTTATATCAGTCCAACAATAGCTGTCTGCAGGCTTGAGGGTCGAGGAATCTGGTGGCTGCTCAGTCCACAGGGCTGGTTGCCTCAGCCTTCCCAATCTGGCACTGAATGCATGGAGGGCTGCTGGGAGCCACAGGTCTTCAGTCCACATTGGAAGGCTGATGAACTTGGTTCCAATGCTGACGAAGGACGGTTGAAAGAGGGTATGTGCTCATTCAAGTGAGTAGTGAGGGCAGCCGGGTAAAAGGAGCTGTGTTTTCTTGGAGCATCTTTATAATGTAGTCTACCACCAGAAGGGCTGTGCACCCTGGAGGAAGGACTTCCTCCCTTACTTATTACCGCCCAGACCCACCCAAGCGGAGTGTTTCTCCATTCCTGATTTGATCAAGTGGACCACAGTGTTAATATCACACTCTGCTTGTCATGATAGTCTGTGGAGGACGAGGTTGTCACTTTCCAGGCAATAGGGGCAGATACTGTGAAGAGGGAGGGGCAGGGTGTGATCAGCTAATTCAAGTATAACCATGCATGGTCAACAGTTCTATTTTTTGGTTTATTTGTTTCCTGTTGTGCTTGTAACAAACTTGCACAAAAGGAAAGGCTAAAAGCAATATAAATTTCTTCCCCGAGAGTCGTGGAGATCAGAAATCTAAACTTTAGGTGTTGGTGGGGTCAGCTTCTTCTTCGGGGCACTTGTCCCCACCCTTGGTTTGTGACCACATCACTCTTGTGTCCCCTCCCATCATTGCATGTCTTTCTCTCTCTCTCCCCCTCTTTCTCTCTCTCTCTCTCTTTTGACCTTGCCTCACTTTCCTGTGGAACTCTGAGATCATTCAGGAGCTCAGGAGGCTCAATCACATCTTCAAAGTCGCTTTGCCATCAAAGGCAACATTCAAAGATTCTGGGACTAGGACTTGGACACTTTTGAGTGATAATTATTCAGTCTGTCTTTGGTAGCTTCTGATACTTCTAATTTCTTCTCTACTAGGGAGTAAGAAAGTGCCATCTGCCAAGTACAGATAAGAGACGAGTCCCTATGTACCTAGGTTTTTCATTCCCTTGTATGTTTTGTGTTTGTTTGCCTGTGTGAAGGTGCGTGTGTATGTACATGTGTTCATGCACGCATGTGGAAGACAGAGAATCACCTCATCAGGAATGTGTTCTCCTCTTCTTGTGACAGAGTTTCTCTTTAAACTGCAGCCCGCCGAGTAGACTAGGCTGGCTAGCCAGCAAAGCTCCAGAGATCCACCAGCCTCCACCTCCCCAGTGCCAGAACTGTAGGTTTGTACCATTGCATCTGGCATTTATGTGGGTTCTTGTGGTGATTTGAATCAGATACTCTCATAAACTCAAGTTTCCTAATGACCTGGGCTTGATTCCCTAGTGCCCATGTAAAGCCAGATGCACAAAGTGGTGCATGCATCTGGAGTTTCTTTGCAGTGGCTAAAAGCCTTGGTGCACCCATTCTCTCCCTCTCTCCTCTGCTTGCAAATAAATAAATAAAAATTTTAAAAAGAACAAAAAAGATATTATACTCAAGGGGACTGGGGAGGTGGCTCAGAGGTGCAATTCCTCAGTACCCACATAAAGCCAGGTTCATGCATCTGGAGTTCATTTGCAGAGACAAGGGGCCCAAGGAAGCCCATTCTCTCTCTCTCTCTTTCTCCCATAAACAAGTAAAAATGTTATTTTTAATTTTAAAAATATTTTATTTATTATTTAAGAGACATAGAGAGAAAGAGGCAGATTGAGAGTCTGGGCATGCCAGAGCCCCTAGCCACTACAAACGAACTCCAGATGCATGCTCCACTTTGTGCATCTGGCTGACTTGGGTACTGGGGAATCAAACCTGAGTCCTTAGGCTTCACAGGCAAGTACCTTAACCACCAAGAAATCTCTGCAGCCCAAATGTTTTTTTCTTAAATGAATATTCTACGCAGTTTATATATCTATCCACTGGTGAATGGATGCAGAGAATATGTTACCTATATACAAAGGAATACTGCTTAGTTGTGAAAAGGCTCAAATCTTACCATTTGCAGTGATATGGATAAAACATTATGTATCATTATGCTAAGTGAAACAAGTCAAACATAAAAAGAAATATTGTTCACATATGATCTCACACATATGTGGAGAATAAAGAAGTTGATCTTGTAGAAATGGAGTGTAGAATGGTGGTTATCAGATGCTCGAGGTTGACTAGGTTACAGGTAGCCAGGAGTCAGGAGTTCTGGAGCATACCTACAGCTGGGTGAGTCTGGACAGTGGTGTGCCTATTGCAAAAAGCCAGAAGTATTTTGAAGGGTTTCACCAGGAAGAAGCAATCCATGTTTGAAGAGATAGATGCACTGAATCTGGTTTCATAATGAGCCACATATGGAAACGTCGCATGGGGCTCCATTCACATGCACAGTTTTTGAGTGCATAGGTATGAATTAGAACTAACTTTAATGTGGACTAGAAAGGTTGCTCAGTGGTGAAAGGAACTTGTTTGCTAGCTTGCCAAGCTGAGTTCAACTCCCCAGCACCCATAGAAAGCCAGATGCGAAACGGTACACTTGTCTGTGATACCAGTGTGCTATGGCAATGGGAGCTGGAGTCAGGAGAATCTGGAAGCTCTCAGGACAGCTGTACCAGCACATGCTCAGTGCAGTGAAAAAAATAAGGGAGGCCCTATCTCAAGCAGGGTGGAAGGAGAGGACCAACACTCCGAGGTTGTTCTCAGATCTCCACACATGTGGTGGCACACATACTCTTTATACACACACAGACACCATATACATACATATAAATTAAAACATAACTTTATAGAGTATTTCTACTTGACCTTTTATGCCAAGAGTTTATAAAGATGATCCAGAGTTTGTAATTCACTACTGAATTGTGGTTGGAAGAGGAGCAGAACTTTTGGTAATGGGTAGATGTGTGTGTGTGTGCGGGGGTAGTAAATAAAATAACTTGATTTTGCCGTGTATTGCCTTCAGGATTACACTTTTCTAATCCCTGAGGGTTGCCATGTGCTCTTTAGTTTCTTAGTTAGCTGATTGTTAGAAATTAACCGATAAACACGTCATGCATTGCGAGGTGGGTATGTGCTGGAATTTCTAGAAGGAAAATGAGTCAAAGTCAGATTTGGAAGGGGTCGTGTCTACTGATCTCCTCCTGTGCTCTTGTGCCTGGTCAGGGAAGCCTGGCAAGGGAGAACCCCTCAGGTCCTTTGGGGGTGACCAGGGGTTTGATAGGGTAAAGCAAGTGGTGGTCATGCTCAAGCTGGGAGGTATAAAAAGTGGGAATGGGCATGCGACATGGTGAGAGAGCAGAGAGAGACACAGAGAGCTGCTTTCCTAAAGACTATATTTAAAATTTAAATAAAATTTAAATCTAAATTTACAAAAAAGTTGGAAGATCAATACTACTAACACTTGGGATTTACCAACTATTGCCACCTAGCCACAATCACTTTCTCTCTTTCCTACACACATATACGAACATGTACACTATAATATCTGGCTGTAATAGCATAGTATGATGCTTATCTACATTTCTTCAGCAAATCAAAGGTTTCTTTTGTAGCTTTTATTTTCCAATGTATGAGAGGAAGAGATTTTTTTAATAGCTTGTAGATTTTCTGTGAGAATAGGAAAATTGAAGGAGTAGAGGAGATGCCTGAAGAGGATTACTAGAATCTTCCTGATGTAAATTATTCTTTAAGAGTCAGGACTTGCCACCAGCATGGTATCTGTTCCAAAAGCATTTATTCATGAGCTGTAGTGGCAGAATGCTGCCCTGAGTGCAAATCTACCCAGAGGCTAATCTTGAGGGACTAGAGTCTGTCCACACATGCAGGTACGGAGATTATGTTTGTCAGAAGTATAATAGGACATACTTAACCATTAATCCACTGCTCCTCAGACTACACTGTAGCACTCTTAAGAATCTCCGCCAGAGATTCCAGTGCAGAGGGCAGAAGTTTCAGTCATAAAAAAGGATTCTTTTACCTAAAGGATGACTTAAGCTGTTATGCCTCTTAGAAGTGAACTTTATAAAAGAATCTCTTTTAAAAAATCAAAATAGGATCAAGTACTTGCCATGCAAGCATGCGGAACTGAGTTCAGATCCCCAGCACCAGTGTAAAAGCCAAGCATGTTGGTGCACATCTGTAACCCCAGTGCTGGGGAAGTGCAGATTGGAGGGCCTCCTAGGGGTTACCGGCTAGCCAGTCTAGCTGGATTAGTGAGCTCCAGATTCTGTGAGAGACCTGATCTCAAAAATAAATAAATAAATAAATAAAAATAAGGTTGAGAGTAGTTGTGCAAGACACTTGACATCAACCTCTGACCTTCACACTCACATGCACATGTTTATACACAGACATAAACCTGTACACATATTAACATGCATTCACATACAAGCACATCACATACAGAGTGCTAAAAAAGATCAAAATATATCCGGGCACTTTCCCTTTTCTTTCTGTTGTTGTTTTCTGATTCAGTGTTGGTATGAAGCCAGGCTGCCTTTGAAATCAAAGTCCTCCTGATTCAGCCTCCCTGAGTGCTGGGATGACAGGCGTGGGCTGGCCTGCCTGGCAAAGTATAGATCATTTTAATTTCAAGTGAGTAATCCACTAATGATGACCTTTAAAAAAACTGCCACATACGCAGAAGGCCCACTCACTCATGCATCTGTCGTCCTAAAGTGCTTCAACGTTCTCCTGCTCCCGTGCCATGTGCCTGACTTCTCCACTTACACCCGGCTTTGGGAAGACTGCAGCAGGGCAAGTGAAACACGTCAAGGGTGATGAGATGTGGCAGTGGTTCCAGTGAAGGGAATGACTGAAACCCGAATCCAGGACGTCTGGCCCAGCTTCCCCTCTTCTTCTGACCGGAGGAGAGAAAGCCTGTACTCGGTGACCAGGCAACGTGAGTGGTCTTCATCCGTACATGTACCAGGGCTGGGAAGGTGGCTCAGCAGATGAAGGGCTTACTGTGCAGGTGCGAGTACCTGAGTCTGGGTTCCTCAGACCCCCTGCAAAGCCAGATGCTATAGCACAAGCCTGTGTAACCCCAGGGTGTCTGTGGCCAGAAGGGAGGTGAAGACAGGAGAATCACCCAGAAGCTTATGGGCCAGCTAGCTTGGGGAACACAGTGGTGACCAATGAGAGACCCTGCCTCAAACATGGTGGAAGGCAAGGACAGACACCTGAAGTTGTCCTCTGATCCCCTCCCCCGCCCCTCACACTGTGGCACATGCGCACTTGTACTCATGCACACACGTGTCAGTAATATGTATGCAATCAATTTAGAAAAATAAATATAGTCAGAAATCTGAAGAGATTGCCTCAGTGCGCCCCACTTACTCTGGGAAATGTTCTTAGCAGACTTTGAGAAGATCTAAGGTTGAGACCTACCTAGATGCAAGTTGGGCCCAGCACCTACCATGCTGTAAGTACATCCTGAATTCAATCCCCACCTTCTCTTTCTCTCTCTCTCTTTCTCTTTGTCACTAGGAAGTCTCTTCATGGAGTTTATATCTTGTGCCAATATTTTAGACCATGTCATCTAGCAGGACAGAAATAAAAAACATCCAGCACTTTCTTGGGGAGCTAAATATTATTTAAGAACAGTTTTCTAGCACCTACCGGGGTGCTACTAAGAGGCCCGCGATCTCAGGGGTGCAACAGGCACCTCCATCCTTGCTTTGTACCATGGGTTTCCATGTGCAGCTTGCGGACTTCGCAGGTGTCTGACAGGAGTCCAGGGAAGAATTCTGGGAGTAGGTCAGGTGCCAGGAGAGACATTATTCAGAACATTTTTTGTTTGTTTGTTTTTCGAGGTACGGTCTTGCACTAGCCCAAGCTGACCTGGAATTCACTGTGCAGTCTCAGGGAGGCCTTGATCTCATGGGGGTCCTCCTACCTCTGCCTCCCAAGTGCTGGAATTAAAGGCGTGAGCCATTATGCTCAAAGCATTTTCCCTTTCTTTCTTTCTTTCTTTCTTTCTTTCTTTCTTTCTTTCTTTCTTTCTCTCTTTCCTTTTCTCTTTCTTTCTTTTTTATGAGAAGTAGTTAGAAAGCTTAAGGAGCCCAAAAGGACCATTTAAAAGAGACCCAAGGATCCTTAGATTGGGTTTGGATTAAGACATGATGGATGATGAGAATTATTTCTGTATCTTCAATTTTTTTCATAAAGAGAAAATCAGCTAATTTGCAACAATATTCGCTATGCACAATTAGAGTAGCAGTGTCGTTGGGGAGGAAGCAGCTAGCCAGCTGAACAATAGTAAACACCAAAGTTTTATCTGTGTGGCAGTATGACTATATTAATTAAGATCCAGGAAGATTTGCTAATAACAGCTGGCTTAGTAATACCTGGGCTCTGTTGACTTTATACATTTAAAAGCCCATAGGAAAGTACTTGATGAATTTCAACAATTTTTCATGTCATGCGTGTAATAAATAGGCCTATTAATAAAACTCAATAACATTCGCACAATCCTTGTACCATAGCATAATATTTTTGAAATATGACACAGCTTTTCTCCAGCCTTCCTTGCTCCATGTGATACTTTCTTTCACTAATGCTGCTGGTGATTCCTGAAGTGGGCATGTGCGCAGAAGCAGGGGGAAGGGTGCAAGTTAGGAGATCTTCCTCACTTGATGGTACCTGGCCCATGGGTAAGAACAAGGCCATCACCGCCCCCCCCCCCCCAAGCCCTCTCACACAAGGACAAGGGTCCCAGGCTGTGAGACAGAGAGGGATGAGGAAAGATGCTGGGGGCCCACGGACAGAAGTGGCCAAGCAGGCATGTGTAGGACAGTTAAAGTGTGGCCCAGAAACCCCAAGGCGGACAGTAGCCACGAACTCCCCATTGGCTGTTTTGCACCCCCAGGGATAGCTCTTAGGTTAATCCTGACACAGAACTTCCTCTAAAATGCCCCCGGCAGTGCCTACAGGGCTGCGGTATGGAAATCCATTCACACAGTACAGGAGAAGGGCAATCCTCATGTGGGGGATCCCGAGTCAGGGCTCTCGTGAGGCTCTGCCTTTAATACAGGCACCTGAAGTTTTCATGCTGTGGGACCACATGAGTGTGAGTGCATTGGCATTGGAAGTGGGTGGGCAGAGATCCATCTCTTGTACTTCATTTATGTGTGTGTGTGTGTGTGTGTGTGTGTGTGTGTGTGTTCAGATGAGAGATATGCTTGCACATGTGTGCATGCAGGCATAGGCATGTGCTTGTGGAGGTCCAGGGGACAATCTCAGGTGTACATCCTAAGTACATCCTAGTCACCTTTTGTGAGACAGGGTCTCTCATTGGCCTAGAGCTCATCAGTAAAGAGGGTAGACTGAAGAGTCAGGGAGCCCCAGAGATCCTTCTGTCTCCAGCTCCTCAGCAGTGGGATTGCAAGTGTGTGCCATTGGCCCTGACTGTTTTTACACAGGCTCTGGGGAATCAAACTCTGGTCCTCATGCTTGCAAGATAAGCACTTTACCAACTGAGCCATCTCCCCAGCCTCTTGTAGTCTATGAACAGGTGAGATAAACACTGCTGGGCTGGAGAGGTGGCTTAGCAGTTAAGCACTTGCCTGTGAAGCCTAAGGACCCAGGTTCGAGGCTCGATTCCCCAGGACCCACGTTAGCCAGATGCACAAGGGGGCGCACGCGTCTGGAGTTCATCTGCAGTGGCTGGAAGCCCTGGCGCGCCCATTCTCTCTCCCTCTCTCTCTCTCTCTCTGCCTCTTTCTCTCTCTGTATGTCACTCTCAAATAAATAAATAAAAATAACAACAACAACAACAAAAAAAAAAACACTGCTGTCAGGGCTGTCTTTTCTATAATAGATATGTGACTGTTCTTCCCAAGGCAAAGGCTTTGGGTGCTCCTACCTGTCTCCAGGGCTCAACCACAGGTACAGTGGCCTTACTTTGAGGCCCATGGTATGACATCACTCAGAACCTTGTAGCCAATTCTCACCAACTATGTGCCCCCTGTAAGGGCAGGACCCCAGGTGAGTCACCATGTCCCACCAAACCCAGAGAGTACATGTGTCTTCATCCTCCTGTCCCCTGGCTGGCATCTCTCCTCATCAGGAAAACCCACTCTTTGCTTGCCCTGCTTCCCCTAACACCTCCCCCACCCCACCCCACCCCCACCACAGCGCACACACGTGGGACCGCACGCAGAGCCCAGGACAGCCACACTGCCTAAGTCAATCTTGCTCTCCCAACCCCACCTCCAGGAAGGATCGGGCTAGTGGATATTATGGTGCTTTGGTCTGTTGAAAGAAACCCATTAGGACTGGGGAGATGGCTTAGCAGTTAAGGCACTTGCCTGTGAACCCTAAGGATCAGGGTTCAATTCCTCTGTACCCATGTAAGTCTGATGCACAAGGTGGCACATTCATCTGGAGTTCATTTGCAGTGGCTGGAGGCCCTGGCACAACCATTCTCTCTCTCCATCTGGCTCTTTCTCTCTCTTAAATAAATAAATAAATAAATAAATATTTTTAAAAAGCCATTAGATAAACTAAGTGTAGCACTTTATTGAGGCAAAGAACGACTCATACACAGGGCAGCCAGCTGGCTGTATACGTCAACACAGAAGCAGGACAGAAATCCTTGAGGTGGCTGTAACAGCTGGACCTGGTTTGCTGCCATTCACTGGCTGACCCTGAATTAGGCTTGGTTTGTTGGCATACTAAGTTGGGCTGCAGCTTGTTACCCAGGCACTCAAGGTAAGGTCACAACCCCAGGCTGCTGGCCTCTTGCTGGTTTAGTTTAGCACCATGCAGATGTCTTTGTGAAGGCGAGGGCAGTCTGTTCATAGCAGAATTAAGCTTCCCAAGAGTGCATAATCCTCACTAGCCTACTTAGGCAAAGTTGAGCCTAGGCTTTTACTTTTGAGGGGAAGGGCACCTGAGAATGGGAAGAAAACATCTCTTGTACTGTGTCAGAAGCAAAATAAAGCCAAAACAAAGTGGAAACAATCTGTGCCACATATTTCTTGTGGGATTCTAGAATGTTGCCTACATTTTGGAAAATAGGCAGTCCCACAAAAGGTTATGACATCACTTCATTTTCTGTTACTGTAACAAAATGCCTCAGGCTGGGAATTTTTATACAGAAACATGGTTTACTTAGTTTATAGCTGTAAAGGTTCAAGGGCTTGCTCCCATCATTTGTATAGCTCTGATGAAGGTGTGTTTCATAACAAACTACATCACAGTGGAAGACATGCATATGAGGTGGAGAGACCATTATAAAGCAAGAGAGAAAGCCAGTGTGAGCTAGTAATGACTTCTCATTAAGCGACACCTTTTCAAGGGCCCACAATTCTTAATATCATTACACTGGTCTCAGATCTCCCAACACATGAGGCCAGAGGGAATACATTGAAAGCATTCCCAACCATAGCAGTTATGTACAGAGCTGCTATCTGGTCCAAGGAGTGCACTCCTAGGTATCTAACCGATAGAACAACTGCAGAATGTACATGCTGGAGGCTGGGGAGAGTGCTGAGGAACGCTGGCTTCTGGACCTCACAGCAGCTGTGGTGACCTGTACAAGACTTGCACCCCATTGGGCACATCAACATTCTGTCATGTCCCTGAGGAGCTATTGGCAACTGCCAATAGTTGCTGGGGGAGGTTTTTTGTGTATATGGGTTCAGTGGGGTCTCTTTCCACTGCAAATGAACACTAGATGCTTGTACCACTTTTTGTGCCCAGCTTATGTGGGTTGCTTAGATATTAAACCAGGGAGGGGACAGGGTCTGCAAGCAATGCTTTTAACTGCTGAGCCATCTCTCCAGACTCTGGGAGGCATTTTCCTCAGTGGTATAGCTACTGGTAAGTTACTCCGGTGTTGGGGAAATATTCCCACCCATGTTCATGCAAGTAATCCTATCTAAATTCAGTGTCACACACATGAACAAAAGAAGAGTTGAAAGTAGGAGGGGGATAAGGGAAGGTGATGGGGTGAATGTGATTAAAATGCAGTGCATACATGTATAAAGTTGTCAAAAATAAAATAAAATAAAATAATGAAAAAAGTACATTATTCAGGCCCCATGTGTTTGTATAGTTCTCCTGCTACTTATTTCTAGTTTTTTTTCCTGTTATGATCTCATATAATAAGAGAAATTATTTTTTAGAAGTCCCTATTAAACTTGCATATGTTCTTAGGAGCATCATTCCTGATAGCCACACAGTGGAGACACTGCTTCCTTAAAAAAAGAAGTGGGCTGTAAGATTCAGAGGTACGCCATTATAACTTGTGCCTCATGAGGCCCCGGGAGGTGCAGGACATGGAAGTTCCTTGCTGGCCTTATAGGTGATACACAGGTGACCGTACGGTCATCACTTGGTTGACATTTGTTGAAGTGAATTGAAATGATGTGAAAATAATTATTTGATAGCTACTTGTCTGCATGGATGTATGTTACATAGGAAGTGTTTACTTACTGTGGCCTACATGGCACAGGGCATCTTTCAAACAGGGTTCCAAGAAGCATCTGACAGGAAAGGTTGCTCACCAGTGGTTGGGCAGTCATCATAATTCGTGATGGAGCAAGGTAGCCTTCTTTTGTAGGTTGTCAGCTAGTGACACAGGCTCAAAAGAACATAGATGCCAACTGGTCCTAGTGAGACTAGAAGTCAGCTAAACCTGACTCGTCAAGATGGCCACCAGGGCCCTCTGCTTTACTTCCTGCTTCTTCCTCCTCCGAGGAGAATTTTTGCTGGCTTTTTTCTTAGTCCGCATTCCTCTTTCTAACCCACCAACCAATCAACCAGTAAAACTTATTCCCAACTCAATGCCTAATTTACACCCCCAAGGGTATAAGAAACCCCAAGGCCAGTCACCATGTGGGTTTTTGCTTAGCACCCTTCCCAACTCGGGAGCTTCCTGTTTGACTTTCTTTCATAAGAGAAAACTTGCAGAACTGGATCTTCTGTCCTACCTGCACTTGACAGTTCTTAGTGAGCCAGAGGACCACACCTTGACAGACACTGGCTTGGGGAGTTTCATAGGGACCGTTGAGTGTCTGGCACTCTAACCCATTTCTCTCAAAACTGGTAACAATAGGATAGTTCATTGTACATGGATAAAAACTGGCTGAAGTTTGAATATTTGCTTCCACAAAACTCATGCAGAAACTTGGCACTCAAGCACCCAACATTGTCATGGTGGGCCAGTAAGAGGACTGGGGTCCGAAAGGGATCCTCCCTCTTGAACGGAGTGATTGTTTTCTCACAGAAGCAGGTCGGCTGTTGTTAGAGGCTGGCCTGGGTTACCTCTCTTTTTTCATCCGCCTGCTTCCTCATCCACTTGTGTCCATGGAGCAGCATGTGGCTCTCAGCTCAAGTGGAGCCCATGCCAGCACCACGCTCTCCCAGAACTGTGAACCAATTAAACCCCTTTTCTGTGATCAATGACCCAGTCACGAGGACTGTTACGGTAACAGAAAACAAAGATACCATGTAGGCATCTAGGGTGCTAGACTATGCCTGTAATGACCTGGTTCTGTTTCCACCGCATCAAAGAAAGGTCAGGGAGTGTCAAGATGGTTCGGGAAGGAGTCTAGGAAGCTTAGCTACTTTGAATCCTTCTTGTCATTCCCATAGTTTCCAGGGTCCAAAAACATTCCAAGGTGAGAAGAAGTTTGGGATAGTCTCCAGGGAAAGGGAAGGGACACCATGGTGCAGAAATCTGTGACTGCTGGCAAGGCTGAATCCTATGAGCCGGTGCCTTTGTGTTTCTGAGGTCATCTCAGAGTGCGGGAGACATTTCTCCTGCACAGTGTCGGAAGTGGGCAGCCAGAGCAAGGAATTAGCTTCTATACCCTGTGCTTGGCACAAAGCCTGCAAGAGTGAAGGGCGCTCCAGGTCTTTAGCTCAAGGCCCGGTTGAGTCATATTTGGCCAGAGAGTAGCTCTGCAGCCCAGAGAATTCTGGCAACTCTGCAGGCTCCCCTGCCACAGATGGAAGTCACATTTCAGTTGATAGAGGACTTTGGGGATGGTGAAGTAGACTCAAAAAACAGACTCCCCGAAGCCCTCCAGCTCTCTTCTGCCAGTATGTACTTGGCACCATGTTCAACGTGAAAGTCACCAGGGTTAGGACACAGCCTGAGAGATTCAGTCAGTAAAGCATTTGCTTCACAAGCATGAAGACCCGAGTTCAATCCCCAGAACCCATATAAACACACTGGGTGTGATGGCATGTCATCCCAGTGCGGGGGAGACAAGGGGATCCCGGGGACTTGCTAGCCAGCCAGATAGTCTAATGGGTGAACTCCAGACGAATGAGAGACCTTGTCTCAAAGGAGGTAGATGGCACTCCGGAAGCTACCACTTGAAGTTGTCCTCTGGCCTCTGTGCAAGTGCACACAGGAACACACAACGAGCATGTGCACATGGAAAGGTTCCACGTCACTGCCGCAGAGAAGAAGGCTCGTATGTACCTGTCATTGATCGACTAGAACCCTGAAGACAGCTCAGTGCCAGAATAAATGGCTGGATCTCTTGCTCTGTTCCTTGCTTGTCTTGCCGAATAAACTGGAATGCAGGCCTAGGTCTACGGTGAGCGGTGCCCAGTCCAAGACCTTAATTCCTTAGGATGCCACATGACCTCTTTGTCTGCCCACCAGCCATACCTGCCCTCCAGGCCAGATTGCCAGAGGCTGTTGCGGGTCACAGTTCCATGGGAACCCCACTGGGAGCAGTGCAGAGGATGGAGGGTGCGCAGGTGGGGAGAGCAGAGAGGGCCTTCGGCACAACGGGTAGCTCAGCATCCTCGTACCTGACAAGTCTGAACCTCTACAAGACTGTGCTGTGCGCAAAACCTCCGTGGCAGTGGCTAGGACAGCAGCCGGGAAGTCACTGTGACATGGTCACACAACGTATTGTACCCTGCCTTCATGAACTCACGCTTCAAGGTCAACCTGCTAGGTCTGTTGTCACTTCCAGCGGCAGCTCTGTAAGTTAGTGTGTTCTTGCACACCTAACTTCTACTGTGGGGTTGTTAGTCTCTGCGTTTGGTTATATAAAACCACCTCTGGTCCCCATTATTAATTCTTCCCTTTTTTCCCCATCTACTTTGGTCTTTAGCGTTCTTTCACTAAATGGCTGACTTTGTTATTCCCCCCCTTCTTAACGTTCTTGCTAAAATGCTGGAAGTGCCTTCCAGGACTTGATACTTTACTCAACAGAGAACGAAAGGGGAAGAGCTGGTTTTTATTGACTTACACAGTCTCCCAAGGGAAGTCTGAAACCATCATTGTTGATCACTCTGCTTAGTTCTGAACCCTAGAGCAGGGCTAGAAGCGAGGCTCTGATGGGACTCAGGGGGACACGTCCAGCTCAGGGAAACAGGTGCCATATTGACAAGTCTAATAGGGAGGAGGTCTTCTGCTTCTGCTTTCTCCTTCCAGTTTGATCTGCTCTTGGAGGCCTGTGCTATTCCCCGCGATGAGCCAGCTGCTGCTAGCTTTTGTGCCAGAGCCTGGGGATCCTTTCCTAGCAGGGGACTCCTGGTGGCTCTCCTATCCTTGTCCTTCCTTCCTTTCTTGCTGGTGGCCCTTGCCAGAGAAGGCCTCCTGGTTTGCGGAGTGCGGTAGTCCTGCTGGGAGACAGTGGGTGCTGATGGCCTCCCTGACTTATGTCCTCAGCATTGGTGCTGGGGCATCCCGGGAGCTCCCCAGCAAACATGAGCTTTCTTCACGGGAGCTCCTCTCTTCATAGCTTCCTAGGATGTCCTTGGGAGTGAAGAGATGGAGAGATGACATGTCAGCAGTCTCACACTGTCCTTTCTGACAATGGCATAAAGGATGGCGGGCAGAGAGGGGGCAGGGAACAGAGCTCTGTGTACTTCCTATAGCAGTTGGAACTGGTTGGGGTTTATAGAAGACACCTGGTATGCCATGAAAAACAAATGGTTAATTCACGTGTACACCCCCACACAGAGGGTCCCTCACGAATGAGGTCATCACAGTGTGGGTGGGGCTGAGCTCACACTCATCCGGGGGTTGGCAAAACCAGCAGGTAGAGCAGGGATGAACTCCAGGGCCAGACGGAGGAGAGTGCCAGCTGTGGAGTCCACTGCAGAGTCCTCCTTGTGCTCACAGGGATGCCAGGCAGACGGGGCTTCTCTTTGTTGCATGGGCATGCTGTGTGCTCATATGTGTTTGGATGCACACGTGCATGTGTATGAGCAGGCCAGAGGTTGATGCTAGGTATTTTCCTCAATTGCTCTCGGCCTTACTCTTTGACACAGGGTGTTTCTCTGAACCCAGAGCTCACCAATTTCGCTAGACTATCTAGCCAGTAAGCCCTAGTGATTCCCTGTCTCCATTTCCACAACTCCGGGATTACAGGGGCAGGACCTCATGCCAAGCTTATATATGTTTCCTGGGATTTGAACTCAGGACCTCATGCTTGCCCTGCAAGCGCTTTGCTGACTGAATTATCTCTCCATCCCCCAATACTAACCTTTCACTTGCTGGGCATTGGGGTGGTGGGGTACAACTGTGAGTTGGGATATGACAGCCCCACTGTGGTCCCCGGCACAGCGGCACTGAGGCTTACCTTGTTGCTATGTCTGGGGAGCCTCACCTGCGGCTATGAGAGATCTTTCAGAGATGCACGTGTCACAGTCTGCTCAGCTCATGACAAGGGTAAGGAAGGCCTCATCTGGAGCGGGCTTCTAGGAGGACGGTTCCGGGAGGAGGGGCCTCCCGAAGCTGCACCGGGAGCTGGCAGGACGGCCAGGTGAAGGGGCTGTTAACCCCCAGTGTCACCTTGTCTCCAGTATGTACTCTAGTCCCTATGTCATGGCAAAAATCGGTTGATCCCAGGCTGTTTCACTTTATGAGTTCCAGTTGTGAAACATGTGCCTTTACCGAAGGGCATTTATGCAGTGTTGGTGACAGGAACAGATAATACCTAGCTGTTTAACAAGGCGGAGCAGCAGAAAATGAGTTAAATACAATAGAAGTTGGGGTGGGAATATGGCTCAGTTAGTAAAACGCTTGTCACACAAGCATGGGAATCTTGAGTTTGGATTCCTAGGATTCTTATAAATGCCAGGTATGGTAGCAGCAGAGACAGGAAGATCCCTGAGGCTTGCTGGCTAGCTGGTCTTTTCAGATATGTGAACTTCTGTGACACCTTGTTTTACTAAATAAGGTGGAGTGTGATTGAAGAAGACACCCAATGCTGAACTGTGCCCAAACACACCGGGGCATACATACATACATGCACAACACACACACACACACACACACACACACACACACGTATTCCCATCGGTGGTCTTACTTCCTGTGTTCCATTTTGTCTTCTCTTGGTGGGCTTTGTTGAATTTTATTTTCACATTAGTGGACATCTGATATAGTTAATTTTGGTTGTATTTGAGCTGTGACATTCCAGGTTCAGCAAGAATACACAAGTGACAGGTATTAAGCCTTCTTGGTCTTGTTGCCAATTAATACTGCAAACAATGTCATTGCATGTTGACACCCTTCCTAACTCTATAACCTGCTGGCAGTTTGAGCTGGATACATGGATGCCCAACCCAATAAAGCTGACTTGGATAAGCTTTCCTGGCTTCCAAGGCTATAATCCTAATGGCAAGAAGGAAAACAACTATTAAAGTAAATTCTCTCTCCTTTTCTTTCTTCTTCTCTTTCCTTACTTCTTTCCTTCCTTCCTTCCTTCCTTCCTTCCTTCCTTCCTTCCTTCCTTCCTTCCTTCTCTCTCTCTCTCTCTCTCTCTCTCTCTATCTTTTTTTCTTGGAGACAGGGAGAGAAAGAGAGAGAGAGAGAGAGAGAGAGAATGGACTTACCAGGGCCTCTAGCCATTGCAAACGAACTCCAGACACACGTGCCACCTTGTACATCTGGCTTATGTGGGTACTGGGGAATCAAACCCTGGTTCTTAGGCTTTGCAGAAGAGCAACTTAAACTCTAAACCATCACCTCAGCCTTGTTAAGTAAATTTAACGTGTGTGTGTGTGTGTGTGTGCGCGCGTGCACACGTACCACTTGTCTGAAGGCCAGAAGACAACCTCAGACATCATTCCTCATGAATGCTACCCAACTTTTTTGAGACAGGAGCTCCTAGTACTAACCAAGCATGACCCTGCTTGGCTTCTAGGATCAGACAAGATGGGGCATTGAGAGTGGCATAGCTGTAGATGAGACAGGGGCTCTTAGCGGCCTGGAGCTCACCACTCAGGCTAGATTGGCTTGCCATTGCGCCCTACAGATCCCCTCAGTTCTCTGCCTTTCCAGGGCTGGGGTTACAGGTGTGTTGCCACGCCCCGAATCTTTGCATGTGTACTGGGGAGTAAACTCAGGTCCTCATGTTTGCAAGGAAAGCAAACATTTACCCAACTGAGGTACCTTCCCAGTCCTAAATTTAATATCTTTACAGATACACACTACCCAGCCTTTTGGCCGGGCGTGGCTATATTCTGTTACAGATCGTGTGGTCCCGTTGCTGCAAGACCTTCTCAGTGGGCTTCAGACCTTTTTGGCTAAGGTCGGACAGCCCCACCCACCAGCTTGGAACCATTCAGTAGGTTAATTCAAGCATCCAGGAGGCTAACAAGGAAAGCAATAAAACTCCAGACAGAAAAAAAAGGAAGCTAGCTAACAATAAAAAATGGCAGGAAGCATCCCGATCCATCTGTAACCCATTAGAATGTTGGGAAATATTTTTCAGGATATTTTCCCAGTGTTTTCAGCTTCTGTGCTTGTTGAGAAAAGCCCATTTGGGAACAAGGGCATTCGGCACGAGAGGCTCCAAGTGTTTCTTTGAAGGTCTCATCTGGCGGCGGTAGTAAAATTGCATATAAGAACAACCAACCAGTAATGCATCTGTACCCTCTAACCAACTTCCGTAAAGCTGGTTTATGAAGATGAAAGGTGTTTAAGACTGAAGACAACCTTTTGTGAGGTGATATTGTGAAAACCCTTTCTGTTTCATGTGAAGCTAACTCTTGTCCCACCAATAGGCTGAAAGTGTTATATCATTTATATTTCAGTTAATAGTTTTGGGGGATAAGTCTTTAAAAACTTTTTCTTGGGTAGTGGTCTCTTTTATTTTGATGGGTAGATCCCATAATTCCTGGCCTAAAATCTGCTGGGACTATTTCTGTGAAATTCACCTAAGTCCCTCAGCTATTACAGAATTCTGTGAGCATCATTAAGAAATATTGAATCAAGCCTGCATTTCATAACGAGGGAATTTAAATCATGTTATCTAAAACTTAAAATAAAGGACCTCTGCTTTTGAATTACAAAAAAAATCAGTTTTAGAAAAGAGTTGAATTATGAGACATGGACATCAAGCAAGCTGTGCTAAGAGGAATGTGAGTCATCAGTGGAAAATTTCTGTTAAATAACTGTGTGCCCACTTCAATGTGTGTGAAGATGTATCCTCTGGGGGGGGGGGGAAATGTGTGGGGTAATTTTTTTAAAATAAAAATGGGAATGGCTTTGAAGACTACAAAATGAGACAGAGAGGGGGAGAATTTTCTGTGTATAGAGACAGTCCTCAGAGTCTGATTCCTCACCTCTGTTCCCCACGTTCTGAAGGACTGGCTGGAGGAACATACCTTCAGAGGCAGCGGTAGAGAGGCAGGACCAACCAGGAGCTCTGCTATCCCATTCCATGCTGGGACGCTCTTCTATGGGAGTGTGCTCAAGATGGGGGGGTGCACTCAACCATCCTGAATTCACCTGGACAATGGGATACCCTAGGATTGTTGTGATTTCCACACAGAGAATTACTGGGGCTATATTCATCCTGACCATTCCTGTGGATCAGAGCTCCACATGGATAGTGGGGCACTGTTGACTTTGAGAGCTGGCTTCAGATGTCACTGGGGAGACTCCTTGTCCCCACCAAGACCCAGACCCCACCTGCTTCTACACCTTGAGGGGATGTTGAAGAGGTGGCATGTGCACTTTGCTGGTTCTCGTCAGCGTGGCTTGACTGGGAACAAGCTCTCTTCTGCCACCTGTCAGGGGAATGGCTTTGCCAGGACAGAGAGGCTGCTCTGAGCTTCCACCAGCTGCCTTTCAATTTTCCTCACCTGAAGGGCTGCAGGCCAAACTCACAGAGGCCTGGCACAAGCAAGGTGGGGGGAGGGAGAAATAGAAGCATCTGGTATTGGGGAGTCCACTGTTCTTGAGGTATGCTCTTCCCTCTGGCTTCTGTTCATGCTCCAGACAGTCTTCCATTCTATCCTCTCCTTTTCAAAGCTGGACTGTAGATGCTGCCGGCTGTTATGCTTCAGCTAGCTCTGACGGTTTCCATTTAGCCTCTGAATTGCTGGATTTTGTAGCTGCCATTTTGGTGGTACGCACTGGTGGTGTGTGGTTCCCCTGCTCCTTCCTCTCTCCCCAGCCGTTTCCACGTCCAGAGAGAGTAGAGTGACCCACAGGAACACAGCAGGGTTGTAGTGATTACTGCACGGCAAGAGCATGAGCTTGCAATGGTGCCGACGTGCATCTGTACCTGAGCTCAGCCACTTACTTGCTCTGGGACCCTAAGTTATCACTTAACCCTCCAGAAGCCAAGTTTTTTCATGGATAAAGTCACAAACAACTGCACTGGTGAGAAGACCAATGCATGGCTTGTATAGGCCCAACTTCTCCACAGCAGGGTTTCTTAAAGGTTTTTCATTTGCAACCACTTTTCGCTCAAGACATTTTAGGCAAACCCAAGTGCATAGGTACATAAAATAAGTATATAAATCAAATATTTTCTGATAATTAATCATAAAATAATCCATTTTAAAACAATTGTTTGGTATGCATATCATTTTACCATTTATTAAAGACTAAAACAAACTTATATTTTAATGAAATGGATTGCTTGTTTATTTTTGCATAAAGAATTACATCTTGTGCCAGGTATGGTGATATATGCCTTTAATCCCAGCACTCAGGAAGTAGATGTAGGAGGATTGCTATGAGCTCAAGGCCAGCCTGAGACTACATAGTGAATTCTAGATTAGCCTGGGCTATAGCAAAACCTTACCTCAAAAAAAAAATTACATCTTCATTGAACATTTGATTCTACTAGACATTGACATCTCCAGTGCTGTTCAGAATGGATCAATACTTTGATTTTATGATTGTCAATACTAAGAACACCAATTTGCACAAATACGTAGTAGAAAATGGCAGAAGTAGCCGGGCGTGGTGGCGCACGCCTTTAATCCCAGCACTCGGGAGGCAGAGGTAGGAGGATCGCCGTGAGTTCAAGGCCACCCTGAGACTACATAGTGAATTCCAGGTCAGCCTGGGCTAGCGTGAGACCCTACCTCGAAAAACCAAAAAAAAAAAAAAAAAAAAAAAAAAGAAAAGAAAATGGCAGAAGTATATTTAGGACAATTTCAGAAATTATTAGAATAAATTTGCCCCAAACCCAAGCCAAAATTTATGTAAGCCCTTTTTATGAATCTCAAGTCAGCAATCAGTCAACAATTTTAAAAATCAAACATTCTAACACAATCCAATCCAAAAATATATTAATTCAATACTTATATGCTGAGGAATGACATTAGGAAAATATGAAAAATTCTTTTTTCTATAATTAAAGCGTGAGGATTTTTTTTTATATGAACAGAAAACTTTGAAAGTGTGGTGAGAGCACTGTAGTTCATAACAGACCTTCTTCGGTATTGTGTGGCATGACAGCGTGCGCAGTGCCGAGTATACATGTTGTGTGCTCAGTACCAAGGCTGCTTGTGTAGCTTTTAATTGCAACACAGGTGAGTGCTGCCTGTGACATCTCAGATTTATTGTGTGTTTGATTATTGCCTGTTTATGTGAGTGGTATACATATGTTTGTGCTTATGAGTGTGGGCGGGTACATCTGCATGTGTGTGTGAATACCAAAGACTGGTGTCAGGTGTTTTCCTTAACCACTCTCCACCTTATTTTTCAAGACAGGACTTCTACTCAACCTAGATTTCACTGACTAGACAGGACTAGCTAGTTAGCAAGCTCCAGACATCCTCCTGTCTCTGCCTCTCCAGTGCTGAGATTACAGGAGTAATCTGCTACTATCTGTCTACCCATCAATCAGTCCATCTATCCAACTATCCATCCCTCCATCCTCTCTCTTTGCCTCTCCTATTTACTCTTTTTCTCTGGAATCCAGTGTCTTAAAGAGGTGGATGGATATATAGTTAGATGGTTGGATAGAGATGATGGATGAATGGATAGTTGGATGGACAAATAAATGGCTTTTACGTGGGTCCTGTGGATCTGAACTTGGGTCTTCCTGCTTGGATGGCAAGCACTGTACCCACTGAGCCATCTTCCCAGTCCTTATTCATTTGATCTTGAATGACTTTTTTTTTGTTTTGGTTTTTGCATGTTCAGAAACTTTTTACTCTTGCCAGTATTTTTTTATGACCACCACATCTAGACCCACAGGTTAAGAAGCTGGGTTCCAGAGAAAAGCAATGATAGAAATAGATGAGTAGAATAGATGGATAGATGGATTGGTTAATGGATGGCTAAATGAATATAGATGAACAAATAGTTGGAAACATGGACGGACAGATAGATGGGTGGATAGATGGATTGATGGATAGATGGAGAGAAGTTAGATAGATACATAGGTAGGTGAGGGATTTAAAGAAAGTTCATAAGGAAGTACTCCATGTACTATGGAGTCTGAGAAATCCCAAGTTCAGCTGACTGAAGGCCCAAGAACCACAAGAAATAATTGTTACAGGTTCACATCCAGACCTGATGGCCAAAGACCAAAGTCTCAGATTAAAGTCTGTCAATCAGACAGGGCGAATTCTCCCTTGGTCAGCTTTTTGTTCTAGTTAGGCTATTCACAGATTCCATGAGGCCCACCCACACTGGGAAGGGTTGCCTGCTTTACTCAATCTGTTGTTTTGAATGTTAATCTCAGCCAGAACCCCTCCCCCAGACATAGTCAGAGTAACACTTGACTAAACATCTGGGTACCCGGTGACCAAGTCAAGTGGGCATATAAAATAGCTACCAGAGGGCATTAGATTGACAGTTGATAAATTCATTAGAGGCTTAAATCTGCAAAACAATGGCGGGTCAGTCATTGATGTTATCCAAATCTATTCTAGATTGGTATCCAGCACTTGCAATGTGATGGGAAATGCAATATTTCCTGAATTCAGGAAAACGATCTGTTTCTTTTCCTACAAAACCACCCTCAGATTATGACCCAGGGACAAGGACTAAGCAGCAGGGTGATCACTGGTGTGATGGCAAATGTGGTCAAGGACAGACCTGCTGGGGCTAGCTTCACAGGTGGAGTCTCCATCTCCACCATGTTCTACTCACAGAGAATAAAGGAAGCCGTCACTAACACCGTGTGCCGGGGGTGAGAGACACATTTAGCATTTTGTTTCTGCTTTCATTCGTTTCTTAAAACTGTACCTTGTTTTCTGTAACAGTCTTTATAAGTGGGACAATTAATCTCTTTTGAACATTTTATTCAATACAATTACTTAGCAATTGAATTGTGGTCTACCAAAGTTCCCATTATTTAAAAGGCTTTTAGAACGAGAATGAAGATTTCCTGCTTTAATAACTTCCTCCCCTCTCACCACCTCTTAATAGTCCACCCAAATCCTGATAGGGCGTCATGAGAGCTTGGGGACCTGGCATCCCTGGGAGCTCGTGCAACCTTTATGTAGTAAGAGCGGCCTTTGCATCCCTTCCATGCAGAGGGTGTGGCTATTGGAGGCCCTGTTCTTTTTTCTGCCTCTGAGTTCGTTCTCAGCAATAGGACTGAGTTTCTATATAACAGCTGATTGGATAGACCTCTGACCAGTCAAGCATTTAGTATTGAGTTATTACTCAAGCCTGGCGGTCAGAAATAGACATTGATCCTGCTTCTGAATGTGGCACTTGGGAACACAATGGCAATTTTTGTTCAGAGAAGAGGCCATGTTTACCAGGCCTTTGGGCCTTGACAGCATAGAGATGCCCTCTTGGCTCCAGGCTATGCTGCTCTGGAGCCTACCACAGTGTCCTGTGAAATCACAGGCAGTGTCTCCAAACCCACTTCTCATGATAGTTTGTCTCAGAATTAACACTGATAAGGGTCTCCAGAAGTTACCAGGGCAACTTTATGACAGAGATGAATGTAAGCAATACCCTGTTAACTATGTCCATTAATCATTATTTTTAGAATTTTTTTATGTGTGCTTTTTTTTCTTTATTTTTTAGTTGTACTGTGCCTTTGGACAAAGTTATTTAGTTAACCACTGAAGCAAAAGTAGATGTTTTAAACTCTCCCTCTCCTACAGAGTCAGACTTGAGATTCAGCATTGAGTGCTAAAGAAATTCAGTGTATTTCAGAAATCAGGTGGGAGACCCTGTCATTCCAGTCTCCACAGTTTTCCTTGTGGCACTGCAGTAGAATTGGGGAAAGGCATTTAACAGGCGGCCCCTGCACACAGCATTTTCTACAATGTGTCCACATAGTATATTTCTGTATTGGCTCTCTGGGATTTGTTTCACCACCTTTGAAATGCCAGAAGCAGGAGAGGCTAGACTCTTCTATAGTAAGAGGAACAATGGCCAGATGGCGGTGTCTTTGTGTACCTGTCAAGCTGTGGAATAGTTGAGCCGTATTTTGGTTTAGGATGACAAAATAAGTGAAGATGTGTGGACAGGCTTGTGCTTGTGTGGACGTGCATCTGCGTGTTCATGCCGAGATGTGTTGGCACTTTTGTGTGCATGCGTGTTTTTCTGTATGGCATGAAAATTTGTGTTCATATTTGCATGGGCATGCAGACATATGTATGTACTTGTGTGCATATCTATGTGTACCTACCTGTATATGTCTGTGGGTATAGGTGTATTTGTGTAATGTGAATATGTGCATATGTTTGTGTGCATGTGTGGGTCTGTCTATGTGAACATGCGTATATGCCTGTGTATATATGTCTTTGTGTTTGTGTGTGTGGATGTCAGTTTGTGAGTGCATGTATGTATGCATATGTCTGCATGCTTGTACAGGTGTGTACATTTGTGTGCATGTAATGTCTGTGTGTGTGCAGGTATTTGTATGTCTGTGGGGGCCACTGTGTGTGCATATTTGTGTGCATGTAGGTGGGTGTATAGATCTGTGTGTGCACATGCATGCATGCGTGTGTGTGTGTGTGTGTGTGTGTGTGTGTACATGCATACTCATCTCAGCATTTGCATATATTTTGGCCATGACAGACTTCTTACTTTTCAGACCATAAATTAGTGGTTTGCTGTTGTCCTAATTTAGCTCACAGATCTCAGACAACATAGCAAGGAGCTAGGAATCTGTAAAGAAGGTCCCAGACCCCAGGGGATGGCTCCCATTGTTTTTGACCTGTCACTCTCTCCTTTCCCTTGTAGGCTGTCCTCTGACTGCTCCCACCTTTCAGCTGTGGACCCCAGTTGCTGTAGGCGGGTCCTGACTCACTAGGAAGCGTAGTGGAGCTTTGCAGCTCCGGATCCACACACATGGGTCAACAAGGCTCCTCTGGCGAGGTGACCAGGCACACTGCCATGTCTCACCTCTTCTTGGTGTCTCTGTTGATCTGCTTCTGCTTGCCTTTTGGCTTGGCTCTTCCAAGATCAGGCCTATCTGCTGAGTGAAAGGCCGTGTCTTCCCCCACCATCCTGAGCCTATGCTCTGCAGTCACTGTTTATTACCCAATTCTCACCCTGCCCCCACAATTCCCCTAGTTCTTAGTGTCCTCTATTCCCAGTTCAGGCACCACAAAGACAGGGCAGGACACCTACAGGTAGATTTGCTGTGGACACAAAGCTCAACAAAGAACCGGAGTTCCTTCTGTTCACTATTCACATAGATTTTCAGCGGGTCTGTCCCAATTCTTGGTGATTGCTACAGAAGATGAATGGCCCTGGGAATTTTCTGGGGTTAGTGGCAGGGTCAGGGCTGATCAGGCGATGCTAAGAGGAGAAGGATGAGTTCCAAGAATGACCTGAGCTATGCATGCAGCAAACAGAGATCACAAGATAACAAGATTCCAGCATGTCCCACTGCTCAAATATTCCACTGTGCATTCCTTGGTCCCAGGGGGTCCAGCTCTTTGACAAAATGTAGAAATATTATGTGAGAGGGCCCTCAGAGCCCAGGAGAGTGCCAGACCAGCTCTCAACAAATTTGGCTCCACCATATCCCATCGACATGATCTTTTGCGGGAAGCAGAGAACATACAGGATAACAAGAATCCCAGGGGCACGTGGTCCTCACTCTATAGCCAGCGAGTGAGCACCAGAAGCCCGAGATGTCTGTGGGGAGGGGATCACAGCGTGAACAACCTTCTCTTGTTCTTGATCCCTGCATTGGAGACTGCTCTCTGGCATCTTGCAAGTGGCCACCGCCCCTTGTCTAATGCAAATGACCTCAGTCCCTCAACTTTTCTCACACTTTGCCACCTGTCCTCTCTACCCAGCCCATACTGACTGAGTCGTTTTGGCACTCACTGTACCTGACACCCCAGTCCTTGATGTGTCAGGGAAAGCCGTCATATTTCCATACCTTTTCAGGCAAAACTTATCAAAGTCTTTTCCTAGAGAGCTGATGTTTCAGCCGTTCTCCTTTTTCTGTTTTGACACCAAGGGCAGGAATTCAGACTCAGGATGCCCCGTGGCATGCACTGTTCAAGCTGTAGTGTGCCAACTGAAGTTGCTGGTGGTGTCCTCCCCAGGTGCTGCCTTGAGATGACTTCCGAGGACCTATTTGGACCTAGTCAGAGAAAGATTTTTGGTTGATGTGTGATCTCTTCTATGGTATATGTGTGTATGCAGGTGCATATGACATCACACACATCTGTCATACCTATACCCAATGCAGGAAATATTGTCCTTATTAAGTCACTTACATCTGACCACATATTTATGGTGCAACTTGTGTCAGAAGGCAGGTGCACTGTGATGACATGGGAGAGTCTTCCAGTTGGAGGCTGATGGCGTTGTGGGGTAAAGGTGAGGGTGAGCCCTGTCACAAAGAGGAGGGAGGAAAAAGTTGTCTAACTCACTGCTCAGAGCACCCTAGGCTGGAAATCATGGGCCAGCATGAGTTCTAGACTTTGCCTTTGCGAGGGTGTCCCACCACACCAGAGTGGACATACCCAAACTCCCAGATTCCACCAGGAAGACAAGTAAGCTACGTGAAGAACTGTACAATGGGGTGACTTGTGGGGTTCCTGCCTCATCCCAAGGGGGGCAGCAGTCCCCAGCTTCAGTCAATTTCTGCCAGAAGTGAATATGGGCTCCTGGTTGCCAAAACAGTCGCTTTTTATAGAGAAGCTGAAAATCTGGCATGTTGTGTAAAATATTCCATTTAAAAATGTTGAGTCAATTAAAAAAATAACTGTGGATTCAACAAGACACATCTGTGGGCCAGATACAGCCTCCAGCTGCCAATTTGGTTCCTCTGCTCAAGATGCCACTGGGAAAGGGAAAATAAACTCTTATTAAGAAATCCCCACATCGGTGCCCTGAAATCTCGCTGACTCAGCATAGTCCACACCTCTGCTGTCCTAAAGCCCAGGTGAACAGACATTCATGTGGCCCACAGGGTGCTTGGGTCAGAGGAGAGAGTGATAATTCCAGGGTACACATGGTTGCAGTTAAGAGAGAAAGTGAGTGACACAAGGCCAGTACAGTAAGGATGCCACAAGGGTGTGTTGGAAGGCGGGGTGTCTCTGCGTGGGAGGAGGTTGCAGTGGGCGGGGAGGGACTGTGGGGATGGGTATCATAGGATGGAATGTGTTCCAGAGAGGGCAGATGCTGGGGGAGAAGTGTGGGTTTAGTTTCCAGGAAGCTGAGCTGTTTAGGTTTCTTGGGTTGTAGGAAGCAGACAGGAAGAACTTGGCATTTCAGTGGTTAGGTATGAAGTCATAAGATACAGAAGGCAGTTACTGGACCGGAGAGGAACCGTAGGCTGAGGTGCTCAGCATGTGCAAGGAGAGGAGATAAAAGGACCAAGTAGAATCTGTATGAGGGTTGGAACAAGCGGCAGCTAATATTTAGGAGGGTGCAAAAACAGAAATGTGAAAAATGTGACAAATAAAGTAATTTTGAAACTTACTGTTATTTTCCTGTCCAGCTGCATGCTGAGCAATTTTGACGTAATACTTGACTGTTCTGTATCAAAAGGATAAGATTATGTGTCCATGCATTGTCAGAGTCTTCCTTTGACAGTTAGCTGGTGTGGGAGTGGTATGACCGTGCTAAGAATTTTGGAGTTTGGGGAAGGTAAGAGTGTTGGGAAAAGCCATGAGACACCTTGATATCTTTGGAACCCCTTTTTCAATCTTACTGGTCTCTTTAGATTGTTCTCCTTGCTCCTCCCACTAGGGTATTTATTTTGATTTTTTTTTTTTTGAGATGGGGTCTCATATGTGCCAGGCTGCCCTTGAATTTGTTCTATAGCTCAAGTAAGACCTTGAGCTGCTGAACCCCTGCCTCCATCTCCTGGGTGCTGGCATCATAATTGTGCACCCCAGTGCCACTTTATGTGGTGCTGGGGGTTGAACTTGGGGCTTCATGCATGCTAGGCAATCCCTCTACCAACTGAGCTACATCCCCAGCCCACCAGATTTCTATTTTTGACACACCTTTTTATCTTCTTGAAGAAACTATACTTCTCGTGACAATTTCCCAACCATCTTCTCTTCTCTGATCTCTTTGGCAACAGAAGGTAAAGCTCAAAATATTTCCTTTTGAATTCTGGGTTGATGTGCTTATCTTCCATGGTCGTATTTGTTTGTCATAATCAAGCAGAGAAGTTATCTTTTGAATGGATTTTCCAGAATTTCTTGGTGAGACCTTGATTTGGGTCAGGAGGACATTTGCTCCTGAAGCCTCACCATTCCTCCCTCTTCAAAGACAATGAGACCATCTGGGGTTTGACCCCACAACCCTGACATTTTTAGCATTGTTTTTGAAACAACTAAGTTAACCCAGTTGCAGCCTTTGTGATTTTGTTATGCCAGTGCAACTGCCCTATAAAAGAAATAATGTCCACTCAATTGCTTGTGAATTGAAATTCCTCCTTCCAGAAACAGGGACCCGGGGGGCTATTGGGTCGCTGACCCTCTCTAGGTCTTCCATAACAAGCTGGCTTCTGGTCTGCTTTTGCACCTGGTTTACAGGCACGTGACTGAAAAGATTAGGGGGTTAGTGGATCTGAATACCTTCCTCTGCTGTTGCATGACTTAATATGCTCATTATAGGAGTGAATTCCTGTTACTTTTTACAGATTGAGTTTATGGTTCTTTTATTTTATTAACCAAAGAACGTTTTCTGGTTTGAAATAAGAAGGGTATGTGTGTCTTGGTATAGTTGGAGGAATTTAATGCCTTTGTGTAACTTTCTTAGCCAGACCATTCATATAATTTTGTTTCAAGCATTGCATTTGACAGTCCTTTTGAAATTTATGAAAACAGTTGGATGTCGGAATGCTTGTTTGACAAAGCAAGCTGTGTGTTTACCCTTCATATCCTATGGAACTCTTTCTGTACAAGACGCAAATGGGCCACATCAGAATGGAGACGAAAGACATGGGACAAGAAAAAGGAACTATAGAGATATCAAGGGCACTGGAGGGGCACTGTCCTCATAAGACCTTTTGTGTGACTTTCAGACTGTTAAGCAGCTTGACAATCTCTGTCTCAATGTCATGGGAGGAAGAGCCGGCTTAGTCCTTAAGACAGTAGCACATGCAGTTTAGCTCAATTACCATTCTCTGGGTCAGACACCTGTAAAATACGTTAGGAAGGACCAGTTTCATGCAACATCTCCCTAGGTTCTCAAGGGAAAGGCAGTGACTTGGCTGTCATTGAGAGCCACTTCTGTGAGGAACTCTGGGCCTCAGATCTTATGTTTCATGGGTCCCTCCATGATCTGGAGGGTGGCCCTGCTCTACGATGAATCATGCCTCCCATGCTACAGATGATCCTGACGCTCAGCCAAGCCCTGCTGATTTTCCTGGCTGACCACATTCTCCTTATCTTGCCTGCTGATCAGAGTGGCAGCAATGTTCCTGTTTATCATAGTCTTCTCTGTGCTGTCATTTAGAAATACTGGGTTCAACCAGTGAATATCGATAAGATACCTTTAGAAAGAGATAAAATGTGTCAGAGGAAACATATCTTTTCAATGTGATAAAGAACTTTAGGATATTTGATAGAGTGTGATAAAAACCAATGTGAAACATGATTAAGAAGAGTGGCCTGTGGTGTGCCCCACACTTGGGTGGGGGTTGCTTATTGTTTGGATCTGCTCTTTCAAACGTTTGGGACTTTTCATTTGTGTTTAAGGAACATGCTCTTTGAAGGTCATGTTTGAATTAAAAGCTGTGTTTATTATCTGCTTTTCCACGTAATCTATATTACAATTGCATATCGAGTGTGGAAGCCTCATATCTCCTCCTGAAGGTAGCTATTTTCTAATTCTTCTTTTATCCTACCCTCGGGTGCAGTATTTGTCAGCGCTTGTTTGCATCTGCCAGAGCTGATAAGGTAGGAAAAGCTACCTGACTAACATCATTATAGTTCTCTCCTTCTCCTGGCTAGTTGAAAATGGTTATTGCCCCTGGACTCTAGTAATGTGCATAGGAGAAGAGCTTCCAGATGTAGCCCTTCCTCCATTGCTTTGAAGTCATGGCAGGTCTGGGGCTTCACCAGCTATGGGGACATCCTAGACACTGTGGAAAGGAGAGAAGGAATGGTCCCTGAGGAAGGGAATCTGAGTGGAATCAAAATGAGTAGGGAGAGTACTATGATTAGAACAAAACCCTGGGAGCTCACTTCTTTCTTTAGTTTCAAAGTGGGCAATGGATGTCTCTCGTTGGCATGCGGCAGCTCCACGGTAGGTCTACTGCTATGGGAGATCCAGGCCCAAGCAGCATCCTCGAGCTGACCTCATTATGGAAACACATCTAAGTGCTTAATATCTAACTTTTGAAATTTGACAGAGAGGCAGTAATATTAATATACAGCAGGGAATATTTATGGAAAGTCCACCATTTGCCAAGTGTTAGAGTATGACAACCAATGACAGAGATTCTGCTAAAGTTACCATTTATAGACAATGAAGCACTGGCTTTGTAACAAGATGAAGTGACATCCCCAAGGTCACATGTTGCTGCAAAAGCAGGCGCTGAGACCTTGCCATATTGGTGTCCTTCTCAGTGTGTTGGTCAGGATTCTCACAAGGGGCTGTTCTTATCTTGTGGATGCAATGAGTAAAGACTATAGGCCATAGAGGGCAAAGCTGAGAAAAGTTTTATTATCATGCTTAAGAGAAGGAAAGAAGGCATAGTCTCCAGAAATGGGAAAGCCTACCTGGATTCTCTGATTTCATAGGAATTTACTGGATGGGGGTTGAGCTGGTCAGTGCAAGGTGTCCAGACACTTTTTAGAAGTGGGTAATCTCTTAGGAATCGTCCAAGGGGGAGAGTAATCCCATCATGGAAAGAAATAATTTTCTCTCCCAGGAAAGGGGTACTCTTTAGGGAAAAGGAAATAAGGAAGACTAGACTCTTCTGACATTTCTCCAGCAAGGTAGAAACAGAGAGGACTCCTTTAAGAACAAGAGATCAGGAAGAACCAAGCCCCCCCTTACAGGCTTGAGGACATTCTTTACTTTTATTTTTTGGGGGCCCTGATACCCCTAAACTGCCTCAAAAGCCTCACTTCCTAGTACTGGCAGGATTTCAAACCACAGAAGACTTATAGAAAGAAGATTGTATTAGTTATTTCTGTCATTGCTATGACAAAATAGCTGACAAAAACCTCTTGAGGAAGATCTCTCAGCTCATGGTGTGAGGATACAGTCCATCACAGTGGTAGGTGCACAAGGCAGGTGGTCCCACTGCAACTACTGTCAGAAAACAGAGAAAGATGAATGCTGGTGCTCAGCTCTCTTCCTCCCTTTATTTATTTATTAATTATCATTATTATTTTGGTTTCGAGGTAGGGACTTACTCTACCTCAGGCTGACCTGGAATTCGCTATGTAGTTTCAGGTTGGCCTTGAACTCATGGTGATCCTCTACCTCTGCCTCCCAAGTGCTGGGATTAAAGGTGTGCGCCACCACGCCCAGCTTGGCTCTTCCTCCTTTTAATTCAGTCCTGAGCATCAGCACATGGGATAGGTGCCACCTACTATTAGGGTGGGTCTTGTCTCCTCAGTTAAACCTTTCTGGAAACACACCCTCCTAGACACATCCAGAGATGTGTTTCCATGATGGTTTTAAATTTCATCCATTTGACAAACAAGATCAGCCATCACAAGCACTTGTCATGAAGCAGTCACCCTACATGATTCTGGAGGCTGGAAAGGCACGAATATTAGAAGTGTAGTTCCAGACCAAGCTTCATGGTCTGAGTACCCAGAAGCCAGCATAAATCCTGGCCTGAGGGTGACCAGTGGGGTCTGAACTGCCCATGACTGAGGTAGAAGATGGGTGTCTCTTGTATAACAATTTCCTGTGAATTGAAATATATCATCTTGAGGAAGTCTCCTTAAGACTCAGTATGTAAATGCAACTTGCAAGGATCAAGAAGCTCCTGAATCTTGCCTGATCCACGAGCCTCCTCCCTTTGGTTGTATAACTGGTAAGAAGAGACTCCAGCCCACAGAGCTGCCTGTGAGCCATGCCGTGGGCTCCAGCGATGCATCTGTCCCGAGTCTCCTCCCAGGCTGCGTGGGTCTTCTGGTGACGGCGACTCCTCAGCCATCCTCCTGTACGTAATCCAACTGAACACGCTGGTTCACTGTCGTAGTTACCGTCACGTTGCTGAGGTGAAGCCCCTGACCAAAAGCAGCTGATATGAGGAAAGTTTTTTGTTTTGGTTGGCTTGCATTCTTGAGGGGACGCTTCATGACGGCAGGGGAAAGGATGGCATGAGCAGAGGCTGGACATCACCTCTGCCACAGCAGGTGGAAAACAGCAGCAGGAGAATGAGCCCAACTCTAGCAAAGGGGAGCTGGCTGTAACACGTATAAGGCCACCCACACCCAACCACACACCTCCTCCAGCAAGGCACCACCTCTCAAATTGTCACCAGTTGGGAGCCAAGCATTCCAAACACATGAGTTTATGAGGGAACACCTGATTCAACCCACCACATTTACCCAATTGGGTTTTGGTGGAATCTGTACTTTAGTCTCTCATTGGTACCTATCAGGGTGAGTAGATGTGTGCCTGTATTTTTCCCTCACCCCCCCCCACATTTAATACAGCTATATCCCAGCTGAAGCTCAGTGAGCAAGTCCATCACCTCCCTCCCCCTCATTGTTCTCTGGTTGTGGGCAATGCCCACCCACACTGGTGAGGGCAATCTGAACTAAGTCTGCCAAGAGAAATACTAACCTCTTCCAGAAACATGCTTCACAGACACAGCAAGAATTAATGTTTGTCAGCTATCTGTGTGTCCTGTAGCCTCCATCAGGCAAACATATGAAATTAACCATCACAGGTATCTTTCTTTTTTCTTTTTTTGGTTTTCAAGGTAGGGTCTCACTCTAGCCCAGGCTGACCTGGGGTTCACTATGGAGTCTCAGGGTGGCCTCAAACTCACGGCGATCCTCCTACCTCTGCCTCCCGAGTGCTGGGATTAAAGGTGTGTGCCACCACGCCCGGCTCCACATGTATCTTTCTTATCTGGAAGAGAATGTTGCTTTTGAACATGACCTTCCACAGGCACTGAAGCCTGTTTGGGGGACTAACTCAGAGGTGCTAGAGAGTCCAGGACTGATGTCAAGGATGTATTGTAGCCTACCTCTTTCTCCATATCCTCTCCTAGGGACACCGCAGTATTATGATTGCATTCAGTTCTCTACTGTGCTGAGGGATATTACTTGCTTACTATAAAATCTAAGGGACTGGGAAGTCAGCTCAGTGGATAAGGTGCTTGCTGCACAAGCACGAGGACCTGCATTTGGACCTCTAGTACCCACATAAATACTGGGTGAGTATGGCAGTCTGCCTATTATCCCAGAGGAAATGGGGTCACTGGGGCAAGCTTGACTAGCCAAGTTGGTGAGCCCTTGAGTGAGAGATTCAGTCTTTGGTCAATAAAGGTAGACAGTGATTGAGGGAGACAACCGGCATCAGCTCCTAGCTTCCATATATGTTGAGACACAGGTGCACATATACCACACACGTATGCCTATACACATATGAACATGCATGCATGTACACCACACACAGTGTTCCTGCGGGTAGCATGCAAGGTCATACTCTGGCCTCCACACACACACACATTGGTGCATGCACCTGCACGCACATAAACACACACATACTACACATGCATGCAAGCACAGATTATTTCAAAATTTCTATTTTGTTGGAAGAAGCAGAGCCTCAAAAGGCATGTCTTGGCTTTTGCAGGGAAAGGGGAAAAAAGGCTGAATTATTGTGAACCATATTGGGCCAGCTGTGTTTCTGATCCCAAGTCCATACAGATGAGCTTGCATGGTGTGAGCCATGGAAGATCTCCAGAGAGCACCTAACGGGATTGAGGGGGCGGCTCTTCTGTTCCTACATTTCCATCCCATCTGCCCTCTGCTCAGAAATATGGAATCTTGGGGAAAATGAAGCAGGGCAGGACAGGAGTGTATGCCTTCCAATGTTCTGGCACGCGCACGCGCGCGCGCGCACACACACACACACACACAGACAAGCACGCACGCACGTACTTCCATCTTGGACCCAGAGCATCAACCTGGTCTTGCTCTGGATTTCGACAGAGCTTCCAGGGAGAAAATCACTGAGAGTAACTAACTTCAAAGAAAACAGATGGCAGAGGGATGATCAAGAGTGGAGGGAGCATCAGAAAAGGCTCCGTGAATTTCATTCTCCTTCTGGATTCGATTTCCTTTTGCCAGAGGTTATAGAGCAAGCTCCATCTTTTGCCTTTCTTCCTGTATATTGTAATTATTTATTTATTTGCCTTTGCTTCTAGACATAAAGTGTCTTAGACCTGCAAGGTATTTGTTATTCATGTTGATAGCTGCTTGCTTTTTAAAATTCTTAAAGATATTAATATTTATCCTCTTTACATACTTTCTTCCATTAGCTCATTTCTGTTTTAAGGAAATTTTGTCTCATAATTTAAATTTCTCAGATCCTTAGTCCTGAATGGGTTACTTTAATAAAAATGAAAATAATTACTGCTTCAACTCAAGAAATTGCTTTTATTTCACTCAAGGCTGTCACATTTCCTGGTGAAGATAAGATTATTTGCAACGGAATGAAATTCCACAAAGCTGTCTGTGCTAAGAAAAAGTGACATGCAGTGACGGGAGGAAGCCTGCATTTCTGATCAAAATCAAAACATTGAGTATATATTTTGCTAGCTTTGAAAATACTTTCAGCAAGTAACACCACAGAATTCCCATTCTCTTCTCTCTTCCCTGGGACTTATTTAGTCACTTAACACTTACAATGCTGAGAAAATTAGTGGAGAATATTAACAGAATGCTATCTTTTACTCCCTACAGTATGAGGAATGAAAAAGAATACAGTCATTCCAAAGATCACAGGCTGTGTTGTGGCAACCTAAGTTAACTTAAACTGTTATAATCACACAAGGCAGTACGTATCTGCCTCTTGACTTGTCTTATTTGCATTGAACATGGATGATAGGCAGCTCCCAGGCTAGGAGATAGAAGCAGAGTTCCACTGAAGTACAGTGCACAGCGTGGCATGGTGTCACAACCTGTCATCCATCCCAGCACTTGGGGCTGAGGCAGGAGGATCGTGAGTTCCAGGCCAGTAGCAGCCTATATACAGTGAGGCCCTGCTTTCAAAAACAACAGGAGAGAAAGTAGATAGGTGGTACATTGCTTGTCTAATATTCCAAGGCCTTAGGTTTGACCCCAAACACCCCCAAAGCAAACAGAACTCCCCACAACATACAATGTTTTCAGTTACAGATTCATAATGAAGCGTATGAGGTATGGGTGTACTGGCCAAATTAATCAATTCATTGTTTTTCAGAAAGGTGTTATCAGCTCAAATCAGTGTATGGAAAGGCAAAAAGGGAAAGCCATTTACCTCAAAAACTAAACCCAGTCATTCAAAAAGTGTTATTGGGGCTGAGGAGATGGATCAGCAGTTAAGGCACTTGCCTGCACAGCCCAGTAACCTCCTGGGTTCGAGTCCCCAATGTCCATATAAAGCCAGATGCACAAAGTGGCTCATGTATCTAGAGTTCATTTGCAGTGGTTAGAAGCCCTGGTCTACCCATCCTCCCTCTCTCTCTCCCTACCCCCCCTCTCTCTCTCCCACTTTGTAAACAAATAAAATATCCAAAAAGTGTTATTGATGAGCATGATGATGGTATATATTTTAAAGAGAAAAAAAAGACTCATTGGTTATTTTAGCATTGGGTAGGGAGATGAATAAACCCATGATTTCCTAGGCTTTTTAGAGATTTTTTAAGATAAAATGGTATTTTTAACAAGTTAGTGCACAAAGTAACAGATTTTGTTGTGACATTTTCCTAGTGCTGTATCGTATTTTGTACATGTTCACCCCTCCTTTGCCCTCTCTTGTTCCTCCATTCCTCTTCCACTGCCTCCTTCCTCCCAACCAAACAGTGCCTCTCTGCATTCCATGTCATTATGCATAGATTCCACATATGAGACGCAACAGGTAATATTTTCATTTCTGACTCTTGCTTATTTGCTTAACAAGTTGGTCTCTAATTCCATCCATTTTCTTGAACATAGCATAATTTTGTTCTTTATGGTCAAACAAAAATCTGTTGTGGGGCTGGAGAGATGGCTTAGCAGTTAAGCGCTTGCCTATGAAGCCTAAGGATCCCCGTTTGAGGCTCGATTCCCCAGGACCCACGTTAGCCAGATGCACAAGGTGGCGCACGTGTCTGGAGTTCGTTTGCAGAGGCTGGAGGCCCTGGCACTCCCATTTCTCTCTCTCTCTCTCTCTTTCTCTATCTGCCTCTTTCTCTGTCTGTCACTTTCAAGTAAATAAATAAAAATAAACACAAAACTTAAAAAAAAATCTATTGTGTATATGTGCCACATTTTCTTTGTTGATTCATTTGTTGATGGCTGGTTCTGTTATCTTATCTATTGTGAATAGCATAGCAATAGATATGGCTGGGCAGGCACCCCTGTATGCTGACCTAGGCTCCTTTGGGTATATTCCCAGGAGTGCTGTAGCTGGGTCATATGGTAGATCTATCTAGTTTTTTGTTTTAATCTTCAAATGATTTCCATAGTGGTTGTAGCAGTTTTTACATCCTCACTAGCAGTATTTAAAGGCCACCTCCATCCTCACCAACATTTGTTGTCCTTTCTTTTTTTTTTTAATGATGGCTTTTATGACAAGGGAGAGATGGGATTACAATATAGTTGTAGTTTGTATTTACCTTGTTGCTAAGAATATTGAACATTTTTTCATATGCTTATTTCCTATCTATATTACTTCTTGAGAAAAGTCTGATGTATTTATTTATTTGCCCATTTACTGATTAGATAGGTGATTTCAGCTTTTTTTACTTTGTTTTGGTGTTTAATTCTTTTTTCATTTTTTTTTTTGTTTTGGATTTTAATCCCTCATTGCACATATAGCTCTCCAAGATTCTGTTTCATTCTGTAGGCTGTCCCTTCCCTCTGACAACTGTTTCCTTTGCTGTGCAAAAGACTTTTAGTTCCATGCAATCCTACTTATCAATTTTTGCTTGGCTTTGGAATCTTCTGTAGAAAGTCCTTACTTATATTTTGAAATGTTTTCCTTTATGTATTCCTCTAACAGTTTCACAGTTTCAAAACTTCAGGTCTTACATTAAATCCTTTGGTCTATTTTGAATTAATTTTTTTGTACAGGATAACAGATAAGGATCTAGCTTCATTCTTCTACATGTAGATATCCAGTTTCTTAATACCGTTTGTTGATGACGCTATCTTTTTTCTAGTGTATGTTTTTGGTACATTAATAAAAATTCGGGTGGCTGGCCAGGCATGGGGGCTCACATTTGTAATCATAGCATCCCAGCCCTCAGGGGGCTGAGAACAGAGGATTGCTGTGAGTTCTAGGCCAGATTGGGCTACAGAGTGAGGTTTAGTTTCCCAAACAAAACAAATAAATAATAAACAAATTACATGGTGGCAGTTATTGCTGTGTGGATTTATATCTGGCTTCTCTATTCCACTCCATGAATCTACCTCTCTGCCATCCTACACCACGACTCTCTAGTATAATTTCAATGAAGGTTTTTTTTTTTTTTTTTTTTATGTTTCTAGCATTGTTCCTTCTGTTCAGGATTGCTTTGGGTATTCGGGGTCTCTTGTGCCTTCTACAATTTTGGAATTCTTTGCTGTCCTCATGAAGACTGTCCTTGGACTATTACTTGAGATTGTATTGAATTTGTAGCTCACTTTTAGTACTGCAGTCATATTCACAGTATTAATCATGACAATCTATGAGCATGGGAGGGCTTTTTATCTGCTGGTGTCTTCTTCAATATTTTCCTCAATGTTTTAAAGTTTTCATTGCAAGGGCTCTCACCTCCTTAGGTCTATTACTCAGTGTTTTTAAAAGCATTTTTTGAGGCTATTGTGAAGGGAATTCTTTGCCTGATCTCTCCCTTTCTTCCTGTTTGCTATTAGCATATAGAAAAGAACTGGCTTCTGTTCCTTGATTTTGTATCCTTTCTACCTTGCTAAAGGTGTTAGATTTCTGTCATTGCAGTGGCAATAAGGAACTTAGTCTTTACTTTGGCCTTCTCTCCTCCACACATCCTGCTTTCTCTCCCACACAGTTCCCACTGTTGGGTCATTTGGGATATATTATCTACTGATTGAAGCAGGAGCAAGAGCAAGTTTGGGAAACAACACCCACCCACTGGAAAGTCAGTGATTTCTTTCTTTCCTTCCTTCTGTCCTTCCTCTCTCTCTCTTTCTTTTTCTTCCTTCCTTCTTTTCTTTTTTTTTTTTTTAAATTCACATAGATTAACCTTTCTAGAAAAGAGCAAGGCATATTCCTAGCTCATCTGAAACTACTTTAATTCATATATTATCATGCTCATGTATATAGGAGCCACACAAAAGATGAAATTCAAAGAAAGGGCCAGATGGATGAATCTTAAATATCCTTTTTCTAGAGGGAAGGAAGTGTGGGTGTGGGCAGAAAGGTAGGCAGTTTTAAGTGAGAAATAAATGATTTTCAGAGAAAATGAAGGCGCTTAAAAAGCACACAAAAGCCTGAGAGCAGGTAGTCTGGGCTTGAATATGACATATGATTGTTTCTTACTTTATCATATGCACTCAATCTTCTGGCTAATGAAATTTCAGGAGGAGGTTTGAAGGCAACTGTAGCCCTCATTGATATTTAGATAAATAAAAGAACTTTATGAAATACCTCAGCCTACATTACAGAAGAGAAGGATCCAGAGAAAACGCTCAGGGAAGGTCAGAAAGACTTGGCATAGGGCTTGGCGGTTAAGGTGCTTGCCTACAAAGCCAAAGGACCCAGGTTTGACTTCCCAGGACCCATGTAAGTCAGATGCACAAGGTGACACATATGTCTGGCATTTGTTTGTCATGACTGAAGCCCCCAGTGTGCTCATTCTCTCTCTCTCTCTCAAATAAATAAATAACTAATAAAATGAAAAAAATAAAGACTCTATAATATGTATGTGTGTGGTGGGTGTGCAACTATATGTGTGGGTGCATGCGTATGTGGAGGCCAAAGGTCAGTGTTGGGTATCTCAACCTTATTCAGTGAGCAGGGGTCTCTCAGAGAATTTGGTACTCACTGATTTGGCTACAGTAGCTAGTATGTGCCATCGCACCCAACATCTTTATATGGATTCTGGAAGCCCAACTCAGGTCCTCACGTCTGCAAGGCAAACACTGTACCCAGTGAACCATCTCCACAGCAGGAGACTTTGCATCTGAGACTGATTCTCTAGCTTAGCGTGTCAATCTGCCGCATCTTGGGAAGCTGGTTTCTGAGCCCCAACAATGGGACGAGTGCAGAGAAGAGCTGAGGAGGCTGAATCTCACTGGCAGAGGAGTGTGCTGGTTAACTAACACCAGAGAGAGACAGGAGTCTTGATTTACTCCAGCAAGTTCTCGATAGTGGAATCTAAGTGTTGGGGGGTGCAGATGGGACTTGAGAGGAACACTGAGGGCACACTGGGAGTGGCAGATCTCTGGACATTTGTTTCCATAGTTGATCCCCTTAGCATTAATCAAGGGTTGATTTAGTATGTGCTATTGTTCATGACAGTAGTACTCTTTCTTATGATGCTTTGGGCGAGGCCATGCAGTCATGCAGTACACTACTCCTGCTGAAATGCCAGGAGGAAGGGGAGAAGGTTCTGTAGGCCATTTTATAGGGAAGTAGACTAAGATTTAGAGGAATAAAACCACAGAAGCATGGCCACACAGCCAGGGAGACCTAGTTCGGTGTGCTTGCAAGTGCTTGTTCTCACCAGGGGAGGTCACTTGCACACATTTGGTAGCAGTGATTAGGGTGACAATGTCTTCCTTGAAGGAAGTTCTGGGACATAGTTCAGTGGGGGGAGTGCTTACCTCGCAAGCATGAGGACCTGAGCCCAATCCCCAGAACCTACATAGAAAGAGCTCAGCATGGTGGCACATGACTATATTCCCAGCACTTGGGACGCCAAGACAGGAGGATCCCTGGAGCTCTCTGGCCAGTTAGCCCAGCCCAGTTGGTGAGCTTCAGGCCCATGACAGACCTTGTCTCAAAAGAGGTGGACAGTACCTCAAGAATGACACCGAAGTTTGTCCTCTGGTTTCTGCACCTCCTCTTTAGTGACTGAGAGCTGACTTACCATGTGAACCGCCAACCTCAGTGTGTTCAGGAGTATTTTTAGCAAATTTGTCTTGATGTGATTAGCCCTTTTCCAGTTCTGTCCCTTAACTAATGACATTCTCGTCTATCCTTCTTGTGTGTGGTGTTTGGGAAGCCCATTCACTCTGAGGTCTGAGTATGAACACAGCTGAGAGCATTGATTTCCTCACTGCAGCACCTCTGGAGAGCAATTCATAAGGCACGGACATTCTAACTAGTCAATCAATAGTCACTACTTAAATCGGAGACTCAAAGAGCAGTCTATTATTAAAAAATGCTCATCTGAAGATGTTAAACGAGAACAAAGGACCCATTTTGGCCCATGATCCTTATTCGGTATCAGGAAATGGCCTGGAGGAAAGAGCCCTGTTAACCATATTTAGACCTTTTCCTGTTTTTGGTTCCTGCTTGAGAAGAAGTAGGGGAAAATCCAGTTTCTTCAAATCCACTTAACTGTTATTAAGTAATTCATGGAAATCAGGCTAAGCAGTGCAATTGACAGGGCTTCCCCCATGATAATTGCACAAACCAAAATTGGTGTTCAGCTGTCTCACTTTGGCCTTTGCTTAACTACAGAATAAACACAGATCTGTATGAAGCGCCCACTATGGAGACCAAGACCAACCAGGCTCATAAATTATTGGAAATGCTATTATCTTGCCCGTTCTTTAATCCTATTCCTGGATTTAGTTACACAATTTCACCCCACATGGAACAGGCAACATTAACCTGAATTGCATTAAAAAATGGACCTGTCACTGAATCAGGAAGAAAGAATTTCTCTCTTCTTAATGAATCATAATTTGAAGCCTGTAATAGGTGCCAGTGTGACCATGGATGTGGAAGAGGAAGAATGCCGAATGCTGTTCCTTAAGTAATTCAAATATTTGCAGTCAGACTAGCCCTGGTGGTTAGGGTTTGAATGGGACCACTTCTGTCAGTTACTTTGTGCTTCATGATGTTGACTGGAAGGGAAACTCCCTGACAAGATACCTTCTTCTTTGCCCAGATGAAGTTCTAGGGCTCCCAGAGACAAGTTCGTGACTGAAACTTGGAGCCTTGGTTCCAAGTTCTAACATTCTAGCATTTATGCCATTCAGGACTCTTTCTAGGTGTGGTTCTGAAAGCAGAAATTTAAACTTGGTGTTTGGTCCATGGAAATTCTATTTTTCTTTCTCATTGATAAAACATCAATAGATAAAAGACACCTGTGGAGTCACCCACAGTCTACACAATTTCCTCTCTTCTGCAAGTCACAGAAATTTCTTTTAGGTAAATAAAGAACAAAATATGTTGTGTCTTACTTCCTATATTTTTAAAAAACAGAGGGAACAGGAAGTCCACATTCATAGATTGTGAAGTGCTCTCTTATGACAAAAAGTAAAATACCAACTATCTACTTAGTGCTTTGCTGTAATTTATTTTTAATTAATCAACCAGCTAATTAATTACATTTTTTGTCATGAGACTTAAACTCAGGGCCTGATGCATCTCAATCCTGTTTCACCCCTGAGCACCACTCCAGCCCTGTTGAGTTTATGAGCCAGTGTGAACCTCAGTAGAGTCAGTAGAAATCCATAGGCTGGTGACAAAGGGACTTCCCAGAGAATTTATTACCTAAAATCTGCTCTAGATGGACACCAGGACCTAGCATTTCAAACTTAGAGAAGCATCTGCCCTCCCTTTTCTTTCTTTTCTCTTCCTACCTTTCCTTCTTTCCTTCCTTCCTTCCCTTCTTTTCATTTCCTTTATTTTTTCTGTGCTTGGAATGTTAAGACTTCCTGATCAAGGCCCAAATATACTAGAAGAGATGACATGGAACATCTGGCTGACTTAGCTATAAACACCTGAGAAAGTGTGGGTATCTTCTCTCCATGGGGCAGTCTCTGCTGAGAGGGAAGGCACCAGAGATAAGTTTTGCCTATTTAACAATTTTGCCTACAGCCAAGCTTGAGTATTGCTATGAATAGTAAGTGAAAATAGTTTAAACTCCATTAGCAATGTGATTCCAGTCAATAGGTTCCAGACCAGAAAGGGATGCTATTATAAATCATTATTATTTTATGTTCTCTGATGTTTACAGCAAGAGAAAATGCATGCTAGTACTGAGGACCTCCTGAGGAAAGTGCTGATCGCCCCACCCCGCCTGCCACATCCATATGCTAAGTCAGTCACTTTGCAGAAACTTCTTTCAGACTCAGCATTTACTGATCTTCATAAAAATACACCTTACCTTTGAAAGAAGCCTGCTGCAAGGGAAGGTGTGAAAACACACGCTCTGTCTGGCATATTGGGGATGGCTGACTTCACTTGGGAGCGTAGTTCTCTCTCCCACCTTCCTTATTTTTAGAGGTGAGGTGCAATGCAATTACATAGGCAGTGGACAAGCACCCTCCCTGGTGGGTCCCACTTTCCACGACCTACTTCTCAGCATTTCCTTTCCCAACAGGATCCCAGTGTTAGTAAGCAGCCTTTGGAGAAGGGTAGGGGCCTGTTTGTAGCAGGAGAACTTTGCACGCTAAAAGAACGTCTTAGCTTCCATTCCCAGGGCTCCTGCGCCTGCCAAGTAGGTGGGATGCCCTTAACTTTGTTTTCATTTCTTTCTTTTCTCTTCTTCCCTTCTTTCTTTTTGTTTCTTTCCTTTTCATTTCTTTTCTCTTTTGTTCTTTCCTTCTCTCTTTTTGTTTCTTTTCTCTCATCTCTTTGTTGATTTTGTTTTATACATGGTCTCATTATTCTCTATTATAGCATAGCTTGGTCTGGATTGTAATATATCTGCCTCCTTCTTGATCCATAATATTTATGAAAATACATAATGGGTTTGACAATGTTGTTCTCAAAATTTCACTACATGATAACTTCTTGAAAGTGCATTAAAATAAAAATGGAAAGTTTATATTGTTTTACTCCTTTGGCTGTGGAAAACATGGTAGGCACCTATGAAGTGGCATGCATAAGTTTTTTGTTTTCACTGACCCACTTGCCAAATGTGCAAGACTTTAAAATCATAAAGTACTTAATTATCTCTAAGCCCATGTTTTCATCTCAGGGGAGAAACACAGTGAGTTGCTGTGTCTTGTATTCAAATAAATCAACTCTAGCTCATTAAATTGGGACAGAAATCACAATACCAAGGAACAGTTAGCAAAATATTTTTATGTCCTAAATATTTAGGTAGCATATTACTTTTTTTTCTAAGCAACACTAACAATTTGTCTTTGTGTCACTTAGGCCCTTCCCAAGATGCATGAAATAGATGAATAATGTATAATGTCATACCTCAGTGATTCACAGAGCTCTACCTAAGCAAACATTCCATGTAGAGAGTTGTTTTGTTTTTAACAACATAGGGTCTAAGTGGGAAGGCTTTAAAAAATTCATTCATTTATTTATTGAATTTATTTGAGAGAGAGAGAGAGAGAATGGGTGCATCGCTTTGTGCATCTGGCTTTACATGGGTCTGGAGATTTGAATTTGGGGCATCAGGGTTTACAAGTAAGTGCCCTTAGCAGCTGAGCCATCTCTCCAGCCCAGGGAAGGTTTTTTTTTATAGGGGTGTTTTATAAGATGTTAGCAAAGATAGATGTGAGCAGGTGGCCCTGGAGTAGTAGGAACTAGAAGAGACCGTCCTGTTTCTGCTTCTGGGATGGAGGCCAGATGTTAACATGGGATGCTAACTGTCTGTGATCATAGCCAGACAATGAGACTGGGAAGGGGGATCATCTAGGAGAGACACTGGTCTTAAAGGACAGCCAATAAAGTCAACTAATATTCTATGTGTTATCCACACCCAGTGTGCAGGTTCCGTCTCATGATAAATCATCATTACCATGCCTCGGACATCAGACTATCCTCAGGAGAGCTAAGGCCTTCAGTGGATAAGGGTAATGCACTCTTATTAACAGTTCCTTTTTTGGGGGGTGGGGTGTTGGTGGTAGGGTCTCACTCTCACTCTAGCCCAGGCTGACTTGAAATTCACTATGTAGTCTCAGGCTGGTCTCAAACTCACAATGATCCTCCTACCTCTGCCTCCCAAGTGCTGGGATTAAAGGCAGGTGTGCACCACCACGCCTGGTTAACAGTTACTTTTATGGCAGGATGGAGGAGCCAAGAAGAGACATTGTATTCCATAAAGGTTATGACATGTGAAAGTGGTATAAGATAGGACGACAAAAGTCTTTTCTTAAAACTGAGTGTGGTGGTTAGAAGGATCACTAGGAATTTGGGACCAGTCTGGGCTACAGGGTAGGTTCCAGATCAGGCTGGGCTAGAGTAGAACCCTGCCTCAAAAATAAAATAAGATGAAATAAAACAACCCCCCTCACCTCTCCCTCCAAAAAATAAAACCCACTAAGAAACACACTAAAAGCATCTCAGGGATTGGAGAAATAGGTCAGCGGGTAAGAGATCTTGCCAGGCACCAAGCATGAGGATCTGAGTTTGGTCTCCAGCACCCAGGTAAAAAGCCAGATGCGACCACACATGCTGTAACCCCAGTTCTGACGGGGATGGAGATAGGAACATTGGGAGAGCTCACTGGTCAGCCAGATTGACAGAAAAGCAGCAGCTCCGACTTCCGTGAGAGATTCAGGTCTCAAGGAAATCAGGTGATAGAGTGAGTGAGGATGTTCCATAGCTTCCGCACAGATGGGCACAGGGTGTGTGCATCTGCACACACGTGCATACACTGTGTGCGCACACGCCACCCCCCTCCACGCACAAATGTTCCTCCCTTAGCATCATAGTGGTTCAACCGGCATGAGCAGAGAGGTCTGACCAGCTGGGCTTTCATAGCAGAGCACAGGCGTTGCCATGATTGGTCCTGATTCCAGCCAGTCCATGACAGAAATGACAGAAGGGAAACAGTATAGCCTGAGGGCTACTGGCCAACAAAGACCAAATACCAACCTCATAAAAACTGCCATGGCTTCCTCTCGAGCATCTTGCTGGGTCTCAGCTCCCTGGCAGCAGGAGCCAGAGCCCCAGGGTTGGTAATCGGTCACTTTCCAGGACAACTGTATTTCTGAGGGATTGTCTATTGCTCCACCCTCCCTGCTGTGGCCCGGTGTCCTACTTTGAAAAGACCCTTCCATCCTTTCCAGGCAATTCCCCCAAGGCAACCTTTCTAGGGGACCAGAGAGGTTTGCACTCTAAGTCCTCTACTTCATATGGGCTTTTGGTGCTACTAAATACGAGGTGATCTTGTGAGAACTGGAGGAAGAAGAGAGCTGAGTCCTCACGTATAAAGAGACACTTTGTTTAAAAAGCAAAGGACAGAAGTGTTGATTGGTGCAACCTTTGCATTCTAAGTGCCCAATAACCATTGGATTTGTGTTCTTTTTCATGCTCTTTTTTTTCTGAAGCTGCCTTGTGAAACCTACAGATAGATATATACATACCCACTCACATAGAGATTGATTTTGCTCTGAGAAATGTAACATAATTATACAAAAATAGATTGAAGCCAATGATGACTTCCTTTTTAATGTTTTCTAAATCTGAGTTTCTACTGGTGGTATTTGATTGATTTGTTTGTTTGCTTGTTTTTGAGGCTGGGTCTCACTCTAACCCAGCTGATTTGGAACTCACTCTGTACCTGAAGGTTGGCCTAAAATTCACAGTGATCCTCCTATTTTAGCCTCCCAACTAATGGGATTAAAGGTATGTACCACCAAACTTGGCTTTTTTTTAAAGTGGTGCTGAGGACTGACCCCCCGGGCCTCTGCTTACTAGATAAGTTCCCTACCACTAAGCTGTATTCCCAGTCCAGTTGAACTGACTGTGTGTGTGTTTTCATGGCTATCTGTGTGTGGTGTGCACGCACATATGCATATGGGTGCACCTGCGTGTGGGCATATGGAGGCCCGAGGTTGACATCCGGTATCTTCCTCGATCCCTTTTCACTTCATTTGCTGAGGCAGCATCTCTCACTTGAACTCAGAACTGAACGATTTGGCTATTCTAGCTAGCCAGCTGCCCCAGGGATCCCCTGTCTCTGCCTTCTGAGTGCTGGGCCTACAGGTGGGCTGCCAAGACTTCTCAGCACTTCCATGGGTGCTGGGGTGAACTCTGGTCCTCACGTTTCCATGGTAAGTGCTCTATCAGTTGAAACATCTTCCCAGCCTCTTAACTGATAGCTGAAGAGCATTTGCAACCACAGAGTGAACATTAAGAGAAGTGTTTCTCCTTCGTGGTGATGTTAATGCCAAATTCGCTTTGCTCGGTTCCCTTTGATACAGACACTGGCATTTAGTGGGGAATGAAATTTTAATCCTGGTTCCTGGGAATTTTGCTGACGGTGATCTGTTCAGAGGGAGTTGGAAGCAATGTATCTTGTGGTCAGCTGAGAGGGAAGAGACAGCTCATAACCACGGAGAGTGGACTGTTCGTTGGGACCACTTGGTTGAGGAGTCAAAATGTGTGTATGAGCTCTTTAAAAAGGACCATCCTCCAGAAGGGGAGGAATAGGATGATGTTGTCAGAGTTGAATCAAATTAAATAGTTTCTGGGAAAGAATCTTTTTGGCTTTAAAGATAAAAAGGGCATTCATTTTGCTATAGAAATACAAGTTTCATTTCTTTCTTTTTTTTTTGACTCAATTACAGGCTCTACCCTTTATCAAAATGGATTAAAGTGCAGTGTCACAGTGAAGCAAGCTGTGTTCCTGTCACTGGTACAGTGAAGATGGCCCGGATAATAAATCGCAGACTCCCGTAATGCAAAACAGTACTTACCACAACTTAAGATCGCTAGATTTCATTGCTCTAAACCAGATACCAGACACTAGAAGTAAACATGAAAAAGAAGTTTCCAGAATGGGGAAAAAAAATCTGCCAACTAAACTCGAGGTGAAAATTGCTATCTAAAGCCATCTCCACTTACAGATCACATTCCAAAAACACTCTGGATCTTCCCTCACATTCCCCAAGCCTCTGAAGCTTGCTCTGAGCTATGTTCCAATGGCTGGTTCCTACCCACCATTCTCCTCACATGCCCCCCACCTTCTGAGCCTGGGTAAGGGAGCACATGTTAAGAGTTCTGGTCTCGGCTCAATTCCTGGGTACATTCTCCAAAAACCGCCTTTTCTCTATTGTTCATATGTTTGTTTCCACCAACTGTTCTCACATATTAGCCAAGGCTTTTTAACTTGAGTGTCTTTAGAACTTTTCTTCTGTGCTCAACAGATGGACAAGTACTAACTACTGCCTTCACTGCCTCTCACAGCCTCAGTGGATGGTGGAGGGGCTGCATTTGTAGGAGCAGGGGTGGGCAGAGGGGGGAGAAGATTCTAGAGTCATCAGAAACAGTATTGAGATTCAGGGTTGGGGGAAGAAGGTAAATTTGGAGAGAAAATAGATAGCTTAGTACTTATCTAATTAGACATTAATTAGATTGTCTCTTAATTAATTAATTTTTTGAGACAGAGTATCATATGGTTCAGGCTGTTCTTGAACTCGCTGTGTAGCTAAAGATGATATTGAATTCTTAATCCTCCATCTCCAAAATGCTGGGATTGTAAGGACATGCCATCATGCCCAGCTTAACTAGGCATTTTTGGTTTCAAATAGCAATCATGCCCAGGATAGAAGTTGGCTAGACAGACAAGGGCAACCTACTCTATTCTATGACTTTTTAATATACACACAGCTTCTTTGCCACATACCTCCCTTCCTATGTTCCAGTCTAGTATTCATAGTAACTGACCATTCTCTGAATGCCCATCTCAAATCCCAGAAGTCCTCTTTGGTTGGATATTTATCACTGACCCTGTTGGGCTGATCTATCATAACCCATAACTGGCCCCTAGGATGGCCCCTCTGTGAGATGCCTCTGTCTGTCCTGTCTGAACAAGCACATGTACTTTGGAACCCAGCATTTCTGGGCAGGGTACTAGTTGCAGATGGAATACAGCTCTCAACACTATTGTACTGTTAATGGATTCAGTGTGGATGGACCTGCAGTGTGTGAAAACAGAACCAAAGGCACATGAACCTCATAAAATTATTGCTAAAGGTGCCAACATTGGTCCTTGGGTGGTGAAAGAGGGAGGAATTTGTTGGGGCAGGCTTTGGAAGTACCTGGGCCAGGTAGAGGGAATGACTGAGTGACATTCTAGATTAGGGGAGTAGTCATTTAGAACGATGCTGGGTGTTGGGGTGTTTTAAGTATATTTTACACACCAGGAAAAGATATACATTCAGAAGAAAGAGGCTTGAAGGTCAGGAGCAAAGAGGGGTGCACAGTTTTTATTTGTTGGTTTTGTAGCCCAGGCAGGCCTGGAATGCACTATGTAGCTAGACGACCTTGAACTTCTGATGCTCCTGCTTTGACCCCCCGCTCCGCCAAGGGCTGAAGTTATCAATGTGCACCACCCACATGGCTTCCTTTCCACCTTCTTTTCAGAGTGCAGATAGACAGTTTTGTCCATACTGAATTCTTTCCCAGAGTTCCTCCAGGACAGACAATTTCTTCTTACGTTGTAACAATCTTCCTTGACATGCTGGTGGGAGCATAATTTCTCCCTCTGAATATCTTGAGGCCTTGAACTTCACTGTGTACAAAATGGGGGGACGCTCATGAGTGAACCACTTTTCATCATTGCTCATCGCAGTATCATGGTCTTTCACCTGCCTGCCTCCTCTAGACTGGTGGCCTTCACAATAGCCATCATGGTCAGTTTTCATTATCAACTTGACAGGATCTAAAATCACGTAAGAGACAAACTTCTGGGCATGCTTATGTGGGCGTTTCTAGACTACGTTAACTGAGGTGGAAGACCTGCCCTGCCTGTGGGTGGTACCGTTCCATGGGCTGGATTCCTAGACTGAATACAAAGGAGCAAGTGAGCTGAGGCCCAGCATTCATCTCTCTCTGCTTCCTGACCGTGAACGCAACACGACCAGCTCCTGCTGCTGTGTCTCCTTTGTCACGGTGGACTGTACCCTCCAGCTGTGGCCCAAAATAAACCCGCCTTCCTGAAGTTGCTTCTGTCAGGTGTTTTGTTACAGCAATCAGGAAAGGAACTAACATACTAACCTTTTCGACTTGCCCCGAAGTGAGAGAAATCTCATCACAATGAAGACTAAAGCTTTCCCCAGTCCACCAGAGTCCCTACAGGTATTGTCAAACACAAAGTCACACCAACATAAGTCCCTAGGTGCTTTATAAGGGACTTTAACTTGAACTGGAAAAAAACTGGAAGCAAACTTGAGCTCCAATATCACACACTTTTTGTTTCTTAAAAACATTGTGGGAATGATATTTTAGTAGACAGAAGAAAAAGATTCTATTAAAAATTTACTTTGTACACTGAAAGCTAAATTTCATGTGAACAAAACATGATCTTTGCATAGTGTATCATTCACAGGTACAGACATTGCCAGAAACAGGTGAGCTTCTGCAGAAACGATGCCCAGCTGGATTCTGAGAGATGTTCTTTGGCGATAAGCTCCCAATAAGGAGTAACTGGGTTTTGGATGGACTTCCTTCTCCTGTGTGAAAACACAGTGTTATAATTTCTGATGCAGGTGGGAAGTTTTTATTCCCTATAAACCAGATGAGAAATTGCTTTCCTTTCTTTTCTTTTTTTGTACACGTGTGTGTGTCTAGGAATGTCCATATGTGTCTGTGTGGTATGTTCATGTGTGTCTAGGCATATCCGTGTGTGTGTGTGTGTGTGTGTGTGTGTGTGTGTGCATATAGAGGCCAGGATTTGAATCCTTTATTACTCTTACTGAATCAGTATCTCTCACTTGAATCCAGAGCTTGCTGATTTAACTAATGAGGCCAGCCAGCTTACTCCAGGGCCCCCAATCTCTTCCTCTGCAGTTTGGGATTATAGGCTGTCCACTACGCCCACTTGGCATCAATATGGATGTGGGGATCTAAACTCTGGTTCCCATGCTGAGCAGCAGGTGCCTTAACCACAGAGCATGTCCCAACCAGAGAAGCTGATTTCTTTTTTTTTAAATTTATTTATTTGTGCACGAGAGAGAGAGAGAGAGAGAGAGAGAGAGAGAGAGAGAGAGAGAGAGAGAGGAGAGAGACAGATAGAAAGAGAATGGGCATGCCAGGGCCTCCAGCCACTGCAAATGAATTCCAGATGCATGCACCACCTTGTGCCTCTGGCTTATGTGGGTCCTTGGGTCTAACCAGGGTTCTTTGGCTTTGCAGGCAAGTGCCTTAACTGTTAAGAGATCTATCCAGCCCGAAGAGGTGCTTTCTGTGGCCACCTGTGCAATGATTTTCTGTACTCCTTAAGAGGGTAAAAGTGTGTGCACATGTGTGTACAGGGGCAAGCGGCTTGTGCACATGTGAGCTGAGGTCAGAGGAGAATGCTGGGTGTCCTCCTCTGTAGCTTGCCCACTTCTGTTTGCTTGGGATGGAATGTCTCACTGAAATGCCATTTTTTTCTGTCATATGTGTTGACCCAAAGGCCTGAGCTTTTCACGTGGGTGCTGGGCATTGAACTTGGACCTTCTCATGCCCTCATGCTTGTGTAGCAAGTGCTTTTCCTCACTGGGTCACTTCCCTAGGCTCAACAAGTGTGTAATCTTGACAGAATCACGTCTGTGGGAATATGAGATGGGGTTGGCATCCCTGAATATCTGTGCTTCCATAACTTTATTTTTCTATTTTGAATTTTTAAAATTCAGTACAACTGTTATAAAACCTATTTTTGTCTTATAGGAAGCCAATTAAAATTTAAGCTAGACCAATTCAATAAAAATGGATTTGGAAAATATAATCAGCACAGGAAAAGGGAGGCTAAATGTGCGTTCAGTCAAAAAAATTACACATTTTTCTTGCTCTGCTGAGAGAGGCTATTGGGATGGGATATTCTGGGCATTTGTTCATTTAAAGATAAGGATAACTCCCTTCACACAGCACCGAGAACAGGATGCAATAAGAATTTCATCAGAGGCTGTGTAATTTGGTAAACATGTTCTTGGACTTATAGAGATTCCTACCCATGCTCGCATAATTTCGCACGCAGCCTCCATGGAAGAGTCTCCTAATTTGTGCTGGATGAATGACGTCTTTTTCTAATTAGGCGGACGCTTCCTGTGCTCACTGAGAACGAAAAGACAATGTCTAATCGAGCTTCCTTTTCACCATTGTTTTTCTTTTTGGACAGTGTTAGAATTAGCCTTAGAATCTGGTCTCTTGATTGACTTGCGTTCTAATTAAAACCCGGTTGGCTTGGTCCTGTTTGTGCTTTTCCATAAGAGACCCAGAAGGGCTTCCTAGGCTCACAGCATGTTGAATCTGCCCACTGTGGTTCCCAGCTGTGTTCTGTCACCCTCAGGCACACCACCCAGACCCCCATCTGCAAGACAATGCCTCTTTTCTCTCTTCTTTTTTTCCCAATGTACACACATGTGTGTTCATATGTGCATGTGTGTTTGTGAGGGAGCAAGCCCAAGATGGCCTTTCATCCCTTCGCCTTTAGTTTGGAAGGCTTGGAAGGTCCCATTGTCCTCACTGGCTGGCTGAATGCATACAGATGACACTGCCGTGCATGGTTTAGTGAATCCTCAGAAGAAAGGGGGAGGAAGCACCAGCAGCTCCCTTGCAGAATAGGGCATGGAAAGGGGAAGAAAGCCAAGAAAGCCAGGCCAGTGTAGTGTCTGCAGACACTGAGATCTGGTTTGTGAGAAAAGGGGTTTTCAGTATAACCTCATTGAGGCTATTACAAACACATTTTCTTTTTTTTTTTTTATTATTATTGTAGGGAAAAACAAACCAGTTGTTATCCCTGCTAAAGCAGTATCTGAAAGCTGTCATGATTGAAGGAGAAAGACAGAAAACCTGAGGAGTCCTATGGTTAGATTGTCCACAATATTTACTACAATGTACTAGATACATCCTTTGGTCTAAAATAACATCATCTATTCCCAAGTGCCCTACCCATTTCTGTCTTTCATCTGAGTGTCTGTGAATATATGGGTGCTTGTTTTGAGTGTGTGTGTAGAGGTCAAAGGACAACCTTGGGTGGTGGTCCTCACCTTCACTTTGTTTGAGGCAGTGTCTTGGTTACTGCTGCATGTGCCAGGCTAGCCCACAAGCTTCCGGGAGATTTCCTGCCTCTGTCTCCCGCCTTGCTATAACAGCACTAGAATTGCCTACCATATCTGGCTTTACCTGGGTTCTGGGCCTGCAATCTCAGGTCCTCACACTTGCATGGCAAATGCTTTATCCACTGAGCCAGCTCCTGGCCCCTATCCATCTCCCAGGCCCTGTCCATTTCCTTTTGAGTATGCTCAGCACTCCATCCTGTGTCAAATGTATATTTTACTAGCAAACCGTAAGGTTTCTGCCTTGCTTTCTTACTGTTGTTTAAGTGTTTTAGAGTCAATACTACACTTTATAACTAGGTAAAGCATTTCCTCGACATCTTTAAATAATGCATATGCTACACTGCCTCATGCATATTCATTTAATATCCATGCGCTTAAGACATCTAGAGTGGGCCTTGCTTCTTACTTCGAAGGCCTAATAAATGTGGAGCTTTAGATACAGTCCAAGGTTGTGTCTCTTCATGAGATAATGCAAGTGAGCTCCAGCAGAGAAATGATCATGCAGCGGCCACGAAGGGAGTGTTGCTCACTTCACCAGCACCTCCGCCAGCCAATTGTGGAATGTTCTCTGAGTTTATTTTACAGTGTGCGTGGGCCTACTTTGCTGGAGACAGGCATGCTTTGCCAGAGCCTGGAGTGATATTACATTGACACTGTGGAGGCATTCTCTTGTCAGGGCATCGTGTCGATCTGTCTTGGCTATTTTTCAAGATTGCATTTATGCCTGGTTCAATGGGAGGGGAAAAAACCTGTTATTAATTACCCAAATTTGAAAGGAAGTTAGAACTGACCACCAGCAATCTGGCCCCACTGTATATAGACTTTTATCACTCAAACATTTGCAACTTGCCTTAATACAAACATTATTTGCTGTTCATGATAGAAGATTGTCTTTATAGAAAAATATCCAGCCCTATACTAGAAATATGTTTCAGGAAAGGTGTGGAAAGGATTTTTAAAATGCTGTTAATGGAAGCATATTTCACAGTGCTTAATAAATGTTCCTCTGTGAAGGAGTCAAATTCTATGGTTTGGTAACAATTTGCCTGAATGTGAACTTGGATTTCCAAGTATCAGTTTTACCTTGAAGTGACATGCAACTATACTTGAAGATAAAGTACCATTTGGTTACAGACAGCAGCATTAAGTAATTTCCGGAAATGAATTACCATATTGACCTTGTGGAGACCTGGCATGATGGCTTGCCAAGATGGGGCTGTGGCCAACTTCTTGTCTCATTTATGTAATTTAGACTCCACCTATTCCTCTGATTTATGGTCAGTGTGCTTTAATAAAACAGATTGTTTGGGTTCTATTAAACGGATGTTCATTCCTTCTACCTTTCCTGTAAGTCTGGAGTGCTGCAAACATCCTGCTTGAAATTCAAGGACACGGTGCTCTTGAGCATGGACATAAGTTCTAGGGTGAAACACCAAACACAGGAAGAGTGATGCAGGGACTTTGGTGTAAGATGGCTGCATAGTTGCCGTTTCAAAGCAGCCCAGGGAGGGAAATAAGCAGAAAAACAGCAAAATACACCCTTCTATAGAAACGTGAAGTTATATAAGGAATTATCAACCATAGGAGAGACCTGGAACTTCTAGCAATCAGGAAAGCAGCCAGAATCCTTCCAAGGTACTGGCGGCCTGATCTGAGCACCTGCCTGGCTGAGCTGCAGGAGCAGAAACCAGGTGAAGGTATTTTTTACTTACACCAGCCTCCTTGCAAAGTCAGGAAACCTGAAGTAGAAGACAGCAGGAACCAGCTGAGCAGCTCCAATACAACTCTAAGCATCCTGCACAGCCTTCCATCCCCCAACCACCAGTGCCACCAACCACCAGAGAACTCATCCACTCCGTCTCACAACCCGGGCCATGTGACATCCAGCGCAGCCAATTGGAACACCAGATTCAGTGATCCAAGCAACCTAACTGAGTCCACAGTGCAACAGAGAGGGATAGAGGTGGGAATATACAGCATCATGGAAACTACACAGTACACTACTAAATGGTGAATGGGTCAATGAAGAAATCAAGAAGGAAATAAAAAAAATCTTAGAATCAAATGATAGTGACATAAAGCTAACTAAGGAAGTGAAGGATCTCTACAACGAAAACTTCAAAACACTCAAGCAAGAAATTACAGAAGACACCAGGAAATGGAAAGACATCCCTTGTTGTTGGATTGGAAGAATCAATATTATGAATATGTCAATCTTGCCAAAAGTAATGTATACATTTAATGCAATTTCCATCAAAATTCCAATGGCATTCTTCATGGAAATAAAAAATAATCCTAAAGTCCATTTGGAAGCACAAAACCTCAAATAGCCAAAACGATTTTGAGCAACAAAAATAAGGCTGAAAGTATCACCATACCTGATTTTAACCTATACTATAGATCCACAGTAACAAAAACAGCATGGTACTGGCACAAAAACAGACATGTAGATCAATGGAACAGAATAGAGGACCCAGATGTAAGTCTGGGAAGCTACAGCCATCTGAGTTTTGACAAAAATGCCAAAAATATTCATTGGAAAAATGGCAGTGTCTTTAACAAATGATACTGGTAAAACTGGATATCTATATGTAGAAGGATGAAAGTAGATCCTTATCTTTCTCCATGCACAAGAATCAAGTCCAAATGGATCAAAGACCTTAATATCAGACCTGAAACTTTGTTAGTGCTAGAGGAAAATGTAGGGGAAACACTTCAACATATTGGCATAGGCAAGGACTTTTTGAATATAACGTCAGCTGCTCAGGAAATAGAAGCAGTAATCAACCACTGGAACCTCTTGAAACTAAAAAGCTTTTGTACAGCAAAGGACACTGTGAATAGAGCGAAGAGGCAACCTACAGAATGGGAGAAAATCTTTGCCAGCTATACATCTGACAGAGGATTAATATCCAGGATCTACAAAGAACTAAAAAAAAACAACAACTAAGTAATAATAAATCAAACAACCCAGCTAAACAATGGGCTATGGAACCAAATAGAGTGTTCTCAAAGGAAGAAATACAGATGGCCTATAAACATCTATAAAAATGTTCTACATCCTTAGCCATCAATGAAATGCAAATTAAAACCACTTTGAGATTCCATCTCACTCCTGTCAGAATGGCTATTATCAAGAAAACAAATTACAATAAGTGCTGGTGAGAATTCAGAAAAAGAGGAACCCTTCTACACTGTTGGTGGGAATGCAATCTGGTCCAGCCATTGTGGAAATCAGTGTGGAGGTTCCTGAGACAGCTAAAAATAGATTTGCCATATGACCCAGCTATCCCACTCCTAGGCATATGTCCTAAAACTTGTCTCACTACCTTAGAGACACTTGCACATTCATATTTATTGCCGCTCTATTCACAATAGCTGGGAAATGGAACCAGCCTAGATGCCCCTCAACTGATGAATGGATAATGAAGATGTGGTACATTTATACAATGGAGTTGAATTCAGTGGTAAAGAAAAATGAAATTATGAAATTTGCAGGGAAATGGATAAATCTGGAAAGGATTATACTAAGTGAGGTAACCCAGGCTCAGAAAGCCAAATGTCACATGTTCTCTCTCATATGTGGATCCTAGTTACAAATGTTTAGACTTGTATGTGAGTTGGGATAAAAATTGGTAGCAGAGGCCAGTAAGCTAGAGAGGGGCTATAAGGTAGGGAGGAGAGGGGAGGACTTAACAGGGTGGTATTATATATATATGTAAATAGAAGAACAGATTACTGAGGGTAAAGGCCTAAGTGAGGTCAGGGGAAGAGGTGAGTAAAGGAAGGGTGGGGGGAGGGTTAATCAAAATTTAAGAGGGTATGAATAAGCTGTATGGAAACCCACTTTTTTGGACAGTGGCACACCCAGCAGCCATATATTGTTACTAGGAAAATTTCAGTGTCAGCTCTCAGATACCTTTCAATGAGTTGTTGGCCAGTGAGTTCCCTGGTACCCCCAAAACATTACAGGCCTGTTGCTAAGGCTCTTGGTTTTACCCCAGAAATTGATGGTAAGACCCTATTTCTGAAGACTTCATATACTTGTGCTGTAAGATCACTGAGAAATCAAGCTGGAGCTGAGCTGGAAACTTCCTCCCTGTAGACCAGCTGAGAGAATGCTGGAAAAAGCTATGCTGCATGCAACCCTATGGGAGAGAGGAGTCATCAATGGAGGAAAACAACAGCGGACACTGCAAGCCTTAAGTTTGGCCAGCCAAGCCAAAGAGACAATGGGTACAATAGTAGCATGTCTGTTATGGGGGAAGCCAACCACTCTCTAATTGGCCTGGAGGCCCATTCCATGGGAAGGAATACATGCCTGGTACTGAAAACATATGACAGGGGAGGTCATGAGCCTTGGGGGTTGTAATATCTGCTGGTGCCTGGATAAATACATATATTATGCTCACCGAACTTCTTGGTAAGCATTTCTCTTAATGTTCGTACTCATATATTAACATTACTCTGATTTTTGAATTAGAGAAGCTTCTCTTTCCAGGTGGCAGTGACCTCTGGGATGACTCAAAAATTACCATAGTGCTGAGAAGTGACAGAGGAGTATTCAACACTTAAACTCTCTATCACACCCTCCAAGGTCCAGGGTCTACTGCAGACGAGGTGGCAGAAAGAATGTAAGAGCCAAAGGAATGGTAGGGCTGCTTACAATGCAATCTCCAGACATAAAATGGCCTGAATATCCATGACCTCGCAGTGCCTGACACTACCTACACAAGACCCTCATAATAGGAGGAAAAGATGATGACAGCAAAATAAAAGAGGCTAATTGAGAGGGGGAGGGGATATGATAGAGAGTGTATTTGTGAAGGGGAAAGTGGGGGAGGGGAGGGAATTACCATAGTTTATTGTCTATAATTATGGAAGTTGTTAAAAAACGTTCTTTCTTTTTTTTTTTTTTAAACACATAGTGATACAGACAGCATGAGGTTGGAATGGGTGGTCTCTGGGGTTCTTTCTTGCCCTCTATACTGACTGTGTTAGATCTTAACCACTGTGACAAAATACCTGAGAAGCCAAGATTTATTTGGGTTCATGGTTTCTGGGGTCTTTGTTGGATTCTGCTGCTTCTGGGTGTGTGGTGAGGCTCAGCATCGTTGCCGGAGCATGTGGTGGAGCAAAGGGGCTCCTCTTCATCGTATGTAGGAAGGAGAAAGAGACATCGGAAGGAGCTAGAACCTCAACGTGACCTTCAAAGGCGCACTCCCTGTATAGTTAATCTTCACGGCCAATCTGATAGGATTTAGCGCCACCATGGAAACAAATCACTGGGCACATCTGTGAGGGAGTTTCTAGATTGGGTTGGTTGAAGTGGTAAGGCCCACCCTATGTGTGGGTATGCTATCTCCTATGGGCTAGGATCCCACACTGAATAAAAAGGGGAAGGTGAACTGAGCAGCAGCATTTACCACTCTCTGTTTCCTGACTGTGGATGCAATGCACGTGACCATGGCCTCGCACTCCTGCTCCCCGGACTTCTCTGCTGCCTTAGGCAGGGTTCTCTAGAGGAACAGAACCAACAGAATGAACACGTGTTACAGGATGTGGGGTGAAGTTCATCAATGCTGGGGAGTTGGAGAATCCGGTAGCTGCTCAGGGCCTGACGCTGGATGTCTCAGCAGTCCCAATCTGACACTGAAGGCCTGGACGGCTTCTGAGGAGCCACTGGCCTAAACCCCACCTTGGCAGGCTGAAGACGCTGGTTCCAGTGTCTGCAAAGGATGGCAGCGGCAGGGTGGACGCACACACCAGCTAGCAGCGAGGCCCGACGCAAAGGCCTCACTTTTCTCCAAGCTTCTTTGTAGATCGTTCACCAGAAGGACTGCTTACTCCGGGGAAAGGTCTTCCTCCCTCCATCACTCCTTCCTGGAAACACCTTCACAGTCCCTCCCGAGAGTTGTGATCTTCCTTGATTCCTAATCTGATCAAGGTGACAAGAGGATTTAATACTCACACCCACCATGAAATGTCGGGAAATGGAGCCTAGTCAGAGGAAGTGTCTTGTCGCAGTGTATTGGTAGCTTTTCTCATTGCCGTGACACAGCAAATGAGAAAAGCACTTTACAGAAGGAAGGGTTGATTCGGGCTCAGAATCTGAGGGTACAGTCCATCATGGTGGGTATGACATGGAACCTTGAACTGTAAGCTTAAATAAACCCTTCCTTCCCTGAGTTTCTTTGCTAGGCATTTGGTCACAGCTGTGACTTGAGGCAGCTGGTCACAGTCAGTCCTTAGTGAGGAAGTTGCCAGCAACACATGCTGGAGCTCAGCTAGCCCTCTCTGCTTCTTATGCAGTCCAGGACGCCCAACCACGGAATGGCACCACCCACAGTTAGGTTGGGTCCTCCCTCCTCAAATAACCTGACCTAGAAAACCCCTCACAGACAGGCCCAGAGATTTGTTCCCTTGGTGATTCTAAATCTTATCAAGCAGACAAGATGAGCAATCACAGAGACATTCCAGATTCAAACTCTCAGACTGACCAAGCATGCTTCAGAAGAAATGCAAACCCATCCACACCTAGGTCTTTCCTGGCACCTTCACGGGCACTCAGTGTTTGCTGATGTCTCCTGGAGATACGGCCACCCAGGCCATACTGGCAGGGTGGTGGAGCGCTCAGTGGGTGCACAGATGCTGAAACCTGTTTGCAAAGCTGAGGCTGCCTCTGTTCCCAGACAATCATGCACGAGCAGGAATCTTCAGGGAATTGGATGCTGTGTTACAGCTTTGCTCTCAACTCAGCATCTTGTGTGAAATTCTCTTGCAGAATTTTCTACAGGCCCGCTTTGGATTAGCGTTAACAGCACATGAATCTGTATGTCTTTCCTCTCTTAGCTGGCAGGTGTGCTTTCACAAGGGCTGTGGCTGCTCTCCCCTAATCTGCAACTCACAGATTCCTAGAACATGTTTCACCTTGGCTACGTGCAGTGTTAAGTCAATCAGACTCTCAATGGACTGATAATTGCCTGACTTTTCTACAGCTTTCTTTTTGTTTCCCCTTTCCTTTCCTTTCCTTTCCTTTCCTTTCCTTTCCTTTCCTTTCCTTTCCTTTCCTTTCCTTTCCTTTCTTGTTCTTTTTTTTTCCTCCTTTTTTCCTCCCTCCCTCCCTTCCTTCCTTCCTTCCTTCCTTCCTTCCTTCCTTCCTTCCTTCCTTCCTTCCAGATAAAGCCCAGGGCCTTGTACATATCATTACCATTGAGGATCTTTCTACACAGCTAAGGCTCTGCTTGAACTTGCAACATAGTCTAGGCAGGCCAGGCCTTAAGCTCACTCCTCTTACTTCAGCCTCCCGAATGCTGGAATTACAGACTTATACTACCATATTCAGCTTCATCTTCCTTAAACATTGCTTGAAATATAAATTGAGTATATTTATTACAATTCAATTTCCAAAAAGATCATGTTAAAAACATGATTTAAATTTTCTCAAGAAATACTCTCCTTCGTCAGTGCTCAGTGGGGCCTGGGGGTGAGGGCTCCTCTGTTTCCCTCAGTGCTCTTCAGCGTGGTGCTATCTCTGCACAGGCCAGCTGCTCATGACATGTGGACTAAGTGAGTAAAAGAATGTAGTTGTGCATTGTGCCAGGCACTGTGGCCAGTGCCAGGATGTATGTGGCTGGCGGAGCCTAGGGGAGCTCGGGTGATGATGAGAGCATCCACACCTGACACTGTCTAGGGCCTGGCCTCCTGTCTCCACCATGTTCTCCACGAATGGCCCTCTCCACCACAAGGTCTTGCACCCCCGTCAGGATTGGTGCATGGACTTATCTTGCTGGGTTTGTTAGTCACAGTTTTACACCCCCTGCCCTTTCCCTCTTTTCCTCAAGTACATATCTTTCCCCATTATTTCCAGGTATCCTTGTCATAGAAAGCTTGAGGCATGAAGGGAAAGTCCAGGCCTCTCTCTCTCTCTCTGTATGTGTGTTTGTGTATACAGGATGCACCTAGAGTGGGCTTGAGGAAAAATGTCCTTTTTGAGTAGGTTTTTGATTTTTTTTTGACACAAGGCCTCACTGTATATAACCTGGCTGGACTGGAACTCATGATCCTCCTGCCTCAGCCCTTTGAGTGCTGAGATGACAGGTGGGCATCACCACACCACGCTCCATCACATTGTTTTCTTTTTCTTTTTTTGGTTTTTTGAGATAGGGTCTCACACTAGCCCAGGCTGACCTGGAATTCACTATGTAGTCTCAGGGTGGCCTCGAACTCATGGTGATCCTCCTACCTCTGCCTCCCGTGTGCTGGGATTAAAGCCGTGTGCCCCCATGCCTGGCATCAGAGTATTTTTTCTACATGTGTACACACACGTGTGTATGTGTGGAAGCTAGAAGACAATCTCGGGGATCATTCTTCAGGTGCCATCCACCTTTTTTTTTTTTGTTTGTTTTTTTGAGATAGGGTCTCACACTGGTCCAGGCTGACCTGGAATTCATTATGTAGTCTCAGGGTGGCCTTGAACCCACGGCGATCCCCCTACCTCTGCCTCCCGAGTTCTGGGATTAAAGGCGTGCATCACCATGCCTGGCCCATCCACCTTTTTTAAAAGAGTCTCTGTCCTCGACTGGCTTGGGATTCTCCAAGACTGACTGGCCAGTGAGCCCCAGGAGTCTGTCTTTCCAGCACTGGGATCACAAGAACATGCCTTCATGCCCTGCATTTTTTTTTTTTTTTTTTGGTTGGTTCTGGGAATGGAACTCAGACCCTCGTGCTTGCAAGACAAGCAGTTTACCAATCGAGCTACCTCCCCAGCACTGCCCCTTCCCTCAATCAAAGTATTTTGAAGCTGGCAGAAAGGGCTGTGGCCATTAGAGTTGGTGGTGAGTGCTGGTGGAGTAGCTAGCTACAGGAGCGAGACAAGAAGGCCTGCAACGAAAGAGGCAGACAGAGAAGTCTGTTTCTCAGCAAGACAGGAAAGTAAGAGTGCAGGTGAGCATGAGGCTGAGTTTCTGGAAGGAGCTGAGTGCTCTGGGCTTGGCTGAGGCCAGAAACCACACCTCAGTTATCATCTACAGCTGGGAGATTCACCCTCCCCCCATACAGCAGTCAAGAGGCATAGAATTCAGTACCTGGGTCAGTCCAAGGCTACAGTCTGTTAGGTCAGGATTAAAACAACTCAAAAGGGCCAGAAAAGCCAGGCGTGGTGGCTCATGCCTTTAATCCCAGTACTCAGGATGCAGAGGTAGGAGGATCTCCGTGAATTTGAGGCCACCCTGAGACTACGTAGTGAATCCCAGGACTGCCTGGGCTAGAGAGAGACCCTACCTCAAAAAACAAAACAAACAAACAAACAAACAAAATGCTAGAAAGCTGGTGAAGGTGGAGAAAGAAGGGAACACATCTAGATGGGCAGCAGGAGGACAGAAGGACCTGAGAGACTGTAGAAGGCAGCTAAGCTAGAGTGGAAGTAATAGACAGGCATATGGGGCTGGAAGGATGGCTTAGCTTCTAAGGAACTTCCCTGCAAAGCCTAAGGACCCAGGTTTAATTCTCCAGTACCCACATAAAGCCAGATGTATAATGATTCCCTGGAGTGCCATTCTCTCTATATCTCTTTCTCTGCTTACAAACAAACCAATAATTTTTTTTTTAAAAAGAATAGGAATATGGTGGGGGGAGAATTTAAGGGAAAGATAACAAGCATTTGGGTAAGTGGGGTACCAAAATTTAGAAGACAGAAGGATTCAGGTAAACAGGGTGCAGAGGGATCACAGAAATATGGAGGGTGATTGAAAGTCCAGAGAGGAAAGATCCACAGAGCAGGTTTAGATGATATGGAACACCAGGGCTCCAATGCTAGCCATGGAGACAGACTAGAAGGTGAATGGAGGGAAGTAAGGTCCAAAAAATGTCCCACAACTGCGTGAGAACAGCTGAAAAGTTCGATGAAAAAAGGAAGATTGATTATATGGCGTATGCCATCTGTATATAATTTTCACCTGATATTCCAAACATTTTTCTTTTTACCTTTTTATGAACAGCATGCTTATAAGGGGCAGTTACACTTATGGTTGGAATGGAATTTATATACATGCTGCTGCAATTTAATTGCTTTCAGTTTTTCACTATTAAATACAATTTAGTTCCATTTGCATTTTCATATGTTTGCAAACAAAATCAAAGCACCCTTTGAATTCAAACAATTAAAAACATTACTTATTTATTTATTTGAGAGTAACAGAGAGAGAAAGAGGAAGATAGAGAAAGAGAGAATGGGCACGCCAAGGCCTCCAGCCACTGCAAATGAACTCCAGACATGTGCGCCCCTTGTGCATCTGGCTTACATGGGTTCTGGGGAATTGAGCCTCAAACCAGGGTTCTTAGGCTTCACAGGCAAGTGTCTAACCACTAAGCCATTTCTCCAGCCCTCAAACAATTTTTTAATTTAAACAAAATGAACAAATCCCTTTGTGACTACATGTATTAGTTACCTTTCTTGTCACTATAGCAAAATACCTGACAAAAATCGAAGGAAGGAAGGAGGGGAGGAAGGAAAAGAGAAAGGGAGGGGAAAAGGAAGGAAGGAAGGGGGGAAGGAAGGAGGAGAGAAGGGAGTATTAGAGTGCAGTCCATCATGGCAGGGAGACATGAACTGGTCCACACCTTGCATCCACAGTTAGGAAGCAGAGAGAAAAGAATGCTCGTGTTTAGCTGGCTTTCTCCTTTTAATTCAGTATGAGATTCCAGCCCGTGGGCTGGTGCTGTCCATATTTGGGGTGGGTCCTCCCTCTTCCATTAAACCTTTCCGGAAACATAGACATGCCTGGAGGTATGTCTCCTAGGTGACTCTAAATCCTACCAAGTTGACAATGTACATGAACCATCACAAGGGGTGAACTGATTTATTTGCAGACATTCAGGAATGGGTCCTGGGTATAGTCTTGAGTGTGTATTCCTTGAAGAAGAGGCTAATAAAAGCTGGAGAGGGTCATGTGTGTCCAGTATGTCACAGGGACAATGGCATATCCTGGTTCCCTACTTGATTTTTTTTAATTTACTTTTTTATTGACAACTTCCATAATTGAACTTTTAAAGAATTATTTATTTATTTTTAAAATATTTATTTGCAAGCAGAGAAAGGAGAGACAGACAGACAGAATGGGTGCACCAGAGTTTCTAGCCACTGTGAACAAACTCCAGATGCATGTGCCACTTTGTGCATCTGGCTTTGCATGGGTACTAGCGAATCAAACTCAGGTCATTAGGCTTCTCACGCAAGTACCTTAACTGCTAAGCCATCTCCCCAGCCCTGATTCCCTACTTGAGAAGAAGGTTTTCTGCCTGGACTCTGGGGAATCTGCCAGGTGTGCTCAGTGAGGTTGTGCCAACTAGAACTTGAGACTCAGTGTCTGGTAGCTATTTTGAATAATATATGATTAATGATTATGCCTTCATGTTCAATGTGCTGAGTAAATTTTCGAGTTAATTGTTGTAAAACCCAGAATTGATTCTGGTGTCCCAGAGAAAGACCTGTGAGCCTAGCTATCCCAGTAAATCAATAAAAGCTCGGCCTTCCAGGAGGAAAGCAGAAAGTGGAGAGAGCAGGAAAAATTTATGTCCCTAGATAAACCATTGAGATTACCAGGCAGATCCTTCACTGGAAGTCAGTGGAAGAGGTTGCGTTGTGACTTCGCATCTGAGGTGAGAAGGACAAGAGAGAGCATTCAGCCCGTGAGCGCGCTGTGGAGCGGGGTTGGAGCCTTCCTCGGAGCTGCTGTGTGCCAGGCCAACTAATAAATTACTATACCGGATCCTCCCGATGGCTGTGTAATAGGGACATTTTCCTCAGTTACCATCAGGCTTGGCGGGCTGTACGAGAAAACTTGAAACAATGCTGGCTCGGTCCCAGTGTTTGTTTGTCTCAGCTAGCGCAGTGTGGAGAGGTCAGTCCCAGGGCAACATGACCGCTCCATGGTATCACTAAGGTCCCGGGCACTAGCCTAGGTTTTGTAATATATTTAGAATATGGCTTTGCTGTTTGATGATGGCTGGAGTTCCAGCTATCACATGCTTTCCAAGCCTCAGGAAACACCAAATTCAAGAGGGGTTGTCTTTAAACAACTGTCTCTGCTTGTAAGAAACCTTTCCAGAAGTTTCACAAACATGTTCTCTTCATGTTATGATTAACTTCCAACGCATAGCCAACATCTAGCTGCAAGGGAAACTGGCTGTGTCACAAAATGAATAAAAACAGCTTTAAGAAATATTTCTTTATTTGAAAGGGGGGCGTGGAGAATGGGCACACCAGGGCCTTCTGCCACTGCAGATGAACTCCAGATGCATGCACCATTTCATGTAAATGGCTTTGTGTGAGTACTGGGGAATTGAACCTGGGCCATTAAGCTTTGTAAGCAAGTGCCACTGGACCATCTCCCCAGCCTAATAAAAACAGTTCTGATCATAAAGAAGGGAGAGCAACTTTGGGATAGTCACCTAACATCTTTTGACACATAGTCTTACCCTCAGTTTTTTGTTTTGTTTGGTTTAAGTTTTATTTTATTTTATTTTTTTTGAGGGAAGGTCTTGTTCTGGCACAGACTGTCCTGGAATCCACTATGTAGCCCCAGGATGGCCTCGAACTCACAGTGATCCTCCTACCTCTCCTCCAGAGTTCTGGGATTAAAGATGTGCGCCACCATGCCTGGCTTTTTTTTTTTTTTTTTTTTTTTGTATTTGTGGAAACCCAGGCTGTGTGAGTGAGCTGAGCCATGTCTGAGGGGCCGGCCGTGAGGCTGACAGAATGCTCTTGCTGCAGCTCCTGTCCTGTGGTGAAGCTAGGCTCTGTCATTCTTCATCTTCACACTGATCTTGCTTTGGAGTGTTTGAGCCATTCTGCTTCAAGGAATTTCAGGTATGGAAGTCATTAACACGAGTGCCGAGATTTATGTACTAGGGTATTCACAGAAGCTTTATTTATACTGAAGAAAATTGAAAATAACCAAAATACCCAACAAAGGAAATTGATTAAATTACAGAGTCCTGGAAGATCCACGTAGTGGAACACATCACACCCATTAGCAGTGGTGTTCTTCGACAGGATTTAAGGGTCTGTATGACAAAGCTGACAAATTATAAGAACGGTTCTCAATGTGACGCCAGTTCTGTAATATCAGCGGGAGGAGGTGTAGGGCGCAGAGGGAGCTGAGGCGTTGCACCCGCAGGTTAGCCACGATGGGATGGTTCATTACTGCACATTTGATTTATGCTTTTCTGAATCTCCAAATTTCTGTAATGAATATGTATTACTTTTGTAATCAGGAAAAACTCCCAAGTGTCATTTGAAAACATTTTTTCTCCTCAGAAAATCGTTTTTGTTATTCTCAAGACAATCGGTGTGTCGAGTACAATTAAAGTCCTAGCGGAGAAGGTCTGTGGGTCTCGCCCAGATCTGCCCTGGGCTTGTGAGTACTTCATGGAGTGGGGACCTTAGAGCAGTTGGGGCAAGTCCGCAGCACTGACTCGGCTATCATCCCTCCAAGGTCACATTCAGGGTGAAGTCTGCAAGTTGCGCTCTCTTAGGGAGGCCTTGCTTCCCAAGCCACCATCTCTTAGGATGCCCTGCAGTAATGGCTTCTTTATTGACTTGCTCCAGCTCTTTCTTCTCCCCTCCCCTCTCTCAGTTACCCAGGTCCTGTCCCATTAAGCCCCGCCCCAAGTATCTATAGGAGCCAGGAATCAGGAACCCATACATATCAAAATCTGAGGATGCGCAAAGCTCTTATATAAAATGACAGAGTATTTTATGTAAGGCAGTTTATATAGTCTCCTCTTGTATAATGTACTTATTTATGTGTCTTGTGCAGCTCGGGTTGGCCATAAATTCTCTATACAGCCAACTCCTAGATGCTCCTGCCTCTGCTTCCTCACTGCTGGGATTACAGGCGTGCACTGGCGCACCTGGTTTATGCAGATTTGTATGTGGGCACTTAATGCAAGGTTCCATGCACGTGCTAGGCAAGCACTCTACCTCATGAGACACATCTCCAGCCCCTCTGTTAAGTCATCTCTAGCTTACTTTTAGTATCTAATTATTTTAATACAATGTGTATTCTATGTAACTGGTTGTCATACTGAATTGGTTAGGGAATAATAGTAAGAAGAAAACGTCTGAGGCTGGGGAGGTGGTTCAGTGGGTAAAGTGCTTGCAGTAGAAGCACGAGGACCTGAGTCTAGGTCCCCAGGACACACATAAGTGCTGCATGTGGCATGTGCCCCTGTAATCCCAGAGCTGGGGCGGGGAGAATAGAAGGATCGCTGGGCTTGCTGGCTAGCTAGTCTAGCTGAATCAACAAGCTCCAAGGCCAGGGAGAGACTGTGTATCAAAAATAAGATGGATAGCTGGGCGTGGTGGAGCACTCCTTTAATCCCAGCACACAGGAGGCAGAGGTAGGAGGATCACTGTAAATTCGAGGCCACCCTGAGACTACATAGTGAATTCCACGTCAGCCTGAGCTAGAGTGAGACCCTACCTCGAAACCCCCCCCCAAAAAAAATGGATAGCAAATGAGGAAGACTCCTTGACATCCATCCTTGGACTCCACACACATGTGCACCCACACACATATAAACACATATGCACACACAGACATGCACATGTTTAAAAAGTCTATCCATGATCAGTACAGAGGCAATATTACACACACACACACACACACACACACACACACACACACACATTTACCTGTGGTTGGCTGAATCTGTGGATATGATGTATGGAGGAAAAGTTCCTTGTGCATATAGCTCTTGTGTTTTTTGTTAGGTTTTGCTATGATGGAGGAGTGAAGGCAGTTTTGGTTGGTTGGATAGATTATTGATTGGGACCGAGAAGGAAGGCTCCAGCCAGTGGAGAAGGGCATTGCCATCGGGTAGACCCTTGGTTGTGTGCCCTGCCTGGCTGGAGCACTGGGGGAGGAGGAAAGTGGCTCACCTTGTTGGTTCCAATATCAAGGAGATTCTGGTCTGACACAGATTTCCTGGTGTAGCACACCTGTCTTTTAAAATTATTATTATTTTTAAACAATCAGTGAAGTCAGTACCCTGTTATCTTTTTCTCCCCTCTAAAAATAAATAGAGCTCCCTTTCAACCCTTTCCTCCCATTCTTTCCTCCAGGAAATTAGACCATATGTTTTCTTGGCTCTGAGTGGCTCTCCTTGAATTCCCGTTGACAATAGAGGAACGGCTTCTAACTGGTGTTGGAGTACAGGCAGGTCCAGGCCCTTGCAAGAGGCTAAGGGTCAGTGGGTCAGTGGGGTGGGAATTGAGCACAAATGTGTGCCTGCTCCCGGGTGGGCACTCACAGGTGGCATTCTGAGTGCACTGTGTGGTGTGCAGCTGCCAGGGCAGGGTGCCACCTTTACAGGAAGCCCAAGTACAGCTGATGCCACCGGCCACAGGGGCCTCAGTGAGTGTTCTGGCAGTGCTTACACAGTGCCTGCATCTGTCACCAGGGAAAATATCCCAGAGGCATCTCAGGAAATTTTGCATATTAGGGGCATTGTGTAATGAATCCAAACTGATGCTCAGGAGGGGGGGCACTCAGGGGATGGCTCAGTCTGTAACTCCTTGCAAGCATGAGGACCTGTGTTCAGTCCCCAACACTCATGTGAGATTTAAAAATGCCAGGCATGGGGGGGGGGGCACACCTGGAATCCCAGTGCTAAGGAGGTGGGGGCAGGGGAATCCTTCAAACTCCTTGGCCAACCAGTCAAGCCTAATTGGTGAGCTTTAGGTCAATGAGAGACCCTGTCTCAAAAAAGGAAAGAAAAGAAGAAAGAAAGAAAGAAAGAAAGAAAAACAGAGAGAAAAAGTGGGCAGTGTTCCTGACGGACAACACCCGAGGTTGTACTTTGACCTCCAAAGTACACATAGACACACATAGCTGCACCCCCACAAATGTGGATACACACTACACACACACGCACATGCACACACACACACGCACATACACACACACACACACACACACACACACACACACACACAGGCTCTGTTCCAGTCAAGTTGAAGACTATATTTTTTAAGACTCTTCATTTAAACTGTACTAAAGATTGGCCATTTCACATCTCATTGAAATAAATGTGTTAGTGTTTTGTAGGTGACACATGTTCTTATGCTAGAGTGAACCATTGTGTGATGCTTCAGAAGCCAGATGGGAAGGCTGTGGCCTCTGTTAGACCTCAGTCCTGCTTTTGTCCACCTCTTGGGAGCTGGGGTGCCCTGGGCTAGTTAAATAAACCCCTTGGCTCAGTTTCTCCCGGTGCAGATTGCTGGCACCGGTTCACGTTCATTCCCTCCCCTTCTGCCACAGACCAGAGTCATGCAGATAAGAAGGACCCTGAAGGTCCCCTCTGCAGTGATCTGACTTCACTGAAGTGTCTACCCCAAGACTGCAGCCCATGCCCCAGGCTCCAGGAAGCCACCCAGATGGACAAGTAATCCTTCTGAAATTAACTTGTTACTGATCTTGACTGGGAATGGGATGGGTGTTTATTTAAACAGGTAAGATGTAGTCTTGGTCTCTTGAGCATTAAAAAATATAACAGCTCTGTATAAGAGTTAAATGAACATTTGATCATCATCATTTGGTGTTGTCCAGCATCCAAGATTTTTTTATTATTATGTGTTTAGAATCAGAGGGGGCGAGGCAATGGGAGGGGGGCCCAGGGGAGGAAATGTTCCAAGTTAATTTTGGTGGTGAAGGCAGCACATGGCATTCCAGAGTGCCATGTGGCTCGCATCAGAGCTCCATGGCTGTGAGTACTCTGTTTGTTCAAGCCGAGTTGCCTCTCTGTTTGTGTGGGTACGTTTGGCATGGAGGCATTCCAAGACATTTGTTTGTGACATTTCAAATATCACCATTTAATGAGTAGAAATAAAAATATCTGTCTTCAAGAAACCTCTTCAGTTATTCGTATAGTCTATAGATGGATGCCTGTTCTGGGGCTCTCTAGATGTCAAGCAATTTGTGCTCTGGAACTGAGCAGGAACTTGCACCTGGGAGAAGCTGCTGGAGGAGGGTGGGATTACTCGGAGAGTCTCGCTACAGATGGCTAATGCCGGCAAAGCGCCTCTGTGTGGTCACAGGTTGCAGTTCTGAGACCCGGGGTCTTGGGCCCACACTCCCCACCTGTAGCTCTGTGGCAGTATGTGATAAGGAGGGGGAGATGGGAAGATCCCCAGGGCTTGCTGGATAGCTAGTCTAGCTAAATCAGTGAGCTCTAGGTTCAAAGTGAGATCTTGTCTCAAAAAATACAGTGCATGGGCTGGAGAGAAGGCTCAGCGGTTAAGGTTCTTACCTGCAATGCCTGATGACCTGAGTTCGATTCCCCAGTACCCACATAAAGCCAGATGCACAATGTGGTGAATGCATCTGGAGTTCTTTTACAGTGGCTAAAGGCCCTGGTGCATCCATTTCTCTCTTTCTGAAATAAATTATACACACACACACACACACACATATATATATATATATATATATATGTATAGGTATACATTCACACAGTGGAGAGTGACTGAGGCAGAGAACAACTGAAGAAGATACATGACATCAACCTCTGGCCTCCATTAGCATGTGCACCCACACATGTACATATACCCACACACATATGAACATGCATACAGACATGCAAGTGTATCACACACAACTATAATAATAGGAACAATAAATAAATCTGCTTTGCCTTATTCAGGCTGGTGTTTTCCAGCTTAACCTGGTAACCTTTTATTTGCATAACTCTTTGTTAGAATGTAATGGAATGTTCCTTTGGCATTTTTAGAGCAAGAAAAATGACAAGACACTTGTGATCATCTCTAGCGCTTTGTGCCAATGCAACCAGTTGGTGAAGAAGGCTAGGGAGGGGCAATATGGACACTGGAAAGGAAAAATGAAGTGATTATTATTTGCAGAAAACCAGAGAATAAACTGGAAAACTAGTAGATGCACTACTGCATACTCTGATGAGGGTGTGGATTACAATAGAATCAGCCAAGCCAAACCTTCCTTGCACAGCATATTCAGTGACAAATGAATAAGAATACATTGGAAAGACAACCCAATGCTCAGCAGCAGGGAGAATGCACCAGCCCTAAAATTTAGCCTCACAAGGAATATGTGTGATTTCCATGCAGAAGAGCAATATTGGTGTGGAGGCAGAAAGAACACTGTGAATAAGGGCAAAGGAAAACTTAGTTTCTGGTTGGGCAGAATAAAGATTATATGGTGCATTGACTGTTCACATCTACTTGTAGGCTGGGCCAATTCTACTCGGCATCATGATGGATTTTGGATCCTGAACTGACCAAGGAAAAATCTGACAAATTATCACATGCAATCATTTCCCCTTCTATATATTTCCTATATCTCTCTAAAACATCACATCATTTTTTCTACCAGCCAATCAACTGTCATTTCTTGAGTTGGCTTATCTTTCAATTCTTGTCCATAATAGCCACATTATTTATTTATTTATTTTTATTAAACAGTAATGAGGAGGGGGGTATGTGATCTTGTAACTGCACTGACTAAAAATCCTCCAGTGACTTATTTAAAGAAAAGCAAAAGCCTCCTTGTGGTCCATGATATTCCATGTCAATTGACTCTCCTGCCCTGACCACCTCCTCCTTGCTTTGGGTGCTATGGCTTCTGGTTCCCACCCTGCTTAGTATGTTTATATTTCAAGACCTCTCTTGTTTCTTCTGCCTGAATTTCTCTTTTTACTCCATAGTCACTTCTTTCTTGTTCTTTCTTTTCCCTTTTTTTCTCTCTGTGTGGGAGCGTGGGAGTTGCATGTATATGTGTGTACATGAGTGTAGAGGCCAGAGGACAGCCTCGGGTGTTGTTCCTCAGACCTTGTCCATTTTTTTTTTGATATAGGGACTTCACTGGCCTGGGACTCACTAAGTAGGCTAGACTCACTGGCTGGTCAGTTTTCCCCAAGGGTCCATCTAATTCTGCATCCCCCGTGTTGGGATTACAAGTATGTTTCACCACATCTGACGTTTACATGGGTTCTAGGGATCAAACTCAGGTCCTTATGCTTGTGAGTCAAGTGTTTTGTTGAGATATTTTCCCCAGCACTTTTTCTCATCCTTTAAGAGATAATTTGAATATATATATATATATATATATATATATATATATATATCACTTTTCTCATCCTTTAGGAGATAATTTGAATATATATGTATATATATACATATGTTAGATCATATATGTATATATGATAGTGTGTATGATGTGTGTGTGTTCGTGTATGTGAATGCAGGCATGCACATGCCATGGCCAATGTGTGGAAATCAGAGACTGACAACCTCAGATGTCCTTCTTCACCTTCCACCTTGTTTGGGGCAGGATCTCTCATTCTCTGCATTCACAGGTGAGCTGGCCCACAAGCTTCTGGTAGTCTTCTGTCTCTTCCTCCCATCTCGCCATAGTAATGCTAGAGGAACAGACACCCTATAGCTTTATGTGGGGTCTCGGGATGCAAACGCAGATACTCCTGAGTGTGGAGCAGGTGCTTCATCTACTGAGTTGTTTACCTAGCTCCAGACCTTGTATTTACAGGAATACTTACATACATCTCATCATATCCAACTGTGTTGTCCCATACTTCTTCATAGGATGTATAAAAGTTATGAAAAATTTGTGTAATTAGTATTTTAACAACTCTAAATGCTGCTAGAATATAATCCATATTGATATAGAAACTCTTGTCTTACTCACTAGTGTCTATCAGATGCTTATCATAATTCCTTACATTAGCAGGCATTCCAGCTTTGTAGAATATTGGATGGAAATAAGAAAAAAATTGCTAAGAAGTAACAAAGACATTGCAGTAACAGATAAATTTTCATGATGAAACCGTAATGGTCCAAACAATGTATTGCTTGTACTAGCAGTGAAAAGAATAATCAATAAAACATAATACAAACCAGAGATACAATCCCTTGTATAGATAATTTAAAATGACATCTGACAAAAATAACACATCAAAGAGTTTAGTAAAATATACTATATAGTGCAAGGACATACTATACTGTTTTGAGTTAAAATATAGAGCTCTATGTTCTAGAGAACAAAATAAATTCTAATTAGGAGAAAAATAGCACTTTCTTAATGTGGTCAAAGGAACACTTAACCTGTGGGCTATGAATAAGATTACCATGAAAAAATAGTTTTATGGCTAAGAAAATCTAAGACATTTCTGATTCAACTAACCTGCTTTCTTTATTGCAAAAGTTGTTAAGAAGACACTAGTGCGCACTGTGAATTCATATGGGTGGTGTTCCATTGCAGCATTTGGCACAATGATGGGGAACTATTTTCATTTTCAACATGTAGCACCAAATTGGGAAATCTGAAACAGAAAACGCTAAACAAATGACAAGAGTAATTTTGTGAAATTCTTGTCTAATTTTGGTGGTAGGTGATCTTTCTAAACATATTAGAGGCAGAACCTCAAAAGGAAATTTGTCTTTCCCAAAGGAAATTGTTACATCAAGGTTATCAGGCACCAGGAAGACTCTCACATTAGTTGAGTACAGCATACTTGAATGCTGCCTAAAAGGGCCACATTTCCCTTCCTCTGTCACAGTGGACTTGGCCATGTGATCTGCTCTGACCAATACAGAGCAGAAGTTTGGTGCAGAACGTTTCACTGAGGTTTAATCTACTCTTTCCTTACCTCACTCATCACGATGACAGCATGTAAGAATCTAAAATAGGACCTTTCTGCTGGTACAGATAGAAGCTCTGGTGAGATCTCCTGGGTTTTTCTGTGACCTTGGTATCAACTTGCTTATCTTGACTGACTCACCAAGCAAGGGAAAAGACAGTCACTGGGCTCATTAGTAACTTACTCGTTGCTATGCCCAGATGCCACTTCAGGAATATTTTGGCTTCCAGTTTCTTTGTTACAGTCCCTCATGGTGGGGACGGCGTGGCAGTAGGAGCGTGAAGGAGCTGGTCCCACTCAGTCCACAGTGAGGAAGCGGAGGACAGTGAAGGCGGGTGCTCAGCCAGCTCCCTCCTGTCGCCCCAGCCCATGCAATGGTGGCGGGGCTCGAGAAGGCTGCTTACCATGCGAGCTTGGAAGATGAAACATGTTAAATTATAGAAATTAGTTTATACTAGAAATGGATATCGATTGAAGTTGCAAAGTTTCTTCCTAATTCACTTTTCAAGAGAGCACGTCTTGTGGGCGTAATTCTGATCATTCATTCAATCAATGACTAAGAGAAGACAGGGCTTCTAGTTGTAGTCACACCCCAGAGAGTCTTTCATGGGGCAGGAGAGAAAGTAAATTGGAGTTCTGTTAAGAAGAGAAAGTAAATGCTAGGAGGACAAAATACAGATGCTTGCTACCTAAACTCAGATAATGTTAATAATTTAAAAATCAATGGATAAAAAGTACCTTTTAATAAAATTGAGAACAAACAAAAGTATGTATTACTAGTGTATGAGAGCAAATGAGTGATATCCTTAATATATGAATGTTCATGTGAAAATAAAAAGGGAAGTCCATTAATAGCAAAGGGACCACTCTAAGAAAAAGACACAAAAGAGAATTTCCTTTCAAAGCATAAACTGTAAACAAGAAAATTGGAAAAGACTCAGCCCACTAGTCTTCAAAGAACTGAAAATGAAGACAAGATTATTTTAATCTGTCAAAATTTGCAAAATTGATAATATTCTCTTTCCAAAGGAGGAGTAATCATTCACAACATAATATCAGATTATAGGGAAAATGGTATTTTGTCATATTCTGATGGGTTTAAATTGCTTTATACGAGTACTTGGCAACATGTACTCCAAGCCCTACTATGCTTACACATCTTAACTAAATAATTCATCTTTGATAAGTTTAGTTTAATTGCCTTAGATTTGTGAAAGTGATTTATATTTATTTATAGTAGTGAACAATGAGAAATAATGAGAGTGACCAGGAATGTAAAATTTGTAAATAGATTATGATAGGTCTGTATTCTGTTGCATCTATTAGAAATGATGCTTTTGTAAACTACTTAATGCTCTAGAAGATTATTAGCATTAATTATACTTAAAACAATGTTATAAAGCAGGTTTTAAAAAGCCAACAACATGTAAAAATGATAATGATATAATAAAATGTTAGTAATGAATTTATTAGGGGAGCTGTACTTCAAAGGACTTGAATTTCTTTTTTAATGTATTTCTATATTATTTAACTGTTCTATAATTATAACTTTTGTCAACACAGTAAAGCCAAACAAATTTAGTGGCATACATTGCTTTTAGTACATTTGAAGAAAGTTTTGATCAACATAGTCATTTACACTGTAAATCATATTACTACAAATAATCTTTGCTGTAATTTTGCTTACCATGTAGAATTACTTTACAATAGTTAAGGAAATATTTGTTACTGGATTCCAAAAAATATTCACTGGAAGACTCCTTTGTGAAAATTAAATTTAGTAAGTATATTTCAAGTGCTTTCATGGGCTTGACATTAGAAGACTTCAAAAACTTGTGGCAGGAAGTTGAGTCCTACCATGCAGAGGAGGTCAATGTTAATGCAAATTACTCCTCAGGAGAAGTAGCTCTTTATGATACCGCCCCACCAAGAGGGAGATGGTACAATGGACCATTCATTGACTGCTTCCCTATAGGATTGGGATTTCAGGTGTGGCATTGCCCAGCTATTGGCCCTCATTCTTGTGCAAGGAGACACTTAGCCGCCGAGCCATCTCTCCAGCCCCAACCAATTCCTCTATGTGACATTTATAATGGAAAGGCTGTGCTCCTAGAAAATTTATTTTCAGGGGTTTCCTAGCTTAGGAAACCTTTTTGTCCAATTAAAAAAAAACTAATGATTTAAAATTGAGGGCTGGAGAGATGGCTTACTGGTTAAGGTACTTGCCTGCAAAGCCAAAGGGACCAGGTTGGATTTCCCAGGACTCATGTAAGCCAGATGCACAAGGTGGTGCATGCATCTGGAGTTCATTGGCAGCAGCTGAAGGCCCTGGCATGCCCATTCTCTCTCTCTCTCTCTTTCTCTTTCTCTCTCTCTGCCTCTTTCTTTCTCTCTCTCTCTCTCAAATAAATAAAATAAAAATTAAAAAAAAAAAAACAACTGTTTGAGATTAGCCTTGAAGTTACCTCATCATTTGAAGAATGTGTTGGGCTTACCTTTTAAGGTAGTAGCCCAGAAGAAGTATCTCCATGCACTCACGGTTATGATGGTTTTCTATCTCTGCCTTAACAACTGGATGGCAATAGGGATTTCTCTAGAAATATCTTGGTTGTGCTTGCTTTCGGGTCGCTGCCTCAGTCATGGTCAGTCAGGCAGAAGTACAAACAAATGTGGGCCATACTCTATAACCAGTTTTGATGTGTTCATTCATGTGTGTGCACACACATGTCCTGTACTATAAATAGACAACAGAGGGACTAGAGAGATTGCTCAGTGGTTAAAGGCACTTTTTTGCAAAGTCTGCTGGCCCTAGTTCAATTCACCATACCCACATACAATCAGATATACAAAGTGGCACATATGTCTGGAGATTGTTTGCAGTGGCAAGAAGTCCTGGCACACCCATGCACACATACTCTCTCTCTCTTTCTCTCTCTGCTCACAACTAACTAAATAAAAATTAATAAGTGAAAAAATTTTTAAAAGGAAATGGACAATAGAGGCTGGGGGTGTGGCTCAGTTTGTAGAATGCCTGTGTAGCCCACACAAACTCTGGGTTTGATCTCTAGTACCACATAAACTGGGTGTGGTAGTGCATGCCTACAATTCCAGCACTTGGGAAGTAGAGGCAGGAGGATCAGGATTTCAAGGTCATCCTCAGCTAGATAGGGAGTTTGAAGCCAGCCTGAGATTCCTGAGGCTCTATCAAAAAGCAGGAAGGAAGAAAAGAATCCTGAGACTCTATTCTATCAAAAAGCAGGAAGGAAGAAAAGAAGGAAGGAAAAATGGGAGGAAGGGAGGGAGGGAGGGAAAAAGGGAAGGGAAAGGGGAGGAAAGGAGGGAGGAACTCCTGAAGTCCTGCCATCATCCTGTTCTCTGCGGGGGAAAAAGTTGTCCTCCTTTCTACAGTATGGGTCAAGCCACCCTTGTTTCTAACAGCTAAAGCCATTCAAGGGAAGGTTTAAACTTCCCCAGCTGACCTCAACACAGTAGCCAGTGTTCTTGCTCATATTGTAGAGATCGGTCAAATATGAAACAAATCAAGCTATATCCCCTCTTTGGGGCTTTGGATGCAAAATGTCCCCATAGCAGCGGGTATTTGTGATTAAGTTTCCTACTTAGTCCTCAGCTTTGAGCATTTGGGAGGTGGAGCCCTGCTGGAGGAAGTGGGAAGTATGTCCCCAGGGCCAGACCTAGACGTGGAGTCCAGTCCTAGGTGGGTGTGTGTTCAGAGCCAGCTCATGCTTGCTGGTGCTGTTGGTCGCCTCTCTGCTATGGATGTCTGATGAAGTGAGCCAGCTTCTTCCACAGTGATGAAGTTTTCCTTGGACTCCGTAAGCCTGAAATAAACCCTTTCCTTGCCTAAGCTACTTGTGGTTGGGTGATTGGGTGTATGTCCCAGCAATGAGAAGGTAACTGCAACAGAAAAGCTCTCTGTTCAATAGTATCTTCTTCCAGTCCAAGTAAAACCCAAAGCCCCTGAAAGGCCCTGGTCCCTCCTGTCTGTGCCTTCTCTTCCCCTCCTCCTCCTCTTTTCCTGCCCAAGCAATCTTTTCCTGTTCCTCTTGCACTCCAAATGTGTCCCAAGTCAGAGCCTTTATACTGCTTTCCCTCCTTCTGGAATGTTCTCACATCAGATGTCAAGGTAGATTCCCTCCCTCCCTTTGTTGTCTCCTCAAATGTCTCATCCTCCATGACAGCCTTCATTTATGTGTCTGTTTTTAACTCAGGGAGCTGGATAGTGGAGCTATAAGGCAAACAGGCCAGAATTCTCATCTTGCCCTCCAAACTTTATAGACTATTGGGAAAGATGAATAAATACAGAAGAACACAGTCTTTTTCTTTTCTTTCTTTTTTTTTTCTTTTTTTTTTTTTTTTTTTCGAGGTAGGGTCTCTCTGTAGCCCAGGCTGACCTGGAATTCACTATGTAGACTCAGGGTGGCCTCAAATCCATGGTGATCCTCCTACCTCTGCCTCCCGAGTGCTGGGATTAAAGGCGTGTGCCACCACGCCTGGCTTCTCTTCTCTTCTCTTCTCTTCTCTTCTCTTCTCTTCTCTTCTCTTCTTTCTTTCTTCTTCCTTTCTTTCTTTCTTTCTTTGTTTCTTTCTTTCTTTTTTGGTGTGTGTGTAGTATGTGTGGTGTATTCATAAGTGTGTGTAGATGCATGCACCCCATGTGTATGTTCAGAGGCCAGAGGAGAATGGTGGGTGTCATTCTCTGTTGCTCATCTATGTATTTCCTTGAAACAGTCTCTCCTTCCACTTGGAGCTGCTTTTTAAAATTTTTATTTATTTATTTTTTGTCATTGAGCTCTGGTAATTTCTCTGGTTTCCTCTCCCAAACCCTGGACTGGGAATATAGAACTGTGTTGCCCTACCTAGCTTTTTACATGGATCCTAGGAAATTTAACTTGGGCAGTCTCAACCCCACTCAGGCTCTCATACTTAAGCTAACTCACCTCCCTAGCCCATGAATACATTCTTCATCCTCACACTACCCTTCATCTCAAGTCTTAACCACAGCTAAGAATTCTAAAGTATAGGTTCCTGTTTGCCATGAATGAATCCACACAGTGTTTTCTATCTCGATCTTTTCTTTTGCAGAACTCCTCTGTGAAGTGTATTCATCCTCTCATTCAGTTAAAGGCTATGACACGTTGATGGCTCTCAGATATTGTCTCAAAGAACGTGAAGCCCAGAAATGGTGCCCTGACAGTAAACTGATGTGGGTTATTTATTAGGTGCTCATTATCTCTCAGAGACTGTGCTAAGCACTTTACATGCATCACCATGTGGAAGATTTACTGCTTAATGAGTAGGGCATTATCTCTCACTTTACTAGGATAAAACTGAGGCTGAGGGGGTGTGCTTTGTTCAAGATAACAAGAATGTAAGTGGTACAAGTTCTAGTTAAAGCAATGTCAGTCTTACTTATAAAGCCCAGGCTCTCATCAAAAGCACTTACTGTGTTCTCCCCAAATTCTCTATAAATAAATAACAGATTGTAACACGAAACAACTTCTTTTCTTTTCTTTTTTTTTTTTTTTTTTGGTTTTTCAAGGTAAGTTCCCACTTTAGCCCAGACTGACCTGGAATTCATTATGTAGTCTCAGGGTGGCCTCGAACTCGTGGTGATCCTCTTACTTCTGCCTCCCAAGTGCTGGGATTAAAGGCATGTGCCACCACGCCCAGCATGAAATTCATTTTCTGCAATGAAGTGTTAGTTTTGTTTCCAAAGTGTTTACTATAGTGGTTTTGTTTCCTGGCAAGATGGCAAACACAGGTAGAGCAAATTCTATGTCCCAACTGTGCTGATTCTTTTATTGTTTATATTCTTTCTTGTCTGCTTTCAGTGTTTTAGGAATAAAGGAGGAAATCAAGATGTAGTCACATGTGGGAGAGCCGAGAGAGTGTGATCGCCATTACAAGATGGCGCTGACATCCGGCCTCGGTCCTGGTGTACAAGTAGAATAGCGCATGTGCAAGTGGTAAAAGCGCGCCAAGTCACTGCCCAGCCCGGGGCGTCATACGGGGTAATGAGCGCGCAGCCAATCAGCAGAGTACATGCCGCCTAGGGGCTATATAAGCGGCGCCATTTCGGGGCTCTGGGTCTTCCTCTTTTCATCTGTTAACTGCAATAAACGCTTGCTGCAGAAGGATCCTGGTGTCCGCGTGCGTTCTTGCTGGCGAGACGACTACGCGGGCTACAGTCACATCTTTACAATAATGTCTATAACCTCTTTTGTATATGCGTCATAAAGCCAGTCTGCGGTGGGAACGGGCCAACTTCAAAGGTTCAATTGTACATGAGCTGTGAAGTAGACAATTGCATCGATATACATTGTACAGGACGGTTTACACATAAACACAGGCTGGAATCACAGAACGGTTTACTATTGACAGAGAAACAGATCATGAAAGTTTTTCCTTTTCTTGGATTAGTGAAAAAAAAATCACTTACTCTTCTTGATGACAGAACAATCTGTATATTTTGTCCTGGCGGGATATAGCTGTAGAAGCGTTGAGCTAACATCAATAGCCACACAGCGTGGAGCTGTAAAACTAATGAGCAAGACGGCCGTCTCTTGTTTAGGCAAAGCATGCCCACCCTCTCCGTTAGTCTCGTCTCAGAACCAGAGAATGTGTGTGTCATGGTGGGGTATGGATTCAGTGCTGTGAGAATGAGTGAGGAAGAGAACTATGACTGGTCGATACTGGACGAGGGCTGCATATGGAAATCAACAACTACACATTGAAACAAATACACTTACCCTTTTTTAACTTATGTTTTGATTCTCTCAATGGTTAGCAGCACGGTAGAGAGGTAATGTGTGTATTTAGCAAAAATAAAGTAAGTAACTTAGTTAGAAAATATGCAAATGATCATGCAAATGAGCATCACCCTAAGTTTTTACAAGACAGCAACAGGCCACACCAGCAAAATGTATGAAGTCCAGCCTTGCTTGCCGTAGTAATTGTCGCCTCCCATCACTGAGCTGAGATCCAGGTTTCTCTGCCTACTGTAGAGTCAGATCACTTAATATGTACGGAACTGGAATCTGGAGAAAGGGTGACACCTATACTTACAGACCCTTGAGTTGCAAGAAATAAGAGATCAAGAGGCATTGTGAAGTAAAAGTTTGCATGAGCTGTGTACAAGCCATATATCCTCAAGGTAATTCAGGCATCTGATTGGTTGGAAGGTGATCTTTGCCCAAACACACGTTGAAAAGAGGCTGCCATTGTTATGGTACTAAGAGGTAGAACTGTGGACAGACAGCTAGTCCACCAGGGTTCTGGCATCTTGAGTGGGATGATGTCACTATCACACAAACATGTGGGCTCACTCTAAAGCGTCAGAACACCCAGTCATCTCCCTTCTCTGCTTTTCAACCTTTGTCCGTGACAACACTCAGCACAAAGGCCCTCACCATAGAACAGCACTTTGATCTTGAACTTCATAGCCTACTGAACAACAAGAAAATATGTGTAATTTTTAAAATAAGTTACCCAGGGTCTGACATTCTGTTGCAGAAGCACAACACAGATTAAGCCTGGCTCATAGTGAAATGTGATCTGACATCTCATCCAGGATTGGCATGATTTCCAAGAACATGCTACTCTGTGCTTGTCTCACTGACCTCTTAATATTCTTCGTTAAATTATACTTTCTGGCTGGAGGGAGAGCTCAGTGAGCAAAGTACTTGCCTTTCAAACATGAGAACCTGAGTTTCATCCACATAAAAGTGTCAGGCGTGATGGCACACATTGATAATAAGAGCCCTGGGGATGTGGAGTCAGGTGAATACCTTGGGTTCACTGGCTAGCCAGTCTAGCCTAATAGGGGATCTCCAGACTAACGGGACCCTGTCTGAAAGGAGGTGGTCAGCATTCCTCAGGATGTCACCCAAGGTGGTCCTCTGGCCCCCCATGTACATGCCCACATTTTCACCTTCACACGTGAAAAAAAATAGTTTCTTCCATAGGTTTATGGACCGATAAAGCAAATTGTTAGTGAATGTGAGCAGCAAGCTTTAAATGCTTACTTTTCCCCCAAATTTTATGAGTGTATTGTAGAAAAAAAATTGTACAGAAAAAAAGCGTGTGTGTGTAGACATATACATATATATGAATATATATATTCAGTAGACAAATAATTTGTAATTTACTGTTCACAGAAAAGTTATACTTGCTGTTTTAGTATGGGAGTCTTCTAGTCATCGCACAATGCATTTATATTCATGATAAGAATACGATAAATACAATAATAAATTATTATGTTATAATAAGGCATATTATTATAGTATATAATATAACAATATATTATTATAACACATAAAACATTCCTTTTTGCAGGCATTATTTCCTTCTTATACATACTTAACTCTGTGACGTATGTTATACAGCAAAATGTACTCTTAGTTAAAGCTCAGAAAAATGAGATTCTGACTCATTGGAGTTTACTGTAACACTTGAACCGCTTGGTAAAAGAAGTTTCTTTTTCTTATAGATGCTTCATCCTAAGTGTTGGTTGGGATAGGCAATGTCTAAGTACAAGGGTTTCAGTGAGTGGTGTTCACAGGAACAAGAGAGGCCAGAGGAGGGGAAACTAGCTTGTGCCCACACATTCTGCCCTACAAATGCCCCGGAGGAACCTGGAGCGAGGAAGGGGTGGTAGAAAGTCTTGTTGCAGCATTCTCTGAACACTGCCATGAAACTGAGCCAGACCTTCCTTTCAGTAGGTTCTACTTTCACAGCTGGCTCAGCAAGGGCTGCTTACAGAACCCACGGCTTCATCAAAATACCCACCCACTGTCTCCTCTGTGAGAGTTGCTGGGCTAATCAGTGATGTACAGATGACATTGCTGCATTCATGGAAGACACTGGTGAACGGATGGCACGCACAGAAAGGGAGAGGACAACAAAGTCAGCTGTAGGCATCACTGGATATCAGAAGGGAGGCTCTATACATTGCCATATTCTTATTTCTCCACAATAAACATGAGCTCATGAAGTCTAAGACAAAAATTCACATTATAACACAAAACCAACTAAGACCACCACAAACAGCCCTCACTACTGTTTCCACAAGATCTCACTGCTCTCAGAAGAGTTATAATTTTATCCTCATACCCTGGTGAAGAGAGATTTGCCAGCTAAAAATTTACTAGTATCCTTTAAAAAAAAAATCCATGTGTTTATTCAAAGTGATAATATCAATCCAAAATGAAATTTTATTAGATGCTACTAATGGTTAACTAACCATTAATCTGGCATCAAAAAATGATATGATCAAAATTGCCAAAATCTTTCTGTACATTTCAAACATAAATTACATAATTTGTTTCAATAAGCTTTTCATAGACATGACTTGAAATGACTACATAGTGCTTTATTTCATGGCAGGGAGGGCATGGCAGCAGGAACAAAAGGCTGGCAGGTCAAATTGGTCTACAAACAGGAAGCAAAGGTGAACAGAAGTAGGGCAGAGCCTGAACTCAAGGCCTTCCCCAGTGACCCATTTTCTCCAGCAAAGCTCCACCTTCTAAAATTTCCACAATCTTCGCAAAGAGAGCCACATGTGGAGGAACGAATGTTCAAACACATGAGCCTATGGGGGATATTTTTACATACAAACCACAACCGAGGGACACAAGGGAGATATTATCTGTGATTAAACTTGGGGGAGAAGTTTAGATGATAAAGGGATATTTGACTGGCTCTTTGAGAATGGGCAGAATTTTGATAACTAGAGGAAGCAGGTATCCAACCCCTAGGGATGGATGATGGCCAGGTTGAAGAGTGGTGGTTAGGAACTGGGAGAGAAATTTGACTTGACGAGGGTGTATTATAGAGCAGCTGACATTCTAGAAGGCTTTGTTCTATGACTTCAGACATTATTCTATGCTGTGGGAAAATGGAAGACATTCGAGAACAATTTGGGTAAGAATTGAGCACAAACATAAACACTTCAGTGAAATTAATCACTATCACTGTACACAGTGGAGAAGGGTTTCTAAGGCCATTGTAGCATCTGGATGCTGAAACAGAGGGTCCCTTGGTAATGAGTCAAGTGGACCTTGATGCAAGTCCTGATGGGTGGGCCTCAAGTGCAAGCCAAGAAGCCCCTCTTCCTATAAGAAGACCAGGGGGTACTTAAGTATGTAGGAAGTGTGGGGCAGCGAGGGAGCATGGAGACCAAGGGGCTAGATGAGAGAAGGGGTGGGCTGGTGGGATGGGCTTATGAAGCAGATGCTACAGGTGTAGAAGGGGCACAGAGGACAGGGCTTCTGTGGCTCTCTCGGCACCCTTAAGGACAGAGCAGAAGTGGCTGAGGGTCAACTACATCATTACTTTCCTACTCACTCATTCACTCACTCACTCACATTCTCTCCAGGAATACCTACTGATAAAAGCTATGACTGAGTAGGTGATGGCCCAAGCCTCTCAGACTCAGTGCCAGAGCATCAGGTAACTTCCACTTATTTTTGCTATGCAGGCCTGGAGGGGATGGGGTGGGGCAGGGAGGAGATGGGGTATATGGGATGTGGAGGTGATGGGGTGGGGTGTAGAGGTGTGATGGGGTAGGATGTTGAGGTGATGACATGGGGTGTGGGGGTTGAGGTTGTGGGGTAGTATATGGAGATGAGGGGGTGTGAGATCTGGAAGTGATGATTTGGGGTGTGGAGGTGATGGTATGGGAATAAAACCTGGAGGTGATGGGGTATGGAGGTGTTATACTGTGAACACAAGATGTCCTCCATAGTCTCGAATATTTGAACACTTGGTTCTGAGTTCATGGTCCTGTTTGAGAAGGTTGTGGAGCCTTTAGGAAACGGAGCCCTGCTGAAAGAACTAAGTCACTGGAGGTAAGCCTTGAGGTTTTGTAGCCCAGCTTGACTTCCTGTTCATTCTCTGCTTCCTGATTATGGATGCAATGGGACCAGATAGCCTTCCACTCCTGCTCCCATCTATCCCCTGAACTATAAGATGAGATAAACCCTTTCATTCCTTAAGGTGCCTCTTGTCAGGTATTTGGCCACAGGGATGAGAAAGTGACAATAGGGGGTGGGGTGTGGAGATGATGGGGCGGGGCATGGGAGGCGTCCAGTGAGGTTGTGGAAGCCTTGATGACTGGTGACTAGTCACGTAGGAAGGGAGAAGCAAACTAAAGGACAACAATGGCAACAGGACTTTGAGTCTTAATGATATAGAAAATTTTCAAAGGAGAAATAAGTTTAAGAAAACTAATAAATTATGTAATCGTTTCAATGATCAGGTGTTAAATAAAACAATAGCGTTTGTTTGTTTCAAGACAAGGTCTCACTTTGTAGTCCAGTCTGGCCTCAAGCTCACTGTCCTTCTGCCTCAGCTCCACCCTTGTCCCCCTCTGCCACCGTGCTGGGGAAGAACTGTGAGCCAGTGGAGAAGCCAAGGAAAGCTCTGTTAGTGGGCCTTCTCATCTAGTACTTATCCCCTTCAGCTGTTCTTGTCAAGCCTCAGGTTGGACATCTCTGAGAACAGAGAGCTTTCCCCACAAATACAGTTTTCTTCCTTCGTAGTTTCCTTTGAGATTTCTGGAACTCACGGTGAAAAGATTACTGGAAAATCAGAATGGGGCCAGTGAATTGGCTTGACATGACTAGCAGCACTGAGAAACAATTTCTTTGGAGACTGAGGAAGGATGAAGAAAGGTCTTTTAGAAGCCTTTGGAGGACAAGGAGAGAAAAAGAAAACACAAAGGAGGAAGAGGCCGGGGAGAACGAGATGAGTTAGCACGGCAGAATGAAAGTCGGAACAGTGGTGAGTGCTGTGGAGCATGAGCTGTATGAGAAACGGAAGAAACTCCCTTGGTTCCTCCAGATCACACATTTCTAGTATGACCTAATGATCACGTTAGAAGTCAGTTCTACTGCAGGTCACTGAGAAGTCAAGCTGGAGCTCAGCTGGAAGCCTCCGGCCTGTTGACTAGCTTTCGTGATGCTGGAAAGACCTATGAGTCTGTTGGGGGAGAAAAGTCAATGGCCTTCGTCAACAGTGGACACTCCCTGGTTTACAGCTGCACAGCCAGGCCAAATGTACCAACTAGTACAATGGTGCCATGTCTGTTATGGAGGAAACCTAATGCTCTTTGATTAGACTTGAGGCCCACCCCACGGGAGGAAATTCATGCCTGGTACTAAAAACCTAATCAAAAGCCTATGGCTAGGGCCAGGTATAAATAAATAATTTAAAAAAAGAAAAAGAAATGATAGTGGTGCTTTCAGCACTTTGACAACTCTACTATCACACCCTCCAAGGCTAGGGGACCATTGCAGAAGAGGTGGATGAAAGAATGTAATAGCCAAAAGAAGGGGTGGAGTGCTTACAGTACTGTTTTCCAGACACAAAGAGGCCATGGTATTCATGACCTCACAGTGGCTGATGTTACCTACACAAGACCTGCATAATAGGAGGAAAAAATGATGATACCAAAAATAGAGGATCTATGGCTGGAGGGATGGCTTAGTGGTTAAGGCATTTGCCTGCAAAGCCAAAGGACCCAGGTTCAATTCCCCAGGACCCACGTTAGCCAGCTGCACAAGGGGGCGCATGCGTCTGGAGTTCGTTTGCAGTGGCTGGAGGCCATGGTGCCCCCATTTTCTCTCTCTCTCACACTCTGCCTCTTTCCCTCACTCAAATAAATAAATGAATAAATAAATAAATAAATAAATATTTTTTTAAAAATTAAAGAAGAATTGAGTTCTACATTATTAGACACAGCTTTGTGCACATTCAAAGATTAGGTTATACTCTGCAGGCAAGTAAACTGCTTAGGTCTGTACGTGTTACAGAGTCAGTATGTAGCCAAGTTTCTTATCAAATATAAGCATTTTAATATTAAAGTCAACACAAACACATATTGTATCCAATGAGGGCTATGTTGAGGTTAGGAATGTCCCATGTGTACTTTTTTTTTGCATGTGTTAGTGTGTGAGTGGCGTGTATGTGGATCAGCTGTGTGTGCACATGTGGGTATGTGGATGTGGATGTCAGAGGTTGACGTTGGGTGTCTTTCTTAATCACTCTCTACCTTATGCTTTGAAACAGGCTATTTCACTGAACCTAGAAGGCATTGATTTGGCTAGACAGGCTAGCCAGAAATCCCCAGGGATCCTTTTGTCTCTGCCTCTGGAATTATTGGCAGGTGCCACATCACCTGGCATCTTACATGGGGGCTTGGCATATGAACACGAGTCCTCATGCTTGCACATTGGGTATCCATCCTCTTTTGTGAAGCCCTTTGTCTTCACTGTCTTTGAGTTCTGCTCTGGTGTGCCCATGATGTCCTTCTTGGAGACATCTCAAACCACTGGTCTTTCCCAAACATTTTTCCATGCATACTGAGCCACCTCCCTACCCCCCATATGTACTTTCGGGGAGAGGTATTGTTTTGTTTTATGAGACAGAGTCTTCATGTGTACCCCATACTGGTCTGGAACCCAAAAGCTTTGGCCTCAGCCTCTGGGGTGCTGGGATTATAGGTGAGCACCACCACGCCTAGCTGTGTGTGTGCTTCTATGTGAATGCTTCCCAGGTATGCCCACACCAGTTCAGTGAACATCATGAGGTGGTTTGAGTTATGAATGGAATTTTGGGAGAGATGGTCCAAGTCTGTTGGAGGTTGTCAGTGTCAGGCCATCGATGATTTCATTTTAATCCACGCTGTACATTTCCTCATATCACAGGATCACCAACCAGAACATATGGCAGAAGTGGCAATTTTATCCACTACAGGGCTTTCTCTAAGAGGCTACAGGATATTACAGACCAGAAATAAGGTGCTTTATTGCTGCTACCTGGGAAAGCCTTGTGGTAACTGAAGTTATTTCTACAACCTGTTAGCTCACCAATATATCTGATCATTATGACTAAATCCTTCACTTTATTTTATATGGCTAAAAATACTATTGACACAAGAGGCCTGGGGTGATGGTGTGCTTTAATTTGAGGGGTTCAGTAAAACATCTCTCAGAGGAAAAAAATAAAAAGTTCACCTCACTGATCTCACTGTAAAGCTTTGGAATTTACAGTTTCATACTGGTATCCAGGTCAAGAACGATGATCTGGCCAGTTAGACAGCATTTCCTGCAGCATGGAACACAGGGATTTTGCTATCACTGTTATTTTTGACAGGTAGGGGATCCAACCTAGCCCTTCACACATACTATGCAAGTGCATGGAGAAAAAATTGGGGAAAGGCCAATGGTTTGATATGTCACCCAGAAGGGCACCCTGGGGACATCAGAGCAGAACTCATAGGTGGGGAAGATACAGGGCTTCGCAAAAGAGGACGAACGCACAAGTAAGGAGGGGACAGGCTCAGAGCTGAGGAAGCACAGGCGTGCCGGTTTAAATGAAGACACTGTTGTCTCTTGGTATTCACAATCAGTTCCAGAACACTCGTGGACACAAAAATCTATGGATATTTAAGACCCATCTAGAAGCTGGCATACTATTTGTATATAACCTATGCACACACACAATGTCACGTCAAAATCATATAAAGCATTACTTTACTGTTTGGGTTGGGGAATAGTGGCCAAAACTACATGTGTACGTGCTTAGTACAGGTGTAACTCTGACCATTTCCAATCTGTAGCTGGTCGCATTCCAGGACTCACAGCCCTGGTGAGTGCTCACTGCGCCTTCTGACTCACTTGTTGTCCTTTCATGGCCCACTGAAGAGACTTGCCCCACCACTAAGGACAAACAAAATTTTCTGACCCTAGAAGAAGACAAATTGTGGGGCAGGCCCTGGGAGAAGCCTGAGCAGAATTCAAATATAATCCCTATCATTTGCAAATTGTAAAATTTGAGACTATTTCAAAGGTTCTTTGAGTTTCTTCCATTTTTTAAAGTGGCTTATGCTGAGGTTTGGATCTTAAGTCTCACATGTTAATTACCAGTACTCTTGGGAGGTGGAAACCAGTGGAAGTTATGTCATTGGGGTGTGCCCTCAAAGGAAATATTGGGACCCCTCTCTTCTGCTTCCTGGTAACCATGAGATGAGTAGTCTCTCTCTGCAACATGTCCCAGGCCATGACTAGCTGTGCCATGATGAGCCCAAAGGGACAGGAGCAGCTGAGCCGCGGACTGAAACTGATCCTGAATAAACCTTTCCTCCTCGCAAGTTAACTTCCTCAGACATTTTGTCCCAGGGTCATAAAACTGAGTAACACAGCCTCTCTGACCCAGAATGTTGGTCCAACCGTTAAAGCAAGCACAGGTTGTTAATTCTTTGAATGTGAAATGACCCTCCAGGCTCATGGGTTTGAACACTGTGCTCAGCTACTCGTGTTGTTTGGGGATATAAGGAAACCTTTAGGATGAGGAGGAAGTAGGTCAGTGGAGGTGGGCTTTGATGTTTACGGCCTTGATGTGCTTTCTGCCCGTCTTTGCTTCCTGGTATGCAGATGTGATGAGGGGAGGATGCCAGCTGCACATTCTTGCTACCACGGAGCAACCTGCTACCATGCCTTCCCTGCCATGGCAAACTGTTTCCTTCAAACCATGACATCCCCCCCCCCAAAAAAAAGTCCCTTTCCTTTCTTCAGTTGCTTCTTGTCAGGCATCTGGCTAGATACCTGATCAAGAGAACTAACATGTACACAGGTATTAAATGCAGGTATAATGTCTGAGACCAGTCAATGCTATTTTACTTTCCTTTCTGACCCAAATTGTCATTTTGGTGTTTTTAAAAAACATTCAATTTTTATTTATTTATGAGAGAGAGAGAGAGGGAGAGAGGGAGAGAGAGAGAGAGAGAGAGAGAATGGGCATGCCATAGCTCCCAGCCACTACAAACAAACACTAGATGCATGCACTACTATGTGCATCTGGATTATGTGGGTTCTGATGAATTGAACTTGGGTCCTTAGACTTCACAAGCAAATTCCTTAGCCACTACACCATCTCTCCAGCCCTGAAATCATCATTATTTTTTATAAAGAGTGGGCATGTGAATGCTGAAGGGAGTAGCACAGACATTAGTTTCTCTCTGTTCTTTCTGAAAAATCTCTTTACTGCTTTGTCTGAACGATTTGTGAAGTTTAAGTCACATCTGAGGGAGGTCTCTGTTCCCATGCCTATACTCAAGTCACATGTGAGTAGGGTCTAAGTGCCCAACCCTATGTGTAAGTCGCATCTGAGGGAGGTCCCTGTGCCCATATATATTCTCAATTCATATCTGAGCGAGGTCCCTGTGCCCATGTCTATACTCAATTCATATCTGAGCGAGGTCCCTGTGCCCATGTCTACACTCAAGTCACATCTGAGGGAGGTCCCTGTGCCCATGTCTATTCTCTAGTCACATCTGAGGGAGGTCCCTGTACCCATGTCTATTCTCTAGTCACATCTGAGGGAGGTCCTTGTGCCCATGCCTATTCTCAGGTCATGTCTGAGGGAGGGCCCTGTGCCCATGCCTATACTCAAGTCACATCTGAAGGAGGCCCCTGTGCCCATGTCTATGTTCAAGTCACATCTGAGGGAGGTCCTTGTGCCCATGTCTACACTCAAGTCACATCTGAGGGAGGGCTCTGTGCCCATGTCTATATTCAAGTCACATCTGAGGGAGGGCCCTGTGCCCATGTCTACACTCAAGTCACATCTGAGGGAGGTCCCTGTGCCCATGTCTACACTCAAGTCACATCTGAGGGAGGTCCCTGTGCCCATGTCTACACTCAAGTCACATCTGAGGGAGGTCCCTGTGCCCATGTCTATACTCAAGTCACATCTGAGGGAGGTCCTTGTGCCCATGTCTACACTCAAGTCACATCTGAGGGAGGTCCTTGTGCCCATGTCTACACTCAAGTCACATCTGAGGGAGGTCCCTGTGCCCATGTCTACACTCAAGTCACATCTGAGGGAGGGCCCTGTGCCCATGTCTATACTCAAGTCACATCTGAGGGAGGGCCCTGTGCCCATGTCTATACTCAAGTCACATCTGAGGGAGGTCCTTGTGCCCATGTCTATTCTCAAGTCACATCTGAGGGAGGGCCCTGTGCCCATGTCTACACTCAAGTCACATCTGAAGGAGGGCCCTGTGCCCATGTCTACACTCAAGTCACATCTGAGGGAGGGCCCTGTGCCCATGTCTACACTCAAGTCACATCTGAGGGAGGGCCCTGTGCCCATGTCTATTCTCTAGTCACATCTGAGGGAGGTTCCTGTGCCCATGTCTACACTCAAGTCACATCTGAGGGAGGGCCCTGTGCCCATGTCTACACTCAAGTCACATCTGAGGGAGGTCCTTGTGCCCATGTCTATTCTCAAGTCACATCTGAGGGAGGTTCCTGTGCCCATGTCTACACTCAAGTCACATCTGAGGGAGGTCCTTGTGCCCATGTCTATTCTCAAGTCACATCTGAGGGAGGTCCCTGTGCCCATGTCTACACTCAAGTCACATCTGAGGGAGGTCCCTGTGCCCATGTCTACACTCAAGTCACATCTGAGGGAGGTCCCTGTGCCCATGTCTACACTCAAGTCACATCTGAGGGAGGTCCCTGTGCCCATGTCTATACTCAAGTCACATCTGAGGGAGGGCCCTGTGCCCATGTCTACTCTCAGGTCACATCTGAGGGAGGGCCCTGTGCCCATGTCTACACTCAAGTCACATCTGAGGGAGGTCCCTGTGCCCATGTCTACACTCAAGTCACATCTGAGGGAGGGCCCTGTGCCCATGTCTATACTCAAGTCACATCTGAGGGAGGGCCCTGTGCCCATGTCTACACTCAAGTCACATCTGAGGGAGGTCCTTGTGCCCATGTCTATACTCAAGTCACATCTGAGGGAGGTCCCTGTGCCCATGTCTACACTCAAGTCACATCTGAGGGAGGGCCCTGTGCCCATGTCTATTCTCAGGTCACATCTGAGGGAGGTCCCTGTGCCCATGTCTACACTCAAGTCACATCTGAGGGAGGGCCCTGTGCCCATGTCTATTCTCAGGTCACATCTGAGGGAGGGCCCTGTGCCCATGCCTATACTCAAGTCACATCTGAGGGATGGCCCTGTGCCCATGTCTACACTCAAGTCACATCTGAGTGAGGGCCCTGTGCCCGTGTCTACACTCAAGTCACATCTGAGTGAGGGCCCTGTGCCCATGTCTATTCTCAAGTCACATCTGAGGGAGGGCCCTGTGCCCATGTCTATTCTCAAGTCACATCTGAGGGAGGTCCCTGTGCCCATGTCTATTCTCAAGTCACATCTTAGGGAGGGCCCTGTGCCCATGTCTATTCTCAGGTCACATCTGAGGGAGGTCCCTGTGCCCATGTCTACACTCAAGTCACATCTGAGGGAGGTCCCTGTGCCCATGTCTACACTCAAATCACATCTGAGGGAGGGCCCTGTGCCCATGTCTACACTCAAGTCACATCTGAGGGAGGTCCTTGTGCCCATGTCTACACTCAAGTCACATCTGAGGGAGGGCCCTGTGCCCATGTCTATTCTCAGGTCACATCTGAGGGAGGTCCTTGTGCCCATGTCTACACTCAAGTCACATCTGAGGGAGGTCCCTCTGACCATGCCTATGTTCATGGTCCTGTGTGTAGAACTCCTCTTTATTCAGTGTCAAGGTCTTTTGCCATGAGGTCATGCTTAATGACTTTTGAAATTGAGTCTTGTAACTCTATTGTGGCTTAGACACCTCAAATCTTGTCACTGGCCCAGGTCAGACCACCTTCGTTCATAGCCCAGTCACGTTTTGTGTGCACACATGGACACTGTCTTCTTCTTTCCCAACATAAGGAAGAGTGGGAGGTGGCAGTCAAGTCAGCTCCCTGCTCGGGAGGAGAGTGGATTTCTTTTCTGGTGTGGTGGAAGAAACACAGGAACGAAGGTAACAAATTCTTTACTAAGGTTTCGTTGGTCAAGTAAAGCATTGTGGGAAGTTGGGACGAATGTTTAAGCATATTCCTTCTCTCCTTCTTTGCATTACATATTTAAATCTTAAAATATACATATTCTCATATCCTTCCACACAAACCAAATAATACAGCTGCCAAAGGAGTGAGATATTTTGGGACATTTGTTTCTCTTCCATTTTGTTGATATCTAAACACAGTCCTTTGAAGTGAGCATTCCTTCATCTAAGTTAATTTATGCTTGTCTTTATGTTGGCTATCTGTGTAGTTTTTATGATAAATGATCCTGAAGCTCTATTTTCAAACTAAAAGCAAAGACCAGGGCCCTGTAGAGTACTTTTACTATAGAGACCAGACTGGTGACTTTAATAAACTTGGTGATTTATTTGGTCTAGCCTGGGTCTAGCCTCTTAGGAAATTGCTCACTGACATAGATTTGCAGACTAGATATCTGTTTCTGAAGTCTGTGACATCTAACACTTCCCCACCATTTGGGAGTCCATGTGGAATCCAAAAGGAAGTTAGAGTTGTTCAGGAAGAGATAGAGTCAAAACGAAGACCCGTGGACTAATGCTAACACAGCTGAGGTAGGTCACCGTGACATTTAAAGCAAGCATGCTATGAAATATAAGAAGACGCTTTGTTCCTGAGGCTCTTTGCCTTTGTTCTGAAAAAGTTTTCAAAGACTTTGAATAGCAACAAAAACCGCATGGAGATAACTGTGAGCTAGGGGCATCCTTGGGGAGGTGACCGCCTTACATCTTGGTGTCAGCGTTTTGCAAAATACCCACAGGGCTGCAGCTACAAGAAAGAGAGAAGTGGAGTTTGTGGTGTTGAACTTTCCCTTATCCCCAGACCAGGACAATGGGCGCGTGCATACACAATAGAGCTGGGTGGGAATAAAAATAAAGAAAACAGACAAAGGTTCAGTTCTGATTCTTCCTCTCGATTCCTTTCTGGGCTGAGGAGTTGAACGGACCCTTTGCTGTACCACAGCCCGTGATTGATTGGGAACTATCCACTAATTTAAAACAACACAACCAAAACGAGTAGCACTGTGGCGGTTTGACTGAGATGTCTCCCATAGCATCATGCGTTCTGAATACTTGTTCCCAGCTGGTGACAGTTTGGGAGGTGGAGCTTTGCTGTAGGAGGCATGTCACCGGGGACAGACCTTGAGGTTCATTAGCCCAGCTTGCCAGGGCTACCCAGCTCACTCTGGCTGCTTCCTGCCAGCTGCGGGGACAAGAGATGATGCCTAGCCTGTGCCCTACCCCCCTTTCTCTGCTGTGACGAAGTTTCCTCTTCAGATTGTAAGCCGAAATAAACCCGTTCCTCCCATCGGCTGCCTGTGGTCAGCTGTTTTGTTCCAGCACCATGAAGATAAACACAACTATGAACCTTTTAACAATTGTCCAGAAATATTTGGGGTCATGAGCCAGAAAGTTTACATAAGCACTGTAAATTGTAATTAAAAAAAATTAATGAACATGAAAGGAAGTTGAAAGTACAAAGTGCTACTTAATTCCCGGGTGTTGTTATTATTAATTAAAATCAATTAGGCTTCCTTGTGAGGCTTGTGTCCTTTTATGAGAAATATGCAAATTGTCCTTAGATATAGTACTTAATTGGAAGATAAAAGTAGTTTTCATCAGGGAAGAGAAGCAATTTGGGACTGAGTGAGAAACAGGGAGCCAGGATTATGGTGAATTTCAGAAAAAACACTGATGATCGTTAAAGTTAATTCCTGGAAATAAAAAAAAAATCATTCTTAATTTAAAAGGGGAGGGAGACAAGTTTTACGTTGGAATAGAGACAAACCAACAGGAGGCAGAGAACTGGTTTGGAAAATAGAGAGAAAAGTTAGTTCCCGCGTTGCTAGGCAACAGATTTCCAAGCTGGGTTCTTTCCTAAGGACTGCTGCAATGTTTTGGTTCTGCAAATACTCGCTATTTATTTACTCACTCCTTGTGAGTTAGCAGGATTGTTCTCAGAGTAAGACTGGCTAAGCCAAATGCAGGCAATTAGAATATGACTGGGAAAACAAAACTTGGGTATCCAGGTGGGCATTTGCTCTGTGGTGTGAAATAATGGCTACCTAATGGCACTTAGACAAAAGTAGGCTTTGTATGACCAAGATGATTCCTAATCAGAGCTTCAGGTATGAGAGGCTTATACACGACCAATGAAACTGTATTGTAACAGCTAAAACAACTCACTCAAGACTAATGGCCGAGTGGCTGGCAGCAACAAAAGACAATCCCAGAGGGAAGGACATGCATGTGTGTGCAAGGGTCCTGCCCCACAGGAGACTGTCCCTGTAGATCATTCTGTCACACGCAGTCATGCAAGATGGGTTGCTGGCCATTCTCAGGTGCAGGTTCCCAACCCTGCAACATGATGGTTTAGTACCAGAGCTGACCAACCAGCAAATGGGATCTGTCCCCTTTGAGAGGACAGCCACTGTGGGGCTCACTCCCCATAGCCACCACTACTACTTCTCAGACGTCCCTCATGTAGAATTTCAAGCTAGAGGGAGATAAAGAAAACATTTAGGGTGCTTGAGAAAAGTGGGGTGTGGGTGGATTTGATTAATGTACAGCGAGGGAGTGAGCCAGTTCTCAGAGAGAGAGAGGAATCTTTGATCAGGCAGATGAAGAAACATCTTTGAATCCCCCCAGATTCTAGCCACTTTAAAAGGAACAAAAAGCAGTGGATACGGAGCACAGCTGTTGTTATTTAAAAACAAAACCAAAGACAAGAAGAAAAGAACAGGGAGAAATTACAAAATATCATTTCAAATGGATGTCTGAAAGAATTTTATTTGTTTGCATGCGTGTGTATGGGCATGCCAGGGTCTCGTGCCACTCCCTGGGACCAGCTTTATGTGAGTGGATGGGGAACTGAATTGAAGCCCACAAGCTTTGCAAGCGAATATCTTTAACCACTGAGTAATCTCTGCAGCTCCTTGAATGGATTTTGTAGAAAAGCAAGGCATGAGCTAGGTCTCTGGTCAGAACTCACCTCAGACCTGGAGGAACAGTGTGGAGGCTGCCGTACCAGGATGTACCCAGGTCTTCTGGGACACACAAAGGGAGATTCAGCTGGAGCTGGGCATGTACTTGAACAAGACAGAGTTCTCTGGAAAGAGGGAACTTTCATCTGTGAAAACAGAGATTGGCAGTGCCTACTGTGTGCAAAGCACTCCCATCTGGGCTGTTTTAAATAGAAAAGTTTCCCTAGAACTTTTACTGCATGAAGTTGCTGAGAGGAAAATAGGGTCCTTTTGTCCTTACATGAAGAGCAGACAGGCAGATGTGTTAGAAAGGGGCAACTGTCATTTTGGCTCATGGGTTCCAAGCACAGCTTTACCCAAATGGAAACTTGAACTCAACCACTTTCTAGAAACACATTTTATCCCTTAATCATGTTCTTTTTCTGTTTCAATCCCTAGAGTTCATTTACTAAAATCATACAATTCATGTCTTATTTTTTCCAATTGTCTTTTTGATAGGTAGCATTTTTTGCTTTCACTCTGTTTTACTTTTTTAAGATACAGAAGTATAAATACGAGAGCCCCAGTTCCTTGTCCTCTGGGGGCTCTGCCATGACTAGCTGCTAAACGACCATGCTTTTCTCTGTTCCTGAATATCTGATTTAGTTGTGGCTTTGGCTCTTCAAACTTTTCAAGAATTTCAGAGTCCTCCAGTAATATTTCACAGTCCTGGGTAATCCCTTTTTATGCTGTGGTTCAGAGGAAGTAAGTTGAACATCTGTCTAGTGAAATGAGTGAGTTCTAACCAGCTGGATTGTCACACTGGAAGGCTCTCAGGGATAAGGATTTGGCTATGGCTAATTCTCTGCTTCTCCCTGACTTTTTAGGGATTTGATTTAGAGATTTTTTTTTTTCTTATTGGTTTCTGGGACAAAATACCCAATCAGAAGCAGCTTAAAGAAGGAGAAGGTTATTATTATTATCATTTGGCTTACAGTTTGTTTGGGAAGTCCATCATGCAGGGAAAGCGTGGCAGTAGCTGCTGGTCATATTTAGGCCAACAGTGAGGAGGTAGAGCAGAGGGATGTGTGCTCAAAGCTCAGTTGGCTTTCTGCTTTTTATACACAACAGGAACCCAGCCCATGGGATAGTACCACCCACAGTTAGGGTGAGCCCACCCACCTCCACTGATCACATCTACAAAATCCTTCACAGACAAGATGACAGGTTTCTTTCCATGATGATTCTAAATCCTGTCCAGTTAACAAGCAGATTAACCATCACAGGCTTCGGAGGGCGTGTTCAAATACTCCAAGGAGTGTGCTTGCTGTAACAATGTCGGTCACAGTCGCCAGTTAAAGCAAGTTGTAGTGGGAGAATCTGGAATGCAGTCAGAATAGCTTCCATGATCAGCACTTCTGTGACTCTAGTCTCAGAAGCAGGCTTCTCAGTCTGAGTCCAGAAGAGTCCCTGGGGCTCAGAGAGCTGCTTTGACACAGGATGTGTAGACAGAGTCCAGATTTCATGCTAAACCCCACGGACCACACTAGTTCTCCATTCTATCGACTCTTAGCCGGGACTTCTGGTCCATGCTGGTCAGCCTTTCCCCCAGGACCTATTGGTTGCCTTCATCTGGATTTCCACTCTGTTTCCTGGGGCATCACCTGTCAAGGCACTACTGTGAGGACATCAATCACCAAGGGCTCTCAGCCCTTTATCTGTAGCAAGCATCTCTGGCTGCAAAAAGAACCTCTGGTTCATAAGCAAATGTATTGATTAGAGACCACTGGAGGCTGGCTCAAGTGGACTTGGCCATTAAGCATGGAGCTGAATAGTTCATTTCTCCCTACAATTGTAATTGTAAGACAGAATAAAATGGCTCTAAAGAGCATTCAAGATTGAAATCACAATAGCTGAAATGTCATGGAAGAAGAAGAAAAAAAATTAAGATTTTTCAGCATTGATTACAATATTTCTAAAGAGATTCTTTATCTTTTCACAAAATCAAACTTTCCATTTGGACTTGTCAGCGTTAGCTTTTAGTGAAACCTATTTTCATGGTTCTGTCTGATTAATGGAAAGAAGTCATTTTAGTTTTCTTCACTGTAATAAAAATCAAGCTGCCTCACGGTGCCTTGGAAATAGAAATCAAGGGCTGATTTGAGCAGAATATTAATACTGCTCTTTTAGACTTTTGGGTTTTATCCTATGTTAATAAACTAGATTTTAAGCTGATCTCTAAACTGCAATCTGCCTTTTGAGAAAATGAACTTGACGGCAATCTCCTCCACATTCCGTCTCAGGCACAGAGAGCACGGGGGAGGGCAGTGGCCACGTTCTCTCGTGTGCTGTGTGCTTGACTGGCACAGACAGGTGTGTGATTAGATGAGTTTGAGCATCTCAATCATTTTGTTGTAGCTATTTTTATAGTTTAGAAGTCATACGGGGCATAATTTTTAACTGAAGAGCACAGAGTGGATCTTGCTATTGTAAAAAAAAAAAAAAAAAAGGTTTCCCATTTGCTTTGGAATCAGCCTGTCATGTATGAATACAATACAGTTAATTTTACCATGCACTGATTTGATTTGATCTTACCCCGTCCTGTAGGAAATCTTGAAACTTCTGCTAATTAGGGTGTTTCCCAGAAGCTTCCAGGCTCTCTGAGAATATCAACAGGCCTCACAATGCTTTTAATGCCCATGCCTTTAAAAATCTCTTTTGATCTGAGCACCTGAGTTTTTATGGTACCATGTTTGCATCAACTTATTCCACCAAAACACTATTCCTCAATCATTTTCATTATTTCACCTCTTTCCCATATGAGTCCTTTTGTGGCTGTTTCCCCCTAATTGTTCCCTTTTCTCATAATATTTTACTACCTTAGGCACACTGAACTTGTGTTTATAGGCTGGGACACTTCATATAGCCACAGACTATTATAATTGCTAAGACATTCTTTGCCTCCCAAGAAACAATCTTTGGTGCTATGGGAGGGAGGAGGAAGGGAATAACATGCATCTCTCCTCAAATGCATGTGCCAAAATATGTACACATTACTACCATCATTCTGTTTTCTTAAGCCACAGTACATGACTGAAGTCTTTTGAAAGGATGCTACTGACTGGAATGTATGCAGGGCATCTCTGCTTATAAAGATGCTGTGATGCATGGCACGTGGGCAGTCTGCTGCACTTCCTCTCGATAATGTCAGCATGTGGCTGCTGGCTGATGGACCAAGTCCCCACTTCCTCAACTGTCCCACTAAAGCTGAAAAGGGTTCTTGGAGCCTGGGGAGAGAGCTCAGTTGGTGAAGTGCTTACAGCACAAACATGAGGACCTGAGTTTGGATGCTGAGCACCCACATAAAAAGTTGGGTGCAGTAGTGCACTCCTGTAATCCCAGTGCTGGGGAGATGGAGACAGAAGGATCCCTGGGGCTTGCTGGCTACGTAGTTTATCTGAAATGGTGGGCTCTAGGTTTAGTGAGAGGGGCTTTCTTAAAGAATACAGTGGAGGGGTTGGGGAGAGGGCTCAGCAGGTAAAGGCATTAGCCTGCAAAGCCTGCCAGCCTAGATTTGATTCTCTAATACCCAGATAAAGCCAGATAAACAAAGTGGCATGTGCATTTGGAGTTTGTTTGCAGTTGCAAGAGGCCCTGGCATACCCATACTCTCTTTTTCTTTCTTGGTTTCCTTCTCTCTGCTCAGAAATAAATAAAAAAAATGAAAAGAATAAAGTGGAGAGTGATTGAGGATGACACCCGGTGTCAGCTCTTGGCATGCATGCACACGCACACACACACACACACACACACATACACACACTCTCTCTCTCTCTCTCTAAAAAAAAGCTCTTCACCTGCAGTTACTTCATCAGAATTTAGCCCAGGCCACTGTGGAAGCAAACACATTTTTATTAAGTCACACATGCACACTGTACTCCATTATATGAATTTTCTATCATTGCTTTCCTAGAGCAAAGGTTTGCCTCAACTGTATCCTAAAGTCTTAAACCTCAGCTCCAAGGGATTAAATTTTGGTATAAAAGAGGGCACATATAAAAGAACAGAAACCAAGAATGTAATAAAAGGAAGAGAGGAAAGGACTCAAGAATAGGAAGAGACATTAGGAATGGCATCGCGATGTGTCTGATAAGAGGCAGATGAGAATAAGGGAAGTGTCGCTGTGGTTTGAGACTATTCTAGAGACTGCATGACCCAGAAAACATTCCCAACGCACCTTGACTGATCTTACCACTCTTCTTACCACTGGACACACATGCAAGATGAGGAAGCATACAGGAGGGGAAGTGACCTGCCCAAGGCCAGTTAGCCAGCAGTGCAGAGATCCAGGATCTGAATGAGGGAAGCTGGTCCTGGTGGCCATTGGTCACACCTGTGCTTGCTGCCTGCATACCAAAACCACACCCTCAAACTTGCACAGGGAAGCTCCCTGTCCCTGTGCCATTCACCTCTAGGTTTTTGAGTGTGCATTATTTCCCAGAGTGCTTTGCAAGTTGCCCTTATCTGGGCTCATGGGGGACTATGCTCCACTTTCAGTGTTTCAAGAGTTCCCAGGATCTTGTTTAAAATGAACATTCAGGCTGGGATGCAGCTCAGTGGGTGGGGCACTTGCCTAGCATGCATGGAGCTCCCAGCACTACACAAAACCAGGTAAAATACAAGCACGGGGAAGGGAGAGGAGGTGGGTAGGTGGAGGCAGGAAAATCAGAAGTTCAAGTTCACTCTTCGTAACAAAGGGAGCCGGGCATGGTGGCGCATGCCTTTAATCCCAGCACTCTGGAGGCAGAGGCAGGAGGATCGCTGTGAGTTCAAGGCCACCCGGAGACTACATGGTGAATTCCAGGTCAGCCTGAGCTAGAGTGAGACCCTACCTTGAAAACAAACAAACAAACAAACAAATAAACAAAAAAACAAAGGGAGTTCAAGGTAGACGTGGGCTAGGTGAGACCTTACCTCAAAAAAGTGGGGTGGCGGTGGAAAGATGGCTTAAAGGGTAATGCACTTGCCAGCAAAGCCAAAGAACCAAGGTTCAATTCCCCAGTACTCATGTAAAGTCAAATGCACAAGGTGGTTCATGGGTCTGGAGTTCATTTACAGTAGGTGGAGTCTGTGATGTGCTCATGCTCTCTCTCTTTCTCAATCTGTCTCTTTCTCTCTCTCTCTTCAAATATATAAATAAATGACTAAAATATAAAAAGAAAGAACAATATAAAAGGAAAAGAGAAGTAGATGTCCATACTCAATGACTGAAATAAGCAGACAGGACTGCTGTCCCTGTGACCTGTGCACTCCTGTCCTGTGACCTGTGTACTCCTGTCCTGTGACTTGTGCACTGCTGTCCTGTGACCTGTGCACTCCTGACCCTGTGACCTGTGTACTCCTTTCCGGTGACCTGTGTACTCCTTTCCGGTGACCTGTGTACGCCTGTCCTGTGACCTGTGTACTGCTGTCCTGTGACCTGTGCACTCCTGTCCTGAGACCTGTGCATTCCTGTCCCTGTGACCTGTGTACTCCTGTCCTGTGACCTGTGTACTCCTGTCCTGTGACCTGTGCACTCCTGTCCTATGACCTGTGCACTCCTGTCCTGTGACCTGTGTACTCCTGTCCTGTGACCTGTGCAGTCCTGTCCCGAGACCTGTGCACTCCTGTCCTGTGACCTGTGTACTCCTGTCCTGTGACCTGTGCACTGCTGTCCTGTGACCTGTGTACTCCTGTCCTGAGACCTGTGCATTCCTGTCCCTGTGACCTGTGTACTCCTGTCCTGTGACCTGTGTACTCCTGTCCCTGTGACCTGTGTACTCCTGTCCTGTGACCTGTGTACTCCTGTCCTGTGACCTGTGCACTCCTGTCCTGTGACCTGTGTACTCCTGTCCAGTGACCTGTGCACTCCTGTCCTGTGACCTGTGTACTCCTGTCCTGTGACCTGTGCACTCCTGTCCCTGTGACCTGCGTACTCCTGTCCTGTGACCTGTGCACTCCTGTCCTGTGACCTGTGTACTCCTGTCCTGTGACCTGTGCACTCCTGTCCCTGTGACCTGTGTACTCCTGTCCTGTGACCTGTGCACTCCTGTCCTGTGACCTGTGCACTCCTGTCCTGTGACCTGTGTACTCCTGTCCTGTGACCTGTGTACTCCTGTCCTGTGACCTGTGCACTGCTGTCCTGTGACCTGTGCACTCCTGTCCTGTGACCTGTGCACTCCTGTCCTGTGACCTGTGTACTCCTGTCCTGTGACCTGTGTACTCCTGTCCTGTGACCTGTGCACTGCTGTCCTGTGACCTGTGCACTCCTGTCCCTGTGACCTGTGTAGTCCTGTCCTGTGACCTGTGTACTCCTGTCCTGTGACCTGTGCACTCCTGTCCTGTGACCTGTGCACTCCTGTCCTGTGACCTGTGCACTCCTGTCCTGTGACCTGTGCACTCCTGTCCTGTGACCTGTGTACTCCTGTCCTGTGACCTGTGCACTCCTGTCCTGTGACCTGTGCACTGCTGTCCTGTGACCTGTGCACTCCTGTCCTGTGACCTGTGCACTCCTGTCCTGTGACCTGTGCACTCCTGTCCTGTGACCTGTGCACTCCTGTCCTGTGACCTGTGCACTCCTGTCCCTGTGACCTGTGTACTCCTGTCCTGTGACCTGTGCACTCCTGTCCTGTGACCTGTGCACTCCTGTCCTGTGACCTGTGCACTGCTGTCCTGTGACCTGTGCACTCCTGTCCTGTGACCTGTGCACTCCTGTCCCTGTGACCTGTGTACTCCTGTCCTGTGACCTGTGCACTCCTGTCCCTGTGACCTGTGTACTCCTGTCCTGTGACCTGTGTACTCCTGTGCTGTGACCTGTGTACTCCTGTCCTGTGACCTGTGTACTCCTGTCCTGTGACCTGTGCACTCCTGTCCCTGTGACCTGTGTATTCCTGTCCTGTGACCTGTGCACTCCTGTCCTGTGACCTGTGTACTCCTGTCCTGAGACCTGTGCATTCCTGTCCCTGTGACCTGTGTAGTCCTGTCCTGTGACCTGTGTACTCCTGTCCTGTGACCTGTGCAGTCCTGTCCTGTGACCTGTGTACTCCTGTCCTGTGACCTGTGCACTCCTGTCCTGTGACCTGTGTACTCCTGTCCTGTGACCTGTGCACTCCTGTCCTGTGACCTGTGTACTCCTGTCCCTGTGACCTGTGTACTCCTATCCTGTGACCTGTGCACTCCTGTCCCTGTGACCTGTGTACTCCTGTCCTGTGCACTCCTGTCCCTGTGACCTGTGTACTCTTGTCCTGTGACCTGTGTACTCCTGTCCTGTGACCTGTGAAGTCCTGACCCTGTGACCTGTGTACTCCTGTCCCTGTGATCTGTGTACTCCTGTCCTGTGACTTGTGCACTGCTGTCCTGTGACCTGTGTACTCCTGTCCTGTGACTTGTGCACTGCTGTCCTGTGACCTGTGTACTCCTGTCCTTGTGCCTGTATAGTTCTGACCCTGTGACCTGTGCACTTCTGTTCCTTGAGAAGTACTTCATGGATCTGTTGCATTACTCAGCTTCTCTTCCTACAGTTTCCTTGAAAAGTATTCTTTGGCCATGACAAGTTAAAAATCACTTATATCATATGCTATGTCTGGATGCCATTGTGTTCCTTTTGGAGAATATCATGTCTAGTCATTATTCTGTTTAATAAATTGCCAATAATACTACGTATAGAAATAAGCTTTATGCATACGATTTTCTCATGTTATTTTATTTGCACCTTGCCTAATTAAGCTAACTACTAAAATAAGTACAAAGTAGTGTGGTAATATTTTAAATGTGAAAAATGAGATACAAGGGGAAAAATTAGGCTGGAAAAATAGGAAAATAGTACTGGGGGTAGCTCAATGGTACAGTGCTTACTAAGCATGTGTGAAGCCCATGATTGAATACCAAGAACTAAAGTAAACAAGCAAATAAGATCCATTTATACAAAGTATGTGCTGTGTAATCCATTATGTTTGCTCGACCTGAACACCTGAGCCTGGGAACTCTGGCAGTTAAAGCAAAAGAGGAACGTGATTCGTGCCATGAGTCTCTGTGTCAAGCCACTGCCCAGAAGGATGACCTGGAAACACGGGTGCTGTGATCCAGGTCCAAGAGAAATGGCCCCCACTATAACGCACTGCAATCTCCTCTGGGTGGCCACATCTTAGTAGCCCATTGTGAGTTTCCTCAGCTAGGACTTGCTTGTATGTGATTTCTCTTCTGTAATTTCCTGGTGTAAAGGCAAAGCCAACGATGTACGTGTAAGCTAGAAAATGGCATTTCAATGCAGGTGAATATTAGGGCAGGGCTTGGCAAGCTATGATCTGTGGGTCAAATGTGGATTTTTTTATATTTAAAAATGATTGGTTTGGAAAGATAAAAGAATACTTCCTGGCGTATTAAACTTATATAAAATTCAACTTTTAGTGTTCATCAAGTTTCAACAGAGCATGCCACATTTATTTACAAGTGACCTAAGGTTTCAGAGCTTGAATAGCAAAGTTAGGCAGTTGCCACAGAACACCTTTCTCAAGGCCTCATATCTTGACTTTCTTATCTTTATCGATAAAGCTTATCATTCCCTCAGATTATTGGGAAGAAATGGACTACTTCCCCTTTTGTCTTGTTTTTTTTTTTTTTTTTATGAACTCATCTCTGCTTGAGCCAGAGAGGCCATGGGCTAGCAGTTACAATTCCTGATGAGTATTTTCACAATGCATGTGTATTTTTTCTTTATTAAGGTAGTATAGTAGTCTTAAACGGCCAGTTGTTTAAATGGCTTAAATGGATAAGTGGTTAAATGTATCATCATGGATTACTTAAGATCTTTAGTGGGTTTCTTTGTTAAGATAGGAGTTTTTAAACAGGCTGCTGAGCTGTGTGTGGGGACATAGCTCCACTCTGCACACTGAAAGTTTAATGAGAGTGTTTATTTTTTATGACAGGAGACCAGCCATGGTCACACATGTATAGGAGAAAAAAAAAAGTCATTGAACCAACAGGACAGCCATCTGTACATTCTCCTGTATTTGCTACTTTAGATCCATTTTTGCCTCTACCAATAGAGTCTGAAAGACAGGTAGGGAACAAGCACCAAGGGCTTAAGGACAATCAATATATGTGAAAAACACCCAGTCGACAGTCATTAACTTAACCTTTTTTTCATTGGAATTACTGGATTTAATTATGAAATTTTAAATTTTATTTATTTATTTATTTGAGAGAGATCGAGAGAGAAAGAATGGGTGTGCCAGGGCCTCCTACCACTGCAAACGAACTCCAGACACATACACAACCTTGTGCATCTGGCTTGCATAGGTACTGGGGAATCAAACCTGGGTCCTTTGGCTTTACCAGCAAGCATCTTAACTGCTAAGTCATCTCTTTAGCCCAATTACGGAATATTTTGATCCAGCCTAAAGGACTGTTGCTTTGTGTCTACAGTTGTAGGATGACTAGGTTATATCAAAAGTGGCTTGTGACCCCTTTACTACAACTCTGGGTTCTGAAATTTCACAGGGACAGAAGAGAGTAGAAGTGACGCAATCACTAGCAAACATCTCAATAATCTTAGCATAATAATGAACTTCACACAGTCTGGTGCCTGCATATGTGTGTTCCTTAGGGTGCAAACGTAAACATCCCTAACAAGCCTGGGTTTGGTTCACTGGAGTAAGCATGTACCAGTCTCCTGAGCATAGGTGTCAGTGTGACAACAAAAATCTCAGAATGCTCTTTATAATTTAAAAAAATTCATATAGTAAGATTAGAAAAATTGGGCAAGGTATATGCTTCCTAACAAGTTTCCAAAGGTGTACCGAGGCTGTCTCAGTTCTAGCTGTCAATCTGTGTTTAGAGATGTCACCAAATAATTCTAGCCTGAAGCTGTCTGATTTGTGGACCCCTGGTGTTAATTGGATCCACTGATTTCTATAAAATCCCCTCCCGTCATTGGCTCAGCAGGAGGTACAATACGGAACCTCTAATGAACCCAAGGATAACTTCAAATAGCCAACTTGATGTCTTTCCATTTTATTACTGGGAAAAAATTTTGGATTTTGGTTGGGGGGAAGAAACTTGTTTCTTTTATGGTTTCCATAGAATCTTTCATAGCTGTTGAAGAGTGAAGACAAGTCCTATCCTAGAAGATATTCCATGCCTCTAGAAAAGACTTAAAATTTATTCCATCAGATGGAGCCTGATCACAAACTCAGAAAACAAAACAAAACAACAACAAAAACAAAAACAATTGTTATGCATACCGGAAACAGAAAAAAATCCATTTCCGGAGTGGGAAACCCATTTCTGAAAGCCATGTTAGGGATGCATGGGGAGGCCTTGTTGCCTGGGGTCCTGGCTGCTGCCTGTTTGATGATTTTCTGTTTTTGGTTTGGGACCCGTTTCTTCAGTGCCTCAGCTTGAGAGCATGGTGTTCTGTGGAGTGGGAGAGCCTGCTGTCTTAGGAGAGGAGGCTGTCCTGTGACAGGGCACTGGTCTCTGGGGAAACAAGAGTAGATTTGGACATGCTCCAGCATATTACTGTTCTCAGAAAGCAGAGGTGAAGCTTCCAGTGTCCCTTCTTAACAGGGCACACAGGAGCCATCTGTAACGCAGGGGCTGCTCCACCTGAGGTCTGTCACCACCTCCAATTAGGCTCAAGAGGATGTGGAACTGGCTGGCGTTGTTGTCTGAATATTTGCCTCATGATAACTGGGTCAGATGAATTTTGGTACATCCTTAATGTTTAGCTATATAGTCAGACTAGGAAATGTCACCCTTCTCCCAACACACTACTCATCCACCTCGAAATCCCAGGGGGACCCAGAAATTGTTCTGAAATTTGTGTGTCCTAAGAAGCACATGGTGGGTGCTAACAGCAAAAACAATTGGAATCTCACCAGAACTTTGTCCAAACTGGCAATTTATTACCCTATGCCCATTAACCAAGGTCCAATTGCTAGCAGCTGGAATAATTTTATGGATGTTATTTTGGTTGTTGGAGCCCTTGGGCCCTCACCCAGCTTTCATCCAGGCACAAAAATAGATGAGCAAGGAAGGACTTGTTCGGTCTCAGCCCAGTTCTCTGATCCTCATGGATGCTCCCTGTGGGATGCCTTCTTGATGCCCTGGCTTGTCCAGATTTACATAATTCCATTAATTCACCTCTTCTCATGAGTTAGCAATATATTTTCATCCTAATCTTTTAAAAAATTCATTTCTTGATTTATTAATGCCTCCCTAGGAATATCTTAGCTGGCCCTGCTTTGCCACCTTAGCTTACCCTGTATCTGAATCCTTCCTGAATCTGCTTCTCAGGCATTCTTTTGTTAACCTCTGCTTAAGGCTCCTCGGAGGCAGGAACTCCACTTTACCTTCCGTGTTGGGTCTCTGTCCATCTATAAATTCCCTTCATCTTTTTTTTCTTGGCCCCTTCAGTGATAATGCCTGTATGTATGAGAAAAGGAATAGAGGAAGAAAGGTGGGAAAGGGCTCTGGTGAGTTTTCACTCTGCATGAATGTTGGAACGAAGAAGATGCCAGGAAGAAGAAAAAATGCCTGGTGAGTGGAGGTGCTACTTGCCTAATGTCTGAAATGGGACTTGGACTCTGGTCAGAAGATGTTCTGGAAATCCTGGATCAGATGGTGGGTCTGGATGGTTAGCTTGAATTGTCCAGGTGGCTTCTCTTATGTTTTTTTTTTTTTTTTTTCCCCTCTCCTCCCACCTTGGTGATGTTTCTTTCCTGTCACCACAGCCTGTCCCATCAGCACCAGAAGGTATCCTTGAAAATATCCCACTCAACCTCCTTCCAATAGGAGGACCCTGGCCCCAGAGAGGTCAGGTCTTTTTCGAAGTCTCCATGAAGTCTCAGAGGAGCGAAGGTCAGAAGCTCTTCTTTAAGATCCCAGGCGAAAGCCGTTGCCTCTAGTGGACTGCCAGGGAAGGAAGGGCGACTCAGCTAGAGGTGACTTCTGCTGCGGCAGCGGCAGCGGCCTCCATGTGGGCTCAGGAAGTAAGCTGTGCATTCATTTGCTAGAGAGAAATGGCAAGGGAAAGAGCTCGCAGTGTCGAAAGAGACGTGCCAGATAAACCTTCAATTAGCCTCCCTTTTCTGGAGGAAAACGAAAATTAACAGAGCACATAACACCAAATTAAGTGATTTGACTTTGAAGCTGCGGTTGTTAGCAGCTTCTGGGTTGTCTCCCCTTCATAATTTAGGGTGTTTTGCTCTCTTATTTAAGTAATAGAGTAAGGTTTTTGAGGCAGGTGTTCTACACATTATTTAATCTTCCAAAGTTCCTTTGTCTACAATCCCTGAACCCAGTGATAAATAGCTAATTATAATTTGGAAGTGGAAATAAAATATTTTAAGTAGATCCTGTGGTAAGCAGCAGTATGCACAACAAATAGCCAGGTGATAGGCAGGGCCCAGTTGTGACTTCCTGGACCAGTTACTGTTGGTAATTTTTTCTTGAGCTGTCTTGCACAATACTGCTGAATCGCCATCTTTCCCCGTTGACATGCATGTGCAAACAGTTTGTTAAATGCGACAGTGAGGCCGGGGAGAGGGCTCAATCAGTAAGGCACTTGCCAAACAAGCAGGTGGACTTGAGTTTGGATCCGAAGTGCCCATGTGAAATGTTGGGTATGGTGGCACTTGTCTGTAATCCCAGTGCTGGGGGAGGCCAAAACAGGAGGATCCCTGGGGGCTGCTAGCTAGCTAATGTAGCCAAATTGGCAAGCTGACGGTTCAGGTGAGACATCCTGTCTTAAAAATAAGGTGGAGCGCAATTGAGGAAGACACTTGATATCAACATGTGATCTCCACGAGCATGATGCACACATGTATGCTCACCCATACACACATACATGCACATGCACACCATACATACATGTGCAAGAGAATTTTTAAGTAAAGTCAAAAATAAGTAAATGTGGGCTGGAGAGATGCTTAGGGGTTAAGCGCTTGCCTGTGAAGCCTAAGGACCCCAGTTCGAGGCTCGATTCCCCAAGACCCACATTACCCAGATGCACAAGGGGGCGCATGCATCTGGAGTTTGTTTGCAGTGGCTGGAAGCCGCGGCACGCCCATTCTCTCTCTCTGCCTCTTTCTCTCTCTGTCTGTCTCTCTCAAATAAATAAATAAAATAAAACAAAATAAATAAATAAATAAGTAAATGTGTTGTCAATAATAAGTGAGCTTCTCCTGGGTGTTAATTTTAGAATGTGCTATTAACCCTAAGCTATGATCCACTAATTATAGTGAATCCAAATAATGGTGAAGAAATGTACATGTTTCCTATTTTGGTCCTTGCATACTTGGAAATAAAAGACTATTTTTGATGTGAAATGTAAAAAAAAAAAAAAAAAAAAAAAAAAAAAGAAAGAAAGAAAGAATAGGAGCCAACTAAAAATGTACCCAAGACCCATGTTGCATACTGTAGCTTCCTTCCCGGTCACATTGAGATGCTTCTAGAGTGATTACACACTGTCAATGCTTTCTGCTTAGGAAATCAGAATTCAAATTAAGCATCCACATGACAAATGTCCTAGAGTTCCAGTGGATTGGTGAAGGAATGGAATGGCATGGCGACAACACCTGAGATGATCAAGTTCTTTCTAGAACTTTCCCATGGTGTGATGCGAGTAGACAAGTCCATTGCTGGTATTCACATGCCTCTATGCCTAAGCAGGTATATGTGTTGCCATGGACTTATGTGGCAAGGGCTTTACCCACTGAGCAGTCTTCCTATACCAGTAACAGGTTCTTGACAGAGTGGAAATATATGTTTGTTGAGACCCCTCCTGCTTTTGGAGAGTTTTCAGATGCAACAGAAGCCTGCGAGCTGCAGTGAACTCACCCTGGGTGACATTTTCTTATGCATTGAAGACGGGCTGGAGTTTACCCGTAAGGGAACCGTAGACTGGGGAGTGGACTGTGAGACTGATTTGCTGTGGGAATCATACAGTTAGTCTTAATCCCTGTTTGCTGGTTCACAGCTCCTAACATATGTGGACTCTCCAAAAGGAGGAATGACTGGTTTTGCTAAGAGACACCTGATGGCTCTAGGAACAAACTTGTGATTAGTAAATTAGAATGTCTAATCTCCTTCCTCCTGTTCCAGGGCCATGACCTGCCATCAATGGAGAGGGGCCAAAAGCTGAGCTGATTACCAGTAATTGTCTCATAACGTAATCAACCATGCCTATGTAATGGAGTCTTCTTCAATACCCCAAACGAGGGGCTTAGAGAGCTGGACCTTGGGTGTGCTAGGTGAATGGCTTATAGAGGGCATAGGTGTGTAACACCTATTTCATGCACCTTGCTGTGATAATTTGTATATGGAATGTCCCCGAGCAGCCCTGGAGTTAAAAGACTAGGACTCCAGCTGAGTGGAAGTTTTAAGAGGTAGAGTCTAGTGAGGGGTCTTTAGGTCACTGGAGGGGTGATCTCAAAGGGGATCCTGGGACCCTGTTTTCTCCCCTGCTCATTGTTTTTTCCTGCCTGGTTACGAGGTGAGTGGTTTTGCTGTACCCCACATTCCCACCATGCAGTGCTACCTTGCCAAAGGCAACAGGGTGAACTGAACATGGATTGAACCCTCTAAAACTGTGAGCCAAGACAAAACTTGCCTCTTCATAAGTTGACCACCTCGCTGCTGGTGAAGGGAAGCTGACTCACACCCTTGCTCTCACACCCTTCATTGTGGCTGCTTATTTGCATTCCTCATCACACTCCTTACATATGCGGCAGTGGTAGAAACCATGCCATAGAATTGACACTATTCTGGTATTTTCTTACAATCACATGCACATGTCATATGCAAGTCCTAGATGCATGCCACTAGAACTCTGAGGGAGTTTTGAGAGAGCACGTCCAACTCACCAAGTCACAAATCAGCTACTTCCTGGTTGAACTGTAGAAAGCACTACAAATGCCTGATGCCCGGTGGAAAGAACTGTCTGAGTAGAAGGAATAGTGCCCACTGCCCAAGAAGGCGCTTCTGCTCAGCAGTTTATCCAGTGGCTCATTAGTGGGACAGGCAGGAGCTCTGTGAAGATGGATTGTGTTGAAATCTGATTCTCCTTCTAAGGCTCCCACCTCAGAGACAGAGGTAGGAAATACTTACTTGGCTATAAGTTTGGCAATAACTCATGCCTGGTCCATCTTCTACCTCTCTGCCTCACGTGCATAGAGACATTAATGAACAAGCATATGGTGGGTGAGGAGCATTGAGGACCAGGAGAGGTAGCTGAGGCATATTCAAAGTGAGAAAGATCTGGCAAAGAGGTGAATTTAATTAGCAGGATTTGAGGCGTGCCTCCAGGTCTGTGGGCTGCGTGGAGCTGTTCCTGCTGGGGAGGGAGGCAGGCAGGAAGGAAGCAAAGAAGTTTGTTCCTCACCAGGAAATGAACTTTCCAAGTCTCCTGATTTCCATTATCTCTCTCTCTCTCTTTTTTTGCTTTTCCTCTCTCTGTGTCTTCCGCAGACCTTGGTTTGGCTTTGGCATTCATTCAGTGCTTTAAAGTGAGGCCACCTGTGAGTGCTGGGAGCATATGCTTTTAATCGTCTCAGAAATTGTGCTCAGCATCACGGAAGTTTCACGAGAGGGGGGCCTTCCCAGGACAACCTCCAGCAGCTTGTGGAGTATGACTCAACGCTTAGCAAGGTGATCACTGGGCTAAAAAGTGACTTTTCTCTCAGGTAATATGCAACCAAGCCAATTTGATCAAGCGTGCCTGCAACATGGTGATGTACTTTAACTGAAGGCTATTGTCTCCATGAAGGCTCTTCTACTAGTGTATACTTGTTAGAACTATACCAAGTTTCCATTCTAGCCTGGGCTTGGAAGAATGGCTTCAGAAAGAGGGTGGTGACAAGATGGACTATCCTGGCACCCATCAGCTGGTGACCAAGAACATACTGTCAATATTCACAAGCACATCCGTAGAAGGGGCTTCACTAAGCCAGCTGCTTGGGAAGTTTGCCACAAAGGACATGGAGAGTCCAGATGGATATAGTGTTACCATTCAGGCTCAATGAATCTGCTTGGGTCAAAGGAATAAGGCATGTCCTTCTTATCAGTGTGCATGGTCCAGGACATCAGGAGGAGAATTAACTAGACAAGCTCTGTACTTTGGTAACCTGTGTCTTTATTACCACTTTGAAAAAACCCAAGTTAGGGGCTACAGAGATGGTTCAATGGTTAAAGGCACTTGCTTGCAAAGCCTGACAGCCTGGGTTCCATTTCTGAGTACCCACATAAAGCGAGGTGCACACTGCAAACAAACTCCAGATGTTCATGCATCTGCAGTTTGTTTGTAGTGGCTTTGGCATATGCATACACACGTTCTCTCTTCCTCACTCTCTTTCTCTGCTTGCAAATAAATAAATAAAAATATTTTTGAAAATCCAAGTTAATATGATTGGGAACTGTTGACTGATAAAGAAGTTATAAAAACCACCCAGTCATAACAACAAAGCCAATGAAAACAAAACTATTTTGAGTTAAAAAAAAGGAAAACAACACTAGTCCTTTATGTCTAATTTTAAAAATACTTCCTGGTTACATGAAGGTCTCAGGACCACTTAAATAACACTTGTTAGGACAGAATGCCAAATGTTATCAAAGTTCCTGATATTTATAGATGCAAAACAGTGGCCATCAGCTTCAACTCCACATCTTCAAATAGCATGTGCCGTGGATCTCACTGTGTCCCAAATGTCCTTCCTCTGGGCTACGGAACTCTGCGCGTCTGCTTCAGCAGGATGTCCATGTGATCTAGTGGCTTCCATTTCATGCACTTCCATAAAATGCACAGGTCTTGAACAATGAAGGTCATTTGGGGTAGATATTCAAAATTCGTTATGTAGAAATCTGACAGATAAATATCGTTTCTGAACGATAAAAGTGTGACAAGGGCCTAAGCTGGGGAAGGACATAAGTGACTCCATACTGTGAACTTATACAAGGAAGTTCAGCTTAGCTCAAGATACAGTCTCACCTGCACTTGAACTTTATGTTTGGCTTGCTTTAACACAATGGGTCACCTCAAGATAAGATGTTTTTCTTGCTGTTGCTAAATGCAATTTTTAGCTTCTGTATTAACTGCTGCTTGCTTGCAGTTGCAGGAGAGGAAAATTCAGGGAGGGGAGATTCCGGAAATGCTTCTGTTTTTTTTTTTTTTTTTTCTAAAATCTACTGAAATTAGCTCTTGGTTTTATAAGATTATGATTACTGAGCTTCTGAACTGTAAAACGAAGACGTGCAATCTTATGGATTTCTCCTATAAAAGGAACCCTAAAGTACAGCCTGGTACTGCATTCAGGCTCGGAGTCCTGGATGTAGTCGCCTGTGGCCAGCTAATAAGGATTCCTTTCTTACTACTTGGTGTCCCTGTGGTCTTCCCTGGGGGATCTCACCATAAAGGGAAGTGCTTGGAGATACAAAATCCCAGTAAACAGTAAACAGGCTCCTTTGTTCGTGTGTAGTTTTACTCTACATGGCTTCCCTTCCTGTTTTATTTATTTATTTATTTTTTGTGGGCAGGGGGGATTCTCCTTCCCCCGTTGGCCAGACCCACCTGTTTATTATTTTGAAAAGCTTAACAAATGCTGGGTAGCTATGTGGCCTGAGTTACTACCAAGGAGAAGGGACAGAGACTGAGTGACTTTGCAGGCTTGTGTGCTCTTCAGAAAAGCTGTCATTATTTTTCCCTTGGGATCTGAGGCTCATATGCCAAGCAAGGAAACCAACCTCACTCCTTTGTTCCACAAGACTTCTGCTGTGTGATCATTAGTTTTATCAGACGCTTCTAATTTCCTTTAAATATGCAATTTTAACAAGATTTGGTACATTCTTAAGTATTTCTACTCCGTCTTCCAGTCAAGCATTTTTTTTCTTGAATCCATGTTAAAATGTATAATGGAGTTTGATATTATATTAATATTTGATTGGTTTTAATTTTTAATTTTTGAAGAGATTACATATTGCATAGTAAAATATTCAAAGGATGTATATGAAAAGTAAACCCATTCCCCATCTACTACCACTTTGTTTCTAATTTCTAGCTCTTACTTATGTATCCTTTCAGAGACAAACATATGCCGTGTATGCATAATATTTAAAATCAACTATCCCCTTTACACAAACAGAGCATTACACACTTCTGTGTTTTGTCTTGCTCAGTCTCTACATATCTCATAAAATGTTGTCTGTCATGATGGTACACACTTATAACCACTGCACTTGGGATGGAGAGGGTCAGGGGGGATAACTGCACCAAGGTCATCCTCAGCCAAGACATAATAAGTTTGAGACCAGCTTTGGATGCATGCGATTCTGTGTCAGGAAAAGAAAGGAAAGAAGGAAGGAAAAGAAATGAAAGGAGGGAAAAAAGGAAGGAGAGAGAGAAAGGAAGGGAGGGATTAGCACATCAGTATATACAGGCGTGCTGTCTTACTATTTTATTACTGTTGTAGTTATGCTTCATTCCATTGTATGGCAAAACCATGATTTATTTGACCAACTCACCACTGATGACTATTTAAGCCGACTCTAATATGTCTCTCCACCCCTCAATTCTTCAGTGAGTATCTTTGTGCATAGCTGTGAAACTACCTGAACAGTACGAACTTCTGGGCTAAAGAGCATCTGAGCAATTTTGATGTGGATGAACCTTGCCCAGTTGCCTTCCAGAGACGGTTGCCCACTGGGTATTCTCAATCCATGGATGTACGTGGGACGTGGATTTCCCTTTCAGATGTGCCATGTGTGCTGTCTGTAATGAGAGGCAAGTCTGCTCAGTATTTGCACTATGTCTTGCAATCAGGAGTAAAGTGAATCTTGCAGACATCAAATATAATTAAGTCTGCATTAGAGTTGCTGCCAAAATTAGTTGGTGCAATGTGCCTTCTTTCCTTCCTCAGCTGGTTAGCTGTGAACTTTAGAACCCTACCTCCCCATGTAATCAACCTGTTGTGTGTGTGTGTGTGTGTGTGTACATGCATGTGCATGCACGAGTGCATGTGTGTACTCATAGGTGCATGTGTGACATGTGTGTCTAGAAACCAGAGGACAACCTCATTTGTCATTCCTTAGAAATACTGTCCACCTCCTTTTGAAACAGGGTCTCTTACTGACCTAGAACTTGCCAATTAGGTTAGCCAGCCTCAAGGATCTATTCCTTTCTATCTACTCAGCATTGGAAGCATGAGTTCATGCCACCAATTCTGGCATTTTACATGGATTCTGGAAATCAAAGTCGGGTCCTCATGCTTGAAAGGCAAGTTCTTTACCCACTGAGCCATTTCTCCAGCCCCTCCCCTTAAAATCTTGAGTATTTTGTAGCTGCCCACAGACAGCTATGCATATCCGAAAAAGAGAGCTCTGAGTGCTTTAGATAAAGGTCAGTGCCTCAAGTCCAATACTGTTTTGTTTGACAAATATTTAAGCTGTGATTTTGTATTACAAAACATGATGGTGAGTTCAGCAGGTGTTTGTTATTGCTGCCTAGCACTGTCTGCACTTCTGATGTTGGCTCATAATCAGGTCGTTTAGACTCAGCCTGAAGCAATCTTCCTGCTTTTAACATGTCACTACAAAGTAGAAATGGCTTCAACCAGTGATCTTGGAATTAGGAGTTTTGGAGTTATTAATATTCAGGGAGTCAATATTTGATAGTGAATTTCTTACAACGAAGCATTTTATTATATTTGAACATTCTCTGTTTATGGAATGAGGCAAACTCCTTGGGAGTGTGTGACTGCTCTGCTCAGGGTCTCCTCTGAGTGCTAAGGTGAATTCTGTGGCTTACCTTTTCTTTGTGCCTCAATACCTTGACTTGTCTTATTATCAGTGTGCCCTCTACATTAGTGTAACATAAGAGCCTCATGCTATGAGTCAAGAGACTTCAAATATGTAAAACAAACAAACAAACAAACAAAAAACACCTATAGGGAATTCACTATAAAATATCTACTCCAGGACTGGCACTAGGGCTCAGTGGGTGGAGTGCTTTTCTAGCATGCATAGACACTGGGTTTGATCCCCAGAATTGCATAACCCAGCTTGGTGGCGCAACCTGTAATTCCAGCATGCAGGAGGTGGAGGTAGCAGGTCAGAAGTTCAGGTCATCCTTAGCTGCACAGTGAGTTGCAGACAGGTCTGGAGTAAAGGAGACCCTATCTTAAAACAAGCAAACCAATAAACAAAAGTAATTCATTTGTAAACCTCTTTGACATTCCTAATTATAAAACCAAAAGTTAGGCTAAGGAGATGGCTCAGCAGTTAAAGGCACTTGCTTGTGAAGCGTGCTGGCCAGGGTTTGATTCTCCAGTACCCAGACACAGAAAGTGGTACATGCATATGGAATTCCCTTACTGTGGCAAGAGGCCCTGGCACACCCATACTCACTCTCTCTTTTCTACCTCTCTCTTGCAAGTAAATTAAAAACAATATCAAAACAAAAATATTGAAGTTGTTTTAATTTTATTGGCATGCTACAAACAGTCAGCATTCGGCAGGAGAACGATGCTTCTATGTGTCAGTTAAATGTCCCTTACAAAGATGAGTAGTAATGGGCCATAATGTTGTATAAGTATGGCATGATTGCAATTATTTTCTTCTACTTGTGTTCATCACGATCTACTTTCTTTCTTCCTATTTCTTCTCCCAAACTCGTCTTTTAACAATTCACTGTCAGTCCATAAACACATGGCCCATCTAAATCAAGCTGAACATATCCCAAATTGAGCTTATCTCACCCCAAGCCAGCTCCTCCTCTATCTCCTGATAGAGTGCATCATGTTCCTGCTTCTCCAGTGGCATATGTCAACACTTTGTAACTCCCTCCCGCAATCCACCAGCCACCAAGTCTGGTCTACCCATCTCTACTGCACCTTCCCAGCTTGCCTTGGTGCAAGCACGTGGCCTCCTAACAGGCAGCTCTGTTTGCTCAGGTTCCTCCCAGGCTGGGTGCTTCCTTCATTGTGAATACAATCATCATTATTTCTATCTCAGGCCCAAATCAATGAACATATGTTAGATTTACTTACCTACAAAAGCATATATATATATATATATATATATATATATATATATATATATATGTATATATATATATATATGTATATATGTATATATGTGTATATATATATGGAAGCCAAAGTTCTTGGAGCTAAGGAAGTGGCTCTCTGGGTAAAATGTTTGTTACACAAACATGAGGTCCTGAGTTTGGATCCCTACCACCAAAGCTGGATGCAGTGGCATGTGCCTATAATCCCAGAGGTGGAGACAGGAATTCTCTGGGTGCTTACTGGCTAGCTAATCTATATGAATCAGTGAGCTCCAGGTTCAGTGAGAGATCCTTTCTAAAGAAAATAATGGGGCTGGCTTAGCAATTAAGGCATTTGCCTGTGAAGCCTAAGATCCAGGTTTGATTCTCCAGATCCCATGTAAACCAGATGCACATGATGGCGCATGCATGTGGAGTTCGTTTGCAGTGGCTAGAGGCCCTGGCACACCCTTCTCTCTCTCTAATAAGTAAACAAAAATAAAATATTTTTTAGAAAAGAATGAGGTGGAAAGTGATTGAGGAACATACCTGATGTCAACTTCTGTCATATATACACCTGTGCACATATCTGAGTCCTCACAGAAATGAACATGCATGCACATAAGCACACACACCACGCACATACAAAAACGTTCTCAAAATATTAGATATCAGACTTCCAGGTGATGAGAGACAAATGTAACTGAGTTCAAGGACAAAAATATGTGTGTCTCATGATCACTTCGTTTATCATGAGGAGAAAGTTTCTGGACCATGAAACACAGAGAAGAAACCACATGTTGTCTCAGTTTAGGGAAGGGGGGCTGTGTTATCAGAGGGATAAAGATGGTCACAACATGGGATACCAAAGAAGAGAGAACTTCAAAGAGAAAATCCTGAGAGTTCCTGTCCTCCATAAACATTCCCCCAGATGCTGACCAGTGTGTGCCACTGAGGAAAGAAATGCTCCACACTTGAGGAAGAGCCAGACCAAAGGGCAGGAGGTAGGTATACCCTCAGCCTTATTAGCGTGACAAGAAGCCATCGCCAGCACTCAGAGGGGAAAACTTCACAATTCACAGTTCATCCAGTCAGTACTTAGAGCAGTTTTGCTCAAGTATGGAGAAAAATTGTTCCTTGTTGATCCTCTGGTCCTGTCTGAAAATGCTTGAAAGCAAGACCCAAGATCAAACTATGTCCAAGTAATTTGATTACAACTTAGAAAAGAAATCCCCAAGAAAACTTACGGGATTGCAAAACCATGCAGCTAACAATGTAGGAATCACAATGTCTGGAATTGAATTGAAAATTACACACACACACACACACACACACACACACACACAGGCAAAAAGTACAACAGGCAATTAAAATTCAAACCAAATCATTACTACTAACTCTACACAGAAGACAGTATCCAAACAGACAAAATAGTCATTGTAGCTGTACTCATCAAAACTGCTAGCGGAAACATGAAATGGTAGAAATAGGATGTTAAAAACAGATCTAACTCCAACTGTAAAGGAAGACACCACCCATGTCTGACATGAACAGTAACAATGAATGTGTTTAGCAGCAGATTTGACACTGTCAAAGAAAAGATTAGTGAACTTGAGGATATAGCAGTAGAAAATACCCAAGGTGAAACAAATAAAAAATAGGCTGAAACAAAGGAGAATACCCGTGAGTTCTGAACAACTTCCAGAGGCTTATTATATATGTAACTTGCTAAGAGAGAAAGGTTACTCCATGAAATAAGGGCCAAAAGTATTTCCTAGCCTGAGTAAATGTATCAATGACATATCCAAGAAAACTGCAAGATACATCAAAATTAATTTACTTAAAACCAGCAACACATCGAAAATACTGAAAACAGCTAGAGAAAAAGGGCAAGTTATACCTAATGACAGAGAAACAAAGAAGATCATTATCTCCTGAGCTACATGCAATGAGAAGGCAGGGAGACAGTACCTGAAGGTTCTGAAAGATAAAAGTCTGTCAACTTGGATTCTCTGTGTGCAGAGACATCATCTTGTAGCGATGCCACATAGCACAGGCTTCTTTACCGAGACAAAGATGGAAAACAGCTCATTGGCAGCACACCTGCAATGCAAGAAATCCTAAAGGAAGCCGTTCAGGCTGAGGGAAATGGTTCCAGATGGAGATGCGTATCTATACAAAGGAATGAGACGCTCAGGAAATGACAGCTGCGTGGGTAAAAGATAACGTTTTCTCATTTAAATCCCGCGAAAGAATAAGCAACTTCTTCAAGTGGGAACAATGCATTGTAGAATACATCTCATACGTAGAGATAAATGAATGGCAGACATAGCATGAGCCTGAGTGAGGGAAGTAGAGGTATACTACAGTGAGGTCCTCATACTGTGTATGATAAGATATAAGCATTATTTTGAAAGTACATTTTGATAAAGTAACAATATAAACTTTAAAGCCAGAAAGAGGACTGTGCCAAGTCTGATGGCATGGACTTTTCCTCCCAACTTCTTGTGGGGATGATGGAATACCTGGGGCCAGAAGTTCAATACCAGTCAGAAGGGAGGGAGAGAGAAAGGGAGGAAACAAAGGGAAGGAACACAAGGTGTACAGGGAAGGAGAGAGAGAAAAGACAAAGAGAATCTAAGGACTAGGTATATAGCTCAGGGATAGATTGCTAACCTATTACTTAGAAATAAAAGGAAAAAGGAAAGAAAATCACTAAAAAAAGAAAAGCCATCAGGGCTGGGGAGATGGCTCAGTCATTAAAGGTACTTGCTTGCAAAGCTGGTTGGTATGGATTTCATTCCCCAGTACTCATATAAAGCCATATGTACAATGTGGCACATGGCTGGAGTTTGTAATCGCCAGAGGCCCTAGCATGCCCATGTTATCTCTCTCCCTCTCAAATAAATAAATAAATAAATAAATAAATGAAAATTTAAAAAATAAATAAAAACTATCAATCCAGGTACTCTTGTTCAGGTAAAATGGCTTGGGGCATTTTCCTTGGAACTCATATAAGAGACTGAACGAGAAATCTGAGTAATGGAAAAAGGAAGGTAAACCAAGCCCGGACCTTAACAAGAAGAGAAGCTGGACAAGTGGCTCACTTATGGCTCCTGACCCAGAGGAGACCCAGGCCTGGCATTGTCTGCCCACAGTCTATCAGAAACGGTTAGCTCCTCCTGCTAAAGGGGAGCTCCTGCAAGAGCAGGGGAGCTTAGAAGCACAGTGAGACTGAGTCTTGTCAGTGCCCTGCAGGGGCTGAAGCACTTTCCTAGCTCAGACACACCAACAAGCCCTGGGCAGGGGTTCCCCACTGTGTAAGTACTTGGCTCAGAAAGCATGCTAATTCATGGCCAGGCTTGAGACTCTCCTCACACCTCAGAGCCTGAGAGGCAGGGACACCAACAACGGGGGTGGGGGGGGGGTGAGGTGTGGGGGGGTTGTTCATGGCTATAAAGCCCTGGTCTAGGACAGGAGAGAGAGTTCAGTGAGTAATCTGATCTCTAGGAGCCATGTTAAAACAACAACAAAAAGCTGGGTGTGCTGAGGAGATGCTCCATAGATAAAAAGCACTTACTGTGCTAGTGTGGCTTGAGCTTTAATCCCTAGAGTGCATATAATGCTGGATGTATGTCTACAATCCCAGTGCACCTGTGACAGGATGACAGGTAGAGACAAGACAATTGCCGGAAGCTCATCGGCCAGCCAGCCAGAGACCTTGACTCAGTAAGGTGGAACATGAGGATGGTAATCCGAGGTTGTTCTCTGATCACCACATGCACGCTATGCTATTCATGCACCCATATGCACACGAAGATTACAAAAAAGAGTGCCTGCATGGTGGCATATGCCTTAAACCCAGCACTGGGGTGGAGGAAAAAAGAGGATTCCTGGGACTTCCTGGCTAGCCAGGCAGTCTAGCCACATTGGAGAGCTTTGAGCCAGTGACAAATTCTGTCATATATATATTTATAAAGCTGAGAGTGTCCTCTGTACTCCACAGATATGTTCACACATATGCATACACATATGTGCACATGCACACACACACACACATTTTTTTTTTACTTGGTCTAGGAGGCCTCTTTGCTCCTGTGGATATTTGTATTTTAGATGTTCCCTAAAAGCTCAAATGCTAAAGTCATGGTCACCAGCCTGTGACATTATTGGAAGGTGACAGGACATTGACAAGGTGGGGGCTGGCGGGAGGAAGTTGGGCTTTAGGGACATGTTCTTGAAAGGGATGTTGAGAGATTCCCTCTATCCTGGCTCACTTTGCCCCCTGGTATTCCCTCCCTGTGATGAGGCACTATGTTGTCACAATATGAACAAGTGCCCATGGGCTGCAAGCTCTGAAGCTGAAGGGTCAAAGTAAAATGTCGACCTGACTGGTTCTCTGTCTCAGATGGTGAGTCACTGCAATGGAAACCTGACTAGCACAGTTTTGCTAGAAGCTCATATGCTAAAGTCTTGGTCACCAGCCTGTGACATTATTGGAAGGTGGTAGGACACCTTTAATCTTTGTGTGTATGTGAGCGAGTGTGGGTGCAATGCATACCACAGCATAAAGCTGTGCTAGTCAGCTTGGAGAGGCCCTATGTGTTCTGACTTGGGGATAATGTACCCATCACCACTGTAGTTGCAAGAAGGACCAGAGACACCAGAGGAAGATGGCAGATGAATGGCCATGTGTAGCTCTGAAGATTAAATGTCACTGGACCCTCAGCCTACAAAATTAAACCAGGATCTCTGAGCTAAACCTAAATAAGGGGTTTGTCCACTATCATAAAAGATCTACAAAACACCAAGTTAGCTAACAAAAGCCAGAACACCAAGCATAGAATAAAAATCATTGTATATCAAAAATCTGGATTTTAAAGCAGACATCATAAAAATATACTCAATAATTCTTTTGGAAGAAAACTTTAAAAAGTTTTATATCAACACAATATAAAAGTGATTAGAAAATAACCAAAAAGAAATTATAGGGCTGAAAATATGCATTAAATCAAACAACAAGGTTACTGTGTGAGCTCAAGAGTGGGCAGAGTTGAAATAAAATAAAATAAAAGCAAAACAGAGGGGGGAAAAATCAAAAGAACACCAGGGAACTCTGGGGCAAGAGTGAAGGGTGTGATATTTTTCCATTGCAATTTCAATAGGAGAAGAGAGCATAGGACTGAACAAGTCTTCATGGAATTTTTACTTTAGATGCATGACATATATGTCAGATTGAAGAAATAGAACACACTTCACATGAGAAATCCACACCATCATCAAATTCACGAGACTGCGTACAAAAAAAACAAGCATCCTGAAAGAGAATGTCTCCTAGGGCAAGCCTTACTAGAAGGAGGGTGGGTTTTTGACTCTGAGAGAAGTGGGCAACATGCTTCAAGGACTGGAGGAAAGGACTGTCAACTGTGAGCAGCCTGTGTGGAGGCTATCGCTCAGGAGCGAATGTTCCTTCTCAGATCTAAAACAAACAGAAAGAATTTGTCACCAGAAGAACCCCCTTAAAGAATGACTAGCAGAACTGGAGAGATGGCTCACTGGGTAAAGTGTTTGCCACACAAGCATAAGGACCTGAGATTGGATCCCAGGACCCACATAAATGCCAGGCATGGTAGCATGTGCCTGTAATCTCAACAGGGGGGAAGTGAAGACAGAAATATCCTTGGGATTTACTCGTCAATTAGTCCAGATGATTCAGTGAGCTCCATGTCAGTGAGAGGCTCTGTCTCAAAACTAAGGTGGAGATTGATTAAGAAAGATACTTGATGTTGACCTCTAGACTACACACACGCACACACACGCACGCACACACACACACACACACACACACACACAGGCATGCATCTGCACATACACATGTGCCCACACACTTATGAACATACCACCACACACATATGCATGAAATAAAATGAATGAACTAAGGAAGTTTTCACAGAAAAGAACTGATGAAACAATGGTCAGAGACTCCAGAGAGTAGCTCCCACTAGTCTTTGGCCCAAAAGAGTGTCTATACCTATCACAATGTTTCTCAATTAACTATGCTGCTCTCATTCTTGGTTGGAGAATCTGTTTTTTATTTTTTCTTTATTACAGAAGGAACCAAGATCCAGCAACATGACAAGAAAAGATAGCTGACAGCACAGCGTGAGAGAAGGCACCTCCAGGACATCTGTCAGAAGACATCACAGAGGAAATAGCAATTTAAACACGAATGTAGCACTCAGTGCTATCCTGACAACCTGTTCCAGGGAGATGGTGACAGACACTGAGGATACTCAAAACAGAAATCCAGAGGTTGCAGAGAGCTCAACAGTAAAGTAGACTTATATCACACCCACCAAGGCTCAGCGAACATTTGTACAAGAAAGGGAAGAGAGATTAAAAGAGCCTCAGAGTGGGAAGGAGTATCCTGAGGCATTGTCCACCTGCAAAGACTGCTGTATTCCTAATCCTATGGTAAATACCGATAACTTCACTGAGGAGGGCCCTCAGTGGAATGGAGGCAGGGAAGAGGGGAGACCAGAAGATAACATGAGGGGAATGGGACCAACACACAATTTGTCCATGTAGTAAGGTTCCTAATTAACAATAAAATAAAATAGAATAAAAATAAAAGAGAAGAATGGGAAAGGCAAAGGTATGTGTACATAGAGTGGGGTGACCTTCTCTTGATGATTTGTCTTTTTGTGAGGCATTTTGTAGGCTGGGCTGGCCTGGAATTCACTATGTAGCCCAGGCTAGCCTTGGCTTCTCAACAATTATCCTGCCTCATCCTCCCAAGTGTTTGAAGTATAGGTGTGAGCCTTGATTCATTTTATAGATTCTGATGACTCAAATAAAAATTGTAACATTTTCTGACACTCAAGAAAAAGACATTTAAATGTAGGGACAGAAAACAGAAATGGAAGTAAGTGGGGACCTAAACAGAAGTAAAATAAGGTTCACACCCCTAGTGGCTAAATATTGACATGAGTATATGTGATATATTATATACTATATATATTATGCCTAATACCTATGTGTATAGCAGGACATCATGCTCAGAACAAACCATAGGAAGACCACACACACACACACACACACACACACACACATACACACACACATACACGACAAACACTCAAAAACACAACTTACATACAGTGGCTGAGGAGATGAGTCAGTGGATAAATACTTGCTGCTCTGGAATTACAGAAGCCCGCTACAGCTTCTGGGTTTCACATGTGACCTGGGAATTTAAACTCAGGTCCTCATGCTTGTGTGGCAAATACTTGATTCCAGTGTGCTCACAGTAAGAGGGGAGGCAGACACAGAAGAATCATCTAGAAGTTCGTGGATCAGCCAGCTGAAGGAACACAGCAGTAAACAACAGGAGACCTGACCTCTGACCTGACATCCTCTGACCTCCACTCATGCACCGTGGCTTGTGTGTGTCTGCTCTCTTACACATAAACACACACACTTGTGTGTGCGCACGCCTTTAATCCCAGCACTCGGGAGGCAGAGGTACGAGGATCGCCATGAGTTCGAGGCCACCCTGAGACTCCATAGTGAATTCTAGGGCAGCCTGGGCCAGAGTGAGACCCTACCTCGAAAAACCAAAAACACACACACACATGTGCGTGCACGTGCCACACAAGAAAGAAGTAAAAAAAAAACACCCAAAATATATTTTTAATCTTTTATTGACAATTTTCATATGTGTACATTGTACATTTTGATCACTTCCTATCTTCTGTGCCCCCCATTGTGTTCGTTCCACTAAAGCCCTTCTTTATTCCAGCTACTCCTTCTTCTACTTTGACGTCTCTTTTGTTTTTTGCCTACCTTTGCTGTCCATGATAGAATGTTGATGGACCTAATATTGTGCATCACGGCTTCTGTGTTTGGAAGACACTGTTCTAGTACACTCCTCACCATTCTCTAGCTCTTACTGTCTTTCCACCCTCTCTTTCGCAGTGTTCCCTGTGCCTTGGAGGGCATAACGATGTCTCATTTAGCACTGAGTGAGCACTCAATCAGCACTTTGATGAGCTCTGAATCTTCCCCAAAGTCACACCAAGTGCAGGAAGAAACTTCTCTACCTAAAGGTGAGAGAATCACTAGTCTATGGGCATACACATAAATATTTAGAGAGTAACTTTATCGATACAGGATTTCCATTAGCCAAACAATGGCAGTAGCTGCCCCTACTGGGGCCTATGACCTTCTCAACCATGGGCTTTTGCCTAGCTTTTCAGTACCAAGAGTGAGCCACAAATCCTATCAGAGAGCAACTGGTTAACCACATATCAACCCTACCACGATTTTACCAGTGAGCACAACTTTCCTGGCTGGCAGGATGTGTAGCTTGCAACATCCACTGCTCAGCAAGACTATTGATGATGGTCCTCCCCTAGAAACCTGCATAGCCCCACCCAGCACTATAATATGGAATCTTAAATCAAAAAAGACCAAGATGAACTGCCCATGATGGAGCTGCAGCACGAGAACACCTGACCATTTCAGAAGACAGGAAGGCTTTGGGACTGGAAGAGCACTGAACTCAGTATTTCTTGGTCATTCATATGTATATAACACCTTGCGAAAGACTTGTTAAAACACACATGCTGATTGACAAGTTAAAAAAAATTATTGACAACTTCCATAATTATAGACAATAAACCATGATAATTCCTCCCCCCAGTTTCCCCTTCACAATTCCACTCTCCATCATATCCCCTCCCCCTCTCAACCAGTCTCTCTTTTATTTTGATGTCATCATGTTTTCCTCCTCTTATAATGGTCTTGTGTAGGTAGTGTCAGGCACTGGGAGCTCATGGATATCCAGGCCATTTTGTGTCTGGCAGAGTTCATTGTAATCAGTCCTGCCCTTCCTTTGGCTCTTACATTCTTCCTGCCACCTCTTCCGCAATGGACCCTGAGCCTTGGAAGGTGTGATAGAGATATTTCATTGATGAGCACTCCTCTGTCCCTGCTTCTTAGCATTATGGTGCCTTCTGAGCCATTCCAAGGTCACTGTCATCTGAAAAGAGAAGCTTCTCTAACCAAAAGTGAGAGTAGCATCAATATATGGGTATGAACATTAAGAAAAGTGCTTACTGGGCAGTTTAGTGAGCATAATATATGCATTTAGCCAGATATCAGCAGGCGTTACACCCCTAAGTCTCAAGACTTCCCCATCATAGATTTTAAGTATCAGGCACATATGCTATCCTGTGGAGCGAGCCTCCAGTCCAATTAAAGAGTGGTTCATTTCCCCCACAACAGACATGCCACTATTTCACCCATTGACTCATTTGGACTGAATGCCCCAACTTAAGGCTTGTAGTGTCCACTGTTGTTTATTTCCACTGGTGACTTCTCTCTTTCCGATGGATCTGCATGCAGCATAGCTTTTCCCAGCTTTCTGAGCTCAGCTCCCGCAAGATTTCTCAGTGATCTTGCAGCCCAAGAATGTGGGATATTCAGCAATAGGGTGTTACCATCTATTCCTGGTGGGAAACCAAGAGCCTGGGCAATGGCCTGTAATGTTTTGGGGCATCAGGGACCTCCCTATCCAATAACTTACTGGAAGTAATCCCATCCCTGGTACTGAAAATTTTCTAGTGACTATGGCTTCTGGATGCACCATTGTACAAAAAAGTAGGTTTCCATATGACTTATTCATACCCTTTTAGATTTTGATTAGCCCTCCCCCCATCCTACCTTTACTCAATCTCTTCCCCTGACCTCACTTGGGCCTTTCAACCCCCAGAAATCTGTTTTTCTACTTACATGTATACAATAACCACCCCCTTAAGTCATCCCCCTCCCTTTATCACCCCTTTCTAGCTTACTGGCCTCTGCTACCAAGTTTTATTCCAACTCACATACAAGTCCAAACTTGGGGTGAGACCTAAGACTGCATTCTAAGTTCCAATAGATCTAAGGCCCACACCTGGAATAGCAAGAGTCTTTTTCAACTTCCTGTCTAACAAGCAAGGAGCAGATTTGCCTTCCTTCCCTTGGCTTCCCCTGGCCTTCCAGGACATTGAAATGACTCTGGAGGACTTAAAGCCATCAGCATGAAGTTTTAGTGATGGTAATTTCTTGATCTCTGATTGTGGACTCTGCGGTCTGGCCTTGGTGGCTATCTTTCCTGTGGACCGTTTTCACTTTCTTTCAATTCTATGAAAATCCTTTTCAGTTGATTTTTCTCACACTACTTCAACTTTCCAAAGTTAGCTTCTGTTGTGTGCAAGCAAAATGATAAATAATAATAATAATAATAATAATAACTTTCATCAAGTCAGTCTGTGTGTGGAGCTTGAAGTACAAAGAAACACACTGTGTTCATATTCTAAGAAAATACATTATTCTTCCTTAGGAATTAGCAATGGAGATATATTCTTTAAATTTGTGCGAACTGGGTTGGGGAGATTGATAGCTCCATCAGTAAAGCACTTGCCTTGCAAACATGAGGACCTGGGTTCAATTCCCCAGAGCCTGGGGTCACCTGTTTTTTTTTTTTTATGGAATTTAACCCCTTCCTGGACCGCAAATCTTGCATCAGTATTTGGTGCAGTGTAGGCACAGATATCCCCAAACACAGGGTAGATGTCCACAAATAGTTCCTAAATAATGAAATTAATCTTAAAATTACCCAACTCAAGGCCAAGTGTGATGATGCATGACTGTAATCTCAGCACTGTGGAAGCTGAGGCAGGAGGGTCTTAAGTTTAGGATGTGCTGTCTTGGATATATAAGATCCTGACTCAATACCTTTCCCCACAGAAACAAACAAAATCTAGTTCAAAAGAAGACAGAAAGAAAATGATACAAAAGAATAGGACATATATGAGAAAAATATAGGTAGTGATGCAGGTACAATTTAGCCATATTGTCATTACATTAAATCACAATTGGCTAATATTCAAATCAAGAGACAGAAATTATCATAGAGAAAAGTGAAAGCAAGAACCTCTTATGCGCTGCTGCAAAAACAACATTTAGCTGTAGAGACACAATTAGGGTAAAAGTCTAGGAAAAATGCATCACACCAACACTAATTACCAATAAGCTCCAGTGGCTATGTTAATATCAAAGTAGTTTTCAGAGCAACAGATATTAGCATAATAAATAAGGCCATTTATAATGATCAAAGGTCAATTCATTAGAGAACACATCCCTGAAAACGCTCACATACCTACAGCGAAGCTTCAAAGTGTAGGAAACAAAAGCTCAGAGAACTTCAAGGTATTAGTCTCCGAGCTCCCTTCCTCTACCTACTGGTCAAAAACTGAGGTCTTCCTTGAGAGGGACTGCTCTCTTCATGGACTACCAACCTTCTGTCTTGGCCTTTGAGCACTGGCTCACACCCTCACAAGCCCCTCTCCCCCTGGCCATCCCACCACGCCCGAAGGGCTGAACATTCAACCCCAGGAGCCATTTTCTTCTCTCCCTTCTTTGGAAGGGCTCACTCACACGGGTGCATATATTTCTTTGTCTCTATTTAGCCCTCTGTCTCTTTATCTCTGTTTTTGTTTCCCCTCGTATATTCACCTACCCCTTTTCTCTATCTCTTTCTTCCTTTCCCCATCCCTTCCTCACTTCTGGGCCACTTGCAACTGCCACTGCCTCCCCAGCCCCACCAGTGATCACACTGTACACTGCTTCCTGCACGCACTGCAGATCCCTTCCCAGAATGCTTTCTTCCTTGCCCTCCCTCCATGGCTTTGCTTCCCTGAGCTAGAGCAGTTGATATTCCTGCTCCTAGCCTCCCATTTTGCCCCTTAGTCTGAAGACGCTCCCTCTTAGCTGTTAATAAACCTCCCATTTCTAAAAGCGTGGTCTCAGAGCCTCTGTGCTTGAACCTATGTCGACATTTACACAAGGGTAAACAAACCCCGAAGACAATATCCACCAGCAGCCCTCGTGCATGTGTTCAGTGATTTATTTTTTTTTTTAAATAAAGTTAGGAAGACACATTTGTAGGAAAGCAGCCTTTCAGTAAATTGCAATAGAACAACTGGATAGCCACACACATGGCAATGAATACAGGCTACAGTCACATCCAAAATTAAATCTAAATGAGTCACAGACCTAGTATAAAATATAAAACTTCTAGAAAAAAAAAAAAACTTAAGTGAAAATCTTTGTAGTGTTTGAATAGGCCATTTTACATGTAAGACCCAAAGCACGATCCATAAAAGTCAAAAGTTTGATCAGTTAAGCTTCATAAAAATTCAGAACTTTGCTCTTTAAAAGACATAATGAAAGAGGACATGCTGAGAGGCAGAGAACATTTAAACTAAGGGACATGTATCCAGAATATGGAAAGATGCTTCTCAAGCTCAGTACTGATGCAGGTTAGGAGCAAGGCAGCTTCTTGTTTGGTAGGGAGTCAGCTGGGGACTGGCCTGCAGAAACGTATATATCACCCTGCCCTGCTGGGACTGGAACTCCAGTCTGATCCAGTCTCATCCAAGATGGCTGCAAGCAGCAGCAACAGCAGCCTCTGTCCCCTTTGACTGATCTTGGAAGTTTTCCCTGGCCTAGCACCTGTGGGCTGGCCCTTCCTGAGTCAGCAGTCCTCCTGGGCACCCACGACCCAGTCAGGGTCCTTCCTTTATACCTGAACCTGCTAATGAGGCTCATTCTAATTGGATGCTTAATTTATATAAATGGACTTGACCCTGTTGTGTGAGATATTTTTCCCTTTGTGAGGGAGTTTTTTCTTTTTTATTTTAACCTAGTCTTTCCCTTTCCTCTGGCAGGCAGTGTGCTGTCTGGGAGGGAGGAATTCCTCTCGGCTTGGGAGCTTTCCTGCTATTTCTTCTCCCCTGTTTCCACACTACCCTTGATAAATTCCCCACAACTTACTCTTCCCTGACTCTGAGTTTTTCAATTATTTGTAAATGTGGACAGGGATCCGAGGCTTGGAGTTGAGAGCTTTGGGAATTCTAAGCCCAGAGTCCAGTCTGTCTCCTGCATACCTCTCAGAGCTCCAGTCCCACAATAGTACTGTGAGATAAACAATAACCTCTTCCCCTGAAAATGGACATGAGATTTCAATAGACAGTTCACTGATAAAGATTCCTGCATAGTAGAAAAGACCAGGGAGAGATGCTGACCACCATTAATCACTCAAGAAACACAAATTAAAACCACAGTGACATATCACTCCATTTGAGTAGAATGTCTAAAATTAGACTGATGATATCAGTGTTGGCAAGAACGTAGAGCAACTAGAACTCTTACAGACTATAATTTAGAAACCTGTCAGCATTCGTAACAGTCCCATTTTAAAACACCAAACTGGAAACAACCCTGGTGTGCATCACCTGGCAAAGTGATCAACTCTGGAATCTCAAGTTGTGGAATACTGCTCGGCAATCAAAAGGAACACGCTATCAATATTCACAACCACATGGATGGATCCAAGAATAACTATGCAGAGTGAAAGATGCCAGACTAAAAAAAGAATTTATATGTGTAGTTCTATTTATATGAGATTCTAGAAAGAACAAGCTAATCTGTGGTAAAATAAACTCCATGGTTCCCTGGGGATAGGAATGGGGTCTAGTAAGAGGAGAGGCAAAAAGGACAGGCCACAGGGGAATGAGGAATAATGTGGGTAATGAATAATGTTAACTATCTTGAACGTGGTAGTGATGAGTATAGACAGAAACCAAACTTGTCCAATTGTGTCCTTTAATAATATGTGGCTTATTGTATGCCAATTATATTTCAATACATGTTGCCAAAAAGTAAAAAAAAAATAAAATAAATAAAAATTGAGCTGTCTCATTTGTGGCTACTTGACCTGAAAAATACAATTTTTCGGACATGGGAAATTATATATTCCTGAAAGCATCAATGAATTAAATCTATCATGTTTTGAAATATACAAACAAAAACATCTCAGAAAAAAAATCTCAGAGTTTTGGTAACTAATATTTTTAAGTGAAGAAGTTAGACTATGATAGGGGCAAGCTGATGTGTTCCCGATAATATATGTGCACACTATGCCTAAACTAACTAAGACATAGTGACACTTGGTAAGTGATCAATAATGTTGACTGTGTGGTTTCACACGTGGCTGGCTGACAGCAGCACCACTGGTTGAAATGAAAAGTAACCTGCATACTTGCTGTATGTAGACAGAATAATGGGTCACTTCATCTGCTCACAAATCTTCACTAGAATATTTTGGTGCATTCTACAAACCAATGGCTATGAGTGGAATGCATTTAACATGTCCAATATTGGTGAGGTTTTCTTGCATGTGCATGTGTGTGGTGCTCATATGTATATATATCTATAGGTATGTGTGCACATGTACAAGTATGGGTATGATTGTGTGTCACACATGTGAAGGCCAGAGGTTGACATTAGGTCTCGTCCTCAATCACTCTCTACCTTATTATCTGAGACAGGATTGTTCACTAGCCTGACGCTCATAATTTGGTTAGATTAGGTAGCCAGCGTGCCCAAGGGATCCACCTGCCTCCCCTTCCCAGCACTGGAATCACAGGCATTCACCTCCACGCCCAGCTTTTACTTGGCTGCTGGCTATCAGAACTCACGTCCCGTGCTTATGTGGCAAGCATTTCATGCTTTGAGCCCTCTCCCCAACCACAATGTTCGCTTCTGTATAAATTAGGAAATGTACTGTTTCTTTAGGTTACTTCACTGTCCTGTCTCGGAAAATTTCATACTATGATATTTGGGGTTTATTTGAGATTAAAGCACTGAATTTGGTCTGCTGCAGAATGGTCTGATTGGACACAGAAAGCTACATTTTCTTAGCACGAGCAGTGTCCTGCACCATAGTGAAAAATGGACACCCCAGAAGAGCAGTTTTTAGAAAATGGGATGTGCCTCTAATTTATTAGAACAATTCCAATAATTTCAAACATGTCACCTGAGTATTATTAGCGAAACTCTAACCCTCCTCAACCTTAAGCAGGAGTGTAGTCTCATGCCAATGTACACGAGTAACTTTCAAGCTCGTTCTGTTTACATGGAAGGTTTTTGGACATTTTTGAGATAGAGACAGATTTCTGCTCCCTACCCCCACTACTTCAGTCCTCAGGGAGTAGTGCTTTAAACCTTATCTTTTATGAGGTGAACGTATGTAAATAAGCTCAATTATATTTTAGAAAAAAATTGCAGTAATACTCTGTTTTAGTATAAAATGACTAAGAATGAGGTAATGGTGGCCCGACAGCATGCTTTAGTTGACACAGCACTCAAGAGAATTTGGTTTGCTTCCCAGCCCCTCAGTTGGGCCAAGAAAAGTAATTACAGTGATTAATAACAATATTTGATTTTTGAGTCCCAGAGCCCTCTCCTCAGAGCTGGTATTATCTGGGGGCAGAGAAACAAATTGCAGGAAGGAAATGAGAAGTATGACCCACCATTTGAATTCTGTGGCATTACGCAATCTCAAAGCTGCCATTGCATGACACCCCATGAGTTTTTACACAGGCATCTTGTTTTCCTTGTCACCCTAGGGCTGAGGGCAGAGCAGAGGCGAGACTGTCACTCTTAGGGGACAGAGTGTAATTAGTACCCCTCCAAGGGCCCATCCTCACGCCCATGCTTGCTGGCAGGGAAGGAGTAAGTGGGGCTAAAGAAGCAGATTTAAGAGTCAGGGCCTCTGTTTAAACCCTGAAAATACAACAAACGTAGCAGCTTAGCCCTTTAGAAGGGCTCATGGCCCCATTTCTGGCAGGATTCTGATGGTCAGTGCAATGCACAATGGTGTCACATAAACAAAGAGCGAGAGAAAGAGAAAGAGAAAAAAGAAAAGAAAAAAAAAAACAACAAAACCTATCTAGGGTAGGTCTGGTTTCAAGACTGTGGTAGCCTTCAGCTGCGCTACTACCAACAGGGGTTGCTATGGCAACCACTGCAAAAGATTAAATATATCAAGAGCACGCAATTGTAAGAAATGGGTGGGAAAGGGAATTATATTAATTCAAATGATGGTGCTTCTGTTTGTGAGGTTTTCACGTTTTCCCCCTCTCTCACATACAAAAACTCCTATTAATTCATTGACATATTATTCATTAACAAATAATCTTTGTTGTATGGTAACAGAAAATGTAATGTTCAGTTTTCATAGTAAAAACCAAAGGTTTCTGAGGTGTTTTTTTTTTTTTTCCTGACCTCATGGTTGCTTTCTGGAGTGAACTGCCAACTCCCTGTGGTGGTTAAATCCCATTATGGGGTGTGTTGGCAGAGAGGTCTGGAGGAGGTCAACATGGAGTTCCTCACTTTTCCTTGTATCCTGCCCCACACTTCACATGCTGTATTTATATTGGCTCCATGGTCTGGAAAAATGATTTGTTTTGTTTTTTAACCCTGTCATCTTCTATTGTAATTCTCCCTAGAAAAACTTTCCCAGGAGAGCCACAGCCAGGAAGAGCCCCTTAAGAAAGTTCCTTAGTGAGGCGTATGTGCTGAAATTCCAATTAGACATGCTCACCAGATTCAGCATCTTTCTGTGGCAGCTTTAGTGTCCTTGTGACTGATGACTTTTTCTCAGTGGATGAGTTTCAGGAGACTAGTGACCTGGAGAGAACCAGCATGTGTGAGGAAGTGATGGCAACACAAGATTGGAAATCTTCTCAGTGCTGGCTATCGGAAATACTAGAGCATGGCCCCCAAAAATGGGTGGACCAAGGAGATGACCCAATGACCAATGGAACTTGCTTGTAAAACCTGATTGCCTGGGGAGATTCCCCAGAACCCACTTAAAGTCAGGTGCACCAAGTGACACATATGTGTGAAGTTCATTTGCAGTGGTAAGGGGCCCTGGCACGTCTACGCTTTCTCATTCTCTCTCTTCCCTTGAAAATAAATAAAAATATTTAAAAATTGGGTGATACACAAATGAGGGGGACAAGATATATGCAAATGACTACAGAGGGCGTGAGGCCCATGGAGCTTTGGGTGCATGTCTTTTACAGTTTCTAGTCAACTTTTATCCTTGGGCGTGCCTTTCTCTTTATTTCTGTTACCCTCTAGGGGATTAGCTTCATTTTCTCCTCAGATTAGAGATTAAAAGTCAGGAAAAAGGTTTAAAAGGGAAAGCAGAACAGAAAGGTAAAGAGAAACAGACTGCTCCTCGTAGTAGGGAATCAGGAGCCTGGAATCTGCTGGCCCAGCGGCAGCTAGGTTTTTAGTGAGCGAGAGGAAGCCGTCCTGTGCAGGTCCTAGAAAGCCAGAAGGGCTGGCTGGCGGGAAAGTTCACTTAGGCAGACAATAAGAACCAGAGGGTGAGCTGCCCTCTCCACTATCTTAGGGCGCCATCGTGGAGTACTCCAGAAGAGGAATGCAGCCACCTACCAAGGTCCTTTCTCCCTATCTGCCTGCCTAGTTCTTTTCTATTTCTCTACTATGTGTTCCTGGTCTAACGTCACCTCACAGACAGGGAAAAGGTTGGAACATAAAGGTCCCATACTGGGGCCCCAGGGACAGGGATGAATGAATGTCTGCACTACCAGCCCAAGAGGGTTCTGCCTTCATCATGTAGCTCCTTTACCTGCTGGGAAGACTAAAATGAGAGAAGCATCGTTTCTTCTGGTGAAGTAAACTGTTCAGACGACTTGGGCCATGAAGAAGGAGGGGAATGGATCTCCCTCCACTGAAATTAGCACCAATCACGTTTCAAAGCAAATCTCAGAGGAGGTCGGGCGTGTTCAGGGTGGTATGGCCACAGACTCAAAGCAAATCTCTACAACAGTCTCGACAATGTTTTTTGCTTTGCCTTTCCCCACAGCACAGAGCTGCACCCTTTATCATTGCTGTCACAGTTGGTTGGAGAAGAGCTGTTCATCCAACAAGATGAGGCTCTCCGAAGATTTATTCCCTACCACATGCTGCTCCAGAGAAGCAGTCTGGCAACAAGAAATGCATCTGTAAGCCATAGGAGATCTGCTTGATATAAAAGTATCTCACTTGAAGATTTAAAATCAAGAAGTTGATTATATGGTAATTCTTCTGAAAATACAGTCTCCTGTTATTTCAGGTTCCTAAATTTCTCACTTAAACATTATTAGCCAGGCGGCTGGAAAAATGGCTTAGTGGGTAAAGTGCTCACTGTGCAAACATGAGAACCTGAATTCAGATCCCCAGAACCCAAGGACAAGCAGGGCATGCAATTCTAGACCTGGGTAGGTAGAGACAGAAGGATCTCTAGGGCCAGCTAGCTAGTCTGGCCAAATCACTGAGCTCTAGATTCAGTGAAAGAACCTGTCTCAAAATACAATGTGGGGCTAGAGACTTAGCGGTTCAGGCGCTTGCCTGCAAAGCCTAAGGACTCAGGTTGGATTCCCTAGTACCCATGTAAGCCAGATGTACAATGTGGTGCATGCTCCTGGAGTTCGTTTGCAGTGGTTAGAGGCCCTGGTGCACCCATTCTCTCTGTCTGTCTCTTCTCTGTATTTCTCTCTCTCTGCTTGCAAATAGATAAATAGAAAAAAATTAAAAAAAATAATGTGCAGAGCACTGAGGAAGATATGCATGTGCACACACACATGCATGCATATGCAAAAAACAGAAACAAAAACAAACAAACAAACAAACAATAGCCAATAAGGGTTGGGGGTGTAGCTCAGTGATAGAGTAGTAGAAAACTTAGCATGAATTTAAGCCATTAGCACCACAAAAAAAGAAATTAAGAAAAAGCTCCACAACAAAAATAATAACAACAGATACAACAACAACAACAACAATGAGTTCATAGTCACTAATGGAAGGAAGAAACAGGAGTTGGGAGCAGGGACTGGGGAGTGGCTCAGTGGATAAAGCACTTGCCATGCAAGTATGAGCACTTGAGTTTGCAATGCCGGCACACATGTCAAAAGCCAGATGCTGTGGCGTCCGTTTGTGGTGGTACCTGTGCCTGTGGGCAAGGACGGGGGAGAAGCAGGAGAATCCGCTGGAAGGTGGGTCAGCGGACAGCAGCTAGCCTGGAGAAAGGAGGTTGAGAGAAAAGACCAACCCCCAAAGTCATCCTTGGACTTTCACACATGTGCCATGTCATGAACACCTCCCATACATATAAACATATGTGAACACACACACACACACACAAAATAATATAATAAAATATAAATTCTTTTAAAAGGAGGAGGAAGAACATGGTTACTGGAAGGGCAATGTGTCAGGCTCTCATGGGAAGGAGTCCACAATAGTATGCATCCTACTGCATCCCCAAGGAGGAGACTATAACCAACTTCCTCAGACCAGTTATTTTTCAAAGACACACACACACACACACATATATATAATTAGAGAGAGAGAGGAAAGAGAGTGAATGGACGTGCCAGGGTCTCTAACCTCTGCAAATGAACTACTCGTGATGCATGTGCCACCATGTGTATCTGGCTTCCGTGGGCTCTGAGGAATTAAACTTGGGTCCTTAGCCTTCCCAGGCAAGTACTTTAGCCACTAAGCCATTTCTCTAGCCCCTTCAATTTTGACCCTAGGTTATTTTGGAAATGTGAGAACAGAGGAGATCAAAGACTTTGAGATCTACATATGTACACACTCATGTGCGTGCGCACGCGTGCGCACACACACACACAAACATACACACTCCTGGGTAACTGATGTCTAAGTGCACTTTCAAAGGATTTGAATGGTAATGAAAATGATCACTAATTTTTTTCTCTGTTAATATATAGCATCAACAAATAATGCCCAATCTGATATGGAGCAAAGGGTCCCCAGTTCCTCAGGCGAAAGTCTGCTCTCTTCTTAAAGCACCTCAGGGAGACTGAGGAGATAGCTCACTTGGTAAAGTACTTACTTCACAAATATGGGGACCTGAGTTTAATCCCCAGAACCCATGTAGGTGCCTGACATGGTAGCAGGCACTCATAACCCAATGCTGGGAAGATGGATATAGGAGGATCCCTGAGATTTGCTGACCAGTCAGACTAGCCTAATTGGCAAGCCTGATTGGTGAGCTCCAGCCCAGTGCAAGGCCCTGCCTCAAAGGAAGTGGACCGTGTAGCTGAGGAATGGCCTCCAGGGTTGTCGCCTGGCCTTCAAATGTATGTGCTCATACATGTAGACAGACACATACCCACACAAAATGAGAGCAACTGAATTAATGTCAATTTGTATCTTCACTAAGACTGTGTTATAGACTGCAAGCTGCTCTAGCTAAGAGTCATTAAGTAAATGCCTAACCTGTGACGTTAGGAGGAGCCAAGACGCAGAACAAGGCTGGTCATCTAACAGTCCTTTGTTTACTGGCTAAGGACCTCTGAGGATTTTGTCCAAGGACAAAACTATTTTCCAGGTCAAGTATCACCACTTGCCCTCCCCCTCAGTCACCCTTTCATGAAGTAAATGCTGTCTCTTCAGTTCTCGAAACATGCCCATACTTATGTCAAAGAGACGGCAGTTTGATAATTAAACCATTCCTACCACCACCCTTTGCTGTAGGGCTTCGATGAGAGCATATTAAATGTATACACCTTGTTCCTTTTATAGATCTGTTCTGAAATGATCTCACTGTGGAAGAACATGAAACGTAAAGTCCTATTTTAATGCATTTGAGATTGAGGTTTACATTCAACACACCTCTGATTCACGTGTGGGCATTTTCCTCCTGAAGTGCTGTCAATTGCCACTTGGTTCGATTCTTTTCAAAGGCCGCTTGGCCGTCGTGCTGACCACATCAATTTCATATTCTCCTTTGTCTGCCTCAAGACATCAGATACAGTTTCATCGTAATGAGGTCTCGTTCTGCTCCTATTACCAGGTTGTTTTGCTCTGATGAATCACAGTGTCCTGTGCTATCACTACACCCATAATGGCTGCAGGTGAAGAGCGGATGTGCTCCCGAGGCCCTGTGCTGCTTTGCTGACTGATGGTGCCCTGTACCCAGCTGCCTGACCTCACGCTCCCATGCAAGTCTCCATCCTGAAGAGTCCCCCGGGTCATGCCTGGGTTGCCTCTCGTGGGTGTCCTGATTGGTGGTGTGGACCAAGGTTGCCGTGAGAGCATGCAGCACACGGCTCACTTGAAAGGTTTTCTGCTTCCTGTGGAGGGTTGTAGAGGAAAGCTTTTATTCTTTGGTTGCAAAGGAGAGTCAGGCAGACTCCCTCCCCTCCTAGTTTTTTCCCAAAAGGTCAGGATCAAATAAATGAGAAGTAATAAGGAATATTAAAAAAACACCTTACTTTCCTGGATGATGCAGTTAAGAGAAAATTCATTTGTATATTCATTCAGTATGACTTGAGGGCGGACTCAGAGAAATACATTATGCTAATTGGTGTGTGGGATACAAAGTTGACTAGCCTTGAAGACTAGGAGGGATTCAGGCCTGATAGAAGTATGAACAGTTGTACTTCCAGTGAATGAAGCAGTACACATTGGCACAGAGAGGGGAAACTATGGGATGTGTGTGGCACTAAAGGTGCTTGGAAAGATAGGCTAAGATCTGAAGGTGTTGTGTTTTATTCAGGTGAGTAAAAGAGAACATGGTTTTTAAGGTTAGAGGAATGCTTTAGGATTCTAAAAGGTACTAGTCTTCAGACAGTTCCAACCTTTCCCAAAGCATCTAGACTGAAAAAAAAGGAGGGCATTAACTACAGGTGAGATGCAATGATGATCTTACCTCATGTAGTCGGAGAAAAGATTGTCAGCCTGATGCTTTACCACTGATGAATGGTTGAAAGCAGTGGCTGGGACAAGAGAGCAGGGACCTTGCTCAATTCTGCATAATTAGAAAGGAACTAGAAATGGTGGAATTGATGAGAGAGAGAGAGAGAGAGAGAGAGAGAGAGAGAGAGAGAATGATGACCAGGGATTGGGAAATGGCTCAGTCTGAAAAGTGCTTGGCTTGAATGTATGAGGACCTGTGTTCAGTCCCCAGGACCCATGTTAAAAAGCTGGGTATGGTGGTTTGCACTTGTAATCTTAGTGCTAGGGAGGTGGAAATAAATGGATCCCTGAAGCTTGATGGCCAGCTAGCCTAGCCTAATTGGTGAGCTCCAGGCAATGGGCAGTCCTGTCTCAAAGAAAGTGGATGTCTCCTGAGAGGGACACCACCCGAGTTCCACGTGAACACATGCATGTACACACACATATATACACACAAACACATTGATTTTTTAATTGTTTTTGGTTTTAAAGGTAGAGTCTCGCTGGGCGTAGTGGTGCACATCTTTAATCCCAGTACTCGGAGGCAGAGGTAGGAGGATTGCCATGAGTTCAAGGCCACCCTGAGATTACCTAGTGAATTCCAGGTAAGGCTGGGCTAGAGTGAGACCCTACCTTGGAAAACAAAAACAAAAACAAAAACAAAACAAAACAAAAAACCAAAAAAAAGTGGAGTCTCGCTCTAGCTCAGGCTGATCTGGAATTTACTATGTAGTCTCAGGATGGCCTCAACTCACAGAGATCCTCCTACCTCTGCCTCCCAAGTGCTAGGATTGAAAGTGTGTGCCTCCACACCCAGCAATATTTTTTTTTTAAAAGAGAGATGACAAGATGCGTGTAAGTATAAAGGGATGAAATTTATATTCCACATGCCTGACAGGCAGCTGAAAATGTACTATGTCTAAGGAAAGATAGTTTGAAGGAAGACAATTTTAGTTAGATGGTTGAATGTTTATATCTGTGACATTAAGCGTGAAAGAGAAGAGGAGAAGTTAAAAAGAAAGGATAAAATCAAAGATGGGGAAGGAGCAAGGAAGAGTGGTCAGGGTCAAGAAGGCTCCTGAAGAAACACATGGGTTAAGGTCTGATGTTTGAAATGCCTAAGGCAATGGAACCAATATGGCAGCTCTGTAGAAGGACTTGGGGAGCTGTGATACTCAGGTTGTTAAGTCAGAGCAGGAAGAGGAGTGTGGGACATTGTGCAATATTTTTTACAGGCTTTTTTCAAGATAATCTCTACAGGGGATGGTCTAAAGACTGCTTTGACCACCATTTTGCTAGATGCATAGATTTTCTTCTTGGAGTCTCCAGAGGCCTCAGCTCAGGTGCTTTTCTGGAGTCTTCCATTTGCCCTTCTGACATGGCTTTTTTGTAGTTTCCTTTGGGTTGGGCCACTGACCTCTGTAGAGAGTGGGCAGAATTCAGCGTTGAAGTGAGTGAAAGCTACCTGCGCACACATTTTCACTTGGGTGTTGGCGCTCGGGCTACATCCACTTCTCTTGAGCAACTGAATGATATGTCCTAACAGTTTCAGGAAGAGTGTTTCTTTTTCTGGGTCAGCTGCTAGGAAATTCAGGTCCCAACACGAGGCTGACCTCTGGTGAAATATACTTAAGACAAGTATTTTTTATTTTCCTTCATTTTCTTGGCTTGGTTTTAAAGTATGTCTACTTTCATAAGTCACATCAAATTGTTTTAGGAGTAAAGAGGTGACGTAAATGATAACTAAAATGTGAATTACAGAAAACATTTAATCTTTTAAAACATTCTGGGCAAAACCCTGAACTCTCCCCTCCTTTTCCCTCAAGGGCAGAAGCTCTGACTCAAGTATCATTCATTATTAGAATCTGTGGCAGAAAAACAATGTTTGGGGAAAGTTCCAGACTTGTAGAGGGCCCCATTTGCCTCCAGCTCATATTGTGTTTTGGCGTTGTCTTGGGCGACTGGCTCCCAAAGAGTTATTCAAAGAAATTTCTCAAGCATAGATATGAACTAGAAAAGAAGTGATTTGGTGATTTTGGAACGTAAGAATTCCAAACAAAAATGAGAATAGAACATTGGGTTCTCAAATCTTCTTGTGAGGAATTTTTGATATCGAGAATTATAATAAAACATTTTTTTTTTTGTTAAAAAGTCTGTCTTTTTCCCATACACCCAGTGAAACACTTACTGTATACAGGCACAAGCTTCCACACTACACAGGTTTCAACTAATTTTCCTCTCACTGGCAAATTTGGTTAAAACTTTGCATGCAAAATTTCTCCTGGAAAATGCATGCATTAATCCAACTCAGAGACATCTGTAAATGGTTGAAAATCAAACAGTTCATGCCACTTATTCTGCCAAAGTGACACCCCATTTAAATGTTTCATAAATGTTTTCCAGATTTGCAAATCCTCTTTGATGTTTTAAGTTTAATGAGCAAGTGCTGAAATGATTTTGCCGTGGAATTGAGGCTTTTCAACAAATAGCTAAAGTGCTTGTCTTGTTCAGATCACCTGGAGACACGATTTTGAGGTGGCCAAATGTCATATACCTGCCTGGAAGTCATTGGCTTTTCCAGTAAGGTGTATCAGTCTCCGTAAGTTCGCTTTGAGAACACCTGATTTCCCTCCCCACCAGTGTGTTTGACGATCTCACCTCTCTTTCCAGAATTGATGCGATACTCAATTCTCTTAACATGTGGTTGGAAATTCCCAAGGACTTTTAAGAGGCTGAGAGATAAACCATTGATTGTCAAGAAGGAGAGAAAGTTCTGGTATAACTTGCAGGGATATACTGAGTTGCGTCTTAAGAACTGAGAACCTGAAGAAGCGAAGTAACAGTGACAAGTTTCTCCATTAAGTTAGAGAGGGTTCTGGAATGCTAGTTCCCTAAAGTTTCTCAGTAGAACCCTAGACAGAGATGATTCTGAGACAACATACCAATGTTAGGCAGTGATTCCCCTCCCTGGGTCCCAGGAGCATGGTCCTTGCTGCGCACCTTCAGGCAAGCCTGCATCCTATTCTCCACAGCAATGCACTGCACTAACCAGCAGGGTAAAGGCAGGGTGTCCCAGAGGGTGCCCGTGTCCTACATGTTGAACAAGCTCTCCTGCAGAACCATGTCCAGCCCCAGTCCCAGAACCTTGCTGCTGCCTACAATGTGTTAGCCCTGGTTCCACCTGGAGCAACTGAGTCAGGCTCTGCAGTGGTAGCTTTCTCCCATGCCTGAAACATGGGATTCTGTTGGATGTTAAGTATGACAAGAGGCCACATTCTTCTCTGAGCTCTTTAGGCTTTTGATATTGGCCGTGCTGGGTGTCCTGCTCTGAGGATCCTTCATGGGAAACCCTCTTTTGTAGACTACCTTTGGAGATGCCATTTGTCTATTTCTTCAAAGTGTCACATTTTCTCCAAACTCAGCTACAATACATGCGTCCTACAATATTTCTTTCTACATAGACTGTTTTCCGGTTCCTTTCTCCTAGTGACAGAGATTACCATTCACTGTTGCTAGAAGTGTTGAGCAAGTACCTTTAAATTTTTCTGAGTTCATTATATGTCCTAGATATTAATCCTTTGTCTAGTCAATCCTTTGTCTAGTAGCTAGTAAAGATTTTCCTCCCTTCTGGTAGGTGGTATTATGGAATTTTATTCAGTTATAAAGAAGAACAAAATTATGTTCTTTTCTGGAAAAATAGATGTAACTGGATATTATCATACTAAGCAAATTAAGTCAGTCTCAGAAAGACAAATATAATATTTTTACTCATTTGTGGATTCTAGATGTTATGTACACACATAAAAATTATTCATATGTATATGTGTGTGTATAAAATATATACGTGTGTGTATGTAATGAAAATAGAAATGAAACTGTCTATGGGAATGTAGGGGTCCAACAGGTAGAGAAGGGAGAGGAAGGATTATGAGAAACATAGTCAAAGCACATTATATTCTTGCCTGAAAATGTCCCCATGAAACCCAGTACTATGTATACTGACTATATGCCAATAGAAATAGGTTCCTGATGTCTTGTTCTGGTACATAACCAAGACCAGTGGCAGTACCCTGTATTTTCTGTGGGCTCTATTAGCCTCCCTGACCACAACTTATAGGGAGTCCTCTTTTTTAACCTAGATATCTTTCTATTTTTTCTTAAAAAATGTATTTTGGTTTCATGAACGTTCAAGATTTCTGTCCAAAAACCAATTAGCACAACTATTGTGCATTTTAGTAAACCTAGATGTATCTTTACAAAAAATTTTTGTTTACTTTAATTAATTAATTTATTTGAGAGGGACAGACAGAGAAAGAGGCAGAGAGAGAGAGAGAGAGAGAGAGAGAGAGGGAGAGAGAGAGAGAGGGCCTCCAGCCACTGCAAATGAACTCCAGATGCATGTGCCCCCTGGTGCATCTGGCTTACATGGGTCCTGGGGAATCGAGTCTTGAACCAGGGTCCTTAGGCTTCACAGGCAAGCGTTTAACAGCTAAGCCACCTAGATGAATTTTTATCTCTTATGACAAGCAAGTTTTCTTCCATATGAAAAAAATTGATTTCATTCTTTCAACAGCCAATAAATATCTCACTTTTTCTCATTCTTTCTGTTATTAGTCACAAAACATGAATAACTCAGGGTGGAGAATAGGACAGGAAAGTGGAGGTTGAATATGAGGCAAGGTAAAATGACATACGTGTATGAAAATGTTGTAGTGAAAACCATTGTACTGCACACTAAAACAGTTATTTTTTTAAAAAAAAACTATTAATAAGCCACCTTCCTGAGGTGGAGAGGAGTCTCCCACCTAGTTAAAAACTGCATGAAAACAGTCACCTTAAACGTTCAGTATGGTTGTTCCAACAATTATTTTGATTGACACCAGTGTCATTTTTCCCAGTGTAGTGTAGTTGAGGTTTGCCCCCAGGTTATGACTAGTGAGGGATCTATTCTGTGTTCCCAAAGGATGGTGTATGGGTTAGCCCTATTCACAATAGTGTAATTGGTTGTCCGGCTTCTGTCAAGTCCTGGTGGAGTTAGTGTCTGTACGTGTGTGCCTTCCAGTCTAAAAGTTGGGTAAGAACATGAAGAAAGGAACAGGAAACCCGACAGAACCCTAAGCAGGAATCCCTGAAGCACGCACTACAACTAGCACCCAAGGGTTCAAAAGCAAAGTGAGGCTCTTATGGGATGCAGCTCAGCCTTTGGAAGAGAACGTTGTTTCCTGGACCTATTACTGGAACTTCAGGTTCGTCATGGTTATATAGCATGGTTTTAAACATTTTTTTTTTTTTTTGGAGGCTCTTAAGAAATCTATCTTCCAAAAGAAAATTTGGAGTAAGGACAAACAGCTAGCTGCTGCCCACCCCCTTCTTTGAATATACAAATTAAAGAATTTATTTCCCAAGAGCTGGCTTTAATTATTAGTCATATGGTAGATTTGGGACCCTGACTCAGGAACCAGGATATTACGTCGTCTTTCTAGCAGCCTGTTTTGAACCTTCACAGACTGATCCAATTAATTACTCTTCCCCACTTCTCGCTGCCTTTTGTGAGCTATTATTCTCTCTCTTTTGAACTCGACTTCCTCCTCACCACTCAACCTTCACAATCCTACACAGACCCTCTCCTTCATTTTGATCTCTTGGTTGAACTATCTTTCCAACACTAGTGAAGAAGCATTTGAGTGACATAAGGATGTCATCTGTGTACTGCATTTCTCAAGAAAACAAAAAGATGTCCACTGAAGTCCCAGTGTGAACCTTCTCTGACCATAATTAGCTCACCTGCCAACTGCAATTAAAACTGTCACGTTGGTGGAGTTCAGAACAGCTCAGTAGCTGAGCCTACATACTTTCTCGTGTCAGCTTTAAGACAAGCTTAGCCACATTTATCACTTATCCAGGCTGGAGACAGGAAAGCACCTGCTGGTTAACTCCCAACCCTCAGCTTTGCACTGATGTCTCATCCTGAGGGTATGAGAGCAGCGGTGGTCACAGAAGATGTGGTGTTTATATTCGCAAGTCTTCCTGTCACTCTGATAAGGTGCTTTATGTCAGCCAGGACACAAGAAGAGAGAACTAGGGACAAGGTACAAGATATGCACTTCAAGGGCAAGCTCCTGGAGCCCTACTTCTTTCAACCTGACTTCAACACCTATGCCTTTCACCACTTCCCACTTGTCCACTAACTATGAAGCCATCAGTGGATTAACCCATGGACGAGGTCAGCATGATGCAATCACAGCCCCAAAGCCCTGCATCTGAACATGACACAGGGGACCAAGCCTTCCACAAAATGAGCCTGTGGGCACTTCCTTTCTAAACCATAACAAGTAGAATGTGATGAAGAGACAGGCTTATTGCTTAGGGATTACATATTAATATATGATTTTAAAGATTTAATGCATGTTCTAAAAATATACCTGAGTATCTGGGGAAGCAGTAAACAAAACTAAGATATAGACAAAGGAAGAAAAGATGGTTCTAATGACCAGAGGTAGCAGCTTCCTCCTCCCCTTCCTCTTCTTCCTCCCCCTCCTTCAGTGTAGGAATTATAACCATATGCTATGATATCAAATTGGATTATGTTTTTTTCTCACAAAAATAGCCTTCAATTTTTTATTAGTACACCTTCATTATACCAAGTAATGGGTTTCATTTTGAGATGCTCATACACGTGTTGCGTGGAGTTTAATCTTATCATTCCATTAGCCTGTCTTGTCCCCTCCTTCTTTCCACTGGCTCCCATTACTCTTCCCAAATGGCTTTTCTTAACTTTCTTAAAATCTCAATTCTGCATATGAGGGAAAACACAATATTTGTTTGTCTGAGTCTTGTTTATTTTGCTTAATATGATGATAGCTAATTCCATCCATTTTCCTACAAATGGCATAATGTCACTTTCTGTGACTGCATAAAAGCATATTGTGCATATATACTCCATTTTCTTTACCTATTCATCTGTGGATGGATACCTCCCAGAAGCATCTTGAGAGTAGAATGAAGGCTGTGCCAAGACTGGCCTTTGTGGTCAGACCCTCTTGCCTTCCCTTGTCCCTAGCACTGTGAACTTTCCATCAGGATGCCTCCCCATGCTCTTACATTCCCACCCTACATATGATTTAGATACGCACTCAGGTATTGGTCTTTATTCACTTATTTTTAGTGCATGTGTGTGCATCCATGTGTGCATGGTTTTTGGTTCACACACATGCATGGCTGGGTTGTTCCTCAGGAATGTCATCCACCATTTTTTGAGACAGGGTCTTTCATTGGCCTGGAGCTTGCCAAGTAGGCTAGACTAGCTGGCCAGCAAGCCCCAGAGATCCACTCATCTACCACAAATTCATTCCTTCATGCTCAGCTTTTTCACGTGGGTTCTGGGGATTGAACTCAGGTCCCAGGCTTATGAGGCAGGCACTTTCCCACTGAGCCATCTGTCCAGCCCCCGATATGAGAGAAGTGCTTCCATCTGGAAGTTCCACGAAGGCAAGAAATTTGACCCTAACGGGGGCCAGTGAACACGTGCTCATTGAGTGACGCCTTTCTGGATGACTGTTCTCCAGGTCTTTTGACAGGCCCACAGGAGAGGACGTGTGGTGCTGGCAGGTAGGTGGGGCAGATGGGAGATGACTGAGATGAATTTCAGCTTGTATTCAGCGTGGAGAAGCTGATCCTGAGTGACGAGCAGTCCCGCCTGTGAGCCATGCCAGCCATCCTAGGGAGGTGAAGATGGGATGGTGTGCAGGTGGAAAGAGGCCAGGAGTGTCCACGGAGCCCAAACTCTGCTTCTTTCTCTGTTTTCTTCTGTGTTCTGTCATCTGATTAAGTGATGGCTTAGACACAGAGTCTAAAGTTGCCATGAGGGTCTCAGGGGTGGATGTGCTTTTCCTCCCTGAGCTTCACCACCCAGATGGCCATTCTTAGCTTCTCACTGGCTTGGAGTTTCCAGGCCTATCCCAGCTCCCTGTGACAGGGCCCATCTACTGCTCCATGTGGGTGGAGCCACTGGCCTGGTATAGAAGAGGCCCATAAAGCAGTAAAAGTCCTTGGTATAGGCAATATTTCTGCTACCATCAAGAAAGGAAGCACCCTTGAGAGATGGAGACAGGAGGATCCTGAGTTACAGCCTGGGTTATATGGTAAGCAAGATGATGTCTCAAAAATACATAAATAAATAAATGAAGGAAGGAAGGAAGGAACAACAAAGAAAAAAGGATGAGAGAAATGACCAGAGCTTGTGGAGAGGGCAAGGTCAGGCTCCGTAGCTGCTGGAGGGCTAGCAAGCCAGCTTCCTCCTGTCCATAGTTGTCACATGACACTTCTTTGCACGTCATACTACTCTCTTTTGCTCCTGGTGGCTGGCGATTGCCTTTTGCTTTAGGTATGTTATGCCACATTCTAAAAGTACAGCTCTCATTGTGTTTTTACTAGACATTAAAAGAGCAGTATGAAGATTAAAATATTTGTGTGAATTTCAGAGTATTGTGTGAGAATCGGGGTAATTATGAAGTAGCTCTTTACAATGATCTCCAAAGACTAAGCCTATTGAAAAGATAAATCGATTCCCCCCCTCCGCAACTCATTTCAGTTCAATCCTTACTGTATCTAGAAAGCCTTTGTTAGCTTCTTTCTTCAGAATCAATGTAATGAAAACTGTTGTCTTTGGTCCTTTCATGTGTAGGAGAGTGAATTGTTTTGCATAATTATAGCTTAAATGTTTTGTTGCAGCTGATTCCTTAATATAAGCAGTTCAATTGCTGTTGTGTGAACTTCACATCTGAAAGTCATCTTCAGCCACAGCTTTAATTTTGGTTCAGAGCTGCACCATCCCGAAAACATTCCTACAAAGATGGAAATAAGTTTCACATGCTGTTCAATATGGTGGCCACTGGCCACATGTGATTACTGAGTTCTTTAACTATGGCTAGGTTGGTGGAGACTCTGAGCTTTAATTTTAATGTTATTTCAATTTTAATTAATTATTACTCAGTTGTTTTAAATTTAAGTGACCACGTGCTGCTGTAACATTATTAACAAAACCATTCTTGTGACAATTTCAGGTTGAGAGGAGCTCAGATTTCCTCTGTGGAGAAAAGTTTATTAGGCGGAGTTAGTACAAACATCCTTGCGGCAGCACTGAAGCCAGAGAGAAATCGACTAGTTTTCCACAGAACAGAGGGAATCTCTCGCTTTTGTAAATACCTGCGGGAGGGGGAAGGTTACATGCTTCATGACACAGCCTATGTGCCAAGAGAGGCTAGAAAGGACCCAAAGGCCATAATTCAAGTAGCCTTGGAGGTCCCTGGCAACAAGGCGCAGTCTTGCTTTCCCAGTCAGCCTGAGCACATCGGCGCATGCGGGCTCAGAGGCTGGACAGTGACATGCACTCACGTGAAGGGAATGATGCACAGGGACGGGAATGGGTCTCTGCTCCCTGCTGCCCCATTCACCAGCTCGCATGGCTTGACGCACAGCCAAGCCTTAAGGTTAAGCTTCACTGGTACTTAAATTCCTGCTAGGGTTTGTGGTGGGGTGGCAGAAAATGAGGGAAGACCATGGTTTCCTGAGTCATGAAAGAAGGGCAGTCTCCTTACTGCAGTAACTATCCCAGTCTTTGCTGGGCTCTGATCACAAGAATTCATGTCCCTCGGCTGACTTCCCCTGAATCTTTTCCTCACAGCGGTAGAAGGGCGATGTGAGCGCCATGGAGATGCGCTGAAGGGGGCAGTGAGGGAGCACAGGAAGCAGCAACGTGAAGAGAGCAGGCGGACAGAGGAGCAGAGCAGGCGAGACCATGTGCAGTGCGGCCCCCTTACTTCCATGGCCGAGCTGGATGGCCTGTTAGGTGAGTTGTAGGCGGACAAAGCCTTCTGCACCCAAAGGTTCCTGGACCCAACTGCCTTCAACAGTGCTTATAAACTGGGTGTTATTTTTGTGTGTGTGTTTGTTTGCTTGTTTGTGGTTCTTCCCTTGACCTACTTCTCTGAAGGGCTATAGTTGGGGTTTTGTTTATTTCTGGATCCATACATGGCTAGAGCTTCACGAATATTTGAGGACTGCATGGAGTTGCCTGGCTGTGTTTAGCCACCTTCAACACCTCCCTCCTCCCCCCCTTTTTTTTTCCTAGTATAAGCAAGCCATCTCTGCTCCTAACTGCCTGTGTGGAAATTGGCTGGGGTGGGTCCAAGAAGCAGAGCTATCTGTTCCCACAGACCCTTCAGTGAGGGGCTCTGGCAGGGAGAAAAGGACGACAGCTATGAGGTATTTGAGATGCGTAGCTGCCAGCTACTTTGAAGACCATACAGAAAGAATGCTGGGGTTGAGAGGTACCTGGCTCTTAGCAAGTGATTCATGAACTCCATTGGTCTGGACCCATTTTACCTTATTCCAGCAGCTGGCCTGAAAAGAAATAATTGTGAAGTGCCTCGGACATTTCTAGACTCCACCGATAGGTGGGAATGTCCTTTCTACAGTTCATTTATTTATGGGTAATTAAAATGTAAAATTTGCATGAGGTACTTGGTCACAAGGCTTTCTGTCCTTCCTCAGCTCCTTCCCTCCTGCCCACCTCCATGCCTACCATGATCAGGTGATCATGAAAGGAGATGACTCTTCAAAATATTAATCCTGCTTAGCTTTGTGGCCAGGGAGATTTAGTGAAAATCATCTTGGATGATATATTCACAACAGAGCTAGAGAAAGAACTGACCATTCATAAAAAAGTGGGCTCAGGTTTTAAGAGCTGACGTCTTAATACCATTCTTTATTGGTTGAGTACACCAAGTTTTATTGACCAAGCTAAAAGATCTATAACATGCATACCATCATATTTTCCATGTACACTGCTGTAATAAAATAGTTCTCAAATGCTCCCAAGCTCTTTCCATGCTAGAGAAATACAAACTGGCAACTTTATAACAGCTCCTCCTTTCTTAGCCACCCATGGTATATTGAATAAGGTCTCCCATTTATCTCTGCAACAGTCAAACCCTCAGGAAATGAGAGACGAAGAAGTCCAGTGCCTGGAGAAATTATCAGGGTCCATCACTTGGCTGCTATAACATTATTGTACTTACCCTCATGTCCCTGGGACAAAACATCCAACCCAAAGCAGATGATTGGAGAGAAGGGCTTATTTTGGTTTACAGTCTTGAGGGGAAGCTTCATGATGGCAGGGAGACATATGACATGAACAGAGGCTGGTCATCACCTCTGTCATAGCAGGTGGAAAAACAGCAGCAGGAGAGGGAGCAGAAGTCTAGCAAGGGGGAGCTGGCTATAACACCCCTATATGCCCACAACAACACCGATCCTCCAGCAAGGCTCCATTTCCCCAAAATTGCCATCAGCTGGGGGCCAACTACATGAGTTTATGGGGGACATCTGATTCAAACCACCACAAACAAGCAGCTAGCTTTGAAGGGGCAACAAAATAGGATAAAACTAAAACAGTGTCTAACAGTAGATGAACTGAAGCATTCTACCCAATGAGAGTCTCAAATCCAAACTGCTGGACAACCCTGTACTGACCACCTCTGGCAGTATGGTGCCAAGATTCTTAGTTTCAGAAATTCCACCACTTTTGAATAACACCAGAGGCTTATTTTGATTACATAATTTATTGAGCAGAACAGTACTCTTGGTACGTTAAACCACATTTCCGGATTTTGTGAGTGGCTTTTACATTTCATTAACAAAAGTTATGCTGTATGACACAATGACATCATGCTCTGCTTCTCTTATGAAGTAAGTTCTAGATGGCAAGAATGGTTTCAATTTAACACTGCTTTTTAAGTGCACCTGCTTCACCAGGTCTTGTACAGTTTTTAGGTTTGTTTGTATCTGAATTTCACTGCACTCTATCTTTGTTATGTGGGATTCATGAACATATATTCAGATTTTCCTCCCCTTCTCCACTTTCATTCAATTAGTCAGTGCTTATCTGCATGGGTATTCAGTAAGTAGTGCTGAGGTGACTGTCTTGGAGTCACACTGCTCCTACCCACCTTCAGTCTGCACTTCTGTTTTTTGCTCTCCTCTACCCTCAGTACTCTGACTCCAAGTACTGGGCCCTCTGATGGTTCATCTTCACGGTCAACTTCATGGGATTTAGAATCACCAGGGAAACACACCTCTGATTGTGCCTATGAGGATGTTTCCAGAAAGCTTTAACTGAGGAGTGAAGCTCCACTTTGGGTGTGGGCAGCACCGTGCTGAGGGCTGGGGTCTTGGGCAGAATATAAGGAGCCTGAAGTGAACACTAGCACTTACCTCTCACTCTGCTTCCTGACTGTGGATGCAACGTAACCAGCCACCGTACAGTCCTGCCACCATGCCTTTCCCGCCACGTACCCTCAGACTGTGAGCCAAAATAACGCTTTCCTTTCTCAAGTTGCTTCTTGTTAGTGTGTAGTCTCAATAATCAGAACAATAATTAACACAGGTTGGATTCTTTTTTTTCTATTCTTAGTAACACAGCATCCTGGTCACTTTGGCTTGGACCTTCAGAGTGACTTGGAGTACAGAGTGACCATGGTTCCATTATTCCTCAGGCCCTATTCTTATCCAAGTCTTTGATCCATCCTATTTTTTCCCCCCTGCTGCAAGAGGTGACCCTGCAGGTGAAATTCATGCTACTGGGTTGTAGCTGCTGTCTGCTTTGTGTCTTTGCTCTCTCAAGTCCTTCTTGATGGCATGGTTGGATTCATCTTTCTAACAAGTCTATTCTGTTGTGACAGCTTTCTGCTAAAACCTCCAATGACTCCCATTGTCCACAGAACTCTTTATATCCCTTAACAAAGCAGCTAGAGCCCACCAAACTAGAACCCTCTAGCTGTGTTTCCAGCTTTTTTTCCCATATATTCTGCTGACACCAACTCCCACTCTTTTCCCTGATCTTCATGGAAACTTTTCCTTTTGTGCCACATACTTGCTTCTCCTCTGCATGGGGCTTCCATATTCTCCCTGATATTCAGTCCTGCTCTAGAACTGCCTTGGTAATAACACTCTCCCAGACCTTCAAGTCACAAGTGGTTTCCCCCCTTTGTCTTCCTGTCACCATCTGACATAGAATGAGTTGAATGCAATCGAAACAAAGCATGTCAAGAACTAACATAACTGCACTATTTCTCAAACCAGCACTCTATAGCTTTGTCTAGAACCAAAGCTCACCTTACACCACCTTATGTAATGGAAATGGTGTGCACACATCATGATTAACCACTGTGTTCAGGTAGTGTGCTTCCATTATCATTATGCATAACTTGTAAGGTAATCGTTTCCTGGTGTGCTGCTTTGTGAGCCATGTTCATGTGCAGAACTCACCTTGGACTTGGGGCTGGGCTGGGAGAGCAGGTACAGCCAGTGGGGAATGACTAGGGAGGAAGTCATGCTTTCACCATTCAGCAGATATTAGAAAACGTAACTGGGCAAGGGCTATGGGTGTCAGGGGCTACAGAAAAGCATCCTCTCAGTCTGAGGTTCCGGAAACAAGTTTTTCTTTTAATGGTCTGGCTCAGATGTATGTGTGTGTGACTTGTGCATAGTGTTTAATCTCTATTGTTAACTTTACAGGATCTAGAATCATATAGGAGACAAATATCTGAGAATGTCTGTGAAGGAGACATTTCTATAATAAGTTAATTGAGGTGGGAAGACCTGCCCTATCTGGGGGTGACACCACCCCATGGGCTGGAGTCCCAGGATGAATAAAAAGGAGAAAGAAAGCTGAGTACCAGGGCTTCTCTTTCTCTCTCTCCATCACAATTACAGAATGAATGGGATCAGCTGCCTCAGGCTACTGCTGCCATGTCTTGTCTTCCTCATCATGATGGATTATAACCTCAAAATAGACACCTTCCTTCCTCCCTTCCTTCCTTCCTTCCTTCCTTCCTTCCTTCCTTCCTTCCTTCTTTTCTCTTCTCTTCATCTTTCTTTCTTTCTTTCTTCCTTTCAAGTTTGTCATAGCCTGGAGATAGTAACTAACACATGCACTTTGTTCTCCTAGTTGACTAAGAGTAACTAGGTAAAATCCATCTCAAAGTATCGAGTGGAAAATGGTGCAACATGCCTGTCATCCCTGCTAGTCAGATATTGAGGCACAGATTGTGAGTTTTTGAAACACAGCCTGGGATAAATAGCTAGATCTTGTCTCAAAAAAAAATTGTGCATATGAGAGGGAGTCAGGTAGGTAGTTTTGTTAGCCACTTAGGGTGACTGGGTCCCTGGAAAGGCAGAAATGTCTCCCTCTGTAATCTGCACTTGCTAGAGATCAAAGGATGATCTGACTTCTTATCTCTTTCCTAAAGGAGATCTGTTTTTCCACAAGCAACCTTGGGCCCTCTTGGGAGAGAGGTCCCCTTTCCTAGGAATTAAATCTAATCCTAACATTGTGGTCGGTCAAGTTCAGTACCCAGAACTTGGCATCATGGCCAGCCTCTTCCTGAACCAGCCCCTAGCTGAAAGCAACCAGCTGTTTCTCTGGCTCACCTGAGCCAGAAGGTGAACCCTGCTACAGTAAGGTTATAAATAGATGTGTGCAAGGCGACAAGCCTCTTCTCTTGGGTGGCCTGTTGTCATCACTCATGAACCTCCAGGTTCTGACGAGTTTCCTCCATCTCTGCCTATCTGGGCTGAGTTGAGGGGACAGCCCCTGAGCCCCTACTTTCCAGATGGGCTCTTGACTCCTTCGTGTCCTCTATGTGGCAGGAGCTCTTTATTCTTTCTTTTCTGTCTTCTGCATGGTTTTTCCAGGCCACCACGTGGGTTCTCAGGCCACATGGGTGTATTCATTTTCCTTTCCTTGGTTCTGCACTTCCTTAAATAAATATAATAAATATAACAACTTAATAATTATCCTTCTCAGTCTCATTTTACACAATTCTTCAGTTAAAAGTAGACATAAGCCTAGGGTTTGGGGTTCAAGTACTTTCCTGAACCCCTAACACCCTGTTTCACATACATACCACACTTTCTTTATCTATTTAATCCAGCCACAAAGAGCAAAATTACTTCATTTTCAGGAAAAAGAATGCAACTGGAGATTTTCACATAAGTGAATTAAGTCAGGCTCAGAAAAGCAAATATTACATATTTTCTCTCATTTGCGGGTCCTAGACACAAGTCATGCATGTATACATGACATGGAAGTAGAAGCCAAACTTTCCAGGGAACAAAGGGAACAAACAAGGGGAGAGAAAGTAGAAAAGAAGGAAGGGTATGTGTTCAAAGTACATTACATACTTGTATGAAGATGTCCTTATGAAAGTCCATGCCTATGTACAATGAATATATGCCAACCCCCCACAAATTTAAGCTGTTAACATATTTCTATGTACTCCCTCCCCCCCACACACCAAAAATATGACTCTAGTGCATTGAAGGATGCCCAGTGCCCGAGTAATCAGACAGGGCATGTCTCCTACAAATGATCTTCAGGAAGAATGACTGACACCTGGCCTGCCTCATAACTTATATGAACTGAGACACGAGGATTCAGCCAAGCTCAATGACAATGCAAAGTTGCTCAAACCAACAGTTCCAAAGCTCACCTTACACCAACCTACACAGTCCATCAGCAGATGGCTTTTGACAAGAAGAACAGCCCCTTAGGAACATGGGCTGAATTTAGCCAACAATAGGCAAAACCAAAAAGTTTTAAGTGTTTTCTTGCTTGTGAATATTAACATGAATGAAATTAATTTAATGAAGACAGTTATGGATTTGCTTCTGAAAGGGCCACCGTAAACTGCTCAAGAATCATTTATCTCCATAAAGTTATCAGCATCAACCCTCCTCAAAACCGACACTCTTTTAGTAATGCCCACAGGTAAGAAAATTGTGTTCTGAAGCTGTTGGCCAAATTTGAAGCATTCTTTTCTTGGGTCTCTATGTTATGAACTTTGTAGCACCACAATAGATAACTGAGATGATTTCTAAGGAGAAATGTTTTGGGTATTAAAGATGGGGGTTATAATAAACTCATGGTTGGGAAAGAATGGCTTTGTACTTATTTTTATTGCATCTCCCCGCTCGGGCGGGTTGGGTTCATGCTGAGCTGGCATTGCTGCTCTTGGACTGTGCCCAGTGAGCTAAAACACCAGGATAGGTAGGAGCTCCTCACCTTGTCATGGCAGTCAGGGAGGAAGAGACTGGGACTCCACAGGCCTCAAAAGGCCACTCTCCCACTGACCCAAGGACCTCCTTCTAGGCCACCTCTCACCAGCATGAGGCTGGGAACAAAGTCTTTAACATGTGAGACTTCCGGGGGCATTTCAGATCTGAGCTAAAGATGTTTCTGTGGGCAGTTGATTTTCCTATAAAAATGTCTTTCCTCTGAAATTTTGTCTCTGAAGAAAACTTTTTTGAGAAAAGGAATTTTTTTTTTTTTTTTTTTTTTTTTGGTGAGAAAACTATGTACTTATCATCAACTTTTTGGAGTGTAATAAACTAAGCTCTCTTTAAAAAAAATGAGTAAGCTTTTGGGCCTCTCATCAGCTACATTTGATCCCTGATATTATCTAGGCTTACGCTGAATGGGAAAACGCCACAGACTCAAGTACTGCCGGACTCAGGGAGCCTTCTCTCTCCTCGGGAGGCTGATTAAGCTCATTATGTGCTGTCCAAAGGCCTCACGTGCTCACCGCCCTGCACTGCACTAGAAAAGAGGGAGAGGAGAGCAGTGTGTTCCTCCAGAAATCCCCTAGGAAGCCAGGTCAGCAGAGCCAGGCTGGACCCTCGTCCTGTAGTGTGAGCTGGGCCACTGGGCTTTTCTGCCAAGAGCTTGCGGCTTGGGAAGGCTCTCTTCCCATGATCCCCCGAGAACAGTGCTTCCCAACCCCATGTTACAGAAGCCTAGCCATGTTTTTACACCTGGTTAAGTGTCCATATTTCCTTGCACCCCAATAAGACATAAGTTTCTTACACGTCTTTTCACTCACATACTTGAACTCCCGGGAGAACCATCCCGCACTCTGGTTCCAGCACAGCTCAGCTTCGGAGCTCAGGTTTACTCGGTACCACAAAGGATCCCCGGGCGCGCCAAGAAAAACACAACCACAGCTGCGCCTTGGCCAGTGTGGTGCAAGCCTAAAAATACCGTTTTGAAAACCAGCACTTATGGGAAGACAGAAGACTTGGGGCCATGTTGGTATTTCTCTTTGAGAGTAATTGTTTGAGTCTCTCGCCCCAACCCATGCACAACTTTTTTGGCTTTATTAGTCATGTCCCCTCGCCCCAGCCAATTTAGAAAACAATACAAATTTTGTTTCCCGCAAACCACTTTGATTCTCCTGTAGACATGACAAAAATCTTATGTTTACTAGAAAAAGAAAGATGGACAGGGCAATTATTTGAACATCATTCCTATGATAAAAATATTTTGCTAGTTTTATACTTGATCTTAGCTGTAAGGCTGAGAAGCAATTACTCAGCTATTTTTATTAATTTATTTGTAATTGTGCATTAATCATGGGAATTATAATTTGCTCAGGCTTTTTATTAAAAGAAATAAAGAGAGGTGCTGTGAGAGTAGATCAGTGATAGAGCGCTTGCCAGCACGCAGGAGGTTCTGGGTTTGATTCCCAGTGCTGAGATAAAACAAAAATAAAAGAAAATCAAACAAACAAAAGCCATCCCGAATGATCTAATGCCAAAATACATTCAGGTTCTCCGGTATTGTTAAAACCTGGTTGGGGAGTAATAAGAGTGGGCAGGGAAAACATCCAATGGTGGGAGGACATTTAAAGTCCATCTGTGCCTCCCTCATTCTGTAAAGTCTGATAAATTAAACTTCATTTTCTTTGTTTTATTCTGAAGGGCAAGTATTTTTAATCTCTCTTGTGAATCCAGTGTCTTTCAGCCCCAAGACAAGGTAGGAGATGACAAATGGGCTATTTAGCAGCCAAGCTCAACAACCCTGTGTTCCCCCAAGAGGTTTTGCAGTGGTGGTGGCCCACCTCTTGATGGGAGGCTTATTCAGGGAGTGTGGGATCGTGAATTTGAACCACCAGGGATTTCTGAAGAGGCCTTTTGCCAGTGTTTTTTTCTCCCCCCCCCCCCATCAAACAATTATGGATCGGGGATTTTCAGCCATCTATAGTCTCTTCACCTAAATGATTCAATTTTTTGACCCCTCCCACACACTGCGTGATTCACCGCGCGTGTTTCCTAGCTCGCTCCTGTGGTTGTCTCTTGGGTGTAAAGGAAGTGGCTCAGTGGTTACCCTTGTGCACATGTCGCCTCAAGGCTCTTCACTTTTGTTGCTGCAGACTTGTCCCTTTCTGTCACCCTCTTACATATGTCCTCTGCCTTTGTTAGCACCCTGGCATGACGGGAGCTACCCTACAGACAGACATTTGTTCTATCAGACTTTTGGAACAATGGACCCCAAAGGATTGTAATTTTCCCGGGAATTTCATGCTGGGAGAGGGGAAAGGCCGAAGCTCTAGTGCCAGCCAGAGGAGGAACTTGTTTCCCAGGAAGAGATTTCATACAGGTCTAACACCGTGTCACGCTGATATGGATCAAGGGCAAGGTAGCTTTTTGCAGGCAGTGAGCTAGGGAATGGTCCAAAGAAACATGGATGCCACCCTGCCCTGGCAGTATTACAACTCCAGTCTGATTCTGATTCATCCAAGATGGCAATAAGTAATGACTTTCTGATTCTTCTTAATTTTTCATGGGCTTAGCACCCATGAATGGGCCCTTCCTGAGTCAGCATTCCTCCTGGGCCAAATAACCAATCAAGATTCTTCATATACATTTGGAATTGACAATGCGATACATCCCTATTGTGTGTCTAATTTATATAAATGACCTGAGCCAAACCTCTGTGAGAGAGTTTGGTTTTGCCAGTGAGCAGGAGAGGAAGAATTCCTCTTGGCCTGAAGGCTTTCCTGATATTTTTTCTTCTAGTTTGACTTTCTCTTAATGAATACTCCATAGTTTACAGTTCCCTGTGTCCATGTTTTCCAGTTCTTTGCTAAATATAAACAAGAACTTGAGGCTTGAGAGTCATAAACCTGGGGAGGTCTAAACCTGGAGCCCAGTCCCTCTCCCACATCATCATGGAGATCTAATCCCTCAACAAGTTCGCCTTCCAGGAGAGACTAGCGTACAATGATGGGTCAGTGATGGGCAGAACCACACCTTGACCACACATACCTCTTACCCTCTGTTTAAACTTAAACTCATGTCAGAACTCTAAAGATGGTCTTGGGGAATCACTGGGCCTCTTTGTTTGTTCCTCTTCTCAATGTGACTGCTTTGAACAAATCTCTTTTCTTTTCTTGTCTATTATTTCTCTGTTTAATTGGTTTATTGAGGACAGGTGGCTGAGTCTGGCTTGTTGGGGCTGCCAGGGTCCAGGCTTTGACCTTAAACATTCCAGTAACATTCTTTCTCAATAGAGCCGGACTTTCTCTCATATGCACACAGAGGTTTGCTTGTATGGTGGGTTAGTTCAGGGTACTTCTTTCTCCATGGAATGTACTTCCATTAATAAGCTGCCGACTTCCAATAAGGAGAAGGTGAGAAGAGAAACCTCACCTGCCTAGGATACTAGCTCTCTCTACATGGTGGTTAGGCAGTGAGCACTCAGAAAGGTGGTAAGAAATGGACATAGAAACTCAGATCAATGGTCTTAACCAGCAGTGGACCCTGCAAGCAGCTGCCCTGCCAGGCCATGTATTACAGCTGGTGCAATGGTGGCATGTCTGTTATGGGAGAAACCAACTGCTGTCTGATTGGACTTGAGGCCTGATCCATGGCAGGGAATTCATGCCTGGTACTGAAAATCTAATTAAAAGCCTATTGCTGGGGAGGACATAGCCCTAGAGGGGAAACTGCTACTGTTGTCTGGCTAAATGCTTATATTAAGCCTACCAAACTACACTCTAAGCACTTTTTAAAAGTTTTTTTTTGTTTATTTATTTTTTTCTTTTAGTTTTTTGAGGTTGGGTCTCACTCTAGCCAAAGGCCTGGAATTCACTATGTAGTCTTAGGGTGGCCTCGAACTCATGGCAATCCTCCTACCTTGGCCTCTCGAGCGCTGGGATTAAAAGCATGTGCCATCACACCTAATTTATGTTTATGCCCATATATTAATGCTACTCTCTCTTTTGGTTAGAGAAGCTTCTCTTTTCAGATGGCAGTGACTACTGGGGTAACTCAAAATTCACCATAATACCATGAAGAAGTGACAGTGGAGTGTTCACCTCTAAATAAAACATCTCTATCACACCCTCCAAGGCTTATGGTCCATTGCAGAAGAGGAGGCAGAGGGTCTGTAAGACCCAAAGGAAGGGTAGTACTGCTTATAATGCTATTTTCCAGACACAAAACAGCTTTGATATTCATGACCTCACAGTGGCTGGTGTTACCTACATGAGACCTGTGTAATAGGAGGAAAAAAGTGATGTCATTAAAATGGAAGAGGGCCAAGTTGGAAAGAAGAAGGGATTCAATGGAGAGGGAATTCAGGAGGGTAAAGGAAAGGTGATGGAATGGGATTATGATCATGGCATATTGTCTATGTGTATAGGTATTGTCAATAAAAAGTTAAAAAAGAAAATCCAGGCTTGCTTCAGAAATCTGAGTTTTATGTGTCAGAGTGGGCATCACCAGTGATTACCGTTCCAGGCAAAGGGGCTAGCTTGGCTCCTCCATTGAGCAGTTCCAAGGTAAGAATATGGGTATGGTCATAGTTCCTCTTCTGCCTCCCATGACCCTAGTCAGGAATGAGGTCTCTGCTGGTCTCCATTCAGTTTTAGTGCTGTACTTCTTCTGTAACCCCAGGTCACAGAACATTCTGGATCCTCACTCCTCTGCTTTGAATACACCTGTGTTACCTGCACTGTTTGTTTTGTAGAATTGGTCAGAGTGTTCTGTTAAACCATTGTTCTAATTTCTTTCATGATTTGAACCCCCTCACTCACCACAGAGCCTTTTCTTTGAGGCATACAGGCCACAATTAAGAGACATAACCTGGGGCTGGAAAGATGGCTTAGCAGTTAAGGCACTTGTCTGCAAAACCAAAGGACCCAGGTTCAATTCCCCAGTACCCATGTAAGCCAGAAGCACAAGATGGCATATGTATCTGGAGTTTGTTTGTAGCAACTGGAGGCCCTGGGGCACCCATTCTCTCTCTCTCTCTCTCAAATTAGAAAAAAAAAAAGACAAAAAACAAAAAACAAATAAAAGTTTGGTGACTTGTGAGCTCAGGTACCAAGACCTGCTGATGACCCAGCCAGGACAATGTTGCCAGGCCCCTAGAGACAGTGTGAAGCAGAGGAAATATAGAGATGCTAAGATAGGGTTGTGAGAGGATTGCTAGCAACCATCAGGTTACTTGGAGGTCAAAATGTAGACAGGGTGCCTGTTAAGAGTTCCTGGAGGAAAGGAGGTTGGAAAGATTGGGGAAAGCCCCTGAGGAGACACAAGTTAGTTGTGAGGGAGGGCAATGAACTTTTACTGCTGACATACCCATGACAGGCCCAGGGCTCTGAACAGTCACCAGGACTGCCTTCTCTTAACTTCTTTGTATTCATAGTGAGCTCAGGGCATGAGCAATGCTTATTATAACAGTAACATCAGCTAATCTATTACCATGTAGTAATAACAACAGATATGGCATTTAATATTGTTGAACACTGGCAGATGGAGCACACGGGTGCCCTAATTCCCCCACAAATGCTTCAAAGCTGACAATGATTTTAAAAGGTTTAAGGACAAAGGACAAAGAGACAGAAGACACATGGGGAACTAGGAATATCACTGCAAATTCAGAAGATGGAAAGCAGAGAGGCATTAGAACAGACTTGTTCGAATCAGAGCAGTGGTAGTGAAAAGTCCTTTTAATATTTCACAGACTCAAGGACTGCTAGTAAAGGTACCTTAGGCCATGGCTTTTAAAATATATATATATATATATATTTATTTTTATTTATTTGAGAGAGAAAGAGAGAGATAGAGCAGGCACATGAGGCCTTCAGCCACTGCAAACACACTCCAGTTGTGTGCGCCACCTTGTGCGTCTGGCTTATGTGGGTACTGGGGAATTGAGCCTGGGTCCTTAGGCTTTGCAGGCAAGTGCCTGAACTGCTAAACCATCTCTTCAGCCCAAGACCAGGGATTTAAAAAAAATTTTAAAGTAATGATTTTTTAATCTTTTTATTGACAACTTCTATGCATATGGATAATATACCATGATCATAAACCTGTCCTACCACCTTCCCTTTCCTCCTAAGTCCCCCCTCCACTGAATCCCTTGTTTCCAACTAGTCTCTCTTCTATTTTGATGCCATCATTTTCCCTTCCTGTTGTGTAGGTGTTGTGTATCAGCCACTGTGAGGTCATGAACATGGTGGGCAGCCACTGTGTGTCTGGAAGACAGTGTTGTTAGCACTCCTCCCCTGCTTTGCCTCTTACATTCTTTCTGCTGCCTCTTCGGCAATAGACCAGAGCTTCTTAACCATTCCCACTTGCAACCCTTTACCACCCAAGAAATTTTGGTTACAAAATAGGTAAAGAAAAATAAATGTTTAGTAATAAATGTATACAAATAATTTATAAAAGTGTAATAACTCATAAAGAAATGTATTTTAAAATATTTTAATTAATTTATTTATTTGAGAAAGAAAGAGGCTCATATATAACACACACACAAACATACCACACACACACACATCTATCTATCTATCTATCTATCTATCTATCTATCTATCTATCTATCTATCTATAGAGAGAGGGACAGAGTGACAGAGAGACAGAGAATGGGTGTGCCAGGTTCTCCAGCTGCTGCAAACAAACTCCAGACACATATGTCAACTTGTGCATCTGACTTTACGTGGGTACCGGGAAATCAAATCTGGGTCCTTATGCTTTGCAGGCAAGCACCTTAACCATTGGGCAATCTCTCTAGTTCAAGAAATGTATTTAAAAAATTGTATATCAACTTTCCATTTATGAAAGAGTAAGACAAATTTGTGTATTAATGAGATGGCTGTACTTGCTTTGTTTTACTCAAAGAATTAAACCTTTGCTGAATATTTGATACTGCAGGACATAGAACTTTTTCAGTGTTTTTCAGAGCAGCTCAATACTTTGATTCTATAATTGCAAATGCTAGGAACTCCACTTTGCATGAATACGTAGTCTAAAATGACAGAAATATATTTAGGACTATCTCAGAAATTGCTGAAAATTCTGTCCTAATTCCAAGGCCAAATTCATTGAATATTTTTTTTTTTTTCTGAAACTTAAGTCAGCAACTGAAACAACAATTTTCAAATCAAACATCTGAACACAATACAATCTAAAGATAAACTATATAATAAATAATGAGGAATGATGGTAGGAAAATTTGTCTTTGTTTTCTATATCTAAGCCATTAGCTTTCTGTAAGAGTTGAAAGGATTTTTTTTTTTTTTTTGTACAGTAAGAACATGGCAATTCAAAACAAGCAACAATCTCAAACGTGAGCTGAGGCGTCTCAGGCGGCATTCCTTGGTGTTTTGGGGTGTGACGGCACGCGAAGATGTGGGGCTCAGGACCAGGGCTGCAGGGAAGTCACTCCATGCAGCACAGGTGAGTGCTCCCAGAAACAGCACATGTTCATTCCATGTTGGATTTTGAATTCTTTTGAAGTTGCTCAGTGTTCAGAAACCTTTTGCTTTTGCTAAATATTTCAAAGCCCCCACAATCAGCTACTCAGCCCCATATAAGGCTGTAACCCACTGTTTAGGAAGCTTTAGAAGTATGGGAAGTGTGTTGGAGTAGTTAGAATCTTATCTCCTGTTTTTCCTACCCACCACTATTTTGCTTTTTAAATTATGCACAAATATTGATTTGATAAAAACAGACCACGCAGCACTCCACGCTCCTATGCATTAGGCACTTTTTTAAAATAACCTACATGAATTATTACTTTTAATTCTCACATAATTATTGCATGAGGTATGTATCTTGCTTTCCTCATTGAAAGCTCCAAGGCAGATATTTGTTGAAACCTGAGATGTGGAGAAGTTCAGGAGCTTGCTCAAGGTTGGATATGAACCCACAAAGTTGATTCCAAAGGCTGTGCTATTAGTGACTCCAGTCGTGGACTACACAGCCGTCTTTATGCTGGGGTGGGGTGGCTTGAACTTGTATGCTTTAGTATCTCAGTGTCTCATAAAGGGTTGAACCTGGCAGATGCCATAAAACTGTTTAATGGCAAAAGCTAAAGGACATAAGGACAGAAATGATGGGAATGTAGTTTTAAAGGAGATAGACATGAGGTAAGGTGAGGGCTGGGGAGGTGGCTCAGCACTTAAAGGCACTTGTTTGCAAAGCCTGTTTGCCTGGGTTTGATTTCTTAGTACCCAAGTAAGGCCAGATGCCCAAAGTGTTACATGCATCTGGAGTTCATTTGCAGTGGCAATAAGCCCTGGCATGCCCATATTCTCTCTCTGCTCACAAATAAAAAGTAAAATAACAAGTAAATTACAAAGAACAGATCAATGCAAATTAGCCTAATTTCAGTGGGCCAGGCAGTAACAGCATGGGCCCTTATGTAGGTCTCTTGAGTAAAACAGGGTGCTCATTTCCACTGGTGAGCCACTCATTTGGAGTTTAGGCATGACCTATGAGGCAGAGTGGCAGAAATAAGCAGTCTTGTCTTTCTGCCACTGTCCTGCAGAGCAAATCTAGAAAATACTGTGACTTCTTTGAAGTCAGGACCATGAAATTACCATAGAAATCATTCCATGCCTTTCTGGAGGATTTTGACGCGTTAGGAATTAAATAAATGTAAAATATGGTACTAATCCCAAATGGATATTAACAGCTGCTTCTAAAGTATTATATTTGTTCATTTGTTTATATAAGTAAACAAATATAGTACATTATTTGCAGGTGATCACTAATGGAGTTGACATTTTTATTTTGGTCACATTTACTTAATTTACTGTTTGGACTATAAACAAAATAAATGATACCACCTCAATGTTGTAGAGCCTAGGGTTAGCTCTTTAGAACCTGTCCTTAGGTTAATGTAGAATTTTTCAGGCTTAAAGTCATTATGAAGTATAAACTTTATTTGTGAACCCCTGGCAATGAGCAGGCCTGTTCTTGGTCTCTGCATTTTGTGTCTTTCCTTTCGCATTCTCAGTAAGATGGAAATTTAAGCAGCCAGGGTCGGGTTGAAGAAATCAGATTATAAAACTTTATACACTGTTGGTGCCTTTCCTTCTATAAAAGTTGGCTTTCATGGCCAGCTTGGATTTGGCATCAGTGAGGAAGAGCTAAAACTTAGTTCTCAGAGAGTCTTACTGACGTCTCAACCACAGAGTCATGTCAACTGAAACCTTAGAAGTGGCCATAAGCAGTCTGGGTCCCATACCTGCCAACATTGTCCTCTAGCAAGTCCCTAACCACATCCATAACTCACTTATAACCACCCAGTCCTTTAAGTCAATGAGACTAAACAGCGTGAGCTGCTGGTTCGAAGAACTTCTCTGATGGCTGCATTAGTATTTCTGCGCACTCATCTCCTTCTCCATAGGCATCAGCTTGCATGACTGCAGCTATGAGTTCTGCCCGCAGCTTCAGTCTCAGCCAGGTCTCCATGGATGATGCGGAAGACAGATATTTCAGAATCCATAGTCACAAGCTTAAACTGCATTGAACAGTCAAGGAAGGAGTATGATTCTACAAGGACATTCAGAATGCAGGCTTAGTTGAAGAGTGAGACACAGACAAGCTGCCTGCCCAGGGGTGACACAATATTCAGGTTTCTTTATCTCCCTGCGTGAGTGTTTCTGCTTATTGCTCCATTTTTCTTTCCCTCTTTGGGGAAGAATAACTCAAAATGGAGACATTTTCCCTGTAACAACTTCCTTTTCCTTAGGAAAGCCAAGGCAGGATATTAGATTTTAGGTTCTAATTCCAAGTCGCTTTATTCTTGATTAAGATTGTGTTCATTTTCTTTTCTTCTTTCTTTTTTTAAAGAGAGGGAGAAGAAAGAGAGAGAGAGAGAGAGAGAGAGAGAGAGAGAGAGAGAGAGAGAGAATATGGGCACACCAGGGCCTGCAGCTGCTGGAAACAAACTCCAGATGTATGTGCCACTTTGTGCATCTGGCTTATGTGGGTACTGGGGAATCAAACCTGGGTCCTTTGGCTTTGCAGGCAAGTGCCTTGACTACTAAGCCATCTCTCCAGCCCCTGTGTTCATTTTCCATCACTGTAACAAATGCCAGAGAAAATAACCCTACAAGAGGAAAGGTTTCTTCTGGCTCATGATCTTATGGGTCCAGCCATGACCCATGGGCCGCACTGCTTTGGGGCCTGTGGTGGCAGGGAAGCAAAAGAGAGGGACAGGAAAGGGCCAGGTCCCATTACCCTCTTCTAAGGGCGTACACCCAATAGTCTGAAGACTTCCCACTGGGAGTCTTCTGGATCTTACAACGCCTTGGCTCTTCAGCCTACATCTAGCTTCATGGACTGAGCAGCTGCTGGCTTCTTCAACTCTCTGGTCTGTGAACAGCTGCCGGCGGACTGCCCAGCCTGTATCGTGTGACTTAACCCAATAAAGTCCCCTTTGTACATACTCAGGCTGTCAGTCCTGATCTTCTATGGATGGCTGACTAATACCACACATTTCTATGTGCTCCTTCATATCGATGCAATTCACAGGTAGGGGCAGTGACTTGTAGTAGACATTTTCTACCTGTGAGGACTGTTTTCGCCACCATTGACCTAACTTTAAGTGAAAAATATTTCTGAGGGAGAATGAGTGGCTTCTGACTCAGGGTTTATACATTTTATTTGGGTTAGAGCTTGTTAGGGCTTGAATTTGATATAGACACATAAAGCCCATGTGCTGATGTGGGAGCTGTCAGGCAGCTGTGATCAGACTGGGACACTGGGAGAGTCACTGGATTGCCAGGACCATGATATCAGTAATGGATTCATCTGCTGGTGGATTCATAGCTTCATGGACTGTGGGGAGGCAAGGGAAACTGAAGGAAATGGGGCCTAGCTGAAGGCAGTAGATGAATGGGAACATGTCCTTGAAGGGGTACTTGCTCCCTTATTCTCCCGCTCTCTCTCTCTTACTGACTCTCTTTCTCCCTCTCTCTCTCTCTCTCTCTGCCTTAGCCACCACAAGGTCTCCTGTTCCATCTCTCCACAGGTTCCAAAGCTGCCAGCAAACTATGGGCTGAAATTTACAAAACCATGAGTCCAGATAAGTTTCTCCTTCTTTTAAGATATCCACCTTAGGTATTTTGCCACAGTGACAGAAGACTAACAAAACCGCAACAATAAAAAAAAAGAAAAGCTTCGGGTCTAGGGTTCAAGGAGAGAAAGTACTTGCTGCACAAGTGTGACAGCTGAGTTTGGATTTCCAGAATGCACATAAAGCTGGATTTGGTTGCACTTGCCTAGAACCTCAGGGTACCTACATCAAGATGCAGGGAGCCCAGGAAGGAGACTCCCTACAAGTTTGCTGGCCCATGAGTTTGCCTGATGTAGTGGCAAACGTCACCAGACCCTGCCTGACTCCTGCAACGTGGAAGGTAAGCATGAGTACCTGAAGTTGTCTGCTGACCTCCACACATGCCCCATGGCATGTGCGTACTCGCACACGCATGAACACAGACGCATGTCTCTCTCAGATAAACATCAGAAAGGCCATCATATGGACAAACACATACACACATCAGAAAGACCACCACATGCCCCCTCCAACACAATCAGAAAGACCATTTCTCTCTCTCTCTCTCTCTCACACACACAACACATCACATTTTTAAAAAATAAAGTGTTGCCGGGTGTGATGGCACACGTCTTTAATCCCAGAACTCGAGAGACAGAGGTAGGAGGATCGCCATAAGTTTGAGGCCAGCCTGAGACTGCAGAGTGAATTCCAGGTCAGCCTGGGCTAGAGTGAGACCCTACCTCGAAAAACCAAAAATAAAGTGTTGCCTTGTTCTTGGGTTCCTCACCTTTGAGAATCTAGAGTAGAACCCCGAGAAGCTGTGCAGAGAGGGGCTCAGTTGACCTGCTGCCCAGTGCTCAGGGCCCTGCTGGGATGACAACCCCTTCGCGAGCAGTTCTGTCACAGCCCTGTGTAGTCACTGGTGAAGATAATCATCTCTGCTCATCTCTCACTTATCTACCTCATTACTTAGAGAAGCCTTCCTTATTAGTGTAAATGCCTTCACTTAAACAGGCTTGGGGAGAAATTTATGGCTTTCAAAGGTTTATCTGTTGACATATTACCACTAAATGTATTAAATCTTTCCAGTAATGTCAGCTCCTGGCTCCCAGTTCTACAAGTTGAGGCAGCATCCCTGGACTGGGAGAGGTAAAGCTGGCCCCAGCCTGAAGAAAGATCATCTTCCCTCCAACAGGGAGCCCTTCCTTTCGGCGGCATCCAGGCCTCTACAGTCCTGCACTAGGGCATTCGTTATGGCTCCCTCACGAAGCAGGGAGAGTTCCATCACCTGTGGATGTGGCCATTTGACTAGAAGAAGAGAGTATTTTTAATCATCCTGTGTGTTTTGGGGACCTGGGGTAGCCCTACCTTCAGAGAGATGTGGGGATCGCTTGACAAAATTTGGTGTTTGTTTATAAGTGAGACCCGTTTAGAGGAGCATTAGATGCAGGCGTACATGGAGCATGCAGCTGTCCGGGGCAGCCTGGAGAAGTGTGTGGCAAGGGTCTAGCTCTGTGTCCAGTCCTCCTCTGACAGAGCTGTGTGTGTTGGCGCAGGAGAGAAAACAGGGTTAGTAAGATGTCTCAGTTGGTAAAGTGCTTGCCCAGAAAACATGAGGACCTTGTGTTCAGATCCCGCGTAGCTCTGTAAAAATCTGGGCACAACGGCATGCACATGTAATTCTAGTATTGGCAAGGCAGAGACAAGGGGGACCCCAGGGATTCCTGGGTAGCTACTCTAGCTAAATTGGTGAATTCTGGCTTCAGTGAGAAACCTCAGTTCAAAAAATAAGGTGGAGAGGATAGATTAAGAAAAACACCCAACGTCCACCCACAGCCTCCACAAGTGCATGCACACCTGTACATATATGTTTGCCCACTCACATGCAAACACACATGCACATATGTCACACATATATACTGTGTGTGTGTGAGAGAGAGACAGAGAGAAGGGTGCAGGCACACACCAGCTGATCATGAGCAGCATGTGATTTACATCTCGCCTCCTCTGCCCATGACAAGTTATGTCCATCAAAGGTAAGAGGGCGGGACATGTGGATCAGTTGGTGCATGCATACATGGCATGCAAGAAGCCATGGGCTCGTCCCCAGCACCACTAAACTGCCTGTGACAGTACACACCCATGATACCAGCCCTTGGTAGATGGAGGCAGGAGGATCAGAAGCTCAATGTCAGCCTGGGCTGTATAGCATGTTCAAGGCCAGTTATGCTAAACGGGAAGAACAATGGCAAACAGTGGAGCTTGTCCTTGCTATTTACAACCCTGGGAAGCTCTGGGCTCTTCCCTCATCTCCATTCCCACAATCCTCTGGGGGTAGTGCTTTCAGCCCCTTTCCACTTTCTGCTTCCCATAGTCCCAATGGTGGGATGAAGTTCCAACTCTGAAGCGTCATGCGTGAGGCTGCTCCCCACCCCAGCTTTGTTAGCAGACCCTCCTTGTGCCAGACACACCACTGTTTACAATTCTTCTCCATCTTCCCTTCTTGCCCTCAAGGTGTAATTTACCTGGTCTTCTCAGAACCCTGTGAGAGTGTGGCTTCTGATCCAGGGAACTGTGGACACTCAGTCTTCCTTCAGAGAGAGTCTGACAGCGAGGTGCTAAGTAAAGGTCCTGAAGCATGCAGTACCCAAAGTTTTGCTGGAAGTTCTGAGAAGAAGCTCGGTTTGGGGACCATGTGCATATGTCTCCTGCTGGAGGCTGTCTAGTCTGTCCTGACTCTCCTGACTGGCCCTGCCCCCAGCTCCAAGCTCCTCTCCAACATGGGCCTGCAAATGTCTTCTGTTGCAAGTGTCCACCCCCATGTCCACAAACACATTCCCTGTGGGAGGGGACCCTGTCTGACTCAGAATGGCTCACAACATATTCCCAGAATTAGACACACAGTGGCCATAGTATTCATGACTTCATAGTGGCTGACACTACTTACACAAGACCTGAATAATGGGAGGAAAAAAATGACATCAGAAATGGAGGGGAGATTTGGGGAAGGGAGAGGGGGGTTAGTGGGAGGGGTTTATAATCTTGGTATATTGTGTATGTTTATGGAAGTTGTCAATAAAAATGTTGAAGCAAATAAATAAAAATATTCCCAGAATTAAAGTGAATTCTATTAGAAAATATTCTCTACCTGCCCTCCCCCCATTTCTTGCTCTTGCTAAAAACATAAGCAGATTTTTTTAAGCTAGTTTTTATTTATTTATTTTTAGAGAAGCAAGATTTAAAACAAATGAGGCACAATAAAAATAGTCAATGTGCAAAAAAAATAAATTCTTAGAGACTGGTAATATTGGCTTTTGGTTATTGGTCAAATATGAATGCTGCTAAGCCCATACTTACTTAAACTTTTGTATTTTGTTTTTGAGATTTATGGCCATGAGTCTCTGCTTCTCATTTCATCAGTCTTTTGTGCCAAGCTGTGGAAGGCATTATGTTTCTCCTAAGAAAACTCACATGCTTGATTCATTTTCCTGTTTCCCTGACATATTGGCCCTGTGGTATGTGAGTGTATATGTGTGTGTGTGTTTTCCTCACAACCACACATACAATTTCCTACTATATTCTGATAGAACTGAGAATAACTGATTTTCATGTTTTTGAGAGTCCATCTTTTGCTCCTTAGCTCTCTCATCCTTACCATATCCTTACTTCTGGAAGTCTCCATGAGTAGGCTCACTGCATGAATGCTGAGCGAACCAATGCCTGCTACTAACTCTTGTTTCATAAGTGCAGAAGACACGGTTTTATGCTATTTGCTATTATTTTTGTTGATGTAGATGCTATGGTCTGATATAACATCAAGGGAATGATTTTGTTTTGCTTGTGCCCTGAATGCCATTCCCCCCAAAAAAATAAGAAAAGGAAAGGAAAGGAAAGAGAGAGAGAGAGAGAGCCAGAAGCATTCAGTCTGATTTTCAGAGATGAGAAGCAGACGCTCTGGGCTGTCCAAGGGGTGGGAGGGTGTGGATACTGAGGACACTGTACCCAGAACGCATCTTGCAATCACAAAATGTCGGGGGTGTTGAGGAAAGTCCCTAAACATGGGAGGTCTGGCTGGAATAAATTCATACTTGCATAGAAACACAAAAGGGAATTTACCACATGGCTTGGCAGTTGTATAATCTTGAATTCTTTCCCAAACTCCCAAGATATAAAAGATTGTTATCACCACAAATTAATAGAGTTTTTGGAATTGAGGGAAAATAACTTTTTTTTTTTTTTGGTTTGGCTAAGATATTTGACTTAGGAAATTGTTGCTTGCTATGTTTTCTCTAACAATCTACCATGCATAAAGATATGTTAGGGCACTGACAAAGGACAGTGAGGGCTGGAGGGATGGCTTAGTGGTTAAGGCATTTGCCTACAAAGCCAAAGGACCCAGGTTCAATTCCCCAGGACCCACGTTAGCCAGATGCACGAGGTGGCGCAAGCATCTGGAGTTCATTTGTAGTGGCTGGAGGCCCTGGCACGCCCATTCTCACTCACTCTTTCTCCCTCTTTATCTGTCAAATGAATAAATAAATAAAATATTTAAAAAAAAACAGAAAAAGGACAGTGAGCTTTGGAGGCAAAAATAAGAATTCTGGCTGGGCATGGTGGTTCACACCTTTAGTCCCAGCCCTTGGGAAGCAGAGATAAGAGGTCTCTATGAGTTTGAGTCCACTCTGAGACTACATAGGGAATGCCAGGTCAGCCCTGGCTAGAACGAGATCCTACCTTGGAAAACCAAATAAGTAAATAAAAAGAATTCTTTTTATTCCTTTAGTACCATGGAAGAAAAGACCTTCCCATCCCTAAGGACATTGCCTCTGGGGACAAGGACAATGGGCAGGTATATTGAAATGACGCTTGAGTTGATTTCAGTATGTACTCTCTCTACTAGAAAGGCACACTCCTAATTTTAGAACTGCCACTATGTACCCTCCAAGGTTCAGGGACCACTGAGGAAGAGGTAGCAGAATGAATGTAAGCACCAGGTATGGAGAGATGGCTTAGTGGTTAAGGTGCTTGCCTGTAAAGCCTAAGGACCTAGGTTCAATTCTTCAATATCCATGTAAGCCAGATGTGCAAGGTGGCGCATGCATTTGGAGCTCATTTGCAGCAGCTGGAGGCCCTAGCATGCCCATTCTCTCCCTCCCCTTCTCTCTATCTCTTTCTCATAAATAAATAAATAAAATATATTTTAAAAAATGTAAGAGCCAAATACAAAGGAGGAGTGCTTTGCAATACTGTTTCCAGGCACAGTGGCATGCCATTCATGACCTCACAGTGACCGGTGCTACCTACACAAGACCTGAATAATATCAGAGGAAAAGTGAAGACATAAAATAGAAGAGAATGGTTGGAAAGAAGAAGGGATTCAGTGGATGGGAGACTCAGGAGGATGGCATGAGAGGACTACTATCATATTATATTACTGTCATATTATATTCTCTATATGTAAAGAGGTTGTCAATAAAGCTTAAAAAAGAACCAGTGTTATTGGGCTGGAAAGATGGCACAGCAGTTAAGACTAGCCTGCAAAGCTTAACAGCCTGGGTTTGATTCCCCAGTAGCCACGTTAAGCCAGATGCTTCATAGGGTGCATGCATGGAGTTCATTTACAGAGGCTAGAGGCCCTGGCACACCCATTCATTCTTTCTCCCCCCACCCCTTGCAAATAAATAAATAAATAAATAAATATTTTTTAAAAAAGAACTCTTGTGATGGAATGTAATTCTTTTTGGGGTATGTGTGTGTGGTGTGTGTGTGGGGGGGGGCGGTGCTGTATATGTGTGTGTGTGTGCGTGTGCATGTGCAGATGCATACTTGTGCACAGACTGGCTTCTGGGAGGATATCCGGAGTCGTCTTCCTCAACTCCTCTGCTTCATTCCCCCGAGTCCATCTCTCACTGAACCTGGAGCTCACACAGTTTTTCTGTGAACCCCAATGATCCTCTTGTCTTTGGTCCTTTCCGAGCTGTGGTTTCAGGTATGCGTGACCTTGCCTGGCTTTGTACCTGAGGTCTGGGGATTGAACCCCGATCCCCACACTTGCACAGCAAGCACTTTTAACCACTGAACCATCTCCCTAGGCCCAAAGTATATACTTTGCAGGAAACACAAATTCTTATGGCTATGTGGGGAGAGATAGGTTTTATTTCCCTGTTCCATCCTCTGAAACTGGGCCATGATCCTGGTCCTTCTGAACAAACCAGCTGCTAGAGAGCAATGGAGCAGTTCTACCTTGTTACCGAAGATGGGTCCTTTGGGTACCAGCCTGTCTTGTGTGTTGTGTACATGACTGAACACCTTCCCCAACATTTATAATGTTATTTTTGATGATTTTTCTTTCAGTGAGCTGGGACTATCTGTATATCTGAAGTCTTCTAAGCAACAGTTTCCAGAGAAGGAGAAGCAGAAATACTCTCCCACGGCTTTGCAAGAATTCACATGACAATATCTTAGTTCATTGCTGCTTATATATTTTCACAAATTAGACACTCCTACTTACAGGGAAGTCTTTTATCTCTGGAGAATGCACTATTCAGCCAAATGAAATGTGTTTCTCTTCTTAAGGCCTTTAGTGTCATGAATCTTAGAGACAGACGCTATGTCCTCCCTCCTGTTTCTCAGGAGCCAGTTTGCATAGGGATATATGTACTCGTATTCAGTAATCACCAATGGAATACCCCTGTGGAAGGTGATTTCCCAGCAAATATCAGTTCACATGATGGGCAGCCTTCTTCCTGCGACACCTTACGACAGTCGTAGCAGGGAAACGATGAGGCGTCTGCTATCCTCAGCAGGTCAAAGCAGAGGTTCAAAGGCCAGCTGCACTGAAGGAGAGGAGTCTACTCTCCCGGGAATAGCTCAGAGGTCATGGCCACAGCCCTAGCCGCTCGCTGTACTCTGCATGGGCTGGATCAAATGATCACTTCTGCTTGGGGAGAAAAAGAGGGTTGATCCCCAGGTGTGCTGGTAACACCTTTATTCTCAGCACTCGGGAGGCAGATGAGGAGGATCACTGTGAGTTCGAGGTTAGCCTGAGACTGTGTAGTGTATTCCAGGTCAGCCTGGGCTAGAGAAAGACCCTACCTTGAAAATCCAAAGGAGCAAACAAAAAAAGATAGTTGGACACTTGGTGTCACAAAGCAGAAGGATCGTTGGTAATTTGGGGTCACTGCCACTGCTGCTTAGTGTGTGTGTGTTTGTGTGTATTGAAGGGAGGAAGGGCTTATTTTGGTTCATAGTGAGAGGTTACAATTCAGCATATGTATGTAGGATGTGCATAATGGCAGGCGCATGAAGGGGCTGGTCACATTGTGTCCATAGTCAGAAAGCAGAGAGAAGAATGCACTATTCAGCTTGTTTTTTCCTTTTTCTTAAAAAAAGCTTTATTTCTATCGGTTATTTTTATTTATATATTTGACAGAGAAAAAGTGAGAGAGAGAATGGGCATGCTTGGGGCCAGCAGCCACTGTAAACAAACTCCAGATGTGTGTGCCCCCTTGTGCATCTGGCTAATGTGGGTCCTGGGGAATTGAACCTGGGTCTTTTGGCTTTGCAGGCAAACACCTTAACTGCTAAGTTATCCCTCCAGCCCATGCTTTTCCCTTTTCACTCAGTGTGGACCCTGCACATGAGATGGTACTACCTACAATTAGGAAGAGTCTTCCTACCTCAGTTAAACATCTCTGGAAATGCCTCCCAGACACTTCCAGAATTTCACCTCCTAGGTGATTCTATGTCTAGTCAAGTTGGCAACAAACACTGGCCATTGCAGTGTGTGTAGAGAATGGTCACTTGCTGTCTGAGTTTCCAAGTGCATTTCTCATACATCTGCTGCAGAAGCCTTTGTAATCAATATTTATATTTTAATTGGCAAGTCTAACTTGCTTACCGGTTTGCCACAACACTTTGAATCCACCACTTACCTGAAATCCTCTTCTAAAAATCCCAGTGTGGTTCTTTTTCTAACTCATTCTTACAACCTTGTGTCATCTAAACACAGTATTCTCTTCCTTGACACAGTGATTAAAACTTCAGAGGCTCTTCTGTCTACAGCATGACCTTCAGAGATCCTGGGGGTTGAGGCCTGGTTTTGAAGTGTCTTCCATAGACCCCTTTGCTTGAACACTTGGTCCCTGGTTGTGGTGCTGTTTTGGGCAGTTGTAGAACCTACAGGATATGGGACTTAGCTGAAAGAAAGAGACCATGAGGGATGTGTCTTTGAATGTTATAGTCCAGTTTTATTTCCTGCCCAGTTCTCTCTGTCCCATTTGTAAGACCACCCACCATACGAGGCCCTCTCTCCCATATTCCCATGGCCATGTGGTAATCATAGTTCCACCAAACCTTCTTTCCCATGACCAACTGAATCCTCTGAAGTCATAAGTCCAAATAAATCTACCTTTCATAAGTTGCTTCCTTCAGGTATTTTGTCACAGTGATGAGAAAAGCAACTAACACAATGGCCCCTTTGCCCATATCCCTGGGGGACAATGAGTGACCTGAATTCAAGACCAAACCAGCAACACTGACTTCTCTTCAAAGTGGCTCCTTATGTCTAATTTTTTTTAGAAAAGCATTTATTTAAACGGGGGGTGGTGGTGAGAATGGGTGCCCCAGGGCCTCTAGCCACTGCAAACAAACTCCAGATGAATGTGCCACTTTGTGCATCTGGTTTTACGTGGGTACTGGGGAATGTAACTTGGGTCATTGGGCTATGCAGGCAAGTGCCTTAACTGCTGAACCGTCTCTCCAGCCCTCCTCATGACTAATTTATCAACATTTCAGGATGAATTCACTTTCCAGGAAAAGAAAACTTGATATCTATACCTAGGACCATGGCATCATTTCAAAATGAGATCCTTGGGCACAAAGTGGTGCATGGTCTGGATTTGTTTGCAACAGCAGGGGGCTCTGCCATGCCTATTTTCTCTGTGCCTCTCTTTTTCTCTGTCTCTCTCCTTCTCTCTCTTTCAAACAAATAAATATTAAAAAATGAGAACCTTTGCATATATTGTGTTATATGATGATGTCATGAGGCTACAATTAGATTGTGAAGTTATGATAAGGTAATAAAATTACAATGTGAGTTTCAGTGGGTATCATGAGTTGTGATGAGCTAATGTAGGTACAATGAAGTCATGAGAAGTTATGAAGTTACAATGGGACCTGAAGTTATGATGAGTCATGAGTCATGAGTCATGATGAGGTCATGAAGTTACAATGAGACCTGAAGTTATGATGAGTCATGAGTCATGATGAAGTTATGAAGTTATAGTGAGACCTGAAGTTATGATGAGTCTTGATGAGGTCATGAAGTTACAATGAGATTATGAAGTTAAGATGAGATCATGAGATTATGAGCTATGATGCTGTCATGGTTTACAATGAGGTCACAAAGCTACAATGAGGTCATGAAGCTATGACATGGTCAGAAGTTACGATGAGCTCATTAAGTTATAGTGAAGTCATGTATAATCATGAGGTCATGAGTTACAGTGAGGTCATAAGGTTATGCTGAGGTCCTGAGATTACAGTGAGGTCAGATAAAGATGGTCTCAAGTCCAGTGATTGGTGTTGTTATGAGGAGGGAACACACACACACACACACACACGCACATGCATACACATCTGTGGAGTATTCTCAAATACTGACATCAAGCCCTGAGCCTTACTGAACTTTCTAGTATGTGATATGGGCAATAAACAAGAAAATCAAGTCATTGCAGATGGAGCTCAGTGGGAATATGAGGCCTGAAATTAAGAGTGTGAGAGATCAAGTGATTTGGAGAGGCATCTCGGAGGGAGCAACAGGCATGTGGGGAAGTAGTGGTCCATGCTCAGTTCTAATGGTGAAATGTGTGAGGCAGAGGGAGTATCACATTGTGAAAGCCTACAGTTGGGAAGTTCTTGACATGAACCACAGACAGAAAGAAGAACGGACGTTGGAATGGAAGGTAGATGGGTTCAGATAGCTAGGCTCTTAAGAGGCTCACATCGTGGGGGCCTTGTCAGTTATAATGTGTTTGAATTTTTAAAAATCTAATGTCAGCCCTTTGATGTGTGGGTTGTATGCATGTGTGAATTTCAGAGTCTAATTTACCCATGCTGAATCAATTGTTTGTATATTTTTCACATAGAATTCAAAGCTTGAAGGTGAAAGATTGAAAATCCCAAGCATGATTGCAGATCTGTAACGTGGTTGGCAGGCAGGTTGTCTCTGACTTTGCTCAGACTAGAGACTGGAGGGCAGCAGAGGGCCACCTGGACGATGGGTTCCTTGCTGGGGGAAGAGGACTCCTGGCTTCCCCTACACCTGGTCTGACTACGAGGAGTGCTGGGATGCTCCGCTGTGACAGCATGCAAGAGCCCTACCTTCGTTACTTTCTTCTTAGGACAGAACACCTGAGAAAAGCAGCTTGAAGAAGGCAGGGCTCATTTCAGCTTGTAGTGAGAGGACAGCCCACCATGGCAGAGAAGGGCTGGTGGTAGGCGCACGAGGCAGTTGTTCACATTGCATTTGCTGTCAGGAAGCAGAGATGAGCACTGGCGCTCACTTTGCTTCCTCCTTTTGACGCGTTCTGGGAGTCCGGAACGCTGCGGCACCCACATTAGGGATGGGTCTCTCCACCTCAGTCAACTCTCTCCAGAAACACCTTCACAGACACACCCAGAGGAAACACATCAACCATGTTTCCATGGTGATTCTAAATCCAGTCAAAGCAACAAAGAAGATGAACCATCCTAAGTCCTTGATGTTCAAAGCCTATGCCTGGCACAGAGCCAGGCGAGAGTCTCACTGCCAAGAACACAATGAAACCAGAGCCAGGCCCTGCCCTTCAGGAGCATGAGGTCTGAGAAGGACCTCAGGGTGTGAATGTGGTGTGAATAACAGATTAGTGGGACTCAGTGGGTGTCTGGGAAGCTCCAACAAGGGGCACTGCCTAGAAGAGCAGTATCCTTTGTCAGAGGAAGAGGACACATTCTAATCCATTTCACATTGTCCCCACCGAGGGGACTTTGACAGAGATAAAAAGCCAATTTATATTTGGGTTGAGAGTCATCCACGGTGATTTTGACTCCTTTGTTTTGAAAACGAGCAGAAGATTCCCATCAATCTTTTGAGCCCCAGCTTAATGGACATCTGATGGGCTTTAGCTGTGCAAAGATCCTGCCGCCCTGCAGTGGTGGCAGGTGGATCCTATTCCTCCACTGTCATGTAAATCTGAGGTCTCATTCTTCCTTACCTCTTCAGTTCCTTTTCTTTCAGGCCTGTGGCAGAGTGGGTTCTAGTATCACTGGGTGAAACTGGAGATTTTTTTTTTTTTTTTTACATTTCAATGTTAGATCGGCACATTGAAATTAAAGGAAGGACTGTTAAGCCCTGCAGAATCCACTAACAGAAGCCCCAGCAAGACACCAGGGGAAGAGGCCCAGGCAGCCACGTCCTGTGCAGACAGGCCACACCTACAGCGTACTGGGTTCCAAACTGTAGCTGTGCATGGAGACATGGGTCAGCCCAGAAAGCGAGGGTGGGCAAGCGGTTACATGGAGAAACGGATGGCTGAATAATACAGTATGAACTTCCTCGAATGAGGTGACCACCCCTCTGTCTCTGTCAATAGCTGAGGGCTACTTTGTCTTGTTTGAATTTGTGAGCCAATATATCCAGGTAGAAAGAGATGGAGAATAACAGCTATTCTTCCAATAAAAGATATGGACTTTAAGATTTATTTTTATTTATTTATTTATTAGAGAGAGGGAGAGACAGAGAGAAAGGGAGAGAGAGAGAGAGAGAGGAAATGGGTGTGCCAGGGTCTTTAGACACTGTAAATGAACTCCAGACGCATGTGCTACCATGTGCATCTGGCTTATGTGGGACCTGGAAAATCAAACCTAGGTCCTTAGACTTCGCAGGTATGCACCTTAACCATTAAGCAATCTCTCTAGCCCAAAATATAAGGCCTTTTAAAGGCACCTTTCTTCTATGGCAGAGTTGCATAGCTAGCATCTGTGGTCTATAGGTGCTGGGTGACTTTTGCAAAGCATTTGGCAGCTAAATATGTCAGCAGGAGTCCAAGTTGGCCCTAAGCTGACCCAGAACTTCACATCGCTTGGTGAGGGTCATTAAAAGAACAGGACATCATTAAAGTGTAGGTCCATGGGGTTCTCTTCCAAGATAGGCGATATAAACAGAGAAGTCCTCAAAAGTCATAAGCCGGCCCCAAAAGAGAGACTACCCTGAAATCTCAATTCATAACTTTTTAAAGTTTTAGTTTTGAGATAGGAACTTGCTGTGTCACTGGGCTGGTCTTGACTCCTGGGCTTCCGAGATTTTCCTGCCTCAGCTTCCTAATGAACTACCATGATAGGCACATTTCACCATGCCTAGTTTAGGTCTCAGTAGTATTTTAAAAAACAAGGTTTATTTCTTGTCCATGTAGTTGTCCATTTCCGATACTTCTTTGCCCCATCTCTAGGGCCCTGTTTAACAGGATATCCACCAGCTCAAATTTTGGTTGGTTTTGGTGGCAGAAGAAAGTAGAAGAGAGAGAGAGCTGTCAGTGGTTTTGACCACTTCTACCTGGAAAGGTCATGTTGTCATGCCCATGCCCTTGATGGGACAGAGCCCATCCCATGCCCACATCCAACTTTAGGAAGACAAGGAGTCACAATCCTAGCAAAAACTCGGTGCTAGGTGTCACTAAAGACCTTCAAAGTTATGAAGAACACACTTTGGTGACTAGGGACAGCAAGCCAAGGTGATGGCAAAATTCCTAATGGACTTTACTCATTCCTTGTGAGTGGGGAATGAGTGTGTGTGCATGCCTATGTGTGTATAAGCTGATGGACACATGCATGCGTGAAAGTAAAAAAGCTGAATTTGAATACAGGAAACTTTCAGGACAGAGAGCAGAGCTCGAAGTCTCCCCACCGTTTACCCCTCTGTTCATCCTCACAGGCGCGCAGGTGTGTGGACCGTCCAGCTATGTAGTTTATGTTCTCACAGCCCCTCTGCTGCGCTGACAATGAGCCTTGAACGGCTCTGAGCCAGAGGATGGAGAGAGGAACAGATCTGTCTTACTCAGGAAGTGGGACACTAACAAGGCACAGGAATGTTTGGAGACCATCAGAAAGGCTTTCCTGGGAAGAAAGTCATCCCTACCCTTTGCCCTCCTAATCTTGTGTGATGATTTTATCTGTCTGGAAGGGATGGAAGGAAATGAGTCTATTTTCTTCGCTTTTCACCTGGAGACTAGTTCTTCAGAAGAAAGGGACTGTCTCTAATACATCACAGATCTCACAACCTTTTGTATGTGACTGCTCTGTTGAGATTGTAAACTGCTCTTAAATCCAGGTCTGCCTCCCACGTACCCAGGAAGAAATTGGCAGTTTGTACAACTTTGGGTTAGCCTCACATTAATTAAGGCTTCACGCTGCACTGGACTCTTCCTTTTGGTATGCCTTTTGTGATGCCTGCTGTTTACAAATAAGGCCAAATGTAAATGCCACGCTTGCATCTTAATGTCCAGAGCCAGGTCTGGGCTTCATTGCCCTGGGGGTGCTCTAGAGGGGACACTGATGGGCAGAGAGATGTGCCGGATAAGATGAGGAGGGCAACCATTCTGCTACTTCACTGGCTACTTAAAACTCCCCTTGACTAAAGGAAGGCTCTGGAAGCCAAACGTCTGAAATGCATTAGCTGTGAGCTCTCCTGTGTTCAAAGCCATTTCCTCTGTTTAAGATTTCACATCCAGAATGTCAGCACAAGCCGATAATCTGGTGCAAAGCCTGAGATGTGTTACTTGGGTTTTATGAAGATGAAGATAGAGAAAAATAAAGAAACAGTATAAAACAAGAACAAAAAACTAAACATCAGACTGATAGAATCTCTTTTGAATCTATTGATAAGATATTTTTATGTCCAAAGAACAAAGCTACTCTCTTCTGTTGCTTTCATCCCACAATTCCTTTAAAAATGGATGACAGTGGTTGAAGTCCACTTCTATCAAATTTTAATGATTTCCCATTAAACATGTCTGGTTGTGATTAATGTCAAGTTCAAATATACATGAACCTCAACACTAATTGATAACACACCCACTAAGGCTAGGGGACAGTTACAGAAAAGGAGTTGGGTAGATTGTAAGAGCCACAAGATAGGTAAGAAATACCCTGAGATAAGCTCCCCCCAGAGACAGAGGCCTTGATTACCCCACAGTGAACAACAGTAACCCTAATGAGGAGGGCGCACAGGGAAAGAGACTGGGGGAGGGGGCATATTACAATTTTTGTTTAAAAATTAATTAATCAAAATATTATCAAATAAAATAAAAAATATACATGAACCAACCCTAAATGGTCCCCTACTAATTAGAAAAATGTTACTAGTTCTAACCTAAGTTCTTCAGATGGGCGATAAGCTGATTTTACATGGTTACATGCAGAGAAGCTTCAGCAAATTTCACTCACCGTTCTATGGCCCCTCATCCTACATGGAACCCATGCACCAATCCAGATATAAGACTTTTGTTTTTTAAGGTTTCACCATGATTTCCCTAACACCTAGCATTTCCCCCAGCTCATTCAGTTGTTCAATAAGTATTTGTGGGCTGACTACCGGGAAGATGGGTAATGCTCAGAAAGAGGGCAGCTTAGCAACTGACTAAGGGTGTATCCAGCCACCCCGTGACCACTGACTCCAGGATGGGAGGGAGAGGGGAGAGCACACAGATCACATTTCAGAAAGAACAAAAGAGGACAGGAAAGAATAAGGAGAGCCCCAGATGTTAGAGGATAGTGGGATACTGCTGTACCCTTGGGTTAGAGCCCCAAGATCTGAGCTCCAGACCGGAGCATACAAGTTCTCCCAGGCCCCTAGCTCTATTTCCCATCAACTGGTGACATCTGAGACAAATCTCAACAATAGAATTCATCAGCCAAACAGGGGTCACTTGGGATGTTTGTGGAAGACTGGAAATTGGGCTGTCCACACAAATTTGAGCCAGACCTGGGAAATGGTTCAGTAGTTAAAGGTGCTGGCTTGCAAAACCTGCTGGCCCCAGTACCCACATGAAGACAGATGCACAAAATTGTGCACGCACCTGGAGTTTGCTTGTAGCAGTAAGAGGCCCTGGTGTGTCCATTCTCTCTGTCTCATAAGTAAACAAGAATATAAAATAAAATAAAAATTTGAGCCAGCCTGGAACACTGAGGAAAAGAGAGTAGAAAGGTTGTGAGAGGTGGAGGATGAGGAGGAGTACTGTGGAACAGCATCTTCTGATCATGACAAGGCCATTACACTACACAGCAACCTGCAAAAGATCTGCATAAGATGGGCCTCTTCACATTCCATCATGGATAGGGGAGGGAGTCATGAGGTTGTTATTGGCAGGTAATGTTTGCTGGGGGAGGAGGAGACATTTTCTTCAGTGGTTTTGCCTCTGATAAACTGCGTGTGCTTTGGTAAATAACCCCTCACCCACGCTCATGCAAGCAACTGGAGTCTATGATGGTCACATATAAAAAAAGATATCTAGAAAGTGGACTACCTGGGAAGAAGGGGTTCAACAGAGGAGGGAGGGAAAGAAGGGAAGGTGCTGGGGAGAGCACAAGTGTGATCAAAAGACATTATATACATGTATAAAACTAGTCACTGGATACAATGAATCTTAAGACGTATTGAGCCAGGCATATCCAAGAATCTGAGATTCTCTCATCCTTTTCTGATCTTTTTTTCTCCCCTTTGGTCTAGATTTATATGTGTATCGTTCTTTTCCACTAGGTATTACATTGTTTGAGGGCAAAACCATGCTATTGTTTTTTAAAATCCTAAACGTATTGGAAGTATTAGTAGAGAATGTGATTTTGATAAATATGAAAAGAAAAAAAACTAAGAAAATAGATTTGACACCAAGAAATTTTATTTATGTTGACTTTGTTGCAGGGTAGCATTTTGGCATATATTCTTTTCTGATGAACTTTTGAAAGCCATTGTTTTTGAAAGCCAATTTCTATTAAATGAGTTCACATCTAAATTTTAGTTGTGTTGACAGCTAACTCAAGGGTCTTTTATCTATGCTTAATGTCACCAGCCATATCCTGCAATCCATCTAAAGGGAAAAAGTCCCTATTAAAATCGATGGGGAGTTCTCTGTGAAAATCAATAGCAGGATATGGCCCCTAAGAATCCTGGTTACTGTAAGCGTTCAGGTTACTTTGGGGTAACCCTTTCTACTATATTCAAAAGAAGCAATTGAAAAACATTGCCATTCTTTAGGAAGAGGATGAAATGGCAGGAAGGAAATGCATGTTTGTATAGGATAATCTATCATGTTCCCACAGCCTAGCAATGGCCTTGCATTGTCTTTTCAAGATTCTCAAAGAAAAGTTCATGGAAAAGATGAAGGACTAAAAAAAAAAAATCCCTCTGTATTTCCTGAATGCAAACTAAGTGCATGTTACTATATGGAGCAACGCAGATAGGTCCAGACAGGTGAGCAGACTGTCCCTTCACATTTGCTCTGTAGCCTGTGCTTCCCAATTATACACTCTGGTGACAAAGTCACCTATGTAGGGTGAGGAGACATGCGGAGACAACAGCTGAGAGTTGAGTCACACTTGTTGAACAACTGTGTTTCCTAGGCAGGAAAACTGTTTGAAAAATGAATTCTAGAGTATTTTCAGAAAAGATGTGTAGTGACTACACATCTCGGCATAAAGGAAAATACTTCAAAGTTCTGATTTCTGTTTAGCTAAGCTGGTGAAAAATGCCTCCCTCAATGCACACTGAATTTCTTTTACACAACCAAGTGCAACAGTTCGACACTCTTCCTTCTCCAGCCGCGGAGGCATCCCCATCACGTTTGCATGGTCCTTTTGGAACCAGAGAAGATACGGGATAATCAGGGCTTGCTTACCCACTGTCCTGTCAGTCATAGGGGGCACAGGTGACATGCCTATGGCATTGCCAACCTCACTATGGCAGAAACAGAGTGTCCTGACTAGACCAGGTGCTCAGGGACTTTTAGTGGAAGGTGCCCTGTTCTGGTTTGCATGTGACACGTCCCCCAAAGGCTTGGTACTCAGCGTAGTCATGTGGGGAGGCGGGGTCTTTGGGAGTTTAATTCTCTGGTGGACTCATAATTGGATGGGATTATTTGGAAGTGGCAGAATCTCTAGGAGGTGAGGTCTGGTTGGAGGAAATAAATCACCAGCAGTGTGCCCTGGAAAGGCACATCTTATTCCCCTCTCCCTTCCTAGCGCCCTTTGGGATCATGGCCACCATGAGATGAACAGCCTCCTTCACCACAAGCCCCTGACAAGGTGAGGTTCTGCTTGCCACAGGCCCATAGCAAGGGAGGCAGCTGGCCATGGACTGGAGCTCTGAAGCCATGAGCTGAAAGAAACCATTCCTTCTTCTGAGTTGTTCTCTCGGGTATTTTGTCACAGCAATGAAAGGTGACTAACGTAAGGCTCCTGTCCTCACTGTTGGATTCGGTATGGAGGCATGACAGTTCTCTTCCCCTTCACTCATTAAGGCCGTCATTCTGTCTTCATTGGTAATTCTACCCTATTGGGCTGTTCCTGTGGTGAAGGCAAAAGTTCAGGTCTCAATAATGTATGTGTCTTGACATTTTGGGGAAATCAGGAAGACCTCAAATCACCGTCTTCACTCTGTCCCTCAAGTACGATGTCCCAGCTGATGACTCTCCTTCATCCCTGGCCCTGTGCAGATCCTGTTAACCCTTGGCCAGGGCCTCCAGGGCCTTGTTAGCCCCAGGAGACAGTCAAGCAAGCCAATCACGCCCGTTCTCTTAAAGCAGGGCTCATTCTTCTCCTCTCACAGCCCCATTCGTTCATTGTTCCTGAGCGCAAGTCCGCCATGTCCCTGTGGAGCTTTCTGTGTCCTTCTTTGGGGCTATAATCACACATGTGGGATAACCTGGGCTCTCACCTGTCCGATGCCCAGTGTCCCAGGCTTGGACATTTCTATAATATGTGCAAGAGTCCCTCCTTTACTGATCAAAAATTTTCCCTGTGGCTAGGGATGTGGTTCAGTTGGTATAGTGCTTGTATAAAGGCCTGGGATCAACTCCCAGCACTACATAACCTGTGTGTGGTGACGGTGAACACCTGTAATCCCAGAACTCCAGAGGCGGAGGCAGGAGGATCGGAAGTTAACGGTCATCTTTGGCTACATAGGGAGTTCCAGACCAACCTGGACTACATGAGACCCTGTCTCAAAAGAAATTTCCTAAAAGGTAGGTTGAATGGAGAAGTAGCCTTCTTTATCCTAAGACATATCTATTATAATTGAAATGTTAATAATGGAACATGAACATTTAAAAGGACACTACCAATATCATTATGGCTCCAATATCATTATGAATTCTGTTTAAATGAAAGTCACATGGGCTGGAGAAATGGCTAAGTGGTTAAGGTGCTTGCCTGTAAAGCCAAACAACCTGGGCTTGAGTCCTCAGTATCCACATAAAAGCCAGATGCACAAAGTAGCTTATGTATATGGAGTTTCTTTGCAGTGGCTGGAGGCCCTGGCACACCCATCTTTTTTCTCTGTCTGTCTATCTCTCTCTCTCTGCTTGTAAATAAATATATAAATAAAATATTTTTAAAAGGCAATTCAAAAAGGCATGTGCTATGAAGATCTTTTTATTAGATTTTATTTTTAATTAATTAATTTATTTGACAGAGAGAGAGAGAGAGAGAGAGAGAGAGAGAGAGAGAGAGAAAATGGGCATGCCAGGGTCTCCAGCCACTGAAAATGAACTCCAGACACGTGCATCCCCTTGTGCATCTGGCTAACATGGGTCCTGCGGAATTGAACCTGGGTCCTTTGGTTTTGCAGGCAAACGCCTTAACCACTAAGCCATCCCTCCAGCCCGTTATGAAGGTCTTAATCAAGGTAATGCAGAGGGAAAAATGGTAGTTTGTGATTGAAATCAGAATTATCAAATGGAAGGAAGGTTAGGGTGAGATGAAACAGTCTCCACAGGCAAGCAGGACTGAAGGAGAAGTTGGAGTAAAGAACACTGAGGAGTGGAGATGCCAGTCAGCGGCCCCAAAAATCTCCAGGGAAACAAAGACAGTCACACTCAGGTGGTGAACAGTTTCATCCTTCCACTTCATTGTACCGAATTGGTGGAATCATTTGCATGTCTCTCTATCATATATAACTACTGTCCTCTCCCAGTCAGATCTTTGCATTAAGTGGCATTGCAGCGGTCAGTGGATCAGTGTGGAGCACTCAGACAATGCTGCAGAAACCTGGAGGCAAAAAGGAAGTGTGTGTGTGTGTGTGTGTGTGTGTGTGTGTGTTGGGGGGAAGGGCAATGGAGTCCTTTGATGCTTCACAGGGAAGAGCAAAAACTAAGCACCCCACTGCCAGCAGGGGGCAGTAGCTATGATAGATCAGATGTACCCACTTCTGGTTTTTTTTTTTTTTTTTTTGGTTTTTCGAGGTAGGGTCTCACTCTAGCCCAGGCTGACCTGGAATCCACTATGGAGTCTCAGGGTGGCCTCGAACTCACGGCGATCCTCCTACCTCTGCCTCCCGAGTGCTGGGATTAAAGGCGTGCGCCACCACGCCCGGCTCCACTTCTGTTTTTTCTCCTGAATTCACATCATGCTTAGAGAAAAGTAGGGCTCAGTGTGGGAGAAAACAGCTGTATTTGGTGGCGGGCAGGGAGAAGGGTGAAGTGATTTATAAAATTGATAAATAAAAACTGAATATATTTATGGTGTACAGCATGATGTTTTGATCTAGGTATTATGAAATGATTAAATAAATCAGATAACTATACTCATTACTTTGTATTCCCAGCTCCCCCTCCCCCCATGTGTGTGTGTGTTAAGAGGAGTTAAGGCCTTATTTTGTGAATGTCGAGCATACTATATGTATTAGTCACTTTTATGATTGCCATGACAAATAAATAAGTGAATAAACAAAATATGTGACAAAAAGAAGCTTAAGGGAAGGCTTCCTCTCGCTCACAGTTGGAGAAGACACGGTGGCAGGAGTGTGGGGCAGCTGGTCGCGTTGCCTCTGCAGTCCAGGAGCAGAAAGAGACGAATGCTTGCTCAGCTCGCTGACTCCCATTCTGACTTGGACCCCAGCCCGCCCACGGGATTACACCGCCTCTGACTCATCTTCCCTCCTGTCTCGAAACATCCTCCCAGGCCTGCCCAGAGGTGAATTTCTATGGTGATTCTAAGTCTGTCAAGTTGATAACCAAGATTAACCATCACAGTACACATTATTCTTAACTGTAGTTGCCATGGGGCACAATAGATCTCCAGAACTGAGTCATCCTGTATGAATTAAGTTTTGTATGCTTTCATCAATACTTCCCAATGCTCTTCCTACCGCAGCTCTTGATAACCACCATTCTACTTTTCCTTTCTTTCTTTCTTTCTTTCTTTTTTTTTTTTTTTTAAAGATTTGATTTGTTATTTATTGGCAAGGGGCAATGGGTGTGATAGGACCTCTTGCTCCTGCAAATGAACTGCAGTGCATGCTGTTCTTTGTGCATCTCACCTTTTTTTGGGTGCTGGAGAAATGAACCCAGACTGTCAGGCTTTGCAAGCAAGTGCCTTTAACTGCTGAGCCATCTCTCCAGAGCCCAGTCTACTCATTCTTCCTTATGTTTCTGGAAAGAATTTGAGGAGAATATTTATTTTATTTTAGAGACAAAGACCTCATGTAAGTCAGGATGGCCTTGAATTTGCAGGCCTTATGTAGCAGAGGATGACCTTAAACTTCTGATCCTAACTGCTCCTACCTCCTGAGTGCTAGAATTACAGGTGTGCACCACTGGGCCCTGCCTGTGAGATACTGGGTTTGGATCCCAGGACTTCATGCATGCTAAGCAAGTACTCTACCAAACTGAGCTACATCCCCGGCACAGGTCTCCTAAAATCCAGTCATACAGCTGCCAGTTCTTAGACTTTTCCTTGATGGGACTTTTGTTTGATGTATTAAGTTCAATCGCATTTATTATTGATCTGCTCAGATTTTCTCTTCATGATTCTGTCTTTGCAGGTTTGCATGTTTCGACAGATATATTCATTCCCTCTAGGTTATGGGACTTGTTGGCATATAATTGTGTATGGTCATCTCTTAGCAATTGTTTGACTTACAGTGTTATCTATCAGCCCTGATGTTTTCTCTTTCATTCCGGAGTCTATCTATTTGGGTCCATTCTTTCTCCTTAATCTCAGTAAATATTTGTTGGTTATGTTTGTCTTTTTGAAAAACAACTCAGTTTTGTTGTTTTTTTTTTTAGTTTTGTTTATCTTTTCAATTGTTTTTCTAGTCTATTTCTGCACTGGTCTTTGTTATTTCCTTCCTTCTACTAACTTTGGGCTTAGTTTGTTCTTCTAGTTCCTTGAGGTATAATGTTAGGTTGTTTATTTGAGATCTTTTCTTCATGTTATTGTAGGTGTGTGTTGCTATAGACTTCCTTAGAATGGTTTCTGCTGTATCCCACAGAAGTTGGTATGGATGCTGTGTTTCCATTTGTGCTTGTCTTGATATATATATATTTTTTCCCTTATTTTTTTTCTTTATCAGTTATGTACATATTCAGTGTGTAAACAGCCATGTTGGTACCATCATTACTCTCCTACCTGTCCTCCCCACACTGAAGGGACCCTCCTCGTTGGAGATTGTATGTCATGCATTGTGGGGGTAGCCATCAGTTGGGGGAAGAGGCAATGTTTCTGTGCACAATGTCCCAACTTGTGGCTCTAACAATCTTTCCACCCCTTCTTCCGCAAATTTCCCTGAACCATGTTGGGTTTGTTTTAGGTCTGCTTCAGTGATGAAGTCTTGGGAGTCTTTGGATCTCTGGTTTTGTAGGAGTTGAGTGTTCTTTGTGTCTATCTCCTTCACCCTTGTGCTGGTAGCAGGTTCACCAAGAAAGCCACACTCTTGCTCATTTCTGCAATTACTCCATGGTTTCAGCTGGGGCCCTGGTGAGATGCGATGAGCTGATTCTCTCCTCAGGTTCTGTGTCCATCTGAAAAAGAGAAGCAGATTCTCCTTCAGAGAGTGAAGTCAGCACCAGATAAATGGGATAACCACTATTATTTTAGAGAGAATTTAATAAGTGTAGGCCCCCTTGTGACCCAAGATTGTTGGGAGCTTGATATTGGAGAGCAAATTCATTTTTTGCATATGGTTCTGACTTGTTTCTCAGTTCCAGCTATGGGTTTAATTCCAGTGAGCAGACCCATTAGCCAATTCAAGAGCAGTTTGTTACCCACTATGTCTGTGTGCCACTATTGCACTTGGGTGAGCATCACATCAGGTTGTTTGCTGCTGAGTAGCTTAGACCACAAGTTGCTTGGACAGATATTGGCCATTTTCCCCCAGTCACTCATGTAGCACCTTCTGGCACTAGACAAGCTAACTGTCTGGGGACTGTCTTCCAGATTCTAGCCAGGTCTCTCCATGTTCTGTACCAACAGCATACATATGGTGTCTCTGGCAGTAGGGTCTTACCATTAACCTTTGGTGGGTAATCAACTGCTCTGACTTAATCTGTCTTCTTTTGGGAAAACTTGTAGGTCTCTCTGATCAACAAATCATTGTGAATGTTAGCCACATGCTGGTTCTGGGAGTTACAGGCCAGTGCCAAAGAAAAAGAAGGAAGAAAAAGATCGGTAATGTACAAGAGAAAGAGAGAAGGGCCCTGTGATTCTGGTGTTCCCTCCAAGGACCTGATGAAGGTTCAACTTTTTAGTCTGTCTTTCAGGATGTAGGATTTCATGATACCAGTTCCATTTGGGTCTAGTTTTGTGTCCCCCAGCCCCATCCCTCTCCTCCAGTCCCATCCTCCCTCTTGTCTGGTCCTTGAGATGCATTTTAGGTATGTCAGCATCTCCAGCAGATTCAGGTTAGGAACTACAGATGAGTGAGACCATGCAACAATTGTCTTTCTGTGATTGGGTGAGTTTGCTGAGAATGATCTGTTCCAAGTTCGAGCATTTTTTCTTCAAATTTCATTGTGTCATTTTTCCTTACTGCTGTGTAGAATTCCATTATGTAGATATACCACATCTTGGTTATCCATTTGTCTAATGATGGACATCTGAGTTGATTCTAGTTCTTAGCTATTATGACTTGAGCAGCTATAAAGATGGTTGAGCAAATCTCTCTGAACTGAGGCATGGAGCTTTTAGGGTAAGTGCCCAGTAAGGGAATAACTGGGTCTATTGGTAACTCTATAGTCAACCTTTTAGGAGTCTACATATTGCTTTCTATAGTGGTTGTACCAGCTTACATTCCCACCAACAGTGAGTGAGGGTTCCTATTTCTCCACATCCTTGCCAGCATTTGTTTTCATTTGATTTTTTAATGCTTTCTATATGTACTGGGGTAAGGTGGAAACTCATAGCTGTTTTAATTTGCATTTCCCTGATTGTTAGGGATGTTGAACATTTTCTTAAAAGTGTGTGTTTGTCATTTGTATTTCTTCTTCCTCTGAGAACTCCCCGTTCAGTTCTCTGCCCCATTTCATGAGTGGGTTGTTTGACTTTTTATTGTTTAGGTTTTTGAGTTCTTTGTAGATTCTAGAAATTAGGCCTCTGCTGGCAAAAATTTTCTCCTATCCTGTGGGTAATCTATTGGCTCTGCTTATTATATGTTTGTCTGTGGAAAACTGTACGTACTTGACCCAAAGTCTGAGTCCTCTATTCTATTCCATTGGTCTATAATCATGTGTTTATGCCAGTACCATTTTTTTTTTGTTACTATGACTTTGTAATATAGCTTTAGATCAGGTATGGTGATGTGGTGTTTTTTTTTTTTTTTTTTTTTTTTTTTTTTTTTGCTAAGGATGTGCTTGGATATCCGAGGCCTTCTGCCATTCCATATGAATTTTGAGAACATTTTTTTTTCTCTGTGAAGAAAAATGTTGGAATTTTTATTGGTATTTTATATAAATCTGTATATTGCTTTTTGCAAGATTGCCATTTTCACAATGTTAATTCTGCCTATCTAGGAACATGGGAGGTCTTTCCATTTTTCTCAAGTCCTTAATTTCTTTCTTGAGTGTTTTTATGTTTTCATTATATACGTCTTTCACATCCTTAGTTAATGTTATTCCAAGCTATTTTATTTTATTTTTTTTATGCTATTGAAAATGGGACAATGTTGCTAATTTCTTTCTCTGTATCTTTGCATTTTGCATATAGAAAGGCTACTGATTTTGAGCACTTATTTTGTACCCTGCTACTTCACTGAAGGAGTTAATCACCTTTAAGAGTTTTGAGATGGAGGTTCTTGGGTCTCTTATGTATAGAATCATGTCATCTGCAAATAGGGCTAACTTAACTTTTTCCTTTCCAATTTGTATCCCTTTTATTTCTTTCTCCTGTTTTATTGCTTGAGCTAGGACTTCCAGTACTATGTTGAAGAGCAGAGGTGAGAGTGGACACCTCTATCTTGTTCCTGATTTCAATGGGAATGCCTTCAGTCTCTCCCCATTAAGTATTATTTGGGCTTTAGAAGGCTTATATATAGCCTTTATTATGCTGAGATTTAAACTGTCCATGCCTATTCTCTACAATGTTTTGATCATGTAGTGATGTTGTATTTTGTTGAAGCCCTTTTCTGCATCTATTGAAAGATCATGTGTTTTTTTGTGTTTAGGCTTATTTATGTGGTGTATTACATTGACTGATTTCCATATGTTGAACCAACTCTGCGTTCCTGGGATGAAGTCTACTTGATCAAGATGGATAATCCTTTTGATGTGTTGTTGGATTTGGTTTGTGAGGATTTTGTTCAGGATCTTTGTGTCTCAGTTCATCAGTGAAATAGGCCTATAGTTTTCTTTTCCAGTGCCATCTCTGCCTAGTTTTGGTATTATTTTTAATTTCACTTTTGATTTCTATTTTACCTGTTGGTTGTTCAGGTGCATGTTGTTTGTTTACACATTTGTGAATTTTCCACTTCTTTCCTGTTAAATCAGAGACATTTGCTCTGCACCCTTGTCTGTGTCATTGCAATAGAATGCCTGGACTTGGGGTGACTCATGCTCAACAGAAAGTTATGTATCATGAGGAGGGAAGTTGGGGAGTTCAAGGTCTAGGGCCTGGTATCTGGGGAGGGTTTTCTTGTTGATTATTTCATGGCAGAAGGGTAAGAGACAGCGTAGGTGGAAGGCACTGAATATCTCTTTTTATGATGAATCCACCCCACTGTTAACTCTTCCAAAACAATGACATGAACGAGCCCATTCATTTCATCCTCAGGGCCTGTCTGTCTCTCAGTAGGCCCCACATACCAACACCATCACATGGGGATTTGAGTTTCCAATCCATGCTTTTGCAGAGGTATTTTCAAGCCATACAGCAGAGGCAGAACATGACCTTCTGCTGAGGAAATATTCCATGCACATTTGAGAAGAATCCATGGTTGCTGGGTAAGAAATGCCATACTCAGGCTGGGGAGATTGCTTAGCAGTTAGAGATCCTTGCTTGCAAAGCCTGACCACCCTGGTCTGTTTCCCTAGTACCCACATAGAGCCAGATGCACAAAGTGGCACATGTGTCTGAAGTTTGTTAGCAGCACAAGAGGCCCTGGAGTGCCCATACTCACTCACTATCTCTCTCAGTCTTTCTCTCAGAGGAAGAGAATAAATGGGGGTGGGGGAAGAGATGCTGTACTCTAGAGCCACTGAACAGATGAGATTAGAGGATTTGGTGACCAGGCCATATGAGCATGAAGGAAAGGGCTGCATCAAGGATAATTCCACAGAAAACCCTTACCACATCCTTGAGCATGTGAAAGGCAGAGTAAGAAGTTGGAGGAATTTAGCTTCGGTAAAGAAACATGATGAGAAGGAAGGCCAAGGAGGTCAGCGAGAGCCAATTGGTGAAATGTCCTGGGTGCAAATTTGAGAGTGCTGGTAGACCTTGAGATATGTCCAGAGAGGTCACATGATTTGACCTCTGTTCCTCATGCACCTATTGTTTTGAAATGAACCCACAGTTTGGAGATAAGCCACCATTGATGGGCCCAAGGAAGAAGTTCCTTGAAAGAGATGAACTTAACACAACACTGTAACATTCAGTGGGAGGCTGGAAGAGCAAGTATCTTAAAAATGTAGCCAGATCTGGGCATGGTGGTGCATGCCTTTAATCCCAGCACTTGGGAGGCAGAAGTAGGAGGATTTCCATGAGTTCGAGTCCACCCTGAGACTCCATAGTGAATTCCAGGTAAGCCTGGGCTAGAGTGAGACCCTACCTTGAAAAACCAAAAAAAAAAAAAAAAAAAAATGTAGCCAGCACCCCAATGAGGCATACGACAGTGATACCTCAAATCTTTGGAAGGAAGAGGGAACCAAAAGAAGGACATCAGAAGAGCACACACTATGACAAATATTTTCCAAATTATGAAAATTTTAGGGACTTAAATCTCATGGCATCTCTTTGTTGGTGTTAGGGGTTGTGAACCAAGTGTTGAGGGTGAGGGGAAGATGGGAATGGAAATGTCCAGAGTGTGCTGAGGTGCAAGGCTCTGTGGATGTGTTCATAGCACACAGGATGGGAAATGGACCAGGCGTATGGCTGAGAAAATGTGAAGTTGAAGGATTATGGGGTAGGGCACAGTGACATATTTTATTAAGATACCCCTCATTTACCCCCATGGTACTTGTCCATTGAGATTGATGTCCTTCTAGCATTTTCCTCCACCAGCAGCATGATTGAGCACAGTAATGTTTCATGTCTGTGTCCTCCACATCCTCCCCAAACTGGTAGATCATAAAACCTGGCTGAGTGATTGACTAGTCATGTGCACCACGTAGAGACAGAGTAGCAAGATAAAGAGGTGGTTTAGCACTGATCAATTCTACATGATTCTTAAATCATCCAGGCAGATTAAGACAAGTGGACTTCTGCAAGATAGTAGAGGTTAAATTCAGGTAACCAGGACATATTTCCTACCTGCTTTCACACACCTCTCATGAAGCGTCGACCTAGTTTGTGGTGGAAAGGAAGACGTCTTGGTGTGACCAAGGATAAGTCAGTTCTTCTGTATATAGTCATGGACATTTATTACATAATGAATTGCTCCACTGTGTGAAAAGACAGGTCTCTGCTATGTGCTTGGCTGTCTGTGGGGAGGACAGCAGTGGAAAATGTGGCTCTTGTTATTCACTTAACTTAAATTTTCTCTGGGAAGCAAAGTGTGGCCTAATCTATGTGGCAGTTCTCCAATCCAGTGTTCTGGCTTTTCTGGGTTCTGATTGCTTTCAAGTGTGGTCAGACCTGTAGGAAGGAATGCATCCCAGAGAATGTGAATAGTAAGCAGATGATTTTGTTGTTTTTTTATTTTATTCACAGGACAAACAATAATGATGATGAAATCTGACTGTTTCACTTAATTCCACACACAGCATTGGCAGAAAGAAGACACATAGAGAAATAACAAATTAGAGATTAAATGAAATCTTAAAAAAAAAGTTGGAAGAGGAGCTGGGGAGATGGCTAGATGCTTCCTACACAAGCAAAAAGACCTGAATTCAGATCCTCAGCACTCATTTAAAATGGTGGGTGTTGTGGTACATGTGTATAATATAAGCACAGGGAAAGCAGAGGCAGGAGAGGAGGATCCCTGGGGCTTGCTGGCTAGCTAGTCTAGCCACAAGCTTTTAGAAAGAAAATCTGTCTCATTAGCCTGGTTAGTGCTGGAAAGCGCAAACATGAACTACTGGGGGAAAGTGGCCAACAACGGTCTGAGCAAGCAGGGGTCTAAGCTACTCAGAAGCAAACACCCTGACAGGATGTACCCGGCAGTGCAATGGTGGCACACAGCCTCAGTGAGTAACCAATAGCTTTCTTATTGGCTAAGAGATCCCCTCAGTGTAAAGGAACCCATATCTGGAATTGGGCTCCAGCTCAGAATCCTATGGGGACAAAGATTATGTTCTCCAGTGTCAAGCTCTCATTAGCCTTTGGCTAAAAAGGGGGTTATATACATCAAATCCTCCCTAAATTAATAATGTTTATCCCATTTAAACTATGCTGATTTCATTCTCTATTGGAAAATCTGTTCTTCTTTTTTAGAAAGTAGAAGACTGGAGGAGATAAACTACCCCTCACACTTCAGCCAACCACAGCAGAATCCATAGAGGAATGGGGAGACGAGCATGAGTGCTGCTTCCATGGTGAGCCTGGCAATCAGCATCAGGGTATAGGAGACAGACCCTGAGCATACTCAACACCTACCAAAGCAGAGATCCAGAGGCTCCTAAGAGCTCATCACTGAAGTAGACTTAAAACTCACCTACTATGGCTCAGGGAATTTTGTGGAAGAGGGGGTGGAAAGACTGTAAGAGCCAAAGGTTGAAACATCATGCCCAGAGGCAATCCCTCCCCCAAAAGATGACTGACTGCTGCTCCCACAACATAGAAACCACAACCCCGTGGGGAATACCTGCAACCCCACTGAGGAGCATCCCCAATGGAATGGGGGCAGGGATGAGGGAAAATAGGGTAACGACACATGATGTAGCCATAGGAAACATCTGGTTAATAATAATAATAATAATAAACATAGAAAAGAAAAGAAAGAAAACCTGCCTTAGACATCAGGTAGGGAGTGGCTGAGGAGGACACCCAGCATCCACCTGTGGCCTCCACATGCACACAAACACATATTCACACACACGTGGGCCTACACCCATACCAACATGCACGTATGATTGCATACCACACTCACACATACAGCCTGGGAGGATGTAGTAGTGGTGTCAGGTCAATCAGGTAGAGCTCTGGATCTCCCATTTTGGGGTGTGAGCAGAGAGATCCCCACTTTCCCCACTGTCAGCAAATGCACTAATGCTTCTTCACAGGTTTGGGGTAAGAAGAAAATGTGTTCATCTTGAGCCTGGCATGGGATGATTTCATGAACACAGGTCGAGATATAGACTAGTAGTAATGACTTCCCTCACTGTTATGACCACATACCTGACAAGAAGCTGTCTAGGAAAGGTTTTAACTTGGCTTATGATTTTGAGGGGCTACATTCCATCACAGGTTAAGACATAGCCGCAGGAGACCTACTGGTCACATTGCATATGCAGTCAGGGAGCAGCGAGTAAGTAGTAAGAAAGGCCCAAGGCCCACCCCCAGTGACCGACTTCCTCCAGGAAAATTCCACCTCTCAAAGGTCCCACAACCTTTCCAAACAGTGCTACCAACTGGGGACTAAGTGCTCAAACACATGAGCGCATGGTGGACATTGTACATTCAAACCACAACAACATACCTGATAGAACCTCAGTCCAGGATGAAGTGCTGGGCCTCATTTGGCAGAATGCTTGCTAGAGGCTCTGGGTATAATCCCCAGCATTGCATAAACTGGGTGTGGTTGTGCATGCCTTCAATCCTAGCATTCAGGAGGTAGAGGCAGGAGGATTAGAAGTTCAAGGTTATGCTCAGCTACACAGTGAGTTAGTGGCCAGCCTGGACTATATAAGAACCTGTCTCAAAATAAATAATGGGTTGAAGAGATGGCTTAGTTGTTAAGGTGCTTGCCTGCAAAGCCAAAGGACACAGGTTCAATTCCCCAGTACACATGCAAGCCAGATGCACAAGGTGGCACCTGCATTTGGAGTTCATTTGCAGTGGCTGGAGGCCCTGACTTGCCCATTCTCTCTCTTTATCTGCCTCTCTCTGTCTCTCTCTCTCTTTCATAAATAAATAAATAATAAATGAGGATGAGGAGATGGCTCAGTGGTTAAAGGTATTGCTTTCAAGGCCTGCTGGCCAGGGTTCAATTCCCCAGTGCCTATGTAAAGCCAGATGTACAAAGTGGTGCATGTGTCTGGAGTTCATTTGAAGTGGCAAGAAGCCCTGGTGCTCCCATACTCTCTCTCCCTCAAATAAGTAAACAAATGAACATTTTTAAAAAAATTTTTATTTATTTATTTGAGAGCAATGGAGAGAGAGAGAAAGAGAGAGAGAAAATGGGCGTGCCAGGACTTCTAGCCACTGCAAACGAACTCCAGATGTGTGCGCCCCTTTGTGCATCTGGCTAATGTGGGTCCTGGGGAATTGAGCCTCGAACCGGAGTCCTTAGGCTTCACAGGCAAGCACTTAACCACTAAGCCATCTCTCCAGCCCCAAATGAACATTTAGAAAAATTTTTTGTTTATTTATTTATTTGAGAGTGACAGAGAGAAGGAGGGAGGGAAGGAGAAAGAAAGAGAGAGAGAGAGAGAATGGGCATGCCAGAGCTTCCAGCCTCTGTAAACGAACTCCGGATGCATGCGCCCCCTTGTGCATCTGGCTAATGTGGGTCCTGGGGAATCGAGCCTCGAACCGGGGTCCTTAGGCTTCACAGTCAAGCGCTTAACCGCTAAGCCATCTCTCCAGCCCCAAATGAGAATTTTTAAGAGAACTATAGTCCATTACTATTGTGCACAAATATGAACTCCAGATATTTATATGTAAATATATTTCACCTTGCCAAAAACACACCCTTTGCTTGGTACTGCTTAGGCCACTGCTGGAACCTCATGCTTGTGTAATCTGTAAGCCAGTTTACCCACTCATTTTTAGCAATCCATCGCCTTAACCATTCAGCCACCTCATCCTCACCACTTAATTTTAATTCATTACTAACAAGTTATCATGATGATGGTGGTAAACACCCCTCATATTAAAGCACAGACCCTCATCTGGTGTCATCATTGTTTATGTATGTAAAGAATCTGGCATACAGAAATCACCCTGGAGATGGTAGCTGTTCCTATTATAGTTGCTATTTATAGTTTGGTGATATCCTTTTATGGCTTAAGTGTCTTATGTGAATGATGAGAAGGAATTAAACCTTAGTATGGGTGTGATATAAAATATGTTATTTCTGAAAGCCCAAATGAATATTTGTTCTGGGCAAATTTGACCAGAATTATGTGGAAATAACTTCCATGTTAGGAAGCTTGCCTCTGAAACTGTGTTGACGTCAAACATGTAGATAAATGCGAATTAATTTTGTTCTAATAAAGCATTCTCATTTAGATAAAATGATTATGTTTTTCTACTGATACTTTAAGATACAATTGCAGATTCAATTTTATGCCTAGTATACTGTTTGTTATTTTAGTCCACCGTTTAAATTAATGGGGTTGTATTTCCATATGCCCAGCCCTCCTCCTCTTCAAACACCGCGTTTCTAATGCATCACGCTAGTGTGTTCTTGGAGCAAATTATCACCTAAGGCAGTCTTCCTGACACTGCCATCTCAAAGTCTTTGGGGAAGTAGGTAGGGCATGCATAAATAAATACATGCTATGTAACATCCAAGTAAAGATGTAAAAATATTCCATTTAAAAATGGCTATTTCATCTACACACTGCCAGCACATGCAGGCTTTTGGCTTTCCTTGACTATGAGCAGGCATGGAGGCATGTCCATGGAGCCTGCACTGGCTTCACGTCGTACCTTTCATCTCAGTTTGGAACATGAGCAGAGCTGTATTGTGCAACCTTGACCCAACCGTGGCTGCACTGTCTGTCTGGGGGTGGCTCTCTGTTACTGAGTTGCCAACAACTTCTTGCTCACTGAAATCTGCTATCTTGCTTGCCAGAGCTTCTGAGGGCTTCTCAGAGGTGCAGAGACTCTTTTTTGTTTTTTTACCTATACTTTGGGAGCAGGCCACAGCACTGGGGATGTCTCTCTTACAGTGGATGTAGGCAGATGCCACATGCATTTCAAACCAGCTTGCATAAACAAGTGCACATGGAATAAGAGTCTCTAATTTCTTTAAGAATGGGAGAGAAAATTGGGGTAGCTTATGAAATCAAAACAGTTTGCAATGGTCAGGATGCTTATAGTCTAACAGCTAGTGTCTACCAGGTGCTTTCTGGAACTAGCTTTTTAAAATTTTTTTAAAATTTTTATTTATTTATTCATTTGACAGAGAAAGAGGGGAAGAGAGAGAGAAAGAGAGAATGGGTGCCCTAGGGCCTCCAGCCTCTGAAAACGAACTCCAGACACGTGCGCTCCTTTGTTCATCTGGCTAACATGGGTCCTGGGGAATCGAACCTAGGTCCTTTGGCTTTGCAGGCAAACACCTTAGCCGCTAAGCCATCCCTCCAGCCCTGGAACTAGCTTTCTTATTTTTTTTTTAACTTTTTTGGACAACCTCCATAAATATAAGCAATATGCTATGACCATAATCCCTTCTCTCACCCTCGAATTTGCCCTCCCAAGTCCTCCCTTCTCTGAATCCTTTTTTTCCAACTAGTCTCCTTTCTGTTTTGATGTCAACATTTTATTCCCTCCTATTATGTAGCTCTTGTATCAGAAGCATCAGCCACTGTGAGGTCGTGAATATCAAGACCACCATATGTCTGGAAGATAGTATTGTAAGCACTCCTCCCCTTACTTTGGCAATTATATTCTTTCTTCCACCTCTTCTGCAATGGTCCCTGAGCCTTGGAATGTGTGATAGATAGCCATTTAGTGCTGAAAACTCTGGTTACTTAGTGCTTTTGTGAGTTTTGAGTTATCCCATTGGTCACTGCCATCTGGAAAGAGAAATTTCTCTAACTGAAAGTGAGAGTAGCATTAACATATTGGCATAAACTTAAGCATTTAGAGGTCAGTTTTATGTGCATAATATATCCATTTAACCAGATAACAGTAGTAGTTTTCCCCTGTAGGGCTTATGATCTCTCCAGCCATGGGCTTTTTATTAGGTTTTCAGTACCAGGCATAAATTCCCTCTTGTGGAGCAGACCTTCAGTCCAATCACAGAGTAGTTGGTTTCCCCCATGACAGATATGCCACCATTGTACTAGTTGGCACCTTTGGCCTGGCTGGCCAGCCATAGAGCTTGTAGGGTTCACTGCTGGTTAATACCATTAATGACTTTTCTCCCCCAACAGATTGCATGAATCTTTCCAGCTTCCTGACAGCTAGCCAACAAGGGAGGAGGTTTCCAGCTCAGCTCCAGCTTGGTTTCTCAGTGTGGTTTATATACATTATTGCGTGCACACACGTGTGTGTATGCCTACATTGTATGCACGAGGGGTGTGCATGTGGACATGTGTGTGTTATGTGTGCAAAGGCCATCCACCTTTTTTGAGGCAAGGTCTCTCACTGGCCTAGAGCTCACTAATTAGGTTAGACTTGTTGCCCAGTGAGTCCCGGGTATATGCCTACCTTTGCCTCCCTAGCACTGGTATTATAAGTATATACCACCACACCAATATTCTATGTGAATCCTGGAGACCTAACCCAGTTCTTCATGCTTGTGAGGCAAGCATTTCACTCATTGAGCTATCACCTCAGCCCTTGATGCATTGGCTTTAAGAGGACAGGCATACCACGTATGATCAGTTCACTGCGAAGAAATAAAATTTGGTCAGCAATGGACCATGTCTGCAACGGTGGCTACCACATCATCTTCGTGTGTAGAAGGCCAGCCATCCAGGTTAGGATAAATCCTCTGAGGTTCACACAATGAAACAAATTACCTAACAATGCATTTCGCAGAATACATTTATTCAGTAAGTGATGCATGGCTGAATATCAGTAAGACAGTTAATATAAGATGAAAGCAAACATTTCTTCTCCTTCTGATAATCTTTAATACAGAAAATTGTGATTCAGAACCCTAATAGCTAGCCAGCTAAATTTCAGAATGACAAAGAAAATTGAGATCAGCCTTTTGGTACATAGAATCATAACTAACCAAGCAAAGTAGACTTGTGTTTCTGGTGAATCCAAGGCTGGTCCCACAAGTATGTTCCCATGCCATGTCACTGGAGGAACCAAGAAAAGGTTGCCTGGGAAGGTGCCTCTGCAAAATTTTAGGAGGGGGCAACCCTCCTCCTACTATTGTTCATTGCACAGTGTACATAACTGTATAAGGTGGTCTTGCACTAAGGAACTCACATTTGTAAGACTGCTTGTACATGTATCCTTTATGAGGAAGACACCTTACAGTACTATATGTGTAATTAGTTACTTTCCTTGTTGCTTGGACAAATTACCAGACAAAGCCAACTAAAGGAAGGAAGGGCTTATTTTGGTTTATGGTTTGAAGCAGACAGTCCAACACAACAGGCAAAGTGTGACAGTGGGGTCATGGGACAGCTGGCCACGCCATGTTCACAGTCAGGAAGCAGACAGCAGTGCATGGTGTGCTCAGCTTTCTTCCTCCTTGTGACACAGTCTAAGACCACAGTCCATGGATGGCACTACCCTCCTCCAGGGGGAATCTTCCTATGTCAGTTAAACCTTGCTGGAAACACCCTCACAAGCACACACACAAAGGTTTCTCATCAATACCCTGGGTGTCTCATAATCTAATCATGTTAGCCATCAAAGTTAACCAGCCCAGTGTAACCTGGGAGAGAGGAGAGACTATTACCCCATGCTAACTTATTGTACCAGAGAAAACCCCGAGTGATGGGAGCTGGGAACAAGGCAACTTGATTTTATAGGAGACCAAAGGCTGCTGAGAAGGGCAGACATGATCTGGCTCTATGTCTGAGCTCTAGAGCAGACAACAGACAACAGATATTCCAAGATCCCTGGGACCTGAAGAAGTGAAAGGAAGGGAAGGACACATGGGACTAATAGTCAAACTTCCTTCTCTAGCTTCTTGGCCTGGGTCCCAGAGAGCCAGCCCTGTCCATCTAGATCTTGGCTGCTCTTCACAGGGCATGGTGTCTCATTACGTTCAAACCACTGTGAGAGGCTGTGCAGCTTGTGCTCTGGGGAGGAAAGTGCTCTTGGGATTTAGAAGTATAGGAAGTATAAGTTATTAAAATCTTACTGGGGTGCCAATTGTGTGACAGACCCTGACATATAACTAAAAATCCCACAGTTCTTAATATCTACGAAGAATTTTTTAAATGCCCTTGACAGATACATTCAAGGCTCTGGCAGCCAATTCTGTTCATTATTGACCTTGGGTTGACCTTCTCTGTAGCTCACACTGAGGTGGCAAAATACCATCATTCTCTTCTCATGTGGGGTTACTGAGAATTATGACTACAAAGAGCTGGCCAGTCCCCATGGAGGCCAGTGTGGGGCACAGCACCCCATGAGCTATGTCTCCTGTGAGAGTCACAGATGCACTGTGGCAAAGTCAGTGTTTAATCTCAGTTATTTTATCTTCTCTGTCGCTGTACATAGCTAGGAACATTTTCTCTTGGTTTTAGACTACATGTGACAGAAATGATTGTCTGTTAAGATGTTCATACATTTTAAGTACCGAGTCTCAATAAAATTACCAAGGAACAACGTGAAAAAAAATGTAGCTCAAATGTGATCTAGATGTCAGAATATTTCAAAACCAGAATGAAGGGGTGAAAGGTCAATCTTTTCAAAGTGTAAATGAAATTATTACTAGAAGCAATTAATACTGATTGAAAACGACTCTTGCTACAGATGAAAAGCGTATGTTAGCTCATATATAAACCAAAGAAATAGCAGGAGCCTGGTATCCTGACTGGTCCTACAGTTCCACTGTATTCATCCTGACATCCCCTGCACAGAAAGCATAGCTTCCTCTCAACACCGAATCCTTACCTTGAATTCCTCCCCTTTTCTCTCTGATTCTTTTTTTTTTTTAATTTTATTTATTTATTTATTTGAGAGCGACAGAGAGAAGGAGGCAGAGAGAGAGAGAGAGAGAGAGAGAGAATGGGCGCGCCAGAGCTTCCAGCCTCTGTAAACGAACTCCAGATGCGTGCGCCCCCTTGTGCATCTGGCTAACATGGGTCCTGGGGAATTGAGCCTCGAACCGGGGTCCTTAGGCTTCACAGGCAAGCGCTTAACCGCTAAGCCATCTCTCCAGCCCTTCTCTCTGATTCTAAACACTTACATCACAGGGATCCTGTGGTGGTTTGATTCGGGTGTCCCCCATAAACTTAGGTATTCTGAATGCTAGTTTCCCCAGCTGATAGCAATTGGAAATTAAAGTCTCCTGGAGGCAATATGTTGTTGGGGGCGGGCTTGTGGGTGTTATAGCCAGTTTCCCCTTGCTTGTGTTTGGCACTCTCTCCTGTTCCTGTTGTCCACCTGATGCTGGCCAGGGGTTGATGTCCACCTTCTGCTCATGCCATCATTTTCCCCTGCCATCCTGGAGCTTCCCCTCGAGCCTGTAAGCCAAAATAAACATTTTTTCCCCCAAAAGCTGCTCTTGGTCGGGTGATTTCTGCCAGTAATGTGAACCTGACTGCAACAGATCCTCAGTTCTAACAAAGCATCCTACTTGCTGCACTTATTGAAAGGCAAACCTAAACATTTAAAATACACATCTGCAAAAAGGGTTTTATTAGGATTCTCTAGAAGAAGAGAACCAATAGAATGAACACATATTACAAAAGGGACTTCATTAGACTGGCTTACAGCAAGCTAGTTGAATGGTCTGACTATGGCTGTCTGCAGGTTGGAGAGGCTGGAAACCTGGTAGCTGCTTTGTCTATGAGGATGGATGTCTCAGCAGCCCAATCTGGCAATGAAGTCCTGGAGAGTTGCTGGCCTTTAGTCCACTTTGGAAGGCTGAAGAATCTGGATTCTCATGTCAGTGAAGGATGGTATCAGAAGTGGGAACAACAGCATAGATGTCTTGCCCACCAAGGAATGAAGGCAGGCAGGTAAGCACTTTCTTTCTCAGACCTCTTTATATCTGGGCTACCACCCAAAGGTGCTGCCCATTCCCGCTCCGCCCCCCTTGGTTATTCCTTCCAGGAAATGTTCTCACACACTGTAGTGCATGGAATCAGATGTCCCCCAGAAACTCGAGTGTTTGGAATGCTTGCTCCACTGCTGATGTCAACGTGGGAGGTGGAAGAAGTACGCCACTGGCCGTGGACCTTGAGGTTCCTTAGCCTCCAGTTTGCCAGAGCTAGTTTGGCTCACTCTCCTATTGCTGTTTGTTTTCCACCTGCTGTGGCAGAAGTGACGTGCAGCCTCTGCCCAGCCTTGCTTCCCCTGCCATCATGAAGCCTCCCCTGGAGACTGTCAGCCAAAACAAAAACTGCCCTCCCATCAGCTGATGTTGGCCAGGTGCTTTCTCTCGGTTACAAAAAGGTAACTACAACACACACTCTATCAGAGGTGTGTCATGGTTAATTCCAGGTCCACGGGAGTTGATAGTCCAGATTCACCATCAAAGAATGGCGGCTTTGTCTTCTTCCTGTGTGCTCCTTATTTGCCTGAACGAATTCCCCTTCCTCTGTCGCCTTCCTGGGGACCTTCCCAACCTGGGGAGAGTCACACCCATTGCCAGAGATAAAGACACTGTCATGAAATCCTTCTGTCTGCTGGTCTGTGGGCTCACGAATCCTTCTTAAAAGTAATTTGTTTTCCCGCGTGTGCCTCCCCCATCTCTCGTTTGTCTTAAAGTAGTGTATATGCCACAAATTCTAGCCAGATTTTTTAGTCACAAGTTTTTTTGAACTCCAGCATAATACTTAAATAAAAATCTCCCCTTCCTATATATTTTTGGATTTCTTTTCCTTTCTTGGGATGGAGCCCTGAGCCTCCTGCACATTAAATGCATACTGTTCCACTGAGCTCCATCCCTAGCTTCTGTCTTTTATCTGCCTAATTCACAGTTCTCCAGATAATGAATCTACGAGAGTGCAGAGAATGCTTCTGCCCTGACAAAGAAAATTCAAAATGTCATAAAATCCATTAACCCTTTCTCACTCCAAATCTCTGTGGTGGTTGTTGGTGACATTTGGAGAGTCAGCACTTTTGACATTGACTTTCAAGAAGTGGTGCTAAATGTCTTCATTTATAACAAAAAGGCTTTGCTTGGAATACTCTTATTCTACTAGAAGCCAGAGAATAACCCCTTATTGTCAGGAGATTCTTGAAAATATTTAAAGCAGATTTCTTCCAGAAACAATAGTTAATTTGTGATAGGTGACGACAACTCTTGCAAGCTGAACATACTGGTGGAGAGGTGGACCTGGAGTCCCCTTCTCTGATTTGCAAGGCACTGAATTCTCAGCCAGATATTAACTGTGCTACTCAGCAATCAGCTGGAAGCCCACGTACTCTCAGACACCCCTCGAAAACTCAGCTCACAAGAAACTGGCTGAGTTGAAGTTAGAAAACTCGTTGTGGCTACAACAGAGTTCATTAAATGAGTCGCCAAAGCTCAACTTGCTGCTGGAGCTGGCTGAGTGTTGACGGGCAGCAGTTAATGAAGGCGGCTTGTGCATAATGCGGGGTCTGCCCTGTCCCCCTCTGCCCAGCAGGAGTTTTATTATATGTGTGCGTCTGAGTTTCCTGGAAGCTGGTGACAAAGAGGTTCAGTCTTCCTCAATTCTGTGACAGTCATTTGTCAGACATTTTCCTGCCTTTCAGATTGAGTTAAGATGATTCAAAAGATAGCCTAGAGTCTTTCCTGTAGTAATAAAGGGGCATTTTTCCAAGTGTACTGAGGAAGGTCAGCTCAGTTTCAGAGCTGTGTCTCCATCAGAAAAAAAAAAATGGTACAAACAAAATAAATATTAGTTGGCCGTTGTAATGAAATATGATTGCTTAAAAAGGAAGCAGAGACTGACATTGCGACTTAGAGGGTGCTGTCAAAGAATCATTACACAAAGTGTGCAAAGAACTGGGTAGGTGGCAGTCTTCCACTTAGCAGGATCATATAAAACAATTAACAAATTAATCATAAGGATTAAACTGATTAATGAGAAAATATGGTGAGTTAATGCTGTGCCTTGGAGGGACATGGTTATAGTATTATTTGGCAGAGTCAGGCCAACTCCACTAGCATTCTTTTATGAAAATGACTTGAGAGCTGGAGAGATGGCTTAGCGGTTAAGGTATTTGCCTGCAAAGCCAAAGGACTCGGGTTCGATTGCCCAGAACCCACGTAAGCCAGATGCTCCCATTCTTTCTCCCTCTATCCCCCTCTTACTATTTCTCTCTCAAATAAATTAAAAAAATGTTTCTTAAAAAAGAAAATGACTTGGGAGATGGCTTAGCAGGTAAGACTGCTCACTGCACAAGTATGAGGACCTAAGATCAATCCCAGAACCCAGGGAAAAGGCTAGGTGTGCTTTGTTTCCCACCAGAATGAGATGGTACGACTCTGTGCTGAGGGCACCCCACACCTAGGCCACAGGGCGCTGAGGGAACAAGCTGGCGCTGAGCCGGAGCCTCTTCCCTGTTGACTGGCTGTCACGATGCTGGAAGGTGCTCTGCACCCTGCGAGAGAAAGTCCATCAGCACCTCAACCCACAGTACACTCCGCAAGTGTCACACTCTGGCCATCCAGGCCAAAGGTGCCAGCCAGTGCAATGGTGGCATGTCTTTTATGGGGGAAAGTAACTGTTATGTGATTAGACTGGAGGCCCATTCCTTGGTAGGGAATTCATGCCTGGTACTGGAAACTTAATGAACAGCCTATGGCTGAAGTTCTATGGGGGAAACTACTACTGTTGCCTGGCTAAATGAATATATTATGCCCACCAAACTGCCCTATAAGTGCTTATCTTTATGCCCATATATTAATGCTACTCTCACTTTTTGTTAACGAAACTTCTCTTTGCAGGTTATGGTGGCCACTGTGGAGACTCAGAACTCACCCACATGTTGAGCAGAAATGACAGTGGTGTGTTAAGCACCAAGTGAGACATCTCTACCACACTCTCCAAGGCTCAGGGACCATTGGAGGTGGAAGGAATGAAGAGACAAGAAAGGAGAGGAGTGCTTTGTAATACTGTCTTCCAGACACAAAATGGCCTCGGTACTCATGATCTCATGTGGTTGACAGTACCTGCACAAGACCTGCATAATAGGAGGTCGAAAATGATGACATCAAAATAGAAAAGTGACTTAGCTGGAACGAAGAAGAGATTCAGTGGAGGGGGAGACGGGGAGGAGGAAAAAGGAATGTTGTGAGGATTATGAGCATCACATATTACTTACATTTGTAAAAATTGTCAATAAAAAGCTTTATTTTTTTTTTAAAAAAGCCGAGTGTGGTTGCACATGCCTAAACCTCAGGTCTTCCTCAGGTGCACAGGGTACATGCATCTGTGCACACACATTCATGTTACACACACAACAAAACTTTCTTTTTTAAAGACTTAAAAATCTTCCAGGCATTTTTAAATAGCAAAAGTTTTATTAACTTCACTCTCAGATATAATAAAGACAATACAAATAATGTTAAGAACAGTTACATGGCAAGAAATGATATAATACAGATAAAGAAAATGCAATTACAGCCTTGTAAGATTCGATCTCAGGTACCTTAGAGAGTTCCCACTCAGGCTGGTTATCCGGCCTAAGAAAGGCTGAAATTGCTATTAAGGGATTGTTCTGCATGGAAACCAAAACGACATCCAGCTTCAATAATTCGATTTTAGGGACGGCTGAGTATGATGGGTTTGTTTCCAATAGAGCACAAGGGAGTTATGGTTGGTGTCTTAATTGCTGTTTTAAGATAATGAAGGAAACTAAAAAAGAAAAAAAAAATAAACAGCTTCTTCATATTTGTCCAAAAAACACAAAGTAAGAAAAGATGACACGGCAAAGTCCAATGCGAGCTTTGCACACTGACACAAAGGGGCTTTGTTTGGGAAAACATCAGAAAGGAAGCTATTAAGCGCTGCGGTAACACCCAGAGGATTTAGGAAAAGAGCAAAGGGAAAGCCTGAGAAATGAATAGGCAGAAGTAAACACGGGCCAGATAGCGTCAAGGTGTGTCGGACAGGATGACTCCTCTCTGTCTATGCCATTGGAGAGTCTGATGACTTGGGCCACTTCATCCTCTCACACCACAGCAAGGCCAAGCATGGTTCTCAGGGAGAACGGTCTACAACAGGAGATTGTTTGCAAATGCCTTGAATGGACATTCTGGTTTACTCCCTAGGAATTTCCCCAGATCGTGATGTCAGGCAGGCTGCTGAGCTAAGAAGCTTTCTGTATACAGTGCTCTCCTCAGAACCCCCACCCCCACTATTTGAGAAACCTGCAGGAAAGAAAGCTTGTCATGAAGGCACGTGTCCCAAAGCCACAGTGTCAGAAGGCCGAGGCCTGTGCATTGACGCCCCCATTTAACACATTGGGACTGATTAGACTTTTGATTGAATTTGATTCAATTGTTTAAAGGTCTAGCAGATTCAGCGCCACCGTGTCCTTGGAAACCCAGTGTCTTTAAGCTAAATCCTCACTCTGTACACAGAGGGCGAATTGGAATGGGGCAGCTTGAGCTCATGAGTTCATGACTCGGGTTAGAGTGTTCTGCAGGTGAGATCTGTTTTCCAGGTCAGCACCCTGAGTGGCAGCTTCGATTCTACTTCAGGTGTTAGATAAGGACTCCTCAATGGCAAAGGGCCATGCCTTATTTATCTTTAAATTAGCCTACTCAGAAATTGAAAACTCTTGATGGATCAATAATAGAAGACTATTCTAATAAGAAATAGGAATCTCCTGGAATAAAATAACATGGAGGTTGTGAAACAAAACTCAGGATAAATTACATAAGAAGGCATGCTTTTTAAAAACTTTTTATTGACAAACTCCACACATATAAACAATATCCCATGATCATAATCCCTCCCACCCTCTACCTTTGTCCTTCCTCCCCATCCCATTCTGCCGAATCCCTTCTTTCCACCTAGTGTGTGTTCTATTTTGATGTTGTCATTTTCTCCCCCGCCAATTCTGCAGGTCTTATGTAGGTAGTGTCACACACTGTGAGCTCATAACTACCAAGGCCTCTTTGTGTCTGGAACACAGTGTTGCAAAGCGCTCTTCCTTTTCTTTGTCTCTTACATTTTTTTTTTTTTCTGCTACATCTTCCACAGTGGTCACTGAACCTTGGAGGGTATGATAGAGAACACATCACTGTCACTTCTTTTCAGTAGTTTGGTGGGTTTTGAGTCACCCCAGTGGTCACCATCATCTGAAAAGAGAAGCTTCTCTAACCAAAAGGGACAGTAGCATTAATATATAGGCATCAACATAAAAGTACTCATTAGTTTGGTTGGCAATAATATCCATTTAGACAGACAAAATATATCCATTTAGACAGACAACAGTAGTAGTTAGTTACCCACTAGTATGACCTCCCAAGCCATAGGCTTTTGATTAGGTTATCAGTACCAAGTAAGAATTCCCTCCCATGGAACTAGCATCAAGTGTAATCACAGAGCAGTTGTTTTTCCCCATAGCACACATGCCACCATTGTGCTATTTGTCACATTTGACCTGGCTGGCCAGTCATCAAACTTGCAGGGTCCATTAACAGTTAAGACTGTTGATGACTCCCCACCCTACCCCCACCTGCCCAAACAGGCTGTATAGGTATTTCCAGCACCATGACAGCTAGTCACAGGAAGGAGACTTCCAGCTCAGTTCCAGCTTAATTGCTCAGTGTACTGCAGCCCAAGCATGGGAAGAAACTGCTCTTCAACTTCAGCAATTTGCGAAGCCTGGTCAGGAGATGGAGGCATGCAGCTGAGCCTATGTGTGGGTGGGTGTGATTGTTTGCTTAGGGATTATAAATTGATTCAGGTTACATTGTCTCTGAATCTCTGAATGCTGTACATTATATTTCAAATGACAGAGCAATAAATATAACTCAGGAGGATATCAAATGCCAGAGTCCACCAAATCACCAACTCAGCCTGTTGAGAAGACATAAACCACTTTTTGGCTATTGCATGCACTAACCATTTTTCTATCACAGTGACAATAATTCTGAAAAAAAATCAACACAAAAGGTACATTAAAAATTTTTTTTTGATTTTCTTGGTTTTTCAAGGTAGGGTTTCACTTTAGCCCAGGATGCCCTGGCATTCACTATGTAGTCTCAGGGTGGCCTTGAACTCACAGTGAACCTCCTGTCTCTGCCTCCCATGGGTTGCAATTAATGGTGTACACCACCAAGCCTGACTCTAAAAGGTGTTTATTTTTGCTCACACTTCCAAAAGCTTGGCACATGGTTTCTTGGCCTTTGCTCTGTGGTGAAGGGTAACCTCATGCAGACAGAAGCTGCTCAGGTCATGGCAACCAGAAAGCAGAGGGAACAAGGGGCTGGAGTTTCAGTGTCCTCCTCAAGGCCATATTCCTAAGACCTATTTCCTTCCTCGAGGTTCCACCTCCTAAAGGTTCCCTCACCTCCTAAGAATACTATCAGGTGGGGTCCAAGCCTTCAATTCTTGAGCTAATGAGGTGGGGGAGAAAATCCACACCATAACATTGCACTAAAGGAGACATGGATGGGGACCATCAGGAAGCGTCCTAAAGGGAAAATGAAAACAAGGTTGGCCCTTACAGAAGCTTGAGGACTGGTTTTAACTGGGTGTTTCAAAGTAGGGGCTATGTGAGGATTTGGGTCAGGATTGTGATGTTGATGTCAAAAATGGATGCTATGAGGATTTATATTTACTTTCAAATTGACAGGATCTGGAATCACCAAGGAAAGAACCTCTGAGTATGCCTGTGAGGGTTTATCTTGATTTTGTTAACTGAGGTAGAAAACCCACCTTAACTCTGGGCAACACCACTCCATGGGCTGGGGTCCGAGAGTGTATCAAAAGGAGAGAGCTGGCTGAGCACTAACATTCGTCACTCTCCTTTGTCACTGTGGATTGAATGTGTCCAGCTGCTTCAAGGTCCTGGCACTAGGCCTTTCTAGCCATGATGGACTATAACCTGGAACTATAAGCTGAAATAAACCCTTCTTACCTTCAACTGATTTTTGTCAGGTATTCTGTCCCAGCAATGAGAAGGTCACTAATACAGGTGGAAACAACCAGAAAGGGGCTTGGAGTGAGGAGTCTGTAGTCTTGATGTTAAGGGCACATTGTTCCTTAACACTGAAAAGTGGATAGAGGTTTGAGGAAATTCTACTGATGAGCAGTCAAGTTGTTTTCTGGGCCCGAGTCTCTTGGGATAGTCACGGTACCAAGCACAGGCTCTTAGAAGAAGCCTGCGGGAGCCAAACCAGGGTTTTACAACAGAAAGAGCTTGCACTGCAGTTTTACTGTCAAGGAGACGGGAGGTAAACTCAAGTCCTCCTCCCTTATTGGTTGAAGATGAGGAGCCGTTAGAGGAAGTAAAGAGGGAGAAGCTACTTATTGCTTGGATGGTGAAAAGGAGAAGTTTTGGGGTCTTTGGGGCAAGCTTAGTCAGCCATGATGCTCCTTCATAGATCACATACTTTTTCCATGATATTTATATTTGGCTTGGTAGACTTTGAGATTATGAAATGAAAGTGTCATTGTTCAAGCTAGCACACTTCTTTTGTACATGTCCATTTAAAAAATTATTGACAATGTCTCTAATCATAGGCAATAAATCATGACAATTCCCTGCCCCCCCACTTTTCCCTTCGTAATTCCACTCTCCATCATATCCCCTCCCCCTCACAATCAGTGTCTCTTTTATTTTGATGTCATCATATTTTCCTCCTATTATGAGGGTCATGTGTAGGTAGTGTCAGTCACTGTGATGTCATGGATATCCAGGCCATTTTGTGTCTGGAAGAGTGCATTTTAAGGAGCCCTACCCTTCCTTTGGCTCTTACATTCTTTCTGCCACCTCTTCTACAATGGACTCTGAGCCTTGGAAGGTGTGATAAAGATGTTTCCATGCTGAGCACACTTCTGTCACTTTTCAGCACTATGGTGATTTTTGAGTCACCCCAGTGGTCATCACCATCTGAAGAGAAGCTTCTCTAACCAAAAGAGAGAGTAGCATTAATATATGGGTATGAACATTAACAGAAGTGCTTACCAGGCAGCTTGGTAAGCATACTATATGCATTTAGCCAGACACCAGCAGGTGTTATAGCCCTAGGGCTCATGAGCTCCCTTGTCATTGGTTTTTAGTATGGGGCATGTATTTCCTCACATGGAGTGGGCCTCCAGTCTAACTAGAGAGGGGTTGTTTCCCCCACAGCAGACATGCCACTATTACACCAATTGGCTCATTTGGCCTGGCTAGTGAACCTTAAGGCTTGCAGTGTCCACTGTTATTTATCTCCACTGATAACTTCTCTCTCTCCCATAGAGCTGCATGCAGCATAGTTTTTTTCCAGCTTTCAGTCAGCTGGTCTAAAAGGAGGAGGTGTTTAGCTCAGCTCCAGCAGGATTTCTCAGTGACCTAGCATCCCAAGTATGTGAAGTCTTCAGCAATAGGTTCTTATCATCATCTATCCCTGGTGGGAAACCAAGAGCCTTGGCAATTATTTGTAATGTTTTGGGGGCATCAGAGACTTCCCTGGCCAATAACTTACTGGAAGGTATCCCATCCCTGGCATTGAAATTTTTCTAGTAACATTCTATGGCTTCTGGGTGTGCCATGCCATTGTCCAAAAAAGTAAGTAAGACTTATTCATACAATCTTTAAATTTTGATTAACTCTCTCCCACTCTTCTTTTACTCAATCTCTTCCCCTGACCTCAATTAGGCCTTTCCACCCTCCAGAAATCTGTTCATCTACTTACATATATACAATATCATCACCTTAAGTCCTCCTGTCTCCTCCCTCCCTTATGGCCCCTTTCTAGCTTACTGGCCTCTGCTACTGAGTTTTATTGCAACTCACATACAAATTCAAACATTTGTAGCTAGGATCCATCCACATATGAGAGAGAACATGGGACACTTGGCTTTCTGGGCCTGGGTTACTCATTAAACATAATTCTTTCCAGATACATCCATTTCCCTGCAAATTTCATAATTGTTTTCTTTACTGCTGAATATAACTTCATTGTATAAATGTACCACATCTTCATTATCCACTCATCAGTTGAGGGACATCTAGGCTCATTCCATTACCTAGCTATTGTGAAGAGAGGAGCAATAAACATGGATGTGCAAGTATCTCTAAGGTAGTGAAATTAGTCCTCAGGATAAATACCTAGGAGTGGTATAGCTGGGCCATATGGTAGGTCTATTTTTGGCTGCCTCAGGAACCTCACTGATTTCCACAATGGCTGTACCAGTTTACATTCCTACCAACAGTGTAGAAGGGTTCCTTTTTTTCCACATCCTCACCAGTATTGATTGTCATTTATTTTCTTGATAATAGCCATTCTGACAGGAGTGAGATGGAATCTCAAAGCAGTTTTAATTTGCACTTTGCTGATGGATAAGGAGGCAGAACATTTTTCACGTCCATTTTTGAAAATCCAGTTTTGAGGCTACCTTGAGTGGAGTCTGAAAAACAGCTGAAGCAACCTTCGATATGGAAGGATTTTTATTCCAGATGAGTCCAGGTTCCAGTTGGTTTCAGTAAAGTTAGGCTAATGAGGACCATAGAGTAGAAAAGTCATGTTTGTGTGGATAATTACTGAGGTAGCTGGACATTTGTCTGGGTGGATGGATCTGGGTGGATAGTCAGGCATTTACATGGGTGGACAGTCAATTCTATGGATTCATTCATCTGAGTGGAGGTAAAGTTATTTGGGTGGAGAAGAGCTGATTGAGTAGGTGGACAGTAAGCTTGGAGGATGAATGGGCATTTGGACAGTGAGTTGGCTGAATGGCAGACATTTGGGTGGATGAACAGTCACCTGGTTGGACAGTCAGTTGTGTTGGTCGATTGTCAGGTGGGGGATTGCACTGTGAGTCCAATGAATGGATACATAGCTAGCTGGGTGTATTGATGCCAGGTACTTTTGGTGGTCTGAGTCTAATCTCTTTAAGGCTATATAGTTTGGGTTCTCAGGTCCTTGGCTCAATTTATATGGTAACAAATTATTAATATAAGTGTAATCATCATTTGTTACATCTTTTATCTACTCACCTTTACATCAATTGGTTTACTTCTTATAAGAACATTTGACAAGTGAAGAAAGAGGCTCAGTATGGCATTTTCTCTCTCTCTCTCCACACACACACACACACACACACACACACACACACACACACACACTTCCTCTTTCTTTAGCATGGTTTCATGTCTTCTAAGCTGGTATACAACTCATTATGTAGCAGGGCATGGCCTTGAACTCTTGACCCTCCTGCCTCCACCTCCTGAGTGCTAGAAGAATAACAGCCATGTATCAACACACCTAATTTATTCAGTGTTGGGGATGTAATCCAGGACTTTGAAAGCTAGGCAAGCTCTCTACCAACTGAGCTACATCCCCATCCCCCTAATGCCTGCTTTCTTAAGGACATATGGTGCTTCTCCTGATGGGTGTTGGGAGTAAAACTTCTGGGAGAGGTTTGAACAAAAATCAAACTTTGTGACCAGAAAGCAAACACAAAATCTCTAGAGTGAAACCAACACCTGAAAGTTATTCTATCCAGGCAATTTTCTATTGCATTAGATACACGTCTGTGTGATTATGTAACCGAAAATTGACTCTGCAAAATAGCTATAATTGTAGCATCTGACAAGTACACGACATGAGAGAATAGTGAATTCCTTTTAAATGAATCCCTTATAAAGGAGAGAAGGAAGAGCTGGAAGCACAGGACCAACTTCCAATGTTTGCTGACGTATACCCTTTGTCAATATGCTCTTACCAGCTATTCATTTTAAAAGCATCAATGTTCTTTTTTTGTTTGCCTCTTGTTTGCTGTGTGGTATAATTACAAAGTAAATTAAGTTGGGTACAACAATATGTGCTATGCTATTCATCCTAGTGTAAGGTGTACTTAGGGTTGCAAGAAATCTCCATTTTAACCCCACGATTCACTCTATTGGAACTTTCCAAAACATTATCCTTTGGGGTTAAAATTTTCCTTTCTTCTTTCAAAGTCAAATACATATTTTTTTCTTTGTGGAACATAAGAGAAAGATTGCCTGCAGCTGCTTCTGAGTTATTGGTGAATTAAATCAAAACAGCTATTTCTATTGTAAAACACTTTATTTTATAATCTCTGCAAAGCTTAGTGAATAAAAGTTACTCCAACAGAAATAATAGTTATGAAAAAGGAAAATTTATTACTATATTCAGATTATTTTGGTTTCTCAATGAAAAAAACAAGCCGAGCAACCCTATCTCATCAAGATAATAAAGCAAATAATTAATTCAGTAAATTAAGATACTTAGCCAATGTAAAAAAAAAAAGCAACAGTTTTTATTTAGTGACAAATCTTTTCTAAATGTCTCGTTTATTCCTGATCTCATGCATGCCTCATGCTGAATCTCTCCCAACACCCCAGCCAAACAAGTGCCATGAAAATACTGAAGCATAAAGTGACACAAATTAGAAAAGCAACTAAAGTTAACATTCTTAGAAAACCAATACAACTCAGCTTTACACACTCAGTTACATTTGTTGCGCACTTACTGGACGCTGTTGAGCCTGCAAAGGCCAAGAAGACTGGCAATGTTTCCTCCATGTAGACTTTACAAGTATGTCTAGTGCAGAAGAGCAAGGTCCATCAACGGAAGGATGGGTTTGGTCCTTAATTCTATGCTTGGTTCTATGAAAGATACAGTCATCCTGGAGAAGGTCAGAGGTTGGGAGCTTTCCACGACACAGTGAAGGGACAGCTGACATGGTGAAGGGAAAAGAGATGATGAATGGAACTGAGACTCTATCTTGCAACGCGGGCTTTAGAAAGGCAAAACTGCCCTAAGGCTGTGGCTGATCTAGGAAACATGGTTTTCATTTTAGAACTCTAAGAGGCCATAGAAGTAGTTAGTTGACTCATTATGTAGCTGACTCATTGGTCATCTTCAAAGCTCTCTTCTGTGTGTCTACAGGTGTACTTTTAGGTGCCTCCCACAATGGAGGAAAAATGAAGAGTGTAGAGTGAGGTAAAGGAAAAAGAAAGAAAACAGAAGAAATGTCTTCCCTCTGCTTCTTGCTTTCTCATCTCTACTGTTTTAGAACAAAGAATTCAGTTCTGAAAGTAAAGGATGAAGTTTCAACATCATTTGTCCGGGGCCTGGGGAGATGGCTCCGTGAAGTCTTGGCTGCGCAAGCATGAAGTGTTAACTTTGGATTCCCAGAACCCGCGGAAGGGCTGCGGCAGTGGTTCCCTATGACCCAAGCGCTGGGATGGTGGAAGCCGAAGAGTGTCTGGGGCTTGCTCACTGAGCCAGTGTAGCTGCCGCGGTGAGCTCTGAGTTCAGTGAGAGATTCGGTCTCAGAAACAAAACAGAAAAAGAAGGCGGAGGGCTGGGGAGTTGACTTATGAGGTAAAAGCATTTGCAGTGTAAGCATGAGGACCTGAGACCACTTGGATATGATTTCCCAGCACCTATGTGAACAGCGAGGTGAGGCCATGCATGTCTGCAACCACAGTCCCGTGGGGGCCAGAGACTGAAGAATCCATGAACTCACTAAAATGGTAAGCTCTGGGATTAGTGAGTGAATCTATGTCAAGGAAACATGTGGGTGGGCAAGAGAAAGACATCTGACTGATGGGCTCCTCTGGTCTCCGTGTTCACACATAGGTTGCACGCATCTGCACATATATCTGCATACACCATACGCGCAACGCACATACACATACACACCATACCATAATACGACACATGCAAATAATTTTTCAAAATAATGTAGAGAATGACCAAGATACCCACCATTGACCTCTCATCTCTATATGCAGGTTCGTACACATGGATGCACATCTGCAGACATCCACATATACATATACATGCATGTATATGCATCTCTCCCATATACGTGTGAAAAAAATCAGTTAGTCAATCTAAATCCTTCTTCCCCCAACCCTTGTATTTACTATTCCGTCTCCTTCTGTGCTCAGTCGAATTTGAAAAATGAAAACAATTAGATTAGTATATGGTCAAGACAAGAACTTCAGGATGTGATCAGAATTGATGAAGATTGTCATTCCAGAGATCTTGTCCATGAATTAATTTCAATGTTGAAGAAGCCAAGAGGCTCAGGCAGTTCAAGAGGCCTGGGCGTAGTCACTCCATTAGCAAGGGACTTCAAGCCAGAGATGGAGCTATGTGAGACAACGTTATTTAGAGAATGACCTTAGATGAAAGAAACTACAAAGGGAGACCTCCCACACATGTGAGTCACTAGACCTGGGGTAATCATTCATCTTGCTCAACAGCAGGAAAGAAAACCAAATAGGTGGCCTTGCTTTTTTTTCCAGAGAATAGCCTTCATTGTGACTATGTGAATAAGAGGCCTGGGGTCAGAAGACCCCTCTACTGTCAGGCAAAATTGATGTTATCAGATCCAGGTACCAAATATCTAGGATCATGGGGCAATTTATCAGGATTAGAAGAATTCTTTAATCAAACAAGAACAGATGTTTATAAGGAACCACATTCTTCAAGACCATCTTGCAGCAGGGCAACTGTTACAACCATTTGTTAACATACACAACATCTCAACCACATCTATGCCTATGATGGATGAGGACCAGTCATGCTGGGTCATGCTGTTTTATAGCAGAGTGAGACCATTCAACACTCAGGATTTTAGAGGTAAGGAACTTCAGGGCAGAGCCTATTCATATTATGTCACTGGTTTTGTTCTTGGTGCCTATAATGTTGCTAGTACTTAATAAAAATAAATATTCATGGAATTAATTAATACATGCCTAAAAACAACTTTATTATTTTTATTAGTTATGTACACAGTGTGTATACAGCCATGTTGGTACCATTGTTAGCCTCCTCCCTGTCCTCCCCACTCCGCAGGGACCCTCCTTGTTGGAGAATGTGGGTTGTGCATTGTGGGGTTAGACATCAGTTATAGGTAAGAGGCAATGTCTCTGTGCATAATGTTCCAATATGTGGCTCTAACAATCTTTCCGCCCCTTCTTCTGCAAATTTCCCTGAGCCATGTTGGGTTCGTTTTAGGTCTACTTCAGTGATGAGGTCTTGGGAGCCTCTATGTCTCTGGATCTCTGGTTTGGTAGGAGTTGAGTATTCTCTGTGTCTATCTCCTTAATCCTTCTGCTGGTACCAGGTTCACCAAGAAAGCAGCACTCTTGTTCATTTCCACAATTACTCTTGGTTTCAGCTGGGGCCCTGGTGAGGCAAGATGGGCTGATTCTCTCCTCTGGATCTGCATCCATCTGAAAAAGAGAAGCAGATTCTCCAATGGCGAGTGAAATCAGTACCAGATAAGTGACATAACCATTATTATTATAGGGAGGAATTTAATAGGTGTAGGCCCTCTTGTAGCCCATGATTGGTGGGACCTTGATAATGGAGAGCGGGCTCATTTTTTGGATATGGTTCTAACTTGTTTTCCAGTTCCAGCTATGGGTTCCATTCCACTGAGCAGATCAGTTAGCCCAATCAAGAGCATTTGGTTACCCACCAGGCTGTGTGCCACTATTGTACTTGTGTGAGCATCATGTCAGGTTTTTTGCTGCTGAGTAGCTGAGACCACGAGTTGTTTGGACAGATGTTGGTCATTTTCCCCCAGTCACTCATGTAGCACCTTTTGGCATTAGATGGGTTGTCTGGGGACTGACTCTTAGAAACAACTTTAAAAGGCATTACAGACTCAACCCACAATGCACAGAGGTTTATGGAGGGTGTTGTGATATGAATATGAAATGCCCCCCCACATGGGCTCATATGGTTGAACACGTGGTCCCAAGCTGGTAGTGCTCTTTGGGAAGATTGTAGCTTCTTTAGGAGGTGGAGTCACACTGGGGGAAGTAGGTGGCTGGGAATCGGTTTTATCTCCTGGTCCCACTTCCTCTTCCCTCTTTTCCCTGACTGAGGCTGTGCTGCGACCAGCTGGCTGCTTGTCTCTACTGCCCACCTTTCCCAGCCACGATGGAAGGTATTCCTTGGAACTGTAAGCCAAAATAAATCCTTCCTCTCTTACAGAATCAAGTCACAGTAGAAAGGTTCATAAAATGCACCAAACACAAGGAGCAGGGAAAAAGACAAGGTTCATGTCACTTGGTCAGCTTCACATGCCTTGCACAGACAGAAAAAGCCATGAGGGTCGCAGGAAGGGTAGGTCAGCAGGTCCTGGCGTTGCCAAGCTGTTCCCAGCTCGGAAATAAATCCCAAGGTAGCATCACTTTGGCAGCATAAACTGCTAAAAAAGAATATTTTGGGGGTCAGAGAGATCGCTCAGTGGTTAAAGCACTTGCCTGCAAAGTCTAATGACCTAGGTTCAGTTCCCCAGTACTCAGCTAAATCAGATGCACAAAGTGGCACATACAACTGGAATTCATTTGTAGTGGCTAGAGGCCCTGGTATACCCATTCTCATTCTCTCTCTGCCTCTCTCTTCTTTCACATACATAAAAACATTTTTTTAAAATTATTTTTTCTTTTTCTTTTTTCTTTTCTTTTCTTTTGTCTCCTTCTTCTTTTTTTTTCTTTTTAAAGGGAGTATTTCCTACTTAATATTGTGAAGTTAAGATACTACTAAAAGTCTCTGACACATGAGAGCTATTCAAGGGTTATTCCTATTGCCATCAATTCATTCCTTAAGATATAATAACACTTTGGTCCACATGTTGTATGAAAAGATCTGAAGAGGTCAATGCTAATCCATAGTTAGCATCTAAGCCAGGATTACTCCTTAGTAGGTAAGGAGAAAATATACAGCCAGACCACAAGTGGGGACCCCCAGTCATAGAAAACACGTTAATTTCCCCCATTTTAATATCCTCCCTCGTGGTGGAGACAACCTGTTCTCTAGGGGAGATTGTCTCCTTCTAGGCAGCACAGAGTCACACGAATTAGCTGAGAAGCTGTATCTGATGGTTCCCGAGCTGCCCTTCCTTCTGCTGAGCTCCTGTGAAATGGGACTCTTGGTTTCGCTTTTCTCTCTGGAGCTGCCATTCAAGTTCATGGGAATCTTCTCAATGGGATCAGACCCCTTCGGCCACACAACTCCACATCAAGTTCAGCATTTCTAAAACCTAATTGAAATTCATACTAACCCTGGGGTTTTCCTAGAGGATTAAAATACACAAAGTCTTTGTTAATGAAATGAGTAAGTAAAAATAAGATTGTCTTATGTTTCTATTGTACTAATCACAGGAAAAATCTGTTTTGCAATGTATTTCTCAGATATATGAGTCTTATTGAAATTTTCTTTCCTGTGAGACTGAAGCCTAAACTCTGCAATCTACCTTGGAAATCACATCAGCTCTTTGAGGCTGGGGGCTAGCTTGCAGAGCGCCCCTCCAGACTTAGGGTTCTGCAGAAAGATCAAGTTGGTAGGACACTGAAAATGTTGGTCAATGAGTCCGTATTTTATGTGATGTGGATGGATTATCTACTTTCAATATCAACCCAGGAATCTTCCCCCAATAATTCAGAATAGGATAAAGTCAAAGGCCATAAACATCTATTTTAATTACATATTTTATGTTAGAGAACAAATTCTTCAATAAGATAAGTACTAAATTTCATGCATGGACCCCTGCCCAAAGAGTTTTGGTTGTATTTTGGGAAATGTTTAAATTAGGTTTTAATCATTAAATGCATGAGGGTGAAATCTTACCTGCTATTTTAAATGGACTTATAGCCTTCTGTTATGCAAAAAAAAAAAAAAAAAAAAAAGTAAAACAGGTAATGTTAAAGTGAAATGTTTTGAAAGGTTATTAAGGAATGGGATTTGAAGAGCTAGGTCTAACTAACATCCTAGATAAACCATATCTTTTCTGAATGTTTGAATTCATAAATGACATTTAAAACATTCCATAGGAATGAAACCCAGAAAACAGAGAGCTTATCTCTTAATTGCACATAGGAACTGTTATAAATGAAGATTACTGGGAAGAGGCAAACCTACATAACAGTTCTTGTTTGATTTCTGCACTTGCACTTTTATTAAGCATTGTTCACCATGTGAAGATATGAATCCATTTCTTTGTATCTTTGTGCATGCATATGAGTAGTGCCATTTTAATGGTTTTTATATCTCTTTCTTATTTTCACCTGAAATTGTTAGCAAGTCACGGTGATTAATTGAGGCTGAAAAGTTAAAAGTGATCACGTGGCTCTCTACCGTCTGTCTCATGATTGTGTTGTATAAATATTCATTATTTCATTATAGATAGACTAAGAATAATGGTGATCATTCTATTGTGTGGTTTTGAATATATATATATATATGTATATATATATATATATATATATATATATATAATTTTAGATATGATCTTTTCCGCAAGGATGTTCTTTGAACAGGTCTTATTTGGGAGGACTTCACTGTGGGTGGCTTTTTTCTTTAAGTGTAAAATTAAGCTGCCAAAGCAGTAGACTGAAAACACTTGGCTTCAACACCCTATCTTAATTATACCTTGTAAATAGGGTTCAACACAGCTAATTCACATTTGACCAAAATCAATTTCAAGAATAAACATAAACTCAAACTCTGAAAGCCTCTATACGAATTGGTACTACAAGTTAAAATCCTTCCAAAACACAAATTATATATATGAATAAAGAAAAAGAAATACTTCCTATTATTTGATGTGAGAAGAACATGTCTATTTATTTTAACAGTGACCCCTACACATATAGTCTCCTTCTCTGGTTGGTGTATTTTGGTATTTTCCCATTATTTGTTAATTTATTTACTTGTTTTTTTTGGGGGGGGGTTGTATGGTCTTACTCTACCCATGTTTACTTGGAGCTCACTCTATAGCCCCAGGGTAGCATCAAAGTCATGTCAATCCTCCCACCTCAGTCTCCTGAATGCTGGGATTAAAGGCATGTGATACTACACCTAACCTCCGAGTTCATTTTAAAAGGACTTTCTTGTTGCTATCATAACATATCTAACAAAAGCAACACTCACAGTTTCAGGGTACAGTTCAGCATGGGTGCAGGAGCATGAAGCAGCCGGCCGCATCGTGTCCACAGTCAGGAAGCAGAGAGAGATGTATGCTGGGGCTCAGCTCAGTTCCTGCTTTTTATTCAGTCTAGGACCCCAGCCCAGGCGACGGTGCTGCCGGCACTCAGGACGAGACCTCCCACTTCTGTTAAGCCTTTCTGCACATGTCCGCCCAGCCACTCCCAAAGTGTATCCGTAATGATTCTCAATCTAGTCAGGTTGACAACGAGGAAGAACCATCACAAAAGGATTCCTTGTTTTAGTCTTTAAGAACGACACACTTAATAGCCTAACTATAGTTATCCTGAACCATGTCACAATGATACTTTCACAACAATCATAGCCCGGTGAGAAGTTAAGGTTCATCCTTGAGCAAATGAAATCTGTTTTCCCTCTGACACATACTTCTGGAGCTACAGAGCCCTCCACTAATCCATACCCTAGACTGACTATAAACATGAAACCAGCCTTCTCGTCCTGGGAAGTGACCGAGCATTTGCCTCTCTACCTGAGAAACAGGCTTGTGTGAGCTCTGCCCCTGCCCTCTTGCTGCTGGAGGCCTCCCAGGAGTTGGCTTAGTCTGTTGTTGAGAAATGATCCAACTTAAGGAGAGCGCTCTACCTCAAACTACTAAGGGACCCGGAGGGTGTGTTTCAATTTCATTTGTCACATTATGATAATTTGCCTGATTCTCTGCGATGAACTTGAAGAGCAAGCCTGCAGCTGCTACTCATTTGAGGCCACTGCCAGGTCTGTGAGCAGCTCTGAAGGATGTGCAGCAATCAGGGGAGAGATGAGAGAATTACAACCAGGCCCTATAAATCACAGCATCCCCAAAGTTACAAAAGCAAGCACATCTCCCACGCACCGGGAAAGAAATTGCAAGCACATACTTCATATGTGTTCTGTCCAGAAACTTGAGCTTTGTGTGACCAAAGGACACCGAAGAGGTCCTTGTCTAAGCCTTCACGAAAGGAAGAAGTTTTAGGCTCAGTACTGCATATGCTGATTCCCACTGACTTCGGGCAGGTGACAGGCCCTTCCACCCAAGCAGTCTGGGGTTTTGTCTTCTTTCTATTCTTTAATTGTGAAACACATTTTAACATCTGTGAGGCATTTGTAACCAGTGGTCAACAATAGGTTTCACGTATCTTCTGCCGCTCTTTAGCTTATGACAAACGTTGATTTGCCATGACAAATGGCACTGACTTTAGATAAGTTCCACCCATGGAAAAGTCTGCCTGATCTTCTCAGCTTGCGGCAAAGACTGTCCTACATCTTCCTGTCCCAGATAATGCTGTTAAAATAAGGGCTCAAAGGATGGTTTAGCAGTTAAGGCGCTTGCCTGCAAAGCCAAAGGACCAAGGTTCGATTCCCTAGGACCTACGTTAGCCAGATGCACAAGGGGGAGTACATATCTGGAGTTTGTTTGCAGTGGCTGGAGGCCCTGGTGTGCCGATTCTCTCTCTCTCCCTCTCTTTCTGCCCAATACATAAATAAATAACTTTTTTTAAAAAAAAATAAGGGCTCAAAAAAGTCATTTGGGGCCTGGAGAGATGGCTTAGTGGTTAAGGTGCTTACCTTCGGAACCTAAGGATCTGTGTTTGATTCCCTAGTACCCATGTAAAGCCAGATGCACAAGGTGGCACATGCATCTGGAGTCCATTTGCAGTGGCTGGAGACCCTGGCATGCCCATTCTCTCTTTCTTCTGTCTCTGTCTGCTTGCAAATAAATAAGTAAATAAAAATATATTTTAAAAAAACCTCTAAAAAATTGTTCTGTGTGTGTGTACATATTCATGTGTGTGCATGCATGTGTGTGGGGGCCAGATGAACTTCGTGTCATCCTCAGGAATGTTGTCCACTGTTTTTAGAGACAGTGTCTCTCCTTAACCTGGAACTCACCAATTAGGCTAGAGTGGCTGGCCAGTGAGCATTAGGGGTCCTCCTGTGTCCCTCTCCCCAATGCTAGAACTATAGGCATGTGCCATCATGCTCAGCATTTTTACATGTCTGCCATCATACATTTTTACCTGGGTTCAGGAGACCTAATTTAGCTCCTAATGCTGGCAAAGCAAGCACTTTATCAACTGAGCGATCTCCCCAGCCCACGAAGTTATTTTAACAGGCATAGCCACTGTCAACAGGACTAACTAAAAAGTCACTTGTGTTGTTATCAGTCTTTTGGCGAAGGTACCACAACCACATTTATATTTTTCATTACTTTTGTGAATAACAACAAATGAAGTCATGAAATACAGTTGTTAAAAGTTCTAACAGCATCTGCTCTCTGTATGTTTTCCATCTAACCTACATTGTGGTGTTAGAGTGAAAAGCTAATCAAATTGGGTCATGTGGTAGAAGCAAGATGCCTCTCACAACGTAGTACAGCAGTTTTCTTTTTTGTATTAGTTTTTATGCTACTTGTATCCCAAATGTGTCAAGGCTTTTAATGTAGTTATATGTAATCAGATGTAGTTACAGAAATGGAGGTCACAGCAGAGGAGAAAAGGGGAAATACAAATAAATCTCAGAGAACAACACTGACATGGAAATAGTGATCACTAAAGCTAAGTAACAAAAAGCAGGGAAAGACATTTGAGACTCGTGTGTGTGTGTGTGTGTGTGTGTGTGTGTGTGCGTGTGCGTGTGCGTGTGCGTGTGTGTTGCGGCAGTCAAATGCTACTGGTGATAAGCCTTTTCATGTGAAGATATGAAGTCCCGAAAGGTTAAGCTAAGAGGTGAGGAGAACCAGAAGACTAGGTAGAACCCTTAACCCAGGGATGGAAGATGACCAAGACCTGGCATCATGTGACAGACTCTCCCGCTGGAAGTGTGAGGAGGGCAGCACTTTGGACACCTGAAGCAGTAGTCAAGGCTGGAGGGAGCTGTAAGTTCATGTTAACACTGCGTCCCTTGGGTGAGAACTAAGTCATACATTAGGCACAAAGCACTAATTATTCATTACTGCCATATATATTTTAATGTTATTATTTGAGGGGCATGTACGTGTGGGTGGTACATGCCCATATGTGTGTACATGCATGCACCCCATATGCATGCTTGCAGAGGCCAGAGAAGGATGTTGCGAGGCCTTCTCTATCACTCTTCCACCTTATTTTCTTGAGGTAGAGCCTCTCGCTGACCATGGAGCTCTCAGCATTCTGGTTACATTGGCTGATCCTCCGGTTTCCTCCCTTCCCTCAGCTCAGGAGTTACAGGCCTATGCAACCATGCTTGGCTTTTGACAACTGTGCTGGGCTTTGAACTCAGCTTCTAAGTTTGCACAGCAAGTGCTCTTAGGCACTGAGCTGCCTCTCCAGCACCATTCATATGTACACGGCTTCCCTGGTTTGCCGAAGGAGACTTTGTCCCTTGCTTTCTGCTTCTCCCATTGCTTGCAGGTCCTCCATACTGGGTTAGTGGTTTCAACTTCACTCATCTCTTCTTCCAATTCGGCTTCAGATGGAAAAAAAGAAAAGCCAACACAGAAAACTGCCAGCTCACAAGTTAGGGAAGATTGCAAGGGATGCTTACCCTTTGAAGTCCCCCCCCCCATGACATGAACATTTTGGGGTTGCAAGTAGCTAGCTTAATCTCTTGAACATTTGGGTATGCTATCAGTAAATTCCCCTTGCCTTAAGAGCAATGTGTTTACTATCTGATCTCGATTCCCCCAGTCTCCTTACCTGTGAATAAACAGCCAAACTCTTCGTGTTAACTTCAGAGGTCTTTCTTCTGTGGTTACAAGGTTGTAATTTCCAAGAACCCTGAACTAAATATGAACCTACGGTGAAAAGTTGTCATTTTTAATTATTCAGGACATGTTATGCAAAATGTATAATAATGTGTATGTAAAGCCCCAAATGCATGTGTTAAATTACAGAAATCTTGTTTTTTCTATGTAACTGCACTTACATACATACACAATAAAGATGTATGTATATAATTATATACATATATTCTCAAATATATATAAACTAAAACCTAACTATTTTTCTTTTATTTCCAATCCACTGGACAAGCCAATCATATGGAAAAGAATCCTGGCCAGGAAATAGTCAGTCACAGCATTTTTGCTAATAATGCCAAATGTTCTTGCCCAGGGGAGGGAAGAATGCTTTCCAGACATAAATCTTTCCACACAGTGCAGCTGAAATGATTCCTTTTGTGACATGATCATACCAAAAAGGAAGAAGGAGCCCATTTTCTCCCAGTTTGACAAAACAAAGGGGCAACTTCTTTCATATTTTTAAAGTAGTCCGTCCCAGGCAGCCACGGCTATCTCAATGGTGGGGAGGAATTGTACGTGAGAGCTGTGATTTCTAACAGGCACTGCCAGGGTTGAAAATAGAAGGGCTCTCAGGTTTCTAGAGCTGGGTGAGTAAGGAGGACTGACTTGTCACAGACACTGACTGTATCTCTGCCATTTCCAGAGGAGAGGGGTAGGGCTAGGGTGAATTTGTAGATTATAAGTCACAGGGTTCCATTTGGAGTCTTTTCTTCTCAAAGAAGTATTTTATGATTTAGTTGAGCGAGACAAAGAGGGAGAGAGAGAGAGATAGGGAGATTGAGAGTACGTGCTTGCCACGGCCTCCCGCCACTGCAAAGAAACTCTAAATGCACGTGCAGCTTTGTGCATACAGCTTCCTGGAGAATCAAACCTGGGTCACTAAGCTGTGCAAGTAAGTGCCTTTAACTGCCGAGCTCTCTGTCCAGCCCCCATTGGGAATATTTTATCTGAACTTAATCGAACACGTGCAACATAGGCCTATGGCTCTGTCTTTCATTGTATGACAACGTGTAACTCAGGGCTTACTCTGCCAACCTCTGACCCCAGGTTCGTTTCTAGAGTCTGCTTTCAGTGCACAGGGAAGATGGCAGATGGCATGGCGTTTACTTTTAGGGGTGACAATTTCTGCAGTCAAGGATTTCATACCATTCAGAGATTAGTGACCAAATTTTTTTATTATTATATGCTTTGATTCTGGCCACACTGAAACCTTGACTGAGTTATGCATGCTTCTCAGAGTTCAAAGCTAAAGTTCTGGCCACTGGATGCTGACAGAATGGTCACTGGAGTGCTGAGAGAAATGACCATTCAGTGGGGAAGTAGAGGAGGGAACAGTGGTCCCTCCTTTCAACTCAGGATGTGAGGACCCAATTGTGGAGCAAAAGTTGAGTAGACAATGGAAATATTACTCTTGGTGAGGGGCAAACATTAGGGTGTGTCAGGCAGTTTGGGCCCAGGTGGGCACCTCTACCTCTGGGGTGAAGGAGAACAGATCCCTTGGGTTGTCTGTCCAACTTCTCCCATTTTCTATGTCTTTCATCTCAAAGGTCGGCAGGACCTCTCCTTTGTGCCCTTGTAGAACATCCCACCACAGAAGGGCTTTCAGTTCTTGTCACATGCACACATCTGTATTGGAGAAAGCATCTGCTGGATCCAACCGGAAGCTCACTACATGACAACACATCTTCAATGCTCTTTCCACAGTGCCAAGCAAAGGACTCTGTATACAGAGGAAGGGCAAAACCAAAAATAATTCCCCACACAGAGAGAATGGGAAAACAGAAACTCAAGGTGAGAAAAAAAGTTTTCAATGTATCAAAAGAATGAAAACAACTGAAAATATCTTTTGACCCAAGGTGTCTGAAGTTAACACGAAGAGCAGAGGACCAGAATCATAGCATGGCTCAGTGTATATTTCTTTTTGACCAGTTATGTATTTTCTCTGCAACATCACACATCTCACACATAGCTTTTGTAAATATGGTTCAGAGACTATCCTTTTGAATTCTAGTGAAGTATGGAGATATGTGGTGATTCTATACACAGAGAGTATTTTATAAAGTGGACATGATGATGTATCCCACTAATCCCAACACTGGTGAGTTCCGGGCCAACCTCATTACATAGTGAGAATTCTTACGGTACAAAATACAATGATCTAATCAGGAAATATCAGCATCATAGAATATATTGCTCCATTCATGATCCCCCTAATATATAATCTATAACATCTTATATCAATTAACTCAAAAGTTTCCTTTAAAGGAATTACCTCTTGGTATAAATTAATGATAGTCTTATTAACTTGATTGGATTGAGAAGCACCTAAGAGATTTGTAAAGCACATCCCTGTTTGCCTGTGAGAATGCTTATAGGGGCACTTAACTAAGGGTTTGGGAAGACCAAGCCTGAATGTTGGTAGTACCATCTCATAGGTTGCTGTTCTGTAAGGAGTGAAAGGGGAAGATGACAGAAGCCGGCTGCGGTTGTTTGATTCAGGTGTCCCCCATAAACTTAGGTATTCTGAATGTTAGCCTCCTCAGCTGATGGTGATTGGAAGTTGAAGCTTCCTGGAGGCAGTGTGTTGTTGGGGGTGGGCTTAGGGGTGTTATAGCCAGTTTTCCCATGCCAGTGTTTGGCACACTCTCCTTCTGCTGTTGTCCAACTGATGTTAACAAGGGGATGATGTCCACCTTCTGCTCATGCCATGGTTTCCCCCTGCCATCATGGAGCTTCCCCTCGAGTCTGTAAGTCAAGATAAACCTTTGTTTTCCCACAAGCTGCTCTTGTTTGCGTGATTTCTGCCAGCAATGTGAACCTGACTGCAATAGTATTGTTAGTACCAGGAATGGGGTCATTTGATGCTAGACACCTGACCATGTGGCTTTAGCCTTTTGGAGCTGATTTTCAAGAGGAATGGAGGATTTGAAACCTTGGCCTGAGAGACGCCTTGTAGCACTGTAAGTACAGCTTGATGGACTATTCTGGTCAGATTTGAAAAACATAAATGTAGTAAGAACTATAGACTGTGAGGTTTGGGTTATGAGCATGAGAAAGAGTTTTGCCTGGATTGGGCTAGAATCAGTTTGTATGAGAGGCTTGCTGTTCTGCCCTTGTCCTGAGAATTTGTGTAGGGTTTCTTTGTGTAGAAATGGACTGGCATGAGTAGAAGGATGTGGCACAGAAATGAAATCTTTGGGCTGAAACTTCTGCCCATTCAGCTACAATTGTATGAGATTACAACCTTTGAGATTGGGCTCAATGACCTACACTGGGGCAACAGGAAGAATGTAGACCCTTTTGAAGGGGCCTGAGTGCTCAAGGAGTGACTTTTCTTCAAAGTCTACTTTTTGGCCCCTGAATTAACAAATTAGTACCCTATCTGGTATATGGAGTATAAGAAATGCAGGAAAGAGAGGATCATTGGTTTGCAACACAGTCTTGTGTTTTGGAAGTGGCCATCAGCAGTGTGAAGCAGGTTTGCTTGATGTCTGCATGGATACTCCATGGGACCATAAGGATGAATTGTGGGTTGCAGTGGAGACCCAGTAGAGATGCTGGGACCACGAGATGGCTGTCAAGGAGAGCTTCTGGCCCCAGATGAAGTTTCCCAGGACTGTGAGTAGCCTAGCTGAAGGGGCAGAATTGGAACTCCAGAGTAACGCCAAATAATTGGTGGTTAGAATTATTGGACTTGGAGACTTGTCACTGGTTAAAATTGTTGGTCTTGGAGCTACAGAGTTTGATATTTGCCCTAGTTGTTTTAAATCTTGTATTGATTGAATGTTTCTTTGCTATGTACAATGCCATCTTTTGCAGTGTGAGTGTTTATTCTGTGCCATTATGGGTATTATGGCTGTTCAAAGACTTTGGATTACAGGAATGTTTGAACATCATTAGGATTGATTAAAACTATGGGGACTCTTAAGGCAGTACTAAGTACACTGCATTTTACATCATGGATGGTTATCAGTTTGTGGAGAGCCAGGGGTGGAATGTGGCGATTTGATTCAGGTGTCCCCCACAAATTTAGCTATTCTGAATGCTAGTCTCCCCAGCTGATTGTGATTGGAGGCGGTGTGTTGTTGGGAGTGGGCATATGGGTGTTATGGCCACTTTTCTTATGCCAGTGTTTGACACACTCTCTTATTGCTATTGTCCACCTGATGTTGGCAAGGGGGTGATGTCTATCCTCTGCTTATGTGGTCATTTTCCTCTGCCATTGTGGAGCTTCCCCTCATGTTTGTAAGCCAAAGTAAACCTTTTTTCCCCACAAGCTGCTCTTGGTTGGGTGATTTCTGTCAGCAATGACCTGACTGCAACATCTGCTAACTCAGGCCTTCTCTTTACCATAAGCATTTTGCTTACTTCCTGGTCCTCATAATGTGAACTGCTCTTCTCCACCATGCTATTCCCACTGTGATCAACAGAACCCTCTGAATCTGTGAGCTGCAACAAGTCATTTCTTCCTTTAAGTGGCTTTTCTCAGGCAGTCATCCAATGATGAAACATCTGATTAACACAAAGACCAAATCTAAGTAACAAACTCTATTTAGTTGCCATGTCTTTACTTTCACCTAGGACTGGTCCTCAGTCTATTTCATTTCTCCACTTCCTCTTTTTCTTTCTTTTGTTTAAAAAGCATTTTATTTTATATTCATCTATTTGAGGGAGGAAGAGGCACACATACACACACATACACACACACACACACACACAGAGAGAGAGAGAGAGAGAGAGAGAGAGAGAGAGGGAATGAATGGGCACACTAGGACCTCTACTCACTACAAAAGAACTCCAGACACATGTGCCACCTTATACATTTGGCTTATGTGGGTCCTTGGGAACCAAACCTGGGCCCTTTGGTTTTGCAGGTGAGTGCCTTAACCGCTAAGTCATCTCTCCTGCCTTAATTCTTTTTAAATTAATTATTTGAGAGAGAGAGCGAGACAGAGAGAGAGAGAATGGGTGCACCAGGGCTTCCTTCTCTGCGAAAGAACTCCAGACACAGGTGTCACTTTGTGCATCTGGCTTATAAGGGTCCTGGAGAATCGAACCTGGGTCCTTTTGCTTTGCAGGCAAGTGCCTTAACTGCTAAGCCATCTCTCCAGCCCTATTTTTTTAAAAAATATTTTATTTATTTATTTGAGAGAGAGAGAGAGAGAGAGCATGTGTACATACACTCCAAGGCCTCCTGCCACTGCAAACTAATTCCAGATGCATGCACCACTTTGTGTATCTGGCTTCCTGTGGGTGCTAGAGAATCAAACCTGGGCTGTTAGGCTTTACAAACAAGTGTGTTTAGCCACTTATCCATCTCTCAAGTCCCATTTCTCTAACTCTGTAGACAAATTTTGATCCAAGGCCATAGAAAATTCAGATCTTCCATGGTAGCTATTGAATGACCTATCAAACATTTATCTAAACAAAAGTTACCTTTGGTCTTGTCATCTTGGGGAAAATGCTTCATGACTGGTAGGAAGTGTTCTGAGGAGTTCAATGTGCAGATTTGCCCTGCCAGTTTCTTTTGTTTAGGCAGTGTTGATGCATAATGGGTAATATTGAGTGTCCCACTAAATGAGAATGAAGTAGTCCCTTCCACACATACATGCAATTTCTTCCTCCTTTAAAAGTTGTGTAAGGAGCTGGAGAGATGGCTTAGTGCCTAGAGGCACATGCTTGTAAAGCCTACCAGCCTGGGTTCAATTCCCCAGTACCTATGTAAAGCTGAATGCAGAAAATGATGCGTGCATATGGAGTTTGTTTTCAGCTGCAAGAGTCTCTGCAGTGCCCATATACAGTGTCTCTCAAATAAATAAATAAAATATTTTTAAAAAGTTGTTTGAGGGCTGGAGAGATGGCTTAGCAGTTAAGCGCTTGCCTGTGAAGCCTAAGGACCCCGGTTCGAGGCTTGATTCCCCAGGACCCACGTTAGCCAGATGCACAAGGGGCACACGTGTCTGGAGTTCGTTTGCAGTGGCTGGAGGCCCTGGTGTGCCCATTCTTTCTCTCTTTCTCTTCCTCCTTCTCTCTCAGTCTGTCACTGTCAAAATAAATAAATAAAAATAAATTTAAAAAAAAAGTTGTTTGAGGGTTTCATGGGCTGAATTAAAGAGGGATGAAGTTTATTGTCATGCCGTTGAGAACGATAATGTGCTTCTCTCATGTAGACTTAACATATAATGGAACCAGGACTTACTCACTGCTCAGCTTTTGTTGATGACCAAGTGAACAAGAATGGGCCTCCCTCTCCAGCCCTCTCTCCGGAACTGAGGCAACGAAGGCTGGAGAGGGCAGCCAAGATCAGGTGGTTCAGCAGGGGTTAACTTTGACCATGGGATGATCAGGGAAGCTTCTTCAAATGCATTCTTTCTACAGGAGCAGAGGCAGGGTGGAGGGGGTGGTATTTTCTAAGACCATTCAGGGTGTTTGTGAGCTCAGGCCATTTGGATGAAGAAATACTGATTTTGTAATCTCATTTTACACTCTGCACAAGGGTAGTTAGAACCTCCTTGCTGGCCTGGATATTTTGGGGGAACTGGTGAAACAATGAACTGAGGGTTCCTGATGTGCTCTCAGTCTTATTGAAAGCCTGGGGTAGAGAGATTTCCCTAGCTGGGTTGTGAGGGAAAATAACAAGTAGGCGTTGCATACCTGTTTTGAGCTAGTAACAGTCATCTTATTTCATCCCCCCTCTTTCTTTCTCTCTTCCTTCCTTCCTTCCTTCCTTCCTTCCTTCCTTCCTTCCTTTCTTTCTTTTTTTCTTTCTTTTTCTGCATTTTATTGCTAAGCCATGCTCCCATTCCCTCACTGGGGATTCTAGACAGGTGCTCTTACCACTAAACCATATATCAGTTCCTGACTGGAAGGTCAAGGTAGGCATTCTACCACTAAGCAATGTTCTCAGTCCTGCTGAGCTATGCCCATAGTCCCTCACTGGTAGATTCTACATAGGCAGTCTACTGCTGAGCTCTATCTCCAGCCCTCTTTTAAACTGTTATCTTGAAATAAGAGTTTCACTAAGTTACTCAGGCTAGCCTTGAACTCACTCGACACCCCAGGCAGGTTTGGAACTTTCAACCCTCCTGCTTTGAGCCTCCTTGGTAGCTGGGATTATAAGCCTGGCTTTTAAATCCTAACCCAAGTTTAGGAAGTACACTTCTTCAATTCCTTCGTTTCTTTCATTAATTAAACAAATATTTAGTGAGTATTTAGCAGGTACCTTCCATGATGTAAAGAGCTAGAAATTCAAAGTTTCCTGCCCTTTTGACATTCCTGTACTGTTCTTGTGTGCGTCACCTTTATTACTTTAATCAAATTTCAATCCATTTGAAACCATCAAACATTTCTATAATAAATTAATGGATTGGAAGTTAATGAATAAAACTCATAAGGGGGTAGGGTGGAAAGGGAAAAGGAGTGAATCAATTTTCCTTGCATTTTCACCTTGGGCCTCACCATGTGAAGCAAATCCAGCTTCAGTGGTGTCCTAGCCTCTCCCAGTGACCTTCCAGTCATGTCTGGCACCCGATAATGTTGGCTCTGAACACTGTTCTCCATCAAACTGCAGTGAACTTTATTTCAAGATCAGCCTGTCTATTGTGCAGGACTGATCTCCTTCCAGACTTCAGATGGGAAATGTCAGCCCTCCTGTCAGCATCTCTAACATTTAAATTCTTGGGATACCGGACACTGGCCAAGGGAGCAGGCAGGACAGACTGTGTGCACATCTCCCTCTGCACCCTGGCAAGGGATGGAGAGGCTCTCCTCTACCCTTTCTGATCACAAAATAGGGCCAGCAAAGAAAGAATTACAGCCATTTCCCTGATGAAGGGTTATAATACGTGAGAAAGATTTATTTAACTGTTTGTCAACTGACAAGCCTGAGAAAGAATTTTTTTCCATCCCAGATGTCAGAACGAAGCAGGCATTCTGGGCTTTGTGGAGAGATGCTGTACATTAGCGTCTTCATAAAGCTGATTCCAAAGCTGCCAGTAGGACTGTCTTAATTACTTGTCTTATGGCTGTGACAAAATGCCCGACAAAAGCAAGCCAAGGAAGGAAGGAAGGAGAAGCTTATTCCAACCTATGTGAAACCCATCCTGGTGGGGAAGGCAGGGCGGTGGGAGCAGGAGGCAGCTGGTCACCTTGCGTCTGCATTTAGGAAGCAGAAAGCCATCAGTGGCGGCACTCAGCTTGGAATGGCACCACCCACATTCAGAGTGTGTCTTCTTACTTCAATTAACCTCAGCTAGAAATTTCCTCATGGACAAGAACAGGTTTGTCTCCTAGGTCAGTCTAGATCTTGCCAGATAACAATATGAGACATCGCACCAACCAAGGCCACGTTCACCCAAATGGCTGTGTCTTTGAATGTCCTCCACATGGTTCTCTAAGGAGCAAGGGCACCTGGTGAGTTGTCACATAGGCATCTCTTTGAGACCTATGGCTGGCTGAGAATGCATTTCTGCATCAGTCCGTCCGTCAGCCTGGCTCTATGGCATCATGGAATAAATGTCTCCTGTGTGATGGTCCTTCCTGGTCATCATTTCTCCATGTGTGAACTCGTCCTGGGATTTCGCATGCCCTGCTGCTCCTTAGCTGACTCATAAGGAATCTTCTAGGTAGTTTGCTATGCCCTGAGGATTTATCTCAAGTCTGGCCAGCAGGCTGGAATGAATGCTTTGATCTGATGAGTAGGCCTTGCTGTCATATTAGAGTGCTAAAATTAAGCTTGGTGACAGATTACAGGAGCTGAAGGATTCGTCCTGCTGACTTGGGGCTGTTGAGAGAGAGAGAGAGAGATACAGACAGGCAGGAGACAGCTGAAGCAGGACTCAGGGCAAGATGCCCTTTCAGAAGTGTCCATCCTGGCCTTAGGAAGGGTTCAGAAGGGGATGGTGGCAACCTGAATATGTGGCATTATGAAAAGCCAGTGAGCAGGAGGCAGCTGCTTTCTCAGGAGACTGGAACCTGAAGAGATTGTCGAAGAGATACTGTATTTGTCACAGCAAGAATAATCAGTATGTTGGCATTTAGACTTCAGTGACAGGGATGAAAATGAGATTCTGTGAAAGACGCATCAGAGTCAATAGTCAGGGCCTTGACTGCAGCAGCAAGGATGAAACATCCAAACAGAGACGATTCTCTGAAGAAAGCGAGACTGCTAATCGTCTCCAACTGAGTATGTGCCTGTTGCGGGGAGTTGGTGCTCTGCAGAAAGTAGGGTGTACTCTGTCTTCATTGTGCTGACTTGGAATAACTGGGGCTCCCTGGGGAGAGCTGTGGAGAGAGTCATAGAGGTTACGTGTAGATTACTGCCTGGGGTGGGGTTAGCGGGGGCCCCTGGCTTTGTATGTCCCTTAGATCCAACACAAGCAGTTGTTCTTTGTTTTGCTTTGTATTTTACAACATAACATGACTCAATGTGACCTTCTCACGTTGTATGACCGTTCCATGTGATAGAGTGCTCCAGGAGGAGTGAGAGAGCTTGCAAGAGGTTTGTACTTGGTGACACATCTCAGGGAAGCTCTATTAAATAAAAATAGGGGTGGGAGCCACGGCTTGCTTGAGGCCAGCCTTCCTGTGGCGTCTGTATTTCTGTTTATTAACATGCTGGGAGCTGGTGCATGTGTAACAAATGGGGTGCTTTGTTATTTGCATGTCAGCAAGAGAATAACCAGCCCATCAGGGCACTGGAGAGCGTCAACTCACCAACATGCCAGTAACTCTTCCATCTCCAAGGCAAGGGCAAGGCGAAATCCAAGAGTAGCATCTAGTTGTCCACAGCAGGCCCTAATAAGGCAGGGAGGGCAAGGAGCTCTGTCCCCTATTAAGTAGGGGGTAAACACATGTGTTAGGCAAATTATCCAAATCCAAATATGAAGGGCAACCTGACTCCTTGTTCTCACCTATCAAGAAAACTGGATTTTCCTTGACTTGATCTTATTTCCTGTATGAGTAATGTGTGCAGAGACCTGCATTCAGAGGGCACCTGCTCTCTCCAATATCATGATCACACTAAAAAGCATTAAGTGGGAATAGAACCTCTGTCAGGGGCCAGAAAGATCCCATCTGAGAAGAAAATAAATCCCTAATAGAAGAGTTCCCTGAGGCTGCTGGGAGCAGGAAGTGGCACTGAAGCACAGGTCTCTTGTATAATGCCTGACTCTATCTTCATGGGCCACCACTCACACATGCACCACACACACACACACACACACACACACACAGAGTTGTCCATTCTAAAATGGTTTGAATGCTTGTGGAGAGAGTGGGAAGTCACATGTAGAGCCCCAGGATCTCATTTCCCATGCTACCTTTAAAGGTTGTGTGAGGGTCAGTTACAAAAAAAAACCCAAAAAACAAAACAAAGCTTACCACAGGACAGAGCACATCTGTGTGGAGCTTTGAGAAGGAGAGCGGCAAGCTCATCAGCAGACAGCCATGCGGATGGGATGCAGCCTTTAAGGAAGAAGTGGCAGCATGCCAGCGCCTGGAGGAACAAATGATGTCTTTTAGGACAGAGAAGCCCAGCGCAGCGTTAATGGTTTATGGAAAGGCCACTATGCCAGGAATGGCTATTGTCCAAATGGGATTCAATTTAGCAGTGAGGCAGTAACTAAATGCTACAGTCATTTTTGAACATAAACTTTAATATACATATATTCTGAGATAAGATCATTATCCCAAAACCTTGTTAGAAAACTGTACCGCACGATCGCAAAGGAAGATAGTATTTTCATTATTTTAAATGAGTTTTCAGTTGCTGTTCAGACTTCTCTTTCCCAATCGCTTCCTTTCATCTTCTGCAACTCCTGGCTTATCTATAATTCCGTATGCACCAGGCATCTTGAGACCTATATTAAGAGGCTACCTGTTTGATTCAACTCAGAAGCTGGTCATGGACATTAAGTAGTATTAAACCTAATATCACTTCTTTAAAGTGATAATAAACTCACTTTTATAGAAAAATAGAATCCTAATAAAAAGAAAACTCCTCTCTGAAGGCAGCTGACATTTCTGGCTCTTGTTTGACCTCTGGGGAGATCTCTTATTGGCAGTTGCAAAACTATGCCAGAGACAACAGAAATCCTGCATATATTAAAATGTGTTTCTCAAAGAAAAGCCTTTAACCTGTTCATTAGTTTTTGCCTTTTTTGGTTCTTTTTGGTATTTATTTAGGCTACTTAGAGAAAATAGAGCTTCCCCCACCTGTAAGCCCACAATTTAAGACTCTTTTGGGGATAAGAGCTGGGTGGAGGGCTCAGTGGATAAAGGCCTGGTGTGAGGGCCACAGTCCAGGTTTGCATTGCCCTCATAAGGCCCGACACTGTAGCACAAGCTGCTGGAGGCAGAATAGCCCAGAAAACCTGCAAGTTAACATAGCTGTGAGTGAGAGACCTTGCCTCCAACAAGGTAGGAAGGAAGAGGCATGACACCCGACCTTGTCCTTTCCCTATGACCTCCACACATGTACCATGACAGACCTGTGCCCACATTCACACATGCATACACATACACACATACAGAGAGAAAGAGAGAGGGAGACCTTTGCTATAAAATGCTAAATAAGGTATGGAGAGATGGCTTAGCAGTTAAGGCACTTGCCTGAGACCCTGACAACCCAGGTTCAATTCCCCATAGCCCGCGTAAGCCTCATGTACATGGTGGCGCTTGGTTCTGGAGTTCATTTGCAGTGGCTAAAGGCCCCAGAATGCCCATTCTCAATCTCTCTCTCATAAATAAGCAAATAAAAATAAAATGCTAAATAAGAACAAAAATGAAAAACTAGATCTTCCAGAAGCTTCCAACATTTTTGGCATATTATAATACAGATGTGGAGTCATTCACATTGTGTTCCTATTTTATACCTCTGTCTGCCCCACCCACCATGTATAGATGCTCTCCTGGGCAAAAGTAGAGCTATAACGTACCTCAGACGTGACGGAGCCTAGACTGGCTATGCTCTCATGATATCAAGAACACGAGAGATTGGGCGCTACCTGGTGTGAATCCCAGCACTGGGAAGGCTGAGGCTGAGGGTTGTGGGACAGAGGCCAGCCTTAGCTATATAGTAAGGCACTGCCTCAAACAAACAAACAATATTAATAGGAATTAATAAAACCCCAAAGGCTACAGCAGCTGCTTATTGACTCAACAAGCATTGTCAATTCCGATAAGTAGGCTGCCAGAGTACCTTTGTCACAGCCAAGTTTTGCTATTCCACATCATTAAGAAGGACTTCACTAGTAACATGGATAAGTCAGAACTTTGATATTTACACTTGCGCACTAAGTCCCACCCACATATGAAAGGTATCTTTGAGAGTTACAAAACCCGTTGAGTAAAATTCTTCAAGCAGTAGACCACAAGCCACCAAGAGTCTTGCTGTCATAGCGGCCCTATGGTGACCCCACTTTTTTCTTTAAAGAATTGGCTTCTATTCCCTACCTTTCCATCACTATGACAAATACTTAGCAGAGGCAGCTGAAGGGAGGACAGATGTACGTTGGCTGGTGGTTTCTGTCTGTCACACGGGGAAGGATGGCAGGGTTCACAGCAGTGGGAATGTGAGGCAATAGTTCCTCACATCTTTGTAGGTCAGGAAACACAGAGCCTGGGCCAAAACTGAGGCCAGCATCATCTGTAAGGCATTCCCCTAATGGCTTACTTCTTTGAGCAAAGCCCCATGTCCAAAAAGCTCCAGAATCTCCCCAAAACAGTGCCACCATTTGTGGACCACACATGGGTCTGTGAGGGACATTTCACATTCAAACCGTGATATGGCTGTATAGAGGATGGACTTTAAATGCCAAATCCATCAAGCCACACCCTTGGTGAACAGAGCTTCCTCAGAGCCAACAACGAGTGGAAGGGAGGGTTTTCTCTTTCCTCTCAGGACCCCTGGGTCCAGTCTGTCCTCTCTCATTCTCAGTTGCCTGTAGTTTCCACCCCATGCGTCTCAGGAAGTGCCTCAGGCTCTGCATCTGCTCTGACCTAATTTTCCCATCAAAACGGCCTTGCTTTCTGGTCCACTCTCTTAGAACTGTGCGCTCCACTAGGGATAATCTGATCAAGTAAATCTAGTTGTTGTGGACCACAGTGTGTGGGTAAGAGCGCACATGCAGAAGTCTTGAGAAACACTAAGTCTGTTAAGCTCCCAGATTCAATTTACATGTTAGCAAATGTCCACAGTGCCCGAATACAAAAGAGAGAATAACTGGGAAAGGCATAGTATCAGGATTGGTAGAGGACACTTGGTGAAGAAGATCCCTTCCATCTTATGTTGGCTTTGAAAGCAATATCGGGTCTGCCATGCTGTGCAATGCGATGATGCCAAACCCAAATATGCTACTGACTTGAGCTTCATGACCATTGATGGAACATTTTGAATCTTCTGTCTGGCAGCGATCTCAGAGGTGGCTGGGAGACAGCATGTACAATAGGCCCGTAGTCTAAAAGAGTGTATGTTAATACACTGTGACACATTCCTAACATCCACACCATCCCTCATGCTCCTACCTCAGCACCCAGCTATGAGTAGCATTGAAACACCAGAGCTTCTTCTGTCTCCTCTGGGTGAAATTAAGAAACGTCAACCTAGATCAACTGGCTTTTCCATCTTATTTCCACCATTTACCAGTTGGAAGAGTTGGGACAGCTAACTTGACCTCTCTTATTTTTCGAGTCTATAAAACAGGGACAATAATACCGTGTTAGCTTTCTGTCACTACAACAAGCTCCTGAGACGATCAACTTATTAGAGGAAATGTTTCCATTGGCTCACAGTTGAGCGGTCTTAGCCCATGATCAGCTGGGCCCACTGCTTCTGATCCTGGGGTACAGCAGAACTTCATGTGAGAGCATAAGGAACCTCATGGCCAAAATACTGTGGTCTCACTGTCCCTTCAAAGACACATCTCCAGTGACATCGCTTCTTTCCACTAGGCTTGACCAGCTAAAGGTTCCATCACTTCGGGGACTGGAGACATGGCTCAGCACTTAAAGGCACTTGCTGGAAAGCCTGATGGCCAGAGATCAAGTACCCACCAACCACATAAAGCCTGATGCAAAGTGGCATGTGCATCCGTGATCTCGGTGCTCCTGTAGCCATGGGAGGTGAAGCTGGGGCAATTGAGAAATGGGCCACGCAGCTGGACTGGCGTACAGAAAGTGGTAAAGCAAAACGGTCAGATGGACCCAGGATCAAGCAAAGCAGGAGAGAATAAACACGCTGGGGTTGTCCTCAGTCCTCCATATGTGTGCTATGGAACACACACCTCCATACACTCACACATCTACACATCATACACACACGCACACACACACACACACATTAAAAGCAGGAAAGGTTACATCACTTACCAACAGTGCTTTGCTGGAGATCAGGCATTTGACACGTGGGCCATGGTGAGGGTGGGCAGCAGAGCTGAGAGGATTGAATGGGATCACATGGGTAATAAGCCTGTCAGAATTGAGGCCTTGGGAGGTTAGGTGAGTAACTCCAGCTCTGAGTCAGCAGACAGCAGTTTACAAATTACAGCTGATTAGGCAGTTAAACCTCAGCAAAGTCCATTTGCCATCCACACACTTTCCAGAGAGACAAGACATGCTTCACTCTATGGCCATTCTCAGTCCCCTGGAGAGACAGCAGCACGAGGTCGTCAATGCCTAACAAATTATGTCCGACACTAGCATGGAAATTTTATGACAATTGTTACTGTGCTGGAAGTTGAGATGAGATGACCAAATACCTAATTTTCATGTTTCAACTTCCATGTACCACGTTATTATCTTTAAATAGAAGGTAATGGGCAAGTACTCCCATGTCTTTCCTTTCCTGGTGGTCTGTTCAGAACTCTATCTTCAGCTGTCTAGAAAATTCTGCTTTCAGATATTAAGGGCCAAAGTTTCAATTGGCCTCTTTCCCTATCCTCCTGTTATTTACAGGTGCTGATGCTGAGTGCAAAAATTCCAATTTACTAGTGTAATTACCCAATTTATATGCACAAAGGTGGGCTGCCACTCACAAAAATTAATGCTGCCCTAAATAGCAGGCAAGACCAGCTCAGATGTGATTCTCACTTAACACAGTAAGACCTGCTTGGGAACTCCACCGGCTGAATGATTTTAGCTATTTCACATATTAATTTTACATAGTGCCTTGATGGGCAGGGATCCTAACCCAGAGCCCACAGGGAACTCTGAGTTTGAAATTGTCGTGTAGCGGACAGCTTCTATGAAGTCTTCTGGAGGGCGACTGGATGGTGCTGGAAGTTTTGCATAGTGCATGATGGATGGAGTCCCCAGGCCAGGACACAAGTGAGGGGGCCTGCGCCAGGGAAGTAAAAGGATGTGAGTGTGAGCACAGCCGGCAGATCAGTGAAGAACACATTTGTTGGGAAGCGGGTACATAAATAAGGTGTCTAGGAAAGAAAGTTGGTACTGGCTTAATATTTGTGCTGAGATGACAGTAAAAGTCTCATGCTGCCTAAGACTATACTCCTGCGGGGAGGAGGGTGGCTGGAGAGATGGCTTTGAGGTTAAAATTCTTGCTTATAAAGCCTGATGACCCAGGTTCAATTCCCCAGTACCCATGTAAAATCAGACACACAAAGTGGCACTTAAGTCTGGAATTTGTTTGTAGGGGCATGAGGCCCTGGTGTGCTCACACACCTTTCTCCCTCTCTCAAACAAATAAATAAATAAAAATATTTTTAAAAGAAAAGAATCCAGGGCACCAGGAATGGAGGGCAGGTGATTCAGAGGTGCTTGCCAAGGGGGGAGGGGGATGAAGTTCAATAAGAACATGGCCTTCGCCTTCGCTATCATAAACCACATCTTGTTCACTTTTGTACTCCCTGTAGCAGCTGTTTATGTATGTAGTGGTGCGTGTGTGTGTGTGTGTGTGTGTGTGTGTGTGCATGTGCATTTCTTTTGTGGGTATGCATGCATGTATAGAGACAAAGGAAAAAAGGACAACCTTAGTTTTGTTCCTCAGGTACCAGCCATTTCTTTTTGTGACAAGGTCTCTCATTGGCCTGGAGCTCACCAAAAAGATTAGTTTAGCTGGCCTACAAGTCCCGGGGGTTCCACCTGTCTCTGACTTCCTAATACTGGGATTATAAGCATGCACCACCATGCCCAACTTTTTCACGTGGGCTCTGGGGATTGAACTCAGGTCCTCGTGCTTGTGAGGAAAACACTTTATATTAAGCTACTTCCCCTACAACCCTGTAGGACTTTTACATTGTGTTCTAATCTGAGTGTGTAGATCCTCAATAGAAACTTTGGTTGATAATTGGCTGTCACTGGAACATTTAAACCACAGAATCACAAGGCAAAGCAGACCCAAGATGGCTAGCTAGGGTTTGAGTGTTGAGCAATGTTAACTAAATAAGATGTCTGGTTATTACAGATAGGTCCAAAGTTGGAATCTCTGTACTTGGGAGACAAGCAGGAGAATAAAGCATTTCTGGCCAGCCTGGTCTACATAGAAAGATGCAAGACAGTGTCTAAAAACAAACAAGTAAAAAATCAAATGGGTTTAGAAAGAGGTTATGCAAATATAGCATGTTCCAAAGAATGCTTTCTCTGATAATTTCTTATGTTTCCTACTTGATCTGTTTGTCTGGAATGCTGGTCTACCCTGGTTCCCTCTGGTACTCAAACAGCAAGAGAACGTGGAGCTCCAGGTCTCTGCACTTAGAAGAGATTGACCCTGGTGAAGGCACCATGAGGCCCTATAAAGCAAGACCTGCTTTAAAAAAAATTATTGAGAACTTTAATATATGAACGTACTGCAAGCGGTTCATATTACCACTGGGTTCACCTCTTTTGCCTCACCTCCTCTGCCCCTGTCCCACTGAAGGAGGGCAGCAGAAATCCACCTGCGCTGTGCTCGCCGCTGCCTGTGATGACAGCAGTGACAGGCAGCCAACCCAATGACGACTGCACAGTCTTGAAATGACACAACTCTCTGAGCTCCCATCTATCAAAAGTCGCTTGATATCACAGCATGTTTCTATCTTTGGGCCTGGCAAGGTTTTGAAGCTCTCAAAATGCCTTGCTGTTAGGTAGGTGGGACTCAGAGAGTGAAGCTCTTAGTGGTCTGTAGAGGACGTGTCCCCTTTCCTTTTTGCTCCTGGCTCTTCACTCTCTTCTGTGCTTTTGATTCACTGCATGTGGCCTCAGGACCTCTCATCTACTCAACAATTTGTATAAAGTTGGCATCCAATGATTAATGACCACCCTGTCAAATTCCAGGAGACAATATGAAAATCCCTCTAATACCAATACCATATTTAAAAGCCTAGTTTCACGATAAAAATGTGTGGCTTTTTATTTTTCTTTTGATTTGTCTTTAATTTTTTGTATCTATTTAGATTTTTTAACTGCTTTTTTTTCTTTTCAAGGTAGGGTCTTACTCTAGCCCAGGCTGACCTGGAATTCACTATGTATTCTCAGGTTGGCCTCAAACTCACAGTAGTCCTCCTACTTCTGCCTCCAGAGTGCTGGGATTGCAGGCGTGCACCACCTGCTTTCTTTTTGTTAAATATTTTATTTATTTATTTACTTATTTGAGAGGGAGAGATAGAGAGGCAGACAGAGAGAGACAGAATGGGCAAGCCAGGGTCTCCAGCCATTACAAACAAACTCCAGATGCATATACCACCTTGAACATCTGATTAAGTGGGTACTGAGAAATAAAATCTGGGTCCTTAGGCTTCACAAGCAAGTGCCTTAACCACTAAGCCATCTCTCTAGCAAGCACTGCCCCAAAAATTTAAATTTATTTATTTGAGAGAGAAAGAAGAAAGAGAGAATGGGCATGCCAGGGCCTCAAGCCATTGCAAATGAACTCCAGACTCATGTGCCACCTTGTGCATCCTGCTTTATATGGGTGCTAGGTAATCAAACTCAGGTCCTTTGGCTTTGCCAGCAAGCATCTTAACTGCTAAATCATCTCTCCAGTCCTTCAACTGCTTCCTTTTTGGATTTTCCTCATCTCTCCCCCACCCTTCCTCCCCTTCCTCCTCTTCCTTCTACTCCTCCTCCTCTTCTTCCTCTCTCTCTCTCTCTCTCTCTCTCTGGGCTCCTTTAAGAAGGATAACATGTTAATGGGAGGGGGAGGCAATAGAAAGTCAGAATGTGCCCCTTTTCTCTGGCCACATAAGATTAGCAACTTGACTGCCTGGGCTAGAAGCAGGCTCCCACTCTGGCCTGTTTGTCTTCACTGGTCACACTGGAGAAATGATCTCTTTACCACTTTCCTGATAGAGAGAGTGAATTCCAAACCAAGGGCCAATACTCTGAAGGTTATGGGAAAAAGAAATGCTTTAGTATCCACAGATAACCCTTTCTTGCTACAGCAAAAATGTGACTATTAAAGAAAAATTGATGTGCCAATATTTCTTTACAGGGAGGCAGTAGAAATGACAAGGTGCCTCATACAAAGACTCCCAAACCACTGGAGATGTCCTGAATCACTGTGAATGCTGTGTGAGCCACAGAGTAAACGGATGGTGTGGACGAGCTCGCTCACAGTCAGGGACTGGGAGAAGTTTGAGCAGAGGAGCCCCCAGCTGGCATAGGGTTCCATCTTACCTTAGAATAGCTAGCAATTAAAAAAGAAAAAAGAAAAACTAACAGTGTTGACAAGGAGGGCAGGGGCTAATACCTTGCTGGTGGGAATGTCAATTAGTGCAGTCACTATGCAATCAATATGCAGGTTCCTCAAAAAACTAAAAACTCCCATGTACTCTGACTATAGCACTCCTGGGTATATACCAGAAGCGATCTTAAGTCACTCTGTCACAGAGATACCTGCACATCCATGTTTAGTGCACTATTCACAATAGCCAAAGTTCTGGAATCAGCCTAGTTGTCCATCAATAGATGAATGCATATAAAAAGGCAAAAATGGGGAGATGACTCAGCGGTTAAAGCCGCTTGTTTGCAAAGCCTGCGGGCCTGGGTTTAGCCCCCCCAGTGCTCACATGAAGATGGATGCTCAATGTGCCACATGTGTCTGGAGTTCCTTTCCAGTGGCAAGAGGCCCAGGCACACCCATTTTCTCAGTCTTTCTCTCTCTCACATACATACATGAATAAATGAAGAAAGAAAAAATATTTTGAACAAAATTAATGAAATCTTGCCATTTGCTGAAAAATAGAATGGAGCTGGATGGAGCACCGTCTACTGAGTGAAATAAGCAGGTCACACGCAAACAAGTGTCGCATGTGCTCTTTCATTTATGAATGGAAGAAAGGAAGGGGGAGGGGCAAAGGGAGGGAAGGAAAGAAAAAGCCAACCTGGAAGTAAAAGGTAAAATAATGACTGGAAGTAGCACATTGAACCCCAGTTGGTAATGTTAATAGAAACTACTTAACGATAGCAGAGAGAGATGACGCCCTCTCAGGACATTCACTGGTTTACTTGGCTTTAAAGTGTGGGACAGTCTGAAATACTTGGCCTTTGCCCTGGTTCCTGCCAGTTCCTGAAGCCCTGGGGATTTCTTGAGCTTCTTCTTCTTTTTTTAAGTCATGAGGCACCTCTTTGACCACACCATGGCTCATGCTAATGGATGACTTAGGAGGAGGCTGCTAGGTAGTAAGTTGGGACAGGTCAGCAGAAGAGCAAAGTAATTAGAAAGTAGGAACTTTAAGCTCTGCTGGGTAAGAGCCCAGGTGGGGCTAGAGATGGAGTTCTGTGAGAAACAAAATTCTGCTTCGCTTGGACGAGGTGGGAGAGCCGCTGACCAGGGCAGAGCTCCACACGCCCGCCCGCAGCCGGCCCTGTTGGGCTCTTCACCTGCTGTGGACCAGGGTTCTTTAGCGTGGGTTCTGTGCGCAGCCCACGGGAGAAGGCAGAACATCCCTGATTTGTGAATGAGCTGCGACAGCAGGATATGGAATCCACCCAGGGAGGTTGTGGGAACCCCAGTGGCATCTGAAAAGTAGCAATCTTGTGGGACTGAGCCCTTAACCTGCGAGCCTCATAATTTCCAAGAAGATAGCCCCAGAATTGACTGAACTGTGGGGCCCCAGGGGCAACTCAGTGGCGAGTCACTTGGTGTGTGGGGATAGGCAGAAACACGGACCTGGTCACAGAGTGCTGTTCCCCGTCGAGTGTGAGAACAGAGACAAGAAGTCTTTTCCTTTGCGCAAGTGCTCAACAGTGGAGTAAAAACAGGAACGAGGGAAACAACTTCATTTCACCCGAGTTAATAAAATCCAGCCCAGTCAGGAGCTCTCATTTCTTCAGAACTGGTAGAAGCCAAAACACACAGCTCTCACCTCGAAGGGAATAAGAGATTGTTCACTTTGGAGCCAAACATGAGTGACCATAGCCTTGGAACACAGACTGAGGTATCCCAAATTCCATGTTCCAACATGGTAACAGTTTAATGAAGTTTTTTTTTTTTTTTTTTTTTTTTTTTTTTTTTTTACAAAATCTGAATAAAGAAAGTCAGAAAGTCAGAAAGTCAGAAATTAAAGCACTTCAAATGCAGTGGTGGAAACAGCCCTCAGGTAGGCAGGCAGGTTACAGCCGAGTAGGGAGACCTCTGCTATCTGCTTCTGATAGATACTGGGTGACCACATTCTTGGTCCCTAGTAGTCACAGAGGTGGGCAGCACATGGCCTCTTGAGGGGCTGAGAAAGCCCCAGCTAAATTGGCTCTGGACCTGGGACACTCCAGCCGACCCCCCCTCACCCCGTCACTGAAGCTGTCACCCTCTTTGACTGCTTGGCCACTTTCCAGGATTTTTGGTTAGTCCATAGCCTCTAACAATCAGCATGTGTAAATGTAGTTGATGTGGGGGATTTGTGACTGGGAAAGTGTCAGATCTCGAATGTTCACACTATCTTTTCCTTTCCTGTCTGCTCATCTCATCCTTTGTCTCCCCTTCTTGTCTCATTTATTTCTACCAAACACCATGCCCTTCCTAGGTCGAGAAGTGAACCTCAGAGGACCAAGCCGGGTTCAAGTCACTGCACATGGATAGCCAGCAGGTAAGTGGCCCGTGGGGGCAGGCGATGAGAATGAGGGCTTGGCCAGGGTGAGGGGCCAGCAGCTTCATGATGCATGTGGCACAGGCTGTGACTGAGGCAGATGCAGTGAGGCAAGCCAGTCCCTCAGGGTCCCTGTGTGTGAGGGAGGCCAACAAAAACAACCAGGAGAGAAAAGAGCAATGTTTAGTATCCCCAAAGGCTAAAGCTCAAGCCTTGGCGGCTGGATGAGTTTGGGTGGCTCGGGAAGGTCTTATCTGAAACAGCCCTTAGAGGAATGCTGGCAGCTACTTAAAGGGGCATTTACTTAAAGGGACAGTAACCCTCACAAGCACAGGAGGTTATCCCTGCTTAGTGACTGTTGGGAGGGTTGAGGGTCTCCTCTGCGGAACAAGTCGACAAACTAGATTTGGTTTTGCTTTTTTTTTTTAAATGTATTTTTTAAATATAAGCCAAGAAGCAGTATTGCTTGCAGATTACTTATAATGCTCTGGAGAACTATTATTTAATGTTCTCTGATAAACCTTACAGATTCTTAATTGAGTTCACAACTTGTCCAGAAACTTTTGATATAAGATCTCACTGTGTAGCCAAGACTGGCCTTGAATTCACCATCCACTTGCCTTAGCTTACCCAGAGGCTGACATCAGAGACCTCGGCTACCACATCAGTTACTTATTCATTTCTTAGATCCTACAGAATGAGGTCATCGCTTGACATGTTCAAAAACCTAAGAGTAGCTGGGCATGGTGGCACACACTTTTAATCCCAGCATCGGGGAAGCAGAGGTAGGAGGATCGCTGTGAGCTCAAGGCCAACCTTGGACTATAGAGTGAGTTCCAGGTCAGCCTGGGCTAGAGTGAGACCCTACCTTTAAACAACAACAACAACAAAACCCCCAAAAGCTAGTTAGTAAGGGCAGGTACCAAGCAATTGGAAAAAAAATGTTCACAGTGCAGTTTGAGGCAGTTTAGAGTTCACAGGGCACCCCCCCCCCCCAGGTAAAGTAATGAAGGAGAGAAATGTTCTTGAGCCTGTAAGGGAGCTCTGGCTTCTTGTTATCTTTTTTTCCCTAAAGGAGCTCTCTCCCCAGATGTCTTTTTCCTTACACCCAACTCCTTCCCTAGATCTCTCCTTCCTAAAGGAGCTCTCTCCCCAGATGTCTTTTTCCTTACACCCAAGTCCCTCCCTAGATCTCTTCCCTCCTGTAAGAACATCAGCACCTCCTGTTTGCAGGAGCTTCCTCCTTCCTTCCTTTTGAATACATGTTTGCTCTGATTCGCTTTCAAACTTTTCCTGCCTTTTCATTCTTTTATTGGGAAGAAAAAAAATACCTGACCCTTTCATGGTAGCTAACCTATTTTTATTGGCATGACAATATTTCAATTTTGTATTTTTGTTTTGGACATTAGAGATATGCATACACTACCTTTCTCTTTGGTGGTAATGGACTTACATGCTTTTTTTTTTTTTTTTTAACTAATCACAAGTGTTACCTATAAGGGTGAAGACATTAGGGATATTTGTAGACAGAGTCTCTCAGTTTTGGTTTATTTGTGGTTTGGTTTGGTTTGTACCACTGGGGCTTGAACCCAGGGTTTATGCATGTTGGGCAAGCACCCTCTATCACTGAACTTTATGCCCAGCACTCTTTTTAGTTTTTCATTTTGAGACAGTTTGTCAGTGTTTTGGAAGAACAGAGGCAGGAAACACATTTCCACACTGTCACCCTCAGCAGTCTAAGGAGATCGCAGAAACTTTTAGGGACCGTGATTCAGTACAAACCAACAGTTGTGGCTTTGATGTAGAAAAGAATGTTCAAGAATAGTCAGTTTATTAAATAGAATTGGAATTTTGTAAGGATATTTTAATATCATCTTAAGCACTAGGGTTAAGAGAGAGAGATGCTCAGAAGAAAGTAAGATACTCCCCAAACCACAGATGTGGGCCTCTCTGAGAGAGAATTGTAGCAAGGAACCTAAGTGTGGGTGTGGGCTTTTCCAGAGAGAATCACACACACTGCGTTGCCCTACCATAGTCCTACACAGGATTTTGGTGGGGGTTGAAGTTACTATCTTTAAAGAGGTGCTAAGGAATCTAAATAAAATCGCAGGATGGTTCCTGGGGGGCACCTGACAGGATTCCAATTGATAAGATTCCTAGGATGCAGAAAGGCTGGGTATCTTTATCATAAACAAAATCAACAGCCTTACTTGAAGTTCTCCAACAGCGACTGGAGAAAGGAATGAGGCCCTTGTCAAGGTCATATACATACAGGCTTTAAGCCAGGGTCATAGCTACTTTATCATAAAATATCAGTATAGGAAAGGAATATTCTATGCCATCAACCTTTAGAGCAAGCGTAGCTAATTGTGCTGGAATTCATCATTCTCGGCTGGTGAGAGGCTTCGATCAGACTCCGGGGTGAGGGGACAAGCCCATGTCCTCACCAGGCTTCCTGGCTGTGTGGCCTCAGGTCTTCCACACTCACCCAGGCTTTCCTGGACTCTCTCTACAGTCCAGGCGGGCCTCGAGCTCTCCGTGCTTCTGCCTCAGCTTCCTACATGGCTGGGATGACAGGTCTGCATTAACAGGATTTCTTGTAAGTACTCGGGCTTAGAATTCACTTTCCCCTGGAGGGAAGCACAACAGAGAAAGTTCCACTTTCTTCCTTTTGTGACTGCAAATACACACACAACCCTAAACAGCACCCTCAACACAGGAGTCATTTTGAGCTCTTGAATATATAAGTCAGTCCCTTAGATGACACAGCACTTACACTTCCCATGCTGCTGATGAGGAAAGAGGCTCAAACACTTGGATTTGTCTAGGATCCTGAATTCAGCCTCCCTAGAATAGAAGCCCAAGCCCACTCAGTCACACCACAGGGTCCTGTGACACACAGCTGCCTTTAAGTGTATTTTGGGGGCAGCCACTCCCAATCCTTCTGGCCCTACCTTGGCCCTATTTCTTTCAAAACTGTTTGCCACTCATGGAGTGACTCCTCATTCTTGAATGTGAATTCCTGTCAGGGTTGCTGCTTGATTTTATTGAGGCCAGCTTTGTCCTCCTAGACCTAGCATTGAACTTAACGCTGAGATTTGACCTTAAAAATGAGGAAGAAGAAGAAAGGCAGGGGAAGAAATTGTTCTTTCCTTTAGAATGTGTAAGAATTGTTATAAAATGAGTATGGGCACACCAAGGCCTCTTGCTGCTACAAGTAGACTCCAGATGCATGTGCCCCTTTGTGCATCTGGCTGTACATGGGTATTGAGGAACGAAACTCAGGCCATCAGGCTTTGCGAACAAGTACCCTTAAACTCTGAGCCATCTCCCCAGCCCAAACATTTAAAAAAACATGTATTTATTTATTTAAGAGAGAGAGAGACTGAATATTCCAAGGCTTCCTGCCACTGCAAACAAACTCCAGACACATGTGCGACCTTGTGCATCTGGCTTTACATGGGTATTGAGGAATGAAACTCATGCCATTAGGCTTTGCAAGCAAGTACCCTTAAACTCTGAGCTATCTCTCCAGGCCAAACATTTAAAAACATGTGTTAATTTATTTATTTATGAGAGAGAGAGGAAGCGAGAGAAAAAAAGACTGGATATTCCAGGGCTTCCTGCCACTGCAAACAAACTCCAGACACATGTGCTACCATGTGCATCTGGCTTTATGTGGGTACTGGGGAATCAAATTGAACCCGGGTCATCAGGCTTTGCAATGAATGTCTTTAACCACTGAGCCATCTCTCTATACCAGAATATTTTTTACATTCTGTATTAGTCTGAAATTTACTTATCCATTGAAAAACTAATGACTGTTGTGACAGGGACACAGGCAGAACTGAAGTGAGTATTTTTATTTAAGTGGATAGCATCCAGTGGTTGTAAATACAATTGGCAATCCATGTTGCATTTGCAGAAATCTGCAAGGGACATTTCCACCTCTTCATGTTTCAAATGTTCCTCTTGCTGATGCTATAGGTCTTCTGGTGAGGAAAGTCAAAGAGACCACGCACAGGACGTTTGAACACTGCCATCCATTCGCATTACTGCACTTAGGGGGACTTGGGGAATCAGATGGTCTTCATTTGCTGGCTCTCTTGGTAGAGGGCTGTGTAAAACTGCCAAATGTTTTGAAGGCAGTATTAAGAGATTAGTAACCTAAAACTTGGAATGCCATAGAGCTAACTGTGTCTTTAGATAGGGTGAGGAAAAGAGGCTAGTTAGATAATTGGGTTTGCATCGGTTAAAATAATGTTATTAGGGTTGGATCAAATGCTGTGAGGGAAAGGCTGAGTAATATTAGGTAAATTCTCCTCTCAGAGACTAATGTTTTGAAAAGTGCATATTTATTTTCTAACTGTCATCTATGTTCATTGTGAAAATGGAAATAAAGAACATAAAGATATTAGGAGACCTACTGGTAAGCTGGATATGGTGGTGCACACCTATAATCTCAGCATATGGGAGGTGGAGGCAGGAAGATCAGGAGTTTGAGGCCAGACTGGGCTACATAAGACCCTATCTCAGAGAAAAGGGGTGGGAGAGAGGTAAGGGAAAAGGAAGAGAGAGAGAGATTTATAATCTAACCACCTTGGGGAATGCTACAGAAACACACACCCATCTATACAAGGCAATTGCATTGACGTTCTGTTAACACTATACTATAATTGTCCCTTTCCACTTAATGTTTTTATCTTGAGCACTTAGTATGATATTAGCCATACAAAAATATGATTTTTGAAAACTTAATGAATTCTTATCTTTTGGATATCCAAAAATTAACACTAACAATACTCCACTGTATGTCAGTCTGAGTTTCCAGATTTACTGAGGGTGAACAACTCTCTTTTGAAAAAAAATATTTTTATTTATTTGAAAGGAGAAATAGAGAAAGAGAGAGAGAGGGAGGGAGAGAATGGGTACACCAGGGCCTCTAGTTGCTGCAAATGAACTCCAGATGCCTGAATCCGTGGACTACTTTGCACATCTGGCTTTATGTGGGTACTGGGCAACCAAACCTGTGTTGTTAGGCTTTGCAGACAAGTGCCTTAACCACTGACACAAAGGATGACAAACTCTCAGTGAACAAGGTCATTGCATTCGTTATTGTTTAGATCTGTACATGGCCGTGTGTAGATAGGTGGACAGTTATTTTCTTGGAATCCTGTCTGGTGGATGAATCATGGGATCAAGGATTGGCCTATTTATTGGTTGGCAGACACATATCTTTCTGGAAAAACCTAACAGATAACTCGTAAGGTCAAGGATTAAAGCATCTTTCCAATCTCATTTGTATCCTAGGTCAGGTTTTCAAGGTCATCTTCACTCAGAGCTGGTGGAATGCAGCCAGTCTTCTTTGGCAAATGTGGACTGTCATCATGGGCTCTGCCAGTTTCTGATGGTACCTTCCCAATTGGCAGACGCAAGCCTGTGTGAGTGTGGCAGCAATGGGTCTCATCCAGGGAGGATTTTACCTCCACCTGCCCCAGGCTCATTAAGGACCCTGCAGGAAGGACCATCCACCCACAATGCACTCCTGTGGGCAGAGAGAACAATGATGGCCTCTGAGATGCTGGCGGATGGGCTGCCTCATGCAGACGCTGTGTCTTTCTCACGGAACTCACCAGCTGCCCCTGGATGTCTCATTGCCCCTCACATATCCTTGTCTGAATGGGGTGGGGCTGCAGAATGACAAATGTGACTGGATGAAGTAATTAATCTCTAAAAAAGTAAGGACTACTGAGGGAAGTGTCCAGAAAAGATGCTATGTTTTATTTTTGGTGAAACATGAATGGGTTTCGGTTGTGCTGCTCCACATAGCCGGGCTCCACCACCCGTGAACTTAATCAAGTTAGTATCTAAGCACTAATTTAGATAATATGCTCCTTTAGGAAGATAAGGCCTGGGATGCATCCTTGTAGTGGAGGGAACTTGGTTTTCTTCTAATTTTCTTTTTTTTTTAAGTGTATGTATAGGTGTGTGTGTGTGTGTGTGTGTGTGTGTGTGCTTATATGTGGCCACCAGGCCAGAAGACAGCCATGGTTGTCATCTTGGGAATAGCATCCAACTCCTTTTATGGGTATGTGGTTGAAGTATCACTTTAGTCCAGGTTGACCTGGAATTCACTGTGTAGTCCCAAGCTGGCCTCAAACTCATGGCAGTCCTCTTACCTTTGCCTCCCAAGTGCTGGGATTAAAGGCATCCACAACACCCAGCTTCTGCCACTATTTTGAGACATGGTTTCTCATTGTTCTGGAGCTCACCTCTTAGACTATGCTGGCTGGCCAGTGAGCCCTAAGATCTGTCTCTGCCTCACCAGCACTGACTGGGATTAGAATCAGATGCCACAATGTCTGGCATTTTACATAGATACACACACACACACACACACACAGAGAGAGAGAGAGAGAGAGAGAGAGAGAGAGAGAGAGACCAGGTTGGTTTAAAGTTCAAGGGAAAGTAGTGGGGCCTGGCATGGTTGGTTACTTTGCACATGCATCTACTTTCTTCTTGGCCACACTGTTTTCAGTTATGACTCAGTTCTCAGGCAGGAAAGAGTTACACTGGCTCCCCAGGCGTCCCTCAAACCACAGCTCCGCTCTGGTGCAGCTGAGGCTGGGCCTGTGTTCAAGGAGCTGTTGGCTAGGAAGTGAATATTTCTGGGGGTGACATAGTTGGAGATGTCCATGATTATTTTTATTTGAAAATCATGCATTAAATAATAATTCTGATTGCACTGGAAACTTTTAAAAGAAGGTACTGTTTCACCTCTACGAGATGGAACATGCCCAGAAGTACATCTCCTTTCTCAGTGATGGGTCATATTGGAAAATAACAGATTTTGGCTATGGGTTTTTGCAGGGACAGCTGGGGTCACCTTTTGTTTTCTGTCCTAGAGTCTAACACTTGGATAAAGCCCAGAACTTGTATATTCATGGGAAAGGGTTTAAAAATAACAAACATGGCACTCGAACTTGCACTAGAAAAAAGATCCAAAAAGCGGTGCTTCACTAACTAATTTTGACTATCTGGCCCCTGGCACCGGGCTCAGACTCCAGCAGCCACTTCTCCTCTGTCCAATGTGTGGCTACCCCAATTCAAGTGAGAACCAGTGGTCTAGCATCTGCCTGTCCCAGGTCATCTTCTTGTGAAACATCATATAGGATCCTCTTGCCCAATACCATTGAATTAAAAAGCTGTGGTGGCCCATGAGAGCTCTTTCTCCATTGCTTTTAGGAAGTGAAAGAATGTACCACCCAGGACCAGCATCTCTCCTTTGTTCTTTAAGTTCCGGTCAGCAAAGAGGGAGTGGGCTCTCTGAGGCATTGCAGGCAGAAGTTGACATATGTAACACTCTCTGTAATAGGAAAAAAAAAAAATGAACAACAGCCTAAATGTCAATAGTCAAGGAATACATGATTCCTATCTATATTAGAGAGCACTTGGTAAATGGTAGATCAGTGCAGACCAATGTAGAAAGGTCACCGAGGTGTGAATTTTGGGGATGACAAATGATAAGAATGGGTTGAAATGGATGGCACGACAGCATCTATCACATGTAAATGAAATCTGCCCAGCCCATACATGTACTGATGGTGTGTGTGTGCATGTATGAGTGTGCACGTTTAATATAAAGGTATGATGAAGACAGGCTCAAAGTTCATCAAAGAAACTGAGAGGCTGCCGAGAGCTCAGCACTCAAGGAGTTCTATAACACGCCCTCCCTCCAAGGCTCAGGGAACATTGAGGAAGAGGGGGTGGAAAGAATGTAAGAGCCATAGGGTGGGAAGGAGTATTCTGAGACATTGCCCCCCCCCACACAGAGACTGGTACTTTCACGACCCCACAGTGAATACTGATAACCCCAAAAAGACCCTCAGTGGAATGGGGGTGGGGGAGAGGGAACGTAAGAGTTTGCCCAGATGGGAATAAGAAGAGTGTGCAATATGTCCTACAACAAAGTTCTCGATTAAAATAAATTATAAGAAGAAATTTTGAAAAAAAAGAGAAAAAAAGAAAAGAGGATCTGGGACCTGGGCATGGTGGTTCATAGCTATAATCCCAGTAGTCAGGGGGTCAAGCCGGGAAGCTTTTGAATTTGAGCATGGGCTACATAGTAGAGAATTGCAAGCAGTCCTGGGCACTGGGTGAGACCCTTTTAAAATAAGAAAAAAAAGCAAACAAAATCAAGGAAGGGAGGGAAGAGTAAAATGTCTGGAAAAGTCTGGAACAAATTGATGTGGTGTGTACTTTTTGAAAGAAAATTAAGACTCTTGAGGGTATATGCTTATTGCTTCTATGTTCCCTTTATTCATTATTCCTCCCTCCTTTTTTCTTTCTTTTCCTCCCTCCTATTCTTTCCCCTCCTCTCTCTCAGTCCTGTGGTTGTTACTCAGGCATTTACCCCCTTGTTATACATTACACAGCCGTCTAGGAGCAGGGTGCGCACCAGCATCCGGCCACACTGTCGTGGGCACTGCTAACTGGCTGAGACACTCTCTCGCACTCCCCCTCTGACAGAGTTCCCATCCAGTGTTTGCTGGACCCTTAATCACAGACATTCCTTTTGTCAGGCTGAAGCTTTCCCATTTCTGCTGGAATTAATATATATATATATATATATATATATATATATATATATGTATATATATATATTTTTTTTTTTTTTGTTTTCTGGTATTGCCCTCCAGTTGAGCATTTTGGAAATTCAAAGAATACAGTCAACATTTCCTGTGGCCTGACAGCCAGGGGCAGACCTGTTTTACATGCTGCCTGCTTCCCCCTGGACCCTGGGTGGGAGAAAGGTTTTTAGCTTCCAGTTCTTTACACTATTGGGTCATGGTGGTCCTTACCAGTGAGCCACGAGCACTCACGGACAGGACCTGTCCACGTCTAATCAACAGGATTATATGAGGGGGTCCCTCTCAGGGAAATTTAAGAGTTACTTTCCCTTGTAAACGGGGTTGGCCCAGGGAAAGTGTCCACAATGAACAGGAGCTGTCAAACTGCTCTGTGCACAGTGAATTCTCTCAGGGTCATTGCAGCCCAACACATAGCTGAAAACTTAGAAATGTTGCAGCTCAAACTCACCATTCTTACCTACACTCAGAGGGGCCAGCCTCTCAATGGGTTACGTTAACTGTCCAACAACATTCATTTATACACATGGAAGCAGCTGTCTTAGTTTTCCTACAAGTCAGCAGCCTGCAGGATCTGATTACCTGAGTCAAATTGAACACCACACTTAAAACGCGATGAGCCCTGGATGAGAGAAACTAGCCACCGAAGATCGCAGCTGAGGGGTGAGGGCGAGAAAGATGACTCATTTCAGAACTGTTCATGGAGAAGTACCCCAGCTTCGTATTTCACATTTGGCACTGTTTGGTTCCTCACGTCAAATAAGGAAGTTAGTCTCAACCCCATGTCCACCAATTGAGCCCCAAGAAAATACCACCGTGAGAGCTGGCATCAAGTTGTAGAAAACTTTTGATTCTTGGGTAATTTCCCAGCATTTGAAAAATGTAATTCTTAGGTGATTTCCATCCACACACAGGGTGCAAAGCATATGCTGAACAGAACACAGAAAACAACTGGAGCCCCCGGAATAAAGCATCTGCTGTCGCAGGCTTTCAGCCTCAGGCTTGGAGACCCACCCCTGCCACGCCCTCTGAACCCGCAGCAGGTCTTCATGCCTCCAGGTGAAGCCCCATCCTCCTGGCATCCGGGCTGGGCACCATCTCCTTTTTCCTGCTGTACATGAAGGCCACCTCCAACTGGACAGTGTGATTAAGCACTCCAGTCCAAGTAGAAGGGTTCTCCAAGGGCCTTGCCTCCCTTCCTCCCTCCTCGGGCCTTGCAACATCCCAACATAGCCCCGAGAAGTCATGAACTCATGGCCAGGAAGATGGCTCAGTGATTGAAAGCACTTGCTATACAAGCCTGAGATTAGAGTTCAGATCCCCAGAACTCATGTAAAGTAGCACAATGAAACCCAATGAAAGTAGCACAAGTGTCTGAAATCCCAGTCATGCCTAGAGCCAGGGGAGGTGGAGTCAGGAAAATTCTGATGCCAGTGGACTCTCTAGGCCAATATTTGCAGCAGCAAACAAGAGAGAGCCTGTCTCAAGTAATATGGATAGCAAAGACTTACACTCCAAGGTTATCCTTTTACCTCAGTACCACACACACACACACACACACACACACACACACACACACACACCAGTGGTGGTTTGACCTCATGTGTTTGTGATTAAGCCTTATGTTTAATCCCGAGCTCGGGGAGCTTTGGGAGGTAGAGACTTGCTAGATCACTTGAGGTAGGCCTTGGAGAAGTGGTATAGCCCAGCACTGCCAACGATACTCAGCAAGTTCTCTTTCTCTACTTTCTCCCCGCTGATGTGTGGAGACGTGATACCCAGCTGTCTGCTGTCTGCCATGACAAAACTTCCACTTCAAACTGTAAGCTAGAAATAAGCCATTTCCTACCATAAGCTGCTTCTGGCTGGGTGCTTTTCCCCAGCATTGAGAAGGTGACAATTACACACACAAACACACCAAAGAAATAAGTCACTTTCCACATCAGGTTCTTCTCAAATCTAGGGACCCCTCGTGTTTGTAAGATTTTAGTACTCAGTGGATCAGATATATCTCCCTTTTAAAAACCTTTTCATTGGTTGGGAAGATTGTTCAGTAGTTAAAGGCACTTGCCTACAAAATCTCCTGGCCTGGGTTCAATTCCCCAGTAGCCACGTAAAGCCAGATGCACAAGGTAGCACATGTGTCTGGAGTTGGTTTTCAAGGGCAGAGTGCCTGAAATGCCCATTCTCTCTCTCTCCCTCTCTTACTGCATTTGCAAATACGTATATAAATATATTTTAAACTTTTTATTGACAACCTCCATACATGTAGATTAGATAATATATCAGTATCATAATTCCTTCTCACCACTTTCCCTGTTTCTCCTTCTTTCTTGCCCTTCAAAATCCCCACTCCACTGAATCTCTTCTTCTTTCTACTAGTCTCTCTTCTATTTTGACGTCATCATTTTCCCCTTCTGTTATGCAAGTCCTGTGTAGGTGGCATCAGCCATTGTGTGGTCATGAATACCATGACCATGTTTTGCCTGGAAGACAGTATTGGGAAACACCACTCCCCTTCCTTTGGCTCTTACATTCTTTCTGCCACCTGTTCTACAACAGTCGCTGAGCCTTGGAAGGGGTCATAGAGATGTCTCGTTGAGTGTTGAACACTCCACTATCCCTTCTTCTCAGCATTTTGATGAGCTTCGAGTCTCTCCTGTGGTCACCATCATCTGAGGAGAGAAGCTTCTCTGACCAAAAGTGACAGTATCAGTTGCTTTCCCCATAGCAGAAATGCTACCATTGTACCAGTTGGTACATTTGCCCTGTCTGGGCAGTCATCAGACTTGCAGGTTCCACTGATGGTTAAGTCCACTGATGAATTTTAACCCCAGCAGGCTGCATAGCTCTTTTAAACATCACAGCAGCTAGTCAATGAGCCTCTCCCTTCTAATTGAACATCTATTGTTTTTCTGTGTTTTAACATACATATTGTATACATAGAACTTATTGTAAGCTCAACATACGTCTGAATTCCTAAGAAGAAAATGAGATCACGTGAGCTGTGCAGGTGAGAAGTGGAAGAGCCGGAGGAGGGCCCACACCATTGACATGGGCTGTGGACAGAATGGCTTGTGTGCAGATCTGGAAGTCAGAGAGGGAGCCATAGCCACCTCAAATCCTTCCTTTCTTTGTTATCCCAGCCCACGCCTTTGGTACATGGACCCTCCCAGGGCCTCATCACTGTGACCAAATATCTAACGAGAAGCAACTTAAGGAAGGAGAGGTGTATTTTGGCTCACAGTTTGAGGAGATATACAGTTCATCATGACAGAGAAGACCTGGTGGGAGGGTGGGACTCTCATTCAGAGGGAAGAGGAGGCTGCATGGCTACAGAAACTTACATGATATAGCTACAAGCCAAAGATGCAAAGGTCTCTAGGAGCAAGGCATGCGAGATGCAGAAGGGGAATAAATTCTCCCACACACACACACAGGAAACAGCCTTACTCACACCTCAGTGTTGGACTCCTAGACTCCAAAATTTGGGATAGTAAGGTCCTATTGCCTTAAGCTACTCAGTTTGTGATCATTTGTTATGCCAGCTCTAGGAAGCCTGGACACCATCATTACTTCACCTCCACTGTTCTCCATCCTTGACCCACCCATGGCAGATGCTCCAGTGATTTCTATACATCAGACTTCCCCCAGTTACTTGTGGCTTCCAAGGTTCTGTCTTGTCTTTTCTTCCCTTTGCCATTCTTTTCTTATCTCCCTTCTTTCCTCCTCTTCCCTTCTTTCTTTTTTTATTTTAAATATTTATTTATTTGCAAGCAGAGAGACGGGACAGAGAAAGAGAGGGAGATGGGCATGCCAGGGACTCTAGCCATTGCAAATGAATTCCAAATACATGCACCACTTTGTCCACCTGGCTTTATATGGGTACTGGGGAGTCCAATCAGGGTCGTTAAACTTTGCAGGCAAGAGCCTTTACTAACCTCTGAACCATCTCTCCACTCCCCCTTTCTTTCTTTTTGAAATACTGGGAATTGAAGCCATAGCCTTGATGGATGCTAAGGAAGTACTCTATTGCTGAGCTATAAGCCCCCTCCCCAATTTTCCCAGGCTTGTCTTGAACTCACTTTGTAGTGCAGTCTGGCATGAGCATGTGATCCTCCTGCCTTAGTCACCCCACTGCTTCTGTCCATTTAATTTCAAGGTACAACACGGGCATCATGAGAATATAAACTAAGACAAAAAGAACAGGCAGGGTCCCTCAAGTCACCATGGCTGTGGCAAATGAGGTGATGGCTTCTCAGGTAGAGAATTTCAAATGGTATTGGGTCAAGGTTGTATAATATACCCTGAAACTCAGTGTAATGATTAAATAGGCAAGCAGATTATCTAACATGACATGTGTGCAGTCTTTTCCTATGGATTTAAATAGTGGTGAGTATTGAACACAGAGAAAGCCTTCCATGAAGTATGGACAGAACAGCTTCAAGTGCTCTGAAGAAAGGTGTTTAGGATGTCATAAAAAAAAAGCCTTACTTGGGTCCAATTACCTAAAGGGGTATCTCCAACATTCAAACCATGGCATGCATTCATTTGAGGAGAACGGCATACCAGTCTACCATTGTGTGCTCCAGTGAATGCCCTTCTCAGGCATTAGGGCTTCAAGCTAACACATCAGATTTTGTGTTTTTTTAAATTTATTTGAGAGCACCAGACAGAAAGAGAAAGGCAGAGAGAGAAAGAGAGAGAGTGAGAGAATGGGCACGCCAGGGCCTCTAGCCACTGCAAATGAGCTGCAGACGTGTGGGCTCCCTTGCACATCTGGCTAACGTGGGTCCTGGAGAATGGAGCCTCGAACCAGGGTCCTTAGGCTTCACAGGCAAGTGCTTAACCCATCTCTCCAGCCCAGATTTTGTATTTTTGAGAAAGGATCACATATGGCCCAGGCTCGCCTCAAACACCCTCTGAATCTGAGGATGACCTTGCATTGATTATTTTGCCCCTACTCCTATATTCTGGGATCATAGGTGTGCACTGCACTATTTTACGTGATACTGGGAATTGGACTCAGGGCATCATGACTGCTAGGCCAGTACTCGAACACTGAACTACAGCTCCAGCCTATGTCAGATTTTTCTGGCTATAAAGCAACTTGAAGAATTGAAGTGCATTTCCATTTCCACTTTTGGATTTTCTCACTCTCTTCAAGTGCCCATGAGTAGTTATCTTTCCCAATTTCTCTTCAAGGAAGAGTTGTAACATCTGAGTCTTTACCCCTCTGGCTTGTCATGCCAGTGGCAGTTCAGAGACCTCTACAGCGGTGTTTGGAAAGGAAGAACTGTGTGAAGAGGCCCTGAGGGAGTGAACCTCCCCAACCCCCCACTTCCATGTGAAAGCTTTTCCACTGAAACCCTTTCCTGGGCAGCAGATCCTAGAGAAAAGTGTCTTGGAGGTGGCCCTCTCTGAGACCCGCAACTTCTACTCACTGAGTAAGAACTTAGCACTTCTTTGTCTTTTTTTTTGTAAGGAAGAGATTCTTTTTATAAATCATAATAGGTTTTGTGGTCATTAAGTTATGTACTTTTGTATTTGCATATTTCTAGTTTTTTTTTTTTTTTTTTTGCCAGCTCTAGTCTATACCAAGGGATTTGTGGAACTAATTGGAAACAAAATTTCTGATGTGTAATCCAGTCAGCCTTCTCCTGCATGATTGCTTTTTCAGAGGGATTAGAACTTTCTGGTATATGGACAGTGCGACCTATTTCAAAATCAGAATTAAATACTGGGTTCCCTTTCCATCTGGCTGTCTGTGTGAACATAACCCTGCTTTTCACCCAGCCTTCTTCAAGACCATCTAATTACCCATTTCTGCACTGTCTAGAAGCATTTGTCCACAGGTATACACACACTTTCACACACAAGCATATACAAACATCTGTGCTGCTTTAAAAAAATAATTAAGGGCTGGAGAGATGGCTTAGAGGTTAAGGCACTTGCCTGCAAAGTCAAAGGTCCCAGGTTGAATTCCCTGGTACCCACATAGACCAGATGAACAAGGTGGTGCATATGCCTGGCATTCTTTTGCAGTGACTGGAGGCCCTGGTGTGCCAATTCTCCCTCTCTCTCTGCCCCCTCCACAAATAAATAAAATTTTTTTTTTAAAAACTAATTAAGTGTGTATGACTGTGTGTGAATGTGTGTATGCCACAGTGCATGTGTGGAGGGCAGCAAGATGTCTGTGCTCTTCTTCTACCTCCCTCAGGACAAGGCATCTTGCTGCTGTGAGCACCAGTCTAGCGGGTCTGTGACTTTCTCATTCTCCTGGCTCCACCACCCTTTGTTGTAACATGTTGAAATCACAGAAGCATGAGCACTTTGCATCTACTTTATGTGGGTGCTGGAGGATCGAACTCAGCAGGCAGGCTTTGCAAATAAGTGCTTTTAACCATTGAGCCATGTCCTTTGCCCATAAGAGCTTCTTTCTGCAGGGAAAATAAAGTACCTGGCTGGGGGGCATGCTTCAATCTAGAAGCTGCCTGTGCACAAGGGAATACACTCTCCCAGCATGCGGTTGGTAGGCAAGGCTGTATAACTGAGCAGCCAAGAATATTTAGTGTTGCATTCGTTGCTGATTTGGAAAACAAACAAATGTGCATTGACATAAAGTGATCTTAAATTTCAATTCCAGCATACTGACTTTTTCACACTTAGACATCCCAGAGTAGCTGAGAAATGAAAGATTCAACCAACAATGGATGCGTGCCAGCCCATGGTGGTAATGCACATTTAAAGGCATCTCATCTCGAGCGTCGATCACGGCTTCTATGACAAAGAGAGCGCTCTGGCTGGTGCTCTGAGCATTTCAAGGCAAGTGGATGAACAGGAGTGCTATGTCACAGACTGACGTCCTCCTGCTCCAATGCTTTTGCCCATTCAGGGTGCAAACAGAGGGATGTTCTATCTATAGTTTATCAAAGTCTTTGCTTCTTATCCGTCACCAGAGAGGGGTGGCTCAATGCCATTTCCTAATCCACTGACGCCAGAGTCCTGGGGTAAAATCCACAGTGGAAACTTTGAGAAACTACTCCTTGGCAGAAACCTCCCAAAAAATTATATATATATATATATATATATATATAATATATATATATATATACACACACACACACACACACACATATTTAAATGTGTGAATATGTGTGTGTGGTTCAGGCTAGAGGAGACAGGTCAATGACAGCACGGGCCTGGAGCTCGTCAGGCTAGGCTGGCAGGCCAGCAAGCCCCAGGGATCCAACAGTCTCAAGCTCTCCAGCTCTGGGATTATGGCATGGTACCCCATACATACACCTACACTATCCTTCTTCCCCCTGGTCTCTGTGTGGAGCCAGAGTCTCTTTATTGATTTGGAAGCGTGAGGTGCTCTGATGATTCTCAGGTCTCTGCTCCCTGTGGCACTAGGCTTACAGATGCCTATGGCCATGTCTGGCTGTTTATATGGGATCTGGAGATTTGAACTCAGGTAGTCTCACACCCTCTTACGCCCTTATGCTTGTACAGGAAGCACTCTTAACCACTGAGCTATATTTACAGTCTCAGTTATTCCTTCATATATATATATATATAATATATATATATATATATATATATTTAATATATACATATTTAAATATAAATATAAATAAAATATATATGCATATTTTAAAAACCTTTTTATTGACAAATTCTATACACATAAACTATTATCATAATCCTCTCACACAGCCCTCCCCTTTCCTTCTCCTGAGTCCTCCCTCCACCCTACCTTCTTCTTTCCAATTAGTCTGTCTTCTATTTTGAAGTCCTCTTCCTCCCTCTCCTACTATGCAGGTCTTGTGTTGGTAGCATCAGAAACTTCCAGCTATTGCTTTCTGATGAGTGAATTATGATAGAGATTCCCAAACTTTTTAGATTTGCCACTCTCTGGTATTAGGGCTGTACTGTTCTCAATTCGCCCTGTCTTCTGGATGCTTATATTTTAGATGCATGAGCTAGAATGTCAAGACTTAGAAATATTTTTGAAGCTGAGGTTGAGTTTTCTGTGTTGCAATCATTGGACTCTTCCCGCCCTGGGACACCATCAGGGTGACAAAGTGCTGACCTGTCATCTTTCTGCAGAGAAGGAAGAGCTGCCACTCTGTCAGACTGGTTATTCATCACAGTGCCAATATTTAAATGTGTGAATATGTGTGTGTGGTTCAGGCTAGAGGAGACAGGTCAATGACAGCACGGCCTGGAGCTCGTCAGGCTATGGTGGCAGGCCAGCAAGCCCCAGGGATCCAACAGTCTCAAGCTCTCCAGCTCTGGGATTATGGCATGGTACCCCATACATACACCTACACGATCCTTCTTAACCCCTGGTCCATCTGTGTGGAGCCAGAGTCTCTTTATTGATTTGGAAGCGTGAGGTGATATGATGATTCTCAGGTCTCTGCTCCTGTGGCACTAGGCTTACAGATGCCTATGCCATGTCTGGCTGTTTATATGGGATCTGGAGATTTGAACTCAGGTAGTCTCACACCCTCTTACGCCCTTATGCTTGTACAGGAAGCACTCTTAACACTGAGCTATATTTACAGTCTCAGTTATTCCTTCATATATATATATATATATATTATATATATATATATAATATATATATATATATATAATATATATATATATATTATCTCATTACAGTTTTATAAGCTTAAGAAGAATATCACTTTCATTGAAAAGTTATAAACATCGTGTCAATTTCTTGTGCCATATGGAATGCATGGTTAAATAAGCTGAGAAAAGAAATAACAGTGCCTACAAAATTTTCTTTTTTCACATTTGATGCATTTAAAAAGAAAGAGGATATTTTAAAATTGAGACCAGCGCTGATTTCCTTCTGGAGTCTTCTCAGTGTGTGTTTATCAAATGCCAACCAGCCAGGCGAATCTATGAATCAGGCATTTTAGTGCAGAAAAAAATAGGTCAAACCGACTGTTTAGCTCTATATAGTGAAAATGATTGGTTAAATGACCTAATTTCGTACTGGCCAACAGGTTGTCATGTTAGTAGCTGTGGTCCAAACTGGTTTGGGAGCAGAGCAGACAAAAGACTGAAAAGACTACCTGATTCTCCTGTTTGGCTTACCTGTTTCTTTCTTTCTGTTTTTAGCATGATTTTACTTGCTTTTACCTCTGTATTGAAGACAATGTGATTTTCTTCTGAGCACAGCAAGAAAGTATTACTGCCTCCCTGCACTCAACTCTCTCTCTTTCAAAGTTTCATCCAGAAGGAGATGAGAAAGAATAAAGGAAGAAAGTATAAAATTACATTATGTAGATACTTTTCTTAAAGCCATGAGCTGCTAAACACTTATGAGACTTTTTTTTGTTTCATGTTTTGTTTTTCAGTCTTTATGTTAGTTTGGATGACAATTTCATATGTGTATGCAATGTATTTTGATCATATACATCCCTATTGTCTTCTCTTGTTCTTGTCCTCTCTCACTGACTCTCCTCCTCCCAACAAATGTTCCCCCACTTTCATATTGTGTGTGTGTGTGTGTGTGTGTGTGTGTGTGTGTGTGTGTGTGTGTGACTAGGGTCACATGCGTTGGTATGGGTGGGGCTAATTACTGGAGTATGGGCAGATTACTAGTGACCATGCCACTCAAGCAAATGTCTCCCCCTTCCCCAGGAGTCATTAACTGTCAATAGCCTCTCAGGGTGAGGTGGAAGCTGTGTGAACCCCTCCACTATTCATAAAGAATATTGATGGGCCCAGTCTTACACAGGTCTTGTGCAGGTAGCCACAGTTGCTGTGAGTTCATGAGTACAATGGCCAAGTCATGTAAACAGTGAAATGATTAACATTGGTTTATATAAAACTGAAATTCAAAAGGGACAAAAGTTCTATGCTGTTCAATACTTTACATGGTCACATTGAGTACCAGCCTGGCCCCATGTGTGACCACATCCCGTGAGCTCTTGCAGTGACTTAGATATCTAGAATCTATTTACATGTTATAAGCTTTTTTGGGGGGGGGTGTTGAGGTAGGGTCTCACTCTAGCCCAGGCTGACCTGGAATTCACTGTGTAGTCTCAGACTGGCCTCAGGCTCATAGTGATCCTCCTTCCTCTGCCTCCTGAGTGCTGGGATTAAAGGCATGTGCCATCATGCCCATTTTATTTGTGTGTTAAATAGAGCCAAACTAAAGTATATGTTGAGGCTCATGGAGGAACACTTTTATAGGCATGGCTATGGCTTGAATCTGAAATATCTCCCACAGCCTCACGCGTTGAATTCTTGGTTGCCAGAACTTGGTGACACTATTTCTAGAGGTTGTAGAGACCTTAGGAGATGGGGCCCCACTGGAGAAGGTGAGCTGTTGAAGGTTACATGTGGCCATCAGTCCTTCTTTCCCTCTCTTCTTTGTGTCAGCCGTGAGTGCAGTACCTTTTCCATTATATACTCCCACTGCCATGATGTTCTGCCCAAGTGCACGGAGCCAGCTGACCCCGGACGGAACTCCCTCAAACCGTGAGCAAGATGAAGTTTTCCTTCTTGAAGTTGTTTTTTCAGGTATTTTGGTCACCATGATGGGAAAGCTAACTCACATACTCATCATCTTATCTGTTGGCCTAAGTTCATTTACCCAAGATGCTTGAGACCAAACAGCATCCTCAGGAGGAGAAATCAACATTAGCAATGCAAGAGCTGCAGGACAGAGATATTTCTGAGACCTCTAAAGCACCTTCCACTTGTTGCTGCCCGTGAGTGCCATGTGAATGCCAGTCCTAGTGTGGATGGTGGGGGCGCTCTCCTTTAACGTTTACCCTGAGGATAAGAAGCCGCTCCAAAGGGCCTCTGCTGCATACAGCACTGTAGCGATATATGGTAGTCCACTTCCTTTGGATGCATTCCTGCTGCCCATCACAGTGCCATGATGGTAATGGTGTCTTTGGGCATCGCTAGAAGAAGAAGTCCTACTGATAGATGCCACTATATTTGTAAGTATCTGATGGCATCTTGGCAGAAAGCCAGAGAAAGGGACCATATGGGCATCACATATGAACTTAGAAGGGCCCCCCTGTCCAGGAAGCAACCTCGAGAACAGCCCAGAAGGGACAAGGAGATTTAAGGGAACTGGCCATTCTGCAGTTGTGAGCCATCTGAACAAGGCAGAAGCAGAGGGATGCCATTTGATCACAGATCTCATCAATGTCCCCAGGCTGGAATCGTGTTACAGAACATGAGCTGTATTTCAGGATTGCCCCCGAAAGCTGTGGATTTTCTCTGTCAACCTCAAAGCAAGAATTTTTTTTTTTTTGAAAATTTGAAGAGAAAGTCTTTGCATGCAGAGTTGCTGTCAGAACGTGTCGTCTTGTGAACCAGGGTGTCAATTAAACTGGGCTTGAGGAAGCGTGCTCATGGCATCCTCCGTGCGCTGTCTCTGGGACTCTCAAGCTGCAATTTTCTGCATAGAGTGCACACAGCATTTCTGTCGCAATGTGAGAATGGGAATCATATGCTGTGCCTTCCCGAGGGGGAGAGAAAGGCTCTTTAATGTTTTCCAGAAGCCACACTGTTTTTCATTATCTCGTGCGTTTCACGTCTGTCGTTCAGTGCGATCCACTGGATTCTTTGCTCAGGTCATTTCCAGGCTGTGGTGGAGAGCCAGCCTCACCCAGTGCCGCACACTCGGGAAATAAAGATCCATTTCTCTGGAAAGAAAACAAAGCTAAATTCTCCTTTCCATCTTTCCACCTTCCCCTCTGTTATCTCATTTATTGCATGACATGTGTGTTAGTTCCATCCTGAAAACACATCCACAGAAATACAAACAAATGCCATGCAGATACTGGACACAGTAAAATATTATCGGCTTTTTCTTTGCCATCATTTACTGTTTAGAAATCAACTTGATTCTTGACGGGGGGGGGGTTGCAAAATACAATCTCACAGTAAATTTCAACACAGAAGGAAGCCATATGGTATCGCCAAGCCATCCACCTGTCTGTATGTTTGTATCATGGAATTTATTTTTCTTTTTGTCTGGTTCTTCTTTCAATATACTCACAGTTGCATGTTTCATTGTTGCCTTTGGTAGCATTTCACACGTTAATTCATTGCTGCATAAAGAAGTTGGTTACTTCTTTTTTTCCTTCTTCATAAAAGCTGAAAAGGAAAAGGCTGACCATGACTAACTTGCATCTTGTCATAGCAGGTGGGCAGCTAATTGGAAAATGAGAGCAAGCTAACACTAATTCGCAAGTGTGTTCGGATTTCAGGAGTAATTGCCACGTAAAAGGTAACTTGGCGGCGGGCTCAGTGAAGCGGAACCACAGACAGGCTAAGTATGGCAATGGCTTATGTGACATATGGTTCTTGCCTAGAGGTAAAGCCACAGAAAGGGGTTGTTCCTGGATGTCAAGTCTGATGGAAAGATATAGGAGGTTTTCTCCTCCTCCGCCTCCTCCTTCTTCTCCTTTTACCATTTTTTCTTCATTAGTTATGGACAAACTCAGTGTGAAAACAGAACATGTTGGTACCATCCTTACCCTCGTCCCTATCCTCCCCCCTCTGAAGGGACCCTCCTCATTGGGGATGCCACTTATCCCCATGGGGATTTGTGGGTCATGGATTGTGGGGGAAACCATCAGTTATGAGGAAGAGGCAGTGTCTCTGTGCATAATGTCCCAGCATGTGGCTCTAACAATCTTTCCGCCCCTCTTCCGTGAGTTTCCCTGAGCCATGTTGGGTTTGTTTTAGGTCTGCTTCAGTGATGAGGTCTTGGGAGCCTCTGTGTCTCTTGGTATCTGGTTTGGTAGGAGTTGAGTGTTCTCTGTGTCTCTCTCCTTCACCTTTGTGCTGGTACCAGGTTCACCAAGAAAGTAGCACTCTTGCTTATTTCCCCAATTACTCTATGGTTTCAGCTGGGGCCCTGGTGAGGTGTGATGGACTGAATCTCTCCTCAGGTTCTGTGTCCATCTGAAAAAGAGAAGCAGATTCTCCTACAGAGAGTGAAGTCAGCACCAGATAAATGGGATAACCATTATTATTTTAGAGAGAATTTAATGGGTGTAGGCCCTCTTGTAGTGGGGGAGCTTGATATTGGAGAGCGAACTTATTTTTGGGTATGATTCTGACTTGTTTCCCAGTTCCAGCTGTGGGTTCCATTCCACTGAGTGTATCTGTTAGCCAAATAAAGAGCAGTTGGTTACCCACCATGGCTGTGTGTCACTATGGCACTTGGGTGAGCATCACGTCAGGTTGTTTGCTACTAAGTAGCTTAGACCATGAGTTGCTTGGACAGATGTTGGTCACTTTCCCCCAATAGCTCATGTAGCACCTTCTGGCACTGGACGAGCTAACTGTCTGGGGACTGACACTCTTCCAGATTCTAGCCAGGTCTCTCCATGATCCATACAGACAGCATATAGTGTCTTCTGCAGTAGGGTCTTACCATTAACCACTAGTGGGTAATCAAGTGCTCTGACAGAAGTCTGTCTTCTTATGGGAAACCTTGTAGGTCTCTGTGATCATTAGCTCATTGTGGATGTTAACCACATACTGGTACTAGGAGTTACAGGCCTGCACCAAGGAAAGAGAAGGAAGAGTAAGATAGGTAGATGAAAGAGAAAGAGAGGAGAGAGAGAGAATCAGGAGAAGATTAAGGTTAGCTTTCACCATACCCTCTCCAGGGCCCTTTGATTCAGGTGTTCCCTCTAAGGACCTGATGAAGGTTCAGCCTTTTAGTCTGTCTTTCAGGATATAGGATTTTATGGTACCATTTCCATTTGGGTTCAGTTTTGTGCCCCCCCACACACACCCTTCTTCTTTTTCTTTTCTTGTCTTGTCTTGTCTTGTCTTTTCTTTTTAAGTGAAAGCAAGTAGGTCTTGGTATTTCCAGAGTCTTCTTGAGGTGTACTGGCTCCTCTCAGCATGGATCTGGGGTGGGGCTGCCTTAGCATTCAGCTGTAACAGCCTGGAGACTAATTTCTCCCCTCATCCAGGAGGAACTGTGTGCCACCATATTAAGGAGTCTGCACTCCACAGCCATGTAAGACCTATATAGCAGTTACCTATCTTGTGGCTATGACACACATCCGAAAAGAAGCAGTTTAAGGAAGCGTTTGTTTCAGCTTACAGTTCGAGAGAATGCAGTCCATCCTGGGTGGGGAAGGCGTGGTTGCAGGAGCAAGAAGCAGTTGGTCACGTTGCACTCAAAGAGATGAATGCTGACCTCTGCCAGCTTTCTCCTCTTCATGCAGTCCAGGACCCCAGCCCATAGAGTAGTGGTGCCCACATTTAGTGTGGGTCTTCCCACTTTAATGAACTTCATCTAGGAAATCCCTTACAGACATGTCCAGACATTTTTCCCATGGTTCTCCTAACTCCTATCAAGTTGACAGCCAACATTAATTGTATAACCTAGGAGAGTACCTTGCCCATACTGATCCTCAGGAAGAAGTAGGCTGATGATGGAAATTTGGGCACGCTAAGCCATCCTTTCTTTTCTTTTTCGTATGCATGTGTGTTCATATACTTATGGGTACAAGGATGTGCAGGTGCCTATGCACATGTGTTCATGGGTCCCTGGAGGCCAGAGGACAACCTTGGGTGTTGTTCCTCAGAAATGCTACCCACCTTTTTTGACACAGGATCTCTCATTGGCCTGGAGCTTCCTAACTTGGCTAAACTAGCTAATTTGGGCATCCCAAGAATTGCTTATCTCTGCCTTCCCAACACTGGGATTACAATGTTCACTGCAGCATCCACTTTTTAAGTGGGTTCTGAGGATGTGAACTCAGATCCTTAGGCTTGCACAGCTAGCTCTTGACTCCCAGAGGCAATTCACTAGCCTTTTTCTAGATCATCTTAAAATATATGTTCAGGCTGGAACTTGTGACAGATAGTTCTAACCTAACCCAAGCTCCCAAGATAAAAGGCAATGTTAGAATGCCTTTTATGTGTCTCCACTTCCCTGCCTGTCTACCCTGTCCCCCACCATTTTTAGTCTTGGGTATTTATATGGTCTACCCCAAGTAAGGCTGCATCGTGAACTCATATTCTGGAGCAAAAACAGAAGCCAGAAGCAATTTTACTGAATCCCATGACAAATACTGCCTCATGTGCAAGAGAGCCTACAAAATTAGTGTGGAAACCAGAGATTATGAACCAGCAATACAAATTCTTTAGCTGGGATATGTACTTGAATGCAGTTTAGACCAAAAGCCTAACAGCTTTAGGGCCCTTATTGTCAGATGGCTCAGAGGCATATTTCAGATCTGTTGACATCTCCCTGAGGGCAAGGGATGGAGCCCAAAGCTTATGGTGCCCTATAAACAACTGGTGTATTTGGCTATTGACAAGGTCCTGAATTCAGCCATATGGTGCCAGAGGCTCCTGAGCAAGTCCTAGACAAAGCGGGCCACAGCAGCCGGCAGGAGTTGTCTCTTGAGCAAGGCCGTGAGGAGGGCAGTGACAAAGCCACCGAGGATGCATTTGGATTGAAACACTCGACTTCAGTGGGACGCTGAAGACATATGGGAAAACATTTTGGAAGAGTTAGAATTTTCACGCTAGCTGCCCAAGTCCCTATGGAAAAAAAAATTCAGAGAAGGTCTCTTTACCATTTGTGAATTATAATATAAATACATCTGGGGGGTGCTGCATGGGTGTATATACATATTAATTCCAGGAGTATGGGCAATATCGACACCAATGACATTGAAGCATTTGGCATTCCTTGCCATTTCTGACTCATCTGAAAATGGTGTGCTGAAAATCCTAAAGGCTGCCAGATTCTTTTAGAAAGGAAGTGTTTCTTCCCCTTACCTTTCAAAAGCAGCTCTCTTGGGCTTAGCCAAATGCTATATTTCAGCATTGATACCACCAGACAAGGGGAAGAGGAAGTGTTTTTATGGAGTGGGGGAGTGAGGAGGACGTGAACCTAACTGAGTCACATGAGTAAGGCACAGTGACGTCACATGAGTAAGGCACAGTGACCGATGGCCGGCCTGGCAGGGTGCTTGGGTTCTATCCATTTACCAACGATTCACCAAACGTCTTTGGCACACTGCATCTTGTCCTGTTCGCATTGCTCTACATAACAGAAACAAGCTGCCTAGCATATCACCTGTGTCAATAACAGTCACAGAATCATTTTTTCTTCTTCTGCATCACGCTGACTGCAAAACATCAAAGACACTAGTGAGGCCCAAGCAAATTGCCCTCTCTAACTCATCTAAATATGTTTCTCCTCATATATGCAAAACTCAGATGAATATTTACGACATCCAGGAATAGGTACCATAGGAAAGGAAGGGGAAAAACATACCCAACCCAACCCTGCAAGGGAAATCATTCTCGAAGTGCTCCCCAAACAAATTGGCCTCGCTGCTGTTGCCCGGCAACAACCCCACTGTAGTATTCTGCTTGGGTGCATGTGAAGTGAGCTATCCTTTCTACTCAAAATGTGCGCAGACTTAACAACAGCAGAGATGGAAAACAGGATGTGAGGAGGTCAAGAGTCAGGGTCACAAGTTCAGGTTGCTCTGACCCTAAAATCAATTTTCAGCACTATTTGTGGCATTTTTTCTATGTTCCATTGCTTGATGTGAGTCTTGCATTGAACTGTTTAATCAGACTTCAGGGATCATGGGAGTTTGGGGTTTCACAGCCTCAGATCAGCTTCTACCCAGCAGTGTAGCATCGCCCACCTAGGCAGACGGTTCTGTACGCTCTTAAGAACGTCAAAGCTTGACACTCAGGAGGCAAAGGGGGTGATGTAGGTACTGGGGCTTTCGTGCTAGAGTGTAGCCCCTCCTGTCACCAACCCTGTGGCTTCAGCCACCGGCTCAGGCAATGGCAAGCCCATTAGAGAAAGCCTGCTTGTGCATGTGGTCTCCAAAGGAATCTTCCTTCCTTCATTCATTCTTTCTTATCTCTGCATGTGTATGCATGTATGCACATGTGCAAATGTGTATGCGTGAGAGCACACTTGTGCCATGGTGAGTGTATGGAGGCCAGAGGACCACTGCGGTGTTTGCCCTCACTACCACCTTGTTTGAGACAGGGTCCCTTGCTGTTTGCTATTGCATGTGCCAGGCTAGCTGGCCCACGAGCTTTGAGGGCTCTCGGGTCTCTACCATAGGCATATTGGTATTACAGACATGTGCCGTTGCAGCTGATTGACAGGGTTCTGGGGATCTAAGCTCAGGACCTCACACTTGTGTAGCAAGTACTTTCCCCCACTGAGCCACCTCTCCAGCCGTGAATCTTTCTTTTCTTTTCTTTTCTTTTCTTTTTTTTTCAATTAATTTTGTACTCAGGGAATACAGTCAAGTTGGTACCATTGTTAGCCTCCTCCCTGTCCTCCCCCCTCCACCTGAACCTCCTTGTAAGGAGAGATCACAACAGACATGAATCTTTCTTTATAGCAGATACAGATGGAAAGGAGACAAACAGCATAGAATAGCGCAAGTCACTTATCCCCACACTTATGGGAGTGTGGGGGCAGGGGGCAGGAGCTGGCAAACTCATAGAACTGAATGAAGGCCTGGGTGCTTCCAAACTCTTAGGATCTTTGGACATATTTCTAGATGGAGTTTTGTTTTGTGTGTGTGTGTGTGTTTCTTAGCTTACATGATTTATATAAGCAATATTTATTTATCTAGTTATTTGAGAGAGAAAGAGGGAGAGAGAGAGAGAAAGAGGGAGAGAGAGAGAGAGAGAATGGGTGCACCAGGGCCTCTAGGCACTGCAAACAAACTCCAGACACATGAATAACCTTGTGCATCTGGCTTATGTGGGTACTGGGGAATCAAACCTGGGTCCTTAGGCTTTGCAGGCAAGCACTTTAACTGCTGAGCCATCTCTCCAGCCCCATTAAGCAATAATTTAATTTTAGTTGATTTTTTATTTAATAGCCATGACTTCCTGATTCAAGTTTTATTCAATACAACTAAGTTATTTGAGGCAGGCCATTTTCCTCATTGTGTTATACCTGAAAAGCACCATGTGGTGGGACTGGAGAGATAGCTCGGCAATTAAAGTGCTTCCCTGAAAAGCCTAACCACCTGGGCTTGATTCCCTAGTACCTACATAAAGCCAGAGGCACACAGTGGCACATGCGTCTGGAGTTTGTGTGCAGTGGCTAGAGGTTCTGGAGTATCTATTCTCTCTCTCCTTGCAAATAAGTAAATAAACAAATTTTTAAAGTACCATGTAGAACTTTACCACAAGCCCTTCATGATGATGGTGTTGGTCTTGCTAGCCATTCTTTAGCATGTCCACCTTTCCTATCACAAGTGAGTTCCTTGTTTCAATCCTTTGTAGTGAGCCTGGCTTGCCTTTCTTGTTTTTATATTTTAAAAATATTTTTATCTGCCAGACGTGGTGGCTTATGTTTTCAATCCCAGCACTCGGGAGGCAGAGGTAGGAGGATCGCCATCAGTTCAAGGGTACCCTGAGACTACAGAGTGAATTCCAGGTCAGCCTAGGCTAGAGTGAGACCCTACCTCGAAAACAACAACAACAATGATCTACTTATTTATTAGCAGAGAGTGATAGAGAGAAGAGAGACAGACAGAATGCATGTGCCACTTTGTGCATCTGGCTTTACATGGGCACTGGGAATCAAACCCAGGCCATTAGGCTTTTCAGGCAAGCACCTTAACCATTTAGCAATCTCTCCATCACCCGACCCCCTCCGTGAGAACTGAGGGGCCGCTTGAGCAAGCAGAAGCAACCCTCTCTTCTCTGCCCTCAGCTTACTTTCAGGCAGCCACATGTTGGCTGGTAAGTGCTGGTAACATCTCTTGGTCTTCATTTTTTAAAACGTTTTATTGACAGCCTCTATGTAGACATGTATATACCATTATCATAACCTCTTCCCACCATCCTCCTTGGCAACCTAGGACCCCACCTGAACGGAGCAGCAAATACACCCTGCTCCAAACAATGAACCCATTTTCTCCTCCCCCTCTAGCGACATTTTTCATAATCAGTACCCATTCAAACACATTCTAGATAGATCCAGGATCACAACCGGGGGGGGGGGGCAGGGCGCGGTGGGGCATACAGCATGGTTTTGGGTACATATGCAGTAAGGCATATTGTGTCCTCTAAGTGAACTTTTAGGGAGAAACTCCTTTTTATGCGTATGTTTTGCTGGCCATACATATGATTAAAATCAGATGCACCATGGGAAGCAACACATGCAATGAAGTGTTAGACAACCCAAATCAGTCAATCAAACCAGAGAACCACGCAAATTATGCCCTTAGCAACCGGTCCATCTTCCTGTAAAGTGTTCTATAAAGAGAAGGCCCAGATCGCTTCCTGGAGCCAGTGAGTACTCTCCGCTTGAGTGGCTGCTGCGCCTTTTCAGTTTCTGCTGCCCTTTTGGCAGTGTATTCAAACTTCAGTGTCGTTTTGTTCTTAATAAAGTTTCTTGCTGCTTAACTACTTGCCTGTGCCTTTCTTTAGTTTTTTGAATAATATGCCAAGAACCTGGAAACACACATGGAGAGAGAGAGAGAGAGAGAGAGAGAGAGATTCTGACAGGTCAAAGCTGACGTCATCATCTTCTCCCTCCAGCCAGTTCGTCATGCTTTAATTTCTGTTTTCATGGAATGGAGTCACCTGCACCCACGTGACCAAGCTGAAGAGCAGGCATTCATACTAGAATCTTCCAACAGAACCCAGCAGGAGAATCACCAGAGTCTGTCTGCTTTTGTTTCAATTAGATTCCCCCCCCCTTTTTGAGTGTGTATATGTGTGTATGTGTGTGATTATGTGTGCTGGTACTTATTGCACATGTGTGTGAGTATGCATGCTGGTACTTATTACATGTGTGTGAGCCTGCCTGCTGGTACTTATTGCACATGTGTGTGAGCACATGTGCTGGTATTTATTACATATGTATGTGCAGGCTAGAGGTCAGTGTTGTTGTATTCCTCAGTCTTTCTTCAACTTAGCTTTTTAAAAAATATTTTTTTATTTATTTGCAAGGAGACACACACACACACACACACACACACAGAGAGAGACAGAGACAGAGAAAGAGACAGAGACAGAGACAAAAAGAGATAGAATGGATGCAACAGGGCCTCTTGCCACTGCAAACTCCAGACACATGTGCCAACTTGTGCATCTGGCTTTACGTGGCTCCTAGGGAATCAGACTCAGGCTGTCAGGCTTTGTCCACAAGTGCCATTAACCACTGAACCATCTCCTCTGCACCTTCAACTTAGTTTTTAGGACAGGGTCTCACATCAAACCCAGAGCTCACCCATTTGGCTAGACAAATGAGCCAGCAAGCCCCAGGGGTCTCTCGTCGCTTGTCCTTATCCTCCTTGCTTTGATTACAGGTGTGTAACAGGACACCTCGATTTTTACATGGGGCTGGGAATCTGAATTCAGGTTCTCATGCTCACATAGCAAGTACTTTACCTACTGACACATCTCCACAGATCCTACTAATCTTTTCATTTTAAATTTGTTTGTATGTGTGTGTGATAAGTGCCTGTGTGTGTGTGTAACATGATATGCATGTAGAGGTCAGAGGACAGGCCTCCCCTTACACCTTGTTTTAGAAGAATCTCTAGTTGTTTACTGTTGGGAATGTCAGACTATCTGGCCCACCAGCTTTGGGATTCTCCACCTTCCCCACCCAATCTTTGTGTCCAGAGTATGTGTTGCTGGAAAGCAAACTCTAATTAGCAGGCTTGCAGAGCAGGTGCCTTTATCTACTGAGCTATCTCCCCATCCCCATATATCTCTTTTTAAAATTTATCTATTTGGAGAGAAAGGAGAAGAAAGAGGCAGGGATGGGGGAGAAAGAGCACATCACTAGGGCCTCTTGCCACTGCAAATGCACTCCAGTCATATGCAAGACTTTGTGAATTTGGCTTCATGTAGGTACTGGGGGTTCAAACCCAGGGCATCAGGCCTTTTAAGCAAGTACCTTTGTTTTTTTTTTTTTTTTTGTGGAGGTAGGGTCTCAATCTGGCCCAGGCTGACCTGGAATTTACTATGTAGTCTCACGGTGGCCTTGAACTCATGGCAATCCTCCTACCTCTACCTCCGAGTGCTGGGATTAAAGGCGTGTGCCACCAGGCCTGGCTTAAGCAAGTACCTTTAACCACTGAGCTGTCTCTCCAGCCCAGCCTTACGTATCTTTAAAATTGTTTTAAGTTGGCAGTGATGATTTAAATATAAAATGTCCCCCAGAGTTTCAAGTGCTTATGATTAAGCCTCCTACTTAATCCCAAAGTGATGGAGCCTTTGGGAGTGAAGTCTTGCTACAGGAGGTATGTCACTGGGGAGAGGGCCTTGAGGGTCATTAGAGGAACACTATTCCTCCCTTCTTGCTGTTGTGACAAGAGCGACACCCCAGCTGCCTGCTCTGCCACGCTTTCCCTGCCACGATGAAGCCTTCCCTGGAAACTGTAAGTGGACATAGCTCCTTTCCTCCAACAAACTGCTTCTGGTCAGGTGTCTTGTCCCAGCAAGGAGAAGGTAAATGCTACATTAGCATACAAGGAAATGGGATTCACTGTGACATTTTCTTACGCATGCGTCCTTCTATGTTGTGCTTATCCAGAGCTGTTCTTTAGCCCCAGTAGCATCACCCTGGTGTAAACCTCATGCCTCAGAGTCTCCTAGACACTTTTCCTGCCTGTGGACTGGGTGGCCACCCCTTGCCCTTCCACTCTGCTGCCAGAACTATCTTAATAGGGTGACAGGCTATAGCCTAGCAGACAGAGTCTGAACTTAGGATGGCACTCCACAGCAGGGATAAAGGGAATGGTCTCATTTCTCAGTATATGTTCTGTGCCCAGGAAGATGGAGTCGCTTTGACTTATGTACCAGGATGCACAAATTACCACCATACCCTCTCAGCATGACTCTGTGTCTCAATAACTTCGACTCCTTAAGGATTTTTAAATTTTTATTTATTTGATAGTGACAGAGAGAGAAAGAGGCAGATAGAGAGAGAATGGGTGCGCCAGGGCCTCCAGCCATTGCAAATGAACTGCAGATGCATGCGCCCCCTTGTGCATCTACCTTACGTGGGTCCTGGGGAATCAAGCCTCAAACAGGGGTCCTTAGGCTTCACAGCCAAGTACTTAAGTGCTAAGCCATCTCTCCAGCCCTATCTTTTAAAATTTTTGTTTATTTTTATTTATTTGAGAGCAACAGACAGAGAGAGAAAGAGGCAGAAAGAGAGAGAAAGAATGGGCAGGACTTTTTAAATTTATTTAAGAGAAACACAGACTCAGAGAGTGAGTGAGACACACACAGAGATGCAGAGAGAAAATGGGTGCACGAGGGCTTCTTGCTATTGCAGGTGAACTCCAGACCTATGCACCTATTTTGTGTGCCTGGCTTTACATGGATACTGAGGAATTGAACCTGGGCTGGCAGGCTTTGCACGTTCCTTCAACCACTAACTGATTTCCTGCACATGGTAGCCTCCACCTTAGACTGGGAGCTACCTATGGCTTCAGATGATCCTCATTTTTGTAGCTGAACTCACTATTGGAGAAAAGCTGCCATTTATATCATTGTTGAGTGGACAGTTGAATTAATATTGTATAGCCACTCCCTGCTAACTTGGCCTCACACTCTTTTCAGTGTGTGTGTGTGTATACACGCATGCACGTGTATGGGGAAGCCAGATAACAATCTCCTTCTCATTGCTCTGGAGCTCACCAAGTGGGCTATCCTATCCTGCCAGAGTCTTAGGGGTCCTCCTGTCTCTGCTTCCCAGCACTGGGGTTACAAGAACATGACACCACTCCCTGCTTTTTCATGTGGATTCTGGAGCTCCAACTCATGTCCTCATGCTTATGAGGTGAGCGCTCTGTCAGCTGAGACACCTCCCCAGCCTGCCCTTACACTTTTCTTAAACATCATGTCTGATTTTCCCTAATGTGGACACCTTAGTCTTTCCTTTTATAAGCTTTTAAAAAATATCCAACATGCAGAAATAACTCCATCTTCAGAAACATTAAAATTATATACTTCGCAATGATTGCTCCCCATATTCAGAGTTCTAACTTTTCAGCAAGTGACTAGTCCCACTTCCTTTGTATTGTCCATGATGACTTTGCAACCATTGGTATATTGATTATCACTAATGATGATCCTGGCTTATTAATGCCATTTAGTGCAATTTTTATACCATCATAGAGAAGCCATTTAATGTCTTAGGCACAGATAAGAGTTGGTACAATATCTTTTCTTCACTAAAAACCTGCTTCCGTTTCTTGTTTGTTTAATATTTAAAGAAATAAAGCAAGATGTCACAGTGACATTACGGAAAATGTCACAACAGGCATTTTTATTAAAGGAAATCTTGTCTAGTCTGGGCTTCCACGGTATGTCCATTTTAATTAATCTTACAAGGAGAACTCAGACAAATTCTGGTTCCCAAAGCAGCAGTGTTAAAGGACACGGTACAAATGGGAATGGCTTTGTAATGCTCCTGGAAGGAAGATGTGTTCTAAGATGAGCTGGTCTAGAGCTACTGTAGGGATTCTGCTTACATAGCTACCACACTCGTCTGAGATTAGGCCAGTGCCATGCTACTGATTTTAAAGGCCCAGTGTCTCAAGTGGAACTCGAGACAAAGGATAAATGAGCCTTCTGAAGACAGTAAGATCTGGGTTGGGTTAAGTCTCCCCAGAACACTGGAAATCTCAGGGCTTTATCTGACCCCCTTAGTGCTTCCTGTCAGGTTGCCAGGAGGATAAACCTGCAGGGCTTCTTCTGTGCTCTGCTTCTGGCTCCAGAGGAAGATAAGATAAACAGTCCTGTAGCCAAAAGGCTGTTAACCTAATTCCTTTGGTCCCAAACAGAATGTAGAATGAAATTTGGGTATATGTTTTGTCACTTAAATTTGTGTGACAAACACTAGGGAGGTGGCTCAGTGAATAAAGTAGAGAGTAATTGAGGAAGACAGCTGGCATGAGCCTCAGGCCTCTACATGCAATGGCACACAAGTGCATGCACACCTGCACACATGTGAGTGTAGCACGTGAATTCACACACACGCTAAAAAATTGTAGGACAAGATCTTAGTCCTTAGTGAAAATATAACTCTAGACTCTGAAAAGAAAAGGAAAGAAAATAATTGCACATCACCTGAAGAACAAGATCAATCTTTAAGTGATTTAAATATGAAAATCAATACTTTATAATAGTTTTCATATTATAAGATCCAACTTGGGCTGGAGAGATGGCTTAGCGGTTAAGCGCTTGCCTGTGAAGCCTAAGGACCCCGGTTCGAGGCTGGATTCCCCAGGACCCACGTTAACCAGATGCACAAGGGGGCGCACGCATCTGGAGTTCTGTTTGCAGTGGCTGGAAGCCCTGGCGCGCCCATTCCCCCCCCCCCCCCTATCTGCCTCTTTCTCTCTGTCTGTCGCTCTCAAATAAATAAATAAATGATGAAGAAAAAAATTTAAAAAAAAAAAAAAAGATCCAACTGGCCAAAGATAGCCATCACACTCAAAACTGCCATCTGGCTTCTAAATCTTTAGGCCTAAAAGTTTACTGGGTGGTCTGAAAGGACATATAGGAAGACTTTATTGAGTGGAAGATGTGATGTGAACAGATATGTAAAAGAACCACACTATACTGTATTCTGATTTTTTTGGCCTTGTGTTCTATAAGCACTTCGGTCATTAAAGTTGATTTTGACCTCCAAACTAACTTTTTTCCTTATATCAAATATATCCTAGTTTGCTTCTCTTAGGCTGAAGAGTAACACTAATAAAACCCTCAACCCTTCCCAGCAGAGAGCACTGAGAGAGAAAAACTCAGAGGTGTCAGTGGAGGGTGGATGAAGATATATAGAGAGATGCCAGGTGGAATGTCAAGTCACAGTGCCCTACTGTGGCAGATGTGGGCCAGAACCAGCCACCACCAGGCCACGCCAAATGCCTGGTCTGCCTCTTTCAACAGGAATCTGGAAACCCAGCCATTCCTCAGGGGTTTGCTGGTGTTTTGTTTGCTCTATCATCTCAGTTTGACCCTCTGCCAACTCCATCTGTCAGAGAGGATCTGGTGTTCCAGGGCCACACCAGAGCACTGGGAAGTATTGGATTGGATGTGGGGTTCAGGTATCCATGACAGCCATCAGTGCCACCGACCCCTCAAAGACTACTGAATTTAATGTTATGCTAAAGTCCTTCCTCATGAAATGTGCTTTCATATAGCAAAATTGGTAATGTTCTAAGATGTCAAGTCCTAGCATTAAGTGACAGGTTGTTTGAACCTGTACAGATGGAATGCTGCTTTACAGAGCCCCAGACCAACACAAACAAACCCAAACCATCAAGACAAAACCTCTCAAGGTAATACCCTTAAGTGTAATCCCAATATCTGGCAGCCCCTCCATCGCTGTTTCTCTCTCCTAATGCTGGCATAGAGCCTGTGTTTCTTCCAGCAGGAGAACTCAGTTTCTCATTCTTATTGTACCCAAATGACTTGGGAATGTCTACATTTTACTAAGTCCCATCCTACCTTGGAAAGCTTCTCCTCCTCTATTGCCCCTTAAACATGTCCTTATTTCTTGAGCCTGGCTTGGCACATTTGTCTCTCCAGATTCAGCCTGGCTACCCCAATCCTCACAGCTACTCATCCCTACTGCTGAATCATTTGCATGTTTGCTTGTAAGTAGCACAAATCCACTGACGGTAAGTAACTAACACAAATCCACTCATTGTAAGTTACACAAATCCACTGATTGTAAGTAACACAACTCCATGACTATAAGTAACACAAATCCATGATTTAGGTAACACAACTCATGACTGTAAGTAGCACAAATCCGTGATTTAAGTAACACAAATCCACTGATTGTAAGTAACACAAATCTACTGATCAGAACTCACACAACAGCAGGGATTTCTTGATGAAGATATCTGGTGACATCATAGGATTCTAGAAAGAAATGATCAAATAAAATTTCAGTAGGAAAGTTCTATGGTCTAGGTCTTAAATGTCCCCTAAAGGTCCATATGCTAAAGACCTGGTTGCCATGTAAGTTGGCACTACAGGAAGGTGATGCAGTCTCTAAGAGTTGGATCTGAGGGCATTCCCCTGAAGGGGGTATAAGGACGGTAGGATCCTCTTCCTCCCTCTCCCCTTTGGTGTGTGTATGTGTGTGTGTATGTGTGTGTGTGTGTGTGTGTGTGTGTGTGTGTTATATGCATGTGTGTGCAGATGTATGTGCATGAGCATACATACATGTACAGGCTACAGGAGGACATTGAATATCTTCCTCTATCTCTCTTCTCCTATTTCCTTGAGAAAGAGATCCATCTCTCTGCACCCTCATGGCTGAGGTTATAGGCATAGACAGCCAAACCTGGATTTTTTTTTTTTCAGGGTAGGGTCTCACTCTAGCCCAGGCTCACCTGGAATTCACTATGGAGTCTCAGGGTGGCCTCAAACTCATGGCAATCCTCCTACCTCTGCCTCCCGAGTGCTGGGATTAAAGGCATGCGCCACCTTGCCAGGCTCACACCTGGATTTTTATATGGGTGCTGGAGACTGAACTCAGGTCCTGATGTTTGCACAGAAATCACTGTTAACCACCAATTCCTCTCCCCAGCCCCTCTTTCTCTCTTTCTGCTTCCTGGCTGCAATGAGGGGAGAAACTTTGACTCATCACATGTCCCCACCATTCTGTGCTGCCTCACAATAGGTGCCAGGATACAGATGCAGCTGACTATGGACTGAAATGTCTGAAGCCATGAGCTAAGACTAACCTTTCTTCATTCTAAATTGCTTACTTCAGATATTTTGTTACAGCGATCAAAAGTTAACTATCACAGGGACTAGGAAAGTGATATAGTGGTTAAACAAACTTGCTTGTAAAGCCAGCCTGTCAGGGTTCAGTTCCTAAGCTACCCATGTAAGCTGGGGGCACAGTATGGCATAAACATCTTGTGTTCTTTTCCAGTGTCAGAGGGGCCCTAAGGCACACATGAACACACACGCACACACGCAAATAAATTAATGAATGAATTTTTCAAAACCTTTTTATTGACAGCTTCCATAAACATAGATATCAAACCATGATAATTCCTGCCCCTACCCTAATTCTCCCCCTCTCAAATCCACTCTCCATCAAATCCCCTGCCTCTTCCAATCAGTCTCTTTTATTTTGATGTCATCATCTTTTCCTCCTATTATGAAGGTCTTGTGTAGGTAGTGTCAGGCACTTTGAGGTCATGGATATCCAGACCATTTTGTGTCTGGAAGAGTGCATTGTAAGCAGTCTTACCTTTCCTTTGGCTCATACATTCTTTCTGCCACCTCTTCTACAATGGATCACAAAGGCAGCTCCAGTGACTTTAGCAAAAGACAGTGTAAATCTCTTTTGAGAATCTTTGCTCATATTACTCAGCTTGAAGGGTCGCTCCCCATAAGAGGCTTCATTGAGAATTAGTCCAGTTCTGCTTTAGTTTCCCAGCTGTCTAATTCTCCATGAGTTGCAGTCTAGGGTACAGGGCACATTTTATAGAGGGTAGAAGATCCGCTGTAGGTCCAAACATAGGTGCAATATTCACTTGAGTGTTATCTCTGGTGGGCAATGGGCCATCTGTGTTGTCTGGTTGAAATCAAACCTGGTCTCACTGCACTGACTTGACTGAAATGTGCCTCAAACTGTGGCATCCCCTGACAATAGAGACCTTCCTGACTCTCATAGGAGGCGAGTGCCCCAAGGAAGGATTGCTATGATCTGACATGTGTTATGCATGAGTTCTATGCATAGGGAAGTCTCACTCATGCCTTTAGATATCTGCTTTATATAGTGTGTATGTTTAAAAACATGCCTTTTTCATGGGCTTCTATATTTAATACTCCATGTTGAAATGAGGCTGTTTGTCTTTGGTCCCATCCTTTAAGTGGGTAACAACCAGGAGAGGCCAGACTAGCCTACCCAGTGAATACCGTGCAAAATCTCCAATGGCAGTTTTATTGCACTATTCCTTCTCTCAACCTAATACCACCAACAGTATGACATTTGTCTAGCTACCCAGGACAACACTTGAAAACCACGTTCATTTCCTCACTGTGCTACCAACATTTCGCGTGCTTGCGCGACTTTAGAGTTGCCATGCTGTCCTGAGACTGGGTATGGAAATCCTTTCCTATGTTATAGAGACCTTATTGTGTATGAAAATTGTTAGAGTAGAAATACACTGGAATAATCTAGGCTTGGAGTCACAACTTACCAGCCTTATGGCTTTGAGAAAGTTACTTTATGAACCTTTGTTTTCTTTATCTTCAAAGTGGAATGAGACTATATTATGCAGTTCTTGGGAGAAATAAATGAAATAATCGATGGGAAAGGGCATGCCAGACAGTGAAAGAATAGTAATACCTGGCCTTACTTTGTGCAAAGTTAATCCATGAGCCATCCTGATGTAAGCTGTAACCATTGCTGTTTCCCCCTTTCCTGTTTTTGGTTTGTTTTGTTGTTTTGGAGGTAGGGGTCTCACACTAGCTCAGGCTGACCTGGAACTCACTCTGCAGCACCAAGTTGGCCTCGAACTCAAAGTGATTCTCCTATCTTAACCTCCAGAGTGCTGAGATTGAAAGCATGCACCACCACACCTTGTCTTCTGCTTCCTGACTTGTAAAGACAGGTAATTTAAGGAAGGAGGGATGTGGGATGTTGCCTGTTGCTTCCTGAAGGTGAATGAAGCCAGGTAGCCAAACTCCATGTGTCCTGAGCCACAATGTCCCTGTAGCTATTGGCACAGTTTGGGCAGTTTACTGAAGTTTCCTATATATTCCATTTCCACATACAGACAGAGATGTTCAATGTAAAGAACTGCCATGGGTTATTCAATCAATGGCTCCTCTCCTGGCTCTTATTTTTTGTAAACAGTGCATGAATGAACAAAGTTGGCCTTGGGATGCCATTCAGCTCAGCCTTGGTAGCAATCACAAATGGCTTTAATAAATGAAAGGGATATTCTGGCACAGCCCGTGGAGGCACGGAAGTCTGCTGGTCTTGCTAGCATCATACAGTATATTAGATACTCCACTTTAATTGCTCCTTATGGATGGCAAGGATGAAGGGATGCAGGAAATGGAATTTTAATTTGTACATCTAGGCTATGCAATTGAAGGAGAAGGTCTTTGTGACCTTACAGATTTGAGAAAAACACTTTATAGGGCATCATTGAAATTGGCATCAAAGTTCTGTCCCAGGGTTCCTGTTTGATGCTTGCTGTCAAATTGTAGAAAAGCAAGACATGAATCCCAGAGCTACTTCCTGCACATGCGTTTGACTGAGAATCAAGCTGAGTCTAGTTGGAAGTTTGTATAGTTCAAAAACAGCAGAAGCAGAAGCAGCTCATGTCAGAGCCTCCATTTTGGGTTGGCAGGCGGCAGCTTTACCTGTTTTTCTAACTCTTTGATCATAAGATGCAGGCCTCATGTTTTGAGGAGGTACATATTTCTTGTCAAGCCTTAGGGGCTTCCAACATGAATTAAGAAGTCCTAGCATAGCATTGGCACTCGTGATCAGAAAAGCGGGAACATGGCCAGTTCAGCTTGTAGGTCCTCCCCAAGCAGTGCCTGCTGCTGCCCAGCCACAGCACCCACTCTCTGACCAGAGGTCCTGCTGCCCAGCCACAGCACCCACTCTCTGACCATAGGTCCTGCTGCCCACACACAGCACCCACTCTCTGACCATAGGTCCTGCTTTCTGTATCTACTCTATGTGCTGATGGCATAGTCAAAAGTTGCTCTCTGTGCCTGGTGTCCCAGCTCCAAGACTTACCTCTCCATCTTTGCTAACAAAATTCTTAGAGAACCTTGGTTACCCAGTCAGAGCAAAGTACCTTGATATATGTATCAAGTTATCTAATCATCCTTTGTGCCTAATCCCTCCATATAAGCTCATTCCTCATAGTCTGTAAACAGATATTTGATAACTCTCTAATGTACACAGCATCAGAGGCTATCTATCACATAGCACAAAATAAAAAGCTTTGGAGCCAGGCGTGGTAGCACATACCTTTAATCCCAGCACTCAGGAGGCAGAGATAGGAGGATTGCCATGAGTTTGAGGCCACCCTGAGACTCCATTGTGAATTCCAGGTCAGCCTGGGCTACAGTGAGACCCTACCTCGAAAAACAAAAAAACAAACAACAGCAACAAAAGCATTGGTTACACAGAGAGAGAGAGAGAGAGACAATAGACATAGCATTTTGTCCCCAACTTTGTGTGTGTGGGTGCGTGTGTGTGTGTGTGTGTGTGTGTGTGTGTGTGTATGCACATATGTGAGGGAGCAGAGGTCAGGTGTTCAAGTATGTTCCTCAGTTGCTCACTATTTACTGAGACAGAGTATCACTTGAACTCAGAGCTTGCTAAGTTAACTAGTCTAGCTAGCTGGCTCACCCCGGGAATTCCCTGTCTCCATCAGCTGAGTGCTACAACTAGAGATGAGTATCATGCCTACCCAGCATTTATACGGGTGCCGGGAATGCAAATTCTGGTCCTCGTGTTTGCATGTTAAGAGCTTTAGCCACTGAGCCACCTCCCTTGCTGTGTCGTTCAGGCTAGCCTTGAATTTACCATGCCTCTACTTCATACTCCTAAGTAGCAAGATTGTAGATGTGCACCACCACCACCTCTGGCTAATCATGAATTATGTGATCTTGAATAAATAAATAATGAATCCTCTTTGAACTTCTCATTTCCCATCTTTAAAATCAATACATGAGATATTCTAAAAAGTAAAATGAGTTCGTCTATAAAAAGCATTTGAAAACTACTGAGACCTACATAAATGGGGCAATATTTTAGTCTTCGCTTTGAACTGAGGATGTTGAAGGTCACTATAGAAGATGAAAAAGCAAGAGACATAGTATCTATATCCATAGGATTTCTAATTTCATAGGAAGCTCACACCTATGTATATACGATGATTATTTGTGCAACTAAGCATATGCTAATATGCATACTGTAGGTGGAGGAAAGACGTCACTGCAGCAGTTCAAAAGAGCTGAGGTCTTCTAAACATCAGACTGCTACCCAAGCATAAGCTGCCATCAACAGTAGGCATGGTTATCACCATTACCATTTCTCTGTCATACTGACTCTTTTATTGATTGTGTTCATATGTGTGGGGGTACACACGTATGTGTTGGTATGCATGCGTGTATGTGTGTATGCATGCTTGTGGAGGCCAGAGCGTGTTGTCTGATGTCTTCTTCAATCACTCTCTATCTTATTTATTAAGGCAGGATTCTCTCAGTTGAATGCAGAGCTCATCGATTGGCTAGTGTAGCTAGCCAGTTTGCCTCGGGGATCCCTTCTCTGTACCTCCTGAGTACTAGGATTATAGGTGAGCCATTTCTCTGTTGTATTGATTCTTTAAGAGATTATCTGTGATCTCTATTTTCTAGCTTAGATCTAAGTGAAGTCTGCAGACTTATCTTCATTTTTTTTGTCCATTTTTATTTATTTATTTATTTGAGAGTGACAGACACAGTAGTTTATTTATTCATTTGCAAGGAGGGAGGGAGGGATGTAGGGAGAGAGAGAGAAAGAAAGAGAGAGAGAGAAAGAGAGAGAGAGAGAGAGAATGGGTGCACCAGAGCTTCTAGCTACTGCAAATAGACTCCAGACACATGTGCCACTTTGTGCATCTGGCTTTACATGGGTACTGGGGAATTGAACCCAGTTTGTTAGATTTTGCAAGCAAAAGCCTTAACCACTGAGAAATCTTTTTTTCTTGGTTTTTCGAGGTAGGGTTTCACTCTAGCCCAGGCTGACCTGGAATTCACTATGTAGTCTCAGGCTGGCCTTGAACTCACGGTAATCCTCCTACCTCTGCCTCGCAAGTGCTGGGACTAAAGGCATATGCCATCATGCCTGGCTCTGAGCCATCTTTCTAATTCTAATTTATCTTTATTTATTTAAAAAATATTTGTTGAGCACTCCATTTCACCAACTAAAATATTTCAATAAGAATCATCAGCTGAGGCTGGGGAGATGGTTCAGTGGTTAAAGGTGCTTGCTTGCAAAGCCTAACAACCTGGGTTCAGTATCTATGTATCTATGTAAAGCCAAATGCATCATCAATATAATGACAATATATATGTCATTATACATAATATGTAATATATATATAATATAAATATTAAATACATTGTATATATAATATATAATGTATTTATACATTTCATTAGCTGGATAGGTAAATCTCTCAATCTATGAGAAAGGAAAATGCTTTTTATTTGGGCCTACAGGTATACTTTATAATTTTGTAGAAAACAAAAACAGTGAAAGGACAGATGCACACATACCACACACACACACACACACACACACACACACACATTATTTCAATCATTCATCAGCATTGAAGAGAACATGACTTGTAGTGATCTGGATACAGCCATCTGTGTATGTGTAACGTTCCCCTTGCACGTAGAGTCACCAGTCTAAAGTATCGAAGGTTGCTATATCTCTAATATTAGAGCTATGGTGAAAAATGGAAACCTTCTGTAGACAAATTTTTCCTTTCAGTTTTCCTTTAACCTAGATTTTCCGATATTATGCAACATTTTTCTAAGGTTAATATGTGAATTCAGGTCTGATTGGTTGATCCACTATTTTTACCTGAATATTATTCTAGAAGTAGTTGGAGGAATGCAAATTAATTTGATTTTACTTCTCTATTGTTCAATATGGCTAGTCCAAATGGAGTTGTCTTCCACAAAAATAAAGCTTGCTAACCAGTTTCAATGTCATGGTTAACCCCTTGGGCCAGAGCATATGGCTGTCATGATGCAGCTGGGCTGATAGGATGGTTTAGGCCTCCTGGATAGTTGTCCCATATTTATGTAATTGCTGACCTCCCATGATCCAAAAGGAAAAATTGGTTTTTCTTCATTTTTATTTTCTAAATAATAAGAGCCACCTTCCTTACTGAAAAAGAAAAAGATATGGGTGTTAGGGATATAACTCAGTCAGCCCAGTGTGTGCTTTGAATGCAGGAAGCCCTGGGTTCCATTCCTGTCACTACATAAGCCAGGTGTAATGGTGCATGCTTATAACCCCAGCTCTCTGGAGGTAGAGGCAAGAGGATCAGAAGTTCAAGGTCAATATCAACCATATATAATGTTAGAGTTGGTGGCCACTCTGGGTTACATGAGACTCTGAAAAAAAAAAAGGAAAATGTGGAGGTGAAAATATCCTGTCTGCCTCAGTGCTGGCATTGAAACAAAAACCATTTTGTTTGAATATTTTTTATATTTCTTGGGATTGAATTTAGGGCCTCCTATTGGCTAAGCATGTATTCTGCTATTGATGTATACCACTAGATCTTATTTTAATTCTTTAGTTTCATTTTCTTGGCATATTGACAGCTTGGTAGCACACTGGAAGTGGGGGATTATTTTGGATAAATATATCTTTTTATTTCCTTGGGAAATATGGCTATGACTGCATTTATTAATTTATATTTAAAAGTCCTTAAGCTATTTTATTGTTTTATTTGCCTACATTTGTCAGAGTTTTTGTTCTAAAAAATTCACTAAGTATGTGTTTCAAATATAAAATATATATAAAAAAGAGGGCATCTTTGAAAATAAGATGCTGCTCATAGAACCCTGACCAGTCATCATCTCTCAGGACACTGCATTGCAGAATATCTTACATCTCTAAATGGGAGCAGGCATGGATGCAAATTACAACAGCATTTTTCTTTTTAGTGGAGATGATAGCAGATGCTATAAGATGCATGTGGCAATGCTTGCTGCAGACCAAGGGGGACCCTGTGTGTGGAGACAGAGCAGAGTTAGGACAATATTTAGTTCTGTAGCCAGGGATGGTAGATAGTGAGTTTACCAAATATAAAATCTGCCCTAATCAAATAGTATGAACAATCTTGATGCACTGAAGTGAATATTTCTTGCTGGGGAGTGTCAGAACCCTGTTCACGATTAGGTATATTTCTCATTAGAACCATCCCAGATTATCTTAATTTTAAATTGTGCCCTCCATTGAATGTCTGCATGGTGCTATCTTCCCTCTTGGAATCTCACAACAACTCAGAAAAGAACAAGCAGGGGACAGAGGACATGGGTGTGCTCACGCCCCCCTTCCTGAGGTCTCTCACTCCTGTACTAGCATATTAAGTTATTGTCTGTTCAAGAAGACATAATCAAATGCATAACATATTCTTTTCTAGTACAACTTTTAATGTATTTTCTTGATTTCAAAAACTGTGATAAATATTATTCTGAGTTATTGTTTTCCTCTGAAAATGGCAATGATATAGCGAATGCCACCTGGCCCTGTGCCTCATGGGCTAACGGCATTATAAGACACAGAAGGGAACCCATCTTCTCTGAAGTGATATTTTTACTTCTCAGAGAGTTCACTAGAGGCTGTGACAGGAATAAAATGCTTTTCATACACAAAAGTATTGTTTCAAAGGACGAACCGCCCTGGGTTGCTGACTGGCATTCAAGTTTAAGGGACTGTGGATTTGTGGAATAATAGGATTTTGCACAGTGACAACACCAATAAGAATTTGGAGAAGCACGCTTGTAATGAGAGGGTTCCATTTGGAACAGCCCAGGTTGCAGGCTGAGATGGTCTCTGTGTGGTGGAGTGAATTTGTGAATGAAGTGCCTTTCAATGAGGGAGAATCAATTTTAACAGTTCATTTATTGATGAGATGAAGTCTAGTCTCAACAGTTAAAGTGCTTTCTTGGAACAAGGGCTACAGGATTCATCCGTTATACCTTTATGGTATGAGAAAGACTTCTCATAGACAGCTTTATGACTCCTCTGGTAACAGATCATGAATGAGCTAATACTTGATAATTAGCAGGGGATTTGGAAAACTTAGAATTCCAACTAACATTTCCAAAGTGTCTATCCTTTAACATTAAGATTATGTGTCTAAAAATGAGCCCTACAATGGTGACATACCAGGATCACTCACTTCCCTTACTCCGCTGGAGTTTCCCCATCTTTTGATTTTCTACACACAGCTTATGAGAATGGCACTCTGGAATCAGGCAGTACACAATTGGATGCCATGGCCCAGAGTGGGTCTTCCCTTCTTCCTAGCCCTGGGCACCCCCTCCAGCTTTCTCAGTTAAAATCCTGCACCTGCCTCTCCTGGTTCCAGCTCTTCTGTGAAGTTCCTCCTCACAGTCCAGCCATACCACCTCTCCATCTTCTGTTAGCGTATACACACCTATTGAGAGCCACGTGTTGGTGAAAAACTTTGAGGCAGAGTTAGAAAGATTCTCTTCATTTTCTGTAATGCACAAGTGTCTTCCACCCTGGCAAGTGGCCTCAAATTAAGGGTCTAGCCACCCTTCCTGGTCTTCCCCTCTTCATCACTGGCCTATATACATGAAGAATGAGCCCAGAGGCCAAGATGGCTCAGTAGGTAAAGTGCTTGTCTTGCACACATGAGAACATGAGCCTGATTCCTAGAACCCCCACAAAAGGACAGGTGTGATGGCAGGCCCGTGCAGTCCCAGCACTTGGGTTTGGAAAGTAGATGAATTCCTGAGCACTCACTGGCCAGCCACTCCAGCCTAATTGGTAAGTTCCAGGCCAGCGTGAGATCCTGTCTCAAAAACGAGCTGGACAGTATTCCTGAGAACTGGCATCTGAGCTGGACCTCTGGCTTCTACACGCACACTCATACACACGCTCCTGTACCCACATGTACATGTGCATGTGCATGGTCATGCATGTGCATGCACACATACACACACACACACACACACACACACACACAGTCCAGTCAACTCCATCACTAGATGATTTCCAGTCTTCCCTATTTGCACTCTCTCACTGGCCATCACCACGCAGCCAGGCCATCTTTCTTTGTCATCTCAGTGGCTCCCATTTCTCCCCCCCTCCCCACTGACTTTTATTCTTCCTTCTTCACAACTTGTACTCTGTCTTTATTCTTCATTAAATCATATCAGAAGTTCTCCCATTCCAGTTAACAGACAACTCAAAGATTGCGTAGTTCATATCTGGCAATTTTTGGAGTGTATGTTTGCACATGTGCACGCATGTCTGTGTGCGTGCATGCTTGTTCATGTATGTGGATGTGGGCATACATTTGGAGGTTACAGAACAACCTCTGATGTTGTTTCTTACCTTTCAACTTGAGTCTTGGGCTCTTGTTCATCACTGTGTTTTCTATCCCCGCTTCCCTTCTTGCTGTGAGCCCCGGGATTATAGGTGGGCACTGGAATTACACATGCTCACACCACTGGGGGTCCTAAGGACCCAGACCCAAGTCCTCGTGCTTGTACAGCAGGCACTGTATCCACTGCACTATCTCCTAGCCTGCAGTTTGGCATTTTTTAAAATGGAATGGGATAGAAACACCTCTTCCTATTCTGAATGAAAAAGCTCCCCCCTCCATGAATCTTAGTGGGAGATAGGGTGATGCCTTCAGCAAGCTAATTTGAACACCCATAGGGGTTTAACTGTGAGTTATATGATTGAAATCCCACTTAACAGCCTGCCACATCAAGTGATACTGAGATCAGATAAACTTTGGTAAAATGTAAAGCAAAGAGTTCAAACTCTGTGCTAACAGTGCTGGAGGGAACTTATTCTTATAATTTGTCTTATCTCCTCTCCCCTGAGAAGGTCTAGAAGGTCTTCATTCATTAAGGTCTTGAGAAATACATTGGTGAAAGGGTCATTCATCTTTGAAAATCGCACTGGTGAATCCTGTAGTGGAAATGCATCCCCTGACATCAAGGGTGTCTGAAAGAAACTGGAGCTGCGGTCATCCAAGCTACAGTGGTTGCGGCAGGCACCAATCACTGCCTGGAAGCAGCGTGGTCTGACTCACAGGGGTGCAGGACATACTGCTCACTGTTAATGGTGCTTAAGGCTTGAGAAAGAGAGGGGGGGAAGGAGATTCCTACTCCATATTAAAGAAAAAATTTATATTATGCAACAAACCCCTTATTGCAGCCAGGTTTGCATTGCTGGTAGAAATCACCTAACCAAGAGCAGCTTGTGGGAATAAAGAAGTTTATTTTGGCTTACAGGCTCAAGGGGGAAGCTCCATAATGGCAGGGAAAAGGTTGGCATGAGCAGAGGGTGGACGTCATCCCCTGGCCAACATAAGGTGGACAATAGCAACAGGAAAGTATGCCAAACACTAGCAAGGGGGAGATGGCTATAACACCCATAAGCCCACCCGCACAATACACTGCCTCCAGAAGGCATTAATTCCCAAATCTCCATCAGCTGGGAACCTAGCATTCAGAACACCTAAGTTTATGGGGGACAGCTGAATCACCCCTCACGGACTCTTGAAGATAGGCCAGAATTGAGCCACATGAAGAAAGTGACAGTCCCTACCCTGCCTCCAGAGCTGTGTCGATCTTTCAGTTACGTTTTATTGCAATTGTGTGATGTGGATGGGTGTGATGCACATTAGAGAGCGTGGGCATGTGCATGCCATGGCGCATGTGTGGAGACCAGAGGACAATCTTGGGTGTGGGTTCTTGTCTCCTGTTTGAGTTAGACTCTTTGTGGTCCAGGCCCCCTGGCCCATGGGTTTCTGGGGACTCTTCGGTCTCTGCCTCCCTTCTCGTAGGAGAGCTGGGATTAAAGATGCTCGTGCTGTGACATCCCACTTCATGCGGGTTCTGGGGATCCCAACTCAGGTCATCAAGCTGCTGCAGCAAGTGCTTTACTCACTGTGTCATCTCCTAAGCCCTATTGTTATTTGTTAGATGGGTGTCACACTTGTTTGTGTTTGAGTGTGTGTTTGCGTGGGTGTGCACGCACATGTGTGCAGGTGCATGTGGTGGCCAGTGTCAACCTCAAGTATCATTCCTTAGGTGCCATTCTTTTTTTTTTTTTTTGAGACAGGGCCTCACTGGCCTGAAGTTTACCATCTAGGCTAGACTGACTGGCCAATGAGCTCCATGGATCCTCCTGTCTCTGCACCACCATGTTGAACCTTTTAATGTGAGTTCTGGGGATTAAACTCAGGTCCTTATGGTTGTGAAGTAATCACTTTACTGATTGATCCATCTCCTCAGTTCCTGGGTTGGTTCTTGAGCCCTTTAAACGAAGGGGAAAGACATCCTCAGGGTCCGCGCAATAAAGGCACAAGTAGGAACAATAAAATACCCTTTGAGCTTTCCTGGAAGAAGCATGGGACTATTAATTAGAGTAACTGGGTACTGAGGCAAAAGAAGTATCCAGCATTCCATGGGTCATTAGACCTTGGATTGAGCACACATTAATTTCTGGTGCCCGAAATACTGCAATCCCTGGAGGAAAGCCAAACATCGTAGGGGGTCACGAATTCAGTCAACAAATATTTACTGACCAACTGCCACATGATGACACTGTTCTCAATGCAGCAAAGAGCAATGAGCAAGACAGATTCCTTGTGACACTTGCAGTGGAGGCGAGAGGCAATAAGTAAACAAACGAGCAAGTTGATGTCATGGCCTGATGGGTGTTCTGTCAAGGATAAGCAGTGGAAGTTACTGATGATGGTGTGGGGTTACTGCTTGCTTCTGGATTCAACAGCCTGAACTGAGAGCATGAGACCATTATGAGAGAGAAATCCAAACCATGAAACAGGTGGGGGAGGAGATCCCGAGATGTAAGTGTGATCTGATCTCTAGGGAGGAAGATAGGTCCATGAAGACTGTGATGTCCTGAAGGTAGGGGGTTTAGAAAGCTAACAGAGAGGATCATGAGACAGAAGGGTCCTGGTAGATGGATGAGGATCTGGGATTCTCTTTCTATTGAAATGAGAATTTTAGGTTTGAGAAAAGCATGACTTGATTTACATTTAGAAAATCACTAGTGATTCTGATTAAAAAAAAAGAGTAAGGCAGGAAGAAAAGGAGGCACCAGTGAAAACTGTCTAGGAACTTGTGGCGTTAGTCATGGGTGAAGGGCAGGGGAATTGACAAGTGCCGGAGCACCAATGGCTGGATGCCGTGGTCTGATGTCGGTGCATTTTGGAGGAAGAAATGGTAAAACCCATGGACAGGGTGAGAGGGGACCTGAGAGTTGAACCGAGGGTAGTATAATGCTAATACTGCAAACTTTACAGCATCTTGGATCACCTAGAAGACAAACCTCTGAGCATGTCCATGAGGGGTCCCTAGGTTAGGTTACTTGAAGAGGGAAGCCCACTCTGACTGTGGGCAGCACCGTCCCATGAACTGGATTCCTGGGCAGAGTGTGGAGAGGGTAAGCTGAGTGCCAGCAGTCATCTCTCCCTGCTTCCTGGCCTGGCTGCAACTTAACCAGCTGCCTCGCACTCCTGCCACATGCCTCCACTACTGTGAAGCAAACACAACCTTCCTTTCTGAAGTGAGTTTTGCCAAGGATTTTGTCACCATAATAAGGAAAGTGACTAATAGAGGTAGTGTTAATATTTCAGATCTGAGAAATTGGGTACATAGTGGAAACCTTGCTTGAAAAAGAGCAGGTTTGCTGCTTGAAAAGCATAAATATTCCTTTATTAATAAGATGCTTATTAATATATTCAAGGAAGTACAGAGTAACCAGGAATATATGTGAGTTCAGGAGAAAGTTCAGACATGCATCTTTGCATATTTATGTATATATTTACCTATACTATCATGTGAGGCTTAATGAATGGATACATTCTAAGAAACACATTCTTAAAGGAGTTTGTTATGTCAATATGATGGAGCTGTTGCAGTCAGGTTTGTATTGCTGGTAGAAATCACCCAGCCAAGAGCAGATTGTGGGGAAAAAAGAGGTTTATTTTGGCTTACAGGCTCGAGGGGGAAGCTCCATGATGGCAGGGAAAACGACTACATGAGCAGAGGGTGGACATCACCCCCTGACCAACATAAGGTGGACTATAGCAACAGGAGAGTGTACCAAACACTGGCAAGGGAATACTGGCTATAACACTCATAACCTTACCCCAACAACACACTGCCTCCAGGAGGCGTTAATTTCCAAATCTCCATCAGCTGGGAGCGAAGTACTCAGAACACCTAAGTATGGGTGACACCTGAATGAAACCATCACAGGAGTGTACTGACAGAAATCTACATGGTATAGCATACTTCACACATAGGCTATCTGGTGTAAATATGTGTGCACACACAAATATATATGTGTCATAAAGAGCATTGTTCCTAAGGACATGATAAACAAAACCACATAAGATTAAATACAACATAAGAGAAAATGATACAATGTGGAACTGTGATAAGCATGAGATGCTGTATCTACTGCTATTTTAATAGCCTATTGCATTGCTATAATCTTTTGTGTATACAGGTGGGGGTACACTCTAATGATGAATGTATGTATCTCACTATGATGCTGAAATGGGTAGACTATCACTAAACTGATAGGAATTTTTCACCTCCATTATAATTGTATGGGCCACCATCATATATGTGTCATTGTTCTCCAAAAAAAGGTCATCATGCAATACATGTTTGTAAGCATACATGCATACACATATGTATATGTCTAGGTCCTTCACTATACACATAGTCTTTAGACTCATGGGTTGAGTAGGAGCCTGAAAGGAAAGTTCACACAGAAAGGAGAAGCGTGGAGTGCCACACATAAAAAGTCCTGAGCCATGGGCTGAAGGGATGGCTTAGCTGTTAAGACATTTGCCTGAAAAGCCAAAGGACCCAGGTTAAATTCCCCAGGACCCACATTAGCCAGACGCACAAAGGGTGCATGCGTCTGGAGTTGGTTTGCAGTGGCTAGAGGCCCTGGTGCACCCATTCTCTCTCTTTCTTTCTCCCCCTCTTTCTCTGTCAAATAAATAAATAAATAAAAGTAAAATATATTTATTAAAAAATCCCAAGCCACCCTGCATTCTTATCAGAATGCCATCTTGGGAGAGTTAAACAATTGGTCAATTGATATATTAGCTTTTGACCAAAGTCTGCTTTGCTATAACTCAGTAGGTCTCTAAACCTATCCCATTGTGTTTTCTTCATCTAAACTCATATTCTAAATTAAATTCAGGTAAAAATAGCTCTCAACAGAATATGTATATAGGGGCTCCCTAATCTGTGAAGGATAGGTCACATGAAAGATCATGCTTATCCATTTCTTCACCAAAAAAGCATTACAGCAGACACATCAGATACTTACAGAACACCCAGGCAAGACAATTTTTCTAAGGATCTACTTTTGTGTTCCGGTGAGGCTTGGTAATGCACCTTGAGGAAAACTATGTTATCTTGAGCTTAATCAAATGTGACTTCACGTTTAGCTGTTGTTTCAAATGTGTTTTCTTTACAGAAGCAAATTAGTGTGTTTCTGGCACATAATATACAATATTACGTTAAACTAAAAGCACGTTTCCTTAATGTCCTTAAACAAAGCACATTAGAATCAACTCACTCTCACCTGGAAGGGGTTGCAATATAACTTCACAGATCCGCTCCAGAACTAGTTCTTTTACTCTGATGCCAAGCTACAGCATGAGGTAGAAATGTGATTTCCTATCTGTCCCACTTGATAGTATGCTGGGCCACTGAATTTTAGTATTTTACTGTTGGATGGTGGGAAAGTAGCGGATCTGAATACACCAACAAAACAAATGTAAAGTAGGCTGTGTGAGAGTTTGTAAGAAGCATACAGGCCACAGTCACCATGGCGCTCCTAATAAAACAGGTTTTGCTATTCCTCATACCACTAAGAAAGAGACTTTCTAGGTTTGGGTGGCAATGTTAAAAATGTTAGTATGTGCAACTCTAACCAGCTTGCAAGGAGAATCAAGAGATTTGAGTAAGAAAAAGAGGAAGATTGGTCAATGCAGCCTGTTGAACAGGCTGTTTAACTCTTCCAACTGTCACAACCCTACAGAATTCTGACAAACTATCTTGGAAATCAGGAAGACTGCATGTTATGTTGACAGTCCCTCAAGGGAAATCACTATGGACAAACTCATACTGTCTTTCGTGTGTGCGTGTGTGTGTGTGTGTGTGTGTGCACATGCGCGTGCATACACACACACACACACACACATGCCAGAGGTTGACACCTGATGTCTTCCAGGGTTGCTCTCCATCTTACGTATTGAGACAGGGTCTGTCACTTGAACCCAGATTGTGCCAATTCAGCTAGCCAGCTTGCCCTTAGGATACCTTGCTTCCACTCCCTAGTGCTGGGATTACAGGTGAACCACCATGTCCACCTGGCATTTATGTGAATGTTATAGGTACAAACCTAGCACTCACACTTCTCACACTTGCACAGTGTTGCAGTCAGCTTTACGTCACTGGGATGAACTTCCAAACCAGGTACAAGTTATGGGAGGAAGGGATTTATTGAAGCTTATAGCTCTAGGGGAAGTTCCATAATGGTGGAAGAAGCTGGCCCCTTTCACAGGTTCACACAGACAGAAATGCCACCACCAGCACCATAAGCAAGCACACTCCACAATCCCTGCCCTCTTCACCCAGCAGAGCTCAAGCATTCTGCATATCTTCAGGATGAAATTCCAGATCCACCCCAAAACACATCTTAGGGCTGGACCCTAGGCCTCACCCACAGTGACACCTCCTCCAGCCAGGCAGCTGGAAATCCAAGAAGCTTCAATAAACCTGAATCTACTGGGTGGCATCCATTCAAACTAACACACACAGCAAGGGCTTTATTCACTGAGCCCTCTCCCTGCCCCTCATATTGTCTTTAACAAATATTTATTCTACTGAAGATGGAGCATTTTTAAAGTACTGGGCTCTGGTGAGGATTGAATACATCAGATAAAATGTGATCTATGCTGTGGTCATGGAATGAGGACTAACTGATCCCTGCATCACAAATAGGGAGGGTCCAGCACATATTTGTCATATGAAAGTAAGTATATAAGACCAGACTAGGAAGGTCATGCAAGCAAAAGCCAACTGCATAGCATGTGGCTGTCATCTCCAGTGTAGCTATCTGTGCCTCCTGGCCAACCCTCTGTAATCTATCTATAAGTTCACAGGAAGTCCCTGTGAAAAGATGGTTACAGAGGAACAATACTGAAGCCTGGTTTGCAGATGGCTATGCATGGAGTAAGTGTGCTGGTACCACTAGAGAGCAGACTGTATTGATATAGCTGGATTTATCCCATGCGGAGGGACAATGGACATCTTTCTTTGAGATATTAACATTAAGTAGAACATCTCATAACTTCACTGCCAGGACGATGTGAGATCCTGAAATAAGAATGCATACCACCTTATGTGCAGAACTAATAGTGGGGCCCTATAGTTGGACAGCCAGAAGGAAAAATGTTAGAGGAAGAGTGGCCATGAGATCTGGAGGAAAGATGTGGAAGGATATTTTTATTTATTTACTTGACAGAGAAAGATGAGAGAGAGAGAGAGAGATAATGGACATACTAGGGCCTCCAGCCACTGCAAACGAACTCCAGACACATGCACCCCTTTGTGCATCTGGCTTACATGGGCCCTGGGGAATTGAACCTGGGTCGTTTGGCTTTGCAGGCAAATGCCTTAAACACTAAGAAATCCTTCCCACCAGTGGAAGGATATTTTTTGGAATGGATCCAGAATGAGTTTTCAGTTCTCATATAATTGTTAAGAAAAGAGTCTATGACCAAAATGTCTTCATTATTAGTCTGCCTAGAAAAAGTTTGGGCATAGAAAATTCACAGCCCAGCTCTTTCAGGATCCCATCATGGTCTCATGACCAAAAGGACCATGGTGGCAAGGACAGAGGCAGAGCATCTGGATACTGCCATTTCTAAGAGCCTAAATAGCAGCAGTGACTTATCCTAAAACCTATGGAGGGGATGTAGACAGACAGTTGTAATGTGTGACAGGCTTTCCATCTCAGAGATTAAAGCACCACATAGCTCACTATGTAACTGCTGGCTACCTGGGAACTCACAGACAAAAAAAAACAGAGGGGAAGATGGGAGGCAGGGAGAGAGGAAGGGAGAAAAGAAGACAGAGTCCTTTTCCCAAGATACTTTAACACACACACACACACACACACACACACACACACACACGTACATACATACATACAAATATTCCCAAATCCAAAATATTCTGAAATCCAAAACTCTTATAGTCCCAAACATTCATTCATTCATTCATTCATTCATTTTTTTGTTTGGGATATTTTGAACGTGTATATGTGTGTGGTGAGCATGCATGTATATATGCATGTATATGTGGAAGACAGAGGTCTATGTTAGGTGTATTTCCTTGTTGCTCTCAACCTTATTTTTTGAGACAAAGACTTACACCAAACCATGAGTTCGCTGATTTATCTACATTAGCTAGCCAGCAAGCCCAAAGGGTCCTCCTGTCTCTGTCTCCTCAGAGCTGGGATTACAAGCATGGGCACACCACCATGCTAACTTTTACAGGGCTGCTGGGAATTTGAAACCAGATACTTATGCTTATACAATAAGCATTTTATCCATTGAAAACCTCCCCAACCCTCATATTTTTGGTGTGGGTATTTTGTTTTGAGACTGGATCTCATGCAGCCCATGCTTGCCTCTAACTCCCTATATGCCTGAGGATGACCTTGAACTCTAGATCCTTCTTGCCTCTTTCTTCCAAGTACTAGAATTACTAGCATATATCGCCATACTGAGTTGGCTCAAAGCATTTTGGATAAGGAATACTCAACTTGTACTCCATAAACATTAGGGAACATGCTGAGGAATGTAACATGTGCCTTGTTCTCAAGAAGTTTATAATTGATCTGAGAAAACATTAAAAAATAATAAGCAAAAATAAGACATTTGAGAAATTACATGCATGCAAGCAGGAAGTAGCCATTTCTCCAGCTGGGATGGGTTCATTATATGGACAGATAAAAGCCAAAACTTGGGAAATGAGCAGAATTTGAGCAGGTGACTCTAGAGACAAAGCCATCTGTGGAGGGAGGATACTAAGTTTACCTGTGTTTGGAGAATGGCGGATCCAGAAGCATGGGGTGTTGACTGGATGTTTGGCCAGATCCTCTGAGACTGGATATCACTCAGGTAGTTGACTTTACTTTGTAGGCAATGAGAAGACATCCAAGTTTGCAAGCAGGAACTCAAGCCATCTGATATGTATTGAGGATGCCCAGTGAGAAGATTAGCAAGGGAAGGGACTGGGCACAGGAACACCAAATAAGAGATAGTTCTGAGAATTCAGGGGCGAAACGAGGCAAGAGGGCTCGAGCTAACTCTGTACCAGAAGAGCTGGCTGTCAAGAAGTTAGATGTGTAGATATATAGAGAGCTTGAATAAGATGGTCTGATGATGCACTGTGTGTTGATGGGTGGAGAGAAAGCATGGCCCAAAAGAACTTTTATAGTTCTGGTTAGTCTGGGTGATTTGACAGAAAGAAAATAGTGTATGGTGAGAGTACAAAATAAAACCAGAGACTGAGTGGAAGAGAAACTGAATTTAGGTGCATGGAGATTGGTATCATGAGCACATCCATCTTCTTATGTCAAGCAGTGAAAATTTGGGATGACGTCTCAGGATAGTAATCCAGTCTGGTGATTTGATTGATATTTAAGTACTATTAGAGGGCTGGGGAAATCACTTAGTTGGTAAATCTGAATTCAATCCCCCAAACCCACATAAAAAAGCCAACCATGGTGTGCCGCCTGTTATACAAGCACTGGGGAGGCAAAGACACGAGGACCCTGAGGGCTCACTAGCCAGCCAGCCAAGCCTACATGGCAAGTTCCAGGCCAATGAGAGACCTGTCTCAGAAAACCTGAGGAGCAAATGTGAGCCCAGGTTTTCCTCTTGCCTCCACATGCTTGTGTGTGTGTGTGTACACCTGTACACACTCACATGCACACACATACAAATAAATGAATAAATATGTAGCCAGGGCATGGTAGCGCACACCTTTAATCCCAGCACTTGGGAGGCAGAGGCAGGAGGATCACCATGAGTTCAAGGCCACCCTGAGACTACATAGTGAATTCCAGGTCAGCCTGAGCTAGAATGAGACCCTACCTCGAATAACCAATAATAAATAAATAAATATGTAAATACGTAAATGCTGCAGTGACAGTAAAGAGAGGAAGATGGAGAATTCCAATATTTAATAATAAACAAGTAACCAGAAAGCACGTAAGGAAAACGTACGAGCTTGTCCTGACCAGAATGACAACGTGGAACTGTGGATGGCCAACAGTCCCAGGCGGGCCTTTGCCCTGCCCTTTGTCCGTGGCTCTCCCTGCTCTGCCCTCATGGCTTCAGTCCAGTCGCAGCTGTTTTACCTTTCCCCTGGGAGGGGGGCGGAGGGCGGGAGCAGACACATCCACTTGCACTCCAGCTCTGTTTCTGACAGAGCCTACGGCTCTCACCTGTCAGTAATGCTTGATGGTCTACCTGCTGATGCCCCTTGTGTGCGGCATCCAGAGAGTCTTCATGCCTGGCGACACTGCCCATTTACCATTTGCACAGCCCTGCCCTCCCCATGGACTTCCCCCACCGGTTCCACATGTCCCCATTATTCCCTTCTCTTCCTGACTCAGCCATGGAAAGAGGGGCTACACACACACTCTTAATGGTTTTCCCACACCCGATTCTCCCACGTTATTATAGACTCATAAAATCTTGTCTTTCCTTCCATTTCAGCATTTACCTCTGTGTTTTTTACATGTCCCATGCTGTGATACTCAATCTTCATTGTCAACCTGACAGATTTGCAATCACCCAGGAGACATACCTGTCGGTGTGTCTGTGATAGTGTTCCCAGAGAGTTCAGCTGAGGAGGAAAGACCTACCCTGAGTGTGGGTGGCACCACCCATGATCTGGGGTGCCAGCATGAATCAAAAGTTAGAAGGCAAATGGAACACCAGCACCCATATCATTTTATTCCTGAGTGCAGACAAAATGTGACCAGCTGCCTCACACTTGTGCCACCATGCCTTCCCCAGTACAGTACACTGTGCCCTCAAACATGAGTGAAAATAAACCCTTCTCTTAAGTTATTTTTTGTTAGGTATTTGGTCACAGCAACAAGAAAAGTAACTAAACGCACATGCCTTTGTCTCTTGGTAGACCATGCATTAGAGGAATGAAACCTGTCCAATCATCTTCAGACCTTCTACTGGCTTCCTTAGATCTTTATTTTATTTCATTATTAGAGGAGAGAGAGAGAGAGAGAGAGAGAGAGAGAGAGAGATGTGTTTCCCCTTTCTCAGTTAGACATCTCAGTCAGGATCACGGTGAGGAAACATCACCAGGCTCCCACAAGCAGGAATAGAGCCCTTTGTTGTGGCTTCATTCTTTGACCAATTACTTTCAAAGAAAAAAAAAAAAAAAGCAAAAGACAAAAAGAAATGTATAGAATGTATTAGCTCTAAAACTGGAGGGAACTTCATTATTTTTAATGTCTCAGTAAAAGATCTTTTTTCTCTCTACATTTACCCGACTAATCCCAATAATGTCTTTTAAACAATTAATTCAACTTTCAAAAGCATTGTACTCTGCAGTTTGTCCAGAATTAAGTGACCATTAGAAGGCATTAGCTTAGAAATGAGTGCCCTAATTACTTCTGAAAGTTAGCAATAAAAAAAGAAAAAAAGAGAGTCCACATTTCTGAGACTCAGCATCCTGACAGTCTGGCGGCTTTGCGTATACCTTTCTGTCTTCTCTGGGAAGGCTGGCCAAGAAAAGCGCTTGCGGCTTTTGATAGCTGCCAACTTGATTTTGTGTTCGGCAAAAGTGACTTCACTTCACCTCAGTTCAGGAAAATGAAGTTTATGGAAAGGCAGTCCAATATGGACAGTTCCCGCTAGCCCTGTATTGGTGAAGGTGCAGATGGGTCTCCAGTGGTGCATGTCTAATTGTCATGCGTGGAGTTTTGCTACTGCTCGGGAAGAGCATGGTGGGCACCATAGTTCTCCATGGTAAGCTCAAGCGAGTGGCTCGGCAGCAACTCCAGGTCAGTGCGTCACGACTCCACAGCTGTCTTGATCGTCCCAGAGGGATGCTGCTCCTAACTCAACGTGCGGTGGACAGCGTGAGCTGCTAACACTTTGCAAGGCCAGGGCGCAGGCCATGATTCTCCTGTCCACAGGTACCTGCGTAAGGGTGGAGCAGACTTCTCTCAATGGAGGGGAATACTAGATGCAACCCATCTGCACAAGAGATGGAAGTGCTGGCTTTCCTGTCGCCATGCACGCAGTTGCTCGCTGGGTCCACACCCACCTGTGGGAACCCATTCAAGGAGAAAGTTCTTCCATGTTTGTGGGTGGTGGCTGCTGCTTGTGTTCCCTGCTTCTCCTTAGGGGAACTGTATGGGATTGTGATTTGAGGAGGATAGGGAAGGGCTAGGGCTCATTTTACCGGCTTTGGGAGGATACAGTGAAATCAGTGAGGAAGAGTGACTCAGTCGTCCCTTGCTAACAGCTGCGGAATCTCAGGACACATCTTTTGCGCATCTCTTGGCTGATGAGGAAATACTTGAGGCTGTGAATTTGAGGGAACTTACAGCACAGGGCGTTCTGTTTCCTTGTTTCTCAATTTTATTTTACATTCATTTGTGTACGCACATGGTCCTATGTGTGTGCCTGGGCCTGTGTGTGGAGACCATGGAACAACTCCCGGGGGGTGTTTCTCTGGTACCATCCACTTCTTTTGAGACAGGGTCTGACGCTGGCCTGGAGCTTGATAACTAGGCAAGGCCGACAGGTCAGAGGTCCTCAGGAATCCTCATTTTCACCTCCCCAGCTCAGGCTTGACAAATGTGCACCACTGCCAGACACAGGCTGGAGCCTTCAGTAGCTGGGCCTGAGCTGCCAGGCACACCACAAACCCTTTTTTATTTTAACCTAGATTCTGAGGATTCAACTTGGGTCTTCATGCATATGAAGCAAGCACTTTACACTCTGAGCTGTCTCCTCAGCCCTTGAGCAGCATGAAGTAAGAGTGGACATTGGGAACTGAGACAGAAAGGCAGGCTAGTTGAGGAAGGTTCCACATCTCTCCATGCCTGCCTGCAGATACTGGCTATGTCTCTTCTATCTGCCACCTTCTTACCGTCAATGCCCATCTCATAGTCTCACTGAGCAGGAGACAAGCTACAATGCATCAAGAGCTTGCACAGCACTGATGAAGACGGGCTTTAGGAACAGCCGCAGCCATGAGCACCAGAGGGGCTTTACAAAAGAAGGAATACGCAGAGGGAATCAACATGGAGCAGAGCTTCAGTCATCATCTCCATATGGCTACTTTGCTGGGACGCGGGACTTTAATCAAATGAAGGCACATTAACTTGAGAGCATCACGATGGTGGGACATGGAGCTGCACCTGCTGGCCTAACGAAGGCTTTGATGTGGCTCTCTCAGGTTGCATAGGTAACCTACCTTTAATCACGGGAGGCCAATGACAGATAGCAAGTCACACGACTCCCTTTCATCTCAAAGTATTCTCAAAGCATGATTTTCAGAAGTAAATACCTAGGCAGATTACTTTGCCTTTATACCAAATTAGAAGCAGGTGAGAGGATGTTATTCTGCAGCCTTCACCATGAGAAAATGACTTGCCCAGAGAAAAGAAATGTGTATTCTTCTTCAACATCTTTGTAGTTTTCTGAACTCCAGTGGTTTATGCAAGATCTCATGGCTAGAAAACTTAAAAGTTTTGGAACACTATAGGTACTGCATCCTGGAAACTGATTTTAATTCCTTCAGGAAAAGTTGTCAAATGCAAGAATGTTACAAATTCATCATACCTTAATCATTTAGCTCCACTAGGGAATTTTCTGTTCCTTGCTTTATCCATCAATGAAAAAAAAAATCACGAGACCTACATTATTACATTTATTTTATGGTTATAAATAATCGAACACAATCTGCAGCTATGTGGTTTATAATGCATTCACATTGTCTTCAGGCTTGATGGGAAGGAATAAGCTTGGTTTGTACTTGGGGTTTGCTTGAAGACTAGAATTCCCCAGGTAGTTCTCTCTCATTATGGAGGGCACGGCTACGTGGCAGAGCCCTCTGCGGAAGCCCCAGGGAGGCCTCCCCTCATTAAGCACGTCCCAGTGGGTGCCGGTGCACAGGAGGGTGCTGTGCCCTGCAGATCTGCAGACTGGGAGAGGAAACATCAAACAGGGAAATCGGTTGAGTCATCTTGGCTAGAGACTCTTTTTTTTTTTCCTTTTTTTTTTAAATTCTCCAAATTCTTGAATGGAAAAAAGAAATACAGAGTGATAATTCAAAGCTGAAGATTGTTGCTGTGAATTGGTAGTGACAACAATATGGTCAAGGTCTGTTTTTCACAGTTCGGTTCACACTTATTTCAAGGCTGGGGGGAAAAAAACGTGTGCTTGAAAGGAATCAGAATTCATTCAGAGATGACAAGCCTATCATCATCGTGGAGGGTTTTTTTTTTCCCCTGTGAGAATATGAGTTTTGTTGGGGGACCTAGGCTTCCTGTCTACTTCTCTGGAATGTTCCAGCCAATGGAGGTGACTGTTGGCTTTTCTAACCTGGCATTTCCAGAGGAGCCTTCCAACCAAGCTTCCCACCTGGCCCTGTGGACTAGAATGCTCCTTTCTCACAAAATCACTGTGCATGCAGGCATGCCCAGGGAGAGAGCCCTAGCCCATGACTCGGGCTCAGTCTCTGGCATCTTGGCTATCCTACCTCTGGCAGGCACCCTGCCCTGAGTCTACGGGCTTTTCACAGCTGGTGTTCACATAGACAGGTGAGTGCTCCACGGAAACAGCTCACTCATTAAGACACCAGTGAAGTTCAAGGACATTCTCAGATTGTGGGCTCTATCAGAGCTATGGGCAAGCTGCTGCCTCATGGGTATGGCAAATATTAATTCCTGAGGTCCATTGAAGGCTAAGAGAACAGTTTTCTGACTCTACCTACCTTGTGCACAAGCTGAGAAGAGAGTCCAGGGTTCTTGGATATTTATTCTGGCTGATTTTCTTATACCTTGAGTAGACACTTCACACCCTGCCCCCGGATAGATGGGGACGGTAGAGTCACTTAAACCCATCTCTATTGAAAGGTAGATTAATCCCCAGTCACCCTTAGGAAACTGATTGCCCCCCCCACACACACACTCTCTCATCTCCTTATCCAGCCTGATGTCTCAAGAACTGGGAGCCATGGCTTCTAAGCCATCTTCTCGCCTCCCACCCTTCCCTGCACAGGGCTCAAAGTCAGCGTTCAGGTTGAGCTGAGTGCACTGTGTTCTCTGATGCTTCTGGACTCCCATGTTAGGAAAACAATGACAGTAAGGACAATCCCCACTTTCCATCAAAGAGCACAGCCTCCTCCTGCATATTCATGTATGTAAATGCATACCTGAGGTGGTCACCTGCTTGTCACTTCCAGAATCAGTCAAAATAGAATCCCAGCCCAGGGCTCGCCTGGGACTCTCTGTTACAATCGCAGACCCTATGCAGCAGAGCCCCACTGACTGTGTGCAGGAGACATCACAAACCCATGACTCCCTCTGGGTGTTGGTTATGTATTGAACCATGTCTCTAAAATTCATTTGCTAAAGTTCTAACACTCAGTATGACTGGGTTTGGAGGGAAGGTTATTACTTTTCTTGTTGCTGTGAAAAATACCTAATAAAAGCAACCCAGGGAAGGAAGGGTTTACTTTGGCTCAAGGTTGAGGATACCAACCACTATGGTGGGAAAGGCACGGCAGATGGAGCCTGAGGAAGCTGGTCACATTGTGCCTTCAGCCTGGAAACAGAGACATTCAGTCTCAGTACTGACTTTTGCCTGGGACCCCAACCCATGTTCAGGGTGGATCTTCCCTCCTTAGTCAAACTTCTATAGAAACTCCTTAATAGACAAGCCCAAGGGGATTCTAGGTCCAGTCAAGCTCACAGTGAAGACTGACTATCACAGGAGTAATTAAGGTGAAAGGTGATCAGGGTGGTAGGTGTGGTACCCTTATAAGAGAAGAAAGCATAAGGGAGACATTAACATACACACAAAAGGCTCTGTGAGGACTTGGTGGGAAGCAGCAACTGTAAGCTAGAAGGAAGCCTCACCCCAAACCAACCCTGAAACACCTTAGCTATGGACTTCCATCCTCCAGAACCGTGAGAAAAGCAGGTCCCAGTCTATCAGTCGGCCAGCTTTGGTCTCCTGTGATGGCAGGGAAATCGGTGGTGCCATCATTCATTTGCTTTGAGTTCTGGAGGTGAGTGGAGGGAGCTGGGCTACCGTCCCGATGTGGGCATACGCAATGCTTATACTCTGTTACAGGGACAGGTGAAGAGTGCTATCAGATCCGCGTCCTTTCCAAGTGGCTTTCACATATGCTGTTGTACTGGGTTCTCATCATGTCTTTATGAGCTGTTACCTCAGGCATTTCATTACCATATTACAGCTCTTCACAGTGAGGCATAAAAAGTCCATGCAGTTCATAGTTTGTCTGAAATCACCTGAGAGCTTGTGCTCCATGTAAATAAAAGGCTGATCTGCCTTGCTATTCATCCTATAAGACAATGTCTGAATGGTGAGGCTAAGGACTATGTGGGGCCTGAGGAAACACAAGTTCTTTGTCTCTTTCCCATGTCTATGACAGCTGGCCATTCATAGGAACAGGGAGAAGTGAGGATGGGACTCTGTGGGTCATTTTATTTGTGGGAATCTAATGGATAATCTTCTGCTTTTAACATCTTTAAATTAGTTAGTTATTTATTAAAGAGAGAGAGAGATTGAGAGAGGCAGATAGAGAGAGAATGGGCACACCAGAGCCTTTAGCTGCTGCAAACGAACCCCAGATCTACATGTCACCTTGTGCAATTGGCTTACGTGGGTTCTGGGGAATCAAACCCTGGTCCTTTGACTGTGCAGGCAAGTGTCTTAACTGGTAAACCATCTCTCTAGCCCTGTAATGACTAATCTTGATTGTCGCCTTGATTGGATCAGGAATCAACTAAAAGGTACACTTCTGGGTGGGTCTGTGAGGGCATTTTCAGAAAGGATTAGCCATGAGGGGAAGACCCATCCCCAGAGTGGAGAGCATCTTCCACTGGTGGCCCAGCTATAAAGAGGTCAGAGAGAAGGGGAGAGCTGTTTTGTCTGCCTGTCTACTCCTTGCTGTTGCATGCATCTACCCTGTTATTGTCATCCTAAAATGGGAGTTTGGGGGCTGGAAAGATGGCTTAGCAGTTAAGCGCTTGCCTGTGAAGCCTAAGGACCCCGGTTCAAGGCTCAATTCCCCAGGACCCACGTTAGCCAGATGCACAAGGGGGAGCATGCATCTGGAGTTTGTTTGCAGTGGCTGGAAGCCCTGGCACGCCCATTCTCTCTCACTCTTTCTCTACCTATCTGCCTCTTTCTCTCTCTGTCACTCTCAAATAAATAAATAAAAATGAACAAAAATAAAATAAAATAAAATAAAATGGGAGTTTGGGGGTTCCTTGTGCACCAATACACCAATGCACCAACAAATTTAGAGCACTCCAGATTCTTCTCTTGTGAATTTAAAGGATTAAAATCCATAGACCAGAGGATAAGTTTTAGAGAGACATTATTAGATTAAAAGAAGGAAAGAAAAGAAAGTGTAGAGAGCTCCTGCCATGTGGAGGGCAGGAAGGGGTAGAGAGCCCATGTGGGAATAATAAGGCGGGTGTCCGCTCGTTTTGGCTGGCCTACCTACCTGGGCTGAGACAAGTGAAGCTTACCAGAACTCCAAAGTTCAGGAGCTGGCCAAGAAGAGAGGCTTGTCCCCTGGCACACATCTATTTATAACCTTATTGTGGTGGTTTCACCTCCTGGCTCAGGTTTGCTGAACTGATTGGTCTGGGCTAGAGGCTGCCTCAGGAAGAGGCCAGCCACGATACCAAGTTCTCAGGGGGCTGAACTTGACCAACCGCTATATCAAGATTAGATTTAAATTCTAGGACAAGGGACTTCCCTCCCAGGAGGAGCTCAGGTTGCTTGTGGAAAAAGAGATCCAGGGAACTCCTTTAGGCAAGGGATAAGGAGAAGCTTCTCTGATCTCCAGCAAAGTGGAGACCTGCAAGGGCAGACATTCCTGCCTTGATTTTTAGGGCCCAGTCACCCTAAACTATCTAACAAAGCTGCTTGACAACCTCTCAGTCTTGCACTGACATCGGAGCCCAGCTTCTCCAGCCTTCCAGCATGAACTGAAAATCAGTGACTCCCTAGAAACCCTCCTTCAACACCGGATTGGGATGCATGGAGCACTGAGCAGTGTAAGTCAGTCTAATAAACCGCTTTTGTAATATGTCGTCATTCCATCAGTTCTGGCCCCCTAGAGGACCCTGACTAATACAATAACCATGTGACAATGGCAGGGAATGTGTCTGTGACCACCACACAGCAGCAGAAGTGAGGAGAATGGCTGAACCACGGTGGTGAGTCAGTCTGGCATTGTCCAGTGTCCTGCTGTGTGGAGCCTGTCACTGTCTGACCTCCCTGGCTCTTGCACTGTGAGAGAACTGAAGGTGTCATCTGCTGAGGCCTGTCTAGGTCTGCTGAACTGGGCCTTCCCTTCACCTTGTTGCAAACTCTATGGGGACCACTCCCAAGGCTCTTTGTTTTGCTAAACCCAACAGATAAGAAAGATGCCCTCCTCCCTACAGCATGCCCCCAAAACAAGAGCCAACGAGAGCTCTGCAGACACTGCACATTTGCATGTGGCTTAGCATGGAAGGCCAGAGCATAAATGACAGTATTGCCAACTCACTCTGTCCCATTTTTGAATGGTGAGAAAAAAAGTCTCCCAGCATGTCTTACATTGCCTGCAGTAATCATGCTCTTTCAGGTCTTGTTTCTATCCCATCAAAAATAGAGGATGAAATGATACAGGGAAACCTAAAGGTCCTGGCTGGGACAGGCCTTATCCCTCACTTTGCCCCTCATTGGCTTGAGTACCTTGAGCACACTGATATTGACCTTTCTAGAATTTTTCTCCCATTAAATAAGGGCAAAGCTACTTATTTAATAGAGATGCTAGGGCTGAGGAGGTGTGATGGTTAAGGTGTTGTCAACATAATCTGTTTAGTAATCCACAGAAATCCCTTTCAGGTGGGTCTCCGAGGTTGCTTCCAGGAAGGATTAACTGAAGGAGGAAGTCCTTCCAGTGGGCTGCCCCTCTCAGAGGGGGACTTCATATGAGGAAGCTCTGGGTGAAAAGAGCCCCTTCCTTCCACTTGGCTGCTGGAGCTGCTTGCTGCCTTCCAGCGTGGATTGAAGACAAGTGCAGACTGAAGACCAGCGTCAACTGTAGACCCACGCGGATTAAACCCAGTGGATCGTCAGGAAGCCTCCAGGCCTTCCAGTGTCGTCTGCAGTGCCGTATCCGGACTGCTGAGGCACCTGGCCACGTGGACTGAGCAGCTACCGGGTTCCTTGATTCTCAGGCCTGCAACTTCTATTGGACTCCCGTAAGCTAATCCAATAAATTCCCTTTATCATATAATTCATTCTAGCAGTCCTGTTCCTCTAGAGAACCCTAACAGAGGAGGTATATCTATGTGAGGATGTATATCCATATATAAAGTGTTTTCCAGGCAAGCATGAGTTCCTAAGTTCAAATCCCCAGAATTCACATGAGGTGACTCTATAGCATGAGTGTTTGTAACCTCAGTGTGCTTATGGAGAGAAAGGGGGGTCACCCCAAAGCTTGCGGCTAGATACCCCAGCAAACACAAGCAATCTACAACATGAACAAGAGATCCTGCTTTAAACAAGGTGGGATGGTGAGGATCAACATCCCAAATTTTTCTCTGACCTTCACACATGTGTGTTGGCATGCGTATACTCCCCACTCACACTCATGAACACACACACCATACATAAGCACATGTACTTTAAAAGAATAGACAAAGAAAAGGCCTCACTGTAGAGCTTATGTAATGAGTAGTGGACCAGTGTGTAATGTGCTGAGAACAGGGCCTGGGATGTGACGTGGCGTGTATGGTGGAAGTGTGAACTATTACTACTATTGTCAGTGTACTCATCCAGTGGCTACTGCTGAGGGAGCTTGTTAATGTACATACAACCTTGTTTTTTTTTTGTAACAGGATCACACTGTAACTTGTGCTGGAGAGAAATTCACTATATAGCCCAAGCTGGTATTGAACTTGTAGAAATCCTCCTGCTTTAGCCTCCAAACTACTTGGATTACAGGCATGAACCACCATGTATACCTTAGAGTATATTTTTATATAAGTATTTCCTGAACATATGACATTATTGTAGATTACAAATGTTCTTTCTGATTCTTTTTTAAAAAAATATTTATTTATTTATTTAAGAAAGAGAGGGAGAGAGAAAAGGAGAGAGTGAGAGAATGAATGAGTATGCCAGGGCCTCCTACAACTGCAAATGAACTCCAAATGCATGTGTTACTTTGTGTATTTGACTTTATGTGATAGTGGGAATTGAACCCTGGATGACATTTATTAACTTCTTATTGGATAAAGATCTTGCAAATATTTTCTCATATTTCATAGGCTGTCTCTTCACTCAATTCTTTTCCCAAGCAGCTTTTTACTCTCTCTCTCTCTCTCTCTCTCTCTCTCTCTCTCTGTGTGTGTGTGTGTGTGTGTGTGTGTGTGTGTACATGCATGTAGAGGCCAAAGGACAGCCTCAGGTGTCATTCCCCAGGCACCATCAGCCTTTTCAAAAACTTTTATTAACAACCTCCATACATACAGATGATATAGCATGATCTGAATCCCCCCCATCATCCTCCTTTTGACCCTTGTTTATTCCCCCCTCCACTAAATCCCTTATTCTTTCCAACTAGTTGCTCTTCTATTTTAATGTCATCATTTCTTTTCCTCCTATTATACAGGTCATGTGCAGGTAGCATGAGCCACTGTGAGGTCATGAATGCAATGGCTTCTTTGTGTCTGGAAGTATTCCAAAGCACTCCCCCCCTGCCCTTTTTGGCTCTTACATTCTTTCCATCACCTATTCCATAATGGACCCCGACCCTTGGAGGATGAGATAGAGATATCTCACTTAGTTCTGATCATTACACTGTCTCTTCTCAGGACTTTGATGAGTTTTGAGTCTCCCCAGAGGTCACTGCCATCAGTAAAGAGACTCTTCTCCAATCAAAAGAGAGTTGCATTAATATATGGGCATAAACATGAGTATTTAGAGGGCAGTTTCATGGGTATAATATGTCCATTTAGCCAAATAATACTAATAGTCCCCCAATCCCAGGACTTAAAATCTCACCAGCCACAGGCTTTTGATTAGGTTTTCAGTACTGAAAGAGGACAGGAGAAAATTACCTTTTTTTGAGGCCATTTTAGTTAGAGATTGAGGCCCAAAGAGAGAGCCAGGAGATACCACCCCACATGCCATCTTGTCCTGACACAAGAGGAGGAACTCTTGGCAGAAGTAGAACTCACATGGGATGGAGACTGATATATAGCACCCCCTGTTGCCCAGTCTGGCATGCTACCTACCTAGACAGGTGGCCCTGGATGGGCTGGCCCAGGGATCCACCCTCCAAAACTACCAACCAATCTGGTCTTCCCCTTGCCTATTAAGGCTCCTGCCTTCTTCCTGTAGCGGACTCTGCTGGCTCTGCTCAGCTCTTTTTTCTGGCTTTGCCACTCACCTCTCTTTGTTAGGCCACAGGGACACAGGTGAGTCTGGCTTCCTCCTCATCCAGCCCGGCTGGGTGGGTGGTGAGAACATAATATTGTTTCTTGGTCTTAGGGAACTTTTCTGCTTCTCTCTGCTTTATAGTTTTGGGGTAACCTCTCACTTGATTGCATACGTGACTTTCCTATGGTTTCTGAATCTGCCATGTGCTATTTTTCTTATACTCCAGATCTACCCCATGGGTGCCCTCAGCAACTCTAGGATTGGACATGTGTAATTTCTTTAAAGGTGGGGTAACCATGAGTGCAACTTCATTACTTCATTTCTCCTTTGAATCTGTTAGTCTTTCATATTTTTCTTTGAGTTTCACCATTAGTCCTCTTCTCTAAAACACAGGGCCAATGCCATGCTGGTTTATCCTCAGTCTCCCTACACAAGCTCCTAGATTCCTACTTCCCATGTGTTTATGTGAGTCTGTTTTAGTTTTCCTTCCTAGATCCCAATCTCCCTTAAATAAACCCTACAATTTGTGATTTTCTCCTCATCAAATTTAATAAACCATAATTTACCCTTCTTGAATCAGTCTTTATTATTTCTTTATTAAAGGTAGGACAGAACCAAAACCTTGGGGTTCATAAATTCTGGGAGACCCCTTCCAGAACCCCAAAATCCTGCATCAGTACCAGAATAAATTATTTCCCATGGAGCAGACCTCAAATCAAATCAGAGAACAGTTTGTTTGTCCCATAACAGAAATGCCACCATTGCACCAGTTGGCACTTTTGACCTGGCTGGGCAGGAGTAGAGCTTGAAGGGCATTCACTATTTTTTGAGACAGTGTCTGCCATTGGCCTACAGATTGCCAATTTGGCTAGAGCAACTCACCATTGAGCCCCAGGTATCCTCCTATCTTCACCTCCAAGTGCCGGGGTGACAGATGTGCCTGGTTTAGTGGTGCTGGGGATAGAAACCAGGGTGTAGTGCCTGCTAGGCAAGGGGCTGGGCATGAAGCAAACTGAGCTGCATACCCAACCCTTTCATGCTCTTTTGGTCTGCTGTTTCCCTTGTCAGTGTCATGTACATATCACCCAAAGGCACTGAGGCTCCCAGGATTACAAATATCTAGATCTCATTCCTGTGAAAGTCCCATGCCACGCTTTACAGATGGTGAGCATTCAGGAGTCCTGTGGGATCAGTGTGTTCCCATGCTATTGCCCATCACATTCCACCTCGATGCTGCTTATCTTTTGCCTTCACTATCAGTTCTTTGATAATCCACACACTCAGTATGTGCCTGGTGATGCTAAACACCTGCCCATTAGGGAGGGGTGGGCATCAAACCCACTTACTTTTTGAGAAACTTAGTTCCTCTTTCCTAAGATGTCTATCTGCATTTACTGTCCACCAGTGGGCAGGGTTTTGGGCACAGAATCTTGTGGGGTTTGTATGTCGTGGTGTCTCTGCTACTTGGAATGCTGGCGAAACAGAACGCTGCCACCTGCCTCGGGGTCAGCTGCTGCCTTTGCTTCTTTGTCAGCTCACTCCTGATTGTTTCTGAACCATGACCAGGTATTTCATGAGGCTGGGCCCTCTTTTTAGTCTAGTGGATGTATTATAATCCACCTAAATTGATCCTCGATTTTCCTATCCTTTTTGCACGTGTGTAGTGTGCATGCATGTTGACACACATATATGCATGTGGGTATACATACATGTGTGCTGTATGTGCATGTGGAGGCCAGAGATCCATGTTTGGTATCTTCTTCAATCCCTCTCTGTGATATTTTTGAGACAGGATCTCTTGCCGAGCCTAGAGCTCACCAATTTGGCAAGAGTTGTTAGTCACTAAGCCATAGGGACCTGCCTATCTCTGCCTTCCCTGGGATTATAGGCACCCGCCATTATGGACAGCTTTTATGTGGGCTCTGGGGATCTGAACTCAGGTCTTCATGTATGTATATAAACACTTTATCCACTGAACCATTTCTGCAGCCTAATTTTCCCATTCTTTTTGCCAGGGATGAATTTAGGAATGAGTGCGTTTTAGGCTTTTGCCAGTTGCCCTTGCTTCTAGAAAGAGCCACATTGTCATCCCATGGGGATCCAGCTCAATGGCACAGGAAAAATTGCATTGATCGCAGAGTAGAACAGGGTGAGACAACATCATTTTGTTACCACTGATTAACTAACTTTAGAACCATCCTATCTATGGACTTAATGTGAAATACTGTACTTTCATAATTATTTAAACCACTTCTAGTTGAGTTTTCCTTATCTGCAACTAAAAGCATCTGGGCCCAAGATGTTCACTGTATTTGCTGCCTAATAAATCTTGCCTTGCACAGCTCTTATTCTAAATGGTGAATGAGCCCTTGCTCAGAAATTTTTGGTGAGGGCCAAATAGTTAAGCTATCCAAACTGAAGGAGTTGTTTATTTTCTTGATTTTGGTGGCAGGATTGATGGGTAAGGAGGTTTTTAAACTCGAGGTAATATCATTAATTTAAAATCCCCTATGTATTCTTATTATCACCTTTTAAGTTGAATTATATATTTAAGTTGACCAGTGCTCAAAATACCACATTTGGTAATGTGACTATACACTTTAATTTTTCACTATTGGCCTTGTGAATACTAGGTAAACACTCCATCACTAAGCCATATCCCCAGGTCTTGAAGTGGCTACAGAGAGAAAAGTTTGGCTTGGCCTGGGTGATGGTTTAGTGGTTAAAGACATTTGCTTGCAAGGCCTGATGGCCTGGGTTTAATCCCCCAGTACACACAAAAAGCCAGATGCACAAAGTGGTCCATGTGTTAGGAATTCATTTACAGTGGCAGGATGCCCTGGTGTGCTTTCTCTCTCTCTCTTTCTCATAAATAAATAAAAATATTTTAAAAAGCAAAACATTGGCTTAGTTGGCACTCATAGGATGTGGACCTGTGTATATCTCTGGAGAATGATGTCAAGTCCCCAGTCACCTCCAGGAAGGGTTGGCAGGTGTCATTCATGATCAATATTTGCCAGAATTTCTCTTTGGTGGGCATCTGTGGTCCAGATAGATCATTCTTTGTGTGTGTAATCATATGTAGGTGCATTCACACATATGTGTGGAGTTGAGAGAACAGATCCAGATCCAGGGTCTGTCATTGGCCTGGAACCAAACAATTTGTCTACACTGACTGGCTATTGAGCCCCAGGGATCTGCCTGTCTCCACCTCCCCAGATCTGGGATTACAAGCATGTACTTCCATGCCTGCCTTTTTGAGTAGCTACTGGAGATGCAGCTCAGGTCCTCATGGTTACAAGGCAAGCACTTTACCAAGTGAGCTCCCCAGCCCCAGAGAGATCATTCTTTTTTGTTTTTTTCTGCATTTTGTAGTGGTTTTCACCTGCCCATGTGTCTCAAGTTCTGAGAGCAGAGCTCTGTCCCACAGGAGAAGCAGCATATGATAAGACAGAAAACTGGATCTCTGCCCGGAGCAAGCCATCAGAGGACATTCGCTGTTGTGCCAGTTGGAAGCTTTGCTCTCTCCTCTGGCTTCTCCCAGCAGCTCTGTGTCGCCTCCAATCCTCGTCTTTCTCACTCCAGTTCCAGCACTTGCATCGCTACCTAGGACTTCCCTTCCCAGTGGCAGAGCTGCCTTCCTGGCTTCCCACCCTCTGATCTCTTGACTCTGCCTTGCGAGTCAGGCTCAGTCACACAAAGCTTCCAGATCCACGCTCACTGCCCTCTCATCTGCCATAGATGTAACATGTCTGTACATCATGCTCCATGCAGCTGCCATTTTTATTTATTTTATGCATGTATATGTGACATGTATGTTCATGATTGCACGGGCACATGTGTACACATATGTATGGAGACCAGAGGTCAACCTCAAGTGTCATTTGTCAGGCACCATCTAACTTTTTAAAAAATAATTTTTTATTTATTTGAGAAAGAGGAAGAGAGAGAAAGAGAGAGAGAGAATGGGTACACCAGGGCCTCTTGTACTGCAAACAAATTCTAGAGACATGTATCACCTTGTGCATCAAACCTGGGTGCTTTGGCTTTACCGGCAAGCACTGCTAAGCCATCTCTCCAGCCCCTTAGCTCACTGAGAAGGCTAGACTGGCTGCGCAGCAAGATTCAAGGATCCTCCCCTGTCTCTATTCCCCAGCACTGGGATTACAAATACATATCATTGCCCCCAAACTTTTTTTACATAGGTTATGTGGGTCAAACTAAGGTCGTCATGCTTTCAAGGTAAGCACTTTACAACCGAGCCATCTCCTCAGGCCCCCATATAGTTTACTGAACATGATGACACTTCCCCAGTGCCTCTACTGCTGTCCCTGCTCTGTCCTGAGGGCAACTTCCACCTTAGCCCTGTACCCTCCTCTTCCTCCTTTGAGGCACACTTTTCCTGTGCTCTCAGAAGTGGTATTGCTGGCTTATTTGTTTCTATGGCAGAAGCAATTTAAGGGATCAAGAGTTTATTGTGGTTCATAGTTTGAGGGGCTCGGGTTCATCATGCAGGCTGATAAACAAGTGGTCACTTTGCACCCACAGTCAGGAAGCAGAAGGTGGTGAATGCTGGGGCTCAGCTTTCTCCCTCCCTCTCTCTCTCTTCAAGTTTGGTATCTCAAACCTTGGGATGTGTCACCCATAGTCAAGGTGGGTTGACTTTCTGTTAAATGTGTTTGAATAAGCCCTCATAGACATGCCCAAGAGGTATATCTTCTAGGTGATTCCAAATTCTGTCCAGTTAACCATCACAGAATCCTTCGAGGTTCCTTCCTGCAGAGTAAAGCCCCCCCCCCTCCCTGCTTTGTTTCTTTTTAACGACATTAATGCTGTGGTTCATAATCGCGTCCCTGTCCCCACCACCATCTGAGGTTGTGGTGCACAGAGCTTGGTCCTCCTCACCTGTGCATTACCTGTGCTTTACACAGAGATTATCACACTCAGAGTATATGATAGCTCCCTTTTATTTTCGAAACGAAGTTAATCAATTTGAAAAACATTAAGAATAAAACATCTGTAGCCATTTCTGTTCCAAGCAGGCTTGCTGCAGACTTCCTGTCTTTGTCAGGAGTTTTGGGAACCCGGAAGAGCCAAACATGAACTCTTTTTCATGTTAGAAAAAGAAAATTTTTCTTTTTTAGAAAAGAAAATTTGGAAAATCCAGGTAGTAAGTATATATGATCTCTACTGATGGGACCTACAGTCAATCCAGATACACTTACATTTACACAGTCCTACCACTGAGACCATCAACCTCCATTTGTGACCTGAGAGTTGTCCATTAAAGCTTAAATAGCTAATTATTTTCATTTCAATGTCTTTTTATTTCCATATTTAGAGACAAGTCTATGGGGCAGCGAATCACATTAGCCCCTAATAGTTTGAAGTCTTTGAGTGTCGATGAGACCAGAACATTTGTTTCTCTCTTACCCAGGGATTCCTCAATCCCCACTTGGGAAGATAGCATCTGCTTCTGAAATCTTTCCCCTACTTCCTTTGTGAACTAAAAAGCAAAGTTTTACTCAATAACTTCACAACATCCACCTCCCCGTTGATAAATAAATCATCTTCTGCTTTCTTTGGGGAACTCCCTATCTCCTTTGCTAACTGATCATTCCAAACGTGCTTCTGTACTCTCAGGAACCTTCTCATCAATGTCATTTGGGTTTATCTTGGACAGGGAGCTGCACCTGGCATCCGGAACAGTGTCCCCAAAGATGCTGTAAATCAAATCATGTTCTCAGCATTTTCCCAACAACTAAGCAGGATTGTCCTCACTCTTGAATTGCCATTGTAAAAGAAACAACTGGCCAGCCCTTTGCTTGAGGGAAACCATCCAGTTGTTGAGAAATCTGAATGAAATTTGTTTGGCTTTATATTTCTGTTCGTGGCAATCCATTGCATTCATTTGTGTTTGTGGTTTTGTAAGTTCAGATGAGTCGAGGTGACTCACTAAGCCCAGCATCGTAGTCTCAGGAATTTTGGAACGTGACATCCCTTTTGCTTGGTCACAGTGTCTGAACTCAGAAAGTTCCATGAGAATGATAATAAAACATTGGCACTAATGTCTAATGAAAGAATGCTATAGACAGCGGAAGGGTAGCAGGTAAAGCCCAGGAATGCTGTACATCTGGGACGTGGGATGGCATTTCTACCTGTGAGAGGGCCAGGCACACCCGCAGCAGGGTGGTGGTCACAAGGGCCTTTGTAATGCCCAGAGCAGAATCCGTGTACCTCAGCTCTTTGGCATCCCCAGCAAAGCTACACACACATGCACACTTCAATTTTCTTCCCTGTTTTCTGTTGTACTTACCTGTCTGTTGCTGACAAACCACCCAACCTGAAGTGGCTGGTGGGAGAAAATAATCTATTTGGGCTTATAGTCTTGAGGGAAATTTCATCCTGGCAAGGAAAAGATGATAGAGCAGAGGCTGGGCATCCTACCCTGCCATAGCAGCTGACAAGAAGCAGCAAGACAGTGAGCTTGCTCACCCCCCAAGGTGGAAGTCGTCTCAATACTGGGCTTGGAGCTGCACTCGTAAGCCTCACGCTGCACCCTGGTGAAACCCCTCCACCAGGGAGGTATCATCTCCCAAACTGCCACCAGCTGAGGACCAAGCATTCAGAACACAAGGGGTTATAAGGAACATCTCATTCCAACCACCACATTTAATCTAAGGATGACATACCAATGGCCTGTAGTGAGCTGGCTTCCAAATATTAGAAAAAAGAAAAAAGACAGATGGTTGCTATGTGCTTGAGCCTGAAATTGGGGCTAAGACCAGGGTAGTTTGTTGGGGGAAAGTGTCCAGGCCAGCAAAATGATACCCACAAGAACTTGGTCTTTGGATGTGTAACTATATAGAAAGCCAAAGGAAATGCATGACAAAGTGTTGACTCAGTGAGACAAAGTTTGATCTACAGTTTATGAGAATATCAACCAACAGCTGAAGCATTGGTTAACATCAGCATCAGCTTGCCCTGTCCTATCCTGTCCCACGGACAGAGAGAACCGATACTGAGCAGGCATGAGGAGCTGGGTTTAGATGCCCTGGCAATGATCATTAATTTGGCTATGTTTGATTTAGTGTTTGTGTTAATGCATTTGAGGGTGTCTGAGGATATTAAAGTAACACCTGGTGTCCAAGTGCGCCTGTGCACCAGAGGAGAGCTGCAGAGGACACATGACCAAACCTGAGGCTTTGTTCCAAACAGACTCCAGGGAATAAAGTCTAGTTTGTAGGAATAAAACAAAATCAGAGGGAAAAATACAAGTATGTGAGTCTTTCTGGCTGAAGGCGGTACCTTTAAGGAATGCTATGCTCAGATGATTTTTTGGGGGGAGCAGTTTGTGAACCAAAGTGGGTTTTCATTGCATAACTTTGTTTGCTTGCAAAGCTCTCTCTCTGTCTCATACACATGGCTAATTTAAATGTGCTTATATTCATGGGTTGAATTTTGTTGATATGTCAAGACTGTGAGAAGGTGGACATTCCTTCTAGAATTGTGCCTGCCTGAGCAGGGCACATGGGAGCTTGTTCTTGGCTAGTGTCTAGGTAAAGCACCAGTGTGGACATGGGGCTAGTTGCAGCTGCTGACCAGTCCCCATGCCTTTGAGACCAGCATTCTCTTCCTTTTGTGGAACTAAGATCTGGCAACTTAGGCACTCAGTGTATGTGACAAGGAATTTCTAAGAACAGGCAAGAAGAAACCCTCTTCTTGGAGGACCCCCAAACACACAGCATGCTCTGGGTGAGCAAAGCTGTTAGATGACGTAAAATGTGTACTACCCCTAGACCTGCATTGATCTAATAAAGATTGATTTTCTTATTAAACAAGCTTGAAGCCCATTTTATTCTATTATTACATTTTTTTCCTTTCTTTTTTTCTTTTTTGGCAGGCCTAGAAGCTTAGCTTCATTTGAGTCTAGTTTATCTTTGTCACTCTATCAGAAGGCATTGCCCATGAAAATGGAGCTAATCACGCCAAGCCACTTCCATCTCTTGGCCCATCTTACCAATACAAGGGGGCAGTTTAGGGGGACCGGAGAGATTTCTCAGTGGTTAAGGCACTTGCTTGCAAAGCCTAGTGGCCTGGGTTTGATTCCCCAATATCCACATTAAGCCAGATACACTAAGTGGTGCCTGCATCTGGAGTTCATCTGCAATATTGGGAGACCCTGGCACACCCATCCTCACTCTCTCTATCTGCCCCTTTCTCTCTGTCTCTCTCAAACAAATAAATAACATATTAAAAATATATGTACTTTAGGTTCAGCTAGAATTGTACGCATTTGGGTGAGATTCCAGGCGCATGGTCTGCGTAGTGCACATTCCGGCTGATTGATACGCTGCTAAATGCTGTTTGGAACCATGCCAGAAGAAATACAAACAGCAAAGAACTCACTCTATAAGTGTCTGTCTTTTTGCCAAATTTTACAAGGAAAATGTGTTTAAGGGGAAAAAATGATCAGAGGATGTGTTTTTATTACAGGTATGCTCATCAGATCTCAGCCCTGTGAAACCCATTAAAACAACATGAAGTATTTAAAATCAGCAGCAATCACCTTGGTTAGTTACTGATTTACAAGATTAAGACATTCTGAACTGAAGAAGTTATATTAATAAACACACGTTCCTGAACAATCCTTGGTGATTACTTGCCAGTCTTCTCAGTGTGGGGCTCAGGATCTTGAGGGAAAATGTCAGCATGTAAGTGAGAAGGGGGTGTTGATACTCAACCATGCCCCAAAAAACTGAGAAGGGTGTTTAGTCATCTTATTGTTGTGCTCCAAGCATTGCCAGTAGTTGTCTGGAAATCTCTGGCTTCCCTTGGTCCAGTGACAGGGCACACTTCCAAGCTCCACTTGCAGGGTGAGAGCCTGCCTTGAGTTGGGGAAGTCTTGCCCTTTAGTCCCTGTCTGTTGGGTTTTGTAACTCAGAGTTCCTGGAACATGGAAAGCCCTGGCACCACCAGAGAGGGGAGTCATAAAAGTTAGCCGGGGCCGGCATCTAATGATGTTTAATCACGTCCAGGTCTTATCCTCTGGGGAGCTTGACTTGAATCAATCTCTTGTTTGTTCTCCTCCCAGATGTATTATTTTGGAGGGAAAAGAGCTTTCCCAGCGATAGAGCTTTTGTTTATCTATGCTGTAAATAAGGCACTATGGCAACTACATAACAAATACACACAAAAACGGGAAAAGGAAAATGAGCGATGGCTGGCTATGGTCAGCTTTAAAGAAAAGATGGGCTGTGCTGTGTGCCCATAATGGCAGTACTAAGGAGGTGGAGGCAGGAGGATCAGCAGTTCAAGGTCATCCTCAGCTACATAGTGATTTGGAGCCTAGCCCGGGATACATTGAGATCTTGCCTCAAAAAAGAAAGAGAGAGAGAAAAAAAAAAGATGCCTATGTATATACACATTCACAGGTATGAAATCTAACTAGGGTATCGGGGCCAGTGATGTATAGATGTTTCTGTGTTCTACATGGGGGAATCTGCTGGGTGTATACTGGTCAGACAATGAAGAAGCCGGGGCAGGAATGTAGCTGACAAGGCTGTGTGGTTTGCACGTGTCTCTGTGCTCCAGTGTCCCTGAGGAATGTGGCCAGTCCCTGTCATGACTACCTCACTGCCGCAGAGACTCTCCATCATGGTGCACCGCGGTGGTGGTGAGTGAAGCTTGCTTGTAAACCCCGGAATACAGAGCTGTGTGTACTCTCGCCACTGCAACAGCCCTAGGTTGTTAAACATTTCAAACAATCTTCATTCTTTACGGTGCTGTGAGGCCACTAGTATTGAGCCCAGCCTTCTCTGGACCCACAGTAAGAAAGTGATGGAATATTCCACGAGAATGCCCTCCATGAGACAAGCCGAGGGCACCCCAGCATACTGCTCCTGGTTGGACTTCAAGTCACTCTTAGATTGCACCTGCCACCAGAATGTTCACAAGCCAGTTCACAAGAAAGCACTAGCCTTCCCCTGGTGCCTTGCTTTTATTTCTGGTTGGCTTTCTAAGCGGGTAGATTTCGGAGCTAAGAACCAGTTTTAAATGAAGAAAGCTGCATTATAAAGCAAAGGCTGCTGTGTCTCTGAACCTGTGTCTAGAATCCTGCAAGTCCTGTCCTGCCTGGGTGTTCACTCCTAGTGGATACTTATTATTTGTACAGAATTATGGATTTCCTTTTGTTTGTTTGTTTTTGTTGATTTATTTATTTACTTATCTGAGAGTGACAGACAGAAAGAGAAAGAGGCAGAGAGAGAGAGGGAGGGAGGAAGAGAAAGAGAGAGAGAGAGAGAGAGAGAGAATGGGTGTGCCAGGGCCTCTAGCCACTGCAAACCAACTCCAGATGTGTGCACCTCCTTGTGCGTCTGACTAACGTGGGTCCTGTGGAATCAAGCCTTGAATCGTGGTCCTTAGGCTTCACAGGCAAGCACTTAAGCACTAAGCTGCTGTTTATTTGTTTTGTTGCTTTTTTTTTTTTTTAGTTAGTTAGCCCAGGCTGACCTAGAACTCATTCTGTAGTTCCAGGCTGGTTTCCAACTCCTAGTGATCCTCTTACCACTGCCTCTTGAGTGCTGGGATAAAAGGCATGTGCCATCATACCAAGCTTAATTATGGGTTTTACTGTGATGTTTTCATGCATGCATATATAATATACTGCTATCATTCATTTTCTTTGTAAGGACCAAGACACTGGTGCTTATCAACAGGAAGGAGCTGCCGGAAGTAGCCATGGAATTATTAATGAAAGCAAGAAGCACTGTAATAAAGCTATAGCTTGCCTTCTGTGGCCTCTGCCTGTTCCTTCCAAGCTCATTGGACATCCACGGTTGCTGGGCAACTTCTCAATTTTTCTCCTTCTGCTTGCTCAGTAGCATCTCATTCAGCAAAATGCTCAGTTTTCCTCTCTGCACATGTCAGCACTTTGGCAATATCAGAGAGCAACAAAAATATCTCACAGTGGTCCTCTAGGACCACAAATCAATACTGATGTCCTACCCAGAGGCAAAAACTTTTTTCTAGAACTGAGGGATCAGTGAAAAACATCTTTGTTATATAAACTGTTAGAACTTTGTTATGCATTGTAGCTTTTGGCTTCAAATCAATCAAGGCAAGATGCATAAAATATTCTGAAGCATGGGGACCCATTACGGTATAGCTGTATGAAAGACAGACTGAGGTACCCTAGGGGGAGGAGGTATACTCGCTTAGGCTCTGGTGAGTGATGTGGGTGACTACTCATGGTGATATCTCAGGTATTTGCTTTTTTTGCCGTGCTGGGGATTGAATCCAGGGTGTTGTGCAGGCTAGGCAAATGCTCTGCTACTGAGGTATATCTCTAACCCTCAACTCAAGCACCATATTTATTTATTAATTATTTATAAGAGAGTATCAGCTCACCAGGACCTCTTACCACCACAAAGGAACTCCAGATACATGCACCGTTTTGTGCATCTGGTTTTACATAAGTTCTGGGGAATTGAACATGGGCCAGTAGGCATTGCAGGCAAGTGTGTTTACCCACTGAACCATTTCTCCAGCCCTTCTTGGGTATTTTTAACTGACAAGTCTGGGGAAATGATGATGGGAGCAGGAAAAGCCTGTTACAGAGTGACCTAAGCTCAGATGATAATTCTTCCCCATGAGTGAAAAGAGCTACACTGGTGGGGACGAAGTTCCTCGGGCAGCATAGAACCCATTGCTTTCTGTACATTTCTCCATTCATCTTCACAGATGCAGGGTGAAATGACTTGACTGATTCTAGTAACATGGCCTTATTTAGCATGTATTTGTATGCCTGTGCATATTCATATGTGTGTGTTTATATGTCATGCACATGCACATGTGTGTGCATGTGTGTGGAGACTAGAAGTCAATGCCAGGTGTCTTCCTCAATCGCTTTCCATTGTACTGTTTGGTACATAGTCCCTAACTGAACCTAGATCAAACTGACTCAACTAGACTAGATAGGCTGCAAGCCCAGGGATCTGCCTGCCTCATCCTTCCCATGTGCTGGGATCACAGACACATGCCACCATGCATGTGCGATTCATGTGAGTTCTGAAAATCCAAACTCAAGTCTCCATGCTTAAATAGCAAGCATTTTGTCCACTAAGCCACCCATTGGGAGGTCAATGTGACATGGTTTCTAAGCAGCAGGGCCATAGGGCAAACTTGTTCTCTCTTATCAACACCTTTCCTTTCAGCATTGGCTTCTGCTTAGGTCAGAAATCTCAGATTCTAAACTCTAGCATTGCATGTTAAGGTTTGGAGAAGTCTCATCTGTGTTAAAAAAAAGAAAGAATAAATTATCACAAGATCTTTATAATCATGTGGTTTAGAGGGAGCATTGAACTTAGATGTAGGAAGTATGGGAGGCACTTGTTTTGGTTTGTGAGTTGGTCAGCACCCAACTACCTTGCCTATGAGATGAGGATTTCCTCTGTTGGGTGGACTTTCATTATCAGCAACCTTCCCAGTGTGAGAACCAATGGAAGGTGGGTAGACCCTTCCCTTTCCCTGTCCCCAAATGCCAACCTTTTAAGTATCTGGCCTACCTATTAGAATTTCCTGCCTGGGGTCTTGAAATAAAGCTAGTGTAATGTGACAAAGAGCGAGTGTGAACCAGCATGGTTAGAGGCTTTCCGGAGCTGGTGGCAGCCTCCCAGACTACTGTTTCTGAGAGACACTGCTTGGGCCTCTTGCAACAATGTGGTTTCCCAACATTCGAATCAGCGTCTTCCATGGGTCTGATCAGGAGCCTCCAGCATTTCCAGAGATTTTCCCTCATTTCTTTGTGTGTGTGTGTATGTGTGTTCTTGAGTGACTTTTTGACATATGTTTGTCTGATGTATTTATTTATTTATGAGAGAGGGAAACAGAGAACGAGAGAGAGAGGGAGAGAATGGGCACGCCAGGGCCTCAAGCCACTGCAAACAAAAACAAACCCCGGACACATGTACCCCCTTGTACATCTAGATTATGTGGGTCCTGGTGAATCAAACCTGGGTCCTTTGCCTTGCAGGCAAGTGCCTGATCCGCTAAGCCATCCTTCCAGCCTGAGTGATTGTGTGTGTGTGTGTGTGTGTGTGTGTGTGTGTGTGTGGCTAAACCAAAGGCTAGACCATTTCATCATTTTTCTTTCCTTTTATGTATGTGTTTATGCACTCATGTGTGAAGATGAGTGTGCAAGTGTGTGTGTGTGTGTGTGTGTGTGTTGTGTGCATACTTTCAGAGGCAGAAACAAGCTCAGATGTCATTCCTGTGGTACACTATCCATCTCTTTTTTTTTTTTTTTTTTTGAGGCATGGTCTCTTGTTGGCCTGGAGCTCACCAATTAGGTTAGGCTGTCTGGCCAGTGATCTCCTGGGATCTGATTGTCTTTGCCTTCCTAGTGTTGGGATTACAAGCATGTGTCACTATGCTCAGTTTTTTTTTTTTTTTAATAATGTAGGCTCTAGAAATTAAACTCAAGTCCTCATGAGTACGAGGCAAGCACTTTACTGATGAATTGTCTTTCCAACCCTACCTTCACCGCTCTTGGGAAGCACTGTGTCTCCCAACTCACCAGGGAGGTAAAACATGGAGAAGGAATTTCCATCCTCAGACAAGTGGATTCCCACTTGAAGGGGGTGTTGGTTTGTCTGACATCGTGAGCGTTTAAGCACAAATGCTTTTGCAGGGAAGTCTTTCTTTTTATTCTTTTTGAAAGTTTTTAAAATTAATTAATTAGACAACGAGAAAGAGAAAAGGAGGGAGAATATGGGCATGCTAAGTTCTCTTGCCACTGAAAATGAACTCCAGGCATCTGGCTTTACGTGGGTTCTGATGAATCGAACCTGAGCCCTCAGGCTTTGCAGTCAAGTGCCTTTAACCGCTGAGCAATTTCTCCAGCCCAACTCTATCCTTTTAAACTTCATTTTCTCCAAATAGAAAATTATATCAATATACAGAAGTGGTTTGTTTTTCTTTTTTTTTTTGCTATTCTCAAGTGACATATAGAAAACTTTAAATGCGTAAAAACTACATTGTATTAAACCTGAATTACAAAGAGTAAAAATGTGACAAAGCTTTGGTGAACCCGTACCTCCTTTGCCTGAATTTCAGTACTCTGACACTGTTTTAAGTTTCTTTCTCCCCATCTTATAGCAAGTTTGAGAAATAACTTTCCTTTCCGAGTGCTAGAAAACACCAGAGAAAATGTGATTTAATTTAATAGGCTATTTTTCTGTTGAATATCTAGCTCTGTCCTCACAGTTTGAAAAAAAAAAAACAACTGTCACAATTCCCAAAATGTTAAGGCTAAACCAGCCATGAAGAGAAGCACATGCCCAGGGCTAGAGAAAATGAGCTAAACTAATGAGAACTGAGGCAAGACTTAAGAGGAGATTTTATGTATGTGTGCTCCCTCTTTCTTTCAAGTGTTTGGTCAAAACAATATAAAATAACTGATATAATAAGCATATGCACACATATAACACAAGTACTTGTATATGTGTGTAGGTAATATATATATATATATATATATATATATATATATATATATATATTAACAATCTTATTTCTATGAATTTTTATTATTTATTTTGAGAGAGAGAGAGAGAGAGAGAGAAAGATGGGGGGGGCAGAGACAGAGAGAATGGATGTCAGGGCCTTCAGCTGCAATGAATGAATTCCAGATGCATGTGCCTCCTTGTGTGCATGTGTGACATTGAGTGCTTCCATCACTGCATCTGGCTATGTGGGACCTGGAGATTCGGACATGAGTTCTTAGGCTTTGCAGGCAAGTGCCTTCACCGCTAAGCCATCTTTCCAGCCCTCTATGAATTTTTGATGCATTTAATGGAAATAAGTTGGAGGTAAGTTGATATAATTTTATATCTTTTTTACTTATGAGAGAGGGAGAGAGATAGAGAGATAGAGGTAGAGAGAGAGAATGGGCAGGCCAGACCCTCTAGCCACTGTAAACAAACTCCAGACACCAGACACATATACCACCTTGTGCATCTGGCTGACATGAGTTCTGGGAAGTCAAACTTGGATTCTTATGCTGAGGAGGTAAGCATCTTAACCCCTTAGCCACTCAGCAATCTCTCCAGCCCAAATGTCTTAAATATTTTAAGCCACTCTTGTTCCTTAAATCCTCCTTCTCCCAGAAGCCATTGATCGGAACATGGAACTGTATCCACACCAGACTTTCTGGAATGTCTTAGATCAATTGTTTTATAGCATGAGGCTTGTTTTTTCAAATACAGAATGAAATTTTGGGGGTCTTTAAGGACCTCGTGCCTATACAAATGATCCAATTGTTATGAAGATGTACTACATGTGAATTATTCCAACAGTTACTATTGACAGAAGTGGTTCTTCCCAGATCATGGAAAAGCCATGCAGGTTAGTGAAGTTTCAACACACTTTTGCGGGTTACTCACCATGCACAAGAGCACCAGGGTGTGCTGGATTCTGGGTAATGGGTGATGTCATCAGGTAGAAAACAGGGAAGCCAGAGTTCATGCCTCCATTGCCACCAATGTCTTTCTATTAGAGTTCATTCATGAACAAAATCTACATAGAAAATCTCAAAAAGTTCAAATTAAAACAAACAAAAATGTATCATTCAGGAAACCAACAAGGAACAGATGGCTCTCTGACATTGGGAAATTTCAAGGTTTATTTATGGAGACTCTGTGAACATGAGGGTGGCACTTAGGGTAAGAGGGATATGGCAGTGACCTCAGATTCCCAAGACCAAGGAGGAGGAGAACCCTTCAGGCTCACTGGGCAGACCTTCCAGAGAAGAGCGGTAACACGCTGACCAACACAGTAGACCACAGTGACTCTCAGAAAGCTAAACAAAGCCAGGAAGTAACCTGAATGGATGCTGCTGAACTGTGGGCAGACCACTCATCTTCTCCCAAGTGTCTGCCCTGGGTAAACCCAATGGGAAGCCAAGAGAGAGAGGTCCATGGCCAGTTCCACACACATCGACCCTGTGGCAGGAAGAAGAGTGAAGAAGAGAAAGGCCTTGAACAGGCAAAGGGAAGACACCAGCATGAAATAGACAAGAACACAATCAGGCCATACTCAAGTTCATTAGGTAGCCAAAACCTTGAGTCACTATTATGCAAAAAAAAAAAAAAAACATTATTGCTCAGCCTTTTGTTAGATGAATTCTGAAAGCAATCCCCCAAAACCTGGGAACAAAGATCCCCAACATTTAATGACTGGGGCTAAAATTTAGATAAAAGGATCAAAGAAATGACTTCTTGGTCTAAATCCTACCACAGAGATTCTTACACATGTTTATTGCTTTTTTTAATTATTGATTTATTTATTTTGAGGCAGAGTTTCAGGTATTCCAGGCTGGCCTAGAATTCACTATGCTGCCAAAGATGGCCTTGAATTTCTGATATTTCTAACTTCACCTCCTGAGGGCTAGGATTGCAAGCATGCATCAACCATGTCCCGTCTATGCAATGCTGAGGCTGTAACCCAGGGCTTCATGCTTACTATGCAAGCATTCTACCAACTAAGCTACATCTCTTACCATTATTATATCCACGTTTATCGCTAAGAAGTAAAACCAGTTTGTATGTCCATCAGTAGATGAATGGATCAAGAAAATGTGGCATCTATACACAATGGAATTTCATTCCATTAGGAAAGAAAATTAAATTAGGGTATTTGCAGGAAAAAGGATTGAACTGGAAAGTATTATGTTAAGTGAAGTATCTTAGCTTGTAATTGCTATACGAGTGTAGGTGTGTGGTGGGGGAGTAGTATAGATTATGAAAGTAGAAAAGGAACCATGAGTGGGACAAAAAAGACCTAAATGGAGGGTTGAGGAAGGGGGGAAAAGAAGACCATAGGATCCATGGGGCATGACAACAGATAGGAAGCTACTGAGGGGAGAAAGGAATCCAGCAGGAGGGACAGAGGGCTGAGGAAGGGGAGTGGGGAGGAGGACCAACAAAACCAAAGCATATATGGAAATACCATAATAAAATCTATTGTTCTGTATGCTAATTTCAAAGCTAAACAAAAATACCAAAAAGGCCCTGTATGTGTGTGGATGGAAAATAATCTCTGGTTGGTGATTGGTGTTGGGCTCTAACAATATAAGGAAGGGGTGGTCACAGAAGAAAGATTACCCCACTATTCACACATAGGACAGGAGAAAGTGCTGAGCCCTGGGAAGGAAGACAATTAACCGCTACCTGGCACACAGATTACTTTCTGATCCTTTGGCATTCTGGAACCATACCTGACCCTTTTGTCTCTCTGTCCACTCATGCAACAGCACAGAGACAAAGAGTGAGGGGGCTGAAAGCCCTGTCCTGTCTGAAATGGCTGCGTCTCTCTCAAGGCAAGGAGAAACTTGCCATTCTGCTGTCTTCTTCAGTCCTGAGCTTCACTGTGGTCTGTGTGCCTCGTGAAACAGGTCTGCACCTGCCACTTTAGTGCCTGCAAAACTGAGGGCCAGACTGTGAGCTTTGATGGCCTTGAAACACTTTGTAAGCCCAGTGACCATATCCCCAGGATTAATAGGAGCATGACCTTACCTTAACAAACACCTGTCTCCTTCCTGCCTCATGCCACTTTCGTGAGCACTCATTTCACCACAACAGCTAGGAGAATTGTCATTGTCTTCTCATTCTTCAGTGCTCACAAACTGCAGCTCAGAGAAGAGATGAAAGATCGCTTCTCTAGTGGGGAGTTGGAAGATCTCGCAGCCAGGCTCTCTGACTCACTAGTAATGTCACTAGTAAACAATACTTTACCTGGATTAGAAAATAAGCTCATAGAAGACATTTTGTGTTAATGAATTTACTTCTTAAACAACTTTGGGATTATGAGTGGGCTCATCATCATGTGAGGAAAATGTAACCAGAGATGTTAAGTAGCTTGCTAAAGGTCACATGTCACTGGTGGGGTGAACTTTTGATCCCAGGTGAATTAGGTCCACTCTGCCCTAGGCTCCAGACCCAGGGGAAGGGAAGAAACTCTCCCCAGCTGCAACCAGCTAAGAGGCTTAGGGAAAGGGCTGGGACAATGGGACCTGGTGGATTCTGGCCAAGGCACTTTGAGTTCTGGGTGCCTGGATGGGTTTGGCTGTCAGTTGCAGATCCCAGCTAACCTTTTACTTCTCAGCAGCAGAAATTAAATCCTTCTTCACTTTGTGTTACAGATTATCTGGGAATTTAACTCCAGCCCTTCTTACACGTTTGAATGAGCATGGCAGGAGGTTCAAAAGGTCAAGTTACTAAAATCAAAACATTGGTGCTTTGCTGTTAGGTTTTGGGCATCCTTAATGTCTGATTTTTTTAAAATTTATTTATGGAACCAGGAAGTGCTAATAAACAGGAATATAATGGTCAGAGTAACGTGATACAAAAGAAACCAGGAAGTCTCAGGAACTGTTGAGCAAGATGGTTGTTGCAACATTTCTGCTTGACATTTTCCCCCAGATCCTATTAAAGTGTTGGTCTGTGAGAAGGATTTCCAATGATGAAACTGACATTGCATTTTTTACTTTTACCCTGACTGCTCTGTGCCTCTGGCATAGGGTAAAGCCACCACCGTGGTATTTTTCTCCCTTCTTTTGGATACTACTTTCAGAAAAGGGCATGCCCTTTTTCTCATTTTAGTGCTGTGAACTTATTTTTTACATACATTTTCCTGTAAGATATTTCAGATTAAATATATCATACATAGCAGGCTCCTGTCCCACTGTCCAGATCTCCAGCCACATGAGAGTATTTAAATTTAATCGAATATAATTTAAAAGTTAAAAATAAGATAAACACTCTGTTTATCAGTTGTGTCAGCTGTATTTCAAGAGCTTATTAACCACAAGATTGAAGAGTCAGGTAGCTTTGTTAGATAGTTAGGGTAACTGGACCCCTGAAAGTAAAAAGCAGGAATATCTTTGCTAGAGATCAGAGAGGAAGCTTATTCCTTACTTGAAGGAGTTCCCTAGATCTGTTTTTCCACAAACAACTTGAGCCCCTCCTGGGAGGGAGATCCACTTTCCTAGAAATTAAATCCAATTCTGACTTGGTGGTATGTCAAGTTCAGTCCCCAGAATTTGCCATCATGGCTGGCCTCTTCACGAGCCAGCCTCTAGCCCAGACCAATCAACCCTCACTCTGGTTCACCTGAGCCAGAAGGTAAAGCCCAGTAGAGTAAGGTTATACATACCTCTACAAGGGGAGGGCAAGCTTTCTTTGCAGCCCGTTTATCACTCCTGAACCTCCAGGTTCTGTTGTCTCCCTCCTCTCTGCCCAGCTATGCCAAGAGGAGAGGAGACCCCCTTGAACTCTCTCTCCCCTCTCCTGCCCTCCACATGGCAGGAGCTCTCTGTACTTTCTGTCCTTTTCTCTCTAAATCTTTTTTCACGTTTCTTCGAGGCCAGACCACATGGGTGTATCAATTTTCCTTCCCTTAGTTTTGTACTTTCCTAAATAAATATAATAATCTAATAATTATCCATCTTGGTTTGGTTTGCCCAAATCTTTGGTTAAATACAAACTTGAAGCTAGGGTTTGGAGTACAAAGACTCTCCAGGACTCCCCATAGACCCCGTATCAGGATGGGGCTGGGCATGGTGGTGCATATCTGTAAACCCAGCGCTGGTAAGGTAAGGCAGAGACAGGAAAGTCCCTGAGGTTCCCTGGTGTAGCATAATTGCCAAGCTCCAGAGCAACAAAAGAGCCTGTCTCAGAAAAAGGTAGATGGTGTCCCTGAGGAGCAACACTGGAGATGGTCCTCTGGCCTTCATGTGCTGGCATTGACTTGTGGTGTCACTGACTTCCCCAGTATCCCCAGCACTGAAGGTTGGATCTTGTCATGCTAGACAAATGGTCTGCCACTCAGCATGACCCTGTTTTATTTTGAGAAAGGTTCTTCCTAAATTGCCTAGTCAGACCTTAAACTTGCAAACTTCCTGCTTTAGCTCCTGAGTAACTGGGATTACAGGCAGGGGCTACCAGACCAGATGGGAAAGTTTCTGTCACCACACAAAGCCCCAGTGGAGAGTTACCCACTGAGCCCAACTGAGACAGTTTAAAGGTAAATGGGTCACCCAAAAGCAAAGGTGAGCAATGTCCTTGAGCCTGGAAGGGAGAATCTGATTTTTACTCTTAGCTCTTTCTGTCTGAAGGAGGTCTGGCAGCCGCCACTTTGCTAGAGGCCAGGAACGCCAAGGGACAATCTAGCTTTTCTTTATCTCTTATGTTTCTAGAAGATAAAATTAAGACAATCAGTCAGTTTAGGACACTTTCAATTACAGGTAGAGAGAGCCCAAACATACTTAAACTCCCCGAATTCATCCCTCAGGTGACTTTGCCACTTTTGGGGTCTCCCATCCTTATGAATGGATGCTTTCTTGCTTGTAATAAAAGTCCGCTGTTTCTACACTGCACCCTTCCTTTGGCGCTTGCATTCTTTCTGCCACTTCTCCCACAATGGCCCCTGAGCCTTGGATAGAGATGTCTCACTTAATTCAAAACACTCCACTGTCCCTTGATCTCGGCACTTTGGTGAATTTTGAGTCACCCCAGTGCTCACTGCCATCTGAAAAGAGAAGCTTCTCTAACCACAGGTGAGAGTAGCACTAATGTATGGGCATAAATATAAGTATTTGGAGGACAGTTTGGTGGGCATAATATATTGAAGCAAACAACAGTGGTCATTTTCCCCTAGAGCTTCTGATCTCCCCAGCCACAGGCTTTTGATGAGGTTTTTCATTAGCGGGCAGGAATTCCCTCCTATGGGGCAGGCCTCAAGTCCAGTCAGAGAGTACTTAGAAGCAGGTGCTTACTCTTGGCTGAACTAGGGGCGCTTCCATGACTCTCCCCAGGGTACTCAGGAGCTCACAGCACAGACTTTTAACACCAGGACATTTAGAGGTAGGACTTCTGTGTCACTTGCCTCTCTGTCACCTTGGTCCCAGTGCCAGAAAAGAGAGCCCTGGAAGCTCTGTGTCATGTGTGCTAAGGCTCAGGATGAACTCTCCCCATGTTATCCCTAAGCAGGGTAGGTCCGATGCAGGCTGGAATAGCAGTGACCTCCTTAGACTGGCTCGGGACCTGGGTACAGCTGAGCCAACTAGTGGAAGAGGCAGAATCCACAGCTTCCTCGGGATGGCTGAGGACCCGTGACCCAGGGGCCAGGGCCCTCTGCTTCATGTGCCACTAACTAGCAGTCTGACCTTTCACACAAAATCTCTTTGTACATCCGTTTTCTTATATTTAAAATAAACTGCGTGGGTCTTGGGAGACTCAGATCTTTTTCTGATCTAAAACCGTACTAAAGGCCATTTTCTTCCTCCACCCCTTCCTTTTTTAAGGTACTTGACAATAAATTTTGCGATTGTTTCCTGTACCCTTCCCCCTCACTTCCTGTACAGAAAAGGTAAACTTTGGAGATGAGGACTTTTCAGGGGCATACCTTTCCCTACTTAGAGAAAGAAACTGAAGTGTTCTATTTCTGCCTTGGTCAAATCATTTACCCTTCAAAAAAATCTTCAAAATGATAGCTGATGATACTGAAATTACACTGAACCTCCTCTTAAGTGTTTGTAGTTCAAATTGTTGGGACCTCAAATGGGTTTTAACAGTCCCTATCATTTGGCTCATTTTCCTTTCTTCCTTACAAGACCTGCCCATTCTCTTCTATATACACTGAAATGACTGAAATGGAATTGACTGACTTTTTGGTGTCACCTGTCAGCCATTTTCCCAGTCCTTTAATATGAAGGTTTTCAGAATGTGGTCCTGGGAATGAAGCCAAGGGAACTTGTTAGAAATGCAAGCACACACACACACACACACACACACACACACACACACACACGAATATGGATATATGACAAGAAAATAGAAAGGGAGCTACTTGGGAAGGGGAAGAATGTGAGAGGAGAGGGACCCAGAAGAGGGTGATGGGAAGGTTAATATGGTCAAAGTACATAGTATACTTCAGGAAAAAAAAAAAAAGAAAGAAAATTAAAAAGAAAGAAATGCAAATTATTGGGTCATCCCAGACCAGAGACTCATCATTCCGTGTTTTAATCAGCCTTGAGCTGATTCTGTTGCACACTACAGTTGAGTATTTCAGGACTACTGCTCTAATAAAAGGTGAGATATTTTTTTCTTACCCTTCTCATTTCTAATAGATTTCTCTGTTTCCTAATATAATGCATGAAAAGGCTGTGAGATGATTTCTCCTTAAATCTCGTGAAAATGGAGTTCTATTTTCTGTGTTGACTTTTCTCCTCACAGCTCTAAGAGGCCTATTAATTTCTCCGCCTTGTTGAGTGGCTTACTTTTCTCTTCTCTGGCTTTCTCATCCACTGAGTGTATCGCATGGCATGAATGAAATGAAATGCAATCAAACAGTCCACTGGTGAATAATTTTCTAAAACTCTGGAGTCTTCCTACTTTAAGGGTGGTCCCCATAACCCATCTTTGGGAGCAAGTTGATCAAGAGAAACCCCTGGCGCCTCCCAGCCCTCAAGTTCCAGTTTAAGGAGATTCCCAAGGGATTAGTCTGCCAGTTAAACTTGAGAGGCTCAGCTCTAGAAGAGCTTTGCAGACCTTGAGCTGAAGGGTTGTTAGAAGTTGCAATAGCATTGTTTAAAATTTTAGCTAACCGGTCCAAATTTTCTCTCCAAGGAGCTAAAATATTATATTTGGAAATGCATGTTTCATGGTGATGACAAAAAGAGTATACTTTGTTTGAAATGAATGGATTGTGCACACAGTGATACATAAAACGAAAGAGGTCCTAGATGGAATAACAGAAAACAACATCTGAATGTAGGTAAAAAGAAAAAAAAATAGAAATAATTTGTCACCATTATCCTATAGATCATCTAGCCAACCAGTAGCGTAGAGAAATCACAATGAAATCTTCTTAGAGGCTGCCCTGGCTGTGCAGAAGCACAGTTGGTGTTCATGTGTGTGGATGTAGCCAACGATCAGGCGCTCAGGGTTGACATTCTGCTGTGCACTTTGCTGCCATCACCACACATGAGGCCCTTAGCAATCCCTTGAGGCAGATCTTATTATCTCCCCTTGTTTATAGAGGTGGACCCTGAGGCTGGGATGGATCAGCATCAAAGCCTGCACTTTCATTTCACAGAGACCTGACTTTCCTGAGATCATCTGTTTTAATTAAAATAACACAAGTGGAAATAGAAGATAAAATCTCAATTTTGATGGTTTAATAAAAAGAACTTCATTCTTATTCGTATTAAGTTCACAGCAGGGTGTTCTGATTAGTGGCAGCCTCTTCTTGAAGTCCAGCTTCAGTAGCCCTGCCTCTTCATTTCTGTGGTTCTGCTGTGGTCCGCGTTGTGTTCTGGACCAGCCTGGACATCTGCGTCATGCAAATGGAAGTAGAAAGAAAATTCAGGACTGATTGTGCTTAGGAGTGGGAGTCAGCAAATGAGACCAAGAAATACACACATTGCTTCTACCCACATCTTATTGGCTTGACCTTCAGTGGAGGTTAAGAAAGGTGGCTGATTTCAGAAGGAAGAGGAGGTGGGCTTGGTAAACAGATCTCTGACCAAAACTCCTCTCCAGTTCCAAGTTCACCTAACTTCAGTCTTTTCATATGAGCAATGGAGTAATTATATTTCTATCACCAGGAGGTTGTGAGGGCTAAACTTTCTCTTATTACTGTGATGTGAGTTGATTCATATATGATTTTCCTAGCTGACAATTCATTCTTTCAGAAAGCCAGTCTATTCAAGACAAGCTCAAAGGTATTAAGGATAAGGTTATGACAAAGACATTGGAATTAATTGAAAGTATTATTGAGACATCTGAAAGAGTAAGAAAATTCAACATTTGGCATAGTTAGGTATAGACACTGGATCTTTGGAAAGTAGGTTTCAAAGACTTCAAAGAAAGCTTAGTTCTTGCCTCCAGGTTACAAATTATATTCATTACTTTTCTCAATGCTATGAAAAAAACACCTGACAAAAGTAACTTAATGAAGGAAAGGTTTGTTTTTTGTTTAAGGGTACAGTCCTCCATGTTGGGGAAGCAACGACAGCAGGCACAGGGAGCGGCTGGTCACATTGTGTCCACAGTAGGGAAGCATGCTGCTGTGTGTGCATGTGAGAGAGAGACGGACAGACAGACAGACAGACAGACAGACAGAAAGGGAGTAGAATACTGGTATTCAGCTTGCTTGCTCCTTTTTATTCATCTGGGGACCACAAACCATGACAGAGTGTTGCCTACATTCACAGTGAGTCTTTCCTCTTCAGCTCAGCCTCTTTGGAAACTCTCTCACAAGCACACCTAGAGATGTATCTTGTAGGTAATTCCAAATTCAGTCAAGTTGACGATGGCGATTAGCTATCACACAGACAACAGATATGGATGTGGTGTATTATGGAAGGAAGGATCTAGAGGAAAAGGAATTCTAAGTATACAATCACATCATAATGCCACCTAGAAAGAAAAAGAGAGAGACAGCATCCAATGAAATTTCCCTGCCATTCACAGTGGTCTTTGATCAAAGGATCTCCACAAACGCCAGAGGCTAGGACATACTCAGAAACTTCCCACAGGCCCATAAATGATTTTCCCTGTGTTCCGAGGACAGTCAGGAAGGAGTCAGGCTTGGTAATTGAAGCAGATGGGCAAAACTAACCACCGAGAAGAGATGTCACATCACTGCAACTCCAGTTGTTTCTGCAATCTCTGTTAAAAAGTGGGAAGAATAGTATACCAGTGGGGTAAAAGATAATATAACCTTTAAAATGGGCCCAGATCCCCGGACTCAGGCAAATTATACCTCAGAGTTTGTGAGAATGTAGAGTTTCAGAGTTAGGAGATTGGAGATGAGCAAATAGCCTTGACTATGACAAAGCAGAGAAAGGGAGGTGGAGACAGCTCTAGTATGGTAAGCGTGACATAGTTCTTCCACAGTCCCTAAAGTGGATGATCTGTGTGAGGGATCGTGAGCATTTTGGGGAGAAAGAGGTATGCCAAGAGCACCTCAAATCAAATCTGGCTCACTATATGGGAAAATATACCATAGTCTGAATATAAATTGGTTTCAGTAAAGAGTTAAAGGACAGTACGGTGTCTGTTGGTGCTGGGACAGGTGTGCAATTAAGATTGGTTGGATGGATACAAGAGTAAGATCCTTGGGAAGGAGATAAGTAAGAATGCTTTCGATAATAAAGGTAAACAGAGTTTCACAGTTTGAAAATGCATTGTTGTCTCCATGAAGAGAGGTCTTCATCCATATGCCTATACAGGCCCTAGGAAGGACATGAACTTGGCCCTGATGACACAGGATACAAGTACGTCAGATCTAGAAAGGACACCCCCAGTTGAAAGAGGGAGGGACTGACAGTTCCTTCAGTGGCAAATTGAATCAAAATCTAGAAAACCAAGTGGTGGAAGGGGATGAGGACAAGAGAGGACAAGGGGGGAGGGGATCAAGGCACATTACATATGTTTATGAAAATGCCACAATGGCACTCATTATGTTATTCAATCAAATTATGCTAATTAAAAGGAATCTATTGGGAGGCAGAGATAGGAGGATCGCAGTGAGTTTGAGGCCACTCTGAGACTACATAGTGAATTCCAGGTCAGCCTGGGCTAGGGTGAAACCCCCACCTTGAAAACAAAAACAGGAAAGAAAGAAAGAAAAGAAACTTAAAAAAAAAAATACCAAAACCCACAAGAAGAGAAGCTAACATAACTAGAGTATTTGTAAGCCATGAAGTGGGCCTAATAGGCTTCTCTGGGAGAGTAGAACCAATATAATATATATAATATAATATATATTATAAAAATGTTTTCTTTTGACTGGAATATATAGTAGGGACTGGGTAGCCCAACAATGGCTTTTTGCACACTGGAGAGGTAGAGAACCAAGATGCTACAGTCGTCACTGTCCAGCTGCCACTGAGACCTGGAGAGCAGCTGGTATTGACTCCATGTTGGAAAGCCAACGAAATTGGCATCTGGTGTCAGCAGAGGATGGTGGTGGCAGCAACAGGCGCATTCATGAAGACATGAAGGCATGCAGACACCACTGCTGTTCCTTAGACCTCTTAATATGTGGCCACCCACAGGGAAGTGCTGTCCACATTCAGGGCGAGTTTTCCTCCTCAGTTACCCCTTGATGGAGACACCCTCACACATATTCCCAGACTTGCATTTCTAGGTGATTCCAGATTCCGTTAAGCTGAATGTGGTCAACAGTGATGAGCATGAGAAGTATGGGATCCAGGTCACATAAGGAATAACAGGAGAACTGAGTCTCATGTAAATGTAAGGGATTTATGCCCAAGACACAGAAGACTGGAGGTAGGGAGTAGACATAATGGCTCTTTTTCATGTCCTGAAGAATGCCACATAAATCAAAATGTGGACTATGATCGCCAGATGAGCGGTTATGGGGTAATGCATCAATATGCACAGAATAGGTGCATAAAATGAATGAGTCTCCTAAAAAAAGTATCACTTAGGTTAGAATGCTCACCTGCCAATGTCTCTCAGCTTTGGATCTGAAGAGGAACTGAACAAAGTGTGAAACATCTCAAAGCCTAAGTCAAGATGGTCCCCGATTCTTCTCTGTCACTGTTGCCCTTAACTGAAAAATTCAAGTACTCAGAGTGCATGTGGAGGCAGGGAGAGCCAGGCCTGCTGCCTCGCTCTCCATGAAGCACTGCACAGATGTGTGACGTCCGTAACGCATACACCTCCAGGGAGAGACTCCTCCGACAGCCGGCCTGGGAAAAGAGTCCTGATGTCAACTGTCAGTGCACCAATCGTCTGCACGTTCCAGCAGGGGAAATGAGATTTCATTGCAGCTACATGACAGCAGACAATATGTTCAAAATTACCATACCCTTAAATAAGTTTTTCAAATTTATGAGACTTGGTGTTCTTCTGGGCAAGCCAATATAATCATCATTAAGGTGATTGTCACAATAAAAGACACATTATTAGTGCAGTGATAAATATTGTCATTGTTTACTTGGTTTGAACACTCTAAAGGCCGTACTACTTTATACTTTTTTCTCCTTAATCACAGTAAAAGCTTTCTTAGTTCATTCCTACCTCTGATTGCTTGGCCCTCTTTTTTAAATATATTCATTATTATTTATTTGTAAGCAGAGACAGAGAGATCAAGAGGAGAGAAATCAAGAGAGACAGAGAGAGATAGAATGGGCACACCAGGGCCTCTTGCCACTGCAAACAAACTCCGGGTACATATGTCACTCTGTGTCTAGCTTTATGTGGGTACTAATGAATCAAACCTGGACCATCAGGCTTTGCAAGCAAGCATCTTTAACCACTGAGCAATCTCCCTAGGCCCAGATTTCTAGGCTCAGTTATTCTGGGTATCAAAATCAGAAAATACGGGGATTGGGAGTGTGAATTATAGCTTCTAAATCAAAATGTCAGGATAGATTTCAAGTATTTCTCAAATAGAACTCAGATACTGAATTTAAAACTCATGCAAATGAGCCAGGAATGTGAGAGCCACACTCGGACAGCACTGGCATCTGTCTTGGCAGATCATTGAAACACAGTGGAAAAGTTCGTTCTCTTGCCCTGCACTCGGTATGTGATCAGATGAATCTGGCTCTCCCTCTTTTGTAAGACTTTCTTTTGTGTGTGGGGTGCGTGTGAATGTGTATACACATGTGGGTGCATGTGTGAGTGTGGCTTTTTGTTCTCATCACATATGTGTGGAGGCCAGAAGCGAGGTCAATGTCAAGTGTCTTCCTCAGTGGCTCTCCGCCTTATTTTTTGAGACAGGGTCTCTCTTGAACCCACAGTTCAATGACTGGGCTGGTCTAGCTAGCCAGCAAGCCCTGGGAACCACCTGTGTTCTCTTCCCCAGCACTGGGTTATAGGTGTGTGCCACCATGCCCATGATTTTATGTGGGTCCTGGGGATCTATACTTAGGACCTCATGCTTATGCTCAACCCACTGAGCAATCTCTCCAGCCTTACTAAGAAACTTTTTAAAGCTTGGCATGGTGGTGCACACTTTAAATCCCAGTATTCAGGAGGCTGTGGCAGGAAGATCACCATGAGTTTGAGGCCAGCCTGGACTAAAGAGTGAGTTCTAAGTCAGCCTGTGCTAGAGTTAGACAACTGCCTTGAAAAAGTAAAAACAAAGAAGAAAAAAAGAAATAAACATACTTTTTAAGTTGACCTGTACAATTGTACATATTGAGGGAATATAGTGTGATAACTTTTGTTTTTTAAAATTAGTTTTTCATGTGCGTGTGTGTGTGTGTGTGTGTGCCAGGGTCTCTTGCCATTGCAATTGAATGAATGCCCAGCTTTATGTGGAAGCCTGGGGAATTGAGCCTGAGTGGGATGGCTTTGCCAGCAAGCTCCTTTAACTGCTGAGCCACCTCCCGAATTGTGGTAATTTTACACATGCAACAAAGCGCAATGGTGTCATTTAGGTCTTTAACCCCCCTTTTGCACCATTTCTGCTAAGACCTTTATATTTTGAGCTATTTGTCATTGCCCCACAGACTAGGTTCCAGTTTAGGATAATCTTACTAGGCAAACCTCTTTCTTGTACCAATATGATGTGAACCTCATGTTGGCCATGCATAGTGGTCACAGTGATATCCTCACATACTTGGTTATTTTCCTTGCTCCACACAACTGAAGATGACTTTCATTAAATCCACATACCCTCTTTCCCCAAATATCCTAGGCTGTCCATCCATTTCCCATACATTATATGTTCACAGTGTCCTTGTTATCACAGGGAAGGCACAGCTTGGTCTCTAAGAGAAACAGCTAGAATGTAAAGGGACATTATCCTAGCTCCAGAGAGCAGAAGAGAACTCTACAGTGCTGCCCCCCCCCATTTTTTATTTGGGCTACTCCCTTTCTAGTAATGCAGCCACATCACATTCCAGGGAACCTCCTCATCTTCTTGGTTCATGGGAAGCTTGTTCTCAATGTACACTTTGTCTTTTCACAAAGACGCTAAGTCACGTCTTCCCAGCCTACACTGTTCAGCTTTTTAAAAATAAAGATGCAAGATTTTACAACATGTCATCCTTTCAAGAACTTACTGAACTAGCTCCACAATCCAGCTTTTTACTATTCTAACCAGGGGTGAGCTGCAGAGAAAACAAAGCCCACCCTCTCTGTCTTCGTGGAAGTCTCTGAGTCCGTGCAGCACTGCTTAGGGCAAGCGGAACCCATGAAGGTGGACCCCCAGCATCTATTCCTTTCCAATCCCTTGGCTGGAGTGCGTGAAACCATGCTTAGCTTTCCTACACGCTCATCTTCCTCCTCTTCCACTACTTCTCACGTCGCAGTCATCTATAAATGTGCTGACCTAAAATGTTTGCTTCACTCAGGCTCTGCTGGTGATGGGTCAGGAATTGGGACAGGGCACAGCAGGGTGGCTTGTCTATCCTGTGATGTCTGGGGCCTCAGCTGGGAAGACAAGACTAGCCAAGGGGAACTCAAACAGCCACAGCTGGGAGCTGTTGTTATCTGGAGGTCCTGCGCCCACACGTCTGGCGCCTGGGCAGGGATCACTCCCAGGCTGGGCTCAGCTGGGGCTGTCGGCCTGAGCGCTGACACGTGGCATCTCTGTGGAGCTCAGGCTGCTCACAGCATGGGCCAGCTCATGAAGACACAGGGAGAAGGTTCCGAGAGAGCCAAGGAGGAAGCCTTTTTAGTCCTGGCCTTGGAACACACACAGCGTCTCTTTATTCTATCTATTAAAATGGCTACAGGTCTGCTCAGCTCAGGTATGGGAGAAGCACACCTCCACCCCTACCTCTTTGTGGAAGTAATATCCAAGAACTTGGGAACACTTTTTTTGCAAGGCACATCTGACTGGCATTTGATTGGCAACTTTCCAAATCAATTCACTTTTACTATACGAGAACATATTTTTGTTAATTCTTTTTTTCTGGGATGAAATATAGCCATAAACACGTACACAAGAGTTATGTATTTGTATTTCACAATCCATTCAAGTCTTTCTGTTGTCTTTTAGTGTCTTACTTAGGGAGATGTACTTAAAGTTGTGTAGAATACTTCAAAGAGGGTTTTTTCGATAGGTTGGGTCTATTGTAAAGCCGTGTGATGTTAAGGTCTTAATGAGCCGTGATAGAATTCCCATGCCTCATTAGAGCCTCAACAGTGGCTTCATTCTCAACCCTGAACACCCCCACTTATCTCATCCTCATGCCCAGTTGCCAATGGAACTCCTGCTAATGGGACCACACAGGTGGAGGAGATGCACTGCTTCTCCCTGGGAGATGGGGTGGATGTGGAGCTCAGGGCCTCTCTGCAATACAGTTTTCTGGACTGGCTTTGTGGAAAGTCAGACATCAAGGGCTGCAGGTGGCTTCCCCATCAGGAACGGCACATGGTGGGTGATCCAGGAGAGTGAAATGCAGAGGAGATGGTGAAAGGGACTATTTCCCTACAATACTCCAAAACAGTAATTAAAAAATAGCAAGCAGTAAAAAGTGAAATGGACATTAAGCTGTTGATGTTACCTAAGTATTAGGTACATGTTTTTATTTTTTTAATTATTCTTTGTTTTGTGTATAGTTTGTGGTGTGTGTGTGTGTGTGTGCGTGTGTGTGTGTGTTGTGAGCTATTCATACATGTGCATGCAGATGTATGGGCCCCATGCATACATGTGTAGTTAACACTAGGGGAAGAGGTTGAGTGTCTTCTTCTATGACTCTTCTGCCTTAAGTCCCTGAGACAGAGTCCTTTCACTCAGTATGGAGTTCTCCTTTTCTCTGATAGACTGGCTGACCAGAGAGTACCAGAAATCTTCATGTCTCCACCCCTCTCAACAATGGAGTTATTGGCATGCACAGCCATGTCAGGTGAGTGCTAGTTTGTGCAGCCAGCCCTTTTAGCCACTGAGTCACCTTCCCAGGTATATGGTTTTTATCAACTTTTTTTAATCACTAAATTTCTGCTGGATATGGTGGGACATACCTGTAATCCCAATACTTGGGAGGCTGAGACAGGAGGCCCTGGAGTTCCAGCCCAACCTGGTTGTACAGGGAGACCCCTAGTCAAAACCATCAACAGGACCCCCACCACCCGGAAGAGACAGACGAGATTTCTGCTTAGGACCTTTGTTCTCAAGGGAGACTGAACTCCAGGGCCGTATCTGACCACAGAAGCAATGACAATGTGATAAGCCCCAAGGGAGATGGGGTCTGTCTGCTGGTGTTGTCAACAGATAGCAGGCCTGTACTGAAATGGGCTCTGGAATCCAGTGGAGATGTTAATGCATTATGGGTTGGTCAGCTCTTACTGGCTAAATGTCAGAAATGTGTCTGGGATGTAAAAAATAAATCATTTTCCTTTCCAAGTTTGTTATGCTTCAGCCCTCACGGCAACCTAGAAACTTCTAGATAAACATTCCCCTTGGGACATATGTTTAAGGGGAAGGCGTATGTCTCCCCATGTTCTGTGAGGAAATTGCAGTTGAGGATTCCAAGCGCTCCTCAAAGAGATTCAGGCTTTCACAGAGTATTTTAATTAAAGTCTCCAAGACAGGAAGCAGAAAAACAAGACTCACTGGGATGAATGTAACCTGCATGGAGAGGTAGACAGAGACCCATGTGGAGATGAGAAGCTAGACTACATGTTTGGGGAAACAAATCAATATGGATTCCACAAAGCTCAAACCACCAAAAGATGAAGTTAAAAAAAAATTATATCCAGCAGCTCCAGGCATGAGTCTATGTGAAAAATACATCTCTATTGCCTTTCAAAATTCACTTCCACAAGAGGTTAGTTTTTCCACTGAAGGACATACTGATTATTGTCCTGTGGTTTTCAATTAATAAGTTCACAGTTAACAGTTTTTAAGCTCACTGAATCACGTACATTTCCATATCACAGCAGCTAATTTATTTGTTTATTGTGGTATTGTGGCACCACATGAGTCTGGTTTGGAAATCAATTCCAAGTAAAGCAGATGATTTTTTTCAGGGCAGACAGTATGTAAGAGAGACCCTCAGACCTCTCCTGGGGTGACAACACCAAGCGTGGGTTTCGTGGTGCCATGCAAATCAAAGGGGTAGAGGTCCAAATAGATGCCACCCTGACAGATCAGAGCTGCTGCTTGCTTCGATAGGGCTGCCAGCCATCACTGCTATCTTTTATTTATGATGACACAATCTTTTTTTTTTTTCTTTGAGAGCTCTTAATGTATTCACAGACACACAAATGCAAGGTTCGTTAAGTTACAAGCTGGGTTTATTTACCGTTCGCAGCTGGTTCAGATGGTACGGCGCTACTGAACATCGTTTGAATTTCAAGACTGTGTTACACACCAGCATCTCCTCTTTTTCGTACCCACCCCAACCCCAGGCATGCAAAGAGATTGCTATTCTAACTTTGGAAGCTAATTCTTATAGACGGTGTCTTGTTTGTTTGTTTATTTGTTTTTAAGGACCAGACATTGAAAATATATCCTATAAAAGCAACAGGAAATGTTTAGAGCAAGAAAAAAAAAAAGATGGAGATAAAGGAAGTGAAGAGTTATGAAGAGGAAAAGGAGGTGGAGCAAAGAGATAGAAAAGAACCCTAGAAAGTTCTGAGAGGATTTTTTTCAAAAAAACAACAAAAAGTCTCCCATACTGATGATCCTTTCCTTGAAATGAACAAATGAGTTACTGTGTGAGCGTTTCAATCAGCAAAACACACAGACCTTGAAGAAAAAGTGACACAAATGCATTGAGAGGTAAAATTGAGTAAAACATCCCTAGTTAATTTGAAAATTTCAATACACCCTTGAGATGGCTGGCAAGCAAAAAGAACCTCACAGCCATGCAAACTGGAAAGCTCTCTCTGGGATGTTCATGCTGGTGGTGTACTTGCCTATCTGAATGTGCATGCTAAAGTTTATAATGGCATTGGCTATGTTGATCTTGGATGGACATGATTCTTATAGAATCTATTAATGTTAATATTTTCTTGCTTCAGTGCAATATGAGCTACCCTAAGAGCCACAGTTCCCAAGCAGCTGAATTTCTTCCTCTCTGGTGTTCCGTGAACATAATGAGGAGAGTTCATTTTTGTCCTTCACCAGAGCTGTCACTGAGAGCAGCCCCCATTTCCACATGTTTGCCCATCTGTCTCCCTCCAAGACTGCTTTTGTTCTGTAGTGGGGGAAAATGGGCAAAGTAGAATCGGAAAAAAAACAAAAAAAAAAAAAAAAAAAAACACCACACAGAAACCAGAATAGATTGAAAAATAGTTGAGGGACTGGAGAGATGGCTTAATGGTTAAGGTGATTGCCTGGGAAGCCTAAGGACCCAGGTTCAATTCCCCAGTACCTACATAAGCCAGATGCATGAGGTGGCGCCTTTGTCTGGACTTTTTACAGTGGCTAGGGGCCTTGGTGTGCCCATTCTCTTTCTTTCTTTCTCTCCCTCTCTCTCTCTCATAAAATAAATAAAAATAATAATTGAAACAGAAAAATATTTGCCTAGTGGTTTTTAATGTGGTTTAGTCTTGAAGGCTTCAAAAATAAAATTCAGTTATAAATAGATTTATGTCCAACACCTGGGCTAGTTTCAGTAGAAAGGTGAGCATGGTAATTGTCCCTTCCACTATCACGGTCTTTGAGGAGGTCATGGTCTTGTATCTGGGAGAGTTAGATCTGGGCAGTGGCCTGTCCTCTTCCTTCTGGTTGCAGGGTTTCAGGACACGCAAGTTAGGGATTGTAACAAATACATGCCTTCATGGTTTGTGAGCAGACTATGCAATTAGATAGGGCTTCATATTTCTTCAATTAGAGTAGAGAGGAAGCCAACAGAAAATTAGTCAGATCACTCTTTAGTTATTTCTGCCATGAGTTCCAGCAATCTGGAAAGAAAAGTAGTCATTGAATACTACATAGAGCACTTTGGATCAATGAACCAATATTAACAAAGGTAAAAGGAATGCTGTACAGATGATCCAAATTTGGTAAAGAGATAAAAATTCATGGACATATAATGTGGGTCATAGCTATTCATGATTCACTTAGCAGAAGAGCAACACGATATGGTGTTCAAGGTACAATTATTAGCTTTCTATGCTATGAAAATACTTGAAATAATTAAGTCATAAGGATGTTGGATTAATTTTGGATTATGTTTTCTGAGTTTTCATGCAATGGTCAGCTGGCTCCATTGATTTTAGCCCAAGGCATGGTAGGATATCATGGTGATAGCAGTGTCTGGCAGAGGCTGATTATAGTTTAAAAAAAAAACAAAACATTTTTACAGACAACTTCCTTACATATAAATAGTCTAACATGTTCATAATTCCTTCCTATTACCTTCCCTTTACCCCTCCCAAACCCCCCTCCACTGAATCCTATCTTCTTCCTAAGTAGTATCTCTTCTATTTTGATGTCATTGTTTTCTCCTCCTGGTATGTAGGTCTTGTGTGATAGCATTGGGCACTGTGAAGTCATGAGTACCAAGGCTATTTTGTATCTGGAAGACAGTATTGAAAGCACTCTTCCTCTTCCTTGGGTCTTATAGCCTTTCTGCCACCTCTTCCACAGTGGACCCTGCCTCAGTGGGTGTGGTAGGGATGTTTCACTTAGTACTGAACACTTCACTGTTACTTCTCAGCATTTTGGTAAGTTTTGAGTTACTCGTGGTCACCACCATCTGCAAAGAGAAGCTTCTCTAACCAGAAGTGAGAGTAGCATTAATATATAAGCATAAGCATAAGTCTTTACAGGGAACTTTTGTGGGCATAATATATCCATTTAGCCAGACAATGGTAGTAGTTCCCATCTAGGGCTTATGAACTACTAAGTGATAGTCTTTTCATTAGATTTTCAGTACCAGGCAGTAATGCCCTCAGATGGAGCAGGCCTCAATTCCAGTCAGAGAGCAATTGGTTTCCCCCATAACAGACATACCACTATTGCATCAGTTGTACATTCGGCCTGGCTAGCCAACTGTATAGCTTGCAGGGTCCACTGCTAGTTAACACCATTGATTACTCTCCTCCCTACCTGCTACATGCTGTTTCACTATCCTGCAGCTAGTCAAAGGGAAGGAGGCTTCAAGCCCAGCTCCAGCCTGACTTCTCAGGAATCTTCAGCCTAAGCATATAGAATCTTCAGCAATAGGGTCTTACCATCTAGTTTTGGTGAGCAGCCAATGGCCTTGGCAAGTGCCTGTAATGATTTGAGGACATCAGGGACCTCCCTGGCCAACAATTTGCTGGGAGGTATCCCACTCCAGCACTGAAATTTTTCCAATAACAATCTATGGCTTCTGGGAACAAAATTATCCACCTCTACAATATACTTCTGCCAAAACTCTCTTTTTTAACACACACACACACACACACACACACACACACACACACACAATTAGGTAGTGAAGAAATAGGTTTCCATATGGCTTCTTCATAAATCTAAAATTTTGATAAACCTTCCCCCTTCCTCTCCTACATCCCTCTTTTTAGATCCCCCTCAATATTCTGCCCCTTTACTTACATATTGACTATACCCTCCCCTCTCCTCTATTCCTTATAGCCCCTTTCTAGCTTCTTGATCTCTACTACAGACTTATTCCAACTCACATACAAATCTAACCACTTGAAGCTAGAATCCACATATGAGAGAGAACATGCAGCACTTGACTTTCTGAGCCTGGATTACCTTGCTTAGTATAATCTTTTCCAAAGAGATCTGTTTTCCTATAAATTTCATAATTTCATTTTTTATTTACAGCTGAATAAAACTCCATTGTGTAAATGTACTACATCTTCATTATCCAGCCATCAGTTGAAGGGAATCTAGGCTGGTTCCATTTCCTAGTTATTGTGAATAGAGCAGCAATAAACATGGATAAGCAAGTATCTCTACAGTAATGAGTACAGTCCTTAGGGTATGAGCCAAGTAGTGATATGGCTGGATAATGTGGTAAATCTAATTTTTAGTTGTCTCAGGAGCCTCCACACTGATTTCCACAATGGCTGTCCAGTTTACATCCTCACAAACAATGGAGAAGGGTTCCAAGGCTGTTTATCTTGTGGTGGCCAGGTAGCAGGGGGGTAAAGAAAAGCTAAGGGGTACAAGATACACCCCTCAAAGACAAGTCTCCCCAGTGACATACTTGCTCCAACTAAGCCTTACCTCCTCATAGCCCATTAAGCTATGAATTTGTCAAATGACAGATAGGGGTTGGATTAACACCCTTATTATAGTCACCTCTCGATTTCTCCCAACTACTGGGCACCAAACCTTCATGAGTCTTGGGATTTTGGGTGCAGGTGCATTTCATATCCAATCCATAACACAAGGCATTTAGCTTATGTCTGTGTGGGTTCTCCTTCGCGTTCCACCTTGAGTGTTTTTACCATGGTGTCCACTGAGGAGGAAGGAGGCCATACCTGATGTCTGGCAGTTGGTCACTGACAGTTGAGTATAGAGTTTGCAGGTAAAGTCCACCTGATCGTGTAAACCACAAACTAGAGTTACCAACTCTGTGCACACAGGGAGATTCACTCATCTCAGCACATATTTGCAATGTGAGGCTTCAAGTGCTTTTTTCTCAGGTTAATTAATTAATTAATGGCCTATGTGATAGTTTGAATCTATATGCCTAATAGACTTAGATGTTATTAAAGTGGAGTTTGCAGTTTCTGTGCCCACAGGCAGATTTCTGCTACATGATGTGGGGGAGGAACATGGCACTGTGGGCAGATCTGAATTACAGCCTGTGTATGCAGGGTGAGTGCCTGGGTTCCCTGCTCTTTGGCTGCCAGCTTTTTGCTCTTGTGTGTGGTGCTGGTGGTAGCTTTTCTCTCTGTGTGGATTTGGTAAAGGGGGCCATCTTCTTCCACCATTATGGAACTTTCCCTGGGCCTGTAAACTTCAATAAATCCCTTCCTCTCATAAATTGTGTCTGGTTTGGAGGTTCATCCCAGCAACATGAAACTGACTATGACAGCCTACTTGAAAATTTGTAAGAGATTCTGAAGCTGGAGTTTTTGAGTCACTTTGTATGGCACCATTGTCAGTGCCCCATATGCTGTTTGTTGAGTGGCCCACCCAGTAGCACTCACCCTTTTAGTAACGTGAACAGAGTAGAGATTATATTTTCCAAGAACACGGTGTTTTCAAAGTAAAGGAAAAAGAGGCTGCATATAAATGTCATATAAAACAGTCTAGGGGACTCACTAGCTTCTTGGAAACTTCAGAATAAAGAAGTGGTTTTCATCCATACTGGAATAGATATAGGGCAAATGAATTTATTTATTTTTTTTATTACTACAACTACTAGTAGCACTATGTTGAGACAGTATTGCATGCAACCCAGCTTGGCCTCAAAAGTAGCTGAAAATAATCTTGAAGATTTGTGTGTGTGTGTGTCAGTGGGAGAGGAGTAAAATCATAGCTCCATTCTGTTTCCCATGACAGTCTGAGGAGTTTTCCTAGACTCTTAGAGACCTTGACTCAGGCCAAACCAGGATTCATGGCTTTACACAGAAAAGAATTTCAGGACTAGTCTGTTTATGAAGCGGAGTTAGGGTTTAATAAGGACATTGTAAGATAGACTTAAGCATGAGGGTTAAGAGAAAAGAGGCACTCAAAATGAAGTCAAACACACCTGAAAGTATGGGGGTAGGTTTCTCTAGGTGAGAATCTCCCTCCATTGTCTTTGTAATAGCTATGCATAGGATTTGGCCAGAGCTTAAAGTTACTATCTCTAAAGAATTGCTAAGGCATCTAAATTAGATGCCTGGCTGGTTCCTGAGGGGACGGGACAGGATTACAATTGATAAGATCCCCAGGATACAGGATGGTAGGATATCTTTACCACAAACAGTCAACAGACTTGTTTGAGATTCCCAGAAAATATCTGGGGAAAGAGATGAGGTCCCACCCAAGAGCTTTAAACCTGATTCATTGCTATTTTAACAGAACATATCTGTATAAGGAAGAAATACTGTTTCTATACCAGCAACATTCACAGTAAATGTCAGTAATGATGATGGAATTCTTACTTCTCAGCTTACGAGACACTTCAAGCTCTCTGAGGTGTCGGCTCCTCTCCCTTCCCATGGCCCCATAATTTTCCTTGTGTTTCTATCCTGCTTCACTCCTGTTACAATCTCCCAAGTTCTGACATTACAGGCATGAGCCACCATGCCTAGCATAATTGTTTTTCCATGAACAGAAAAATTTCCTAGACTACTGTGGGCTGGGATGAAGGATAAGGTGTCACTTAGCAGTTAAAGAAGTGATGACTAAGGCAGACACTCCAAGAGATAAAGGATCCAGCACATTACTGAGATAGATGAACGTTGATGAGGTTTTAAAAGGTGGAGAACAAATAGTCCTATTCTTAGTTATCATGGACAGCCAAGTTGGAGACTGAGCCTGGGCTGGATGACGTCCAGATACCTATGAGAATGTAGAATTATGAAGCAGGAAACAAAACGAGAACTCAAAAATGCTTGATTAAGATAATTATGGGAAAGTGTTGTGAGAGATAAATTTGAAGATAGGTACAAAATGTTTGGCCCAGTGCCTGGCTCATTCAGTTGTCTGTACATGTGAACTATCACTATTATTAGATACTAGTATAAATAAGATATAATAGTCATGCTACTGTTGTTTGTAGTTATTACAATCACCTTTTCATATGCAAACAACAGGTTTGGAGATCTAGAGAGCATTCCTGACTGGTGACAATCTTTACAAATTATGGCCACAAGCAAGGAGTCTTCTCAGTTTCCATCTTGCTAGACACAAAAGCACTCAGTTCCAGTTCTAACTTTTACCATGGTCTCATTTTGCTCTTAGTGCTTCTTAGAGGATTAGAAAAGAGAATGGCCACACATGGCTTTGGAGACATGCTCTGAGGTTCTGGGCCATCTGATCCACATCTTCTGTGACAGGATACCTGACCTCGGACATTCACACTGGACACTCCATTTTGGGAGTGTACTCAACACTTCTTCTCACAGAATTTAGAGTCTTTTTTTTTTTTTTTTATCTGCCCAGCTCTACCTGAAGTCATGGACTTTGGGATATAATCAGAATCCATAGGTTGTCTATATCTCCACTTGTTTACCTTTCTTGGTCCCACTGGGGTAAAAGAACCCATCTAGGTGGGCTCCATGGGGAAAGATCCTCCCCGAAAGCAGGATGAACAAGACAGGTAATACTTCTCTAGTGTTCAGAAGAAAGAGCCTGGGGTGAAGATGCTTTACTCTGCCAGCTAGCCAGAAGTGTTAAGTCTAGGATAGGAAGTTACAAAGACCATTCAGTATGCCAAGTGTAGGAGTAGCACTGGAGCTGGATATCTGGAAGGGGAGGTGTCATAGGAATATGCACATAAATAAATTATGCATAATAAGTTTTCAATCAAGGTATCCTAAGCATTTTCAGTGTTTCCCCCCAAACCCTAATACCACTTATCCTAGCCTAAGTTTCAAATTAGCATCAGCGCTTAGACTTGAAAAACTAAAGACCACATGTGTAAATTCACTCCATGTTGTAGTTAGTCCCTTCCCTAAAATGTGGCCACCTGTCTTGTCAATAGACTGAAACCTCACATGTTTTTTGGTTCTTTCTCTCTCTCACTGTGGTCAAAGTGGCTGCTGAATCAAATGGATCACTGGTTCTGTTAATCTCTCTCTCCTTTTGTTTGATTTTCAATTCTGTTACCCTAGTTCTTACACTCATTGTTTTTACTTATGACTGTTCTATTTTTGATTATATTTGCTCTACACTTTGTCACCCTTAGAGGACTAATTGAAGCTCAGTGTGTGTTATCTGGTGACCCCACTTGAAGTATAGCAATACCAAGATACTATTCCCTAACTTTATAATTCTAGAGTAACATTCTTTATATACAATAATGTGCACTTGGTCTACAAGTAATAAGCACTTGGTTTACAGGGATAAGAACATGAACACTTAATAAAGATTACAATCTTGGGAGCACCATTCCCTATGTACTATAATAGTAGAGTAAAAAGCACTTGTTGTACAGGGATAAGAATATGAACACTTACTAAAGGTTGTAGTCTGGGGATCCAGAGTCAATCCCAAAATCTACTTCTATTTGTAAGTTTTAGTCTGGGGCGATCCATTTTGCCATGCCTAATTGAAAGAACTGCTTTTTGTTCACTCTTTATTGACAACTTCCATACATATAGACAATATACCACCACCCTCCCTTTTCCTTGTCCAGAATACCTCCCCCCCCCCCCCCGCCATTGGGTCCATTCTTTCCAACTAGTCTCTCTATTTTGATGTCATTATTTTTCCCTCCTATTACACAGGTAGAGACAGCCACTGAGCCACTATGAGGTCATGAGTGCCACGGACACTTTATGTCCAGAAGACAGTGTTGTAAGCACTCCTCCCCTTCTTTTGGGTCTTATATTCTAAGATGAGTTACTTTTTAAAAATATTTTATTTATATATGAGAGAGAGAGAGAGAGAGAGAGAGAGAAAGAGAGAGAGGGAATGGCAGTGCTATGGCCTTTAGTCACTACAAAGAAACTCCACATACATGCTCCACCTGTGTATATGGCTTATGTGAGTACTAGAGTATTGAACCTTGGTCCTTAGCCTTCACAGGCAAATACTGTAACCACTAAGTCATCTCTCAAGCCTGCATCTTTTTGTTTTTTTTATTTAATATGTGAAAGAGGAACTTTTATGCCTATCATCTGTGTCTTCATAAATTGTGAGGAATGTGTGTATATGTATATGTGCACACACACACATTCATAAACATGTATGCTTCATGTCAGAGTACCAAATATATCATAGATACTTTAATAATAATTATCCTTACAAATTTTACTGTCACTATTGGACAGTAACTTCATTCAGATATCAACTGGGTCTCTCAGGAAATGTGATTTCTTTCATGTGGGTTTTAAATGACAATTTTCCTTTTGCTGTGATCCAAAACCATGTGGAAATGCAGGAATCTCATTCAAGGCCAAGAAGAGGAAGCTACCAGGCACTGACCTTGAAGTTACCTTTGGCATTTTCTTTTCACTGGGGTAAGTCAGAGGAAACAGGAGCCAGGTTCCTGCAGGATGTTTGGACTTGCTCCTATATTTCCTCTTTCTGCCTACTAATAATCACTCTTTTCCCCTCTAGAGAAATATTTTTCTCTTACTGCTTGAAAAATGCATTAGGGAAACAAACAGCTCTGCTTTCTCTTCTCTTGAGCAAAACTCACCAGGCAGGCACTAGTTGAAAATCCAAGTCAGTGCCAGGGCAGCAAGAGAAGAACTCTTCCCAAACTGAGCAACTCAAAGAACCATTTTAATGCATAGATGCCATTTTACCTCATGGAAGCCATTTTACCTCATGGAAGCTGTTTTGCATTTCAGTGAGGCTTGGCAATGAGCTCCATGGGATGTTTTCAATAGGCATGACAGAGAAGAGATGCAGCAAAGAGGGTGCTAAACCACAAAGGAGTAGCTTGACTTTGGAGAAGCTTCTAGCTTTTCACTTGGGCTAGAGGCTCAGGCCCTGCAATCCTGAGGCTGGCAACTAGAGAGACTTGCATGAAAATAGTCCCATTATCCTTGCTTCTTTCTGAGTAATCAGGACCTGTCCTTGAGCTGGCTTCTTTTCACTGCACAGATGTCAGGGACTCCTTGTCTCCTTTCCAAACTCTTCTCCATCCTGCCTTCCAGCTGACTCACTGCAATTTAAAAGCTGAGGGGTGGAGAGAGAAGGCAGAGATAGGCTAGCATTCTGGTTTCTGCCTGTCAGCTGACCAGTTATGGAACTTTGGGTGACTTGCATAGCCCTGAGCCCTTCCTTGCCTACTGATCGGCTGAAATGGTGATAACATCATGTAACCAACCAGCAAGTGGGGGCAATGTGAAAACCAAAGAAGTAATGTGAGTGAAAGAGCACAGGGCAAATACGAGGTATCCTTATGACATTCTTACACTACAACTGCCAGTTTTCTTCTCTCTCAGATGGGGCTGATAATATGAATGCACATCAGGGGGTATGCTTCAACTAATAAACACATGATTCACCCTTTAATGAATAGAATAGGAAATGTGTGGAGCAATCAGGCCCAAGCAAGCACAGCTGCTGTTTGGAAAACAACAACTTGAATCTAGACACTGCAGACCTCTTTAATAAATATCTTCTTAATTGTCTTAGCAATTGAAAACCTTAGTCAGGGAGAGAAGCCCATGGATCCATGCTGGGGTTGGAGAGGATGGCCAGGCAACTGGGTTTCTGAAGGCATGTTTATATGTAGCATCCTGTTCTCATCTCTTGTGGTCAAACTACAGACATTTGGGCTTGTGCTACTGAGAAGGCAGGAATGAGAGCCTGGCTTCCTTGTGTGCAGAGCGGCTGTGCACAGGGAACTCTCAAACATCATTGACAAAGATGTGAAATGGTGCTAGTGTTTTGAACTTTTCCTTTATTTTTATTAATTTATTTATTAGCAGAGAAAGATAGAAGAGAGACAGACAGAGAGAATGGGCACACCAGGGCTTCCAGTCATTGTAAACAAACTCCAGGTGCATGTGCCACCTTCTGCATCTGGCTTTAAGTGGGTACTGGGGAATTGAACTTGGGTCATTAGGCTCTGTAAGAAAGCACCTCAACCACTGAGCCACCTCTGCAGCTCAAATTTTTCCGAATTTTTCTTTTCTTAAAAAGGTAATTATGCTGGGCATGATAGCACATGCCTTTAATCCCAGCATTTGGGAGGCAGAGGTATTGCCATAAGTTCAGGGTCACCCTAAGACTACATTCTGAATTCCAGGTCAGCCTGAGCTAGAGTGAAACCCTACCTCAAAAAGGGAAAAAAATAAAAAAGTAATAATAAAGGTAATGTGTCTACTTATAACCTACAAATTCCACTCCCACATGTATACCAAGAAAATGGGTTCAGAAATAGCCCTAAAAAAGTGCAAATAATAGTTTTCTTGCAGTAGAATAATCACTTGCAATAACAGAAAGTAGAAATAGTGAGAATGAGTGAATAGCTGTGGTATAGTCACACTATGAAATACTACAAGACCGCCAAGCAATAAAAAAGAATTAACCTACTACCCATGTAACATCATGGTTGAATTATAACCCCAGAATGAAGCATAAAAGAAAATCAAGATACAAAAGACTAACATTCAAAAATCCCCTTTATTTGAGGATCTAGAGCAAGTAAAACTAATTTATGATGATGGAAATGTTAGTACTTCTGGGAAGAGGACACTGAGGAAGAGAGAATGCAGGAACTTTCTGGAATGTTAGAGGTGTTCTATATGCAGAAAGGATTATGTTATGTAAGTGTACATATTTTTCAAAACCAGTCAAACTATATATCTAACATCTGTACTTTTCATTACAGGTGAATTATCAAACGGAGGGAAAATGAACTCTAGACTGCTGTTCTTTAAAACCTGAGATATCCTTTCTTTCAAGACCTTTATTCCTTCCCACTGTCAAAGAATTCATCTTGAGTCTGGAAGTATACCAGTCTCGACCATTGCTGATGTTGACCTCTTACAAACACACACTGCAGGCAGTCAGTGTTTGTGAAGGAAACATACATATGCTAGATATGTCATTACCTAGAGTCAGGAGAAGTAGTTTGGCCATAGCTCTGCTGAGAGCCCCTAGGAAAATTGAGGAAGTCACTTTACTACATACTCTCCCTGGACTTTACATCCTTACTGTGAAATGAATTTATCCTAACAGCTCACCAGACTCTTTTCTACTTCTACTAGCATCAGAGAATTGCTGAGCAATAGAATGTAATGAGTTTGTCTCTAACTCCATCCATGTTGTCTTGTAGGTTGCCTTGTCTGTGTGTTGTCTCCTAATCTCACACAGGTCCCCTTGATGTCTCTGCCATTGCACTGTGATCATACTCATATATTTAAAAGAATTTCTAATTATATAGTAACTGTTATGGTAAGTTAAATTTAACAAAATAGAGAAAGTATGGTATATTATAATCTAGTGAAGTTTCTATCAGGGTTACATATACATAGTCTGCCATTTACAAAGATAGTTACTCAATTAAAGCAAAACAAGAAAAACTAATGTGGGATTTATATCATGTTTGGAAGTAAAATGTATAATAATGATAAAATAAGCCAAATATATTATGGGTTTCATAATATATACAGAAGTAAAGTGTCTGAAAATAACAGCATGGGAATGGGAGTGGTGACACTGAACCTCACTATTGTAAAACTCTTGGATGGCACGCAAAGTCACATATGATTAGTTACAAGGCCAAGACAGTTAAGTTGCATGGAAGAATACAAATATAAAATAAGACAATGCTAAAATGCTAATGGTGGAGATAAAATTAAATAGCAAAAAATATTAAATTCAATTCAAAGTTAGGGAGGAGGAAAAGGACAATAAAGCAATGAATTAACATACTGTAGTTTCATTTAAATCTAGGTAGAATTATGTTTATATTAAATATAAATGCTATAGACTATTTAAACTAAAGGGCAGAGATTGTTTGCCTGGTTTAAAAAGTAAAACACAAGTATATGTTCTCCTCAAGGAATCCTTTTTAAAATAGGAAAAATATAAAATCATAGAAAATGATAGAGTATGGAAATAATAATCAAAGAGAGCTGAAGTGGATGTGTTGGTACTATATAAAATGAACTTCATCCCTTTTTGATTATTCACAAAATAATGTAAAAAATAAAAAGTACCAGGCTGGGCGTGTAGCTCAGTTGGTAGAATGCTTGTCTAGCATATAGGAAGCCTGCTCCCCAGGATCACAAAAACTGGGTATGGTGGCATATGCCCACCATGGCATATAATACAAGCACTCAGGAGGTTAGTTGCAGCAGGATCAGAAATAACCATGTACTATATAGTATGTTCAAGGCAAGTCTGAGATACTTGGGAACTTGTCTCAAATAAATAAATAATTCATAATGATAACAATTCTTTAGTAGAGTAAGAACCATAACTATGCATGTACATAATGGTAGAGCTTTAAAATAGATGAAGCAATTCAGGCAAATTGTAAAGCACAGCTTAGAATTTATCATCCCTACTTGGTAACAGATGAAATAAGTAGACAAAAAAATTGACTTGGGATATAGAAGACTTGAATGACATTGTCAGTCAATTAGACCAGGTTAGTTTTTATAACATACTCCACCCACTGACTACAGGGTATTTTTTTCTAAATGTGGAGCATTTATCAGGATTGACTAATATTGTGCCATTAAATGGCTCAATAAATATTTAAAAAATTAAAATTGCACAAAGAATGTTCTTGATCATGTTAGAATTCAATTTAAAACCTATGTTAGCAAGATATGCAAAATATTACCCAAATACTTGGAAATTCACAAGAAACTTTCTAAATAACCCATGACTTAAAGAAGAAATTGTAGAGGAAGGTAGAAAACACATTTAATTAAACTGAAATGAAAATACAATATAATAAAAGTGTAGGATTTTGCTAGCTAGGTGGTATAATGATGAATATCTTAAAATTTTCCATTTAATAAGCTGAAAAAAGAAGGGAACATTTAACCCAAAACAAATAGGAGACATAAAATGATAAAGATTAGACAACACACCAAATAAACTAAAAAATATGTATATAGAGAGAGACCAATGAAATTGATGAGCTATTGTCTGAATTCATCAAGGCAAAAGGAAACTTAGTGAAGTTAAGAAGATGGCTCAGCGTGTAACAGGGTTTGCTGCACAAGCATGAGGGCCCGAGTTTCATTCCCAGTAGCCACATCAAAAGCTGTGCATGGCCATTGTGGAGGCTTGATTAGGTGTTCTGAATGCCAGGTTCCCAGCTGATGGAGATTTGGGAATTAATGCCTCCTGGAGGGAGTGTATTGTTGGAGGAGGGCTTATGGGTGCTATAGCCAGTTTCCCCTTGCCAGTGTTTGGCACACTCTCCTGTTCCTGTTGTCCACCTTATGTGGGCCAGGGTGTGATGTCTACCCTCTGCTCATGCCATCATTTCCCCCTGCCATAATGGGGCTTCCCCTCAAGCCTGTAAGCCAAAATAAACCTCTTTTCCCCACAATCTGCTCTTGGTTGGATGATTTCTACCAGCAATGCGAACCTGACTGCAACAGCCACGCATGCACATAACCCGAGTGTTGAGGAAGGTAGACACAGAAGAATTTCTAGGACTTCTTGGTCAGCCAGTCTGACAAAAAATTGATAAGTCCAAGTCCTGAGAAACTTTGTATTAAGCAAATAAAGCATAAGAGCAATAGAGGGGGACACCTGACACTCAGAAGCACAACACACACACACACACACACACACACACACACACACACACGCACACACACCAAGCAAAAACGAAAATTGTCAATATCATGAATGTTATCACTTTTCTCAGTTTTTTTAGGCAGTAAAAGAATAATGAGGTGATATTACAAATAAATCTCACCAAAAATTTTTATTTGGACAGAAAAATTATGTCAGTAGGTCACATCTGGCCTGTCATATGTTTTAGTAAAAGCATTTTATTTAGTATTTAGTATTTTCTTGTATATGCTGTCCACACTTGCTTGGCAGAGTGGATCAATTGTCATGAGACTGCTTGGCGCAAAAAGCCTAAAAATAATAACTGTTTCTTTATTTTAAACAAGTTTGCTAACTTGTAACCAAAATGAAATAGAAAAATTACTGAAAGGTAAAAATTACCAAAACTAGTAAAAAATAGAACATAATCACTGTATTTGTGTCTTGAAATATATGAAAATAATATGTAACAGTTTTTGACATAAAAATCCAGGCATAGATGATTTTATTTATAGAATCTATAAAACATTTGAAGGAAAAAATATTATCTAATTTGGGGTAGCTGATGTTGATTATCAGCTTTGTTGGATCTAAAACTACCCAAAAGACAAATCTCTGGGCATGTCTGTGAGGAAATTCTGGAATAGGATAATCTACGTGGGAAAACCCATCCTAGCAGTGCATGACACCATGCTGGAGGGTAAGTCCTGTCTGAATAAAGAGAAGCACCCGTGTTACCACTCTCAATTTCATGGCTGTGGATGCAATGTGACTAGCCACCCCACCTCCCTGACACCATGCCTGCTCTGCCACAATGCGCTGTAATCTCATAATGTAAGCCAAAATAAATCTTTCCTTCCTTAAGCTGCTTTTATCTGGGAGTTACTTTATCATAGCAATAAGAAAAGTAACTAATACACAATTCCACACAAAATTATTCAGAAAATAGAGCCCTTCAAATTTCATTTCATGAGCTTAGAGTAGCCTTATATCAAACCAGACAATGATATAAGAAAATAGAACTCCAGACCAATATCCCTCATAAACATGGGTGGAAAAATCTTTAAGAAATATGAGTAATAAGAATCCAGAAATATATGAAAACATATTTCATGACTATATGGGATTTATTCCAGGAAAGCAAGATTGATTTAAAAATGAAAATCAACTGACACAATTCATGAAATTTAAGGTTGGTTTTGCAGTGCTATGGGTGGGACCCAGGACTTTCTGACTGAAGAAGAGCTGCATCCCCAGGTTTTAAAAAGAGAAATCTGCACTGTCATCTCTCGCCCTTTCTCTGGGGGAGGGTGTGGTATAGTCTGTGTGGTGTAGCATGTGTGTGCAGGCGTGCTTGCCTCGTGCTCATGAGCACACAGGCCAGAGGAAGACATCATATGCGTGTCCTTTATCACTCTTAGACCCCATTTCCCTGATACAGTGTCTCATATTGAACCTGGAGATTGAGCTGATTTTTGCCTGGACTACCTGAACAGGGAAGGGAGCTCCAGCCATCAATTTCCCTGTCTCTGCTGAGGTAGCCACTGTGCAATCGTGCCATGCTATCCTTTTTAAGAAAACATTTTTATTTAATTGCAAGACAGACAGAGAGCAACAATGATTGAATATGAGTGCTCCACAGCCACTTGCTTCCACAAATTCCAGACACATCTGCCACTTTATGCATCTAGCTTGATGTGGGTACTAGGGAATTGAACCTAGGCCAACAAGCTTTGCAAGCAAGTACCTTTAAGGGCTCAGCCATCTCCCTAAACCCCACCCCCAGGCTTTCTTTTTTTACATGGGTGCTGGGGTTCAAGCTTATGTCCTCATGCTTGTGCAACAAGCACTCTTCCCACCCAGATTAGCCTACTCCACAACTTCCTCACAGACATTCCCAGAGCCTTGTCTCCAGCCCTCCCCCAACTGTCATCGCAATGTCTATGCAAGATACAGTTAAACCTTAATAATAATTTGTGAGTGAAATATCTCACCAAGCTACAAATAGAAACCAGCTTCTAAGCATGGAGAAGATTGTGCATGAAACATAAAACTTAATGAAGAAGTAATGTTTTTCACGTAAGATAGGAACAAATAAGAACAGCCACTCTCAGCACCATTGTTCAACACTACAGTGAAAATTCAAGCCAGTGGTACCAAGCAAGAAGGAAGAAAACTCAAGAAGATAAAATGGGATAAGCAAACTGTGCATTCACGTAAAATATATTGTGAATTTTAAGCAATATAATATGGCACCTACCCTAAATCTACTATAAATGAGAGGTGTATTTAGCATGTTCATAGAATATAAGCTCAGTATTTAAAGGAGACCAATTTATTTCCAGAAAAAAAGTGATTGAATTTAAAAAAAAAATAAGTGAATTGAAAAAATATAATAGTATCAAGACAAGAATGACTCAGAGATAAATTTTAAAAATATGTGGTTAATACCTGTGGACTAAATATTATAAAACAATCCCGAAAGGTATAAAAATAAATAACTAAAGATACATAGCATGTCTACAAATTGGAAGATTTAATGTTTGTTAAGATAACAATTTTCCCATACTAGCTAATAGATCCAGGGAACTCTCACTCAAATTACCAACTAGAAAGCTGGGTGCAATATGTGTAAAAATAGAAAAGAACCTAAAACAACCATAACAATTTTGAAAAAAAGTACAAAGAACGAAATGCATACACACTCAATTTCAAGAATCACTATTAAGCTACGTTAATCAAGACAGCATGCTTCTGGGATAAGAAAGACATAAATAAATCTCAAGTGAGCAGAATTACAAATGCAGAAATATATCCAGCTCTACCTAGCTAATTGATTTTGGAAAGGGTGCCAAGGTCGTTAAGTGGAGAAAGGAGACCTTTTTGAACAATTGTTGCTGGAACATATGTATATAGCCATACTAAAAAGTGAAAAATAATATCATAATACTTCATCCACACCATAGCCCCAAGTTGATTAGCAGTGGATGATAGCCCTAACTACAAAAGTTAAACTTGTAAGGCCTCTACCACAAGGGCTGGTTGGCTTTGGCCGGTTGGCTAAGTGTGGCTGGGTCTGTCTGTCCATGTGGGAAGGCTATTGTGCTGTAGTGTCCAACCTGGGAAGATGCGCAATGGCTGTATACCCCATAAAGCTAACAATATTGGTTATATAGCCATTTACAAAAGCATTGCTGAGCATTGAGTTAAAAAAAAAAAAAAAACCACAGAGGCTGGAGAGATGGCTTAGCAGTTAAGTGCTTGCCTGTGAAGCCTAAGGACCTCGGTTGGAGGCTCGATTCCCCAGGACCCACGTAAGCCAAATGCACAAGGGGGCACATGTGTCTGGAGTTCGTTTGCAGTGGCTGGAGGCCCTGGCGCACCCATTCTCTCTCTCTCTCTGTCTCTCTCTCTCTCTCTCTCTGCCTGTTTCTCTCTCTGTCTGTCACTCTCAAATAAATAAATAAAAATAAAATAAAATAACACAGAAGAACACCTTTGTGGCTTGGATTTTGTTTTGTTTTGTTTCGTGATTTGTATATGTGTGGTACTGGGGACTCAGGGCCTTGTGCATGCACCGTAAGCAGGTGCTTTCCTACTGAGCTACACCCCCAGTCTTTGTGACTGCAATAAGTGGACATTTTTCAAGTAGTCCACAAAGCATCCACAAGAAAGAAATAAGTAGATTATAGACTTTCACTCACATTTTGTAAAATTATTCTACCATAGGCACATCTATGAACATAAAAGAGCAGACATGAGGAAAGTCTACATTCTCTACATCTAATGAAAAGCTTGGTCCAGAATCTATGAAGTTCCAGTGATGGTTCATAATACGTGACCTACAACCACCAAGGAGATGAGCTTCTGGCTAGGCCTATAAGGATTATCTGGATTATGTCAGCCTTTGGGCATGTCCATGAGGGATTATCATGATTATGTTAATCAAGGTGAGAAAGACCCATCTTAACTAGCAAAATACCTTTCCATGAGCTGGAGTCCTGGGCTGGATCAAAAAGTCAGCTGACTGAGCACCAGCATTCGTTGCTAGCTACTTCCTAATGCAGACACAATGGGACCAGCTGCTTCATGCTCCTGACACCATGATTTCTCTGCTAAGAGGGACAGGAACCTTGGCGTGCAGCTGAAACTGACCCGTCCTTCCTTCCTTAGGTTGCTTCTTGTCAGGTGGAGGTCACCAGGAAGTAACCAACATTACTACCTATTCAATGCAATAACAGGACTGGCCATCCCATTTAAAAATAAACAAGAACCTGAACAGATGCTCCACAAAATAAGAGAAATGAATGGTCAATAAATTCCTTAGCACTATTAGTCACCTCTAGATGAAAATTAAAAATATAATGAGGTGCCATCACATAGTCACCAAGTGGCTGAAATCAGACTGCAAACGCCACATATTAGCAAAACACATTAAAGAACAGACCGGTCACACATTGATGATGGGCATCTGAGATGTCCTAGTGGGTCTGGAGGGAAGTTGACAATTTCCCATAAATTACAAGCACATTTACCAAATATCCAGCAATAGCATTCTTAGGCTGTCATCCAAAATAACAAAAAAAGACAAAAACAAACCACTCAAATGCTTATCATTTATGTATAAACAAACCATAAGCCACTTATTTACAAAATGTCATGGTTTGAATCTGAAGTGTCCCCCACAGGCCCATGTTTAGAAGGCTCAGTCCCCACAGCTTGTGGTGCTATTTGAAGGCTTTGGAACCTTAGGGAAATTGAGTCTGTCTACCAAAAGTAGGCTATTATTTTGAAGTAAACTTTTAAGGCTACAGAAACCCTGATTCATTGATTCAGGCCTTCTTTCTGGGCTTCTGGTTCAGCTGCCACATGAGGCGTCTCCACCCAGGCATGGAGTAGGTTTCCAGTGCCTTCACTCTATGATGCTGGAAACCTCTCTGAAACCATGAGCCAAAATAACCCTCTCCTTGGAGTAGCTTCTGTCTGTTATATGTTGCAGTGGTGCACAATGGTGCATACTCATATAGTAGACAGTGTGGATTGGTCTAGAAACTCTGTGGTGAGGGAAACAAGCTGAACATTTGTGTATACATGCATCCATTCAGTATATCATGTAAGTCAGACTGAATATAAGAAAAAACAGAATAGTCTATAGCCAGCAAGCTCATCATTTGTTGCCTGGAACTGGATTAGAGGTAAACTGGATTGTCTGTAAAGGAGCAACAGGGCCCCAAAGGAACGGTAGAAATGTTCTACATCTTATTGGGATGTTGGGTATGTGAATGTGTACATTTGGTCAGACTTACTGAACTTATGGAAAACACTTTAAATAAACACATCTCACTGTGTGTCGGTTTCATTTTGATTAAACTGAATAACATTGCTTTGTAAAACACATTTGCTTGCAGTGAGTTTATTTTCAAGGTTTTTATTGCCCACCTCCCACCACTCCCCTGTGTGTAGGAAAGGTCTTTATCAGAGTCAGGATGCAGCCTCCCACATACCCGGAGACCTTCAGTGAATACCCTGCTTGTCAGGCACCCTGTGGACGCCTGCTTTCCTATCTGTACCGCCACAGCTGCTGAAGTCTTTTACGTGCTTTCTGGTATTCTGGATCTGACTGGAGAAATCACTCCTGCTTGAACTGACGCTGAACTTCTTTTGTTTAATGTTCTGTGGACATTAAAAACAGCTTCTTTTTCTTTAAGTAAGATTGTTGGCTCAAGGACAATCATTAGATCATTTCTCTCAGATTAGATGAACCCAGTGTCTGTGGAGTATTTCCCCGATCTTTCGCCAGCATTCTGCATGCTCTATAGTCCCAAGAAGTTTAAAAACTGGAAATCACTAGCTCTGAGCATGTGAAAGCCAACCTTTAGTGGGGGACACAAAATTTCAGCAGCCATTAAGTGGTACTTAGGAACAGCAGCTAAAATCAGAATATGCCATATAATATAAGGGCTATAGGAATTCAAAGAGTGGAAAGACATTCTCCATTAGCAATAATCAGAAAATTTTATGAAGGAGATGAAGTTTAAATAAGCACAGAGCAGCCTCACTCCTTTAAATGTTCTTCCTGGGACCAATGTCCTCTCCCTGGAGTCATTTCAGAGTCCCTTCTCTAGGACTCAGAGGAAAAATGGGGTCATTTCCTAACAAAGCTGTTGGTACCAAAGTATACTTCAGGGAGTTTAGGGAAGAAATATGTGAGGTGGGCATGGTCTTGGCCCAGAGCCGGGAGATGTCGCAATGATCCAGAGAGCAGGCCTTCTGCTGTGGAGTTGGTTTCTGTCATGTGAAGTTCAGCTTGCTTTCTCTGCAGCTCAGCATGTCATGGGAATACCAAAACCCTCACAGCTGCAAAAGCAAGCCCTTAGACTGCACGCTTTCCTGCTGGGTTCAGTAAAAAGTCATAGCAAAGATGACCAGGTTGATGAGTAGGACATTTTTAGTAGAGAAGGCACAAGGGCCACAGTGATACAAGACTGTTTGCTGTGTCTTCAGTTCATGAGGTGTATTGTCCATAACAACTAAGATGAAACAACTCAGAAAGGCAACACTGAACACATGTGATCTGCTTGTCGCTATACCATAGGAACACCCATGATACAAAAGACCAATACTTTTCTTCCCACAGTCACTGTCACATCTGATATTGTTGCCACATTTGACATTTGAAGTGAGTACTTACAGTCAAAAGAGTATATATCCTCCATAAACAAATTCTTTCCTTTCTTTTTCTCTTTTCTTTCTTTCCTTCAGTCATTCATTCCCTCCACCCCTTTTCTCTTTGTCTTTTTTTCCTTCTTTTTACCTCCTTTTTTCCTTCCTTTCTTCTCTCCCTCCCCCTCTCTCTGCCTTCCTTTCATCCATCCCTCCCTTCATCTCTCCTTTTCTTCCTTCCTTCCTTCTTCCTCCCCTCCCTCTTTCTTTTTTCCTTCTTTCCCTCCCTCCTTTTTCCTTCCCTCCCTTCCTCCCTGCCTCCCTCCCTCCCTTCCTTCCTTCTTTCGTTTGTAATGTCTCATGTAATCCATGCTGCCGTGCTGGCTTCAAACTCACTATGCAGTAAAGACAATGGGGATGACTTTGAACTTCTCCTCTTCCTCACAAGTTCTGGGTTTACAGGCATGGCCCGCCATGTCAAGTTTATGCAGTGCTACAGATTGAACCCAGGGTTCATGTGTATTAGGTAAGCACTCTCCCACCCCCAATGGCAGTCTCCTCTATTAACTTCTTTTGGGCATAAACACATCTCATCTTCACTCAGTTGTTGGGGACTTGGGTGGTTGAAAATAATGACTGTTCTTGTCTGTCTTCAACTTGTATCACAGTTCCAAATTTTTAAAAAACACATGCACTGTTCCTGTGGCCTCTTCCAAATGACCTGCCCTAGTATTGTTATAAGGCCCTTGCATTTTATTAGTGAGCTATCTAGAATTTTAGGTTTCAAGCTGGTGGAAAAATCACCAGATACTGAGTCCATCTTGTCATGTCAAATACTTGGAAACAAATCAGGTGCACTGCCTTACTTAGAAAGAACAGAGAGAGCTATCAGAGAACCACACACTGTGAGAAGTCCTAGCAGGACAGAAGCAGGTAACTACAGACGGAGCATCAGCTGTGGGAAGCTGGAGTGGGGAGAAGAATGGGAGAGTTCCTCTGTAGAGCAGAAGCACAGGGTCATCTCCCTGCCGGGGCGGGGCGGGGTGGCAGAAGCAGAATGGAGGCAATGAGCAGAAACCCCTAGGACAGTGGTGAGCTCTTAGAGCATGAGGGAAAGGCCAAGAAGCCTCTCCTTTTCACGTGGCTCCCCTCCTCCATAAGCATCCACAGCAGATCAGCTCGCTCAGCATGGGGAAGTAGCTGAGAGAAATCAGAATGAACTGTCTTGGCTTTGGCGAGCTGGCAACTCCCAGGCCATACAGGGTCGCACTGTATGGAGAAGGATGTGCTGAGGTGCTCTGAACAACTGGGAGCCCAGAAGGTCTCCAGGTTACATGGAAGAGACACTGGAAACAGTATTACACAGTGGTGTCTGGTAGAATGACAGGGAATCTCACTGTGGGGATTTCCAAAAGAGGATCTTCCACTATTTGGTGACAGCCAACAACATGAAAGGGAAGCAACATTGCCAGCCAAGGGAAGAACTTAAAACAGAAACTTCCGGAATTGGTGGGACCTCAAGAGAAAGCCTCACCACATTTCTCAAGGGTAATATAACAGGTAAAAGTGTGCAGCAATTTCTTGCACAGAAATGAGATAATTATAAACCTCAGTGGTAAATGTTGCTCATTTTCTTTGTAACATCTACTCTATTTTCACTTGTTGCTAAGAAAACCACATTAATCAATAGTAAAAAATACTTCTGAAGATTCTCTCGATACTAAAACTGGCCACATGACAAGGAAATGTAAATCAAATAATCAGGTGGACAGCAGGCTTTGCAAACAAGTGCCTTTAACTACTCTGGCATCTCCCCAGCCCCATCCATCCCTTTTTAAAACCAAGACTGGAACACAAAATCTAACCTGTGGCCAGATATCAGGCTGGAGATGATGGTAAGGAGGAGCAAAAGGGTGGGGATTTTGATAAGGAAGGCTCCACAGCAGAAAGGATTTACTGAGTGTTTGCATACCAGACCCCATGTGTTTACTGAGTACTCACTGCATATCAGGTCCAGTGCTCTGTGCTTTGTATCATGCTCAGATCTGGAGTGTCCGGCTGTGTCTGCTGCTGAGAACTTGGGTTGTTCATGTTCACATAGTTGGAGAGTAAATCAGCAACTCAGCTACAGGATTAAAGATAATTGAAAACCACCAAAGCTATTCCTTTTTCTTTTTCTTTTCTTTTTCTTTTCTTTTTTTTTTTTTTTTTTTTTTTGTTAGGGAAAAATGCCAGAAGGGAGATTCCCAGAAATCGCCACTTGATAATTCTGCTCACATTTCCAGGTCATGCCTTTGAGCCCCGCCCCTCTCCGCCTCCCATCTGCATTCACAGAGTAGGGGGAATAGGTCCTTTAAAAATCTCTGTTGCATATAGATCTTGAGCATCCAGATTTGATTTATTTTGGCTGGCTCAGGAAGAAGAATAAGGACAACAATGTACAATAGAATAAAGGCGAATCAAATTGACTTCTGATATTTGTTTAGAAGGATATTTTCTTCTTGTTTGTTTTTCTCAAAAAGCACAACTTCCAGGTTAGTTCACTGTCCACTGCCTTTTCATCTTCAAGCAGATGAGGAAGGCACGTGTTACCGTGGCAGACAGGGCAGGCAGAGAGAGTAGGAGGACAAGAGAAGGGGCAGGATGTGCTTATTTACTCCTCTTTGCAGTTTCTATCACATGATTCTGAATTTCTATTTCTAAATGTAAATTATTCATGAATTTATCAGCTATTTCTCTACCTATCTTGTCATATTCCATCTTTGGATGACGGTGTGGGAACTTCTTTGTGCCATGTTCCGTCGTTTTACTTCTTCCAAATTCTCTACAGCTTCATGCACATTCCTATTGCTCATGTTGTAGGCTGACTAATTGTTTCCCCAGTATGTGAGGCACCCAAGAGATCACTCCAAAGATGTTTGCCGATTAAAGACATGTAATACAGCTATGGGTTCAGCTCTACCCAGGGTAAAATGAAACTTGGAATTTGTGATTTTATATTCAAAACTAGTTTTGAAACAGGGTCTTGGAAACCTGGCCTGTCCTTGAACTCTTGATCCACCTATTTCAGCCTCCTACAAACTGAGATTACAGATGTGTGACACAATGCCCAGCTGAAGCAATCACTTTCTGAGGTTTGCAAAGCTCCCTTTGCTGAGGGACTGAGTCTTGCTCTCATGAGTTAGAGCCTGCATCTCCCCTTTACTTCTCGCTTAGACCCTCTATTCCTGCCTCCCAGCATATAGTCCAGAAGTATGGCCCAGTCCAGATGGCTTGACTTTGAGTCTGGATTTTAGATTTGGAGCTCAGATGTCCTCCATATACACAGAGAACTTCCTTTGGACTCCCAGAGGATTGTTAGGGAAGTAACAGAGAAAGCTCTGGCCTCACTCATCAGGGCCAGTTACTCTACCTGGACCATCCTAGGAAAATGTGAATAAGTCTTATCATGCAAGTCAACTTTCCCATATAAAAAGGGGCATAGATGGGGCTGTAGAGATGGCTTAGTGGTTAAGGCGTTTGCCTACAAAGCCAAAGAATCCCGGTTTGACTCTCCAGGCCCCACGTAGGCCAGATGCAAAAGGGGGCTCATGCATCTGGAGTTCGTTTGCAGTGGCTGGAGACCCTGGTGTGCCCATTCTCTCTCTCTCTCTCTCTCATAAATAAATAAATAAATAAATAAATAAATAAATAAATAAATAAATAAAATATTAAAATAAAATAAAAAGGAGCATAGAGATGGGGACACAGGGGATGGATAAAGTGGCCACAAGTGCAAGGGTGTGAGTTTGACCCTTAGAACAATGTAAAAATGCCAGTTGTGGTGGCATGTACCTGTAATCCCAGTGCTACAGGTGGCTGGAGTATAAAAGGACCCCAAAGAAAATGGCTTTCTCTTGGCTAAATGTACAACGTGTCCTTGGTCCAATACGGGAAAGAGAATCTGTTGTTTTCTTTTCTTTTTTAAATCTCCTAAAACCCCACCGGGGGAGGCAAGTAAGTGCCTCCATTCTTATCTTGTCTTTTCCTGGGAGAGGGGAGAGGAAGGAATGAAAGGGATTGTCCCTGTTCCAGAACTTCCCAAACACTTGATATCAGGACTGAACTGATTAGTACAGCTGCCCATCCAAGGCGTAACATTAAAGACCCCAACCTGAGTCTCAAGATGGGTTTCCGCAGTCCCAGAACCTCCCTCTTTCTGATTTGGGCAAGAACTGTGCCTGCCTTCCGTCCTTCTCTTAAGTTGTATCTATAATCTAATAAAATGTGTAAACTTTACCTTCTAATCCATGGATTTCAATTTTTTGAATTCATAAAGCAAGAATCCAGAGGATTTTTACACGATCATTGAGTTTCTGGCACCCTAATGGCTCTGTTGCTCTTAAATGACATCCCAAATTCCTGGAGAGGAATATTACTACATTATTACATATGACTGGAGAGGTGGAGACAAGCAGACCACTGGGGCTCACTGGACACCCAGCATAGCTTAATTGATGAGCTCCATGCCAATGAGAGATTCTATCTCAGAAAAAGAAAGAAAAAAAGGCGTGGCGACTCAGGCCTTTAATCCCAACACTGAGCACAGTCTAAAGTAGGAAGATTGCTATGTGCTCATGAGTTTGAGGCTACCTTTGGCTAGAGTGAGACGCTGCCTCAAAAAGAGAAAGAAGAAAGGAAGGAAAGAAGGGAGGAAGGAGAAAAGGAAGGAAAGAGAAGAAAGAAAGAAAGAAAGAAAGAAAGAAAGAAGGAAGGAAGGAAGGAAGGAAGGAAGGAAGGAAGGAAAGAACAAGCATCCATTTAAAAGGGTTATAAAATGCTGAACTGAAAATCTATTTTTGTTGGCAGCAAGGTGTGTATAGCTATATAAACATAAAGGTAATTTAGATGTTTTTCTTAGAAAATTCAGTACAATTTCTTTATAATGTGGCATGCTGTTAAAGAGAGGAACATTGCAGTGAATTGATGCATTTTCTTCCCAGGCAGAACAGCTCAGCACAGGAGAGACCATGTATTTGACCTATCACACAGCCATTGTTTCTTCCGCTGATGCCCACAGCACCTAGGATTCCGTCACATCTTTTTACTCCCTTAACTCCCCACAACAGATGTCTTGTTGGTATCCCCATGTTAAAAGCAGAGAGAAAGAATGGGATCTTTGTGACATTCAGTGGTGACAAGAGTGGACGTTGTAGCCTGAGAGCCACTTAAGTGAATCTGGGGTCCCCAAGTGATGGATGACTCCCTGTGAGAGCCCCCGCACTCCATGGTTGGTGCTGGAACTCTGAGACCTCTGGGGTCACAGCAGTCACTCTGCCAAAAGCACTTTACCTCCAGCTGAAGGACCACTGCCCGCTGTCTCAGCAAGGAGTCCCACTTCTCACCGTGTTTTATTGGTCTCCTAAGTAGCATTGACATCATGCTATTTTTTAGGAGGTGACATTTTTGCTGGACAGCATCTTTGCGACAGTAGGTGCTGTATTGGTGTCAGTCACACAGCTGAAGCAGCAGCCGGCTCTTCAGGCTTAATGAAGGTGGGTCTGGTAGATGTTGTGTGATTGGGGGGGGGGGGCTCAGATGACTATCAGTGGCCATTGAATGTGCCTCCTTCCCTCCCCCACCACTCTCTTTTCCACCAGTGTTCAGAGCTTTGTTTCAGACAAGTTGCCTGTGGCGGTAGCTTGGGAAGATGACTGAGGGGGTTTCAGCCCACACAGGGACATGTGTGACAAATGGTCCTGACAAGAATGCCACTACACTATTAGCAGCTCATTAGAAAATATGGGTGGAATTCATCTTGGCTTTGATCAATTTTGTGCTAGCATTTCAAGACTTTGAAAGAATCCCGCTTCCCCAGCCCCTCACTATCAACCCACCCTACTTTCCTGCAGTTCTGTGTTGTTGGCGTTACACTTAGTAGGGCTTCCCAAGGCTCCTTAGGCTCTGCCAATGGCCTCACCAGTCTTATAAGTGTTTATGCCCAGTTTAGGAGGAAGAAACAGAATGTGAACTGGGCTTTTACTTTTGTACTTGAAGAAATAAATAATGAGCTTGGATGACATACTCTGTAATGCTTGTTCTAACTCTGACACTCCGATTCTATGAGAGCACTTGGAAGACATAATTGGGTTGGGGAGGGCCTTGGCTCACACTGTTTTCTTTTTTATTTTAAAATTTTTTTTATGGGCTGGAGAGATGGCTTAGCAGTTAAGCGCTTGCCTGTGAAGTCTAAGGACCCCGGTTCAAGGCTTGATTCCCCAGGACCCACGTTAGCCAGATGCACAAGGGGGCACTTGCATCTGGAGTTCGTTTGCAGTGGCTGGAAGCCCTGGCGCACCCATTCTCTCTCTCTCTCTCTATCTGTTTCTCTCTCTCTCTCTGTCACTCTCAAATAAAAATAAATAAAAATGAACAAAAAAAATTTTTTTAATATTTTTTTATTTATCTGAGAGAAAGAGAGAGAGAGGGAGAGAAAGAGAGAGACAGAGAGAGAATGGGTGTACCAGGGGCTGCAGCCACTGCAGATGAACTCAAGATGCATGTACCACCTTATACCTCAGGCTTACGGAGTTCCCGGGGAATCGAACCTGGGTCCTTTGCCTTTGCATGCAAGCACCTTAACCACTAAGCAATCGCCTCAGCTCTCACACGGTTTTCTTTGTACAGGGATTTGTATGTGTGTACATGTTTGAGTGTCTGTGTTCATGTCTTCATGTGTGTGTACATGTGGAGGCCAGTGAACAAACTTGGGTGTCAGTCCTAAGAATGGCTCTGCTAGTGCAACATTTCTGCATCGCATATGGCACTACCCTGTACCCCAGTGCCTCTGCCACTGTTACACTTCTCTATTGCACACTGCACTACTCTGTACCCCAGTGCCTCTGCTAGTGTTACATTTCTCTATTGCACACTGCACTACTCTGTACCCCAGTGCCTCTGCTAGTGTTACACTTCTCTATTGCACACTGCACTACCCTGTACCCCAGGGCCTCTGCTAGTGTTACACTTCTCTATTGCACACTGCACTACCCTGTACCCCAGGGCCTCTGCTAGTGTTACACTTCTCTATTGCACACTGCACTACCCTGTACCCCAGTGCCTCTGCCACTGTTACACTTCTCTATTGCACACTGCACTACCCTGTACCCCAGGGCCTCTGCTACTGTTACACTTCTCTATTGCACACTGCACTACTCTGTACCCCAGTGCCTCTGCTAGTGTTACACTTCTCTATTGCACACTGCACTACTCTGTACGCCAGTGCCTTTGCTAGTGTTACACTTCTCTATTGCACACTGCACTACTCTGTACCCCAGTGCCTCTGCTAGTGTTACACTTCTCTATTGCACACTGCACTACCCTGTACCCCAGGGCCTCTGCTAGTGTTACACTTCTCTATTGCACACTGCACTACCCTGTACCCCAGTGCCTCTGCTACTGTTACACTTCTCTATTGCACACTGCACTACTCTGTACCCCAGTGCCTCTGCTAGTGTTACACTTCTCTATTGCACACTGCACTACTCTGTACCCCAGGGCCTCTGCTAGTGTTACACTTCTCTATTGCACACTGCACTACTCTGTACCCCAGGGCCTCTGCTAGTGTTACACTTCTCTATTGCACACTGCACTACCCTGTACCCCAGGGCCTCTGCTAGTGTTACACTTCTCTATTGCACACTGCACTACCCTGTACCCCAGTGCCTCTGCTAGTGTTACACTTCTCTATTGCACACTGCACTGCCCTGTACCCCAGTGCCTCTGCCACTGTTACACTTCTCTATTGCACACTGCACTGCCCTGTACCCCAGTGCCTCTGCCACTGTTACACTTCTCTATTGCACACTGCACTACTCTGTACCCCAGTGCCTCTGCCACTGTTACACTTCTCTATTGCACACTGCACTGCCCTGTACCCCAGTGCCTCTGCCACTGTTACACTTCTCTATTGCACACTGCACTACTCTGTACCCCAGTGCCTCTGCCACTGTTACACTTCTCTATTGCACACTGCACTGCCCTGTACCCCAGTGCCTCTGCTAGTGTTACAATTCTCTATTGCACACTGCATTACTCTGTACCCCAGTGCCTCTGCAAGTGTTACACTTCTCTATTGCACACTGCACTACCCTGTACCCCAGTGCCTCTGCTAGTGTTACACTTCTCTATTGCACACTGCACTACCCTGTACCCCAGGGCCTCTACTAGTGTTACACTTCTCTATTGCACACTGCACTACCCTGTACCCCAGTGGCTCTGCTAGTGTTACACTTCTCTATTGCACACTGCACTGCCCTGTACCCCAGTGCCTCTGCTAGTGTTACACTTCTCTATTGCACACTGCACTACTCTGTACCCCAGTGCCTCTGCTACTGTTACACTTCTCTATTGCACACTGCACTACCCTGTACCCCAGGGCCTCTGCTAGTGTTACACTTCTCTATTGCACACTGCACTACCCTGTACCCCAGTGCCTCTGCTACTGTTACACTTCTCTATTGCACACTGCACTACTCTGTACCCCAGTGCCTCTGCTAGTGTTACACTTCTCTATTGCACACTGCACTACTCTGTACCCCAGGGCCTCTGCTAGTGTTACACTTCTCTATTGCACACTGCACTACTCTGTACCCCAGGGCCTCTGCTAGTGTTACACTTCTCTATTGCACACTGCACTACCCTGTACCCCAGGGCCTCTGCTAGTGTTACACTTCTCTATTGCACACTGCACTACCCTGTACCCCAGTGCCTCTGCTAGTGTTACACTTCTCTATTGCACACTGCACTACCCTGTACCCCAGTGCCTCTGCCACTGTTACACTTCTCTATTGCACACTGCACTGCCCTGTACCCCAGTGCCTCTGCCACTGTTACACTTCTCTATTGCACACTGCACTGCCCTGTACCCCAGTGCCTCTGCCACTGTTACACTTCTCTATTGCACACTGCACTACTCTGTACCCCAGTGCCTCTGCCACTGTTACACTTCTCTATTGCACACTGCACTGCCCTGTACCCCAGTGCCTCTGCCACTGTTACACTTCTCTATTGCACACTGCACTACTCTGTACCCCAGTGCCTCTGCCACTGTTACACTTCTCTATTGCACACTGCACTGCCCTGTACCCCAGTGCCTCTGCTAGTGTTACACTTCTCTATTGCACACTGCACTACTCTGTACCCCAGGGCCTCTGCTAGTGTTACGTTTCTCTATTGCACACTGCACTACCCTGTACCCCAGTGCCTCTGCAAGTGTTACACTTCTCTATTGCACACTGCACTACCCTGTACCCCAGTGCCTCTGCTAGTGTTACACTTCTCTATTGCACACTGCACTACCCTGTACCCCAGGGCCTCTACTAGTGTTACACTTCTCTATTGCACACTGCACTACCCTGTACCCCAGTGGCTCTGCTAGTGTTACACTTCTCTATTGCACACTGCACTGCCCTGTACCCCAGTGCCTCTGCTAGTGTTACACTTCTCTATTGCACACTGCACTACTCTGTACCCCAGTGCCTCTGCTAGTGTTACACTTCTCTATTGCACACTGCACTACCCTGTACCCCAGGGCCTCTGCCACTGTTACACTTCTCTATTGCACACTGCACTACTCTGTACCCCAGGGCCTCTGCTAGTGTTACACTTCTCTATTGCACACTGCACTACTCTGTACCCCAGTGCCTCTGCTAGTGTTACACTTCTCTATTGCACACTGCACTACCCTGTACCCCAGGGCCTCTACTAGTGTTACACTTCTCTATTGCACACTGCACTACCCTGTACCCCAGTGGCTCTGCTAGTGTTACACTTCTCTATTGCACACTGCACTGCCCTGTACCCCAGTGCCTCTGCTAGTGTTACACTTCTCTATTGCACACTGCACTACTCTGTACCCCAGTGCCTTTGCTAGTGTTACACTTCTCTATTGCACACTGCACTGCTCTGTACGCCAGTGCCTCTGCTAGTGTTACACTTCTCTATTGCACACTGCACTACTCTGTACCCCAGTGCCTCTGCTAGTGTTACATTTCTCTATTGCACACTGCACTACTCTGTACCCCAGTGCCTTTGCTAGTGTTACACTTCTCTATTGCACACTGCACTACTCTGTACCCCAGGGCCTCTGCTAGTGTTACACTTCTCTATTGCACACTGCACTACCCTGTACCCCAGTGCCTCTGCTACTGTTACACTTCTCTATTGCACACTGCACTACTCTGTACCCCAGTGCCTCTGCTAGTGTTACACTTCTCTATTGCACACTGCACTACTCTGTACCCCAGGGCCTCTGCTAGTGTTACGTTTCTCTATTGCACACTGCACTACCCTGTACCCCAGGGCCTCTGCTAGTGTTACACTTCTCTATTGCACACTGCACTACTCTGTACCCCAGTGCCTCTGCCAGTGTTACACTTCTCTATTGCACACTGCACTACTCTGTACCCCAGTGCCTCTGCCACTGTTACACTTCTCTATTGCACACTGCACTACTCTGTACCCCAGTGCCTCTGCCACTGTTACACTTCTCTATTGCACACTGCACTACTCTGTACCCCAGTGCCTCTGCTACTGTTACACTTCTCTATTGCACACTGCACTACTCTGTACCCCAGGGCCTCTGCCACTGTTACACTTCTCTATTGCACACTGCACTACCCTGTACCCCAGGGCCTCTGCTAGTGTTACACTTCTCTATTGCACACTGCACTGCCCTGTACCCCAGTGCCTCTACTAGTGTTACACTTCTCTATTGCACACTGCACTACCCTGTACCCCAGTGGCTCTGCTAGTGTTACACTTCTCTATTGCACACTGCACTGCCTTGTACCCCAGTGCCTTTGCTAGTGTTACACTTCTCTATTGCACACTGCACTACTCTGTACCCCAGTGCCTCTGCCACTGTTACACTTCTCTATTGCACACTGCACTACCCTGTAACCCTGTGCCTCTGCTAGTGTTACACTTCTCTACTGCACACTGCACTACTCTGTACCCCAGTGCCTCTGCTAGTGTTACACTTCTCTATGGCACACTGCACTACTCTGTACCCCAGGGCCTCTGCCACTGTTACACTTCTCTGTTGCACACTGCACTACCCTGTACCCCAGGGCCTCTGCTAGTGTTACACTTCTCTATTGCACACTGCACTACTCTGTACCCCAGGGCCTCTGCTAGTGTTACACTTCTCTATTGCACACTGCACTACCCTGTACCCCAGGGCCTCTGCTAGTGTTACACTTCTCTATTGCACACTGTACTACCCTGTACCCCAGTGCCTCTGCTAGTGTTACACTTCTCTATTGCACACTGCACTACTCTGTACCCCAGTGCCTCTGCCACTGTTACACTTCTCTATTGCACACTGCACTACTCTGTACCCCAGTGCCTCTGCCACTGTTACACTTCTCTATTGCACACTGCACTACTCTGTACCCCAGTGCCTCTGCTACTGTTACACTTCTCTATTGCACACTGCACTACTCTGTACCCCAGGGCCTCTGCCACTGTTACACTTCTCTATTGCACACTGCACTACTCTGTACCCCAGGGCCTCTGCTAGTGTTACACTTCTCTATTGCACACTGCACTACTCTGTACCCCAGTGCCTCTGGTAGTGTTACACTTCTCTATTGCACACTGCACTACCCTGTACCCTAGTGCCTCTGCTACTGTTACACTTCTCTATTGCACACTGCACTACTCTGTACCCCAGGGCCTCTGCTAGTGTTACACTTCTCTATTGCACACTGCACTACCCTGTACCCCAGTGCCTCTGCTAGTGTTACACTTCTCTATTGCACACTGCACTACTCTGTACCCCAGTGCCTCTGCTAGTGTTACACTTCTCTATTGCACACTGCACTACTCTGTACGCCAGTGCCTCTGCCACTGTTACACTTCTCTATTGCACACTGCACTACTCTGTACCCCAGTGCCTCTGCTAGTGTTACACTTCTCTATTGCACACTTCACTACTCTTGACCCCAGTGCCTCTGCTAGTGTTACACTTCTCTATTGCACACTGCACTACCCTGTACCCCAGTGCCTCTGCCACTGTTACACTTCTCTATTGCACACTGCACTACCCTGTACCCCAGTGCCTCTGCTAGTGTTACACTTCTCTATTGCACACTGCACTACTCTGTACCCCAGGGCCTCTGCTAGTGTTACACTTCTCTATTGCACACTGCACTACTCTGTACCCCAGTGCCTCTGCCACTGTTACACTTCTCTATTGCACACTGCACTACCCTGTACCCCAGTGCCTCTGCTAGTGTTACACTTCTCTATTGCACACTGCACTACCCTGTACCCCAGGGCCTCTGCTAGTGTTACACTTCTCTATTGCACACTGCACTACCCTGTACCCCAGTGGCTCTGCTAGTGTTACACTTCCACATTGCTATTTCCACCTTTCATCTTTGGTTACCCCTTCTACATTCATACCTTCTTCACCTGTCCTGAATTTTAGTACTCTGGGCTTAGTTCTATGTGTCATTTTTGCAATTGTAATGGCATTTTGAGATGGTAACATGCAGAACAGAAGAAGGATGAGACAATAAGAAATATGGACTTGGTGTTGAGGCAATTGCTCAGCAGGTAAAGCGTTTGTCTTGCAAGCATGAATTCAACCCCTAGGACCCATGTAAATGCCAGGCATGTAGTATCTGCCTGAAATCAAACCTCTGGGGAGATGGACACAGGAAGACCAGCCAATCTAGTCCAATTGGTAAGCTCCAGGTCAGGGAGAGCCCCTGTCTCAAAATATGAGGAGGTCTTTGTCAACAAAATTTTATTTAAAAAGAAGTGAATGACATTCTGCAGAACCTAGCTCCAAGGTTATCTTCTGTCCTCCATATGTTCATATGTACGCATTTGAAACACACACATGCACACGCACACACACACACACACGCACAGAAGAAGAAATATGCTGTTGTTCCTTTGGAACTTACAATGAGTTCTGAGCTGCAATGACAAGCCAGGCAATGGTGAAGGAAGACATGATTGATGGAGTTGGGAGTCAGTCAGAATTAAAAGAGGATGGGTCCAAACATGTTTATATGGATTTCTTCAATTGCAGGAAACTTAACTTCTTTGGAAGGTGGTTCTAAGTATGAAATAAAGCAAGTTATTGGACTATTGTGATGGGATCAGGACAGTGTGAGAGTCAAGACCACAGAATGATTCCAAAAGGCTTCATCTATTTTCTTTAGGTGAATGGAGCCCCTGAGTTGTCTAGCATACAACCCAAGAGGCTGGACAAGGAGGTCCTTGGTAAGGTTGGAAAGGGGAAACCAGAGTTATATTTCTCTTTTGAGGCGACAGAAAAGATTTGAAAAAAGGAAACTATGTGAGCTTTGTCCATTCTTCAGAGGACAAAAGTTGCCTATTTTCCTGGATCAGCAAAACTGTCAACTAGAGAGATAATGTGTTTGTAACTAATTCCTCTGGTAGCAGCTTACCCAGTGCTAATATTAGCACTGAAGTGTGTGGTAAGTGCTCTGAGTTAAGGTCAGGAATCATGTCTGGAAAACAATCTCCATGTTGCGCAAGTGTTTTCAGAGCAAAATGGAGAGGCCACCAGAATACGCCCATGTAGGCAGGACAGGGTTGTAGAAATATCTATCCCAGTCAGTTTCGAAGATGAGGCACATTGTCTTTGTAAACTTAAACTTTAGCAGCAACAGCTCAGGGCTGAAGCCCAGGTCTCTGCCTTTGAATATGATATTCTTTATTCTCCACTGACCTGCCCCTAAAATAAAAATAATAAACGTTTGCACTCTTTTAGCAGGGATCCTGAGGCCAGGCTAGGCTTTTTTTTTTTTTTTTTTTTTTTTTTCAGTGATTTTTCAGCTCTGTTTTCCATTGCCTTGAGTTGATCTCAGGTTTGCTCTGGAACTTTGTCCAAACAATATAAAATACCACGAGGAGCTCTGTCCACACGGCTGCAGTCTGGCCGGAGACAGGAAATACTAGAAACCATGAGAGAGAGCCTTTTTGACTCGCATTCCAGCAGAGTTGCTTCAGATTCAAACAATTCCAAAACAGAAGAAAAATCCTCAAATGATCCACCAATATTTTTAAAGTGCCCCTCCGAAAACACCAGAGATTTATATCCCTACAGGGCTGCCATGTCCAGGAGCCTAGATACTGCCCCAGCTCAGGGCAGCCCTGTTCTCAGCGTCAGAAGTGCCCCACCATGGGACATCACCTTCCTGTGTCTCTCAAGCTCCCTATGTAGTTGAAGATGGCCTTGAACTCTTGATCCTCCTGCGCCTACCTCCTGAGTTCTTGGGTTATAGGCCTGTGCCATCATGTCTTGGTTCTGCGATGCTGGTGATTGAACCCAAGGCCTTGTGCATGCTAGGCAAGTGCTTACCAACTGAGCTACTGCCCTCATCCACGTGTCCCTGTCTGGAGACTCTGCTCCTTGTAGGCCTCATGGAAAACTGACAGCGAACAGAGTGCACTATTGGGGTCCATTTTTCTTGCGCTGGGTAATACACCAACAGTAACTGATATGATGCTGTCATTCTCTCACCCGGTAAAAGAACATCACTGCAAGTTCATGGCTTAATCTTTGCTCATAAGAGACATAATAAAAGCTCTGACTCAAAAAACAATAAAAAAAAACAAGAGGTGAACATTGTTAATCACTCTGTCAGTGAGAGAAGAATGCTTTCTGCGGAGCGGTTGTTCTCAGACTTGGGACAAATTCGAAGAAGAGGCCTAACCTTCCTTAATGCCCTTGAGACCATATTGTTTTGCAGACAGTGGAATAAATAAAATATTTCCTGAAGAGTGAACACGTGCGGGAAAGAGCAGAGTGTGGACTATGCTGCCCTGCGACAGGCTGGCCAGATGTTACTGCTGACCTCCACCCTCGCAGTCTGATTGACGCTGGGTTGGATTTCACCAGCTGTTTGGAAGTCCTGCAGGAAGAGTCAACTCTTTCCCAAGACTAACCAGGGGCCACCTGCACAGCATCACCTCATTGCTATTGGGATTTCCATTCTGTGTCTTGTTGGACTCTTGGATCCCTATTTTTCAATGAACAGAAATGTTATAAAAAGGATTACAGATTTATCAGCAACCAGAGCTCCTCATGAGAGCTCTGTATTATTTCCACCATGATATATGCTTAGAGTGTCAGAAGGACCTTGCTGAATCCATGTTTAATGTCTAGTTTCGGGAAGATTGAAAACATGGATAGCACATACTGAAGCCAGCAGACTAACTAAACACACACACACACACACACACACACACACACACGTGTATCCATGCAAATGAGTATGGGTTCTGAACACATCCTTGCAAATGGAAACATCTATAAAACTGTCCAACAGAGCCAGAGAATGCTAGCTAATTAGAATCATTGCTGGAAACTATTGTTTCAGGAAAGTGGTAATTCCAGGAAGCCTTGTAGATTTTATTTATTTATGCCTTTATTTATGTAGATTTTATCTCTGTAGCCTTAGCTAAAATTAGCATTATGAAGCAAGGACAGTAAACTGCGTATTTTAAATGTGCTTTAAAATGGAGGATTAGTCATAATAAAACTCTACATACCCCCCTCATTTCAAAACCAGCAACTTTGTTTTAAACACACACACACACACACACACACACACACAGAGAGAGAGAGAGAGAGAGAGAGAGAGAGAGAGAACTGTAGATCTCAGGATAGATCAGTTAGCTGAAATTTACCTTTGAGTTATCTATGAAGTAAGGGGTTTGGGAGTAAATTGTGGATGCAAATTAAATCGCAGGGCAAGGTTTAAAGTGAACAAACTGGATTCAAACAGACCCCTAAGCATTTTAGAAAAAGCTATTTACATATAGGCAATTAATACCTGAATTACAAATCATTCTTATTTGTTCGTTAAAACAAGTTCCCTGAGGACCTCTATTAAACCTAAGAAAATCTAGAACTGTAAATTGAATATGCTTGAAAACAGGACCACGTCCACTGCTCTTTCCATCGCCAGCTCTGACTATCCTCTGTGAGTTCTGCTGAGTAGAGAGTCTCATGCTCATTCTTGGAGTGAGTCCAGCCCTTAGTGATGATCCTGGCATCGACCAGGGGTGGGGAACAAACTTTTTAACATGTAGGAGCAGGCCACACAGAAGAAGTGAAAGCCATTTGTGTGATGTTATATGATTTACTTTATGGGTCCCATCTTGCCCCCACATCTCCCCACTGCTGCCTCCAGCATCTAATGGGCAAATGACATGGCTGCATTTGCAGGGAGGTGAATACCCCTGGAGGAGCCCCTGTTTCAGGAACACATCTTTTCGGTGGAGGACAAGCCTCAAATGTAGGTGGCCTCATAGTCATCAGAGCGACTCCATGCTGGGGAGGGGGCAGGGCCAGAGCATGGTTAGAAAGACAGGTTCCACTCTTGGGACCCTTCTGAGTGCTAAAGGGAAGCAGCCAAAAAGGTCCACAGTGTCATGGTGGGGGGGGGTGGTGGAGGCATTTACAGTGAGATGGGAAAATGATGAGGGGAAGTACATTGAACAACCCCTTTACAACTGTGCTAAAGGCCAGCCTTACTTCCAGGGCACTAGCAATGCCCGCTTATCTCCAGGGAATTGGCTGTGAGGATCATTTCTATCCTCTTATTCACTGCTGTTTAGAGGCCAAAGCCTCTAGCTGTACCTCATGTCAGCCATCCCCAATTCCATGCTGCTGCTTCTAGCTTATGATAAGCTCTTTCAAATCCCAAGTGTTTGCTCGTGAGCACCTGCCTGCACTCATGGGGATCCCTTGTCACTCAGGATCTAGCAATGGTCCTCCCTCCTGCATAAGCTTCCTGACTCCTGCAAACAAGTTAAAAAAAATCCAAATTCAAGCCCAATAAAGCATTTCCAGAACACCACAAAATATTGTCCAGAAAGTATAGCATTCAGAATGTTGAGAAACCCAAATACATGAAGAATCCATGCATAAATGACTTACTGAGCATTGACACATTGTCCAAATCCTCTGCCTTAAATGTTATACTAGCTGGAAGGGTTTTTATTGGCTAAATACATCCCAGTGGATGTTTTAACACATAACTGCCCACTGGCCAGTCATGCTTTCCATGTAAAAATAAAGAGTAGAGTCTAGCATCCTAAAGTATGGGTCACAACCCCATATGGTAACTGAATGTGGAGACTGCAAAAAAAAAAAAAAAATGTTAGCAGAAAATGTTTCTAAATGTGCATGACCAAAATAGACTCTAAATGAAATGCACAACGACTCCAAGTTGTGTCTGGCAGTGCTGGCCTGTGCTGCATCCACTTCACTGCTGCTTGCTTCTGCACACTCATCGTGCATACTTTGCCCTGGGCGTGCCTTCAGTCCACTCGAAGCCAACAAGCACTGCCAGACACACCTCGGCTAAAAGCTGGGACTCTTGTGCGCTATGCATTGTCATGGCTTTATTGTTGTACACACAAAGTTTTCTGCTCTCACAAACAGTTACTTACCTCCAGAAAATAAGTATTTCTTGCTCTTATTCTCCAGCATTAAAATATCAAGTTTGTCAATTTTTGGATCATTTTACATCAGAATGTGTGATTTAAAATGATTCTGTGTTTTGAGTTACTGAATTTTTTCATTAAAAAAAAAATAACAGGGGCTGGAGAGATGTCTTAGCGGTTAAGGCAAGGTGCTTGCCTACAAAGCCTGAGGACCCAGGTTCGGTTCTCCAGGTCCCATGTAAGCCAGATGCACAAGGTGGCACATGCATCTGGAGTTCATTTGCAGTGGCTAGAGGCCTTGGTGTGCCCATTCTCTCACACACTCTCTCTATCTCTCCCTCTCTCTGTCTCAAATAAATAAATAAATAAAACTAACAGTTCAGTGAATTTCAGCTTGTATTTTGGATGGAATTGGTAACAGTTTCTGATATGGCCTTAAACTCACTTCTGCCTCTTTATACTGCGAAATGATATTCTCAGCATTGATAGTTATAAAAGTGAAATACCAATCAGCTCTGAAAAATGTTGAAGGTGCTTCATGCATTATCAATATTTAGCCAAGATGTTGTTCTTGTATGTGTATATAGCATGCACATGTGTGTATGTGTTTATGAATGTATTCATAGGTGTGTGGGAACATGTGTGCAGATGGTGTGTGCGCACACGCGCAAGTGCATGTGGAGACCAGATGCCGAGATCAGGTGGTCTTCCTTGATCACTCTTCTCTTCATCTTTACTTTCAGAGGCAGGGTCTCAGCCCAGAGCTTGATAATTCAGCTACTTTAGCCATCCAGCTTGCCCTGGGGGTGCCCTGTCTCTGTCTATGGAGCCCTAGGATTACAAGTGGGCCATCACACCCAACCAGCATTTATGTAGGTGCTGGGGGTCCAAACTCAGGTCTTCTTGCTTGTGTGGCAAGCATTTTATTGACTGAGCTCCAAATTCTTTATGTAAAATTAAAAAGCAGATCTATATCTTTAGTGTGTAATTTTTATCTTTAGTCAACAGTAAAATTATATGTATACCAAAGAATTATTTTAAATTATTTATGATTTATTATTAGTAAATGTTTCATTTTTATAACTCTTTTGCATACATATATGCCTGACATTGCGTAAAAATTTCTTAGGACAGAAAGGCTGGAAAAGGTTTAAAATTCTCTAGGTTTAAAATGATACATAATTCCAAGTGTCCTCTAGAAAAAGTATGAGTTGAGTATGAAATGTTCCCCATAGGAGCACTTAGTCCCCAGCTGAAGGTACTGTTTGGGAAGGTTGTCGAACCTTTAGGAGATGAAACCTCAACTGAGGAAGTGAGTCACTGGGTATGGGCCTAAAGATTTTATAACCTAGCTCCACTTCCTCTTTCTTTCTTTCTTTCTTTCTTCCTTCCTTTCTTTCTTTCTTTCTTTCTTTCTTTCTTTCTTTCTTTCTTTCTTTCTTTTCTTCTTCTTTCTTTCTTTCTCTCTTTCTTTTTTTTTTTTTGAGGTAGGGTCTCCCTCTAGCTCAGGCTAACCTGGAATTTACTCTGTAGTCTCAGGGTGGCCTCAAACTCATGGTGAGCCTCTTACCTTTGCATCCCAAGTGCTGGAATTAAAGGAATGCGCCACCACACTGGGCTCCTATTCTTTCTTTACTTCCCGCTGTGAACACAATGTGACCAGCTGCTTTGTGCTCCTGCCGCCACGGCCACGCTTCCCTCACTCTATTTCCTGCACACTGTAAGGAAAAATAAGCCCTTCCTCCCTTAAGCTGTTTCTTGCCAGGCATTCAGTCATAGCAATAAGTTAAGGCAAGTTAATAGTACAGAAGTGTTGTAGTCAGGTTCGCATTGCTGGCAGAAATCACCCGACCAAGAGCAGCTTTGGGGAGAAAAGGGGGATTTATTTTGGTTTACAGACTCAAGAGAAAAGCTCCATGATGGCAGGGGAAGACAATGACATGAACAGAGGGTGGACATCACCCCCTGGCCAACATAAGGTAGACAACAGCAACAGGAAAGTGTGCCAAACACTGGCAATAAAACTCATAAGCCCATCACCAACAATACACTGCCTCCAAGAGGCATTAATTCCCAAATCTCCATCAGCTGGGAACCTAGCATTCAGAACACCTAAGGTTATGGGGGTCACCTGAACCAAACCACCGCAAGAAAGCAAGCTTTCCTCACACTGCAGCTGTCTTAGAGAGCCCTTCTTCTCTCGGGCATTGCTTCAGGAGGAGCACAGGGCTCGCTTTGCCTCCTTTGCTAACTGGTCCAATTCCATAACTGACCAAACCTTACAAATTGCTGACTAGTTGGATAACTGTATCTCTTATTTCACTCTCGTTTCTACAGAACAAAATAAATCAAAACAAACAGTGAGGGTTTATGCCCAAGAGATTTCTATTAGATGCTTTGAGATGTCATTATTTTTTATATTTTAGTTATTTATGAAAGAGAGAGAGGAAAGAGAGAGAATGGGATTGCTAGGGCCTCTAACCACTACAAATGAACTCCAGACACATGTGCCACCATGTACATATGTCTTTATGTGGGCACCAGGGAATCCAACTTAGGTCCTCGGGCTTCACAGGCAAACATTAACTACTAAGTGATCTCTCTAGCCTGAGGTCTGTTGTTATTTTGAGGGCTACATTACATATTTGTGGAGGGCAAGGTGGTCTTTCTTATCAAACTCGGGTATACAGAATAGAGACTCTTTTTGCACCCAGATGCTTTATATCCCATCCACCCCAGAGAAAAATGGGGATGGAATTTTGAATCTGTTAACTGGGTTTTCAGGATAGTCAACTAAGATGACAGAGCTAGGAGGAGCACACAGTTCAATTCTAAAATGTCCCAAACAGATGGCAGCAATGAGGGTGACTTATACTGTCCCCATGAAGCCAAGAACTGAGGTGGCAGGGGAGAGTTGAAGTCATCCTTAGTCTTTTACAATACCTGCACGTGGCCAGAGGAAACACGTGGTTATGTACAACTCAGAACAGTGACAAGGTTTCTGAGTATCTGCCTCAGCAAAAGCACTTAGTGGTGAGCACTGACATGGGAGAATTCGAGAAGCCTGGGTCGTATCACTAGGGTCTCTCAGTGAACAGATGTGCAATTCAGTAGCACAGTGGTCTGGGGCCTCAGCGTTGAAAATCACTGTGGTTGTCACCTAGGGACCTAAACGACCTCTGGGGTGAGAAAGTCTGAGAAGACAGGGAGTAGATACCGCACGATGCTGTGAAAATCCTAACATAAATATAGCACTTCAGACTTAAGCTACATAGTGTGGCAGATCTCGCCATCTGTCCTTCTTGATCCCCTCATCAGGCAAACCCAGAGAGGCAGAGAAGCAATCACTCCTTTTCCCTAAAGCAGAACTCAACTCTCATGGTCCACTTGAAACTTTGAAGTGGGCTTAGTAGCTTTCTACTTAAGCATGGACAGCCCTCCACACTAATAAACCACTGAGCTGATGCTTGCCTCTTGATGGAAAGGTGCCGGAGGTGTGAGGGTCGAGTGCAGATCAGCCAGCTGGGTGTGAAGCTTGCCTACACATTCTGAGGAGTTTTGTTTTGAAATGCTTTCTCTTTGTCACTAAGAACCACAGCACTTGTGGTCCTGAAATTCAAGTTGAACTGCTTTTGCCTCTAAGCCTCAAGAACCAAGTTGAGCATGTGCCCCCATGTCACAGAGCTCTTTGGCTCTCCGTGCATGGTGGCCAACCCTCAGACTGAACATGTAATGTCACTATGACAGCTTCCCCATAGGCCTTAGGGATGGATGACAACATTTAAGCTCAATAACTTTATTTTTCCATAATTGCTGGATTCTTTTTTAACTCATTCACACCAGCCTCACCAAAACAAACAAACAAACAAACAAATAGATAATGTTACCTCATAGACTCATTGGTGAGTTTTTAGAGTCAACATATATCATTTACTTTACTATTTTATGTCATTTTATTTTGATGGTGTTGAGGATTGAATCCAAGGTCTCACAGATGCTAAGCACATTCTACCTCTGAGCAATGTCCTCCATTATTATTATTTTTTTATTCTGTAGGATTTTTCTTTATTTTTTTTTGTTATTTTATTTATTTGAGAGCGACATACAGAGAGAAAGAGGCAGAGATAGAGAGAGAGAATGGGTGCGCCAGGGCCTCCAGCCACTGCTAAGCCATCTCTCCAGCCCTCTGTTGGATTTTTGAGGCAGAGTCTCATGTAGCTCAGACTGGCCTTGAACTCACTGTGTAGTTGCGGATGACCTTGAATTTCTCATGTTTCTGCCACTACCTCCCAACTGCTTGAGTTACAGGTACATACCACCATACCTAATTTATATGGTGCTAGGGTTTGAACCCTAGGCTTTGAGCATGCTGGGTAAGTATTTTATTTGCTAAGCACCTTAATTATCGTTGCATGACTTTTAGTAGATTTCTCTCGCTAATCCTTCTCTATCCTTTCTCTAAGAATTGCTGGTCTTCATTTTCAGGTTTTCTCACTGTACATGGGGGCATGGAAATCCTACACTGACATCATCATACGTGCACTTTGGAGAGTTACTTCTGATTCTAGAGACATGTAAACCCATTCTCAGAAGACGCTCACTGAGTCAGGTGTGGCAAGAGAACCCCATGGTCCTGAACTCAAGATGGTAAACTCTCAGGAAAGAAGACAAGTCTCGCACAGTGTGGATATCTAGCCATGTGAGGCTGTGCAAAAGTCTTTAAAGCCAGTGTCATCATCCAAAAAGACACCAGCCTTTGTTGTCAACAGTGCGTGTAAAGACCGGATGAAAGAGGGAGACTCCTGGCTGTGCTCTTCCTGTGAGCTACTGGAGGAGGTGCTAACCTAAGAGCAAAACTCGGTCAGCTGGGGCATAAAATAGTGTGCTTATCTGCCAGCGAGGCCGTGTTTTATTGAGGAAACAGATTATCCAGAGAAATGTGTACTGTTTATAATTCTGTCAGATGGAGGGGTGTTTCTAGGTCACAGAAATTCTTTATGGTCAAGTACTTAGCTTTAGCCATCTTCCCTAAGAAGACAGTCATGTTCTGTGTTCCAGGATATCTAGACATTCCTTTATTTCTTTGTTCCTTCTTTCCTTTCTGTCACTAATAGAATGAGAACCAGTGATGCCAAGACACGTATTAGAATCCAAATACACAAACAGAATAAGCACAGTTCTATACAACCTGGCAAAAGGGGTAGACTTAGAAACATAATTATTTGAACTACATAAAAATGGCATTTTTTAAATCTTAGAAATGGTCGGTACTGGCAACTTCATGTGATACAACCATTATAATAGTTTGTTAGTTCAGTAATAGAGAAACACACAGAGAATTGTTGCTTGCTTCTGCTTAACATACACAAGGGATTGGAAGTGGGGAAGAAAGGGGTCACATAGGGCTTGAAGAGGAGGCTTGGTCAAGAAAGATAAAGATGCAGACTATGTATGTAGGGCTGTTAAGGCCAGTGTTGAAGTGTTGATAGAACATGAAGAACCTTCTGGATCAGCCAACCTCTAGAACTTACGCTGAAGTGGCTCTCCATTATTTACTCAGGGATGTTTCTTCAATAAAGAAGGGCATAAAAACAGAAGACCTGGTGTCTTTAGGTACTGACAGGAGCACAGCTGATCCATCAATATGTTTGCTGTCACTCACAAAGCGGTATTATTATCTATCCATCCACATTCCAAGGTGGTCCCTGGAGCTTTCTCACTGACCAACTATAATAGATGGTTAAGAACTTGAGCATTGTAATGGCTGCTGCCATCTTGTGTGAAGACCACTTCTGCTTCCTGAGGATGGCACTCTCTTGCTTCACAAAGGACTTTCTATGCTAGCAAAGGGATTCGAAGGCCTGCACTGTTGATTCAAGGTTGATGATTAGAGGCCTATCAGCCTTGACCTTGGCTGGGTATATTACTGCCCTCACTCTGGGAAAATTTTTTCAGTTTCATTCCCTCTCCTGCCAACCCATTGACTCTTGACACACAGCCATGGGACCCGTCTTCTGGTTCTGCTTCCTGTTCTGAGTGAGCATGCCTAAATCCTGAGAACAGCCATCTGGCTGAGCTGACAGGAGAACACAGGCCATCAGCGCTCAGATTCTGTTTAGCCTGTGCAGCACTTCAAGGTTCCCTGAAAGTTCACTGCCACATCCCTGCCTGGGAAGTGCTTGGTGACCGGGCTTCTATTGTCTCTACTTTGTGCTTTGCAGCTGGCCACATAGACACTATCATAGGAGAAAAGAGTAAGCTTTCAGCCAAATAATTTGTTAGAGCTGCAAAATGGCCTGAAGAAAAAAGGTTGTTCATATTTATATTTCTGCATGTGCTTCCACTGAAGGAATCATGACCGTTAAGTAGAACAGCATCTAGCAGCGAAGCTATGGAAGTCTCCCTGTATCGAAACAAAGTTGGAGTTTGTAGACTTAATATTTTCTACGATTACATCCATTCTATAATCTCATGACTGGAAAAAGCACACCCCTGTCCCTCCTTGTGATGGTTCATGTCAATTGTCAACTTGACAGAACTTGTAGCCCCTTAGGCAAGTCTCTGGGCTTGTCTGTGAGAGTTTCTTGGTTGGTTGAATTGAAGTTACTCACTTTAGTTGTGAGCAGCACCATCTCAAGGGCTAGGGTCTGGATGGAATCCAAAGAAAAACCATGAGGTGCGCCCAAGCACTCATTTCTCCCTGCTTCCTGGTTGTAGGTACCACATGACCAGCTGCCTCGAGGTCCTGCTGCCATATATTCCCCACCACGATGCACCGGATCCCCTAGAACTGTAAGCCAAAATAAACCCTTCTTCCTTTCAGCTATTTCTTGTCAGCTATTTTGTCCCAGCAGTAATAAAAGTAACTAATAAACCCCTCAGATATGAAATAGGACCTTTTGTTACCGGATATCACTATCACTAAGGTTATATGGTGAATGGATACTCTTACTGTATGCTCCATGAAGTGTGTGCAGCATGTCTGAGGACATTTTAACTTACGTATTACCCTAAGTTTGTAGACGCCCTAGGAAAGGGCTGTGATGCTGCCACATGAGCCACAGAGGGTGTTTGCAGAAAGTGATTGCTTGGAAGCCTTGGATGCTGCCTTTCCTTGACACACAGTAGGTGCTGTTAGGGGCTGTGCTCCTTGTATTTTTCTAGCTATCAAGGAATAACCACGTTCTATGCAGGCAAGCACAATTGATGCCTCCTTCTGTCCTCTCTTGTAAAGTCAGCCTGGATATTGTCTTCTAGGATGACAAGATGCATCCCAAATTACTTCAAAGATGAAATTGATTTTACTACAAATACTAAGGCCAGCCACAGGAGAACCATAAAACTTCAAGTTGTTGCTTCAGTGAGCGTTACTGTGTAATGTCAGTAGCTTTGGTTTTTATTTAATTTTGTGATTAAAGTTTTTATTGATTTCCCTGCAGGGTAGAATATATCAATAGCTTTGGTTTCAAAGGAGCATTCAGTAACAAGAAAACATAAAAGGACTCAACTACAGAAAACTGGTGCCATGCTTTAAAATTTAAGAAACTGCCACTAAGAGTTTCCAAGCTCCACCTTGGGAATCGGTTTCAGATGGGGCCTCACAGCCTTGTGTGTGGAGCTAACCCCTTAGGTAGCAGCTGGAACATAGGATGATGAAGTTTGGTGGGAAACACTGAGCTAGGAGTTGCTGCAGCTAGTACTGTTTGACCAGAAGATAGATGAAGAAGTGACTATATAACTTATGGAGTGACATGAAGTGTGGTTCACTTGTCCATCTATCTTTTCCCCAGAAAAGAGATGGCTACGTGATACCCAGTGTGTGGAGGCTCTGCTCTGCACAGGCTCTGCCCTCCCTGTGTATGCCGGGACGCTTCTCAGAGGAACTATGTCATGGAGAAACACGGGCTGTGATGATCCTGGACATGAGTCAGCATAGGCCCCTCCACGTTCCTAGTGCTTGTGACACTATCCAGATATATGTGCTTTCCTGGAAAGCTAGAAAGGGCCACCCTTTCACAAACTCTCACTCTCCTAGATTTTGGGTTTTTGTTTTGTTTTGTTTTGTTTTGTATATGTGCATGTATGTGAGTGTACATGTTTATTTGTGAACACATGCATGTATATACACATATGTGAGAAGCCCAGAGGACAACTGTGGGTATCATTCTCAGGCATGCCATTCACCTTTTTTGAGACAGGGTGTCTTATTGGCCTGGAGCTCACCAGTTAGGCTAGACTGGCTGCCAGCAAGGCTCTGGGGATCCTTCTCTCTCCACTTCCCCAGCACTGATATTACAAGTGCATACCATCATGCCTGAATTTTTTTAATGTGAATTCTAAAATCAGGTTCTCATATTTGTGAGGCAAGCACTTTATGAACTGAGCTATCTCCTAGCCCCAACCACCTAGTTTTATATGCTGTCTTCTTTCAATGTGAGCTTAGGAACCCAACAAAGTGCCTGTCACAGGAATCCCCTTCAGACTGAAGCCATAGATCAATGGCTACATTTCCCTAATATACAACTAACATTAGTGATGTTTTGCCTGGCCCTCATTACAATCCTATGGGGGAAGAGTTTCCTAGCCTTCCTCCACTGAGTGGGAAAATAATACCTGGAGAACACCAAGGATGTGCCTTGAGCTAACCATCATGCTTAGGTCTCTTGGCTATTGTCCCTTATTCCACTGTGTCACATGAAGTTACATTAATCAGCTAGCCTTCCACTTTTCATCATGCTACTGTGATAGACCAACTGGTCAGTCTTTTCAGACTAGATACCTGACTATCTTCACTTTACACACTGGTCCATGACTATCCCTCTCTATTTCCATAATGAGGACACAGTTCCTCGGAGCCCGATCTGCCTTCACAGAGGTACCATCCTTCCACAAAGATATCAACCTGGCAGCCTTTCAAGCTTACCAAATAGCCTACAATCAGAAAGCTGCAGTTCTTTAGGCTCCCCTGTCTTTTCTCCTTAGAAACTCAATCAAGAATAAAACATGCAGAGCTCCAAACACTCAACTCTGAGATTGTAATTGAGTAGTGCTGTTCACTGCACCTGGGGACGGAATCAGGAAATGAAGTTAGATGACTGTTCATCCATGAAAAAAAACTGAAAAAGGAGGCTTAGTGTTTTTGCCCTCTCCTGACATCTTCATCCTGCTAGGACAAAGCAAAGAGCAAACAAAAACACCAACTACAAAACAAAAATAAAGAGGAAATGCATGTTGATTCTCATTCCTAGAAATGAAATCCATGTTTAGGTTCTCATTTGATCTCCCAGACTATTCACTTGAACTCTGATGCTACTGGAAAAAGGGCCTCTCGTCAACAGAGCAGAAATGAGCAGTGTTATGGCTCCAACCCTAAGAATGCACCTTGAGTCAAGGTCAAAGTCAACCTCATAAGGAGTCAATGCTCTGGGGTCTGGTTTCATATGGGAGAAGCAGAAAGATAAACCACATTGAGAAAGGAAATAACTAAACCATGTCCTCACTATCTTGATGTTCTCATATAAATAACTCCTCTGAGTTAAAGTACTATTGGTGTTACAACAAATTATTGAATGATAGGGTTATTGCCTGAGATTACATTTATCCATCAACTAAGAATGCTTGCTGAATTATCTAATCATTTCCCTTCTCCCTACATGCCAAAGAATTGACCCTGGACATGAGTGAGGCAGAGAAGGTCTGTGAACTGCTTGTGGTCATGGGTATCTTTAGCTGCCTACAGTAAAAGGGGAAGTTGCCCATATGAAAGCAGAAGAAAGGTCCCAAGAGATGACAAGGAATGGTGGTTTGATTCAGGTGTCTCCCATAAACGTAGGTGTTCTGAATTCCATGTCCCTAGCTGATGGAAACCTGGGAATTAAATCCTCTTGGAAGAAGTGTACTGTTGGGGGCAGTCTTATGGGTGTTATAGACAGCTTCTTTTTTCCTGTGTTGGGCACACTATCTTGTTGCTGTTGTCCATCTGTTGTTGGCTAGGAGGTGATGTCTACCCTCAGCTCATGCCATCATTTCCCCTGCTATAATGGAGCTTCCCCTTGAACCTGTAAGCCAAAATAAACACATTTTTTCCCATAAGCTGCTCTTGGTTGGATGATTTCTACCAGCAAGGGGATCTTGACTGCAACAGTAAAGTTGGTACCGAGAAGTGGTATTATTGCTGCTAGAAACCTGACTGTGTGGCTTTGGCCTCTTAGAACTGCTTAGTAGGAGGAATATAGACAAATTTGAAATGTTGTTCTAAGAGATGCCTTGCCGTGCTGTAAGTACAGCTTGATGGACTATTCTGGTCAGAGTTGAAAGACCTGAATGCAATAAGAGCTATGGACTGTGAGGTTTGGCTTATGAGGTTGAGAAAGAGCCTTGTAGGGACTGAATTAGAAGCAGTTTGTGTGAGAGGCTTGCTGTTATCCCCATGTCCTGAGAACTTGTATTGGATTGCATTGCATAGAAATGGATTGGTGTGAACAGAGGGATATGACACAGAAAGAATTCTTTGGGTCAAAACTTCTGCCCATTCAGCTGCAATTGTATGAGAGATTACAACCTTTGATATTGGGCCAGCTGATCTGCATCGGGACAACAGGAAGAATGAAGACTCCTTTTGAAGGGGTCTGAATGCTAAAGGAGTGTCCTTGTTCTTCAGAGTCTGCTTTATTTTCCCTTGGATTAACAAGTTGATAGCCCACCTGGTATTATGGAGTATAACAAATGCAGAAAAGGGAGGGTTATTGAGGTGCTGACACCAGCTGAAGTTTTCTGGGACTGTGAGTAGCCTAGCTGGAGGGCAGAATTGGAACTCCAGAGACTTGTCACTGGTTAGTACTGACTTGGAGACTCATCACTGGTTAGAGTTGTTGGACTTGGAGCTACAGAGTTTGATGTTTGCCCTGCTTAAATCTTGTATTGGTTGAATATGTATTTGCTGTGCCCAATGCCATCTTTTACATTTGAATGCTTGTTCTGTACCATTATGGGTTTTTTTGGGGGGGTGATATTATGGTTCAATTAAAAGATCTTGGATTATGGGGATGTTTGAACATCATTGGGATTGATAAAAGCTTATGAGAACTTTCAAAGATGGATAAATGTATTACATTTTTCATCATGTATGCTAACGAGTATATGGGGACAGGGTTGGAATGTGGTGGTTTGATTCAGATGTCCCCCATAAATGTAGGAATTCTGAATGCCATGTCCCCAGCTGATAGCACTTTGTGAATTAAAACCTCTTGGAGGCAGTATATTGTTGGGACAGTCTTTTGGGTGTCATAGCCAGCTTCCTCTTGCCAGTGGTGGGCACACTCTCCTATTGCTATTGTCCATCTGATGTCAGCCAGAAGGTGATTTTCACCCTCTGTCCATGCCATCATATTTTCTAACCCTTGAGTCTGTAATCCGAAATAACCCCCCTTTTCCACACAAGCTACTCTTGGTTGGATGCTTTCTGCCAGCAATGCGAACCTGACTGCAACACAAGGGGAGTACGCTCACTCTGTTGAGGCCTCACTGGGGGCAAATCTCATTGCTGGTCCTGTTCCTTGTAGCTGTTGTGAGAAACAGCACAGCAAGAGCTCTTGAATTAAAAAAAAAATACCCAGAATAGGCTGAAAGAAAAGGGCATGGAGTGGTGTTGCTGGGACAATTGCCAAGACAAAGAAACATTCAGATTTCTGGGGACAAAAGGCCATGTGAAAGGAATTTTCCTTTCAACACACGCGCACGCGCTCACACGCACACACACACACACACACACACACACTCATACTCATTCCCTCCCTTACACAAGAGTATGTTTCTGTGTGTGTGGCTGGCAGAAGTTCGATTAGCTGGCTATATAGCATCAACTTCAAATTAAAACAATGTAGCAAGAGAAAACATGGCAAGGAGACATCTTCTTAAGCAGAACACATGAACAATATGTAGGGAATGAAAGGCTATGCTATTTGGAAAAGTAAATCCAGACACACAGAGCTGGGGACCAGAGAAGTTGGGCCCAAGCCCCAAGCATCTGGGAGCTAAGTGATTCCTCTTGGGCCTCGGAGCTCAGAGGGAGGGACACGGGGCAGCAGGAGATGGACACAGGTCTGGTGCAGGGCCAGATGGCTGCTGACCAGAGGGCTTGGTTCTCATGACAGCAACCATCAAGCGGGAGGGGTCTCAAACAGCTTCAAGACCATGAGCAGGAGCAAACCCTGGGCTGCTGGCTTCTGCCACAGACTGTCCAGTGGATTGGATGCCAGAGCTCCTGGACAGGAAATAAGTGAGACTCCATGGGATTTGAGAGGAAACCATAAACCTTGGCAACAATAGGAAGAAATGAGGGTGGGTAGAGGAAATTGTTTGCTTAATGTTGATCTATTAAATGTTTGCTAAAGTCCTGGGGATATACACATTGCAATTCGATTCAGAAACAGAAAGGAAGAAGTGCCTTGGGCGCAGCACAGGGGACACAGGATGGCTTAGGTTTGAAAGAAGGACTGTGATCCTTGCTATACAGGGGAGCCATGACTCTCCCTGCCCCCAAGGAGATACAATGAGTGGGCGCCATTTTATGATCCAGGCACTATTTCATCCCGATGCTATTGGCTTCACTAGGCCTTTATTGTTGAGCTCAGCCCAGCCAGCAGGATTCCTGATTCCTCCCAAGGGTAGTAGGTTAGCCAAGCATGGTGTCTCAGGCCTATGATCTTAGAACTCATGAGGCAGAGACAAGGGGATGAAGAGTTCAAGGCCAACCTGGACTACACACTGCGGTCCTGTTAAAAAACAAACAGGGTTGGGGAGATGGCTCAGCCGTTGAAGGCACTTGCTTGCAAAGCCTGAAAGCCTGGGTTTGATTCCCTAGTACTCACATAAAGGCAGATACACAAAGTGGCACATGTGTTCCCGTGCAGTGGCAGGAGGCCCTAGCATGCCCATATTCATTCTCACTCTGTCTCTTTCTCTCTCAAATAAAAATAAATGTATAAATAAACAAATAAACAAACAGGTTATAGGATGATGATTTTACTTGGACAAGTTACTCAATGTATTCATTTTAAATTATAAATAATTAGGTCAAAGAATATTCATAGCACTTGGCATCCTGCCCAACCCTTGGCAGCTACTCAGTTAATGGTGGTTATTCCCCATCACTACGAATCCAGCCAGCCCTTCACATCTGTGACTTCTGCTTCTATGGATTCAGCCAACTAGGATAAAGATATTTGGAAAAACAATTGTTTCTATACAGAGTGTGTATTCGCTCATCATTACTCCTTAAACAATACAATAGGATAATAATGATTTTTGCAGTATCTATATTGTGCTAGCTGCTATATGACATTCAGAGATCACTTAGAATATATAGGAGGATGCACCTGGGTTGCATGCAAATTTCATGTGATTTTCTTACTAGTGTATTCACCATACAGATTGCAGGATGTCACACGGGTAAGCATGTAATGAACTTTGACCATAATGCTCCCAGATCTTCCCCCTTTTATTTCCTCTCCCCTTTCTTTCTCTACACAGTCTTATTCTATTTCATGCTGTATACACACATGACTTTATGTTATGTAAAATCTAGGATCCACAAATGAGAGAAAAAACTTATACAATATTTATATTTCTGAGTCTTTCTTTTTAAAATATTTTTATTTATTTATTTATTTGAGAGAAAGGAGAGAGAGGGAGAGAGAGAGAGAGAGAGAGAGGGAGAGAGAGACAGAGAGTGGCCTCCAGCCACTGCAAATGAACTCCAGATGCATGTGCCTCCTTGTGCATCTGGTTTATGTGGGTCCTGGGGAGTTGAACCTGTGTCCTTTGCCTTTGCAGGCAAATGTCTCAATAGTTATGCCATCTCTCCAGCCCCTGAGTCTTTCTTAATATGATAATCTCCAGTAGCTTCCATCTTTTTGCACCTGACACAGCTTTTATCTTCTTTGACCCTAAAAAACTTCCATTGTATGTAAACAATACATTTTGTTTGTCCATTCCTCCTTTTTTGGACATCTAGGTTGGTTCCGGAACTTAGCTGTTGTGAAGAGTACTGCACTAAATATCCATATGCAAGTATCTCTGTGATATGTTGACTTAGAATCTCTGGAAAATTGTATGGCTGGGTCATATGTTACATCTATTTTTAGTTTTTGAAGAACTTCCATACTGATTTCCATCATGGTTGGACTAATTTAACTAATTTACATTCCCACCAGCAGTGTATAGGGTTCCCTTTTCTCTACATCCTCACAAACATTTTTGTTGTTTGTTTTCTTAATGACTGCAATCCTGACTGGGGTGAGATGGAATCTCAATGTAGTTTAATTTGCATTTCCCTGATGGTTTAGAGGGGTTGAACATTTTTCATGTGTTTATTTTACTATGCCTGTGATTTTTAATATTCATTGTTTAATTTGACTAGATTAAAAAAAAATCACCTAGGTGGGTCTGTAAGGGGTTTCCATAAAGGTTTAACTGAGGAGAGAAGACTCACCCTGGATGGTAGTGACACCATCCCATTCATGGTTGGGATAGGATCTATCTGGTTCAAGTGGGCCTGGGATGTAGTTCAGTTGGTAAAGCACTTGCCTGGCATACATGAAGCCCTAGAGTTGATGCCCAGCACCACATAAACCACACATGATGGTACATGCCTATAATCTCAGCACTTGAAAAGTGGAGGCAGGGGGATCAGAAGTTGAAGGACATCTGCTGCTGCATAGCAACTGTGGAGGTTAGCCTGGGCTACACAAAGCCCTTGTTAAAACAAAGTAATATCTGAGGTCTGGAGAGAAAGCTTAGCAGTTAAAGCACTTGCCTGTGGAGCCTAAGGACCCAGGTTCAATTCCTCAATACCCATGTAAGTCACATGCACAAAGTGACACATGTGTCTGGAGTTCATTTGCAGTGGCTAGAGGCCCTGGCATGTCCATTCTCTCCTCATAAATAAATAAATAAATAAATGAATAAATAAATAAATATTTTTAAAGTAATATCTGAAAGAGAATGCAGTGAAATAGAGCCCTGGGCAAGTTCAAGGCAACAGTATTCCAGGCACTGGGGAGAGCAGACACAAGGGCTCCAGGGCTGGGACACTCCCTAATTTTAAGGGCTGGTGTGGAAGCATTGTGAGCAGAGTGAGCCAATGGGGAGCCTCAGAAGGGTCCCATCTAGGATGAGACCCCGTGGATCTCAGCGTCACTCAGACTCGTGGACACCAGTGAAGAGGTGATGTGCAGTGGGAAGTGCAGTCGGGCCAGCCAGGCAGCCTCTCCTCCTTGCTGATTCATGGGGAAGAAAAGCAATTCTCCTTGGCCATGCTTGATCACTAGGTAGGCTGTGCTCTTCATATGCTTAGTGGATGTTGGCACTTGTTCTTATGGGCTGTGGGCTGAGCTGGACTCTCCCAAAGGATGACCAATAATAACCTGCCACTAGTGACCTGGAGCCTGTAGGTCCCACCTTTGAGAGCAATTCAGGCAGTGCCTAGACAAAGTCCAGCTGAGCTTTTGTCTATGGAATCTGCAGAGGCCTTGGGGAAGCTTTGTGTCTGGTTTTTCTCAGGTTTTTAAAACAACCCAAGTTTAAAATATGTCTCTTATTAAGCTATGATTGCACATATTACGAAGTGGGCTGGATTTGGATGTATTGCACTGAAAGTTCTGGCTGGATAAATATTATGTTGGGATTTTTTTCCCTTTATTCTCTTTGTTAATCCTTCCTTCGAATGCTCTTTTGACAACTGTTGGCATCTTAGGAACTGAGAAGCATTCAGCATCATGCTCTAAATGCAAAAACCTACTAGACAAATAGAATCTTCAAAAGAAGTAAAGGAAAGTGTGCATTTGTTATGCAACATCACACAGCCATTCCTCCCCATACACCTTCCTAATGCTTTCTTTATGCAAATGCTACCTTATTTGTGCCCTTCCCACTTCTGCTGTTTCCGGTACATTTATTTCCATGAAGGCTGCTGAAACCTTGAACAGAGCTGGGAGGCTGCCCCTTTCCTTCTGAATGCTGGGCATGCATGTCCAGGAATCACTGTCCTAAATGACCACTGGTGAAATCAGAAAGACCAGTCCACCTCACTTTGAGTATGCAATGTGTATGCCTGCAAGAAATGCCACACATATGCAACCCATTTTGACATTTCAAATTCTTACAGAGATAGTTAATTAAATGCATTGAACCAGGGCTTCATTTGGATCGGTCCAGGGGATGAGCTTAACTGCAGGCCCCATTTCTAGACTTAGTGCATTTGTGGGGGGTAAGAATGTGGTCCTGGCTAACCTTGATGGTGGGAATCTGGACTGTGTTTCCTGTTTCTCCTGTGACAGGGAGCTTAAGGAAGCTTGACGACTTGATTAAAGGTATCCTTTCAGGATGCCTCATCTTTTCACAGCATTTCCTTTTTCAGCTCATTCAGGGCTGCCTAGTCATATTTCCCAGAGTGAATGGTGTTTCTATCACCTGTTTCATGCTCTCTCAGGAGAGGACAACAGCTTTGGAGAAGTGAATGTGTCTTTCACCCACAATCTACCTTGAGGCAAAACCACAAGACGAGTAGGAGTTGAAAAAGAGCCATCCCCTGTTCCTGTCCCTTAACATACTCCATGAGTCCAGGTGTTGGTGTAGATCCCAGACCTGGAAAAAGTGAAGCCATCCATGACCACAGAGCCATTGCTTTAGTGCTCAGGCTTTGACATTGTTCCATCCCTAACACTATTTACCTGAGCAATGCGCTCTACTAATAACATCTCTCACTTCCGGTAGGTGATACAATGCACATTCCTGACAAGTAAGGACTATGAGGTGCAGAATGTTGCTCAAGTCCTCAGACACCTGTGCGGGAGCCTGCGTGTGATATGTGTTATTATATGGTTATCATTATATATGTAGTGCTAGGATAGTCAGGGTTAGTCATATGTTATAGACATTAACATTTATACAGCAGAAGAATTACAGTTTATATTTATGAGAATTAATGTGTATGAAATAGTATAATGGCAATTTTGTTTATATTTATGGAACAATTAAGTAGGCTGCATCAATTATAGCCAGGTATGATGACACACTCTAAAGGCAAAGGTAAGAGGATTACAAGTTGGAGGCCAGCCTGGGCTACAGAGGAAGACCATGTCTTAGAAAGTGAAAACAACAACAACAACAACAATTCAACAAGGTATCAATTGCAGGTCTTTCTTTGTTGCTCTTGTTTTTATTCAGCTGTTTAGATAAAGCATCTACTGTCCTAAATTATGTTATTATTTTTTTTACTAAAGTCATTAGTTGTGCATATTTAGGGGGTTGCATATGATATTTCAATATTAGCACTGATCATACTTACCTGCCATTTACCTACACTCTCACCCCAAACATCTGCCTCTACCAGAGAATGAAAACTATTAAACATTCCTACCAAAAAACGAGGCTTATAGGACTCTAAATGATGGCACAGCTGAGTATCTTCCTCCTCGAGCAATCCACTGACTCTGGAAGTAAACAAGTGAACAGGCTTTGTTTTCTAAATTCTCTACTGTGACTTTTTTTGTTGCAGATTAGAGTTCCTTGCGAGACCTTTGTGTTTGAAGTGATATCTGAGGATGCAGATGGGAGGGACTTTATGAGACTACTCCATCTTGATGAATGTTGTAGATTTGTAAATTTAAAACAGTGCAACAAAAGTAGTCTAAACTAGGGTGGGCAAACAGTGGCCCCAGGCCAACTTTGGTTCAATTCTTGTGTGTGTGTGTGTGTGTGTGTGTGTGTGTGTGTGTGTGTGAGAGAGAGAGAGAGAGAGAGAGAGAGAAAGTTCCTATGTATATAGGGTGCATCCATGTGTGGAGGCCAGAGGACAACCTTGGATATCATCCCCAGGAATTCTATTCACCTCCTTTGAGGCAGGAACTCTTATTACTGGCCTAGAATTCACCAATTAGGCTAGACTAGCTAACCAGAAAGGCCCAGGGATCTGTCTATCTCTGCCTTCGCAGTACTGGAATTACAAGTTCATGCCAACATGCTTTTTTTATATGGTAATCATGCTTGTAAGGCAAGGGGTTTACCAACTAAGCTATCTTGCCAGCCCTTCCAACTGTTTTTTTCTTTTTTGGTAAATTAATTTATCATTTTTACTATCTTTGTAAATAAAATTTAATTGGAACACAGCCACATCCTTTCATTTATATAACAGCATGTTTTCTAAAGACTAAAATATTTATCCACTGATGCTTTATGAAAGATACTTGCTAGAGGCGGAGGACCCAGCAGCGGCAGCTCCAGCGGATCAGCGGGGGCAGACCCAGCAGCGGCATCTCCAGTGGCGGATCCAGCAGCAGTGGTCCCAGCAGCGGCAGCTCCAGCGGCAGCAGCGGGGATCCAGCATCAGGGGTGCCAATCTGCAGGGCCACAGTTGCCAGGCTTGGTTTGCCCCACAGGAAAAGCCAGTACCCAGTTCCAGAAAGCAGAACAGTGGCCCAACATCCCAGCCAGCAACTTGACTGAGACCAAAAGCATCCAAAGAGGTAATTGGGATTGAACCAGGGAAGGGTCTCACCTGGTCACAAGCTGACTTGGATCCCTCAACAGACCAGAAATCTTAACTTCTTTGTTGATAGAGGATCTGGTTTTTATAATACCTAATCTTGCATAAATGCTTGGTGCTGTTCTTGACTGAATGTGTATAGGGTTTAGTTAAATTTTAGAATATACCTGTATTTTATTCCACTCAACCTATTTGAATACTCCCATAGCAGGCAAACTTAACCCCCAGGACCACGTGTCTAGATACTCTGAGAGTGGTAAGAGCCACACCTAACATCTTAATCTCCTACATAGAAGATATACAATATCAGATCAATAGATACAGCAAAGGATACCCAGCTAACTGGAAAATCTAAGCAGTAACTTAATCCAAGATGCAAAAATATATACATTATAACACAATAAACACCAAAAACCAAGGCAATATAAATCCACCAAAAAGCATCAATGCTTCAGAAATGACCTCTAGTGAAAACGAGTTAGAGAAAATGCCTGAGAAAGATTTCAAAAGAATGATTGTAAATATGTTCAATGAACTCAAAGAAGAAATCAAAGGAATCAGAGAAGATACAGGACACCAATTTAACGAAATAAAGAAATCAATACAAGACATAAATAAGGAAATAGAAATAATGAAGAAAAACCAGTCAGAATTACTAGCAATGAAGAACACAGTTAATGAAATAAAAAACTCTGTAGAAAATCTCATCAGTAGAATGGATGAAGGAGAGGACAGAATATCTAGGCTAGAAGACCAGGTGGCAGATCTAATACAATCCAACAAAGAGAAAGACAAACTAATAGAAAAGTATGAATGGGAATTTCAAGATATTCGGGACACTATGAAAAGATCAAATATAAGAATTCAGGGTATAGTAGAAGGAGAAGAATTTCAATCCAAAGGTATAGTAGGCATCTTCAACAAAATCATAGAAGAAAACTTCCCCCAAATTGGGAAAGAGGTGCCAATGCAGATACAGGAAGCATTTAGAACACCAGCCAGACAAAACCTGGAAAGAACCTCTCCTCGCCATATTATAATCAAACTACCAAACACACAATCCAAAGAAAAAATATTGAAAGCAGTTAGAGAGAAAAATCAAGTTACCTACAAAGGCAAGCCCATCAGGATCACAGCAGATTACTCAACACAAACTTTCAAAGCCAGAAGGGCTTGGAGTGATGTATTCCAAACCCTGAAAGATAACAACTGTCAACCAAGGCTACTTTATCCTGCAAAACTATCCATTCAAATAGATGGAGAAATAAGGACATTTCATGACAAAAGCAGGCTAAAGGAGTATTTGAAGACAAAACCAGCTCTACACAAAATACTTGAAAGAATCCTCCATGCCGAAGAGAAAGAAAAACACTCATATAAGGAACCTGGAAAACAACAAACAACACTCAAATACTAGTTAATATAAGAGAGCAAAGGTAGAACCAGAACCACAAAAAAAAAATGGCAAGCATAAATACACATCTTTCAATAATATCTCTTAATATCAATGGCCTCAATGCTCCAACCAAAAGACATAGATTTGCAGACTGGGTTAAAAAGCAGGACCCTAAAATTTGTTGTCTCCAAGAAACTCACCTTTCTACAAAGGATGGACATTATCTTAGGGTGAAAGGTTGGAAAACGGTGTTTCAAGCAAATGGACCCAGAAAGCAAGCAGGGGTTGCTATCCTAATAGCTGACAAGGCAGACTTCACTCCAACATTAGTCAAGAAAGATAAGGAAGGTCACTTTATATTGATTAAGGGCACACTCCAACAGGAGGACATTACAATCCTAAACATATATGCACCTAACATGGGGGCTCCCAAATTCATCAAACAAACACTGTTAGAACTAAGATCACAGATAACACCAAACACAGTGGTAGTTGGTGACTTTAACACCCCACTCTCATCAATTGACAGGTCATCCCGGGAAAAAATAAACAGAGAGGCATCTGGACTAAACGAGGTCATAGAAGGAATGGACCTAACAGACATATACAGGACATTTCATCCAAATGCTGCAGAATATACATTCTTTTCAGCAGCACATGGATCATTCTCTAAAATAGACCATATATTAGGACACAAAGCAAATCTTAACAAACTCAGGAAAATTGAAATAATTCCTTGCATTCTATCTGACCACAATGGAATCAAACTACAAATCAATAGCAAGAAAGGATATAGAGCATACACAAAATCATGGAAACTAAACAATACATTACTAAATGATGAATGGGTCAATGAAGAAATCAAGAAGGAAATCAAAAAATTTATAGAGTCAAACAATAATGAGAACACAACATACCAAAATCTCTGGGACACAATGAAGGCAGTTCTAAGAGGTAAATTTATAGCTTTAAGTGCCTATATTAAGAAATTAGAAAGGTCGCAAATAAATGACCTAATGCTTCACCTTAAAGCCTTGGAAAAAGAAGAACAAGGCAAACCAAAAATCAGTAGACGGGAAGAAATAATAAAGATTAGGGCAGAAATTAATGAAATAGAAACCAAAAAAACAATACAAAGAATTAATGAAACAAAGAGCTGGTTCTTTGAAAGGATAAACAAGATTGATAAACCCTTAGCAAATCTGACCAAAAGAAAGAGAGAAGAGACACAAATTAATAAAATTAGAGATGAAAAAGGTAACATCACGACAGATGCCAGAGAAATTCAAAAAATCATAGGGACATATTATAAAAACATATACTCCACAAAGTATGAAAATCTGAAAGAAATGGATGATTTCCTTGATTTATATGACCTACCTAAATTAAATCAAGATGAGATTAATCACTTAAATAGACCTATAACAAGCATGGAGATCCTAACAGTTATCAAAAATCTCCCAACTAAAAAAAGCCCAGGCCCAGATGGATTCACTGCTGAATTTTACCAGACCTTCAGGGAAGAGCTAACACCATTGCTTCTTAAGCTTTTCCATGAAATAGAAAAAGAAGGAATTCTACCAAACTCCTTCTATGAAGCCAGCATCACTCTGATACCAAAACCAGGCAAAGATAGAACAAAAAAGGAAAATTACAGACCAATCTCCCTCATGAACATAGATGCAAAAATTCTCAACAAAATATTGGCAAACAGAATACAAGAATACATTAGAAAGATCATTCACCCTGACCAAGTAGGCTTTATCCCAGAGATGCAGGGATGGTTCAACATACGCAAATCTATAAATGTTATACATTATATAAATGGGTTGAAGGACAAAAATCACATGATCATCTCATTAGATGCAGAGAAAGCATTCGACAAAATCCAACATCCCTTCATGATAAAAGTCCTACAGAGACTGGGAATAGAAGGAACATATCTCAATATAATAAAGGCTATTTATGATAAGCCTACAGCCAACATATTACTAAATGGGGAAAAACTGGATGCTTTTCCACTAAAATCAGGAACAAGACAAGGGTGTCCACTGTCCCCACTTTTATTTAATATAGTTCTGGAAGTCTTAGCCATAGCAATAAGGCAAGAGACATGCATAAAAGGGATACAAATCGGAAAGGAAGAGGTCAAGTTATCATTATTTGCAGATGACATGATTCTATATATAAAGGACCCTAAAGACTCTACTAGCAAACTGTTAGAGCTGATAAAAACCTACAGTCATGTAGCAGGATACAAAATAAATACACAGAAATCAGTAGCCTTCATATATGCTAACAACAAACACACAGAGGATGAGATCAGAGAATCACTCCCATTCACAATTGCATCAAAAAAAATAAAGTACCTTGGAATAAACCTTACTAAGGAAGTAAAGAATCTATACAATGAGAACTTTAAAACACTCAAGCGAGAAATTGCAGAAGACACTAGGAAGTGGAAAAACATCCCTTGTTCCTGGATTGGAAGAATCAATATTGTGAAAATGGCAATCTTACCAAAAGCAATCTACACATTTAACGCAATCCCCATCAAAATTCCAAAGGCATTCTTCACGGAAATAGAAAAAACAATCCAAAAATTCATTTGGAATCACAAAAAACCTCGAATATCTAAAATAATACTGAGCAACAAAAATAAGGCTGGTGGTATCACCATACCTGATTTTAACCTATACTACAGAGCCATAGTAACAAAAACAGCATGGTACTGGCACAAAAGCAGACTCGTAGATCAATGGAACAGAATAGAGGACCCAAATGTAACCCCATGTAGTTATAGCCACCTGATATTTGATAAAAATGCCAAAAATATTCATTGGAGAAAAGACAGCCTCTTCAGCAAATGGTGTTGGGAAAACTGGATATATATCTGTAGAAGGATGAAAATAGATTCTTCTCTTTCTCCGTGCACAAGAATTAAGTCCAAATGGATTAAGGACCTTAACATCAGACCTGAAACTCTGAAACTGCTAGAGGAAAAAGTAGGGGAAACCCTTCAACATATTGGTCTTGGAAAAGACTTTCTGAATACAACCCCAATTGCTCAAGCAATAAAACCACAGATTAACCACTGGGACCTCATGAAAATACAAAGATTTTGCACTGCAAAGGACACGGTGAAGAAAGCAAAGAGGCAACCTACAGAATGGGAAAAAATCTTCACCAGCTATATATCTGATAGAGGATTAATATCTAAGATATACAAAGAACTCAAGAAGTTAAATAATAAGGAATCAAACAAACCAATCAAAAAATGGGAAATGGAGCTAAATAGAGAATTCTCAAAGGAAGACATACGAATGGCATATACGCATCTAAAAAAATGTTCTACATCCCTAGTCATCAGGGAAATGCAGATTAAGACTACATTGAGATTCCATCTCACTCCTGTCAGATTGGCTACCATCATGAAAACAAATGATCATAAATGTTGGCGGGGATGTGGAAAAAGAGGAACCCTTCTACATTGTTGGTGGGAATGCAATCTGGTCCAGCCATTGTGGAAATCAGTGTGGAGGTTCCTAAAACAGCTAAAGATTGATCTACCATATGACCCAGCTATAGCTCTCCTAGGCATATATCCTAAGGACTCATCTCATTACCTTAGAGATACTTGCTCAACCATGTTTATTGCTGCTCAATTTATAATAGCTGGGAAATGGAACCAGCCTAGATGTCCCTCAACTGATGAGTGGATAATGAAGATATGGCACATTTATACAATGGAGTTTTACTCAGCAGTAAAGAGAAATGAAGTTATGAAATTTGCAGAAAAGTGGATGGATCTGGAAAGAATTATACTAAGTGAGGTAACCCAGGCCCAGAAAGCCAAGCGCCACATGTTCTCCCTCATATGTGGATCTTAGCTAGAGATGATTGGGCTTCTGTGTGAGAAGGAAAAAACTCAGTAGCAGAGGCCAGTAAGTTAAAAAAGGAGATAGAAAGGGAAGAGAAAGAAAGGGAGGAGGGCTTTTATTAGGTTGGTATTGTATATATGTAAGTAGAAAGATTGAGATGGGGAGGGGATATGATGGAGAATGGAATTTCAAAGGGGAAAGGGGGGAGGGTAATACCATGGGATTTTTTTTGTTATCATGGAAAATATTAATAAAAATGGAGAAAAAAAAAAAGAAAAAAAAAAAAGAAAGAAAGATACTTGCTAACACTTGACCTAAAGTATATTGAGCAAAATAAAAGCTAGCCTAAAACATACAAATAGACCATATTCATTTTGAGACCTACGATGGAAATAGAATTCTTAAAAAAAAAAAACTTTGCTGGACAGTTGCTCTGTTATGAACATGACATTCTCCATGGGCTTAAGAAACATGCTTCCCTCAATCAACCAGACAGCTCAGTCTCATTTCCTTTATGTGCACTGAGAAAGCTTCACAGCCAGTTGATCTTGTCCTACTTCCTGGGCCCCAGGACACCAAGGACATTTTTATTAGGCACTAAGAGCATGAAGAAACAGGGATGGGACTAGGAGGTCTTTCTTCTTGCTGGATCCAAATTCTAAATTATAGCAATTCTGCTGTTTTCTGGAAATGGCTACCTTTTACCTGCATCCCAACTTGTTCCACTCTACAAAAATGGAAAAAAAAAATATCATTGGCCAGAAGGGCCAGGAGTTCCACAGGCCACACATATTCTGTTCTCCAGTGTGAACAATCCCTTGAGATTGAAATGAACTTTGGTGGACAATGAGAGGCACTGGTTGTGTGAAGAGTACTGGAGAAATGAGCTCTGGGACAAAAGCCAGGAGAGCTAGCTTCCCGTCCTGTTCCACCACCAGTGACTGGCATGGTTCTGGATAGTTCTCTCTGAACCTTTTGCTCATTTACAGCTGCTTCTCATCTGGAATGGCAAGACCCGTTCTATCTAACCCACACAACTTGTTAAGAGGAGTGAAAATTGCAGTTGTTTCGTTCAATGAGTGGAACTGCCTGAATACTTAGAAAAAACATCAACCAATTTTGATTTGAGGAACCCTACAGATAAAATGTTTGACAAAAGTCAGGGAAGGCTCCAGAGGCCAGATATGTTGGAGCAGACAGAGATCTGTGCAGGAGAGGGAAAAATGAGATGCAGAGGACCACGGCTGGGGAAGCTAGCCGAGAGGCAGCCTGGCCCCATAAGCGAAGCCACATCTCCTCATGCTGTGGGAATGCAGACAGGGGTATTGTGATGGTTCGTCTTCATTGTCAACTTGGCTGGATTTGGAATCACCTGGGAGACACCTCTGGGCTTGTCTGTGAAGACATTTGTAGAGAGCTGTAACTGAGGAGGGAAGACCCACACTGGATATGGACTGCATCATCCTATGGCCTGGTTCCCCAGACTGAATGAGAGGAGAAATGAGAAAGCCAAGATGAGCACCAGGATTCCTCTCTCCCTGCTTCCCGTCCTACCAGAAGCAAAAACACGTCGCTGCCACCACAGCTAGTACTGTCTCGACCATAACAGACTGTGCCCTCAAGCCATCATCCAAAACAAGCCCTTCTTCACTTTTCTTCTTGTCAAATGTTTGGTCACAGCAATGATAAAAGCAACTAATACAGATCCCAAGGCAGGCCCTTGTCATGGGTCAGTTCGTAGGCTCTGGAAGGGAGAACGGTGATGCTCCCAGAGGGCTCCAGTGAACATGAGGGGCTCCAGAGCACAGAGCACTATGTGCTGGGACAGGATGCAGCCCAGGATCAGGCAAACGTACTGCTTATGAAGACTCAGAGTCCAGGCAATAGAACCAAGGACAGGAGAGTGTAGGAAAGAAATGACAACACTGATTTTGGGGGATGTTTAGTGCCCTAGGCTGTGTCACTGTGCAGTCATAGTTCCACCTGCCATCACCTGTAAGCTCCTGTGGCTGACACTCCACAACCCATCACCAGTAAACTCTAGTGGCCAACACTGCATATCTGATCATTTAATAAACCCAAGCAGCCAGCTGGTTCCTGCTTTGACCAGGGCTGACTGAGAGGTCTGTGTGACAGGCCTTCCAGCAAGCCCCTTACCCAAATATAATCCCTTCATCCCCCCTAGTGTGAATACTCCAACATTTTGAATCATTTCTTTCTGTTCATACACATTGCACTGTTAACAGAGTTTCCCAATAAAAAGGCAAATTGCTTGGGAGAGAGTGCATTAAACTATTAACTGCTATCCTTGCTTTAATATGAATTTGCTTCATTGGGTTATCTCCTTTTACCACTACAGCCCCGAGGGCATGAGACAGAGAACAGGCAGCTTATAAAACGATAATGACAAAATAAAACACTAATGACAGCCTCATCTCTTTTTATTTTGTGACTTGTCCTTGTATAAAAGGCCTCCAGAAACAGGTGCATGGGTGTGGTATATTCCAGCCTTCAGGAAATGGGTGATAAGGGATGGCCACTGTGCCAAGGTAGAGGTGACCCCCAGAGGGGTGGCTAATTGCAGTTCCTCTGTGTGGAGGAGACAGCTTTTTCCAAGCCACATGAAGGGACCCTATGTACTTGAAAATACCATGGAAGCAGAATTGCCCCGGGGCCCTATTGAATAGCACAGGCCAGCTGCTTTGCAGACTACAAGGAGGAAAGAACACAGAGGAAGCCTGGCTCTCGAAGTCCCTCTGCAGAAAGCAGAGAGGTGAGAGGGTGGCTTTCTTTCCCCCTGCCTGGAGTTCAAGAGCAAAGGAGGCTGAGGCTGTCAGTAGGTCAGATCAACCCAGGAAGCTGCCACCCACTTTCAAAGCTTGTCTTACTTTCAGTGAAAGTTTCCAAGCGATAATAACATCTCTCAGTATTGAAACTTTGAGAATGAATTTGCAGCTCCCCAGTGACGGATAAAAAACCATCAGAAAGTGTGGCAGTCTTCTGCACAGGCCACCTTGGGGACAGGGGAATGGATCACACTCACAGAGAAGACAAATTGCCAGCCAGTATCCCAGGATGAATTGCTATCATAACCCAGGAAAGACATCCACTGGACTTCTGTTATCTGCAAACACTGTTTTGAGCTAATTTTCTTTTCAAAGACGATGTGATGTGCTAAACTGGTTTCATTAGCTCAACTGGAAAAAAAAAAGCCTTTGCAATTTGCATGGGGCTTAAGACTGTAATTAATACAATCATAAAAGGCCAGTTCCATTTTGCAGACGTTAGCCCCATAGGGGATTTTAGAATTATATGCTTCATGTTCTTATGACTAAGATACCAATAACCAATATTGTCTTGATTTGCTGGTGGGCCATTCCCATCTTTACGGGCTTAAAGCTAGACTTGGATAGCGTGTTCCTTCAAGACCCTTTACCATTGTCATCTTCCCAGACACTGTACTGTCCAGGAGTAATTGATCTTCTTTGTGTTTGGGGCTTTGGAATGGAATTAGGAAGAAAAGTTGTTATGACGCATCTTTCCTTTTATGGCTTTTCTTTTGGGTGTGTGAGTGTCTCAGGACTTGACCTTTTAAGAATATAAATCTGTTGCTATTCACACCAGCTAAAGTATGGAAACAACGTATGTGTCCCAACACCAGAGAAATGGGTAAGGAAAATGTGATAGATATTCACAATGGAAATTTTTTCTGTCATAAAGGATATTGAAGTTATGTCATTTGCAGGAAAATGGATACAACTGGTGATAACAATATTAGGAAAATCTAAGCATTAAAGACATATATAAAGTCTTCTCTCATTTATGGTACCTAAATTTATATAGATGCAGAAAGTCATATGTGTGTGTGGTGTGTGTGTGTGTGTGTGTGTGTGTGTGTGTGTGTGCATGATAAAATTTGAAGTAAAACTGTCCAAGAGGACAAATGGGTGGGAGAAGGGTAAGAACGGAGTAGGTTGATATGCAGGGAGGTATGCTGAACACCCAATACATACATGCATGAAAGGTTTGAAAAGCTTAAACAAGATGGGTTTGAAAAGCAAAAGTGGAAACACTATGTCCCATATGTATTGTATGTTGGACAACTTGATTGCAAGTAAATACATAAGATTACAAAAAAAGAGTATTGAATAAAATAAAAACAAAGGACTATAGGTCTAAATAGGAATTGCCTATGATTTCAAGGTGGTCAAAGGATGGTTATTAGAATCTGCCAGCTTTAGGAATGAAGGAGAGAGACACGATCCCACAGTAGTTACCTATAGGCAAGGAGAAGTGAAGTTGATGAGGTGGAACCTGTTTGTTGAGAGGTGGCATCTTGGTGACAGGCAAATTTATCTCTGTATTTAACACATTGCCTCTGTTGTAGTTTGGATCTGAAATGGACACCACAGGCTTACATCTGGTGGCACTCTTTTGGGGGGCTTTAGGAGGTAGCAACTGCCTGATAGAAGTAGGCCAATTGGGCTTTGGATAGCCTGGCCTCTAATTCCAGCATGCACCCTAATCTTCATCAGGGTGTGAGGGGGCGGGCAATAAAAGAAATTAAGAAATTAAGCAGACATTCAGAGTGAGCAGGTATCTAGGACAGGGCATTCTTGGTAAACTAACTTGGTTGGATCTTTGTACAATAGGATGAGGCAAGAACAGGACTCAAGAATGAATCAGCCAAAAAGAGAAGGACTAGGGAACTATCTCAGTGGGCGAAGTGTCTGCCTTGAAGTCTTCAGAACCTGAGTTTAATTCCCGGAACACTTCATGTCTATTGATGTGTACTGGGGGAATTTACTTTTCATTTTCTGCACAACAAATGAAGAAAAATCCTACTCTGAAGACTCCACTAGAGAATTCTATTTGACTGCAACATCTGAAAGTACTGAGCGAGACCAGGAAAACGTGGGCATTGACTTCCCAGACAATGATTGACTAAGTAGAGGCAGCACACAGCTCATGCATTGGACACCCAACGATGTGGGTGGAATTCCTCCCTGTTATACATGCATGCTTTTGCTCAAAACTCCCAATCACCCTTTCAGTATCTGTGGAGGTTAATCACTGGCTGTCAATTTGATAGGATTTAGAAGCACCCAAGAAATACCTTTCTGAGAATATCTGTGAGGGAGTGTCTAGATTAGGTTAGTTGATGTGTTAGGTGCTATCTTAACTGTGGGCAGCACCACTCCATGGACCCAAGTCCAGGACTGAATGATAAGGAGAAAGCTAGTTAAGCAGCCACTTTTATTCCTTTCTAATTCCTGACTACAGAGACAATATAACCAGCTAACCCCTGCCACCATACCTCCTCCACCATGATGAACTCTATCCCCTAGAAGATAAGCAAAAAAGGTAAGCAAAAATAAACCCTTCTTTTTCAAGTTTCTTTTGTCAGGTATTTTGTCACAGCAATGAAAAAAGATATAGAGGGTAGCATTCCATTTAATGGAAGTGGAATGTGAGACAAAAAAGTCAAGGTACACTGAAGAGTGCACAGATTAATTACCGGCAAAGCTCCGATGACTTCTGATACAGCATATTTAAGGATCATGCTGTGTTGTGGCTGTGTGTAGTTGAAATATCTAGTCTTCAGCAGATAAGAATTGCTGTCTGAGTGCTCTAGAATATAGACATCGGGAAGCCCTGACTTTCCCGCCCATCAGGAGCTTACAACCCCTTCCCCCTCAAAGTGTGACAGACACTTTTTAAATGGCATCAGAGATTCTGATCCTACCACTGATGATGTAGATTAATAACAATGGGATACTGTCATGGAATTAAGGCATAGAACAAGGGGAGGGAGTGTTGGAATGAGCATTTGAACATCAAGAGGAAAATACAGTGTTTTCTACAAAGAGTCATTAAGGGATGGAAGAGAGCTTGAATTTTGTCTGCTAAACAGGACATCATGGGATGAGCTAAAGGACAAGTGAGGTCACTGTTAGGTGCCCCGAGTGAGACCTTTAGTGGCAAACACAGAAGCAGCACCATGTGCTCCTCCTCTTCCCAAAGCCAGGAAGAACTGGAATGCATCATTGGTCCCCTGGGGAAGCAGAAGAGACTATGCACCTCAGTGACCTGGGCTGTCAGGCCAGTGTGATTCTGGGATGGACACAGACTTTTTTGCGGGGCTTCTGTAGTAGAAGCAGTAGCTTAGCCTAGCAGGATCTATCCCGTGTGAAGCAGAGACTTCCCTTTGCTAGCTGACGGTTCAGAAAGGATTATATGCTTGGCGGAAATTGTCCACAACCAGAGAGAGTATTTCCCCACTTCTCTCCCTGGGGAAAATTCACATGAAGGAAGATGTTTGGGGTGTCTTGAAGGGAGACATTATAAACATGTTCTGAGGATCTGCTAAAGTTAAACTGTGGCAGGATTGGACCGTTGGAAAAGTTTGGAGCAGATCTTTTCACCTGGGGATCAAAAATAATAAAGACTGACTATACATGTTGCAGTTGAATATTGTCTATTAGAGCAACAGGAATCTGGTAAAGTTGAAAATGTGCCCCACACTCTGTATATCCAAATCAAATACCCGGAACCAGTGTTATTATTTCCCCACTTGGAAACAGGGGTCTTTGTAGATGTGTTTAAGTTATTGATGCAACTAAATAAAGGTTCTTATGATAGTTGATTTAGTTGTCAACTTTACTGTATTGAAGATCAGTGCAGTACACTCATGGATGTGTCTATGGCAGTATTTCCAGAGACAATTTGATTGTGAAGGCTTTGACATAATCAGTGGTTCAATCCACCCATGGATTCAAAGTTTCAGTAGCTATTGGGAGGTGATGGGACTGTGGAAGGTGAGTCCTGGTTAGAGGAAGAAGCACTCTGGGAGCGTGTCCTTGGGTGTCCACTTCCCGTTGCTGCTACACTCTGCTTTCTCATGTGTCACAGGGTGAAGAGCCTTATATACATCCTCCCAGTGTCATGATGTTCTGCCCAGGTGAATGGGACCAAGTGACCATGAACTGAACTATCTGAAACCATGTCAAAAGGAGGCTTTCCTCCCTTACATTGTGTTTGTAAGATATGTGATCACACAGAAGATAAAAATAACACTGATCATGATGTGAGGAGAGAATCTTGGATTTTCTGAGTGGCCCCGTATGTCACCATCAAGCCCACGCTTCCTGCTGGTATTCAAAAAGCCGGGAATCACAGAAAGAAAGAAATGTGCCTGTGGGTTAGACCATTAGGCAGGGTAATTGGCAGTATTTGGAAAGGATGGGTGAGGGCAAAAAGAATGCAGATCACAGGCCAGGTGGAAAGGAGGAGGGGAGGGCTCCTGCCAGCAGGCTTCTTTGGTAGCAGAATGACTGTACCCTGAAAGGCTTGTCTCCTCGATGGGCAGTTGACTCAGATCCTTTCATGACCTCCAGGATTTTCCTCATTCATCCCATCACAGTCCCAGAAATTTCCGTATGACTTATTATTTGGGATTACAACCAAACTTCCTGTTAAAATATGAGTAATACTTTGGAAGAAGGCTTGATTCCCCATGAACAGCATTAAAGTTTCAGTTCTCATGTGGCAGAATTCCCTGAAATTCGTTACTAAAGGAAGGTAAGAGACAAGGCCCATGGTCATGGGCTTCACCCTAAAGAGCTCTGAGCTATTGTTTGGTGCTAGAATGTTCTCTCTTTAGAAATAGTTTCTTTATGTTTTGATTGTTTCTTACCTAGTCTTCCTTCCTTCCTTCCTTCCTTCCTTCCTTCCTTCCTTCCTTCCTTCCTTCCTTCCTTCCTGCCTTTCTTTCTATCTATCTTTCTTTCTTTCCTTCCTTCTTTTTTCTTCTTTCTTTCTTTTGGTATGTTTGATATTTTTCTTGTTAGCATGTATTGCTGTGTGTGTGTGTGTGTGTGTGTGTGTGTGTGTTTGTGTGTAAAGTAGAGACATGCACCCTGTGTGCACAAATGCAGAGGCAAGTGGGGGACTTTGGATATCCTCAGTATTGCCCTTCCACCTTATTTTCTTGAGATGGATTCTCTTAGTACCTGGAGCTCACACCATTTTTCAGTTAGACTGACTGATCAGCCAGCAATACTCCTGTCTCTATGCTGGTTACAGGCATGCATGGCTTCACCCAGTTTTTTTTTTTTTTTTATATGGGTGCTGGTGATCACACTCAGGTCCTCATGCTTGTGCAACAAGTACTTTGAGCCATCTACCTAGCCCCCTAGTTTTATTTCTTTTTAAAAAACTTTTCTGGGCTGGAGAGATGGCTTAGCAGTTAAGCGCTTGCCTGTGAAGCCTAAGGACCCTGGTTCAAGGCTCGATTCCCCAGGACCCATGTTAGCCAGATGCACAAGGGGGCACACGCATCTGGAGTTTGTTTGCAGTGGCTGGAGGCCCTGGTGCGCCCATTCTCTCTCTCTATCTGCCTCTTTCTCTCTCCGTCTGTGGCTCTCAAATAAATAAAATAACAAAAAAATTTTAAAAAGCAACTTTTCTGCCTTAAATTATAGCGCAGAATGGTTTCCCCTTGAGGTGGGGATTGAACTTAGGACCTTGCACATGTTAGGCAAGTGCTCTACAACTGAGCTATATTCTCAGCTTCTTCTTTCCTGTCTTCAGTTTAACAACTGCTATAGCTGAATGAAAAAAAAAAATCAAAGTAACTCTAAAGACTCTGATGATCAACTGCTAGTACCAGGATTTATTGCTAGGCTGTAAAGTGCCTGCAGCTAGAAGGAAACATAAACTTTAACTGGATTTTAGTTTTATGTCTGAGTTTGGGTTAATTAGCCATACTCTAAATCATGACTATTATGTCATCTTCCTTTCTCTAACATTTTAACACTTTCTAGAACATTCCTAGAGCAATTGAGTGTGGTAGGATGTTGAGACTTCTAGTATTATGACTTGCATCCTTATCACTACATTTACATCCACCAATGAGTGAATAGTGCACTGTGGCTATGTTGCCAGAAACAGAGACCCAGTAGGATATACGTACATTATACATACATATTTATATATGTATCAGTTCCTCCAATTATGGAGGCTGAAAGATACCAAAGTCCTCCCTGCATGGCTGATACCCAGGAAAACTAGAGATATTCTTTGAAGAGAGATCGAGAAGATGGACATCTAGAGAGTCAGGGTACCAAGGGCAGGTAAAGATCAGGGTCCTACCTCAACAGTCAAGCAGAGGGAAGTCGAATGAACCAGTTCAAATGCTAATCTCTTCTGGAAAGATCCTCAAAGAAGACACTCAGAGATAATGTTTAGCCTGCTATCTAGATAACCTGGGCCCAGTTAACATGACACAATGTTAGCTATCATGATAAGCTTCATATATTTCTGACTCAGTCATGGCTTCTTCCACCTGCTTACCACCTCTGTGAGTCACCCTCAACCAGAGGGGGTACTGGTAGATGGGTGCTCCTGCCTTGTGTTGTTTGGATGGACAGTTTGAGGGAAGGGCTCCTTATGATTTTCATCTCAACAAGTCTGACACCAGCAGTTTTTCTTTCCATTCTTACTCTACTGCTCCATGGGATGACCTCCCAAATAAGCTTCTCAGGTCAGATCATGTTGTAAAAAATGAAAAGATAGGCTCTAGTTCTCTCCTGTCACCATTAGAAATAAACCACATCATCACCCCATGTACTTCTGAATGAAAACAGTATACTCAACTAGTCCCTATGAGTCTTATTTTTTCACACTATAATGATTAATCTTTAATGTAAACTTGACTAGATTTTGAATCACCTAGGAGATAAAGACACACTTCTGGGTGGGTCTGTGAGTTTCCAAAGAGGATTAATTGAGCCAGGAAAGACCCATACTGAATGGGCACCATCACATGAGCTAAATGTCTGGATTGAAAGGGGAAAACGAAAAAGTAAATGAAGCACTGATATTCCTGTTTCTCTGCTTCCTGACCCACTCTGAGGAGAACAGCTCTGCTCTGCCATGCTGTCACTATCACTGTGGACTGAACCCTCTGAAACAGCGAGCCCAAATACCAAAACTCTCCTTTTGTTTGGCTATTTGTTCATAGATATGCAAAAGTAACTAATATATACTCATTTACTTATTCTCTCACTTTTCATTTGCTTGCTCAATTATTCTTTATATATGTAATATGTGGTGTGTGTGTGTGTGTGTATGTTTGAATGCATGCAGGCACATGTGTATAACATGTATGTGGAAGCCAGAGGTTGGTGTTGAGTGTTACTATTGCTTTTTCAAACTTATCTTTATGAGACAGAGTCTGTCATTGAATTTGGAACTCACCAATTTGGCAAGGCTAGCTACCCAGTGAGCCTCAGGGATTCTCTATGCTCCACATCACCAGTGCTGGGATTACAGACATTCACTGCCACGCCCAGCATTTTACATGGGTTGTGGTTATGTGAATTCAGCTCCTCATGTTTGCACAGCAAGCATTTTACTCTAAGCCATCTCCCCAGCCATCATGTGCTCTTTCATTCACTGATTTTTTACTCACTTATTCAACAAGCCCATCTTTCTGTAACTCATTCAGATTTATTTATCTATGCATTCTGTTTCTTTTAATGAAATGACTTGTTTTTCTTGTATCTTTTCATTTGCCCATTGATTTTAATCAGTCAAAAGGTATTCATTTTTTTTTTCCGTCCATTAAGGTTTGTCAGTCCGGCACTGGTTGGTACCTTAGTGAACATAGTTTTCTGCCATTGGTTTTTATCATTTATTTCTTTTTTATTCATTTAATGTTTCACTCACTGTGCTTCTGTCCTTCATTCTTTCTTCCTCCTTTCCTCTTGCTCTTTTGCCTCCTTAGCTTTTTCAACAACTACTTACTAAGATTCTACTAAAGTACTTGGAGAAGATTGTTGCTTTCATTCACACCTCAGAGAATATCTTGGTGTGGTCTGTGAGTTTGTTACAGAACAACTGACCCTGGGTCAGATATAATGCATAGAAAAGTTTTTCACTGATCTGGAGGCTGGCAATACCAAGATCGAGGAATAGAGTTGGGGGAGGGTCTTTCTGCAGCATTGTAAGAGGACAGAAGGCAAGGGAGAGGGACTGAGACAGAGAGAGGGAAAATTCTCCACTGCAGCAAAGGAGAGTCTGCTTACCCCCACACAGTGAACCACCACTCCACCGAAGCATTCATCTTCTTATGAGGGCTCTGCCTTTGATCTCCTTTAGAGGTTCCAGCTCCCAATCTTGTTGCACTCGGGGTTAAGGTTACAACATGTAAACAGGGGGAGACACATTAAAACTCTTCTGTGGATCAAAGATTCATTACAGAAGATATGTGTGAGTGAAACCAGTGTGGACCCCACACATTCCCAACTTGGCATCATATATTTCTAAGAGAGTTCCACTGTGAGTAATCATGTTTGGCTATTTATAAAGCTAAAAAAAGTTCTTATTTTAGCCAGTGAAGAAATAAAACAATTGCATATGAAATATATTAAACAGCTTTAAGGAATGGCATACTCATATCACTTAAGTGTTTATAAATCTCCAAACTAGGTATGTATCCTACTGAACAAGCAAGCCAGAGTGCAATTGCAACATGCTTTCTCCCAGAAGCAAAATCTCATTATCAAAAGTATCTATTGACTAACCTTCCTGAAAAGTGTGACTTCTTAAATGCCTCTATGAGCATATACTTGTAATGAAATATAAGGTGCTATATAAAATATGGTGAACAAACTCTGAAGTTGAGCAAAACTCCATTTTTTTCCCCTGAGGTTGAATGTCACTGTCCAGAGACTCTCAACATTAAAAGTATCTTTAGTTTCTTCATCTTGTAAGGTCCTGGGGATTAACCTCAAGAGTGCTTTTCAATGACCCCACTGGAGAGCTGTATTTATAGCACCAGAATGTTATTTATTCAAATTATTTGATAAACTTGCAGTTGAAAGTTTGAAATAGTTTGCCAAAATATGCCCTCCATGTTGTTACACCCACGTGGAAAGAATCCACAAACTTTATGCAATGAGGTACAGTGTGTGTGCATGTGTGTGTGTGCACACGCATGTGTGTAGATGGATGATTTTTTAATTATTTAAACTTTTTATTGATAATTTCTATACATGCATTTAATGTAATATACATATCCCCTTTCTGTTACCTCCTTGTATATCTCCTCTCCCGCCCTATTGCACTGAATCCCTTCTTTGCAATGAGTCCTCTTCTACGTTGATGCATTTCCCCCCTCCTCCACCATCCATGACAGAATGTAGATGGTCCCAATGTTGTGCAGGTCTTGTGAAGGCAGGTGATGACAGCCACTGTGAAGTCATGATTACAATGCCCACATCAGGTTCAGAAGACAGCATCACTGACCCATTCTTTCTTCCTCCTTTTCCACATGATTCCATGAGCCTTGGAGGATATGAAGGAGGTGTTTCATTTAGTGACTAAAATTCAGCTCTTTGGCATCTTGAGTCTCTCCAGTAGTCACCACCAATTGCTAAAAGAAGCTTCTCTGACCAAACTTAAGAGCAACACTTACCTGTTGGCATAAAGATAAATATTTAGAGGGAAATTTGATGGGCACAGCTTATCTACTTAGCAAAACAATAGTAGCTTCCCTCTTAGGACCTATTACCTTCCCAGCCATAGGTTTTTGACAAGGTTTTCAGTATCAAGCCCTAATTCCCTTCTGTGGAATGGTCCTTAATTCCAATCACAGGGCAGTTGGTAATCCCCATAACAGTCATGCCACTACTGCACCATTGAGCACATCTTGCTTGGATGGTCGGTTGTGTAATTCCCAGGGTCCACTGCTGAGTGAGAATTTTGATGACTTTTCTCCCTCAGTAACTTGAATAGCAGCTTTCAACATGATAGCAGCTAAATAGCAAGACAGAAGCTTCTGGCCCAATTCTACTGTGATTTGTTAGTGTTCTGCAACTGAAGCATGTGGTACCTTCGGCAATAAGGTCTTACCATCTACTTCCGATGGGCAGCCAACAGCATTGACAATAGCCTTTATGTAATTTTTTTTTCTCCATTTTTATTAATATTTTCCATGATAACAAAAAAAACCCATGGTATTACCCTCCCCCCTTTCCCCTTTGAAATTCCATTCTCCATCATATCCCCTCCCCATCTCAATCTTTCTACTTACATATATACAATACCAACCTAATAAAAGCCCTCCTCCCTTTCTTTCTCTTGCCTTTCTATCTCCTTTTTTAACTTACTGGCCTCTGCTACTGAGTTTTTTCCTTCTCACACAGAAGCCCAATCATCTCTAGCTAAGATCCACATATGAGGGAGAACATGTGGCGCTTGGCTTTCTGGGCCTGGGTTACCTCACTTAGTATAATTCTTTCCAGATCCATCCACTTTTCTGCAAATTTCATAACTTCATTTCTCTTTACTGCTGAGTAAAACTCCATTGTATAAATGTGCCATATCTTCATTATCCACTCATCAGTTGAGGGACATCTAGGCTGGTTCCATTTCCCAGCTATTATAAATTGAGCAGCAATAAACATGGTTGAGCAAGTATCTCTAAGGTAATGAGATGAGTCCTTAGGATATATGCCTAGGAGAGCTATAGCTGGGTCATATGGTAGGTCAATCTTTAGCTGTTTTAGGAACCTCCACACTGATTTCCACAATGGCTGGACCAGATTGCATTCCCACCAACAATGTAGAAGGGTTCCTCTTTTTCCACATCCCCGCCAACATTTATGATCATTTGTTTTCATGATGGTAGCCAATCTGACAGGAGTGAGATGGAATCTCAATGTAGTCTTAATCTGCATTTCCCTGATGACTAGGGATGTAGAACATTTTTTTAGATGCGTATATGCCATTCGTATTTCTTCCTTTGAGAATTCTCTATTTAGCTCCATTTCCCATTTTTTGATTGGTTTGTTTGATTCCTTATTATTTAACTTCTTGAGTTCTTTGTATATCTTAGATATTAATCCTCTATCAGATATATAGCTGGTGAAGATTTTTTCCCATTCTGTAGGTTGCCTCTTTGCTTTCTTCACCGTGTCCTTTGCAGTGCAAAATCTTTGTATTTTCATGAGGTCCCAGTGGTTAATCTGTGGTTTTATTGCCTGAGCAATTGGGGTTGTATTCAGAAAGTCTTTGCCAAGACCAATATGTTGAAGGGTTTCCCCTACTTTTTCCTCTAGCAGTTTCAGAGTTTCAGGTCTGATGTTAAGGTCCTTAATCCATTTGGACTTAATTCTTGTGCACGGAGAAAGAGAAGAATCTATTTTCATCCTTCTACAGATATATATCCAGTTTTCCCAACACCATTTGCTGAAGAGGCTGTCTTTTCTCCAATGAATATTTTTGGCATTTTTATCAAATATCAGGTGGCTATAACTACATGGGGTTACATTTGGGTCCTCTATTCTGTTCCATTGATCTACGAGTCTGCTTTTGTGCCAGTACCATGCTGTTTTTGTTACTATGGCTCTGTAGTATAGGTTAAAATCAGGTATGGTGATACCACCAGCCTTATTTTTGTTGTTCAGTATTATTTTAGATATTCGAGGTTTTTTGTGATTCCAAATGAATTTTTGGATTGTTTTTTCTATTTCCGTGAAGAATGCCTTTGGAATTTTGATGGGGATTGCGTTAAATGTGTAGATTGCTTTTGGTAAGATTGCCATTTTCACAATATTGATTCTTCCAATCCAGGAACAAGGGATGTTTTTCCACTTCCTAGTGTCTTCTGCAATTTCTCGCTTGAGTGTTTTAAAGTTCTCATTGTATAGATTCTTTACTTCCTTAGTAAGGTTTATTCCAAGGTACTTTATTTTTTTTGATGCAATTGTGAATGGGAGTGATTCTCTGATCTCATCCTCTGTGTGTTTGTTGTTAGCATATATGAAGGCTACTGATTTCTGTGTATTTATTTTGTATCCTGCTACATGACTGTAGGTTTTTATCAGCTCTAACAGTTTGCTAGTAGAGTCTTTAGGGTCCTTTATATATAGAATCATGTCATCTGCAAATAATGATAACTTGACCTCTTCCTTTCCGATTTGTATCCCTTTTATGCATGTCTCTTGCCTTATTGCTATGGCTAAGACTTCCAGAACTATATTAAATAAAAGTGGGGACAGTGGACACCCTTGTCTTGTTCCTGATTTTAGTGGAAAAGCATCCAGTTTTTCCCCATTTAGTAATATGTTGGCTGTAGGCTTATCATAAATAGCCTTTATTATATTGAGATATGTTCCTTCTATTCCCAGTCTCTGTAGGACTTTTATCATGAAGGGATGTTGGATTTTGTCGAATGCTTTCTCTGCGTCTAATGAGATGATCATGTGATTTTTGTCCTTCAACCCATTTATATAATGTATAACATTTATAGATTTGTGTATGTTGAACCATCCCTGCATCTCTGGGATAAAGCCTACTTGGTCAGGGTGAATGATCTTTCTAATGTATTCTTGTATTCTGTTTGCCAATATTTTGTTGAGAATTTTTGCATCTATGTTCATGAGGGAGATTGGTCTGTAATTTTCCTTTTTTGTTCTATCTTTGCCTGGTTTTGGTATCAGAGTGATGCTGGCTTCATAGAAGGAGTTTGGTAGAATTCCTTCTTTTTCTATTTCATGGAAAAGCTTAAGAAGCAATGGTGTTAGCTCTTCCCTGAAGGTCTGGTAAAATTCAGCAGTGAATCCATCTGGGCCTGGGCTTTTTTTAGTTGGGAGATTTTTGATAACTGTTAGGATCTCCATGCTTGTTATAGGTCTATTTAAGTGATTAATCTCATCTTGATTTAATTTAGGTAGGTCATATAAATCAAGGAAATCATCCATTTCTTTCAGATTTTCATACTTTGTGGAGTATATGTTTTTATAATATGTCCCTATGATTTTTTGAATTTCTCTGGCATCTGTCGTGATGTTACCTTTTTCATCTCTAATTTTATTAATTTGTGTCTCTTCTCTCTTTCTTTTGGTCAGATTTGCTAAGGGTTTATCAATCTTGTTTATCCTTTCAAAGAACCAGCTCTTTGTTTCATTAATTCTTTGTATTGTTTTTTTGGTTTCTATTTCATTAATTTCTGCCCTAATCTTTATTATTTCTTCCCGTCTACTGATTTTTGGTTTGCCTTGTTCTTCTTTTTCCAAGGCTTTAAGGTGAAGCATTAGGTCATTTATTTGCGACCTTTCTAATTTCTTAATATAGGCACTTAAAGCTATAAATTTACCTCTTAGAACTGCCTTCATTGTGTCCCAGAGATTTTGGTATGTGTGTTCTCATTATTGTTTGACTCTATAAATTTTTTGATTTCCTTCTTGATTTCTTCATTGACCCATTCATCATTTAGTAATGTATTGTTTAGTTTCCATGATTTTGTGTATGCTCTATATCCTTTCTTGCTATTGATTTGTAGTTTGATTCCATTGTGGTCAGATAGAATGCAAGGAATTATTTCAATTTTCCTGAATTTGTTAAGATTTGCTTTGTGTCCTAATATATAGTCTATTTTAGAGAATGATCCATGTGCTGCTGAAAAGAATGTATATTCTGCAGCATTTGGATGAAATGTCCTGTATATGTCTGTTAGGTCCATTCCTTCTATGACCTCGTTTAGTCCAGATGCCTCTCTGTTTATTTTTTCCCGGGATGACCTGTCAATTGATGAGAGTGGGGTGTTAAAGTCACCAACTACCACTGTGTTTGGTGTTATCTGTGACCTTAGTTCTAACAGTGTTTGTTTGATGAATTTGGGAGCCCCCATGTTAGTTGCATATATGTTTAGGATTGTAATGTCCTCCTGTTGGAGTGTGCCCTTAATCAATATAAAGTGACCTTCCTTATCTTTCTTGACTAATGTTGGAGTGAAGTCTGCCTTGTCAGCTATTAGGATAGCAACCCCTGCTTGCTTTCTGGGTCCATTTGCTTGAAACACCGTTTTCCAACCTTTCACCCTAAGATAATGTCCATCCTTTGTAGAAAGGTGAGTTTCTTGGAGACAACAAATTGTAGGGTCCTGCTTTTTAACCCAGTCTGCAAATCTATGTCTTTTGGTTGGAGCATTGAGGCCATTGATATTAAGAGATATTATTGAAAGATGTGTATTTATGCTTGCCATTTTTTTTTTTTTTTTTTTTGTGGTTCTGGTTCTACCTTTGCTCTCTTATATTAACTAGTATTTGAGTGTTGTTTGTTGTTTTCCAGGTTCCTTATATGTGTGTTTTTCTTTCTCTTCGGCATGGAGGATTCTTTCAAGTATTTTGTGTAGAGCTGGTTTTGTCTTCAAATACTCCTTTAGCCTGCTTTTGTCATGGAATGTCCTTATTTCTCCATCTATTTGAATGGATAGTTTTGCAGGATAAAGTAGCCTTGGTTGACAGTTGTTATCTTTCAGAGTTTGGAATACATCACTCCAAGCCCTTCTGGCTTTGAAAGTTTGTGTTGAGTAATCTGCTGTGATCCTGATGGGCTTGCCTTTGTAGGTAACTTGATTTTTCTCTCTAACTGCTTTCAATATTTTTTCTTTGGATTGTGTGTTTGGTAGTTTGATTATAATATGGCGAGGAGAGGTTCTTTCCAGGTTTTGTCTGGCTGGTGTTCTAAATGCTTCCTGTATCTGCATTGGCACCTCTTTCCCAATTTGGGGGAAGTTTTCTTCTATGATTTTGTTGAAGATGCCTACTATACCTTTGGATTGAAATTCTTCTCCTTCTACTATACCCTGAATTCTTATATTTGATCTTTTCATAGTGTCCCGAATATCTTGAAATTCCCGTTCATACTTTTCTATTAGTTTGTCTTTCTCTTTGTTGGATTGTATTAGATCTGCCACCTGGTCTTCTAGCTTAGATATTCTGTCCTCTCCTTCATCCATTCTACTGGTGAGATTTTCTACAGAGTTTTTTATTTCATTAACTGTGTTCTTCATTGCTAGTAATTCTGACTGGTTTTTCTTCATTATTTCTATTTCCTTATTTATGTCTTGTATTGATTTCTTTATTTCGTTAAATTGGTGTCCTGTATCTTCTCTGATTCCTTTGATTTCTTCTTTGAGTTCATTGAACATATTTACAATCATTCTTTTGAAATCTTTCTCAGGCATTTTCTCTAACTTGTTTTCACTAGAGGTCATTTCTGAAGCATTGATGCTTTTTGGTGGATTTATATTGCCTTGGTTTTTGGTGTTTCTTGTGTTATAATGTATATATTTTTGCATCTTGGATTAAGTTACTGCTTAGATTTTCCAGTTAGCTGGGTATCCTTTGCTGTATCTATTGATCTGATATTGTATATCTTCTATGTAGGAGATTAAGATGTTAGGTGTGGCTCTTACCACTCTCAGAGTATCTAGACACGTGGTCCTAGGGGTTAAGTTTGCCTGCTATGGGAGTATTCAAATAGGTTGAGTGGAATAAAATACAGGTATATTCTAAAATTTAACTAAACCCTATACACATTCAGTCAAGAACAGCACCGAGCATTTATGAAAGATTAGGTATTATAAAAACCAGATCCTCTATCAACAAAGAAGTTAAGATTTCTGGTCTGTTGAGGGATCCAAGTCAGCTTGTGACCAGGTGAGACCCTTCCCTGGTTCAATCCCAGTTACCTCTTTGGATGCTTTTGGTCTCAGTCAAGTTGCTGGCTGGGATGTTGGGCCGCTGTTCTGCTTTCTGGAACTGGGTACTGGCTTTTCCTGTGGGGCAAACCAAGCCTGGCAACTGTGGCCCTGCAGATTGGCACCCCTGATGCTGGATCCCCGCTGCTGCCGCTGGAGCTGCCGCTGCTGGGACCACTGCTGCTGGATCCGCCACTAGAGATGCCGCTGCTGGGTCTGCCCCCACTGATCCGCTGGAGCTGCCGCTGCTGGGTCCTCCGCCTCTGATCCGCTGGTGCTGCCGGTGCGGGATCCGCCTCTGCCGCTGAAGCCGCTGGAGCCTCCGCTGCTGGATTCGCTGCCCTGAAGCCGCTGTGGCCGGTACCGGAGCAGCTGATGGTGTTTTTGGGGCTGGAGTCACGGCTTCCACCGCCGCTTCCGGCTTCCACCGCCGCTTCCGCTGCCGGGGTCTGAGCCGCCGCTGTTGGATCCCGAGTCGCCACTGCCGGAGCCCGTGATGCAGCTGCCGGTGCCCGTGCTGCCGCTGCCGCTGCCAGAGTCCGAATCGCCGCTACCGGGTCCCAAGGTGCCACTGCCGGAGCCCAAGTCGCCGCTACCGGGTCCCGAGCTGCCGCTGCCGGATCCCGAGCTGCCGCTACCGGGTCCCGAGCTGCCACTGCCGGAGCTGCTTCGGCCTGCCCGTGTGGGCTCTGGATATCTCCTACTTCTCCGCTGCTGTTTTAATCTCTTATACACCTCCCTTGTGTATTTTGCTGGGTTTTCTTTGGCTTTTTCTCCCCTAGGCTGCTTAGGCGTGGTTCCTATGCCGCCATCTTGACCGGAAGTTATGTAATTTTTTAATACAGGTCTTGCTATGTTACCCTGGCTGACCCCAAAATCTGGAACTCAAGCAATCCTTCTGCTTCTTCCTCCCCAGGACTGAGACCAAGGATGTATGCCAATGTACCTGACTTAAATATTTAAAGTTGAAATTTAAAAATTTGTGATCATTATTTTCTAATGTTGATCCATACAGAAAACTGCATGAACATACATGCACATCTTGCTCAGTTATTATGGGATAAACACCCTTGTCATCATCTAACTCAGGAAAAGAAAACACTTACACAATACCCCTGCTTCTCGGCTGCCTTCTAGGGGTAATCATCTCCTTTTTTGGCTTCTAAACTCAATATTACGATTGTAAGATTTATGTGGGTTTTATGTGCACAGTCACCTCTCAGTATTTTTTCATTTTGTATTCATAAATTCAACCAACCACAGATCAAACATATTTTGAAGAAAAGTTATGTTTGTACCAAACATGCACAAACATTTATCTTATCATTATTCCCTAAATAGTGTAGGATAACAACTACTTACATGGTGTTCATATTAAATTATATTCATGACATATATTATAATTGGCCTAGAGATGATGAAAGTGTGAAGAAGAATATGAAAAGGTTATATGCAAATATGCTGTCACTTTATATACAAGAGAGGGTGTCACAGGTCTTGGAATGTACTGTGGGGTTTTAGAGCAAAACCCCTGTGGATATTAAGGTACACCATACTCTTACTTGTCCATTTTAATTCTTGCATAATACTTCATTGTATGAACTTAGCACAATTTATTTATTCATTCTCCTATTCATAGACATTTGAAATTTTCCAGTGTTTGGTTATTACAAAGAATGCCCTATAAATACTGCTGGGTATATTCTCTGGAGGCCAAATAGCCATGTTTGTTAAGGTAGGACTCTTAGCCATGGGCTATAGATTGCATCAGCCTTGTGCAGCACAAAACTGTTTCCCAATCTAGTTTTGCACACACATCAGGAATGTCTAGAGTTCCCTACTATTTCCACGTGTGCTAGCATTGTCTCTTTTCAATGTTAACAATGGAGGTGGGAGTTGGAATTTCACTATAATTTTAATTTGTATTTTGTATTCCTTGGTGACTCATGAGATGCTTTCTATTTTATTCAATATTTGGGCATCTTCTTTATTGAAGTACTCTTCAAGTAGTCTTGGTGTCTTTCCCATCGTTTTTTTGTTTTGTCTCAGATTTTGATTTCTAATGTTTTAAATTACATTGGAAATATATAACATGTATTTTGATGTATATATGTGTTGAATTTATAAAAATGCCAAAATAATCTAAAATGCAGGAATATAGATAACAGAAATATGGAAGATTTCTGTGTAAGACATCGCAGTGGCACATCATTGAGAAGAAACTGGAGAAGACCTGAATAGAGAAGTACATCATACACTGAAAAAAAGAATTCTGAAAATGGAGATTCTCCCCCAAACCGCCATATAGATGTAGTGTAATCTCAGTTAAAATGTGTGTGTAATTTGAAAAACTGATTATATAATCAGTATCAGGAAGTAGAAGCCAAACACTAGCCATGATGGCTTTGGACAAGGAGAGAAGAGGAGAAGGACAGAGGACTTACTTCAGGCATCAAGATTCATCTGAAACCTGAGCAATAAACAAGGTGATATTGGTACAAGAATAAACAGATCAGTGGAACAAAATAGAAAACCCAGGAACAGGCCATATGGAGATTTGTTGTGCAGCAGGTCCTCAGAGCTTTAGAAAAAAAAGACAATTTCCTTCACAAACAAGCTTGAGACAGATACTCACATTGGAAAAAATAAGTCAGTTCTAAGTGAATTCTTGACCAGTGTATGAAAATCAAAACAGTAAAGCTTTCAGAAGGTGATTATTATGGTTTGGATGCAAAGCATCCCACACAGGCCAAAGTGTTTGATTGCCTGGCCCCCAGATGGTGGTGCTAAGTTGTTCCATCAGGGACCCTTTAGTGGGTGGAGCCCATCCCAAAGAAGTGGTCCCTGGCGACAAGCTTTGTGGGTTATACCTGGCTCAGCTTCTGGCCCAAGTCTCTCTCTGGTTCCTGATCCATGGAGATCTAAGCAAGCTGCTTCTTATTCCCACTGCTTGCCAGTTGCTATTGCTGCCATGACCCTACCATGATGAGCTGCACCCTCTCGAACCCCGAGGCACAGTAAATCCCTCTTTCCTTAAGTGACTTCATTCAGGTATTTTTATCACAACAAGAAAATTAACTAATCTAGCGATATAGGATATTTTCATGACCTTAAGATACAGAAACATTTGTTTGAAATAGGAAAGAAAAAGAGCTAACTATAAAGAAAAAGAAAGAATCAGACCACATTAAAATTAATAAGTTCTGTTCATCAAAGGGCACCTACAAAAGTGTGAAAAACAAGTCAGAAAATGGAAAGAAAAATGAAACTATTCTCATTATAAATCTTCCTTAAAAACATGACACATTTCCTGGTCCTTTAAACGAAAGCCCCGAATAAAACATTTTCCTCATTTATGAAAGCAGAACCCATTGGACAGTTCATTTACTTATCACACAGGGAGAAAACATCCTTTGTGTTTTTTGAAAATGCATTTTTCCTTGAAAGATTTTAGGGAGGTAGGAGTCCTACCTCAATCCAAAAATCTTCCTTTTTGAGGTTTGCCTTTTTCATTCTTCCCCACAGGGAAGATCCTACAGAGACCTTTCAAGTCATTCCACAGCCTTGGGCCCCTGATCATGAACACAACCTTTGCTTCTCAGGGGTCTAAGCCCAATTTGATACTTAAATTCTGTTGTTAACTTGATCACACTAGGATTCAAATAAAAAACATGACTCCCGGCCATTTCCAAGAAGGACTGATGGAAGAAGGACAACCTTCCCCCAGAGGGGGTGGCCCTGCAGGAGTGAAAAGGGACTTTTTCCTGGCTGCCATTGCTACTCACCGGTGCATTTATCTACCCTGCTGCTGCCATCCTTCAACTTCAACAGAACCCAGCTTCATCAGCCTCCCCACATGGACTGAAGACCAGCAGCTCTCCAGGAATCCTCCAGTCCTCCAGTGGCCAACTGGGAACACTGAGACATCCAGCTTCATGGACCAAGAAGCTCCTGGGTTCTCTAATTCTCCAGCCTACAGACAGCTATTGTTGGGCTGTGCAGCCTGTATCCTGTAAGCTGGTATTCTTTATAATGCAGATTTATTGTATTAATTTTATTCCTCTAGAGAACCCTAATAAACCCATATTCAATAAGAATGGAGAGAATTTCCTGACTATGGCTTTGATCTGTGAGTTTTGTGTGTGCATATGGGTGTGGATATGTATGATGTATGCATGAACTCAGACGTCATGTGTTCATGCACATATGGACATGAGATGTCAATCTCAGAGTATCATTGTTCACTTTCCAACTGGTTTGAGACAACATCTCTCATATTTGCTGCTGAAAATGCCAGGCTGGTATGGGGATTTGGGGTGTCCTTGAGAGCAATGAAGCCTTTCTTAGCTCTTGGCTCTTGGCTCTTGGTGGACAAAAACCCTAAGAGCTGGGCCGGACACTCCAGGTCACACAAAGTTTTCATTGAATCAGTAGCCTCTGGGTTCTTGTCTTACTAATTCAAAAAATGACATTTACGTGCCATAGGGGGTTAAGTTTAAGAGGATATTATTATAGATTATAGATGTAAGAGAAGGAAGAAATGCAGATGTTTTAGTCAGGTATGCATTGCTGGTAGAAATCACCCAACCAGGAACAGCTTCTGGGAAAAAGAGGCTTGTTTTGGTTTACAGGCTCGAGGAGAAGCTCCATAATGGCATGGAAAACAACAACATGAGCAGAGGGTGGACATCACTCCCTGGCCCACATAAGGTGGACAACAGGAACAGGAGAGTGTGTTAAACACTGGCAAGGGGAAACTGGCTATTATACCCATAAGCCTGCCCCCAACAATACACTGCCTCCAGGAGGCATTAATTCCCAAATCTCCATCAGCTGGGAACCTAGCATTCAGAACACCTAAATTTATGGGGGAACACCTGAATCAAACCACAGCAGAGCTCTTGCCCAAGAGGAGGAAAGATAGGATTTTAGAAAATGGAAAAGCCCACCTAGAGACCCAGGCTGGGGTCTTTTTTTAATCTCTTTTAGGAAAGGGGAACTCCTTTAGGAAATAAGAGATCTAGAGAGGAACTCAGGTTTAAGGAAAAAGAGATCTAGGAATGGAACTCCTTTAGGAAGAAAAAGATGAAGGGACAAACAGATTTTATCTTACAAGCTCAAGCATATTTCGGACCTTGAGCTTCTTTTAGTTTATTTGTAAGGGCCCTGGTCACTTCCTCAAGACTAGCTGGCCCATGACCTTCTCATGTCCTCACCTCCTATTGCTGCACATGCATTGGGATTATAGACACTCATGTTGCTACTGCATTAAGAAGCATGTGGATTCTGAGGATCTGCATACTGGTCATTAGGTTTGTGCAGCAAACACTTTTACCCACTCAGCCACCTCAGCCTGATTGCACAATTTTTATGAAAACTAATATATATGATAACTCATCAGACACCCACATACTCATCTTCACAAATTGGCCATTAGGTAGTAAACCTTCACAATAATTTTGTTTTGATATAACCAGTGTGCTAAGCTGCCATCTTTTCTTTCTACACAACTGCATGTGATAAATTATTTCTCTTCCCTTTAATCCATTTTTTATTGTCCCTCAAAAATATCTTGTGCTTTCTCATCCCTGGTTCTGTGGAAAATAAATTCCTGCCAAATCTCAGTTCTGCTGTCAGGGGGCCAACATCACAAGGAAGGCCATTTTCTCAAGTTAATAAATTAGAAAATTAGCAAGTGGTGATTTGGAATTACAGAAGTGCCTGAGCTTATCCATTCCTTCATGAGATCAGCTCATCCACTTTACCTGGCACAAACTTTTAGCCTTCAGACCGAACAAGACAAGCTGGCAGGTCGGTGCAGGTCAGGGAATCTGTGGGATAAGGCCTATGCAGAGACCAGGCTCACAAAACCATGGATAACACAGAGATACATATTTTGAAAAGACATAAAGGAACATGTTTTAAGCTGTAAATAAGAAAGAGTGCACATGTCATGAAACATACAATTAGATTCCCATGTGAAACACTGTTTTGATTGTCCCTTAGCAAACACTTAGATAGATGCATTTAATGAAACAAAACACAGTTCAAAGTCGAGGTGACATTTTGAGCATTCTTGCAAATGTATACTTGCAGTGTGGATCCAGGCCCAGTCCATTCAAGATATCTGAATAGGAAGATACCCAACATGCTGCAATGAGTTATGGTGTTGCTAAGTGTATGTGGAACTGCAGTAGGGCTCAGGTGATTGTTAGGAGTATCATGAGCAAGATCTTGCTTGACTTATCTTATACTCAATTTTCTTTTTGGTAAATAAGAATCAGATTTTAAAGTGCCTGTGTTCTATTTGTTTGATTGGCATTATTACTTTTAAGAAGGGAACATAGTGTAAAAATAGACTAGTGTGTATGCATATACTTATTACATGTAGCATTTCTCAGTGACATATGAGGTTTATATTATTTGCTTTTTTTTTTTTTTTTTTTGGTTTTTCGAGGTAGGGTCTCACTCTAGCCCAGGCTGACCTGGAATTCACTATGGAGTCTCAGGGTGGCCTCGAACTCAGGGCGATCCTCCTACCTCTGCCTGCCGAGTGCTGGGATTAAAGGCATGCGCCACCACGCCCAGCTTATTATTTGCTTATTTATCTATAGGAACCATCAACATCCTTCATTTTACAACCCAAAAATATTTTCCATATGACTTTTTCAGAGCAAACAGCTTCTAGTTTATTTAAAAACCCACAGTGGGCTGAAGAGATGACTTAGTGGTTAAACTGCTTGCCTACAAAGCCAAAGGACCTCAGTTCAATTCTCCAGAACCCACATAAGCCAGATGCACAAGGTGGTGCATGCATCTGGAGTTCGTTTCCAGTGGCTGGAGGCCCTGGTGTGCCCATTCCTTCTCTCTCTCTGCTTCATTCTCTCTCTCAAATAAATAAATTATTTTAAAATACCTATTAATTTGGTAAATCACAATAAACTATTTTGCATCATAAAATTGTTGCGGTAATTAGTGTGAAATGGTAGGGTTTTAATTTAGCAATTTCTTAAAATGTTCCAATGCATCTGATCAATAAATTGAAACACATTTTGAAAAACATTAGGATTATCTCTTGGGTTCTTCTTCCTCCCTTACCCTCTCTCACCATATAGATAGATATAGAGAATATGTATATATGTGTTATTCATATATATATGTGAAATGATCCACTAAGAAGGGAAATTATGTCATAACTGTATGAAGTCTTACCTACTGCAGAAGAATTTGCTCTGGGCAAAGCTTGTCTCTCCCTCTCCCACACCCACTCCCATTGCTATCCCTGTGGTGCCTGCTGTGGTAAAAGTAAGCCTTCTCCCATGGGTCTTCCTGTCTTACACTTTTCCAGTCCTCCTCCACCAACTCTGGTCTCCTTGATTTGGCTGGACAGACACTTACCTTCTACAAACATGCCAGGCTGTTTATTCAGATGTGGTTCCCATGACTGCACTCTCCTCAAGTGTCTTTCTCCTTTTTCATCCTACGCACCTACTTGTGCTTCAAAGTCAGTTTAAATGCCATGGATGTGATGAAGCTTCTCTCAGAACTGTGCTGCCCTTCCCTAGGATCTTTGCTTCCTTGGGTCTTATGGTGCCCAGGCTCCCCCAGGACCTGGGTCATTTGGTACAGAGGTGTGTTTGTTTCCTTGTCAGTAGGTAATAAGCCCCATTTGAGGAAAGACCAACTCATCTGTGTCACCCACACCAAACATTTTCTTGTGCTGGCAATTGAGGAATAGCCGCTGGATGAACACATGAAGGAATTGGAGAGGAGATACATGGGAGGAAGTAAAAACCATGTGCGTCTTCTACAAGCCAAACAGAACACCACCTAAAATTCAATCATTACATGTTATTTTTATGAAGAACAGCTGTGTGCCAAGATCTAACACTCCACCTTCAGATACATTGAGAATAGGGCTAACTAAATTGTATAGCAAGCTATGGAAAAGGTAGGAAAATCAAAGTGCAAGGACAGAAAAAGATCCAATTACTATCTATTTGCTCCATGAAACTAAGTGATACATAGTGCTTCCTTGATTTTTTTCTAGATTTAAAGTTTCTGTTATTTGGGGTTTTACATTTAGTCAATGGATAGTGCCTCTGTGTTTCAGAACAACTGACAGGATTAATTAAGAAGGAGGAAGAGATAAGGAAGAGGAGAGGAAGAGAGAAGATAGAGCAGGAGAAAAGGAGAAGATGGAAAGAAAAATGAGGAAGAGGAGGAATTGGTTCCATTTTCCAAAGATGAGCATTTGCAGTATACTGATAACATTTGAACTGAGTTAAAATTCCACATGTATTTGTATCTTTCATGGAACACATTGATGGAGCATTTTTCCTAAATGCTCTATCATCATCTTTTCTTTCTTGGGCCTTATTGTACTCCACTCAGGCCCTGAGATGTGTGATCTTTGGATTTCTGATGGCATAGATTCTCCATTAGGTCACTTTTCATGCCGTCTGTCATTTGCATTCCCTTGGGAATAATGTAGTGGTGGAAGCTACTTGTTTTTAAAATTTACTTTAAAATTTCTTAGACACACACAAAATAGAGGTGGGACTTTAACAGCACATTACTTACTCCTATACCTCAGGGGAAGAGGATGGCGGTGTGTTTATGAATGCAATATAGTGTGGATTAAGGTCTGAGGAGCTTTTCACTGTGAATAGTCTCGTTACAGATGTTGTAGCACCTGCCTAGGATGAACCGTATTAGGGAAAGGGCTCCCCAGCACCCCATTTGGGGGCTTCTCTTTGTGTTATTATGCTAAAACTCCTCCCTCCAGTGCTGCTGCTTCCCGGCTAAGCTTGCCCTTTGTTGAAACTTGGCAAACAAAAATCTCAGCTTGGGAACAGTCACTTCACTCTGCCTCCCATCTCCTCCACCCTCTGTTTATTAATTTCTTCTGAGCACTGCCCAACTGCATTTAATTGGGCACACATTTTGCAAAACAAAAAAATATAGCAATTAAAACTTGATCCCCCTCCTTTATTTTAGGCATCTTCTAATTAAAGAAATGTTTTGATTACTTTCCCCACTAGCCCCTTACAAGAAACTGAAGAAATGGTGACAGTCACAAAACTAGGGAATGAATTTTTTGCAAGCTCAGAGTTGATAGAAGGTCTAATCCTGTCTTTGGTGCAATATTCAGGGATTTTTATTTTTGCTAAAGAAAGATCCAGACTGAGGTTGTTAAGAAGTTTCTGAAAATGCCCAGGCCCTGCTTTCAATGCCAGTTCTGTCCAGAATGAGCATACCCCACACAGAGACCTAGGACATAGCCCCCAGGGAAGCCCCAGAGTGCTGAGTGGTGGTGGGTTCCTGCCCGAGGGCCTCCCACAGCGCATCACCTCTGGCTGAAGTTCCACCGTGTTGAAGGTGTGGCTCCCTGGCACACCTCAATGCATCTTTGCGTTCAAGCTGTCCTGTCTCTCCTTTATCCAACACCGCACACCCCCCCCTTTCTCCCAACTGAAACCACCACCACAGGCACTAGGAGGCACTCATGGCTTCAGCCAGGGGAACTGTTAGCGCTGTATACACACAATCTTCACCAGCTTGGTGCCTGGAAAGAATCCATCTTCCCTCTGCCTTATCCCTGCCTCTCATTTCAATCAGCCAGCTGACACTCCACATCTCCCTTCTAGAGCCTTTGTAAGCAGTTAAAAACATATTAAAACGACCATAATCAACTCAAGGTAAACCGGAGGAGTTATTATCACTTCAAATGTCAGAGTCAAACAGCCCACCTTCCAGTCAGGAACGCTGTCTTTCAATCCTCTATCTCTCTCTCAACCTCATGCTAGTTAATGATGTATTTCCATCTCCCCAGCCTTCTAGCTCATCTGAACTGATTTTGAAAGCCAGTTTCTTACTAATTTGATTCTGCTCCCTCTTCAGCCCATACATTTCTCATCAATATCCTAGAATCTTTTACTCTCTTTATTTCTTCTGTCCAAATTTCAAAAAGGCCAAACTCAAGGTTCTAACCTCTTGCCTTGCCATCTTCAACATGGAAAACTATAGGACAAAGCACCATGACTCTGTAATTTCATTTAGTCCTGCCTGAGCTAGCTAATTCTTTTGTTTCATTGCCATTAATTCCTTCTCCCCATTCTTTTGAAGGCTCTCTCAACACTGCCCACCCTTTTCCACAATGCTTTTTGTATCAGTTACTCACTTATAATACTGGGACAAAACATGCAACCAGAAGGAGCTTAGGAAAGTAAAGGAATTTAATGTGCTATGGGTCCAGAGGGTAGAATCCATCTTTGCAGGGAAAGCATAGCAGGCCAGAGCAGGAATTTGGCATCACATCAGTTGGGAGGAAGGAGAGAGAGAACAGCAAGTGGGGCCAGGCTGAAAAATGTCAAGGCTAGTCTGCAGTGACATACTTCCTCCAGTAAGGCTGTACCTTCTAAAAGCTCCACAGAGTTCCTGAACAATGCTATCAATGGAAGATTAAGTACTCAGACATACGAATCTATGGGGAACATTTTACATTCAAATTATGAACACCTTCCCTGAGTTTATTTCCAGGGGCAACCTCTGAGGTCAACAGTATCTATGTCCTGTCCCCAGAACACAATCATCTGCCTTGTTCTTTTCCTCCCCACTTCCTCCCTCCCTTCTTTCCCCAGTGGAGGAGGTGTGTTGATCCCAACTCCCTCATACTCCTAGAACCTCACTCCAATGTGTGGGTTTCTCTTTACTTTTTAAGTAAAGGTTTCTGCCTACTGAACACTGGGATAACAGGTGTATGCCACCCTTCCTGTCATGTTAACACATGGTTGGTTCTGAGGACGAAATTCAAGTCTTCATGCTTGCAAGGTAAGCACTTCACCCAGTGAGCTAGCTCTCCATTATCTGCATGTCAATCATTCTGTCAATTTTCTGTATTATCAATATTCCCTGTTTCCTTCCTTTGCCTCCTTTCTGCTTCCCTGCCCAGTCATAGCTCTCAGAAACTCTCTGATTGCTGGTTCCACTATGACAACTGTCACTCACTATGTGAAGGGTTCTCCTGTAACTCATGTAGCTGAAGCTGGGGCGGTGTGTGTGTGGGGGATCTTCTTACCAAAGTCACGATGAATATTTGATTGCTTCTTCCAGGAGTGACCCTCTGTTCCTTATCGTGGGTAATCATTCCAAGTCACTGCAGCATATCTTAGGGGCTCTTAGCGTCTTCTGTCCCTCCCTGAGAAGCTGTGCAGTTACCATCCTTCTCCATTGGTTTCTAGTTGAATTTCGCCAAAGGAAGCCCTGAAGCTGACAGAAAAGAAGGGAAAAGTCAGTGCTGAGACTTTCTTTGCTTCCTGGTAGACATGCCAAGGGCATTCATAACTCTTATTACAGCTATGTATTAGTCAACTTCTCATTGCAGAGACAAACATACCTAAAATATTAGTTTAAAGGGTGGAGGGGATTGTTTCAGCTTACAGGTTAAGGACCATCACAGCAGGGAAGGCATAGTGTCACATGCACACATGTGTGAATGCATGTGAAAGCCAGAGGACAGCCTCGGGTATCATCCCTCAGGTGCCATCCACCATGTTGAGACAGGGTCTCACACTGGCCTGGAACTTACCAATTAGCTGGCCACATAGCTTCAAGGATCCTCCTGTTTCCTCCTCAACAGCATTGAGTTTATAAGTCCATGTCACCACACTTGAATTCTCAGTATCAAACTCAGGTTCCCATATTTGCAAGACAAATATTTTACTAACAGAACCATCTCTCCAGCCCCTGGATGCACTGTTTTAAAGTCTCATTGTGATGGCCTGAAACTGATGACAATGCTAACATGCATTATGCCCTTTCCATGTGGACTGACCTTGGTATGTTATCAAGGTCATGTATCACCTTCACTATGCTCTGTGCTCTGTGCTCAGCACTCACCTCCCTGAACTTCAGTTCTCTCCTTTACCACATGATAGTATTGCTAGCACTTCTCTGATAAAAGCTTTCGTATGTGTACATATATGTGTATACATATGAAGTATGTAAACTTGTTTATGTGTTCTTGCATATATGTGGGCGCATACATGTGTATGCAGGTGAGTGTACACATGTGTGTGTTTTGTGGAGGCCAGATATTGATGTCAGGTGTCTTCTTCAGCTGGTCTCCACCTTGTTTACTGAGATAGGGTCTCTCACTTGAACCCAGAGCTCACTGATTTGGCTAGTCTTGCTAGCCAGCTTGACCTGTGGAATCTGCCTGTCTCTGTCTCCTAAGTGATGGGCTTACAAACCAGCTGATAGGCCTGCCAGAATTTACATGGATGCTCAGGTTGCAAACTCAGTCTTATCCATGAAGCCATCTCTCTAATCTCAGATAAAGGCTTTAAAAAAATGAATAGAGTGACCCAATACACTAAAGCCATTGTGAGGTAGGAAAATAGTCTTGTCTTAAAGTAATAAGGAAAAGTGATAGCACCCAAGACAGTCAAATCACTTCCAGTGGGTCACAGAACAGGACAAAGCCTGTATCCAAATCCTTCCCAGCAGATTCCAGGCTCTGGTCTGCAGAGGAGTGGACATGGGTAGATCCTAGTCCCCACAGGTAGGGAACACATCGGTGACATGAGAACCTGTGAAGTCAGCCCAGGATTTCCTCAAATGTGAAGAGAACCATCTCTGCTGTCCTCATAGATGTGTGCTGAGAAGGATCCAGGCCCAGCAACTGTACTCACAGGGCGGGGGGATCACAACAGATAGCAAGACTATGCCATCATCTTCCCAATCCAGTGAGATGAGAAAGGAACTGAGAGGCTGACATTCTACAAGCATGTCTTTCCCCTTGGTCACAGGGTTCACAATGACTTCAAGCAAGGTGTTGGCCCAGTGGAGTGAAGGGAATTCATATGGCAAGATTGGGTATGAGCAGCATAAGTCATGAACAGAATTGGAGTCTAAGAAATTGGCTTGAATCATCTGTGGTGCTTTTTAGCAATATACATGATTAAGTTTCCCCTGTAAAGTGTGATTTCCTTTTATCTCACAAGTGTCTCCTTAAACAATGTTTTTAATTAGGACTCTTGCTTTCGTTTATTTCTTTATTAGGGAAGCTTCACGCTTAGCCTGACATTTGAATGTTCTCAGAAATAAACAGTTTCCATAAAAGCAAAATTTCTTCATAAGATCATTACTATTATGTTGTGCGGGAAATGGAATGGCACCTCTGGGAATTTAATGCTGTCAAGAGTCTATTTCAGTAATATGTGACACTCTCCAGCGAGAGCCTCACAGTCTCCATTTGCTGGGGTTTCTCAGGAGGCGACAGACAGAGCAAAGCCTTGCCACTAATTAAAACCAAAGGCAATTTCTTATATGAATAAGTAAATTGTTCCCTAAAATGGAACCCGTTTTAGCTCTGCAGTCCCCCAGCACTTGCTGGATGGACCCTATGGTAAAACATTGCCATCACTGCAGAGCAAGAGATTCTGCAAAATGGAAGGCACTTCCCTTCTGCAACGTAGTTGTTCCAGATTTCCTTTGCTTGTTTTCATATGAGGAATGCTAAGAATGAGGGGAGAATCTGCCCAAGAGAGACACCCTTTCCACTGTATAGAACTATTCCACAACTCTAAGCTAAACCCTGCTCTGTCGTCTAGCAGACAGACCCCCTGACCACCACCCTCCATGACTCCCGTGTCATATAACATCTTAGTGTGAATGTAAGCATTTTCATATGAAAAGGATTGATTTCTGTCCCTGACATGGGATTCTAATGATTGGAAACAATATATTGATTTTTTTTAATTAAAGCCATCTTCCCACTCATAATGGAAGGTCTTGCCCTTTGTGAAATTTATATCCATAGTCCATGGGTGATGTCTGCAATTACAGCTCCCAGTGGCAAACACTACATTTATGGAGGAGAAAGGACTAATAGGAGAGAAATGATTCTCTCACTCCTCTTGGTGACGGGCTTTTAGTGTTGGTCAAAGGTGGCTGATGGAAAACTGGATGGATGTGGAACTCTCCCTCACCGGGACCTAGATGGAGAAATTCCCCAGGGTTTCAATTGTGCCTCTGATTCATGTCCTCAGAATTCCCTGTACCCTTGACCTACACCACTAAACATCTAGAAGATAAAGGCCTTGCTGATTAGACACTCAGGTGGTGGAACTCTGTTGTTGTAGCCTGGGCTGGTAAATGCTTCATTATATGTTCCTGAGAATCAGATTTCTCATCAGCAAAGAGAAGTCATATGTGATCATGTGTTGGATGCTGAAAGATCAACAGAAATAATGTTTGGAAAAATGTGGGAGAGATAGGAAATACCCCCCAAACTTTAGGACGGTTATGTATTTACCCTCAGCCTTGAGAATCTAACTTGAGAAGGTAAGCAAGCACAGTCAACAGGACCTTTCCTTCACGGCATGGTCATCCAGGGTTCAAATCACTCCTTGGGGTTGGGAACATGGCTTAGTGGGTAAAGCACTTGCTGGGCAAGCATGAGGACCTGCGTTCAGATCCCCACAACCCATGTAAAATGCTAGGCACATTGATGTGTGTCTATACATATCCCCAGAACTGTCAAGGCAGACACAGGGAATCCCTTAGCTCACTGGCTATCTAGTATAACTGTATGTGTGAGCTCCAGGCGCAGCAAGAGATCTTCTCCCAGACAATAATGTGGAGAGTGACTAAGGCAGATGCCCAACATCAAACTCCAGCCTCCGCAAACATGCACATATGTGCACCCGCACCACCACAGCCACCTTTGTGGGAGACCCTGAGTTTAGGGGCCAGGATTTCTTTTTAAGGTGTCCACTAGAAGAAGGGGCCAGTTGCTAGGAGTGTAATTTGGGTGGTACTCTAGTTTGATTGACAAACTTCAGTCACATAAGCTTTGCTTATGGTGCATGTCCACCCCCATGATGCAGCTGATTTTAATTATATTTATTTCCAGTTGTAAGCATAGGCGTAAGATGGTAAACAAAGCAACAGAACTATTGCTCTCTAAAATATAGTGAATTCTGATTTGGTTTTCAAAGAAGAGTTGAATCATGGCATGCCTTGAATGGCAAGCAAATCCTCTTGAGATCTTGATGTTCTGTACAACCACTGTCAGGTCTCACATAAGACAGTGGGAATAGACTTACAGGAAGCAGTAAGTAACATTCTCATGAATATTTTTCTTCACTTTCCACAAGCCATCTTGTTTATGCAGTCCTCGTGTGCCTGACACGTACCTGTCTGTCTATGTACCCAAGTTTTGATGTAATAATTATGGGCAAATGTGGAAATGCTAGACATTCATTCTAGAATACAATGGAAATTGAATATAATGATACATTTGAATTCTGACCTTATGTATTTTTAAAGAAAACTTGGGGGCTGGAGAGATGGATTATCAGTTAAGGCACTTGTCTACAAAGCTAAAGGACTCAGGTTCAGTTTCCCAGGACCTACATAAGCCAGATGCACAAGGAGGCACATGTGTCTGGTATTCGTTTGCAGTGGCTTGAAGCCTTGGTGCACCCATTCTGTCCCCCTCTCTCCCCCTCTGCCTGCCCCCTCTCTCTCATTCTCAAATAACTATATATGTGTGTGTGTTCTTGTGGAAAGCTGTGTATGGCTCACTGAGGGTTAATGAAGTGTGATTTCAGCACCATAGGGGTCCAGTGAAGAGGAGAAACCACCCATCAGGTGAAAGGAGGCCACTTTTTTTTACCTTCTGAACACAGGAACCTTCTGATCTGATCACAGAAAGTAGGGATTTCTGAAGCCCATCTCTTACTGTCTATTCCTGCTAACAGCAGACAGGGACTAAGTGATCTTTTGATGTTTAATTCAAGCCTCTAGCAGCAAGTATATGTCCGCTTATCTGAAAATGGTACATGGCAGTGGTTTAAAAGTGCCATTCAGGTGGACCACTTCACTCACAAGGGTGACACACAGGCCAGGCGATAGGAAAGGGACTGGGAGTGAGGTGCTTTGAAAGAAGAACTTCTTTGATTAGGTTTTCCAATTACAGAGGTCATGTCTTGGTGATTTCATGATTCTCTTCCTTACAAACACAGGAACTTATGAATTACCGTGCTGCTCAGAGTCGGGTTCTGATAGACTCTGATTGTGGGGAAAATGTATTTCTCTATGAACAGACAAAGAGAAGTGAACAAAAAGATAGCAGTTGAAGAAAGGAGACAGCTGTTTGTATAGTGTGTGTTCTAAGGCTTTCAGAACACACTTGACGATGTCATGGGATTTCTGCCTGATTTTTTCCCCTTGGGCAGAGTTTAGCATTGAGAAAAGAATTGAATAAATACTATGCTGACACCATGAATACCTGATATTATCTAATCTTCCATTAGATTTGTGAATCTTAGTTTCCTCATCTGAAACTCCAAATGCACAGACTTTTCTTTTTTAACAACAGGAAAGTTAAATGCATATATGTGTGTGTGTGTGTGTGTGTGTGTATCACATATATTGTTTTTTTGAGGTAGGGTCTCACTCTAGCCCAGGCTGACCTGGAGTTCACTATGTAGTCTCAGGGTGGCCTTGAACTCATGGTGATCCTCCTACTTCTGCCTCCCTAGTGCTGGTGAAAGTTATATTTTTAAAGCATTTGTTGAGTGAACAAATACTTATTTTCTCTTATCATTGTTTTAGTAAAACAAAAACCTTGATTAAAAGTAGCAACTTTTGGGCTGGAGAGATGACTTAGCCATTAAGGTGCTTGCCTGTGAAGCCTAAGGACCCATGTTCAACTCTCCAGGTCCCACATAAGCCAGATGCACAAGGTGACACAAGTGCACAAGTTCACAGATGTGCATAAGGTGCATGTATGTCTGGAGTTCAACTTCAGTGGCTGGAGGGCATGGCATGCCAATTCTCTCTCATAAAGAATAGCATAAGCCCCTCTCACTATCCTTCTTTGTCCCCCCCTTCTCCCAACCCTCCCACTGAACTCCCACTTTTTCCTATTTCCTCTCTTATATTGATGTCTTATTTTCCACCTCCATCATCAATGACCCCTGTTAGTGGGTATAATATATGCAGGTTTGTGCAGATAACAGGAAATGATGTGAGGTCATGAAAACAATGACTATTTTATGTCTGGAAGGCAGTGTTCCAAAGCACTCCTCCCACCCTCTGAATCTTATTTTCTTTCTACCATATCTTCCACTCTAGTCCCTGAGCCATTGGAGGGTATGATACAGATGTCTCAACTTGACTGCCATTTCTCAGAAATTTGATGCATTTTGAGTCTCCATAGTAGTCAGTCACTGTCATCTGAAAACAAAGACCTCTAACCAAAACAACAGCACAAGCATATATACATAAACATAAATATTTAGAGAGCAACTAGGTGTGTATAATATCCAAACAACCATAGTAACTTCACCCCTAGCATTTGTGACCCTCCCAGCCATAGGCTTTAGACGGATTTTCAGTATTAGTTTTTAGTATCAGGTGCGAATTTCACCCTGTGAAGCAGTCCTTAAATCGAAGGTGAGCAGTTGTTTACCTCCACAACAGAAATGCTGCTAGTGCACTAGTGAGGACATATTGTCTGGGTTAGTCAGAGTTTTCTATCCAGAAAGGCAACCCTCCACCCCTGGATCACCTGTTACCTATCACTGGTGCTTGTAGCTGAGCAGCCACAGGGTGTCCAATAGAAAGGAAAGAACAGCAAATATTTGGTGTATTTGCTCCATTTCAACCAGGGTTTCTCTTGATAAAAGATTCTAAGACAATTCTCTCATATGTGGATTCTAGCTACAAATGTTTGGACTTGCATATGAGTTGGAATCAAACGTGGTAGCATAGGCCAGTAAGCTGGAAAGGGACTAAATGAGAAGGAGGGAGGTAGGAAGGGAGGGAGGGAGGGAGGAGAGGTGACGACTTAAGTGGATGTCATTGTATATATGTAAGCAATGAACAGATCACCAGGGGTGGAAAGGCCAAAGTGAGGTCAGAGGAAGAGACTATGTAAAGGAAGGATTGGGAGAGGGTTATTCAAAATCTAAGAGAATATGAATAAGCCATGTGGAAACCTACCTTTTTTGATAATGGTGTACCCAGAAGCCATAGATTTCAGTACAGGGATGGGATACTTTTCAGTGAGTTGTTGGCCAGGAAGGTCCCTGATGTCCCCAAAACATTACAGGCCATTGCCAAGGCTCTTGGTTTCCCACTAGAAATAGATGAATTAAGACTCTATTGCTGAAACTCCACATACTTTGGCTGCAAGATCACTGAGAAATCTTGCTGGAGCTGAGCTGAATGCCTCTTCCATGTAGATAAGCTGACAGACAGCTAGAAAAAGCTATGCTGAATGTGGCTCCATGGGAGAGAGAGAAGTCATCAGTGGAGATAAACAGCAGTGCAAGCTTAAGTTGGGCCAGCCAGGCCAAATGAGCCAATGGGTGCAATAGTGGCAATTCTGTTATGAGGGAAACCAAATGCTCTCTAACTGGACTGGAGGTCTGCTCCATGGATGGGAATACATGCCTGATACGGAAAACCCATGATGGGGAAGTCATGAGCCCTAGGGGTGTAATGCCTGCTGCTGTCTAGCTAAATGCATGTATTATGCTCACCAAACTGCCTGGTAAGCATTTTTCTTAATGTTCATACCCATATATTAATGCTACTCTCATCTTTGGTTAGAGAAGCTTCTTTTTTCAGATGGTGATGTCCTCTGGAATGACTCAAAAGGCACCATAGTGCTATGAAGAAGTCATAGAGGAGTGCTCAGCACTGACATATCTCTATCACACCTCCAAGGTTCAGGGTGTACTTGCAGAAGAGGTGGTGGGAGTAATGTAAGAGCCAAAGGAAGAGTAGGAGTCTTCACAATGCCCTCTTCCAGACACAGAATGGCCTGGATATCCATGACTTCACAGTGCCTCACACTACCTACACAAGACCATCATAACAGGAAGAAAAGATGATGACATCAAAATGAAAGAGAGACGGGGGGAGGGGATATGATGGAGAGTAGAGTTGCAAAGGGGAATTGTCTACAATTATGGAACTTGTCAATAATAAAAAAATTTAAACAGATTCTAAGACTTTTAGAAGGGGATGAACTTGAAAGCTCTGTTCCTCTTTTTCCACTGACTGAGTAAATCAGAATATGTGCAAATGAGATTTGGAGGACTATGCCTCTAATATCCAGAATAATACCCTCAAAGCTTTATGTGTACACCATTCTTGCCCAGTGAAATTAGAGTCCAAAGTGACACAATGCAATACTGGAAATATGCAAGAAAATGGTCTTTAGCTTATTTAAAATGCTTCCATTCAAGCCAAGATGAATGAATGATAGGTCATGTGACTTAGCAATGTTCTTTCTTGGCCTGAGCCAGTGCTACAATTAACTTCTGCCTCACCTCTAGTCTTTCTGTAACACTACCAAAGATGGCTGTCTGGTCCTTGTAAATCCTTAAAGCATGTAAGATGATGCAGGGACGCACTGTTATATACAGGCAGCCCAGCTTTGATGGCTAATCAGCAAATTTTGCCATCTTTCCTCACATCAGGGATGCCCAGGTGTCTTTTAGACTAGATCCTTCATCCTGATGTTTCTGGCCTTGGGGGTGTGACTCAGCTGGCAGAATGCTTACGTAGCATACACAAAGCCCCAAGTTTTATCCCCAGAGTACATAAAACTGGGTGGGGTAGGGTGCATCTGTAATCCCAGCACTCAGAAAGATTAGGAGTTCAGCTACATGGAGAGTTCCAAGTCAGCCGGGGAGACCTGGATCCTCTCTCAAAAAAAAAAAACAAAACAAAAAACACAAGCCAACTGAAGTTCCCCTTGGTGTTCAATGAAATGAGAAAAATAAGGGTGAGATGAATGGCTTTTTAATAAGCCAAGTTTTTTTATAACCAAATTTATTCTGATATTTATCCTAAAATGATGTTTTCCTTCTATGGGACTTGAAATGCACTTTTATCAAACATAGATCTCAGCAATTTCATTATTGCTGTGTTTGGGTTCAACATATAGAGGACATGATATGTGCAGTTTCTTGGACCCAAGGTTTTTACTTAATGCTATGAGAGAATAACAGGGTCTGAGGAGACAGGGAAATGGAATGAGCAGGGGAAGGGAGCAGGTTTTAAGGGTTTGGGGGGAAAGGAGGAGGAATATTTGCAGTATTTTTTTCAACATAATAGTGTTAGTAACTGGCAATTGCTTGTTTGTAATTTAATATTTTGACCAAACAAAAAATGTCAACAATCCTAGGTTTTACTTTCCTTTCATTCCCTCTAAGTTGTATGATTTCACAGAACTCAAAAGTCCATGATGAAAGTCTTGCTTTAAAGCACAAGATATTTGCTTTAAAATACTTTATTTAGAGCCGGGCGTGGTGGCACACGCCTTTAATCCCAGCATTCGGGATGCAGAGGTAGAAGGATCACTGTGAGTTCAAGGCCACCCTGGGACTACTGAGTGAATTCCAGGTCAGCCTGGGCCAGAATGAGACCCTACCTTGAAAACCAAAAAAAAAAAAAAAACAAAAAAACTTTATTTATTTATTTTCAAGAAAAGAAATACAGAGAGAGAGAGAGAGAGAGAGAGAGAGACAGAGAGAGAGAGAGAGAGACAGAGACAGAGACAGAGAGAGAAAGTATGAGTGCACCAGGGCTTCTAGCACTGCAAACAAACTCCAAATGCATGAATCACTTTGTGCATCTGACTTTATGAGGGTTCTGGGGAATAGAACCTGGATCCTTAGGCTTTGCAGGAAAGCACTTTAACTGCTGAGCCATCTCTCCAACCCCAGCATTTGCTTTTTTAATTGTACAGTTAAAGCCAGGTATACCCAGTACTGTGGTCCTCCATTGTCCATAGATTTAGTTACTTTTGGCCAACAGTAGTCCGAGAATTGCAAGTGGAAAATTCCAGATATAAACAAAATTTTAGAATGCATGCTGTTCTGAGTAGCATGGTGAGATCTTGTTCTCTCTTGCCCTAGAAGTGCCTTTTTGTAAAATGTCCACGGGGTATACACTCCTCACCTGTCAGTCACTTAGAAGGCAGGTATATTAGTTATCAGATGGACTATTATGAAATGCTGATACCTTCCCTAATTCACTTCACCATTATTTTACCTAATAATGAGCCCAAAGCCTGAGGGCCACGATGCTAGCAAGGTGGGTATCCCACAAAGGACGCTATAATGCACTTTGTTTCAGTGAAATGGTGAAATTGTCTGCCTAGGTAAGAAAAAATAAATAAACCCTTCATATAACTGTTAGATGTAAAGAGACCTCCCTTTGCTCTTCTCCCCTCCAACAGCTATGCTCAGACCAGGTCTGAGATTGTGGAATTACCTAGTATTATGGTAATTGAGTAAGTCCTACTGTACCAGAGCTGAGGGTAGGAATACCTTATCTCCCCACCAGCCACACCTCAGTCACTTCCCTTGTAAGAGCCTTCCCTCACACTGTGATAGTCCTCCCCAAACCCTTAAAATTTGCTCCCTCCCCCTACACAGGGTTCCAAAACCTTGTTCCCATTTGCTTTAGACCCTATCATTCTCTCCTGACTTAAAATAAGAATCTTGGGCCCAAGAAACAGTCCATCTCTCTTCCTCTAGAACTTGATTCCAAACCTGACAATAATAAAATTGCTAAAATAATATTAATCCCTTATTGTGCTTAATTTATAAATTACCTTTATGGGCTGGAGAGATACCTCAGTCAGTGCAATCACAAGCATGAGGACCTGAGTTTGACCCTTAGAACCCACATGAAGAAGTTGGCGGTGGTGGCAAGCACATGCAATCCCAGTGCTGTAGCCATGGGGACAGGAGGATCCCTGGTGCTCACTAGCCTTCCAGTCTAGTCCAGTTGATAAACAATAGGTCATCAAGAATCTGTGTTTCAGGGCTGGAGAGATAGCTTAGCGGTTAAGTGCCTGCCTGTGAAGCCTAAGGACCCCGGTTCAAGGCTCGATTCCCCAGGACCCACGATAGCCAGATGCACAAGGTGGCACATGCATCTGGAATTCATTTGCAGTGGCTGGAGGTCCTGGCGTGCCCATTCTCTATCTATATGCCTCTCTCTCTCTCTTGCTCTCTGTGTGTGTGTGTGTTGCTCTCAAAAACAACTTAAAAGAATCTGTGTTTCTTGTTTTTGTTTTTGTTTTTTTGTTTTGTGGTTTTTTTTCTTTATTAGTTAGTTTTGTATTCAGCAAATTCAGTCAGTTTGGTACCATTATTAGGCTCATCCGTGACCTACCCCCTCCCCTTGGCCCCTCCTTGTTGAGGTATACGGATCATGCATTGTGGAGTTAGCCCACAGTTATGGCTAAGTTAAATGTCTCTGCATATCATGACCCAACATGTGGCTCTGACATTAGAATCTGTGTTTCTAATAAAAAGGTAGATATAATCTAAAGATAGACACCTGAGGTTTTCCTCTGGCCTCCACCTGCACAAGCACACACATACACACAAACACACACATACAAATAATTAATTATTAGCTTTATTAGTATGTAGAGGGTTTGGTACTATGTGAAGGTTCAGGCTTGGAGTCTTAGAATAAACATGTCTCCTGCAGATGAGGAAACTTCATCTCTGTGCTACCTGTAGTTGGCTCTTCCAGCAATAATCCTCATTTCTGCTGTCTGATTTCTTCTTTTTGAGAGTCATCTGAGTTTAAGGAGTAGAAAGCTACAAGTATCCATCTCTTTGGGAAGATCCCTCTGACCAGGAGTCTGGGCTTGATCAGGATTTGCAAAACATGAGACACCAGCAGGCATTTGAAAGTTTTCATGCTAGGCACATGCCTCTGCTGAGCTATGGAGTCAGGATAACTTAAAGGATGAGGAAACAAGTTGCCCGTCACTCCCCTGCCCCAGCCAACAGCCTGAGCCCACCATAACTGTCCAGCATCCTGTGAATTTACAGAGTGAGCACAGACATGTGAGCAAGTCCAGGCCCGCATGAGACCTGGCCAACAGAATAAGGAGCCCAAAGAGTGGCGGTGTCTTATACTGCAGTGTTGTGGGTGGTTTGCTATGCAGCTATAGATAACTAGAGCAGGCACCCAGTGACCAGTCCTCCCAACAGTGTGATAATGTCCAACATTGTCTCAGATCTATGACAAATGGTAATAATATGACGAAATCCTTTGGCTGAGACTGATATCTCACATTTCTAAACAATTCTCTGTCTCTCTCCTCTCCCTACCTCTCTGTGAGTCTCTCTGTCTTTATCTGTATCTCTATGTGTGTGTCTCTGTCTTCCTTCCTCCTTCCCTTCTTCCTCCCTCCCTTCCTCTCTTTCTCAGCCTCTCCAAAGCAGAAATCTAGTACCCTGCCTGGCATTTAAAGCTTCTGTATCCACATCTTTGGAGCCAATTTGGGTACTGTGATCAGGGTTGGCTTAGTGGCCCACTGAGGTGATAGGAAGGTCGGAAGGGTGTAGGAAGGGCTGCTGGCTTTCCACACATCTCTTTGATTAATGCTTGAAATGTCCACATCAGCAGTTTGTTCTCTTTGCTGAAGTTGTTCCCTCCATGAGGCCTTTTAAAAAATGCAAGACACCTGGCTTGGTGAGCATGCTGTCATCCCTCCCTGAGAACGGCCTTGTCAGATGTCTCAGCACCATGGGGTGAAAGTCAGGGACAGAGAAATGGCAAAAGAGAAGTGATGCTAAATGGACCCCAGGGACCAAAAGGCTTCCGAACAAGGTTCCCAAGGGTGCAGTGCCAGCTCTATTTCCTGAGAAGAAGCCCGGATAGTCCACTCCAAGGAGAGAATAGAACCGCCCTGGGCTGCAGGGTCATACCCGAGAGGCAGGTGCGGGTGGGCCTGTGGGTTCACTACCTCCAAGTAGGAGCAGTTCTCCCCGATGGTCTTTGCCTTGTCTGTGCCACAAGCACACGGTTTGTGTGCATCATCTCAGGCTATGGAGGGGACTTCGTTCCTGGCTACATGTTCCATAGCCACACGCTGGACTTTCTTAAAGACTCTTTGGATGTGAATTAGGTGCCAACATGCAAATCAACAGTGATGACAGCAACAGAGGGGATGGGTGGGCAGGATGTCGGGCTTGCTGCTGCCGGATTCCATCTTTCTGAACATTATGTGAGTTTAGTGAGTTAAGACCCACAATATAATTAGCACAAAGCTTAAGATACTCCCGCTAGATGTAATTGAATTTAATTTACAGCTTGAACAATTGCATTTCCATGTTCAACCAAATGTTTGTCTTTGTTGATTCTAAAAGACTCCTCCATCCATATTTATGTAGGAAGCCTTCCCATGGCCAAGCGTCGCTTGCAAGGGGGCTGGATGTTGGAGTCTTCTTTCACTTGAAAGTGAAGTCTGTGAGATGTAATCCATGGAAATTACCTACAAGACATCAGGCTTTCTGATGCGAAGCATGTTATCAGCTTTCTAAATGTATACCTTGTGCCTTAGAGGAAGGCTGGGCTGCTGCTTAATACAGCAACCTGCAACCCCCAGGGGTGGAAAGCACTTAACATAATGCAACTGCTGACTTCCTGACAAGGGAAGGTGTGCGTCTCTGCACAATTACAAGTGGTGGGGCTGGGGAGATGGCTAAAGTGCTTGCTGCACAAGCATGAGGACCTGAATGTTCAGATCTCCAGGACCCAGTGCCTTACTCCCCATACAAGGGAGGTGGAGACATAAGAATCACTGGGCTTACCGGCTAGCTCATCTCCCTGAATCAGTGCGCTCTGCATTTAGTAAGAAACGCCTGTCTCAAGGAACTCGAGTAAAGTGATAGAGGAAGACACCTGCCATCAATTGCTGGCCTCAGTACGCATGTATGCCCACAGATATATAAACACACACACACACACACACACACACACACACACACACAATTACAAGTGACATTTCCAAAGAGGCCCTGGGTGGGGACCATCTTGATAGCACAAGGTATCATGAGATTACAAGTGGTATTTCCAAGGAGACTCTGAGTTGGGCCATCTTGATAACACAGGGTATCTTGCATTCTGCCATCTTTGAAATGCAAGCACAGCCAGCAGAAAGTGCCTGCAAGAGACTGTGTAATTGCATCCACATGTTCCCTAGGGGACCCCAGACACAGATGAAGTACATTTTCCTTCCCTCTCCTGCCCCCTCTTCTTTACTAAGCTAAAAAGAGAAGAACAAGATGGTGTTTGCAAAGCTAAGCTCTGCATTCCCAGGCATTTCAAAGAAAACCTCTCACCAACGATGATCACATCTGCGAGACTCCCAGGACCCTTGGAGGAGCTGCAGAGCTTGGCCTGGTACATTTGGTGTTATCCTTACCTTAGCAAGAGACAAAGTGTCTCTGTTGCTTGTCTTTCTTTGTACCAGTGTTTCTCAAAATAGAACAATATATAGACACAACCTCCTCCCAAGAACACATTCTACAAGTGGTAATTTTACAATGTTAGCAAAATTTGCAAGACACAAAAAGCATCTTGGAGCTTCCAAAGAGCTAGACCAATTGACAAATAAAACAAACCTATAAAACCAGTGACATACAAATTAATATTTATTTAAAGAGATGTCTGGTTCTTACTTTTACAGAAACAGTGTTCACTTTCTGATGCCATGACAAAACAGAGGAAAGGTTTATTTTGGCTCTTAAGTTCAGAAGTTTCAGTCGATGCCTGATTGAAATTGACATTCTGGGACTTTGGTAATGTAGAACATTATGGCAAGAGAGTGGGGTGGAGAGGATCTTCCAATTCATGGCAGCTGGGAAGCAAGAGAGAGTGACAGGTAGGTGCCAGGGTCCCAATATCCCTTCCAAGGACATTCCCCTTATAACCTACCTTCCTCCCATCAGCCCCTCCCACTAAAGCTTTCAGTGACTCTCAGTGATGCACAGGCTGGGGACCATGAGCCTCTGGATCACTCTAGCTACAAACTATAGCGTCCAAGGAATTAGTGAAGATGATTGTCACTTATTTCCTAAGCAGTTTCCCCATGTAGGTCACCAGGAGGGATGGGGTGTCTCCACTGTGCTTGCCTTTTTTTCAACAGGAACAAAGTGGACTCCACAGCTCAGTCAGCACTGCTCTAGAATGATGCGAGTGTCCCTCCTGTAGGGAGTCTGCCTGAGTTTTGCCTGTGCTGACCTATGGCAATGCATGTCAGGGTCACTAGCATAGTGTGAAATGGAAAGAATGTGGAAGGTAGAAGCTGATCCTGGTTCAGGCCAGGGGACCCACTCCCCAAGGGGAGCTCAGCCTGGGAGAACAAGCTGCAGGCTTCCTGAAGTCTGCAGAGGAGGTAAGGGGTGTAGAGGTGATGGTGGCAGACAAGCTTCCTCTTGGTGGAGGCAACTGTCACAAACATGTACCTGAATAGTCCAGTGTCTCCGCAGAGGTCTGTCTGTTCCCCGAGACAGCAAACGACAGACAACAACAGAACACTTCTCTTTGAAGTGAATGACATCTGACTTCCTCTGAGAATTCCTGCTGTCCGTGGGTGCTTATTGGTGCTAAGGATGTAGCTCAGTTGGTGGGAAGATGTAACTCGGGAGGTGGAAGCAAGAGGATTAGAAGATCAAGGTCATCTTCCCTCAGCTACATGGCAAGTTTGAGACTAGCGTGGACTATATGGGATTCTGTCTCAAAGAAAGAAAAATAAAGAAGAAAAGAAAAAGGAGGTACTTGTTAGCCTGTGTGGCATATCCCATAGCCATGGAAGAAGGAACCTTTCCCTTCCCAGAGGCCAAATGCCACTTATGAAGTGATAGCAACCCTCCTCCTTACTCTGTGGAATTCACATCCTACATAAAAATACCTCTCACTGGGCTGGAGAGATGGCTTAGAGGTTAAGCACCTGCCTGTGAAGCCTAAGAACCCTGGTTAGAGGCTTGATTCCCCAGGACCCACGTTAGCCAGATGCACAAGGGGGCGCATGCGTCTGGTGTTCGTTTGCAGTGGCTAGAGGCCCTGGTGAGCCCATTCTCTCTCTCTCTCTCTCTCTTTCTCTCCCTCTCTCTGTTGCTCTCAAATAAATAAATAAAAATGAACAAAAATAAAAGTAAAAATACCTCTCACGAGGTTTTCTGTCCCCTTTCACCTACTGTCTTTTCCATTTTCTTCATAACAGACCCTTTGAAAGAACTCACGACTCACATTGCTTTACTTGAGCAATCACGCCCCACGCATACCTACTCTGTGGCCTCCTGTGCTCCACCTCAACCCTGCACCAAAATACCATTTGCACCTGTCCTCCTGTCACTGAGGCTTACCTTAGACCATCGCCATGACACCTGACACTGTCCCCATCTACTCAACATCAGCCTTGCCTGCTATGGCTTTGTGCCATAGGTTTTCTTTCTACTTCTCTGGCTGTGGCTTCTGGGCCTGACTGTTATCTGGAGGGTCTTGGAGTCCTCTCTTGGCTCGTCTTCTCTTCTTACTTTATACATCCTTCCTGAGAAGTCTCAGCCATGGCCATGGTTCCCTCACTGTGGAAGAACCAGAGAAGCATTGTGCACACATTTGAACTCCAGACTGGAAGATGCCAGCCAGACATGAACGATGTCCTCTCCGGTTTCATCTCTGGAAACTCTCCCACTCAGGGCTTGGGTAGAAGGTAAAGTTACATTAGTGTCTCGCTTTGGGGGACTCTACGGGAGGAGTGAAAATTATCTTTGGATGATTGTGGCAAGCTGAAATGGAGTTCAGATCCTCAAGAAGACCCAAAGTATGGCTGTTTTCCTTATATTTATGGGGTTCTGGGATGCCATACGTGTGGCAAGTTAAAATTGGTCATAAATTCTTCTACATTTCTCCTACGAAGAATCGGGCCGAGTGTGGTGGTTCACTCATGCAACCTCAGCACTTGGGAGACTGAGGTAGGAGGATTGTCATGAGATTGATATCAGCCTGGACTACAGAGTGAGTTCCAGGTTAGCCAGGGCTGGAGTGAGACACTGCCTCAAAAACAAACAAAAACAACAACAAACAAAAGAGTTGGGATCTATGGATACACTTCCTTTCCCCCTGTTGCACAGCTGTCATAGTGCTGGAAAGTACGATGCAGGCTACTGGGGAAGAAAAGCCATCAACAGTCCGACCATGCAAGACTGGACGCTGTAAGCTACACACCCAGCCAGCCAGGCAAAATGTGCTCACTGGCACAGTAGTGGCCTGACTGGTCTGGGGGTAATCAACTTCTCTCTGATTAGCTTTGAGACCTGTATATCAGGACTATGTCAGAAATTACAATAAAGTAATTAAAGTTATCAAACATGAGAGGAATGGCCATGTGTTCTCTGTGGTATATTACCTTACACATGAAGCTGGGCAAAAATATTTTATTAACACTAAGAATAATAAAATTATTGATTCCTAGTACTGGAAAGAAAGAGATAAAGATTAACATGCCTATGTTAACATCAGAATAAGAATTTTAAAAAGGGCTGGGAAGATATCTTAGTCAGTAAGATGCTTGCTCACAAGCATAGAACCGAAGTTCAATCCCTAGTACCCATGTGAAAAATGCCAGAGGCAGAGGCACATGCCTATAATCCTAGCATTGGGGATGTGGAGATAGAAGGACCCCTGAGGCTCACTGGCCAGCCAGTCTAACTTAATTGGTGAGCTCCATCCCAATAAGAATGCCTGGGTCAAAAGCAGGTGGCTAGTATCTGAGAGGAACACGCAAAGTGCCCTCTCCCCTCCATGTGCACGTATACACATGCGACTCTGCATTACATGAGTATCCACACACAAGCATGCACACACACATATGCGTTAAAAAAGAATAAAAAGCATTTTACTAGAGGGAAAAGTTCAGTTCAAGATGAATTTTGCTTTTTTATCCTAATAAAAAGGTCCAATCTAAAATACATGCTAATGTAAATATTGGTGGAATAAAAAATTCTGGCCACCATGAGACCTCATTCATTCAGGAAACTGAAAAAAGAGAATCACAAGTTGGAGTCCAGCTTGGACAACATAGTGAGACCCAGTTCACCATCTCCAAAAAATTAGATGTATTTTCATATTTGATGATTTGGGCACTCTGGTATTTGTATCTGATAAAACCAGCAGACAGAAAGATCAGCAGGACCCAGCAAGATTAAGACAATACTATCAATTAAGGATGTAATAAAAATATTCACTGCATGAGACAGTTGTAAAAATCATGTTCACACACACAAGAAATGCTGACCAGAACAGACCATGTGCTAGGCCAAAAAGAAAGATACAAAATATCAAGTATTTGGAATCCTACAGAATATGTGTCTTCAGCCACAAGGGAAAATGAACTGAAAGTAAATAACAGACAGATAATTAGAAAACCATCAAGTGTTTGAAAATTAAGTAACACATTTTCAAATAACTCATGGGCAGCAAGCAAATCATGATGGAAATTAGAAAGTGTTTTGAGTTGAATGCCAACAGAAGCGTGGGGCGGGCGGGGTGCTGCACAAGTGGGGCTCAGGAGAACCGTGCAGATCCAAATTCACTTCTTGAAAATGAAAAAGCTGAGCTGGTGTAGCAGTTACCTTCATGTTCCTGGGACAAGCATGCCACCAGAAACAGTTTATGGGAGGAAAGGGTTTATTTTGGGCTTACAGTTTCCAGGAAAAGCTCCATCATGGTGGAAGAAGCTGGCTCGCTTCATCATACATGCACAGCACAGAGAGAAACAGTAACCAACAAGCAAAAGCAGCCAGAGCTCAGGTTGTCTCATAACACATCTAGCAGGGCAGGACTCGAGATCTGGCCCCCAGTGTTACACCTCAATCCAGCAGGGCTGTGCCAGCTAGAGACTTAAGTAGAAAGCTTAATATTATTCAAAAAATGCATCAGGCTATGGGGGATGTATATTTATGTTCAAACCACCACAGACGGCTGTACAAGAATCCCAGTACCCATGCCAATGCTGGGCATGGAAGTGTGTACCATTAGTCAGAGACAGGAAGATCCCCAGGTCAAACTGACTTGCCAGACTAGCCAAACTGATAGACTCTGTGTTCAGTGAGAGACCTGTCTCAAAGAATAATGTGGAGAGGGATAGGGGAAGAGTCCTGAAATAGACCTCTGGCCTGCACACACATGCATGCACATATACATGAGCACTCACACACATAGCAACACACAACATGCACATATATACACACACACTACATACATGGATATATAAAAAAGCTTAAAAAACAAGTTTCTATACTAACAAACTAGAAAAAAGGAGATGTACATTATCTTCAAAATTAAAGAAAACCACATAGATAAAAGAAGAGTCAAATGGCATTTGAAAATGGCAATCTGCTGGTAAGAGAGGTTTTCAAGGCTGCAGGAGGAGAATACATAGATTAATAAGAATATTAAGATGATGAAGAAACATATATGCTGACAATCATTAGGTAAGGATATGGGGATGTTTGTAGCAATTTTACTGTGGTGGTTATTAGGGATTGTCAACTTGATTTGGTCTGGACTCAAGTAAGAAACATTTGTAGTCAGGTCTGAGGGGGTATTTAATGGAACGATTAATTGAGGGAGGAAGACCAGCCTCCAGACTAGGCAGTTCCTGGTTGTAGCCTAGATATAAAGAGGTACAAGGAAAAGGCAGCTCTTCTTTTTTTCACCCACCTTTATTACTTGCTGTTGCCTGCATCTACCCTGCTTCTGCCATCCTTTGTGGACAAAGGAACCCAGCTTCTTCAGTCTTCCAACATGGACCAAATCCCAGCCCAGATTTTTCTAGAAATCTTCCAGACTTTCTACAACACACTGGTACTACAGAGGCATCTAGCCTCCTGGACCGAATAGCATCTAGGCTCTCAGGCTTTCCAGACTGTAGATGGCTATCATTGGACTTCTCAACCTGTATCATGGAAGCCAATCTAACACATCTCACTTTTAATATCTATATGTTCATTCTGTTGGTTCTGTTCCTCTACAGAGAGTTTAACTACTATATACTCATGCTAAAGCTTTAAAAATTAGATAAAACAACCACTCATTGGGAGGTATCTCATCCATGACACTGAGTTTTTGATTAATAATCTATGGCTTCAAGAAGCAGCTTTATCCACTCATGTGGGGGACCTTGATTTAAACATTTTATTTTTAATTTATATTTTAAGTTGGTTTACCAAGAAGTAAGTTTCTATATGTCAGGGAGGTCATAGGGCCCCCTAAAACAATATTGGCTATTTCTCTCACTCTTGGTTGCCCACCAAAATGAAACAGTAAGTTCTTATTGCTGAAAACATCACATGTTTCAGTTACAGAAGTAAAGAAATCAGTTGGAATTGAGCTGAAAGCTAACTCCTTACCAGCTAGCTTTCTTCACACCAAAAGATGCTACCCAAGCTGCTGAGGGAGAAAACGCATTCATAATCCTACCCAGCTATGGACCCTAAATACTTTACAACCAACCTGCAAGGCAAGATATGGCCACTGGTGCAATAGTGGCAGGAGAGCTATGGGAGCAACCAATTACTCTCTGATTGGATCTGCCCACTATACAGGAAGGAAATCATGCCTGGCACTATAAATCTAGACCAAAGTCTATACTTGTCCCCATGGACTGATACTGCTTGTAGCTTTGACCACACACACACACACACACACACACACAGAGAGAGAGAGAGAGAGAGAGAGAAGGTGATTACAGAGATCCACAGATGACAAAGTTACCAAGAACATGTGACTTGTTTGTGCTCAGCCCTAAACATGACATCTAAACCACACCCTCCAAGGCTCAGGAACCTTGTGGAAGAGGGAGCAGTAAGCATGAAAGAAGATGAGGGGGCTATGGCGTGCTGTCTTCTGCATATGAAGAATGTGCTAAACTCTTGGACTTGGAGCAGATGGGATTCCTGTACATGGTGCAGCCTGTCACTCTCTTCTCATAGCTGAAGAAAGGGTCCATGAGACCCTACAACTCCTGGATTAAATAGTGGAAACTGATGATGGATGGGAGAAGGGAAACCATGTCTTCTAGGAGGGTAGTCACTGGAAGGTTGGCCATTCTCCAGTAAATAACCTTCCACCCATAATTATGCAAGTGGACCTAGTTTAAATCAGTGGATCAAAAAAAATACAAGATAAACAAGGTATGGAAGTAGAATGGGGATATAATGGAAGAGGAAGGGTTTTAGTGGGAGGAGAAAAGGAAAGAGAGAAGATAGATGGGAAATCAAAATGCATTGTATGTATGAAGTGGTCAAAAAATTTTAAATTAGGTAAAACATACAAGTCCATTAAAAACTATCTAAACTGAATCTGTAATTGACACCTTCACACAATGGAAATAGCAGGCCTGAGTTTTACTGAAAATATTTTTTTGAGTACTAGCGGAAATAGTAATGCCAAATTTCAACAAAATTACTAGAAAGTAGAAAAAGCCTGAATATTTACCAATACTTTTAGGCCAGCAAACCTAATGAGGAAATTGAGAGAGAGAGAGAGAGAGAGAGAGAGAGAGAGAGAGAGAGAAATTATTCTCTCACAAACAGGTGTAAAAATCCTAAGCAAAATAATAAGTGGAATAAGATAATAAGTGATCTATGTTGTGGGTTTCTTTGAGAAATGCAATGTTGATTTTTTCTTTTCTGTGCATGTGTGTGGTGTGTGCATATGTATATGAATGTGTGCATGGTACTTCTGTGTGCAGGTGTGGATGTACATGTGTATGTATGTGGAGGTCACAAGTCTATGATGTGGGATTTCTCCACCTTCCTGACAGGTTCTCTCACTGAATCTAGAGCTTACCAATTTAGCTCGACTATCGATCCAGTGAGCCCTAGGTGTCCTCCTGTCTCTGCCTCCCAATGCTGTGATCACTGGTGCACACACTACCACACCTGACTTGCATGTGGATGCTGGGGATCCAAACTCAGGTCCTCGGGCTTGTGCAACAAGCACTTTACCCACTGGGCTATTTCCCAAGTCCGATGTTGATTTCCTCATAAATGAAATCAATCATCATTTACTACATTAACAGTATGAAAAAAGAAATGATATCTCAGTAACTACACAAAGTATTCACTTTTCAAAGAAACAAAATCCTCCGAAAATTAAGGAGAGAACTTTCTAATCTGACAAGGTTTTTCAACACAGGAGATCACAGGAGAAACAAATGAAGTAAATCCTGAAGCTCAACTAAAGCTCATGGAGAGGGGGTCACTGCTGTCTCCTCAGCTTTGAGTGTCTGCAAAGAATGTTTATGGTTAATATTAGTCAATCCAGCATGAGGCCCCCTGGTGAATGCAACAGGACAAAAAAAAAAAACAGTTAAATATTGTAAAGAAAGAGTAAAATAATCATTCTGTAAAAAATGACATATTTTGTGTGTGTAATCAGCATGAAGGACTTTCATTCCATTTGGTGAGCAATTTAACATGATCTTGCCTATCACACCAATTTGTAAAAAAAATCAGTCCTAGTTCTATAGACTAGCAGTGAACAACTGAAAATTGAAAATGAACAATGGGTCACAGAGTAGCCCTCATACCATCAGACATTTAGGAATAAGTAAGTCTAGAGAAAAAAAAATTATACACTTTCTATGCCTTTCAGCATTCACTACAAAACATTGCTGGAATAGGACAGAAATGAATTGAAAGGTTTATTATCCTTATAAATTAGAAGGTCTGTTTTTAAGATGTTGAGGGTTAGGGAGATAGCTTAGTCAGTAAAATGTTTGCCTGACAAGCATGGGAAGCTGCTGTGTTTGACCCCCAGGACCCATGTGGAAATGCTGCGCGTGGTGACACATACTTACAATCACAGTGCTGGGAAGGCGGAGGCAGAATTCACTCCTTGTTTATTGATCTATGCATGCATGTCTATACAAGATTCATATTGTTTTATCATAGTTTTGTAATATAACTTGAAAACAGTAAGTGTGATGCTTCCAACTTTGTCCCTCAACCTCAAGATCGTTTGACTATTCAGACCTTTGTGGCTCCATACAAATTTGGGGGCTATCTATTTCTTTGAAAGATTCAACTGAAATTTTGAGCAAGATAGCATTATACCTATGGATCATTTTGAGTAGTATAAACCACTTAACAACATAATTTTGTTGTCTAGTCACATTAGGTAACTTTCCTCTTGTATCTTCCTCAATGTATTTTGGTTTTCTGTGTACACATAGTTCATGTTTTTGGCTAAGTCTACTCCTCTGTATTTTATTGTGTTTTGTTTCTTGTTGTTTTGAGACAGGTTCTCACCGTGTAGCCCAAGCTTCTCGGCCTTCCGACGGCTTGCACAGCCGGAGTGTCCCTCACCGAGCTCTGAGTGTTTAATTCCTTCTGAAGCTGTTGTACGTGGAATTATTTCCTTTTTTTCTTTTCAGAAAGTTCATTTTTAATTCACATAAACATAACATACTTTTCTGTATGTAGTATGTGTGTGTATGTGGCAAGTGTCTATAGTGTATGTATATGCGGACACATGGATATGCCTCTTGCCTACAGGGCTGCTGCTCTAACCAATCTTCTATGCTGTTTCCCTGAGACAGAGTCTCTCATTGAACCTGGAGCTGCCATTTTCAGTCAGATTGGTTAACCAGTGAATCCCAGTGAGTCACTGGTCTCCACCTCTCCCCTCAGTGCTGAGGAACATGTATGTTTGGCTTTTTTTTTTTTTTTTTTTTTTCATTTTTCGAGGTAGGGTTTCACTCTGGCCCAGGCTGACCTGGGATTAACTATGTGATCTCAGCGTGGCCTCGAACTCATGGTGATCCTCCTACCTCTGCCTCCCAAGTGCTGGGATTAAAGGCATGTGCCACCACACCTGGCTGGCTTTTTTTTTTTTTTGAATCAGTTTATTATTTATATATATATATATAGAGAGAGAGAGAGAGAGTTGGTAAGCCAGGGCCTCAGCCACTGTAATCAAACTCTAGATGCTTGTACCACCTAATGGGCGTGAGCAACTTTGCACTTGCCCTTGCCTGACTTTTGTGTGTCTGGCTGATGTGGGATCTGGAGAGTAGAACATGGCCTTAAGTGCTAAGGCATCTCTCCAGCCCATATGTCTGGCTTCTTATGTGGGTATTGCGGGTGGAACTCGAGCGTTCATGATTGAAACTTCTCTCCAACCCATAGCCCAGGTTTTTAAATGCTGGTTTTAAATCCTGAAGCTTTACCAAATCTATGTAATTGCTATGATAGGTTTTGGTAGAGTTTTACAGCTTTTTCTCTAAAGGATCATGCTGTCTGTAAACAGAGGTGTTTTATTTATTCCTTCCCATTTTGTATGTCTTTCATTTCCTTTTCTTGATAATTCATTGCTCTAGCCAGGATTCCCAAGCACCAGGTTGAATTTAAGCAGTAGTAGTAAGCACCTGTATCTTCTGTCTGGCCTCAAGTTCTTCACAACTGAGAAGGAAGCTGGCCGTTAGCTTGTTGCATATGGACTCAATTAAATGAGTACATTCCTCCTATGCCTAATTTCCTGAGGCCATTGCTTAAGAAGAGGCATGTTTTGTCAAATGTTTACTTTTCCATGTATTGAGAGGATCATGACTTTCATTTTCATTTTGTTAACATCATACACCTTGCTTGTTAATTTGTGTATTTTGAGCCATCCTTACATTTCAGGTAGAGATCCCACTTGATCATGGTGTCTGATCCTAGTAATGAAGCACAGAACTTAATCTGCTAATCTTTTATTGAAGACCATTGCATCTGTGGTCATCAGCAACATTGTCCATGTTTTCTTTTTCTGACAGTATCCTTGTGTGGCTTTGCTGTCAGGATCATGGTGGTCTCTAAAATGAGTTTGCCAGTGTTTCTTTCTTTTCAGTCTCTGGAAGATTTGGAAGAGATTAGTATGAAGTCTTATTTAAATGGTTGGTACAATTTCTTAGTGAAGCCATCTGGTCCATGATTTTCTTTCTTGAGAGATGTTTGATTAGTGATTCAGTCATCTTTCTTATTTTTAGTTCATATTTTCTACTTTTTCATGTTTAATCCTGGTAGTTTGCATGGTTCTATAAATGTATGCATTCCTTTTAGGCTAGTCAATCTGTTGGCAGATTGCCTCATCCAGGTCTTTGTGTTTCTCTGAATCTCCTCTTTTTTTTTTTTAATTTTTATTTATTTATTTATTTATTTTGGCTAACCAAGGTATGTCAGTTACTTTCTTTCTCATGACTGGGAACAAACACCCATCCAGAAGCAACTTATGGAAGGGAAAGCATTTGATTTGGCTTACAGTTCCTGAGGGTAGAACCCATCCCGGTGGGGAACGTCCGGCAGGCCAGAACTGGAAATCAGAGTCATTCTGGCGGAGAAGTTACAGAGCAAGAATAGCAAGCAGGGCAGACTACCATCCCTCAAGGCCCCCCCCCCCCCATGACACACTTCCTCCAGCAAGGCTCCACCTCCTAACTGTTTCTTAACCTTTCTGAACAGCACCACCACCTAGGGCTTAGTTTTCAAACCCAGTAGCCTGGGATGGGGGCATATTTTACATTTAAACCACCACACAAGGGCTTGTCAAAAGTCAGCTCTTAGCTGGGCGTGGTGGCCCACACCTTTAATCCCAGTACTCAGGAGGCAGAGGTAGGAGGATCACCGTGAGTTCAAGGCCACCCTGAGACTCCGTAGTGAATTCAAGGTCAGCCCGAGCTAGAGTAAGACCCTGCCTCCAACACAAACAACAAACATCAAAAAAGTCAGCTCTTCATGTCAGTGTTCTTTTGCAGTTTCTAGTCTCCATTTTGTTCATTTCTACTTTTTTTTCCTTCTGTTAACTTTGGGCTTCCAGTGCTCTCCTGCCTGCCTCCCTGTTTGAGAACTTTCTTTCCTCTCAGTGTGTAAGCTTGTGTTATGGTAAGCCTCCCTTTTCGGAAGGCTGGTCCTGCGTCCTACACATTTTGGTAAACAAAGTTTCTACTTTTTTATCCCAATTTTTAAAAAATCACTTTTGATTTTTTTCTCTGACCAGTCAATTTTATAGGAATGGGCTATTTAATTTTTACATACTGAATTATCTTCTAGTTAACTTGCTGTTCTAGATTTATACTGTTGGGTAGGATGTCAATTTTCTTAAGTTTCTTAGCAGGTGACCTATGACCAACCAAGGATCACATATTCCAAGTACTGAGAAAAATGTATGTTGAGATTGCTAGAGGGTGAAATGTTATGCATATGTCTTTTAGGTCCATTAAGTCTCACACATGGTCCAAGCCCACTGCTCCTTCCTGAACTTCTCTGGATTAAATGCCCAGGGATAGAAGTGGGGTACCAAAGTCCATACCCATTGTGATGTTGGTGCTTCTCCCTTCACACCTGTTACAATTTGCTTTGTGCATTTAGGTGCTGAAAATTGGTGTAGACACATTTATAGTCATCAGAGCCTCTTGATAAATTAACTCTTTTATGATTATATAATATATAATTTATTTCTACAGCTTTTACCTGAAAGTCTATTCTGACCTTTATTAGCATGGCCATTCCTGTGTTCTTTTGGTTATCATATATATGGGTCAAATTTTATTCTCTTAGTTTTAGTCAGTGGGTATCCAGAAAGCTAAACTGAGTCACTTGTAGCTGGTGTATACTTGCTTTATATTTATCCATTCACTCTGTGACTTTACATTGAACAATTTAATCTGTTTACATTTGAAGTTACTATTGCCTTTTGTTTTTGCTTTTTTTTTTTTTCAAGGTAGGGTCTCACTCTAGCCCAAGCATACCTAGAATTCACTATGTAGTCCAAGGCTAGCCTCAAACTCACACAATCTTCCTGCCTCTTCTTCTTGACTGCTGGTATTAATGGCCTACACCACTAATACACCTGGCTACCATTTTTTTTAACCATATTTTGGTTGTTTTGCAGTTACTTCCTTCCTCTTTTGTCCCTTTCTGTGATTTCACCATGTTTATATGGATTTTCTTCTCTTTAGCATTTGAGGACCTATTAGAGGTTTTCCCTGTATGACTATCAGGAGTTGCTAATGACATTTTATAATCTTAACAGAGTATTTTAAGTTGGTAACCCCATATCTTTGTACATACATAGAATTTGCACACTTTTATTTGTTCTTTGCACTTCATGTTATTTGTGTAATAAAAAGTCTTCTATATTATAAATCTAGTATGAACAATCACAGTGGTGGGGTGGGAAGATAGCTTGGTCAATAAAGCATTTGTCTCACAAGCAAGCACGAGGATCTACATTTCCATGTAAAAGACAGCATGTGCCTAGAATCCCAGGACTGATAGACAGAGACAGGTAGATCCTTGGGCCTCACTATCCAGCCAATCTAGCCTAATTGATGGTTCCAGGCCAATGATAGAACCTGTCTCAAAAAAGGTGGGCAGTATTTCTGAGGATGACAACTTAGGATGTGCTCTGATCTCCACACACACATGTGCCACACACACACACACACACAGCGGTGATTCTTTAGTTTGATATATTCTCCTAGAGCTATGCCAGATTTATGTGACATGCAATTTTCTTCTTTCTTAAAATTTATTTATTTGTTCATTTATTTATTTATGAAAGAGAGAGACAGACAGACAGACAGAGAGAAGGGGCACACCATGGCCTCCAGCTGCTGCAGACGATCTCCAGATGCTGTGCATCTGACTTACTTGGGTCCTGGGGAATTGAACTTGAGTCCTTTGGCTTTGTAGGCAAGTGCCTAAACCACTAAGCCATCCCTCCAGCCCCCTGACATGCAATTTTCTTATATTACCTTGGACAGTATGTTTTCTGAAAGTGATGCTTTGACAACTACTTTACCACCAGCATTAAGCATGGTACAAAATAGCTGCACAATAGGTACCTATAGACTCAACACATTGATAGTGATTTTGCTTGTGTGCATGAGCTGTTTAATGTCTGCTTTTTCTCTTTAAGGGCAGCAAAACTATCTTTTCCTCTCGTGCTTCCTTAGGGCATAGTACTAAGTAATGGTCCTCCATTTTCATGTACTGAGTAGATGAATGGATAAAAGAAAATGATAAATACCTGGGAACTGTATAACAGATAAACAGGGAGTTCAGGCAGTAGGCTTAAGTTCAGATGTGCCCTTGGCATTTAACAACCAAAGGCCGGAGTGAAGTGCTCCTTGGCAGTGCCCTCTTTCTCAGGTTCTGCCTGAACTTCCATAGGCACCCAGTGCTTGACTCAAAGAATTGTCACTTAGGTGTCTGAAGGGACAGAGTTGGCAGAGCTCTTTACATTCTGCCTTTGAAACTCACACCTTTCTCTCACCTCTTTCTCTACCTATCCATCCTAAACTCAGTCCTAACTTGAGAAGGTCTGGGGTGGATCCCACAGTGGCTCCCTTCTACTCAGCATTTCTGACAGACAAAAGCTAACCTGAGACCAAAACTAACAGGGACAATAGTTGAGGAAGGGTGAAGAAGCTCTGGGGCAGAATGAGGGAAGGACCGCCCTGCTGCTGGGCTGGTTACCACAGAGCACGAGGTCCAATACAGACTATCCGGGCTGTTTCTGTAGTGTTGTCATGAGTTTACTCTTGTTTTTAGCCAGTCATTTTCTATTCCGTGGTGTGTGGAAGTGAATCAAAGTGTCTGGTGGGGATGGAGCTGAGTTCCTCATAGTTTTTGATGCCATTGTTTTGTAAACACACATACCCCTTTAAAGAACTATGACACCCTTACTCCCTGCTCAGTTCAGCCTGGGTCCTTCCAAGAAGGCTATGATGTCCTGGGACGATGGTTCACACATGCTAAGAACTGGCAAGTTACAGGGGCTCACATGCAATATTACATTTACTATTGTATTACTTTTTAACAGTAATTTATTTATTTGCGAGGAGAGAGAGAGAGAAATGGGCACCCAGAGCTTTTTGTCACTGCAGTTGAACTCCAGATGTATGTGCCATTTTGTGCATCTGGCTTTACATGGGTACTGAGGGTTAGAATCAAGGCAGTCAGGCTTTGCAACCAGGTGGCTTTAACCACTGAGCCTTCTCCCCATCCCTATAATATTTTATAATACAGGTATTACTTGACCTTTTTTCTCCCTTAGTGTAATGTAGCCTATCTCAACTAGATAAAGGGAGGCCAAGGAAGTACTACGTTCTTGGCTTGATCCACCATGATGCACAGGGAGCAATGACTGAGGGAACAGATTGCCACCAAGGGAAGCTGAATTCTAGACCATGGTCGGAAACTGTAGTTCCCTGCCTGCCCTGCCTGCATGCTCTTTCTGTGAATGTGTAGGCTATGAATAGAAGCACAGGCTTTTCAAAGCTGTTGTTGCTAACCCCAAGGAGAAAGTAATTGGGGTGGAAATGATACATAAATAACCAATAAGGAGACATCTGAGGCTCTTGCAGCCACCTTCTCCAAGGGATTGTACATTCCCACCCTCCTTTTGTTCCATAGTATATATATTATAGACTATCCTGAATCTGTTTTTCCTTCCTACTTAAAGGAGGGACCCCTGTCAACCTCCTTCCATGATCCTCAAGGGATATTTGGGCAAATTTCCTTCTAGTACACTGGGATTTGAGGTAATGCTTAGACATGAGCCACTGTGGGATTCCTCCTTTCAGCCATTATCCTCCATTAACACCTCCATTTAAGTGAGTCCCTCAAAACAGCTTTAGTCTCCCAGTGGGCAGAGCTCAGGATGGGTTGGCCCTTGATCACTGAAGCTCAGGACAGACAGGTCAGTCACAGCTTTGGGCTCCTGATCATGACTGGTCAGCCTTTCTAGAGGACAAGGAAGAAAGTGAAGTGATAAGGTGGTGTTTCCCTAGACAAGGGAAACCTGAAACATAGGTGCCCAGCTGCTGTTGAGTGATTGCCTGAGAAATAGCATCAAGCCATCTAGTAGGAGCTACTCTTAAATTCTCTTTGAATTAACCAAAGAGAAATTATAGCTTTCATTCTAAAAGGTTCTCTGTGTCTCTGATACCTCCAGCTTAAACAAGGAAGGGTAAAACTTAATCATAGTTTTACTGTTATTGTTGCATATACCAGTGGCCAGTGGTACCCATTTTCCAATTGTTTTTATTTTATTTTATTTTATTTGAGAGAGAGATAGAAAGAGGGAGGAAGGGAGGGAGGGAGAGAGAGAGAGAGAGAGAGAGAGAGAGAAAATGGGTCCTTCAGCTACTGTACGTGAACTCCAAACGTATGTGCCACCTTATGCATCTGGTTTACGTGCGTCCTGGGGAATCAAACCTGGGTCCTTTGGCTTTGCAGGCAAATACCTTAACTGCTAAGCCATCTCTCCAGCCCCCAATTGTTTATTTAATCATATTAGGATATTCTTTTCTTGCTAAGCTCAGTTCAAAGCACTGTGAATTCTATGGTTAACAAAATACAGTTCCCTCTCTTCTGGAATGTATAATATAATGATGAAGCACTTTCTCCTAAAATACCTTTAAGCTTAAAAAAGTGAGTCATTTCTGTGGAGTGCTCAGTGCTAAATGACACATCTATATCACCCTCTGCAAGGCTGAAGGAACATTGTGGAAGAGGGGGTGGAAAGAATTTAAGAGCCAGGAGCGGGGGAGGAGTGCTAGGGAGTGCTGTCTTCTGGACACAACCTGGCTTTGTATTCATGGCCCCATCGCAACTGCACATGGTCTGCACAATATTGAGACCATCAGAATTCCATCATGGGTGGAGTAGGAAAGAAATTTCTTTTTTAAAGAAACATCAAAGTAGAAGAGGGACTAGTTGGAGAGAAAGAGTTCAGTGGAAGGAGATGGGGAAAAGAGAAAGCTATCAGAGATGATTATGATAAATTACATAATATGCATGTATGAAAATTGTCAATAAAGTTAAATAAAAAATGAGTCATTCAATCAAAGCAAAATAAATGCTATTGAAGATTATTCACAAATATCACAAAAAGGCAACAAGGATGGCATTGTAAAACTGAATTTGGAAAAGTCTGAGGTATATGATATAATCAATACCATTTTTTCTCTTTCTTCTTTAGATAAAACATTTGTTCTGGGCCTCCTAATTTTCCAACCTGTTACCACTTGTGTTACCAAAGACTCCCAGGAGAAGGTATATGTACAGGAAGTCAGCATTCATCCTTGTCATGAAAACACATGAGGCCATCTCACCCTTTCTGGTACTTGTCCTGGTCGGATGCATGGGAGTGTGTCTGGGGATGTAGGGGAGGGGCAGGAGGCTCCAGGCATGTGGGTGGCATGAGAAGTCAGACCGAGGTACACCGTGGGGCACCACTCATCCTGTTCTGAGAATTTTGAATTCTTTCCTGAAGGAATCAGAAGCCACCATGGAATTGAGACACAAGAAAAGTGTGACCAGATGTGCTCTCAGAAAAATGATTTCAGCGACTCATCTTACGGATGTTTATTAAAAACAAATCTATCAAAATGTGCTAAAATTGGTAGGAATCAAAAAGAAAGGAGCCTTTACTTTCTCACCCTCTGCTAGTCTCTGCTTCAGTTTTCATCTTCCTGTTTCCTGCTCTGAAAGAGTAGGCCAAGAAAGATTCTTCCAAAATCAAAGAGCATACTGAAAAAGTCACATCTGCCTGAGTCCACCAGTGGCCAACTCATTGTCTATTTCACTGGACAGCGTTGACAATCACCTGAGAGAGCAGGACAGAGACACAGTAAAGGGGGAGGGGAAGGTGTTGAAGGCCTGGCCCCCAGCCTATGGTGTCATTTGGAAGTAGCAGGATTTCTGCCTGTCCCCTTTCTCTCCCTTTCTGTTCATAGCATGACAGGAATGGGCTGCCTCTGCCACATGCTCCTGCTATCACGTCTTGCCTGGTCTCGGGCCCCAAATCAATGGACCCACTGACCATAAGGTTGTAACCAGAACACTGCAGCTCTTGTGGCAGTCTCTGTAGAGGCCACTGAGCAAGGATAGGAAGGGAGTCTTCTAAGTTGTGATTTCATTTTTTGTAACTTTTATTGAAAACTTTCATAAGCATAGATAATATACCATGTTCGTAATCCCCTCCTACAACCTTCTGTTCCCTTTCTGCTGAACCCTATCTTCTTTCTAATTAGACTCTGGTTTATTTTCATGTCATGATTTTTTTTTCTCTCTCCTGTTATGCAGGTCATGTGTACGTAGCATCAGCCACTGGGAGGTCATGATTATCAAGGCCACGTTGTGTCTGGAAGACAGTATTGCAAGTATTCCTCCCCTTTCTTTTGCTCTTATACTCTGTCTGCCACCTTTTCCACAATGGTCCCTGAGCCCTGTAGGGTGTGATAGAAATGTCACACTTAGTTCTGAACACTCCACTGTCAGTGCTCAGCACCATGGTAAGTTTTGAGTGCCCCTATTGGTCACTGCCATCTGAAAAGAGAAACTTCTCTAACCAAAAGTGAGGGTAGCATTAAGATAAGGGCATGAAGATAAGTCTTTGGACTTTGGTGGGCATAATATATCCCTTTAGCTGGACAAAAGTAGTAGTTTTCCCCCTGGTGCTTATGATCTTCATGCTTGGGCTGCGGATCACTGAGAAATCAAGCTGGGGCTGAGCTGGAAGCCTCCTCCCCATTGTCTAGACATTAGGAGGCTAGAAGGAACTATATGCAGCATACATTTGGGGGAAGAGAAGTCATCAGCTGTCTTAACCAGCAGTAGACCTTGCAAGCCTTACAGCTGCCAAGCCAGGCCAACTGTGCCAACTTGTGCAATGGTGGTATATCTATTGTGGGGGAAACCAACTACTCTCTGATAGGACTGGAGGCCCACTCCACAGGAGGGAATTCATGCCTAGAACTGAAAACCTAGTCAAAAGCCTAATTGTGCTTTTTCAAGAGCTAGTGAGTAATCTTAGAAGGCAGTGGGTTTGCATCTTTAAAAACAACAACAATAAACAATCAGTGAGTCTGGATAGATGGTTCAGTGGGTAAGAGCGCTTGCCATACAAGTATGAGGGCTCAAAAGGGCAGGCACGGGGTTAATTCCTAGTCCCCTAGTTCTGTTTAGAACCTCAGTTCTGCAGGGGGTGGAGACAGAATCCCTGGGGTTCACTGGTCAGCTAGTCTGACTGACTTCAGGTTCAGGGAAACAATGTGGAAGAGCAATGGAAGAAAACACCCAGCATTCTCCTCTGTCCTCTGCCTACATGTGTATGGAGTGTGCACACACATATGCATGCATATTCATTGCACTACACTACACCTAAAACACACACACACACACACACACACACACACACACACACACACACACATTATCCACCTCATCTCCAGCCAGTAGGCTTTGTGGGGTGTGAGGGTGCCAGAGATAGTCAGTTACTCTGCAGCTCACCCATGCCCCTCTGCCCAGGGGTCAGCCACATTCCAGAGACTTGTGGTGCCCATGCCTCTACATTTGTCTTCCCTCACACTTCCCTCATTGTGTGGGTGCTTGAGCTTAGGCACATCTTAAAACTCTCAGTCTAGTTTCTGCTGGAATCTAGAATGAGGGCAGCCATTAACAATGTGGATATGACCACATAGATTCTTTTCTACAATGGGGAGTATGAATGTGTCCTTATGATACAGCACATTAAAGTGTCCTCCTGCCCCTATCAAAGTAAAATCATCCAACACTGTAGGGGAAAATAGCATATCCTCTTTTTTACTTGATTATCCCAGGTATTTTGTTACAGTAACAGAAAGCTGACCACCACACTGAAAGATGAATCGGCTGGGCTGACAGTGCCTCTTGTTGTGGTTGTTATTTCCACTATACACAGGGTGAGTAGAGACAAGAGGCTCTGTCCCCCAGTGACTGTTGACTTTGTGGGTTCTTCCTTCATAGTGCCTCTTCCACTGTGTCATGTGCCTGTGATCTGGCCCCTTTGGTCACATCTTCTATGGGAATCCATGAATAACAACACTGGGTCCTTCCATTGCACAACCACATTAAATTCAAATAAGATTGGATTTATTTATTTATTTATTCATTTATTTTCTTAGTCTCATACATCCCAGATGACTTTGAACTCCATAAGTACCTGAGAATGACCTTGAACTTCTGATCCTCTTGTCTCCACCTCCTGGGGACTGGAATTATAGTTGTGTGCCATCATGCTGGCATTATGCAGTGCTGAGGATCAAACCTAGGGCTTTGTGTGTGCTAGACCAACACTCTGTCTGCTGAGCTATAAATAAAAGATTTTAGGTTTCACTTCTTGTGTCCATGCTCTTGGCTCTACCTCCTATAGAAATAGCCTACTTGGGGCCACGGACACTTGTGTCACATTGTGTCTGGCTTTATTAATTTATTTAGTTTTAAAGTTTTTTGAAAAAAAAATTATTGATTTGTACGTGTGTGTCCATGGGTATGCCAGGGTCTTTTACTACTACAAATGAATGCTCTATCTAGCTTTATGTAGGTGGCTGGGAAACTGAATCCAGGCTGGCAGGTTTATAAACAAGCACATGTAACTATTGAGCCGTCTCCCTAGCCTAGTGCCTGGCTTTATCACATAATCTTTCTCTCTTTCCTTCCTTCTTTCTTTTTATTTTTTAAATTTTATTTATTTATTTATTTTGAGATAGGTGTCTTGCTCTAACCTGGGCTGGTCTGATATTTACTATGTAGTCTCAGGCTGGCCTCAAACTCACAGCGATCCTCCACTTCTGTCTCCCAAGTGCTGAGATTAAAGGCATGTGCCACCATGCCTGGCTATCACATGATTTTTTTACAGTGACATTCCCTTCTCCTTTCCAAAGCTGGCCTCATTGGTAATGCCACACCTTGGTGACAACAGGTTCTCTTTGTCAGGGGGTACCCTTCTCGCCTCAGCTTTTTCTCTCCCACCCCTGGCAGGGCGGGGTTTTTCTTGCTCCATTGTTTTCCCTCCTCTGAGAGGCAGATTATTACTATACTAAATGCCTGGAGCAAGCTTAATTCATCCCACTGATTCACATCTGTAGAACAAGCAGTTTGAAATTAAATAAGAGCAGAGGATCACACAGTTTAAAAAGAAAAAGATATGGGCTGATGTCTCTCATTCAGTGTGGAGCAATGACTTTGGCTTTAATATTCTCACCTGGTCTCCATTATTTCATTTCTCCTTGCTCCCTGTTGTTTCCTTGTCTTGCTAATGTAAGAGCACACAGTCTGCTACTATCCTCAGAATTCCCCTCCTTTAGGAAAGGAAAGTGGGAGGTCCCCAGGTTAAAGAGGTAAAACTACAGTTCAATACATTCCTATCCACCATGGCAAGAGCAGAGGCTTAACTGGTGATATCCACTCACGTATGGATGTCACTATTAACTCGGAACTGAATACGCCACACTTTTTTTGAATAAAGTAAGTGGCTTTCTAATGTGCCCTGGATGTGAATAGAAGATATTGTTATTGAGAGCATTGGGACAATATCAAGAAATGTTATCTCAGACACATCCTTCGGTGGAAGCCGGCTGCCTAAACACAAAGGTGTGGTGCTGGGGACTCGGCAGGCTCTTTTATTCCACTAAAATAGACCCATGCACCAAAGTAGCGAAATAACATCCCCTTCTTGGCCTTCCTTCATAGATGTTCGCCCTTCTCTCCTCTGGAGAGCTTTTGGACTCAACAGGGAGGAAATTTCAATCAGCCTTTTGGCCCCCCTCTTTGTTACTTGAAAATTATCCTGTGATAAGGACAAAAAAGTGTATTCCAACTTCGGAGGAAGAGGAGTAAGGTGGCAGAAGGGAAGCAGAAACCACTTGTGTCTTCCTGGTGCTGGCTGGATGCCTGGGTGCTGTCATAACATTAGGAGAATAAAGCGGGGCCAGCAGGGTGCCATGCTGTCCCCTTGACCTGACATGCCAGGAGAGACAGACCCTGAGGTTCCCCCTCGACTGTTTCTGCTAGGTGGGAACCTATGGACTGCAGCTTCTGTTCAGCTGTATGGAACACAGTGAGACTTTGAAAGCTGTCATGAGTGAAACGATGTATCAGGCTAGGCCTAGTTGTACACGCCTGTCATTCCAGCCCTCGGGAAGCTGAGGCCAGATCACAAGTTTGACCCCAGCCTGCACTGTATAGTGAAATCCTGTCTCAAAAACAAACAAGAAAAGATATGTCAGGGCTGGGGAGATGGTTCAGTTGTAAAGTGCTTGCCTTGTAAATACAAGGACCCTAGTTCAATCGCAAGAACCCATGTAAAAATGTTGGCTATGGGGGTGCATGCTTGTAATCCAGCATTGGGGAGGTGGAGACAGATGGATTGCTAGGGCTTGTTGGCCAGGCAGTCTATCTAGCCTACTTGGTAAGCTCCAGGCCAGTGAGAGACGCCTTGTCTCAGAAGAGGTGGACAAGGTCCTCTGGCCTCCACATACGTAGACACTCACTTGCACTTGCATCTGCACATATATGTGTACCTTCACACACACGAACATGCCTCAAGCATGCATCAGCCTGAGGCGGAAGGGGACTAGGGACGTGGTGGTGGGCCTGGGCCCCTGAGATGCATGAACAGCTGAACACAGTATGATTTTCTTCCAGGTTAAGCCTTGCCTCATGACTTGTCTCTGGGACACACCTCAAAAGACCTAGCATGCAGAGCCTGAGGTCAGGGGACTCGTAGTCAAACACGGGGCCCCAGGCTGTCGCAGTGTCACATGCATTACCAGGAAGCACTTGAAGAAGCAGGTCATCCTTCCCCTGGAAATACCAAAGAGGAAATGAACAACGCGGTTCTCAATCTGTGCCTCCTAAGACAGTTCCCCATGGGTCAGTGGAAGTGAGGGGCAAACATATTAGGGCCCAGCTAAGACTGAGACCTGGGACATTAAGCCCACTTAGCATGACAAGACATCAAGCAAACCAAGTGTCACAGCAAACGGGGCTCTGGCTATCTTCGCTCAGCTTGTGGAAGATGTGTGCGGACATGGTGTGGAAAGGAGCTCAGCTATTCCACACTGCGTGAAGGCCACCTGGAACTGAGGGAGACAGAGCTCCCTGCTGTTCTGAACTGCTTCCATCAGCTAGCTGTGGTCCTGAGGCATGGGAAGTGCCAGGGAGGGGACTGATTCCAGGAATGCTGGCAGAAGCTGCTGGCTTCAAACTAACGGATTTGGTCAGCTGTTGAAAACCTCCCCGATGATCCTGTTATCAGGTGAACACAGGTAAGCAAAAGGAACTGTGATCAGGTTGTCTTCTCAGAGCCCACAGAGAGCAAGTTCAAAGCTACTGAACTCCAGTGCTAAATGAATTAACATTTCTATGGGCTCTGTCCAAAGCAAAGGAGACAGGATTGTCTACTGAGCTCTTTAGACAAGAGAGAAACTCATGTTTGTGAATGTACTACTTTAAGGACTCTCTCTTAAATACATGGCATTATTTCTTCCTAAGTCTTTCATTACATTACAAAAGCAGGGGCTAGAGAGATGGCTCATCGCATAATGCGCTTGCCACACAATCATAAGGAGCAGAGTTTAGAGTTCCAGAATCCAGGTAGATGCCAGGTGGGTGTGGTAACCCACCTGTAATCCCAGCACTTGGGAGGTGGAGCAAGAGAATCCCCAGGGAGAGCTGGCTAGCTAGACTAGCTGAAGCAGTGAGCTCTGGATTTAATTGCGAACAAATAAAGTGAGGAGCAGTTAAGGAAGGCACCTTACATCACCTCTGGCTTCTATATGCACACATGTATACCCATGTACCCCACCCAAACATCCAAATGAAACCAAAGAAACCCCCCACTTGTCAATAATGTCCCTTTGTGTTTGATCCCACATATTGGCAACTGGGAAGGAAAACAAACCTCTCTCATCAACTGGACAGTGGAGCAAGCTGTCCACATGTTGGAAGGGCAGGAGTTCAATGGACTTTCCAGGCCCCAGAAAAAGTAAATGTCAAGAGTCTCTGTAAAACAGCGCATCCCATGTCTAGGACACCACCAGCTTCCTCCATGACCCAGCATGGCTAGTGACCCATTTACAGCATTGCTTGTCATTAGAAAGAAGGATTTTGTTCTCATGGGGTCTTTATCACTTGTGCTGGATTTCCCAGCTCTGATCAGGGAAGACATGAATTTTCAAACATTTTTTTCTTGGAGCAAGAAGAACTCAGACATGGAGCTGGGGAGATGGCTTAGCAGATAACTTCTGATGTTACACAAGTATGAGGACCTCAATTCAAACCCTAGCCACCCACATAAAATGCTTGGCATGGCTGCCCATGCTTGTAACCTCATGCTAGATTGAAGACAAGAGGATTACTGGGGCCCCTTGGTCAACCAGACTAACTGAAAAACAGTGAACTTCAGATTCACTGAGAGACTCTTTCTCAGGGATATAGAGCTGAAGAATGATATGGAAGCTTACACAATGTTCTCTGGCCTACACACATCTGTGCATGGGGTGTGTGCATTTGCACCCACATGTACATGCACACATACGCATACCATGTACTACACAACGAGTCCAAATATAGAATTCAGACACAAATACTGTATTTGTAAAATTCAGATAAAAGGTTGATGTGCATTCTTGAGTCGTAGTAGGGACTTCCATGCTCCATATATTCACGTTAGTTGGAGCCAGCTTGAGCAGGGCTCAACTGCACTTCACACATGACTGATGCCTGCTGGCTGCTTCATGGGACTCATATCCCAACAGTGGTAAGAACACTGACTTCTGTGTTAGCTCTGGATGAACCAGCCGTATCACTGGTAAGACACCAGCAGCTCTATTTTAATTTCCCCTTTTAAATATTGTATACAACATGTTATTAATCTTGTTATGACATTTGTCAAAAGTAAATGAGTTAATAAATGAACACATTTAAACAGAAATCATTGTTCATTCCCTTTGTGTATAACGCTTTGTCGGTCCCACTTAAATACAACAGGACCAAGCCTGTGCGGCATGGGTGGCTGCAAGCAAGCAGGTCATTTGTCCAACCAAGACTTCATGATCAAAAAGGGCATCAAAAGTAGACTTTTGACATTACATTGAAATTAGGGTAAACATCCAGTCATAGACATACTGTCAAGATGTATAAATTATTAATGCAAACTAAGTTATGAATTATTAATATTTAACTTTAGCATTATCTTTAGAGACTTGCTTTGGCAGATCTTCACTATTTAATATACTTGACCCTCCAAAATGCACACATCTGGTTGGAACTCCCCAGTCTCTGGGAGGCAGCGGAGAAGGGAACAGCTAAAAGCCTCTCGTGTCTGCATTGTTTCTTCTACTGAAAATGCACAGGGAGAAGGTTGCTTCCAGGCAAGGCCAGAAGAATAGTCCCTCGATACAGTTCTTCACTTTCACAAACAGCTTGTTTCTCCCTTTAGCCTGGAAGGTGTGCTCATGTTTGGGGGACTCTGTGGACCTTCCTACCATGAAGTAGCCTATATCTCTACACCAGCCAAAAATAAAAAATAAAATAAAAATGCTACCCTGAGCTCATTGCCTATTTTTTCAAAGCTCTGTTTAAAGAACACCCAGGACAAAACAAGCAGCAGTCATATGGTGTTCCATGTATGCAGGTATTCTAAAATCTAACCATGGACTTGGAAAATAACTATCAATTTACATAGCATCTTAATGGCTGTCCCCAAAAAAGTCACTTCCACTAAATTACCTGTGTCAGTCTGAGAGACAATGAAAGTCTTTTTGGAGCTTATTTTTATTTCAAATATGTGCACTTTATGCATGGAGGAAGTATCCCATCTAGTCTTGGAATCAAGAACAGTAAATTTTGTAAATGACTAAATTTCCATTTTCAGCATAGCAATTAGAAATTTTAGAACCCAATATGTGGTCCATTAAATAAGGGTCAGTTTTTATTAATGTAATTCCAAGTTTCATCTTATGTCCCTATAGTTATTTTCCTTTGTCTTATTTTTTAAAACAAGTATATTGTAGTATGGTTCATATGCACCAAAATCCATCAATGATAAGTGAAAATTTTAGTAATTTATAATTTTCCCAGTAATGCTTGGGACTGAACCTAAGACCTTATCCATACTAGATAAACATTCTACTATTGAGTCCCTACCCCTTATTTTTCCTTTTTTTTAGTTTTTCAAGGTAGGGTTTCACTCTAGTCCAGGTTGACCTGGAATTTACTATGTAGTCTCAGGGTGGCCTTGAACTCACAGTGATCCTCCTACCTCTGCACCCCAAGTTCAGGGATTAAAAGCGTGTGCTACCACACCCAGCTTTATTTTTACTTTTTATTTTGAGATTGGTTCTAAGTTTCCCAGGCTAGCCTTGAATTCACTCTGTAGCCCAGACTTCCCTTGAATTTGTAATCTTCCTGCCTTGCTCTCCCAAGTAGCCAGAATGGCAGGCCTGTTCTGTAATGCCCAGTTAAATTCACTGAGTTTAAGAAAATGTACACATAGCCAGATAACCACCACTGACCTCACTATCAACTGAGTATTTCCCACACATTAAAGAACATGTCTGGTGCTCTTTGACCTCTTCAGATTCTCGAAACCACTGACCTGCTCCAGCTGCCACCATCCCTAGAATTATGTCAGTTGGTCATGAGGTCCATTTTTTCTGGCCTCTCTCACTTAGGATAATCCTTTTGAGGTATATCTGTGTGGTTTGGTATACCAGTAGTTCTCTTTTCCACTGTTGAATAATTGTTCTATCATGGTACTCTATATATATGCCCAAACCTGGGCTACTTCTGCTTTCGGTGCTATTATCAGTAAAGCTGTTATAAGCATGCATTTATAGGTTTTTAAAAATATTTATTTATCTGAGAGAGAGAATGAATGGGTCTCTTGTCTCTGCAAATGAACTCCAGACTCATGCTCCAATTTGAGTATCTGGCTTTATGAGGGAATTGAAGCTAGGTCAGCAGGCCTTGCAAGCAAGTGCCCTTCACCACTGAGTTAGCTCCTTAGCCCATTTATGAACTTTTGAGTGAATATGTATTTGTTGTTGCCTAAGGAAATTTGTAAGAGGAAGCTTTCACAAACACAAGGCATCTGCCTCTAACATGTTTAATTCTTGAAAAAACCCACCAAACTGTTTTCCAAAGTGGTTGCAGTATTTCACATTCACCAATGACATAAGATCATCCCACTGGTTCTGCATCCTTGGCAACATTTGGTGTGACAAGTGCCTTAAATTGGTAGATAGTCCAGTGTACATGTGGTAGAATGCTGTGACAACTACCTTTCATTCCCTAGTCATTACTAAACTGACGTGTATGTTTCTATGATAAGATATCCAAGCACCTTTTCTGGCAAAATATCTTGTCAAAACTTGGGGCTGAGGACATGGCTCACTGGGGAGATCATTCTATCCCTAGCACCTAGCCACATAAAACCTGAGCATGGCTGTGCATGCTTCTAACTCTAGGACTGTGAGGTTTGGCTGGTGAGGTTGAGAAAGAGCTTTGCTTGGACTAGGCTAGAGGCAGTTTATGTGAGAAGCTTGCTGTTATGCCTTTGTCCTGAGAAGTTGTGCAGTGTTGCTTTGCATAGAAATGAATTGGTGTGAGAAGAGGGATATGGCACAGGAAAAAAAAAAAATCATCGGGCCTAAACTGCTGTCCATTCACCTGTAAATTGTTTGAGAGATTACAGCTATCAAGATTGGGCAGCTGACCTGCATTGGGGCAACAGGAAGAATGTAGACTCTTTTGAAGGGGCCTGAGTGCTCAAGGAGTGTCCTGTTCTTCAAAGTCTGCTTTATTCCCCCTGGATTAACAAATTGGCACCCTAACTGGTATTGTGGAGTATAAGAAATGCAAATTATTGAGTTTGCAACACAGTCTTGTCTTTTGGAAATGACCAAGGGCAGTGTGAAGTAAGTTTGCTGGATGCCCGCATGGAGACCTCATGGGGCCATGAGGATGAAACGTGGATTGCGGTGGAGACCCAGTGGAGATGCCGGGACCATGAGATGGCATCTAAGGAAAACTTCCAGCCCCAATGAATTTTTCCAGGACTGTGAATAACCTAGCTGGAGGGGCAGAATTGGAACTCCAGAGACTTGTTGCTGGTTAGAATTACTGGACTTAGAGACTTGTCACTGGCTAGAGTTGTTGGGCTTGAAGCTACAGAGTTTGATGTTTGCCCTGGTTGTTTTAAATCTTGTGTTGGTTGAATATTTCTTTGTTATGCCCAATGCCATCTTTTGCATTGTGAATGTTTGTTCTGTGCCATTATGGTTTTTTGGCGGGGGATTTTTTGGTATTATGGCTCAGTTAAAAGACCTTGGACTATGGGTATGTATGCACAACATTGGAATTGATAAAAACTATGGGGACTTTTAAAGGTGGACTGAATACATTGTATTTTATATCATGTTTTTATGGGGGTCAGGTGGTTTGATTCAGGTGTCCCCCATAAATTTAGGTATTCTGAATGCTAGGTTCCCAGATGATAGTAATTGGAAATTAAAGCCTCCTGGATGTGGTATATTGTAGGGGATGGGCTTATGGGTGTTATAGTCAGTGTTTTGCTCACTCTCCTGTTGCTATTGTCCACCTTGTGTTGGCTAGGGGATAATGTCCACCATTTTCTCATGTCAACATTTTCCCTGCCATCATGGAGCCTCCCCCTTGAGCCTGTAAGCCAAAATAAACCTCTTTTTTTCCCACAGGCTACTTACTATTTGTTGGGTGATTTCTACCAGCAATGAGAATGTGACTGCAACACCTGGGCTTTCCTAGCAAATGGTAAGGTAAAGAATAAACAGCCTAAAGAGGGATGTATCAATAAAACTTTATTTTAACCAAAAGCAAGGATGGGCTGGATATGATGTGTTTTTCTGATTATTGTTCCAAACAGTACCCAGCTGAGGTGCCATTTAGTGTCTATGATTTATGAAGATGATAAAAGCTACAAAGTTCCCATACAGCCACACTGATATATTCAGCTCTTATACAATACACCAATTTGCAGTCCTGGAGTTCTTTAAGGTCCATTAGAGGCAACTGAGTCCAACATGGTCCTGTAAACAGTCCTTCCCCAAGTGACCTCCAGCCATTGACACAGGAGGTCACACACTGTACAAAGAGGGAAAAGCAGACCTTCTGACATGTGATTGGTTGTGGAGTCTGAGAGATCCAAAGTATCCTTGCATTCCCTCATTGGAGTGAGGTCAGAGACCAGAAGCTAATTAGAAAACTCATGGCTCAAGCCCAGTTGCAGTGGGTTCCCTGGAGCCAAGGACCAGCTTCATGTCATTTCTCAGTTCCTCGGAGCATAAGTGGACTTGATACACTTAACCTTACAAGGGCCCCACATGCTGTCCCTGGCCTGTGGAGTAAACTTTTCTGTGAGGTGCTGTGGACTGATGGCAGCTAGGAGTGACTGTAGAGATACAGGAGTGCTGATCCCACTGTAGGTCAGAATAAGTGGCCTGAGGAATTTGAGTGTCACCCATTGACCTAAGCCGTGGCGCTCATTATGGTTGCTGTGTCATAGTAGTGTTCCAGAAAGGCTGGGAAACTGGGCCTCAGATGCATGAATATAGGTACTGGTTTGGAAAATGAACGTTTTTCCATTTCAGATAGATTTCATGTTCATGTGAGGACAATTTCCTTGAGGGTATGCTGACCCTATTTGGTCATAATGCACACCAAACAGCTACGGAACACTCGCCAATCACACTAATTGTCCTATCAGCATCGGGCTGTGTGGCCAGGGTGAGCGAGGGAGCGGTGGGGGCTCAGTAAGTCAGTGCACTCTGGAGGACTGAAAGAAACCCTCTCACAATCCCCGGACATTTTGGTGATTTTCTGGGTGGGAGTATGGCATAGTATGATTTGCATTATTACGTGTGAGGTATTACGATGCATGCGTGTGTCCATAAGTGTAGGCGTATGGACTCATGAGTGCCATGGCATGCGTATGGAGATCAGAGACAAGTGCTGGGTGTCAGTGCTCCTGCCTTGTTACAGGTGAAGTCTCTCATTCTTACTGCTCACCAGGCTAGCTGTTCTGCCAGTTCCTAGGATATTCTCCTGCCTTGGCCACCTATTTTGCCAAAAGACATGCTGGGATTGCAGGAGCCCACAACAGCTTCCAGCTTTGGTGTGGAATCTGGGGATCTGGACTTAGGACTCATGCTTGTGTGGCAAGTGTTTTCTCCACTGAGTTATCTCCCCAGCCCCCGGTCAAGTGTGTGTGTACGTGTATGTGGAGGGCAGAGGACATCCTTGGCTGTCATCCTCAGATCCGCCATTCACCCACCTCTCTTGAGATATGGTCTCTGATTGGCTTGGAGCTTACCAACCAGTCTAGATTAGTTGTTCAGCAAGGTCCATGGATCCTCCTGTCTGTGCCTACCCTGAGTTGGAATTAAAGGTGGATGCCATCTGGATATTGAACTTAGATCTTTATACTTTAAAGGCAAACATTTTACTGACTGAACTCCCCCTCAGCACAATTCAGCAAATTTTTAAGAGATCCACTGGTCAACTGCATGCTAGGAGTGTCCCTTTCTGAAAATAAAAAGAAAAGAAAAAGAAAAAGAAAAAGAAAACGAAAATTGGACATCTTTATTTTCTCAAGCAAATGAAGAAAACATGGTCATATATTCTAGATCTAGAAAGACTATTCTAGTCCAAGCACCAGCTGACAAATTATGCTGCTGATCTGGATTGCATCAAAGCAGGAACAAGTATCCCATCGGCACCCCCATTCAGATCCTCTAACCAAAGGGACCTATGTGCTGGGAAGCGTCAATGTGTATATGGCTCTTTGTTGCTATAATAAACACTCAAGAATCAACTTATGGGAAGGAGGATTTATTTTGGCTCATGGTTTCAGAGGGTTCAGTCCACAACAGGCTAGCTCCATTCCCATGAACTTGCAGGGAGACATGTCACAGGCAAAGGAGGGTACTCACTTCATAGCAACTCAAAGAGATTACCTGAAAGGGACTGAGGTGGAGACAAGTTGTGGCCTCAATGGTATTCTCAGGTGATCTACTTCCTTCATCTCACTATCTCCTCCAAACGTTTGCACTTCCTATAAGGCTATCAAGTTAACAATCCATCAATACATGTTCCAGTTATGAAGTCAGAGCCCTCATAGCCCAGTCCCTTCCCTAAAACCCCACCTCTGAGCATACTTCACAAGGGACCAAGCCTTTAACACTTGAGCCTTGTGCAGAGGGCACTTCATATCTCAATGTGGGCAGAGTAACTTCTGACAAGTTCCAGTGGGAAATCTCAGTCTAGACTGTTGCAGTTCTGGAGTAAAGCTAGGCCATCCTCAGCAGAAGATAACATGCCTTGGTAAAGCCCTTGAGCACCACTGGACCCTGTAAGAGTTGGCATACTCATCTATGGGATACCAAGTGACTAACTGCTTCTAAAACTAGGATCTGCTGAATCTTCCAAGTACTAAAACTGTCCAAGTCAATGGACCCAGAAAGTCCTTCATAAGATAGACATGGGGCATCCAAGCTAAAATCAAAACAGGGCCAGGGGCATAACCTTCCATGCCACTCATTGCAGTTACACATATGATAACCACCAACTCAAGTTCAAGGTCTGTTTCTTAGTGGGTTGGCTCATATGTGGTTGCAAGCTGAAAATAGACAATGACAGCTTTACAGCCACATTCACGGGCAACTGAAAGACAGGTGATGGGGAAGCTTTTCCGGATGGGCAGAGCATTGAACAGCTATGGGACTCAAGTCCTTCAGGTACACAACCAAAAGCTATTAACAGTGCATTAAGATAAGGCCCTCGTTTCTCCTTCTGTGGTAGTTCAAGCTCACCTCCCTACATGTTAATGGCCCATGTGTTCTCCCTGATTATCCTCTGGCTCAATGAGTCCTTTGATAAAATTGCAAACAATGTTTCAGGGTTCCACAGTCACAAAGAAAAGCAAGGCAAATATCTAGTGGCTACATGCCCAGAAAGGGTGTTACTTTTGGCAAAATGAGCCAGAGCAATTTCCAAAGTGGTATTTACTCATTTAAAATTATGCACACAACCAATGTGTAGGTGCACTGACTTCTCTAGCCCATGAACTAATGTGTAGGTAGGCTTCTAATTTGGAGCACTCACTCGAGAAATCCTGAAATTAAGGTTCTTTTGGAAGTATTGACTCATCCCCTCTTTACTTTCTGAATGTATCCATTTAACACACCAATTAGTAATTGTAAATTGCACTCTAAACTCTGTAGGTTATTTTCTGATGAAATGTTGCTTTGCTAATGCGACTGGGTGCTATTTAGAATTTTCTTTTGTATTGAAAATAGCCTTTGCTTTGGCATTGGATACAAATGGAAACTATTAGAAGAGATCCATCCAACTGAATATCTGCCAGATATGGCCCTGTGGTTCCAGTATGTCTACTAGTCTACGAGGTTTTCATTCAGACAAGGCAGCCATGTGTGGGTATCATATAGTGAACTTCATAACAAACGTTTACTTTACCATCTAGTATTTTCCTGAGATGGATTAATTTGCCACCATGAATGTCCACTGCTCAATGCCAAACATTAATTATAATTTAAAACTAATGATTTCTAACCTTAAACAAGAGTAGATACTGGGATGGAAGGGGGCATAGGTCAGTTAGTAAAGTGCTTACTTTGTAAACATGAGGATCTGAATTCCCCAGAACCCATGTAATCCCAGCACTAGGGAGACAGGACAAATAGATTCCTGAGGCTCTCTGACCATCCAGTCTCGCCTAATTAGGTTAAGTTCCAGGGCCATGAGAAGCCATTTCTCAAAGGAAGTAGATGGCATCTGAGAGGAACCCACATGCATGCACACTCATCCCCACACAGACATCAACACCCTCAAACATGTACAATCACACCGCTCACATGGTATGTGAATTCATCCCCCTAATTGCCTTTTGTATCACAGATCTTTGACTTATACACAGAATAAAGGTTTTTGGCTCCCAACTTCTCAATAGTACATGAGTAAAAGCAACTTCCATTCTGAGTTTCCTACTCTGTTGAAAAAGGGGGACTGAGATAAAACTACCCATTTGGCATGGGTCTTCATCATTTGTGCATTACCATGGTTTGAAAGATAAGGACAGACATCACATATAGAAACAGAGGGGGGCCTTAGAACTTGTATTTAAGGTTCTCTTTCTAAAAGTTTGGTCAATGGGGTGTTTATTATTCAATTCCTATGATCACTATGATTTAATGCTGATAGACACATATTTATATCTGCTAATGCACTCAGCATAACTATTCAGTGTGCATGTGTATTTGTATGATGCTTCAGAGTTGAAGCTGGAAAAGAACAAGGACCCTCTAATTACACAGAAAAGCGCCCAGTGTTGGGTCAGGTGAAAGAGGGAGTGGGTGGAAATGGGTCAGTTAGTGACCTCCCAAGGGACAGAGCATCCAACTACCTCGTATATGAAGACACCGATAGTTTTCCACCTGAATCTCCCACTGGGAAGATTATGAAAGAGATATTTAAAGGTCAATGTTTGGAGAAGATGACATGAAAGTTAAGTTCCATTTGAAACCACAGGTTCTATGAAGCTACATGATAGATACATGTGACCAAGTTTTTATTATATTCTTTTCTGCTGGGGTCCTTGTATGACATCTCACCTTTTCACAGGTTTATTGATTGGAAGGATTGCAGGTGTAACAACATTTTGTTTTCTCTGTTAACAGCTATTTAGGCCACATTGAATGGTTTGAGGTTCCTCAGGTAGGGCCCATATGCTCCAAATCTGTAGAATTCAAGCACATGTTTTGCACAGTGATATCAATTTGACAGTGTATTTGAAATTTCAACACATGGCTAATAAACCTCTCTGCTTTTCTTCAAAATCCCTCCTTTTCTGGTTTTCCTCATCTCCTTCCTCCTTTTCTATCTCCATAACCCCTCACCATGCATTTCTCTTAATCTATATGTTAGCTACTTTTCTCATGGCTGTGAACAAATACCTGACAAGAAGAAGTGCAAGGAAATAAGGGTTTACTTTGGTTCACAGTTTCATAGTCCATCATGGAGATGAAGCCATGGCGACAGGAGCTCGCTCACATCACAGGAAGCAAAGACTGGTCAGGAAGAGTGGCTGGGCTACAAACCTTAAGGCCTGCCCACTCCAGACATCCATTTCCTCCAAATAGGTTCTACCTCCCAGAGGCCTTACAATCCCTCAAAGCAGCACCACCAATTGGGAACCAAGTATTTAAACACATTATCATGAGTGGCATGGCTCATCCTCCATCAGGCATGCACATTCACCCACACACATGCACGCACACACACACACAAACACACTCATGGAGGTACAAAGAGACACATTCGCACATCCTATCCCACAAATGGATCTACTTATTTTCCTCTGGTTACCTCTCCTCTCTTCATTCCAAGACTGATCAAGATTTGATGGAAGGATAGGCCCACAGTGGATGTCCTCCAAATTCCAAAATGTTTTAATGCACTTTTGAGGAAGAAGAAAAGTAAAAAAAAAAAAAAATGTCATTGAATGCTAGTCACAGGTCTCATGCTAAATTATATGGCAGAGGGAAAGTAAACTTGTTTTGAATAAAACTCTATTGGAATACATGCATATGAGGCTGGGGAGATGGTTCAGTGTTAAGAATGCTTGCTGTACAAGCACGAAAGCCTGATTCATTCTGTTTGAGCCTCTAGCACCCACATAAATAGCTAGGTATGGCTACACATGTTTGTAATTCCAGTCCTGTGAGGAGCACAGACCAGAGAATTGCTGAGGCTGGAAGATCAGGCACTCTGACCTAAAACAGCAGCTCTGGGTTCAGTGAGACACTCCATTTGAAAGAGATGTGTTCCTCTCCCTGGAGTGTGGGATGAATCCAGTGACCCGTTTCTGGTGAACAGAGCATGAATGAGCAATAGAGGAAGACACCCAACATTCTACTCTGGTCTCTGCACAGGCATGAGCAAAGTGCATGTGTTAGCACACACATGTATGCACACCACAACACACACACACACACCACACCACACCACACACATACACACCACCCAATCATACACACACATGCAGAAACAGAAAGATAATGCAAATAGAGAGAATGTCATAATTGAAGCTTGGGAGATAGCTCTATGGGTAAGAGAGCTTGCTGCACAAGCATGAAGAGCTACATTTAATTCATTCTAAGCAGTCATATCAAAGACCAGACATGGCCACACATGATTGACTGTAAACCCAGCACTGAGTGGGGTAGATACAGGAAGGTGACTGGGGTTCTGTGATCCAAATTAAGTGCAAAATATGAATGAGATACAACAGAGACAAAACCCAGAATCCTCCTATACATGCCTTTTTGGTGTAAACATATTTGTTAGATGTTTATCTAGCAATGGGGATGTGAGTCATAGAATGTATGCAGTGTAGTTTGAACAAATACTACCAAATACCTCTTTTGGTGTTATATAAATCTTCCCTGACAATGGAGGTATTTTCTTTTGTAAAATGGTTGTTCTATTTTTGACCATTTTTCTCTTGCACTGTTTATCTTTTCTCATTGATTTGTGAGTGTGGTAAAAAGCCAAAAGTAGCCTCCCTGTGCTTACACCTTTGTGTTCCTCTCCCTGGAGTGCAGGCTGAATTGAGTGACTTATTTCTGATGGACAGAACATGACAAAAGTGATGAGATGTGGCTTCTGACATTGCAACATTAGGCTATCACATGATATTCTCTGTCTCTGTCTCTCCTGGCATTTTATGAGCTGCCCTAAGGAGAAGCACACATGGCAAAAAGTTGTCTTCCCCCAGCAACCAGTGATCTCAATAGCCCCATGAGGGAGGTCAGAGGCAAGCCTTTCCTGGTAAGGTCTGCATTAGCTGTAACCCATGGACAGCCCCCGCTGCCATCTCCTGGGACACACTGCACCCAGAAACTGTGAGATAACAAATGCTTGTTTTATGAACCTACCTTGTCCAGCAATAGGTAACCACCTGGGAGTTATTTGTTGCTCCAAGCAGGTAACTTTTGACATTTAAATGCTTTACATCTCTCATTCTTAGTTTTCCTCTTCACTCACAAATTTTTGATACACACAGGTACTTACTTTTCCAATTTATTATATTTTCTTTCATTCTGAGTGAATTCTCCTGCACTATATTTAAGAAATTTTAGAAAACATTTGGTTATTCCGAAGTCATTAAAATTTCTTTAATTGTTCTTTAAAAACTTCATTCATCACAATAGAATACATTTACTAATAATCATCTTATAATGCATAGCATGCATTGAGCAATTATTCAGGGCAAGGCCTCACGCTAGTTGCCTTGGCTGCATGGACAATTAAATCCTCATAGTTATTACATGACAGAGGGAAGAATGAATACTAGACCTGCATGCACTGTGAGTCTTGATCAATTATCATTTATTTATTTCTTACTTGACACAAACTTATCATTTTGGAGTCATGGTTTGTCTAAAGTATTTCAGTCTTAATGGGGATAAAAAGGGACAACATTGCTGTGTTTTGACACTTAAAACATGAATCTTGCTTTGGATTTCTATGCAATAGTTTCAAAGTTAGAACTAACAGATGAAACACTGGGTTTGAGCTGTCTAAGCACAAGCATTTGTAGTTAGCATAAACATGAAAAACTCATTTACTGTCTTTGCCTGAGTTCTGACATTTCCCCCCTCCTAAGCACCAAGTGTTCTACATTAATATTTTATTTATTTACTCTAGAGAGTATTCAATGGTTAAAGTACTTGCTTGCAAATCCTAAAGGCCCAGGTTCAATTCCATGGTACCCAGGTAAAGCCAGATGAACAGAATGTACATGCATCTGGAGTTCCTTTGCAGCAGCAGGAGGCTCTGGGATGCCCCTTCTCTATCTCCCTCTATACTTAAAAATAAATATTTTTAACAACAATTTATTTGCATGTGTGTAGGTGATTTGAGGAGGGCATATCCCAGGATCTCTTGCTGCAAATGAATGCCCATCTGGCTTTACATGGGTGGCTGGGGAATTGAACCCTGGCCAGAAGGCTTTGCAAGCAGGTGCCTTTAATTGTTGAGCCATCTCCCCAGGACTAGTGTCTTGCCTGTTTAATGCTGTGCTGACTTTCAAGGGGGGCAGGTCTTCTCTCCTGGGCACAGGATTAGATCAGAGACTGTCTTCTTGCAGTAGAGGGTTAGCTGGCAGCATCCTGGAAGCCTCTCTAAAAAACAAAAAGAAAGAAAGAGAGAGGGAGAGGGAGGGAGGGAGGGAGGAAGGAAGGAAGGAAGGAAGGAAGGAAGGAAGGAAGGAAGGAAGGTAACAGATTATTATCCTTACCTTACCATGGTGAGCATGCCCTCCAAGCTGGGCTAATCTGAGACTCATTCTGAAGACACAATAGGGTGATGTAAAGCTAGAAATTAATTGGAAATTAGTTGGCTCCAGTTCATTGACTGTCATTCACGTAGTTCCTGCCCCATTACCAGCTGTCTGACCCATTACCTTGTGAGTACTGAATTTTATTATGTAGCTAAAGCGACCGGCATTGTTTCTGTTAGTAATTGCTCCATAAATTTATGTGTTATATGTTATGATTATCAGGAAACATATTCTATTCTGGTTAATGAGTTTTTCTTTTGAGAAGATGATAGTAAAACATATTTTGACTCCAATTTCATCCCTATAATATTTGTGTTTGACAAACCAGGTCAACTCCTTTGGGTGTCTGATTCATACTTCCCTTCCAGTTCTTCATGTTAACTAAAGCCTTTGTTTTTCAAAGTAACCAAGTAATGTATAATATGAGAAACATCATAATAAGAAGCAGCTGCAGAAAGACTGACTGTGAGGATACCTGCTGGCACACGTGCTGTTTGTCTGCTTAGAGATGATAGCTTTTGGTTCTTGCTAATTACTCAATAAGCATATGTTTAATAACTAAATGTTCTTAATCTGACTATCCTGTTGGATCTTATGTGTTAAATTCTTTTATTCAAACCTTCATAAATGCTATAAGTGAGGAAGTTTAAAGTCAAGATGCTCATGTGGTTTGGGTCTCTCTATACTTTCAGGCAAATTCTAGCAAAGAAATTGTCTTTACCATCTCAGTTCTAAGAATATTTGTGTGAGTGGAGAGAGGTAAAGGTCAAGGGCCCCAGAGAGAGGATGAAGAACCAAGATGGAACCTGGTGAAGAAACTCCTGATCTTCCAGGCTCCAGAATCTGCTGCAATTGTGTGACTTCTTTCTGTGACTTGCTCCTTGAAACTGTGTGCTCCCAAGAGCAAGACTTCACAGTATAGCATATAATCTTCCAGCTGCCCATCCAGCTGCTCCCAAGGTTCAGTAGATACAACCTTCAGTTGGGCAGTGGGAGAGGTGGAGCCACTGGGGAGGGGCATGGAGAAAGATGGGAAGCCTGGCTCCAATGCTCATATTCTCCATGGACACTGCTTATGAACCAAAGTTTGCCTAAAGGTTGAGATGTAAGACCAAAATGAGCAGAATGCAAATCCACTGATAATCCTTGCTGTACAAATAGCTGTTTGGCTCCCCTTCCCTTCCTGTTTGGCACGAGATGTGTAGATACAATCAAAGGTCACACCTCATAGCTCCTCAGCAAACATCTTATTTGTGAGTACCAATCTGAAGTTCCTTTGCGAGCTCCAAACCTCCAGCTTTGGTCTGTGCTGAAGGAAATTCCAGGTTTTTCTTGCAGGGAGATAGCTCATCTATAGACACCAAGAATAGGCATGAGGGTGTCTCTAGGCAAGAGGGAGCAGGGTTTCTGGCTGACTCCTGCACTGACTTGATCTTGTCCTGTTATCTACCACACCATGTTGCTGCTGACCCCCTTAGGACTACATTTGTCAAGACTTGGCTTCTTATTACACTTCTTCATAGGGGTGTGTGTGTGTGCGTGCGTGTGTGTGTGAGAGTGTGGGTGTGAGTGTTTTGGACAGGGTCTCCTTTAGCACAGGCAACCTCAAACTCACTACATAGCCAAGGATGACCTTAAATGATTATCAGCCAAGGCCTGACATAAGAGTTGTGCACCACCATAACTGGTTGATGTAGTGCTGAGGATTGAACCCAGAGCCTTATGCATGCTAGGCAAGCTCTCTACCAGCTGAGCTACATCCCTAGCCCACTACAATTATTTTTACCTACATTTTGAAGCCAGACCCTTGCTCCTTAAAAGCAAAAGCTTGCATAAACTCTTAAAGACAATAAATGACAAAGTTGGGACTTTCCCTAAGGGAATTTATTAGGGCTGTAATGTACCTCAAATATAGCTCCCCAAGAGTAGCTGCTAACATGTAGAAACCCATGTTGTGTATGGTTGCTAATTATATGATCACACACAGGCTTAAGAATATTTGCCACCCCCCTTCCAACCACCTCCCGCTTCTCCAGCTCGAATGCTGAGCTTGGGCATGGAAAGTCTGAGCTTCATGTAAATGGAAGTAGTTCTGATGGAGTTTCATTTCCTCTTAGAATCTGCTTTCTAATTGTTTCTCCAGACCCAACTGCTGGTTATTCCCTCTGAGTCTTTGCTGTGTGGCATATTGTGTTGCAACCACCCTGGTCACAGTGTGTTCAGCTCTAATTCTTGCTCCCTATGCAAGAAGTATCTTAGGCCTTCAAATCACCTGTGTGGACCTTAAATCTTCTAAAAAAAAATCACAGGTTTCTGAAGACCTAAGTTGTAGAACATCTCTATGCTTAGCCAACCAGTTCTCACTGTCCTGATTAATTAGTCCAAATCAGAAACTCCTAGGGGTGGTTAAAAAGCACATTCATGGATCCTATCCCCTTTCTCTTAGTCAATCTACTTTCTGACATTCCCAAAGGCTGCTGACTGGGGTCACCCTGTGCATCATGCACTCGTTTTACTTCACAGTGTGATTTGTGGACCAGCAGTATAGAGCCAACCCTAATCTAAAAGGTCTTTAGTTGGGCATAATCTGAGATCTGCTGCCTGGATCTAAGCAATTAGATTCTCTATTTCCATGAGGCTCAAAATCCTTGCCAAGTTTCCCTTGGTACTCATTCATTAAACTGAGACACATAATTGTTGGAGATGGGCCATAGACAGGTATGCCACAGACGGCTGCTTAAGGCACTTCTTATATTGAGGTGAACACATCATGAGGTAGAATGCATAGGTAGAATGAAAGGTGAGGAGACACTCACAAAAGTCTTAAAGCAAACACAAGAAACTATGAAGAAATTTCTGGATTGCTAGAGGTTGTTTCCAGCGATACCCACAATGGTCTGGAGCATGTCTAAGTATTACCACACTCCCCTGGGAATAATTCCATTAGAAGGCTGGATTTCTTTACCTATTTCTGAATACTTACATCTGGGCCTTGTTCTGTACAATCTGATTTTATATGGTTTCAAAAGTGGTTTTGTCCTTCCTGGGAGAAGACACAGAATTTTCTCATCTTAGCAGCAAGCTCTTTTTTTAGCTTGGAATTTGGTAGTCTTACTGACTATCTCCTCTTCGCTATCTGTTGCCTGAATTTCCCATGGGAGTTTTGTTGGGATTTTTCTCATCCTGCCCTGCTGTATTTTCTCACTTTTTAGACAACTGGCTTTTTGTAAAATCCCATTTTCCTCAGGGTTACAATATTAAGCATACTCATGCATGCAGCCATGCTTACAGACAGCCCCGAGGAAGGCTGTGCTCTGTTCTCTTGCAAGCTACTGACATGTTTCCTAAGACAATTTGACTGAGTCAGTTTTGTTGAACATCTAAAGAGACATCGCAGCTGGAAAAAAAGCCTCAGAGATGAAACTGGAAGTGAACGGCTCATCATTTGCTTAGAAGACATTAAAAGATGAGGAGAAATGTGGAGGTATAGGAGGTGAATGCATAGGAACGTGGGAAAAGTTATATTTCTACTTTGGTGGTGAAATTGTACCTAATCAAATTCCTTGCCAACAGCCCTTGTTGATTTGAACTTCTGACTCTCCACGATGAAAGTAGAAAGACTCCAATCATTATTTTAGTATTCCAGTATCCCAATAAGATGACAAATTTAGAAAATACTACTTTCATCATGGCTTCTGTTAAGGAGTAGAAATCTCACCAAGAATGAACCAGGAAGGTCTTTCTGGGTATGACTGATATGGGGCATGAAGTGAAGTCACAGAATGAAAGAGCTGTAGATGTGCCTCTTGGCAAATGCCATCCTTATTCCTTTTATTTTATCTTCATCTAAAAGAGTTCAAAAGGTAACATCACATCTCAGTCACCAAGGAGTTGTAGCTATGGATAAGTAGCTGTGAACATGAGAAGGAAATGGCTTATATATAAAAGCAAGTTTCCCAGGGTGCTGTGGGTTCTGGTCATATTAAGACTTACTTAATTACCTGTGTTCCATGTGCAGTACGTATATCCCAAGCTAACCTACATGAAGGAAAGGGCCACAACATCATGATTTCTTTCCCTCATGCTATACTTTCAATCAGAAATGTCTCCCATAGGACATGAGGTATGGTTGTGGTTTCCAGCTTCTTCCACTGTTGACAGGTGACCAGCTCTTTAAGAAGTGGGGCTAATGGGAGTCTTATGTCACTGGGGGCTATGTTCTGGGAGGAATTGTGGGACCCAGCCTCTTCCTCTTTCTCTCTTTCACTTCCTGGCCATTAGGTGAGGGGTTGTGCTCTGTCATATTCTCCTTGCTCTGATGTGCTACATCATCACAGGGCCCCCAGATCATGGTCTGAAATCTCTAGACTATGAGTCAATATAAATCTTTTCTCTTCACAAGTTGATGATCTCAAGCACTGGCTATAATACTGAAAACCTGCCTAACATGCCTTGTTGCCACAGCTGCCGTCCTCCTTCCCACACACACTATTCCAGCCCCGACATACAGCCTTTTTAGTCTAATACATGTGAATTGAATTGGAATTTCTTAGAAGTTTATAAAGTACTTATATTTTATAAAATAAGCTCTTGGATCTTGAAGAACCAGATGTGGCTATTGCATGAGGAATACATTGGGTTATGTACTGACGGAGTTTTCCCTACTCAGGAGCTGTGGAAGACTTTGTCCTGGAAAGGTGATACAGGTATACTATTCTGAGGTTTGGGTTTACTGGCATTTGAGTGGTTTGGCTAGACTTGAAAGGCTCAATGTCATGGCTACACTGAGGTTGGCTCTCTGGTATATCCTTTTCCTAAGCATTTTATGCAGTTTTAACTTGTTATTATTGTTTTGTTTTGTTTGTTGTTGACTTTAAACATTATTTTTTTAAAAAAAATATTTATTTATGAGGGAGAGAGAGAAAAAGAGGAAGATAGAGAAGGAGAGAATGGGCACACTAGGGCCTCCAGCTACTGAAAATGAATTCTAGATGCATGCACCACCTTGTGCATCTACCTCATGTGGGTCCTGGGGAATCAAACCTGGGTCCTTAGGCTTAACCACTAAGCCATTTCTCTAGGTTGTTCACTTTTTGAGGCAGAGCTTCATGTAACCCAGGCTAGCCTTGAATTCACTATGTAGTCAAGAATGACCTTGAACTCCTGATCCTCCTGTTTCCTCATCCCACATACTTAGATGACAGGCGTGTGCCACCATACCCAACCGTTTGTTCATTTTTCTTTTTGAGAGTCTCATTCTATAGCCCAGCTGGCTTGGAATTTACTATATAGGTCAGCCTAGCTTCAATCTCACAACCATCCTCCTGCCTCAGTCTCACGAGTGGTGAGATTATATATGGTATCCAGCACACCCAGCTGGCTTTGCAGTTTTGAAACTGCACTAGTGTTGTCCTTCAAAATAGGGAGCAATTCTGTGAGCAGAATCATGCCCAGGCCTAGTGTAGATGCAGCAAACCCTAGCATCCTGGGGCTTTTCACATGATTGTCAGAAGGCAAAATATAGAAGATGGCAGTAGCTTAGGACATATGAATTTTTAATAGCCTAATTTCAGTGTACTTTTAATATCACAAACCAGCTTACTTCAGTATGTTTTGCTCTCATCATTTGGTAACAAAGAAATGAAGAATAGCACTTGGAAGGAAAAGGCTCATTTTGGCAAATGAGTTAGGTTTGGAGGAAACAACTTTGTTTTGGGTCTGCTCACACCTGCTCTCAGAGCAGAGGCCCCACAGGAAATGACGTGGGGGCGAGAAGTCACCTGGGGTTCCTGGAGGAGGTGGGAAGCCTCCTGAGCAGAGGCTGCACAATGTGCTCTTGGAGGGAGCAGAGTCAAGGTGCCTGCTCCTAGCGGAGAGGGAGGTCATGGTGGGATGGTCCTCTGGAGGAAATTGGAGCAGTACAAAATCAGCTGCTCTTGCCTTACTTCATGGGTGACTGCTGTGTCCTTCCTGTCAGGAAGTCTTGAGACCAAAAGTGCTGAACACAGACAAAAGGGGTGGCCCAGCTTCCCTGCCCCTTCCGGATCCTTGGCATTCTTTAGTTGGATGAGAGAGAGAGAGAGAGAAAGAGAGAGGTGTTTAGGTGGCCGCTTCCTTCCCAAACTCCCAGGAAGTCATCTGTAAGTCTTATAGCAGGTGGCATTTCATATCATACAAAATAACGTAATAAAATAAATATTAAGTTAAATTAAATCAGACTAAATGTAATCCAGCAACACTAAGGCAAGACCAGTAGCATTTCAGTGAGAAAAATAGATGAAAAAAAAAAAAAGCAGTTTTAAGCACAATCCAGATCATACTGGATCCTTCTGATCTAATTAAAAACCTTTCAGCCTGCCTCTTGGCTTGGCCTTTCCAAGCTTTTCCACCGAATGCTGCAGTTCTGGGAAGCCTGCTGCCAAGCCTGACATGCTGAGTGATGGGGAGCAGGCTGATGGGGTTCCTGGAAGGAGCAACGTGTTTTTCCACGTGCAGTTCTATTCTGACCCACCTGAAACTACTCCCTGTGCTTGTTATAGATCCCGGTTTGAAAGCCATTTCCCAGCCCCTAAAGCGCAGCTTCCACTACAGGGACTGCTTATGTTTTAGACCTATGAGCCAACGCGTCTCCATGTCATATCTGATGGAGACCTCAAGGCTTCATTTGTGAATCCTCTTTCATTAGAAATAGCTTTTGCGATGTTAAGACACTGAAGGAAAACCATACTCATGTCATCACAACAACAGTGCCTCTGTTTTTGCTTATTATGTACATTCCTGTCTTCATGGTGGTAGCTGCAATATCATTTTAACTCTAATTTTCACTTGAATAATGCTTCTCTTAATAATGCCATATTTTCACACTGCCACATATTTTTCCTAGCTATTTTTCTTAGTGTCTGTGCATGTTAATTTATTGTGTTATGTACCCAAATGCTCTCATGGTTGGTCAGTGCAGACTGCATTTTCTCTTTTCTTTTTCTTCATTCATAGAGTTTTATTTATTTATTTGCATCTACTGAACCATTTTCTCAAGATAAAGTCTCTGGAATGAAATTACTGAGTTGTCTGATTCTTCTTGGTCACATTGCTTTTCCCAAAAGTGTTTATATAGATGCCAACAGCAATATAGCAGTAAATGTATAATGTCATTTTTAGCATGTTTTTGATACTATTTTTTTTTGCTAATTCAGATGAAATAATTCCTCTGTTTTGCCTTAGTATGCATTTCTTCAGTTACGCATGTGGGGACAGAGATTACTTCCCCATGATTGTTCTTCGTGTTTCCTCTTGTACCAATTATCAGAGTGACATATTTTATCATTTCTCCTCTGCACCAGATCCATCAATTTTTTAATGGGGTTTAGAAAACCTGCACAGCCAATTAGGTCTTCACAGCCTTCCTAATTCTTCCATTACCCCAAGAGTGCTTGGTAATGCTATCCTTCACTCGCAGCCATCACTGAATGAGCAGTTGGTCGGGGTCTTCCTTTGGGGTCTGCACGGAGTCTGTATTCCATTTTGTTACAGACAAACATTGTCAACACCATAGCCCACAGCCAGTTATTCTAAGTGAAATAAAATCTATTTTTCCAGAGAGAGATTTGGAATCACTATGCTCTTTAAGGTATGTGACTTGGAGGCAGAATCCATCCTTCACACTATGTGACATCATCTTATGTAAAGACACCTCTGTCCAGGCCCAGCGGCCTGTGCCCCATGTTATTCAGGATATCTGTTACCTTCCTGATTTCCAGCGCACAGACGACACCTGACAGCCACTTACTACATAAGTCAATGAAGCAATGAGCGTAGTCATAGAACAATTGCCACCAGAATGGTTGGCAGTGTAAGCATTGCAGATGCAGAGTGTGTCTAGCAAGTCTTCCAGCTGTCCCTCAACACTGACAGTGTCTCTCTCAAGCCCCTCAGTAGGGCACCAACTCAAAGCTCACTTGGAATATCACTGGTAGACAATTGCTTCCTGCCCACCAGCCTGCCTGCTCTTAACTGGTGTCTCATGATGAGAAAAACACACACAATCCAAATACAAATAACCCAACAATTTCCAAAATATTACATCTGATCCATGAGAAAATGAATTTAGGAGATATTCACAATACACTGTATTACATGACTCTTGATGTGGAGAAATGTACACACTGGTTTGGGAGGTAGCTTGGAGTGATATCTTGAAATTTTAATTCACTGTCCCAGGCCAACAATAAGGTAAAATGCAGATCCCCTTTCACAGTTCCTGGACATTCATTCTTTGTGCCTTGAAAGAATGAGTGACAGGTAGAAAGGAAGTGGGCCAAGACTCTGGTACTAATGGAATCCCTCAAGGGAAGTAATGGTCATGTGGGCAAAATAAGTGCTGTCCTTCTAACTTTAATTTCTGGATTCCACGTGACCCAGGCACAAGTGAAAAAGATGCTGAGGAGAGAGGAGCCGACAGGATGGGTTTCTGCTAGGTTTGGTTCTAAGCCCTATTGCTTCTTCTTCTTCTGTCTGCTGATTTTCTTCCCTGACCTCACCTTTACCTTCCAGGAAAAGAAGCAAGCCCACATTGAAAGAAGTTACCCAGTTATGATGGTTTGAATCAGGTGTCCCCCACAAACACGTGTTTTGCGTGCTAAGTCCCCAGCTGGTGGCAATTTGGGAACTGGAGCCTCCTGGAGGTGATGTGTTCCTTGAGACAGGCTCATGGGTGTTATAGCTAGCTTCCCCTTGCCAGGGTTTGGCACACCATGAGGCCAGTGTGGGCTTCGTGTAACCCTGTCTCAAAAAAAAATACCTCATTGAGTAAAGTACATGAGTATCAGAGTGATTCCCAAGCACCCCCACAAAGAGCCAGGCATGGTAGTATATGTCTGTTATCTCAGCACTGAGGAGGCAGAGACAGGAGGATCACTGGGGTCCTGTGAGCTTCATATCTAGTGAGAGGCCCTGTACCAATAAACAAGGTGGAGAGCAATTAAAGAATACACCTATCACTGACCTTTGGCTTCTACATACACATTCACATAAACACACACACACACACCATAAAAAAACCCAAATGGCATTTTTAAAAAGCAAGCATATTCATTTTCATAATATATCTATTCCAAATATTTGTTCATTGGTATGATCCTTTTAGCCAAAAAAAAAAAGAGTGTTTTTTTTTTTGTTGTTGTTGTTGTTTTTTTTTTTTTTGGTAATTGTCTATCATGACATCAAGAGGCTACTTAGCTCTGTTTGCATTCCTACCAAGCCTGGACCAGAAGGTAAACTCCAATGTTCTATAATCAACTGAATGACGCTCTTGAGTAGCAAATCCTCCCAGGGTCAGTGGGGAGGGATCTTTTGCCAGGGACTACTGAGGAAGGCAAGCTGTTGAGTACCCTGCTTGGCTCCTGGAGGGTCCCCACACTTCAGACCTGGAAAGGAGCCTCAACAAACTGTTCCTAAGAAAACTTCCACCAAGCAGCCCAGGGCATCTGGGGGGCCCAATCTTGTCTACTTCATGCCGCACAAACCTCAACCAGGCCAGCCATGTAAGTAAGGGCCACTGGCTGGCCCCACTTAAGAAAGGTGGTATATGGACCCGTGGCTGGCCCTGCAGACCCAGGAAAATTGAAGCAACTCACTGGACCTTGAACAGGGAGGACATGGGCTACCTCCTCACTTCCCAACTCACCTATCATTACATGATTTCCCCCATCACAAACACAGCAAAGCCTTTCCCACACAGACAGAGGCCATGATTGGCCCTGATTATGCAACTCCAGAAGTCAAGGATGAGTATTTGGTTTCCCAGCTCATTCTCCCCTTGTCTCCCATGAAGCCATAATCAGGATGACTCTCAAATGCTAAATTCACCCAGTACTGATTTCATGCACTTGCTACTTATCCAACCAATTTAGCAGCAAGGAGCTCTCGGGGCCTGATTTCTGGTTTAAACTGCTCATCCACACCTCCAAAGAAATGAAGACTGTCTGATCTGATAAGAAGTCTGCTTCTTGTGTGGATGATTGAGTTTCAGGTGAAAAGAAAAGGTGGTGGCGGCAGGTGAGACCTGGGAGTACGGGGACTTACGCGTCCTTTGTCCCCTCTTCATGGCTCAAGTGCTTCCAGGTAGGCATGGAGCAGTGTGAGGGGGACAGGACAGGCAATGGAGGCAGAGCTGTGAAACAGAATCGAGGTTTGCATCAGCTGCTTTTTCAATGCTGGGACAAAATACCCGGGCAGAAGCAATTTAAGGAAGGAAAGGGTTTATTGTGGGCTTGCACTTTCAAGGGGAAATCTGCCGTGGTGGGGATATGGCAAGAGCAAGAAGCCACAGCCACACTACACCGTCACACCTGGGGGAAGAAAGTCAAGAAAGGGGGAAAAATAAAAACAAAACAGTAAGTGGGATTGGATTACAAAACCTCAAGGCCCACCACCCAGCAACACACATCCTCCAGCGAGACTCCTCCTCCTAAAGGTTCCATGACCTTCCAGGAGAGTGTCACCAGCTGGGGATTAAATATGGAAACCCTTGAGTCTATGGGTGACATTTTACATGCAAACCACCGCAGGAATGTCCCCGCCTTGCACATCAGGAAGGCAGCTGGAAACCAGGTGGTTCATTGTCCTCAGTGCCCACAGCCATTCCTGGACAGGAAGTGGATTGATTGGTGTGAGTTTGGGGGAGCATGTACGATGGGCACCACCGAGGCAGGGCTGCTCTCTTGGAGAGTGATAGCCTAGGGTTAAGGCTAGGGGATCATGAACAAATGAGCACGATATGTGTGTCTTCAGCACCCCTTCATTCCCCATCTTAGATCCTCTCCAGTTTCATAACTGAGTTCTGGCAATGTGCTGTTCACTGACAACCCAAACTACTCCCAAAGGCATCACAGCTAGAGAAACGGTAGTAGTTGCTTTTCTCTCTGTTGTGACAAAAATGCCCAACAAAACCAACTTAAGGAAGGAAGGAAGGAAGGAGGGGTTTTTTTCAGCTTGCAATTCAAGAAGATACAGTCCACCCTGATAAGGAAGGTGTGGCAGCAAGAGCATGAGGCCACATTGCATCTTTAGTAGGCAAATAGAATAAGGGCTGGAGAGATGGCTTAGTGGTTAAGATGTTTGCCTGCAAAGCCTAAGGACCCAGGTTTGATCCCCCAGGACCCACGTAAGCCAGATGCACAGGGTGGTGCATACATCTAGAGCTTCTTGCAGTGGCTGGAGGCCCTGGCATGACCATTCTCTTTCTCTATCTACATCTTTCTCTTTCTCTCTCAAAATAAATAAATAAAATATTCAGAAAGTTTTTTTTAAGAGAATGATATGAATGCTGGTGCTCAGTTGACCTCTGCCTTTTGCACTTCATATTCAATCTGGGACAGTAGCTCATGGAACGGTGCCACCCACATTCAGGTGGGTCTTCCATCCCCAGTTGAACATCTGCAAACACTCTTGCTAATGGATCCAAAATCCAGTCAAGTTAAGAATGAAGATAAACCTTCATAAAGCAAAACTATTTTTTGCATGTGTATAGGTGTGTAGTGTTTGAGCATGTGCATGAGTGCTCATGCACGTGTGTGTGTGTGTGTGTGTGTGTGTGTGTGTGTGTGTGTGTGTGCAGGTGTAAGCCAGAGGTTGATGTCAGGTGTATTCCTCATTCACTCTCCATCTTACTTATTGGCTCTGGGTCACTCACTTGAACCCAGAGCTCACTGATTCCACTATTCTGACTAGGCAGCTTGCCCTGAGGATCCTGGCTCCACCTCTCCAGCACTAGGACTGTAGGTCGGCGGGTCACCACACCCACCCAGTATTTATCTGGGCTGCTGGGGATCTGAACTCCAGTCCGTAAACTTGTGTGTAAGGAGACACTTTCTCCATTGGGCTGTCTCCTCAGCTCTGAGAAACATTTGGTTTTCTTTGAAAATGCTTTCTTTATATGTTACTTGTCTCAATTCAAAGTGTGCCAATGCTCCTCCCTCTATCTGGACTAAGTATTGCTGGACTTGGAGGTTTCCTGTTTTGAATCTCACCTAATTTCTGCTGCTTACACCAAAACTTGCTTCCTCTAGTCCCATCTCTTCAGCCTCTCCCACATGAATGACTATCAAGTAAGTGTCGATGCATGGGGAAAAAAAAATGAGAAGGCAACCTGCTGTATAGAACTTTTATTCTACCTGATGTTACTTCACTCCCTGCTGTGACCAGACAAGAGCCAATGTAAGGGAGGAAAGGTTAATTTGGGTTCACAGTTGAAGAAGGGCTACAGCCCACTATGGTAGGGAAGGCATGGCATCAGCAGTTTAAAGTAGCTGGTTACATTGTATCTATAGTCAGAAACCTGAAAGTAGACATAGGAAATGGGGTCAGGCTATGGAAACCTAAGGTCTACCCCCCGGGTGGCAAACTTCCTCCAGAAAGGATACACTTCATAAAGGTTCCATAATCTTCCAAGACAATGCTACCACGTAGGAACCAAATGTTTAAACATATGACCCTGTTGGGGACATTTCACATTCAAACCACAACACTGGTGACATGATACCATAGCTTCAGAGCCAGGGATCTCAACCACTGGGCAGGAAAGTGGTTAGAATGAGCTTGCTTTCTTAGATCCCAGTCATTCCTACTTGTGCTTTCCATGTGTCCTACTTAGCTCACGTGTAAAGCAGGGGACTGTGAGAACATATTACTTATACACACAATAAAATAATCCTCATTAAAAAGTAAAACAAGGGGCTGGAGAGATGGCTTAGTGGTTAAGGCATTTGCCTGCAAAACCTAAGGATACAGGTTACATTCCCCAGGACCCACAAAAGCCAGATGCACAAGGTGGTGCATGCATCTGGAGTTCATTTGCAGTGGCTAGGAGCTCTGGCGCACCCATCCTACATCCCTCCTATCTCCCTCTCTCTCTCTCATAAATAAAAGAAAATAAAATAAAGTAAAGCAAGAGAGTGGGGAAATGACTCAGTGGGTAATGTGCTTGCTGAATAAGAATGAAGAGCTGAGTTTGAAGCTGCAGTGCCTGTGTAAAATGCTGTGAATGGTGACATACATCTCTAATCCTTGCACTGGGAAGATGAACACAGGAGGATCCTTAGGGCTTGCTGCTTAGTTAGTCTACCCAAATCTGCGGGCTTTAGGTTCCATGAGAGACCCTCAAAGAGTAAGATTAAGAAGGCCACCCAATGTTGACCTCTGGCTTCCATAAACACAAGCACCTGCACACATGCACACCATCCGCATGTGCACTCACACAAAGCAAAGCATCATAAGAAGTTAGACACTTCTCAGCATACTGACGAATGCTAATGTTGTGTCAGCTTCTAATGTCACAGATAACCCTTAGTCAAATGACCTGAACTGATCACAACAGTGACCGACTAGATGTGTGCTTTAAAGCAATTTCTTTAACACCCTTGAGTATCCTTCTCCTTGTTTCCTAAAGAAGTGAGAAAATGTGGTGTGAAAGTGCATAGTGTCATCCTTGGGACCAGCAGGACTCAGCTTTAGGTCTGATTCTTGCTGTGTCATAGGTAGTGAATTCTCACATCTCCAAGGTGCAGTTTCTTCCTCTGTCAAACATAGCTCATAGAAGCAGCCGTAGAAGCAGTACTGAATGTGACAAAATTCATGACAGAGCCATGACGATGAAAATAATAGAATACTATGTAATTCCCATTCAAGGGGATGAATCATGAGGATCATGAGTTCGAGGCCACCTGGATTGCATAGCAAGACTCACTCTCTTTTTTGTGTTTTCTCCCTTTCTCTCCATATGTGTGTGTGTGTGTGTGTGTGTGTGTTTCTCTGTGTGTATGGAGGATATATAAGGTAGATTAGTAGAATTTAGAATGCCTTTACTATCTTCATCTGTTTATAGAAAAGGGTGGAAGAAATAGAAAACTTTATACTTAGGATCACATCCTTATTTTTTAATTTATTTTCTCCGGTGATCCACAATATCCTCACCTAACTAGATAAATCTCACCCCACCTCCATCCAGGAGCACTTGTGAGGAGGAGAAAACTGCATTTTCTAAGTATAATTCTTCAGTTTCATTTCCCAAATGAACTCTGTCAGATACAAAGTCCACCACTCTGATAATTACCTTCCCCAGTGAAAATTAAAGGCTCATTCATCTAAAGATGGACAAATGTAAAACTGCACTTGTAAAATAACACCAGCTAGATCATCATCCTTCAACTTTGTGGCAAATAGGAAGCTTTTAACCCCAGAACATTTAAGAATTTGGGTTTTATGGAGCTATAACTTAAAGGTAATACATGAATCTTTTGCAAGAAAACTTCCTGCTGGGTTCTTTTGCTGTGGTTTTCTTTCCATCCACCTAAACCTCATGAAAGCAAAAATAGCAATCAATCATGCAAAGTGGGACCTGTCTAAACTCCCTAGTATGTGATAGAAGATGAGTGCGAGGAATGCATTCAGCAGACACTGCTTATCAAGCCCAGGGATGACTCATTAATATTTGGCTCTGGTTCATGGAGGGTCAGACACATCTCCTACTCGGAGCCTCTGGGTTGTGTCCTAATAGCCTGGTGTCCACTTATACCCTTCAGCAGTCATATCACCTTCAGTGGCCAAAGACTTCAGCCAGCAAGGGCAGAACATCCAGCTGGGAGCTCCTGGTGTACAGAATCAGAGGGGAGACCATGAGAAACGCTAAGGTTGTTTTTAATGATCTTTTCCTCTAACAAGAATGTTACAATAATGCTTGTGTGCCCTCCCAGCCCTTTGAACATAAAGTCTTTCAAGCTTGTGGGTAGATGGACGAGACTTTCATTGCTCAATATGATATGGTGCAAGGTGAGAGGCAGGGATAACTCCAAGGAGAAGGGGTCAGCTCTAACCTCTGATCTAGCAGCAAGTGAGTCCAGCTTGGAACACGTTCATGTCTCCTCCTTCTGTAGCTACTGAGATCCATTTAATAAACTTATCAATTCATCCTAAAAGCAATTTAACACTCTTGAGTATCCTCCTCCTTGTTTCCTAAAGAAGAGAGAAAAATGTGGTGTGAAAGTGTATAGTGTTGTTCTTGGGACCAGCAGGACTCAGCTTCAGGTCTGATTCTTGATGCATCATAGGTGGCGAATTCTCACATCTCTAAGCTGCAGTTTCTTTTAGTGCCTGGGCTGACAACTCAATATTACAGTAAAGTACTTACCTCACAAGCATGTGGACCTGAGTTCAATTCCCGGTACCCATATAAAAATGCTGGGCATGATGGGAAACACTTCTGATGGAGGGACAGAGATAGGAAGATCTCCATGGCTTGCTGGCCAGCCAGTCTAGCCTAAGCAGTGAGCTCTAGGTCAATGACAGACCTTGTCTCAAAAGAAATGCCTTGTGTTCTCGGGGATAACACCACAAGTACATGCATACCACCACATACTTGTGTACCCACACACATGAACATGCATGCACACATGAACATATACCACACACAGATAATTAAAAATGAAAGTATTTATTAGCCATGTGCATGAAATAGAAAGATGAGATCATAACATTAAAAAAGGCATGGTTAAGCTAGAGGGATAGCTTAGTGGTTAAGGGATTTGCCTGCAAAGCCAAGGGACCCAGGTTTGATTACGCAGGACCCACATTAGCCAGATGCACAAGGGGACATATGCATCTGGAGTTCATTTGCAGTGGCTGGATGCTCTGGCATGCCCATTCCCCCTCTCTCTCTTTCTCTCTCTCTCTCTCTGTCACTCTGTGCCTTTCTCTGTCAAATAAATAAAATAAAATAAAATAAAATAAAATAAAATAAAATAGTTGTGCACGCCTTTAATCCCAGCACGTGGGAGGCAGAGGTAGGAGGATCGCTGTGAGTTAGAGACCAGCCTGAGACTACATAGTGAATTCCAGGTCAGCCTGAGCTAGAGTGAAACCCTACCTCGAAAAAAAAAAAAAAAAACAAAAACACGGTTTTTCAGGGGAGACACAAGATAAAGCAAGTGGTTGCATTGTTACAACAGGGTGACCCCAAAGTCACCTTGGGAGCCCTATAAAGAGTGCTCAGGTTGGGAAATTCCACAAAGGTGCTAAGCAGAAGTGCCATGTGAACTTGAAGAGGACAGGAACACCAGGGAGGAATGGAATCATAGATAGATCTTTAACCAGAATTGGAACCATCCTTTGCAAAGTCCATTTGTCCTCAGAAGTTTAGCGTGGAAGGCCGTTGTTCCTGCCTTCTGACTAATGAAGTGCTAAGCTGTGCACACAGACCACACTGGTGTTCACATTAGACAGGTGCTGGAGGGGGCGCTTGGCACACCCTGAACACCTACATGGATCTACCTGGAAGGTGAAGGAAAGCCATGTGTTAGGATTGGAGTAGGAAAGAATTTAGGTGGGTCAGTTCACAGTCCCCACAGCTGAGTTGTCACACAGAGGGGCTGGTGCTGCCATCATGATCATCAGTCACCGGAACCACTTTTCCAGCCCAGCCACAACTAACCCTACACATCTCACCTTGGTTCACCTACTGCCATAGGACCATAGGATGCCAACTGCTGTGGTGGAGACATGCTAGGGGAGGCAAAGAAGAGGTATTCAAGCTATCGATGGGAAACCCATACCACCCTGTCTCCCTGAAAGAAAGTACGCCCATTGACACCACCCCAGACCTGCATGGCCCTTGAGTACGAGGACTTGCCTCTTGCATGGTGTGGCACCTTCCACCTCCCCACATTTCCCATGGCGCTGGTCTCCATGAAGGTGTTGGAAAAGCATGTTATAAAGGACCATCTAAACCTAGTCATTTATTATGAGCAGTCCTCACAGACAGGTCCTGTGAGGGAGGTGAGGTGGCAGCATGACACCTGACTTCCCATGGAAAGAACACCGTGCAGGAAAGAAAGAGCTGTATGTGCAGACTAAGAAAAGCTCAAGTGGGTTTCTTTCCAGATAGAACTCTCTCTTTCAATTCAATAACTTTGTTTTAAAAATATTGTACGATTTAATTTTACCTTTTCTAAGGATCTCTCAGAGTGGGTAGTCAGAAAGTAATGTTTTTCCATTTTTCTCTATGTAACCAGTAAATTTGGTCTTGGTCATTAAGAATGGAGAACTAAGCTGGGTGTGGTGACACACATCTTTAATCCCAGCACTTGGGAGGCAGAGGTAGAAGGAACCCCATGAGTTCAAGGCCACCCTGAGACTACATAGTGAATTTCAGGTTTGCCTAAGCTAGAGTGAGAGTCTACCTCAAAAATAAAAAAAGAAGAATCAAATGAAACTGTAGATTTTTTTTAAAGGAAAAATCAACTTAAAAATGGGAGCTTGGACAGGAGACATAGCTCAGTTGTTAAAGTGATTGTCTTTAATGCATGAGGACCTGAGCTCAATCTCCAGCATGCATGTAATAAAATTCAGGCATGGTGGTGCATGCTTGTAATCCCAGTGTTGGGGAGATGGAGTCAGGTGGACCCTTGGGGGTCATTGGCCAGCCAATCTAGCCTAATTAGGCAAGTTTCATGCCAATGAGAGACTCTGTCTTTTTTTTTTAAAGGTAGATAGAAGTTTGACCAGTTTTGAGTTTCCCAGTATTCACCACCACCTGACAATTTGATGGTTACAACATATACATTTAGGTAATCAACAGTAGTAACTTCTCCCCTAGGGAATAAGGTATAAGGCATGAATTCCTTCCCATGGAGTGGACCTCAGATCTAATCAAGAAAGCAGTTGATTACCCCCATAACTGACATGCCACTATTGCACTAGTGGGAACATCTGGCGTTGCTGGCCCGTTATAGCACTCACAGGTTTAGTTGAATGCTCAGCCTCCATATGCCCTTGAACACATGTGTATTGCAACTACACACATGAATACTCACACACACGCACACAGGCTTAATAAAATGGGAGCTTTTGATGGAGAGGGTATGGTGTGGCAAAATCCTTAGAGGACAGCATTTTCTAAACACTGGAGCATCTGAATTTCTGCCTGCTCTCACTGTAACAATGTCATTGGTCTCACCCTCTGTGAGCATGTTTGTTATTGGCAGTGGTGAGTGTTGCACCAGCCATGGGCTGATATAGAAATGTTGGTGTCCCTGGGTGTCCATGAGGGTCACTGTGTCTACCATTCCCCACTGGGGTCATATTTTAATAGAAGGAGCCAGTGGCCAAAGCATCAGCCTTTGCTTTGTCCTTTCATGTAGTGCTAGGAGACTGTGGCATTGGAAGCTGGCCAGCCTGTCAGCTAGCCAGGTACAACCTGACCATAATTAGCAAGCACATCGTCTCTGAGGCTCCACACAAGACTCTGCTCTCCCAGTACTCAGAGCTTAAGCAAAGCTAAAATGATTCATGGCTTCTCAAAGAAACAAGATGATGGTAGACATCCCCCAGGTGGCTGAGAGTCTCGTTCCTTGTCATTTAGGATGGGAGTGGGACAGAAGCACTGGTAAGAACCCAGAAAGCCACAGGTGTCTTGTGCAGCGCTGGAGTGAAACCCTGGGCCTCAAGCATTCTAGGCATGTCTCTGCAACTCTGCTATCCTGAGATAAGCTAGATTGACACTTTGCACTGGCCAAAGGCAGTGCTACTCTGTAGCTATACTGCAAAAAAAAAAAAAAAAAAAAAAAAAAAAACATAAAAATGGTTCAGACTAACTGTGGACAATCTGAGATGACCTCCGACTGTCCTCTTCTTCATTATAATGGCATCTCAATATCCTTGCGAAATTGCCACTGTGCATTTGATGCCATGACACATCCAGGAAGTGCATCCCATTCTGGGAAGGAATCCTGACCCATTTCTAGAATTTTCCACCTTTTCTTCAAGTCATCATAACTTGTAAATAATCTTCCCCTCCCTTAAGACTGCCTTTAAAGCCAGGTATCTAAACTTCCAGGGTGTAACTATAAGGAGCCCACACAAGTGTGTACTTTTCCTCAGTAATAAACTTCCTCCAAATTCCTTACTTTATCTCATCTCTGAGTTAGTTCTTTGATGGAGACAAGAACCTGGAAACACAGAAAAGAGGTCTCCATCAGCTCTCTGTTTTTGAGACCTTTCCAGCCTTCACTACCCAGATGGTTATCTCCAGCCCTGATCATTGCTATGGAGGAAATGCATTTATCTATTACAATACAATACATATATGTGTATATTTCATAAAAGAACTTTTATTATCCCCCCAATTCATATAATAATACAAAAAACTACAGCACTATCAGTTCCTATAGATTCTATAAAAGAAAGAAATAAAATGATAATTCTGTGTTCTTTTTTAAAAAGAAACAAACTTCCTTGTCTTGATGTCACGATGGTGGATTACCTGTTGATACTAAAAATCTATTCTCTCTTTATGACAAGGGCTTGATCTCATCTTTCTTGTTCCAAACTCCCAAATGGGTAGGAGCCTTTATTTATTTATTTATTTTTTGTTTGTCTGCAATTGGTAGCATAGAGAGTATTTTAAATCTCCTAAGGGATCTATGTAAAAATTTTTCTTTTATTTCTAAGGATAAGTTTTTTTAATTCCCTAGAGTCTCTGAAATCAGGGCACATACTCTGTGGCCCTCATAGCATATTCCCTATTTCTGACTTAATATAAGATTTTATTTTAATACCTTGGTCATGGAACAGTTCATTGAACAAAACAAGGAAAGGAATGAAAGAAAGCACCTTTCTTCCTTCTTCTGTGGCTTATCACGATGGTCCTTGGATCACCATCTCATATCCAATATCTATTTCTCTATTTCAAGATTAAGAAATTTAAAGGGCATCTTAAACAATACCCCAATCCTCTACCCACATTAGCAATCAACATTAACTCCTCATACAATCATTCTGTTTTCCCTCCTGCTATTGGAGGCAGATCTGAATTGAAAATCTGAATGCTATTCAAGAGCAATTAATAAGAGGAAGATGACAACTGATCCGGGGACAGCTGATAGAGTAGCCTGGGCGGAGCTGGGCTCCGGCTCAAAGTCACGGCGGGAAGCGTGTGCCCCATGCAGCTGTACTTAAGTATGAAGAATGAAGACTTTCATCACCTGGGATCATGCAATTAAAAATACCCCACTAGATCCCATGCCAGCTTGTTTAAAATGGAGCCTCAGGCACGGGGGATGAACTGAAATGTGAAGTTTACATATCTCCATCAGCACGGAGGGAGAGTGGAAGGCTGGTCAGCTTCTTTGGGCACACAGGTGGCTGTTAGTGGAAAGAGGGACATATGTTCATTGCCCATGGTCAGAAATGATTAGAGGACCTTGGATGGGTCGACAGAGGGGGACACAGCTAATGTTGGAGGAGAAGCTAATTAAAAGCAGGAACTTAGGTCTCCTTTTCTCATTTTCGCTCCATGTTTCTGCTCTGTGCTGCACACCACAATTTAACATGCACAGAGAAAAGAGGACAGCCGTCTCTAATTGTCTGAAAATGACATGGTGTTTGCCGTCCTGAATGCTGTCTTGCCCAGGTGGAAATTGCTTTCCTGATAAGCACGTTCGCATTGACTTCCCAGCAGTCCACTTACAGTTGGCAAGTTTGTTTGGTTGCTTTCTTTTCTTTTCTGTCTTTTTCTCATCTTACTGAGATGAACACAACTGGAGCTGCTAGATGCTGAAACAACAGAAGTGATCATTTTACACAATCACTCTGACCCTGGATCAGCAAGAACAATGGAGGGCAGGGAAAGGCCTTCTCTAATCAGAGCACCGAGCCGAAACAGGAAAGGAGCAAGCTTCCCCTCTGGTGGCACGCTTCCAGTAGCTCTGTGGAAGTTGTACTCCCTCTGCTACAAAACACTGCACCCCTCAGTTCTTGCAAACACTGCACCCCACAGTTCCTGGGTTTCCAACCTTTACTCAAAGAACATCCATGTTGCAATGGTCATCCATGAATGTTTCACATGCATCTGCTCCAACACGTTGTATAGCCACATATTTTTTTCCCATGTGGTGGACAGACTGGAGGGTCATAAAAAAGCATATGGTGATGGTCAGTTGTCAACATGACAGGATTTAGAATCACCTCGAAGACACACATGAGGGTATGTTAGTCAGGATGTTTCTAAAGAAGTTTAGCTGAGGAGGGAAGGTCCACTCTGAAAGTGGACAGCCCCCTCCTATGGGCAGAGGATGCAAACTGAATAGAAAGGAGAAAGCGAGCCAAGCAGCAGCACTCACCTGTCTGCTTCCTGACTGCAGACATAATGTGATCAGTTGCCTCACAATCCTGCAACCATGCTTTCCCCACATGATGGACAGTACCTTCAAACTGTGAGCTAAAACAAACCCTTCTTCCTTATGTTGCTTTTTAAAAAGTTTTTTTTAATTTATTTTTCTGCAAGCAGAGAGAGAAAGAACAAAGAGAGAATGGGTGCACCAGGGACTCCAGCTGCTACAAACAACTCCATATGCATTTTCTACTGTGCATCTGGCTTTATGTGCATACTGGGGAATTGAACCCAGGTTGTTAGTCTTTGCAGAAAAGCACCTTAACCACTGAGCAATCTCTCCAGCCCCGTGAATTGCTTTTTTTCAGGAATTTTGTCATAGCTAAGAAATACAAACTATCAATCACGCAACAACCACAGTTCTTAAGGTGGTTTGTACCGAAGTAACAGCTGATGTTTACAGATCATTTCCTCTCTGAGAGGTACCATGACAAGCCTTCACAGGCAATGACTTTACTATTCATAACAACCCTAGAAGGTAGGTCCCTTTATGGTGCACCTTTTACAAATGTGACAGCTGAGGCTTAAAGCTAGATACATGCCAGAAAGTAGCAGGGGCAGAATTTACATGGTTCAGTGTGTTTTAGAACTTGACCCAACCTCCTAAGAATGCCTTCCTCAGGCTTACTGTCCAGTGAGCACAGCCAAAGGTGTTTCATGCAGAGCCAATGTTGCAGCTACCTTCTCATTGCTGGAACAAAACACCTGACCAAAAGCAGCTTGTGGGAGGAAAGGGTTATTTTGGCTGAAAATCTGGAGGAAAAGCTTCATGATGGCAGGGGAAAATATGGCATGAGCAGATGCTTGGCATCACCTCTGCCATAGCAGGTGGAAAATAGCAGCAGGAGAGTGATCTGATCTCTGGCAAGGGGAAGCTGACTATAACACCCTTAAGCCTGCCCCCCCAAAACACACCTTCTCCAGAAGGACTCCAGTTTCCAAATTGCCACCAGTTGGGGACCTAGCATTCAGAACACATGAGTTTATGGGGGACAGCTAATTCAAATCACCACAATCTGCTTTCAGCTGCTGTATTTGGCCATTGAGTGTACATCAAGTTCAAGTACTCCAAGGCTTCCCCTCCATCATGGATATATGAGGAGGTGGGAGAGACTTTGAGAGGTGGGAGAAGTTGGATCACTGGAAACATGTCCTGGAGAGAACCATGAGACCCCAGCTAGTCTCTGTCATGAGGCAAGTGCTTTGGCTTGCCATGCACTCTCCATCTGTCTTCCCTGTCACAGGCCTAGAGGTCAGGGCTGGTCAGCTGTGGGCTGTATCCTCTAAAACCTTTCTGCTCTATATGTTTATTGCCTCAGATATTGTCACAGTTGCAGAAACTGACCAACACACCAGCTCACAAAAACGAGATGAAACATAACCACTTTTCCAAGCGTTTTCCAATGAGTTGTGTCACTAAGTCAAGCACTGGGCCTGCCTCTAAACTGTGACTGCATGCATATGCACACTTGTGTGTGGAACAGTAGCTAAGGGTGGGAGGGGGCTGTGATTTGACATTAGTTTAGTGACTCATAAAGGTTCCTGAGAAAGATTAAAAGGTGCAGGCTGAACCCCAAATCATGAAAAGGTAATCACAACCAGGACTCCTAACTCCAAGTGCATTGGAAGAAGTAGAGAAGGCAGTGAGGGGATTCCAAGAAAGGTGCGGAGACATGCTCCTAAAAGGTACATTCCCATGGGAAGACTTTGCATGTCTATGGATGGTAGGCAGACGGAAAAAGAGGGGCCGCTCTAAAAGCTAAAACCTCGCTCTCCTCAGCATGAATAGCTCTTCCAGGCCACACTCTATGGTAATGAATGGTACACCACCGCACACACCTGCTTTTCTGCGTAATGAAGAGTGCAGTTGTCTGTAGATGCTATTACTCATTATTTAAGTTCTTGGGTATTAATAGCTGGAATTCCTTATGGAATGGAAGGTCTTTGAGGTGAAATAAAAGACTTTTAGTTTATCTTTTTTACATGTATCTATGTGTGTGACATGTGTCCATGTGTGCATGTATATGTATGGTGGTACACGGTGTGTAAAGGTGCATGCATGGGCACATACTTGTGGAGATCAGAGGCCAACATCAGGATATTCCTCTGTCACTCTTTACTTATTTTAAAGCAAGGTCTCTCAGTGAATTGACCTAGAGCTCATCAATTTGGCGAGGCTAGCTGATGAGTGAGCCCTAGGGGTTCCCCATCTCTGTTGTCCCAGTGTTGGGATTACAGGTGTGTGCCTCCACATGCAGACTTTATATGGGTGCTTGGTATCTGAACTCAGGTCCTCATGCTTACATGGGTAATACTTTATCAACTACGATATCTTCATACCATAAATGAAGTTTTAAAATTATTTTTAACTACATGTTATTTTAAATGTTTTTATTTATTTATTTGAAAGAGAGAAAGAAGAAAAGACAAGAGGAGAAGTGAAGAGAATGAGAGTATAGATGTACAGGGTCTCTTGCTGTTGCAAAAAACTGAAAATGCATGCAATGCACCAGTTTTCACATCTGGCTTTACATAAGTACTGGGGAATTGAGTCCAATCTGTCAGGCTTTGCAAGCAAATGCCTTTAACCACTGAGAAATCTCTTTAGTCCTTTAAGTTACTTTTAACCCCTATAATACCTGATAGAAAATCTAGTCCATATTTACTGCTCAAAAAACAAGCTTGTGCTCATTTTATTTATCCTAGTTTGAAATAAGAAAAAGAATTAATCTCAGAAACAGCTCAGAAACAGCAGAAGGCCTCAAAGGGGATGATTACAAAGAATATCTTCACTATAACTGCATCTACTTTACTCATGCATTTGTCTAACAGTATATCTGATATTCATATTCTGGTCACATCAAGAGAGGGTGAAAAGAAAATTCATATTCTATGTGAGCAGCATCTACTAACACTAAGGTAGGGCACAGAGGTCAGGCATGTGACACTGAGGGTGAAGTGAAAATTTGGAAGGGTTCTGGGAGCACAGGCTGTGGTAACCACATGCCATTCCATTAACCCACTAATGCATTTAACAGATAAATACTCATTGTTTAGAGACAGCTAGGATGTTGTCCATGAATAAGATATATACAAAACTTATTTTCATGAAGCTTGCTCCTGCTGGGGGAGCCCAATGCTGACTGGATCATGGTCATGATCATTTGACTATAAACAGTACAGGAGCACAAGCTAACGTGGAGTCATGCCATGGAGGGGGAGGTCACCTGGATTCACAGTTAACATGGAGTCAGGCCGTGGAGGGGGACAGCACCTGGATTCACTGTTAACAAGGAGTCATGCCATGGAGGGGGACAGCATCTGGATTCACAGTTAACATGGAGTCATGCCATGGAAGGGAGAATCACCCGGATTCTGCAAAGAGTGATGGTGGTCAGATATGCACTGACTGCTCACCCCCAAACTTTTTTTTTGAAACAGAATTGAAGGTTGAGGACAGACCAGCCAAACCAAAGACAGAGAAAGGTGGTGACTTCCAGGCATCACAGATAGGTGACTGTTAAGTAAAAAAAACCTTTTTACCAAAACATCAGTAGACTGCCATGGCTGTGAAGATGGGAGGTGGCTGGTAAGGCCAGGGGGAAATGCAAAGCATTCCTATTTAGGAGACCAGGGGTAGGGTCATGTTGTTGATCTCAGTGTCTGGCTTCTGGCCCTCGCTATGGACGTACCCCACCATGCAAGACGTCTCCCATATGACAATACTCTTTGTTTGCCATGAGGGATGTAGGGAGAACTTTTCTGCCCAGCATCTGGCATCTGTAACACAGTCACAATGCCTGTTTCTTTATCACTCATTCGCCTCTTTGGGTCTCTAAACCAGAGTAAATGATACAAATTTCAGAACTCAAGAGAGAGCTCAGTGGGAAAAGTGTTTGCCTTATAAGCCTGAGGACTTGAGTTTGATCCCCAGAACATGTATATATATATATATATATATATATATATATGTTGCTTTTTTGAGGTAGGGTTTTACTCTAGCTCAGGCTGACCTGGAATTCACTATGTAGTCATCTCAGGGTAGCCTCAACCTCAAACTCATGGCAATCCTCCTACCTGTGCCTCTAGAGTGCTGGGATTAAAGGTGTGCACCACCATGCTTGGCTCCCATGTTTTTTTTAAAGAGCCTGGTATGGTGGTGTATATCTGTAATCCTAACACTGGGAAGGTGGAGACAGGGAGAACCCTGGGGCTCATTGTCCAGTGTAGCCTACTTGCTGAGTTCCAGGCCAGTGAGAAAGTCTGTCTGAAGAAATATAGACAGCAGCTAAGGAATGACATCTTAGAAGGTCCTCTGGCCTCCACACATACATACATACATGCATGTGCATTTGCACACACTTGCATGCATGCTCACAAGACAGAAATGCAAACCGAGAGGCGGTGTCTTCTGTGTTCTTGGCAGTGGCTTGCAGTGGTGTTAGGTAGTGGTGGAAGAGCTAGCTGGTTTGTCCTCAGGTTGTTCCTGAGCCCCCCTGTTCTTCTCACTTTCCAGATCACCTGGGGACTCTGAGCCTGCTGCAATCTTCCCACGTACCCTTTCTTTCTGCTTAAGGTCCTCAGAGCTGTTCCAACTTCTTCAACCCTGGACTTAGCTTTTAGAGCTGAGATAAGGAGGTTGTCTCTTAACCAAAACATGTCAGGAGTTCTGAGGGCCTCTGCCCAGGGCCCAGCAGGAATAAGTTTGAGGCTGAACATCATGGGATGTCTTTTTCAGATTCTAAAGCAATTCCTCATGATTTATTTGGTCTTTATAGCCCCTAGGAAGGAGTCAGTTACTTTTCTTTTTTCTTTTTGAACCAAAAAGAGAATGCAACTGAATGAAGCCAAACAATTTTTCCAATGTCCAATACGTAATGAATGGCAGAGCCAGCGTGAAAGAACAGGTTTGATATGAGGTGTGCTGTTCAGTGCCCTTGTGCTGCTCACAGAATGCCTGGGGTGGGGGAATTCAGGGCTTCCACACCAGAAGCAGCAGAACATCATTCTATACATGAAAATGCTCCCAGAAATCCTATGGACTCTGCACAGAGCCAGCACGGCTGAAATCACATGAGAAGAAGACTGCACAGCCAGGTGTGGTGTGTCTGCAAAGACGGTCACCCGCCGTCCAGCGTTGTCAGGCTCCCAGGTGTGTCCTCATCAGAGCAACGTTTGAAGCTTAGAACTCTCACATACCAAACTGCAAGAAAAAGAGAGAGAGAGATGCTAATGAAAGGATCAAACCTGGAACTTTACAGCTTGCTGGCAAACAGCAAAGATTTAAAGACAAATCATAAGCTTTGACACTGTATTCCAGGTAAGACAATACTTACCTTGGCAGACTGTAATAAAGATTTTAAAAGCGTATTAGTCCGCTTTCTGTCAATGTGACAAAATACTTGAGAGAAATCAACTTATGGGTGAGAGGTTTCTTTTGGTGCACAGTTTTGGAGGGATGGATCCATGGTCACTTGGCTGTGCAAGGAGGAGAACATTATGGCGCAGGATCCCATGGTGAAGCTGCTTAGCTAGGAAGCAGGCACTGGGCAGAGGAGCCAGGTACACACTATGCTTGTAAAGACTCTCCCCATCCAGTGATCTATTTACTGCAGATACGCCCCTCCTGCTAGCATTGCCATCACCTTCAATTGCCCACTCCACTTGGATTTCATTGTGGTGGTTTGAATCAGATGTCTCCCGTAAACTTATGTGTTCTGAATGCTTAGGTCTTAGCTGGTGACAATTGGGGAGGTGCAGCCTTGCTGGAGGAGGTATGTTGTTGGGAAAGGCTTGTAGGTGTTATGCCCAGCTTCCCCTTGCTAGAGTGGGGCTCCCCTGCTATTGTTTTCTACCTGCTGTTGCAGAGGTCATGTCCAGCATCTGCTCATGCCATGCTTTCCCCTGCCATCATGAAGCTTTCCCTGGAGACTATTAGCCAGAATGAACAACTTTCCTCCCATCAGCTGCTTTGGGTCAGCTGTTTGGACCCAGCAATATGAAAGTAATGACATCATACACCAATCCATTTATACAATGATGAAATCAGAGCCTTCCAGACCCAATCACCTTCCACAGAACCTATTTCTACATGGGGGGGGGGGGGGCAAACCTTCAACATGTGAATTCCAGGATAACATTTCATAATTCAACCATTAACAAGTTTGCTTATGGAAAGTTCTTGGCACAAGAACTGAGTAAACCATGGAGACAAGTTCTTTTGGGGCCCATCATTTTTATTAATACCAACAGAGAGGGTCGGCAGGATTCAGAGCTAAGAACAGGAAGTAAGCTCTCTGAATCACCTAGGAAAAGGAACTGATGGCTTTAAGGTCTTATAGGAAAATGAAGAAGGTTTTACACTGCATTGTGGGTCATCCTGGGCATCCAGACCATGCTGTATGGGTTGTCCAGACACTGAATGGGGTGTCTGGACTCTGTGACACTGTATTGGTTGTTCCGAAGCTGTATGGGATGTATGGACACTCTATGGGGTGTCTGAACACTGTCTGGTGTGTCTGGACTCTGTATAGACACTATATTGGTTGTCCTGATGCTGTATGGGGTGTCTGAACACTCTATGGAGTGTCCAGACATTGTATGACATTCTGGACACTGTATAGACACTATATGAAGTGTCTGGACACTGTATGGAGTGTTCAGATATTGTATGGGGTGTCCGGACACTGTATGGGGTGTCTGGATGCTGTATGGGGTGTTCAGATTCTATATAAGGTACCCAGATGCTATATGAAGTATCTGGATGCTGTATAGGGTGTCTGGACACTATATGGGGCATCTGGACACTTTATGGGGCATCTAGGCACTGTATGGAGTGTCTGGACACTGTATGCCATATCTATTTCACATGGAGATGGGAATTTATGCTGGAAACATACCATCCCAAATCTTTGGAAGGTAGACTTTAATCTCTGTTTCGGCTTCCCAGATGTGAGCTCTCGAGGAGGATCTGTCACCTCCTATCCAGGTACAAATTGGCCTAGGAATGACGACAATAGAAGCTGTTAAGCATCCCAGTCTTGCCAGCTGTGGTGGCGCAAGCTGGTAGGAATTTGCTGAAGAGGCAGAGGCAGGAGGATCAGGATCCCAGTCTTGAGCCTGAGTTTCCTTATGGGGAGTAGGTAGGAAAGATTCTTTGAAACCTCAGTTTCTGTATCCTAGTTTGGGATGGGGAGCTCAGACCCTGACAAAGGCAAAACATAGAGGCTCAGCTCTGTAAGGTGCTCATTGTTCCATTGCATTTCCAAAGATATATGAAGGTAAGGGGGAAATTGGCCTCTAGACTGGTGATATTGGTCAAAGAGGGTCTTCAGCACAGCATGCAAACCGAGACCAGTCAGACAGGGACTTAGCAGAGCCAACATAGGTGTGGGGAAGATGTCCCACCTCCTCTTCAGTACCTATGGCAATGCTGTGGTTTTCTTTATAGTAAGTTATCTGAAACTTACATGACCCATTCAACCTTCAGGGATATAGACGAAATTTCCATTTGAAATGAAATCAACTCTTCCAATTTCTTCTACTTTATACTTCTCTTTCTTAGAACCAATAGATAAAAAAGTGAAGTTTTTATCAAGGAAATAAACAAGGTAATTTCTTGATAAATAAATGCTGTTTTCTTTTCTTGGAAACAAATATTTCTCTAAAAGCAAATTTTATCATCCATAATATTTGACAAGAGCAAGCTGTAAGATTCTGAAAGAGTGTAGTCAGCTGTGTAGATTGACTTTTGAAGTGTAAAATAAACCTTTACTTAACAGATGTCAGGACTATGACTTTGAGAGATAATGACAGTTTTTACAGTGGGTTGGCAGCAGGATTTCTAAGGAAAATGAATAAAGTTTTGGTGGCAAATCTGAAAAAAAAATGACAACATGATTATTAGCAACTGATGGAGCTGAGGAAAGCAAAAATAAGTGCTTTAATGAGTTTGATTAGACACATGAATTGTTCCTTAAATACCAGTAAAATACACTTTACAGAAGGATAGCCTGTACCTATAAGCAGAAATTAGAGAGACTCAAAGGTCTCCCTTCAAAATCGCTGAAAATGAAGTTGCTTGGAAATGAATTCCAAAGCTCCGCACAGGGAATAGAGTAGGCACAGAAGGGTTTTAATGACCGAGTCCATCTTCTGTCCCACTGGCCCCAGCAGCAAACATAGAAACCTGCCACACTGCGGGATGTATCTTCACACTGATGCATGGTCAGCAGACGAATTTCAGGATGGTTATTCAGCAGTTTTGGCCAAAGCAAACAGCCCTGGCTCTGTGCCAGGGTCCCACATCCTCCCCAGGAACTTGTTGCTGCAACCGAGTGACTTTGGAAGCAGGTCTGGCCCTCCCTCCTTAATACCTTCCTACCCATCTCCTCTCCAGAGTCCCACCACAGCCTCAAGCATTGGCCAAGGATGGTCTTTTAGAGCTGGAATCTCACACAATACACCCTCTCCCAAGGTTGTTTTCACCTTTTCCTGGAGATGTGAGCTTGGGAAAGATTCAAATACTTTACCTAAAGGCTTAGGCCAGAATCAGGCAGGAATCAGCTTCCTCTCTTTTCTACTTTTTTCTCAGAGCCAACCTTGACTTTGTCAGAGCTCCAGACCTGATAGTTACCATACCAGATGAATGGAGATGCCATGAGGGAGAATTATCAAAATATATCTCCTCTTCAGATTATGTTTTGTGTATGTGTGTAATATGTGCATTTGCACATGCACAACATCCTTGCACACACATATGGAGTCCAGAAAAGAGAACAGGGTGTTTCTGTCATTCTTTGGCATGTATCCTTTAAAAAAAAAAAAAAACACGATTTTTTTTTTTTGGTTTTTGGAGGTAGGGTCTCACTCTGGTCCAGGCTGACCTAAAATTAACTCTGTCATCTCAGGCTGGCCTTGAACTCATGGCGATACTCCTACCTCTGCCTCCCGAATGCTGGGATTAAAGGTGTGTGCCACCACGGCCAGCTAAAACCATGAATTTTTTTAAAAAATATTTTATTTATTTGCAAGTAGAGAGAGAAAGGGTGCACATGGGCCTCCCATCGCTACAAACGAACTGCAGATACTTCTGCCACTTTGTACATCTGTCTTTACGTGGGTATTGGGAAATTGAACCCAGGTTGTTAGGCTTTGCAGACAAGTGTCTTAACCACTGAGCCATCTCTCCAGCCCCAGAATGTATTCTTGAAACAGAGCCGGTTACTGAACCCAGAGCTGCCATCATTCTGTATTTCCCACAGAACTAAAACTACATCCACGTGTGGTGTGCCCATTTCCAGCAGTTAGCATGGGTGCTGGAGATCCATCTCAGGGTGAATCAGACCTTCTCAGGCCTTCCTATGTACTTGGCAAGCACTCTTATCTATTCACCATCATTCCTCCAGCCCCAGAGTGGGTCTTTGTCATGTGTATAGTCTGAATGGAGGGTTTGGGATGGAAGCTCTCTGCTCCTGTGGTGGTGTGAATATAAAGGTTCCCCCACAGCCTCGGGTATTTTTGACTAAAGGTCCTACTTAGTCCCCAGGTGATGGAGTCTTTGGGAGGTGGAGCCTTGCTCTAGGAGGTATACTGATGGGGGTGGACCTTGGGAATTAAGGAATCCAGCCTACTGTGTGTTCAGAACCAGCTTGGGCTTGTTGTTCTCTCTCCTACAGATGTGTGATGCTGTGAGCCAGTTTTTTGTTCCACCATGGTGAAGCTTCCCCTCAAAACTGAAAGCCAGAAGTCAGCTCTTTCCTCCCTTAGCTGCTTCTGGTCCATGTGTGCCACAGCAATGAGAGGGTGACTACAACAGCTCCCTCACATCATGCCTTCCATCTTAAGTCACAGTAGCCTCCAATCTGTCAGGGCCATCCAGGGGTCACCCATTCCTGGAAAAGCTGGGGTTCTTTTCTTCTTTTTTTTTATTAATTAGTTTTGTACTCAGTGAATACAGTCAATTTGGTACCATTATTAGGCTCATCCATTACCTATCCCCTTCCCTTGGCCCCTCCTTGTTGAGGTATATGGGTCACGCATTCTGGAGTCAGCCCACAGTTATGGGTAGGATAAATGTCTGCATATCATGACCCAACATGTGGCTCTGACATTCTTTCCACCCCCTCTTCTGCAAAATTTCCCTGAGCCATGTTGGATTCATTTTTGTTCTGCTTCAGTGATGAGGTTTTGGGGGCCTCTGGGTCTCTGGATCTCTGATTTGGCAGGAGTTGATTTTTCTCTGTGTTGATCTCCTTCACCCTTGTGCTGGTACCCAGTTCACCAAGGAAACAGCACCCTTGCTTGTTTTGCCCATTGTTCTTAGTTTCAGCCAGGGCCCTTTTGAGGTATGATAGGGTGGCTCTCTCCTTAGGATCTACATCTATCTGAAAAAGAGAAGCAGATTCTCCAATGGAGAGTAAGTTAGCACCAGACAAATGAGATAACCCTTACTTTTTTATAGAGAATTTAATAGGTGTAGGCCCTCTTGTAGCCCACGATTGGTGGTAGCTTGATAGTGGAGAGCGGGCTTATGTTTGGATATGGTTCTGACTTGTTTCCCAGCTCCAGCTATGGGTCCTGTACCACTGAGGGGATCAGTTAGCCGAATCAAGAGCAGATGGTTTCCCACCATGGCTGTGTGCCACTATTGCACTGGTGTGAGCAACACAACAGGTTATTTGCTGCTAAATAGGTGAGACCATGAGTTGCTTGGACAGATATTGGTCATTTTACCCCAGTCACCCATGTAGCACCTTCTGGCACTAGATGCGCTGACTGTCTGGGGACTGACTCTCTTCCAGCTTCCAACCTGGCCATTCCATTTTATGTGACAACCACATAAGGTGTCTTCAGCAGTAGGGTCTTATCACTAACCTTTGGTGGGTCATCTGACAGAAATCTATCTTTCTTTTAGGAAACCTTGTAGGTCTCTCTGATCAAAAGCTCATTGTGGATGATAGCCACATGCCGGTACTGGGAGTTACAGGTCAGTACCCACTAAGAAAAGGAAGAAAAAGATAACTAATATAAAAGAGATAGAGAGGGAGAGAGAGAAGCTGTAGAAGATTAAGGTCAGTCATCATCATACCCTCTCCAGTGTCTTGTGGGTCAAGTGTTCCCTCTAAGGGCCTGGTGAAGGTTCAGACATTTGGTCTGCCTTTTAGGATGTAGAATTTTATGGTACCATTGCTGTTTGGGTCTAGATTTGTGTTTACCACCCCCCCTTCCCTTCCCCTCCCTCCCCACCTATCCTATTGTCTAGTCCATGAGAAGCTTGCTGGGTATGTAAGGCATCTTGGGTAGATTCAGGTTAGGTGCTGTAGATGAGTGAGACTATGTGGCGAATTTTTTTCTGTGATTGGGTAAGTTCACTGAGAATGATCTTCTTAGTTATCCTGGAAGAGCTGTTTGTCAAGTACTTTATTCACTTCTAAATTACCAAATTTATTTGAAAAAGTGTGTCACCATATACCTTGTTGTGTGATTAAAAGTTCCATAGTGAGGGCTAGAGAGATGGCTTAGCAGTTAAGGTGTTTACCTGCAAAACCTAAGGACCCAGGTTCAATTCCCCAGTTCCCACGTAAACTGGATGCACAAGGTGGCACACGCATCTGGAGTTAATTTGCAATGGCTGGAGGACTTGATGTGCCCACTCTCTCTATCTGCCACCTCTCTCTCTCTCTGCCTCTCTATTAAATAAATAAATAAATATTTTTAAGTAAGAACTTTGAAACTCACTCAATAATATCTGGGTAACATTTTCTACTTATTTTTCAATTACTTTTCAAGGAGAATACCAATTTTTGTACCTTTTCAAAGAAATGATTTTGACTTTACTAATATTTTCTATTGTTTGTCTTAATTCTGTTGAGTTCTGGTTTTTGTCATTACATTCCACTTTCAGTTTAATGGGGCCTTCTTTTATTCTAAGGAGTAAACTTGTTCATTATTTTTAAATATATTCCTTATGAATAGGGCATAAAATGATTAATTTTAGTTTAGGTACTTGTAGCAGTTACCTTCTCACTGCTGAGACAAAACACTCAGCTAGAAGTAGCTCATGGGAAAAAAAGGATTTATTTTGGCCTACAGTTTCAATGGCATAAGTTTCATTATGGTGGGGAAAGCATGGCAGGAGTAGACAGGTGGGTGTCACATCCCCACAGCAGCAGGGAGAGAGTAGGGAAAGCTAGCTGGCTAGCACTGGCAAGCTGGGTTGAACTATATAATCCCAAGCCCACCCTCAATGACATTCCTCCTCCAACAAGGCTCCATTTTTCAAAGACTCCACCAGATATGGATTGAGTATGAGGCTTAATCACAAAGAAATGAGGCCATGGGACATTTCACATACAAACCACCATAGCCCCTCTGTTGTTTCATGATATAAATCTTAAAGTGCTATGTTTTAATGGCTAACTCAAACTTGAAAATTTTTACTTGTAATTAAAAAATTAATCTTCAGGGTTAGAAGTACCTTATTAACTTTCCAAACATTTGTAATATCTTTAGGTATCTTGCTGGTTTCTAGTTTGGACTATTTTCAGATACTTTGTCTAAGATTTCAATTGTTTGGGATTAACTAAATGGGTGAATATATACAATCTAGCACTGGCCAGTCATAGTTAGAATAATGTTCATTCTGAAGTTGTTTGTGGTCTATAAATGTCAGTTAAATCATATTGGTTACTAGTGGTGAGATCATCTGTTTCTTTAACTATTTTCTTGAACATATGGTTCACTAATTACTATAAGCCCGTGTTAAAATTATACAAGCTGAATTTGTAGATTTGTCTGTTTCTCCCACTACTGTGAGGTTTGGCTTCATGTGCTCCAATGCTTATTAATTCCAATGTATGTAGGAACACTACATATTTCTGGTGAATTCATTTTTAAAATCCATATAAATTACACTGTACTTCCTGGAGTCAGTTTTCTTTCACATTAATATAGTTATACCTGTTTATTTTGCTCATATTTTTCACAATACACCTTTTCCCATTCTTTTTTAAATTTTTAAAAAATATTTTATTTTTATTAATTTAACAGAGAAAGAAGCAGAGAGAGTGTGAGAGAATGGGAGCACCAGGACCTCCAGCCTTTGCAAATGAACTCCAGATGAGTGTGCCCGCTTGTGCATCTGGATAAAGTGGGTCCTGGGGGATCAAACCTGGGAACATTGGCTTTGCAGGCATACACCTTAATCACTAAGCCATCCCTCCAGTCCTCTCTTCCCATTCTTAAGTTCCAACTTTATCTGTCCTTTATATTTAAGTTACATCTTATGTGGTAGCATGTAATAGATATCACATTTTTAAAATGTATTATGAAAATCTCAAACTTTTTTATTTTTTATTTTCATTTTTTTTGAGATAGGGTCTCACTCTAGCCCAGACTGACCTGGTACTCACTATGTAGTCTCAGGGTGGCCTCGAACTCATGGTGATCCTCCTACCTCTGCCTCCTAAGTGCTGGGATTAAAGGTGTGCACCACCATGCCTGGCTTCAAACCTTTTAGTTGAGCATTTCAATCATTTGAATTTAATGAAATGATGGTTGTAACTGTTTTTGTGATTCAGATAAAAGATATAAGATTATCCTAAATTTATCAAAGTCTATCTTTAAGAATTAAGTGATTCATGATTTTATTTTGAATCTGACTTCTTGAATGTAAAATATAAAGTGGAATAGTACCCAAAGCATACATCTTAGATCATGGATTTCTGTGCTAACACATATTAAATCTTCCAGACATTACCAGAATAGTATGTGGTGAAAACGAGTAAAACCTTTATTTCAAAGGAGTTTTAAAAATATTTTGTTTTTATTAATTTGACAGAGAAAGAGGCAGAGAGAGAGAGAGAGTGAGAGAATGGGCACTCCAGGACCTCCAGCCATTGCAAAAGAACTCCAGATGAGTGTGCCCCCCTTGTAATACATACAGATGATATTACCATTTGAATATATTATTTCACAAATAGTAAAATTTAGTGTGCAATTGAGAGTCCATATTGAATAAATATTTACCCACTTCACACTTCATACTTAAACTTCTGACTACTCAGTTCACACTTAGCATCTAATTCTTTGTATTTCAGTGTACAAATATTATACAACACACTATAGTTCCATTATTTACTAACTTTGGTCCTAAAACTTCAAACTTTTACTTGCATATACATATACATATACATATACAGAATGAATACTTATCTTACAATGCTGCTATTTCCACTTTAAATTATCAGTTTTCACTTAGAATTTCACAGGAGGAAAACAGGCAAAGTCTTTTATTCCTGAATCTTTATTTACCATTTTCTGTAGTCTATGTTCTTCCCAGCAGACTTCACTTTCCACATGCTGTCATTTCCCTTCAGCTTTAAGAATATCTGCTATGATTTTCTTGTTACAACTCAGTTCTTCTGACAGAACTTCTTCCAGCTTTCATTTGTCTGAAAATATCCTTGTTTCAGACTTGTTTTGTGGGATATTTCTTCTCTATGCTGAATCCTAGGTTGATATAATGTTCTGTTTTCAGCACTTAAAAATTTTCATTCCATTGTCTTTGGACTGTTACTTCAGAAAAGAAGACAACATTTATATTGCTTTGTCTTGAGTGTAATATCTTATTTATTTACCTTTACTTTTTAGGAGCTTGATTAGGATGGGGTCAGGTAGGCTACACTGTAATTGTCTTCCTTATGATCTAGAGAGCTTCCTGGAGATAGAAGTTGGGATTTCCATCAATTCCATGATCAGTTGAGATTCCATTTCTTAAATCATTCACCTTCTCTTTTGTGAAAACTCTGATTACATACAAATAGAATATTTCATAACGTACCACAGGCCTCTGAGGACCTTTGGCCTCCTACCTTTTTGTCCTCTTGGTCAAAATTCAACAATATTTTAGGTTCTTAATTTTTAAAATTCACACAAATATTGTATTTTGGGAATACCCCCTACTCTTCCTTTCCTCAACCTTCCCCATTCTATCGGTTCCCTTTGTCCCCCTAGAAAGTTACATTTCTACTGTCATGTAATGTGTATACCTATGATTTTATGTATCACGAAATCACAAGTGAGGGAAAATATGATATTTGTCTACCTGAGACTGGCTTAATTCACTTAATATGATTATCTCTAATTATATCCATTTTCTTGCAAATAGCATAATTTCATTCTTTTTTATGGTGGAAAGAAGTTCCATCATGCATATATACCTCATACCCTTTATTTATTCCTCTACTATTGGACATCTAGGTTGGTTGTATAACTTAGCTATTGTGAATAGTGCTGCAAATACACATTTGTGTGCAAGTATCTCTGTGATATATCCATTTATATATCCATTTGGAGTCCTTCAGGTAAACACCCAGGAATGGTATAGTTGGAAAATATGGAAGTTCTATTTTTAGTGTTTTGAGAAACCTCTGTAGTTACTTCCATGGTGTCTAGACTATTAAGAACCATCAGCATATAAGGGAACCTTTTGTCTATATCCTCACCAGTACTTGTCTCCTTTGGGTGTGTGTGTTTGTATACGTGGTGTTGGGGGGAGATGCGGTACATGTGAAGGCCAGATGTTGACATCAAATGTCTTCCTGAATTGTTCTCCAGGAACTTTATTTACTTAGGCAGGGCCTCTCACTTGAACTCAGAGCTTGCCTATTCAGCTAGCCTAGCTACTTGCTTGCTCTCACGTCCTTGTCTTTACCTCTTGAGCTCTGGGATTATAGACGGGTTACCATGCCCATTCAACCTTTACATGGGTGCTAGGGATCTGAGCTCTGGTCCTTAGACTTGTATGGCGAGAACTTTATCCACTAAGCTATCTCTCCAGCCTCTGCTGCTGTTTTCTTAATGACTGCCATTCTACCTACCATTTGACGTAGGGTGTCTCTCTAGCCCAGACTGACCTGGAATTCACTCTGTAGTCTCAGTATGAAGTACAAGTATGAAGTGTTTCATAGGAAAATATTGACTCACCAGGGACTCTCAATTGCAGACTAAATTTTACTATTTGTCAAGTAGTAAATGGTGGAATCTCAATGCAACTTTGACTTGCGTGTCTCTGATGACTAACAAGGTTGCACATTTTTTTCATTTCTCATTTTTTCATTGGCCATTTGTATTTCCTCTTTTGAGAATTGTATGTTCATTTCACTAGCCCACTTATTGCATTGTTTGATATGTTTTGTTCTTTTAATATATTCTAGATATTTTTGTATATTATAGACATTAATTTCTTCCATTCTGTAGGCTATCTCTTCATTGAATTAATTGTTTTCTAAGCCTTCAAATTTCATAAGCTCCCATTTGTTGATTTCCTGAGCAAAGGAGTCCTATTCAAAAAGTGTTTGCCCATGCCTGTATCTTGAAATATTTTTCCCCTATCATTTTAAGGTCTTACATTAAGGTCTTTTTTCTTATGGGATGAGCAATAAGGATATAGTTCCTGTTTGTTTGTTTGTTGATTTTTTTGTGGGAAGGGGTTGAGGAAGGGTCTCACTCTAGCCCAGGCTAACCTGGAATTCACTCTTAGTCCCAGGCTGGCCTTGAACTCACAGTGATCCTCTTATCTTGGCCTCCTAAATGCTGAGATTAAAGGCATATACCACCACACCCAGCCAGGGATGTAGTTTATTTGTGTACATGAACCTTTTCAATTTTCCCAGTACCATTGTTGAAATGATTGTTTTTCCTGCAATATATGTTTTTAGCGTCTTTGTCAGAAATCAGGTGGTTATAGTTACATGGGTTTATATCTGGGTTTTTTATTCCTTTTGATCTACATGTTTGTTTTTATGCCAATTCCATACTGTTTTATGATTCTGTAATATAACTTGGAATCTGGTATAGTGATGCTTCCAGCATCTTTTTTTTTTTTTTTTTTTTGCACAGGATAACTTTGGCTCTCTACAGTCTATTGTGCTACCATATGGATTTTAAGATTTTTTTCTGTTTATATAAAGAATGGCATTGGAATTTGGAAGTTTGGTGGGGGGTTGTATTGAGTTTTTAAATTTCTTTTGGTAAAATAGCTACTTTCTTATTTTCTTCTTCCTCTTTCTAAACCTCCTCTTCTTTCTCCTTTTTTCTCCTCTTTATTTTGACACAGGCTCTCACTGTAGCCCACCCTAGCCCTTAAATTTGTAATCTTCTTCTCTATGCTTCTTGAGTGTTGTGATTATAGGCATAGGCCACCTTACCTTGTCCTTTCTCCAGCGTGATTGACACCCCTTAGAGTCTGAGAATTCTGTTATCTTCCTCTGTGAAGTACAGACTATTGCTACAGTAGGCAATTCCCTCACAAGTTCATCAAGCTGAACTTGTATAGATGTGGTTTTTAGCTCATGTTTGGTGACTCTTCAGTTTCTTTTATTGATATTTTTATTGTAGAGATGTTTTTACCATGTTCAACAAATTTATTCCATGGTATTTTATAGATATTATAAATGAGATATTTTACTTGATTTCCTTTTCTGCTAGTTAATTCATATATAGAGACATTACTGAACTTTGTAGATTGATCTTGTTTTCTTGCAATGTTACTGGGTTTTTAAATCAATTTTAACAATGTTTGGTGGAGTCTAATTTTTTACACATAAGATTACTTCTTCTGCAACCAGGACTATTTTGACATCTTCCCTTCAATGCTTTTTCTTTTTTTCTTTTGGCCAATTGCTTTGTCTAGGTACTCCATAAGTTTTAAACTCTCAACTTTATTAATAACCATGGAGGCTCACATCATCCTCAAATTCTACTCCCCAGAAGAAAGTAATAATAGCAACATCAGATGATTTCTAATCTCTGAACTAACTTATTGGAGGAAAGTATTTTGGTTCATTTGGAGGGATCTCAGTAAGCAATAAGTTATAAAAATATGTAATTAATAAGCTATCAAAATATATTAAAAAATTCTTTGGAATCCTATCCAAAAGGAATGGTAAATTTGGTCATTTTATTATTCAATCATAGACATCATATTTTAAAAAGTGAAAGAGGGGGCTGGAGAGATGGCTCAGCAGTTAAAGATGATACCTTGAAAAGCCTAATGACTCAGGTTTGATTCCCCAGTGCCCACATAAAGCCATCTGTACAAAGAAGCACATATATCTTGAGTTCCTTTGCAGTGGCTGGAGACCCTGTCATGCCCATTCTCTCTGTCTCTCTCTTCTTTCTGCTTGCAAGTAAATAAATTAATTTTTTATTGACAACTTCTATACTTACAGACAATAAGCCATAATAATTCCCTCCTCTCCCCCACTTTCCCCTTTACAACTCCACTTTCCATCATATCCCCTCCCTCTCTCTGTTAGTCTCTTTTATTTTGATGTCAGTGTCTTTTTCTCCTATTATGAGGGTCTTGTGAAAGACAGAAAGAGAGGAGTGCTAACCGTTTGAGTTTACTTTGTTTTATTTTACTTCCTGTTCCAGGATTTCCTGGGCTATGTGGGTCTGAAAACATTTCCATATGTATCATCTAATTTGCTAAAAGGTGATGTAACATTATTAAGATATTATTTTCTAGGGTCAATGTAACATGTGTGACTTTTTTCTTTCTATTGCGTTTTTCTTTAAGGTGTTAACCATAAGTCATTTATGGTTGTAGAGGTAAAGAGCTATATACATATGTCACAGTATTTTCTCTTGTAAAGTATTTCTTCATTTTAGTAGATGTTTTACAATTCTTATACATGAATTTCAAAAAATACAAATTTCATAATCAGGATACAATCAATTTTTGTCAAGTTCATTTCCCAAACCCAGTGTGTTCACATATATACATATATGTACACATATATGGAAGTATGCTTATTTTTGTGTATTCATATACACATATATTTCTTTTAAGTCACATTTTTTTACCAAGGTAATAAATGCTGTTCATCATTTTTAAAATTTACATAGTATTATGACATTAGTACCTAGTGAGCAGCAAAAAAAAAAAAAATATATATATATATATATGCATTTACAGTAGTAGTATTGGCTACCATAATGGAGAACAGAAGTTTACAATTGTGAGAATGCACCTATGTTATCATTAAGGCAGTATTGACCCAGAGAGCCATTTAATATCTATCCCCTAAAATGCTTTGCAACTCTGGAATGCCCACTGTAGAAGGTGCCAGTGACTCATTTCCCTCCTGGTCTTACTTTACAATCTCTAATATCCCTTTCAACTTTAAAGTACTATGATTACTACTTGATGAAATATTAAAAAGTACAGAGTTATTTTTAAAGATATAGACACCATTGTTTTCTTCATTATTTTTTGAATCTGAATGAACCTTGAGACAACTTACTGTTTTCATACCACACTGGTTAAGGAAGAGATGAACAATTTATTAGTCACTTACTCCACTCTGGTAACAAGAGAATGTTCTGATATTGTGTTGTGCTTTGAATCTGAAACGACCTCCATATGCTCAGGTTTTGGGTACTTGATGCCTACTTAATGACAAAATTTTAGGAGGCAGGCTGGAAAGATTGTTCAGTGGTTAAGGTGCTTGCCTGAAAAGCCTAACAACCCAGGTTCAATTCCCCAGAACCCACATAAAGCCAGATATACAAAGTGGCATGTGCATCTGGAGTGCATGTGCAATGGCTGGAGGCCATGGTGTACCCATTATCTCCCCCCCCCTTTTACTCTCTGTTTGCAAATAAACAAAAATATTCTTTAAAAATTTTTAGGAGGCTGTGTAGCTTGACTGCTGGAAGCAGGTCACTGGTGGTGGGCCTTTTGTAGACCAAAGCCCAGCCTTTGGTTCTACTCACTCTCTCCTTCATGCTCCACTACCATGTGAACAGCCACTGTCACTATATGTTCTGATCACCATGGCTGGAGTCATTATGCCATGCCTTATCCTCTGTGATGGGCTGAGAACCTAGGGGGCCATGAGCCTAGATGAACCTTTCCTACCTACGTCCTTGGGTCAGGTATTCTGTCATGGTGACCCAACAGTCATGGGTGCAAGGTGTTTATCACACATTAAATAATATTGCAGCTTATAGGAAAGAAGACAATCACATTGGCACTCACGTAGCTTCAGTGTAAGGCAATGCCGACAGCAATCACCTGATCTTGAACTCACGCATTGAATCTGTATTTCAGATGGGGATAAATGTCATTACTAATTGTTGCCAGATTCATCCATTTCCTTATGCATGAAAGGCTCATAAAGGATTTTCCCGTTTCTCTATCTACACCATGTCTCTCTTTTGGGTAACTTTAGGATCAAAGTTGTTGTCTTTGGTCAAGTATCTCCCACTAAAGGCCTTCAACATCAGCCAAACAACAGACAGTAGATGTGGTGATGACCACTTTTTCTCCAGCTCTCTTAAAATGAAGACTTTACACCCAAGTCCTTTCATTGGATTTAGAGTGTGTTACTGATGAAATATTCCTCTGAAGCACAATGTAAAACTTGAGGTCAGGCTGTCAAGTTCATCACTGAGCCCGCTCTTAATTGACAGTGCTGTCAATAAAAAGTGACCTTACTTGCACTGTTTATGAGCATAAACAGAGAATTAAAGTGGTAGAGAGTAAATAGAGAAATGGCCTTTGTTGAGAAAAGGTCTCATTCCGTAGCCCAGGCTGGCCTTGAAATGGTGAGATTCCTACCGAAGCGTCACAAGTACTAGGGCAGCAGCTGTGAGTTACTTACCGCATCTTGCTGGAGAAATTGCCTTTCACGATGCTGTATTTCATACTGAGTGTGAAGCTCCTGTTTGTAAAACACAAGACCCTTTTAGACAGCAGTGCTGTGCACACTGCCAGAAGCAACCCATGGAAATGCTGAGACTCAATAAGACCTGTCATTAGATGACATGTAAACAATGGAAGGAAAAAGATGAGCTGGGTTAGATCATAAATAATAAAAGGAAAAATATCAGATGACTTCAATTCTTTTCCCTACCCAGTTTGTATAATTACAAACAGATATTGTCTCTCCAATAATTTCTTAGAAAATCAGAATATCACATCATCTATAAATTCCCACTTTTGTTTTAATTTTAAGAAATTAAAATCTGTATAATTCCAGCCATCTTTTGGTAAAACAAAGACCAGAAAACCCATGTGTGTCCAGGGCTCAACACCCTAATTAAATTAAATATGCACATTGATTACAATTATGGGCTAATGACTAGCTCTGAGTTGATAATTGTAAGTAAATTGCTCCTTTGACACAAATGATTCTCTAACTGTTTTTATTGTAGAAATGTATCCTAACATTCTTGGAAAGATTGTATTCAATATGTTAAATAAGTTACTATAGCTACAATTTCTTGAGAGTATTTTTTTTTTTTTTGAAGTAGGGTCTCACTCTAGCCCAGGCTGACCTAGTAGTCTTAGGCTGGCCTTGAACTCACAACAATCCTCCTACCTCTGCCTCCCAAGTGCTGGTATTAAAGGTATGCACCACCACACCTGACTCCTGAGAGTCTTTTTGTTATTTTTGTTTTACTTGGAGAAATAAGAAAGCCAGAATGAGTAGGGTATGAGAAAGAAAAATAAAATCATAGAAAGCAGAAAATAAGTCACACCAAAAAGATAGCAGGTTTACTACAAAACTGAGAGAGAGAGAGAGACAGAGAGAGAGAGAGAATGTGCGTGTGTGTGTGTTAGAATTATGGTATTCATACCATTCTTATAATTAAAAACAGCACATAAAAGGTTTCTAGGATGCCAGTTTTATTTTTCAAGTTGGAGGTTAAAATTTACTCAGAAATAAACATAAAACCACAGTGCTTGTGAAAAGTTTTCTACTATCTAGTTCTGGCATTCTAGCCTCGTGAGAAATGTTAAACTAGCAGTACATGCTAGCTTCTAACATTGCAAACAGTTAAAATGTTGCCGGAGCAAAACCACCCGGCAGGACCAACAGGTTCAACAGCCGGAGGCATCACTAGACGTGGCCTGCACATCTCCCTAGTGTGTCCTCCTCCACAAAATGAGCACCACCATCCACCAGGCCCCAGTACATCTGTCGTACAAGCCACAGTTCAGAGCACAGAGACAGGGACAAATGCCACCCACTCGAGTTCACTTGCTGCTCTACCAACTGTCAGCAATTCAACAGCGTGTTTTCTGCTCTCTCCTTCTCTCCAGCCATGTGTTTCTGGAAGGTGGTTGACAGGTAAAGAGTGTGATTTTCCTGCCAAGATCTCCCCCTTCCCAGGGTGCAAGAAGCTATTTGCCATTCTCTAGAAATAAACAGACAACCCAATAAAAATTAAGGCAGTAGGGGAATATATCTTAGCCCTAGAGGCTTAAAAATGAGCTTGAGGTCAGCCTGTTCATTCACACAGCTATAATTTTAGTCATTTGTTTATCTGTCCACTCAACAGGTATCCATGGCTGGACTATGCACAGGAGCAATGATGTTAAAATAATGTATACTAGGGGATAGTTGAATAGATAACTATAATTACTAGCTTCCTTTTATAGCATTATTATGTAAGAGGATTAAATCATATGTGAGCTTTTCCAAACAATATTCTAGTGAAGAGTATCACAGTATGAATATGACAGAATATTGTATGTGGCCGTCACATGACACACAGGTGACAGACAAAGTGAAGCTACAAACACCAAGCTGCTTAGTGGGTCATTGTAATGGAGGCAGGATGCACCGTTGACCTGGGCAGGCTGAGAAGAAGGGACATCAGTGGCAGAGGGAAGGAGATCCCTCTCATGAAGCAGATCTACCTCCCCCCTGGGAATTCAGTGAAAAATCATCTCTTAGGGGCTCTCAGGGTCCTCAGACATGGTGAGGAAGTATGAGGAACTTCCTCCTCTCTGAGCGATGATTGACTACCTGTGAACAGCCACTATCTAGTGACACTCATTTACTTCCCATCACTAGAGCAAGTGCCCCACATAACCAATTTAAAAAGAGAAAAGGTCTCATTCCATCACTGGTTGACTTCATTGCTTTGGGGCCTATGCTGAGCACACCACACAGTGCTGCAGTCAGCTTTATGTTGCTGGCAGAAAACAGCAGACCAGAAGCAGCTTGTGGGAGGAAAGGGTTTATTTTGGCTTACAAGACTAGAGGGGAAGCTCTGTGATGGCAGGGGAAAAAGATATGGAAATCACCTCCTGGCCAATGTCAGGTAGACAACAGTAGCAGGAGAGTGTGCCAAATACTGGCAAAGGGAAGCTGCCTACAGCCCACAAGCCCACCCCCAATGATACATCACTTCCAGAGGTTCCAGTTCTCAAATTGCCACCAGCTGGGGACCTAGCATTCAGAAAACATAAGTTGATGAGGGACACCTGAATCAAACCACCACTTTCAGCCCCTGACACCCATTAATGATGTAAATGTGATGCATTCAGTCCAACTTTATAAATACCATAGTTTTTATCAATCCCAATCATGTTCAAACATCCCATAGTCTAAGGTCTTTTAACTGAGCTTTAATAACAACAAAAATGACACAGGATAAACATTTATACTACAAAAGATGGCATTGGGCATAGCAAATAAATACAAGATTTAAAACAAACAGGGCAAACATTAGGCACTGTAACTGTAAGTCAGATAACTCTAACTAGTGACAAGTCCAAGTCTTGGGGTTCCAATTCTGCCCCTCCTGCTAAGCTACTCACAGTCCCAGAAAACTTCATCCAGTGCTGGCAGCTGTCTTTGGCAGCCATAGTCCTGGCATCTCTTCTGGGTCTCTACTGCAGCCCATGGTCCATCCTCAAGGCTCCATCAGGTCTCCATGCAGGTAATAAAACAAGCCTATTTCACACTGCAAATGGCAATATCCAAAAAAAAAAAAAACAAAAACAAAAAAAAAAACCAGGATGCAAATTCAATGAACCTCTCTTTCCTGCATCTGTTATACTCCATAGTACCAGCTGGGCTAGTAACTTGTTAATTCAGGGGAAAATAAAGCCGCAAAGCTCTTTCATCATTCAGGCCACTTCAAAAGAGTCTGCATTCTTCCTGTAGTCCCAGTGCAGATCAGCTGGCTCAGTCTCATTGGTGGTAATCTCTCAAACAATGGCAGCTGAATAGGCAGCAGTTTAAGCCCAAAGATTTCATTTCTTTCTGGGTCATTTCCCTCTGCTCACATCAATCTATTTCTGCACAATGTAAGCCTGCACAACTTCTCAGGACATAGGCAGTCAGAATGCAGCAAGCCTCTCACACAAACTGCTTCTAGACCAGTCCTAAAAAAGCTCTTCCTCACCCTCATAAGCCAAACCTCATAGTCTATAGTTCGTACTGCATTCAGGTATTTTAACTCTGACCAGAATAGTCCATCAAGCTATACTTATAGCACTGCAAGGCATATCTTAGACCAAGGTTTCAAATTCTTCCCCATTCCTTCCTTACATCAGTTCCAGCTGACCAAATGCACATAGTCATGTTTCTAGCATCAGAGACCCCACTTCTGATACCAATTTATTGTTGCAGTCAGCTTTGCATTGCTAGCAGAAAACAACAGACCAAGAGAATTTGTGGGAGAACTTATAGACTCGAGGGGAAGCTCCATGATGGCAAGGGAAAACAATGGCATGAGCAGGGAGAACAGTAGTTCCTGGTCAACATCAGGTGAGCAATAGCAGCAGGACAGTGTGCCAAACACTGACAAAGGGAAGTGTCTATAACACCCATAAGCCTGCCCCCAACAACATACTGCCTCTAGAAGGCTCCATTTCCCAAATTACCACCCATCTGGGGGCCTAGCATTCAGAATATTTGTTTATGGGTGACAGCTGAATCAGACCACCACACACAGGTAAGAGAAAACTCCCTTTCTTCATGATTCCTGGAACAGGAGTTAAAAAGAGGAAGAGATAATCTGGGCATGGTGGCACACAACTTTCATCCCAGCATTTGGGAGGCTGAGGGAGGAGGAGCCATGAGTTTGAGGCCAGCCTGGGCTACAGAGTGAGTTCCAGGTAAATCTGAGTCAGACTGACACCCTTAAAAACAAAAGAAGAGACTAAAGTGCCAGTCACTTTGGAGGGCATGCCCTCATGGCCTGAAGATTCTCACTCTAGGCCTCAGTCTTTAAAAGTTTCCACCCTCCCCAATAGCATCAGAACAAGAGCTTTGGAATATGTTTCTGATCCAAGCAGGTAGCACCATCAATGATCCTCACTGGAATGGATCTGAAGGGCTAAACTGCACACTGAGCAGCCAAGACAAAAGGGAATTTGCACCCTTCAAATAAGAATGAAGCCTGTTGGTTTCACAGGAGTCTCAGGGAGATGGGGTGACCTGTGGATTATTCTGGCCACATTGGTCAAGATCAATGATATGTGGAAGAGACCCTTTCTCTAAAGGCTTCTTCCTAAGGGTGTTCTGCAAAGGTGACCACACAGTCTGTCAGAATCTGAGATGGTTAAAAACAAGGCAGTCATTTCAGTGTAGAAGTCTATAGAATTCTCTTCTTAGAATCTAATTTCAAGCAATTATTCATTTTTCCCTTATACTTTAGCTTATGTCCCGGAGCTGGGTGGATCAGCTTAGATCAGCTCTCTAGATCTTACCATTGAACTTCCAACATCTGAGCAAAGCCATATACCACCACATGGAGAGGTTGACTTCAGCCACGAGGGCAGACAAATCTGCTGGCCAGCGTGGGAAAGTCAGTTGCTCTGACTTACCATTATCTCACTGATTACATTGGTTGTTGAATTTTTAATGTGATGAAATAGTCACTGTTCTATGTGAATTAAACATTCATTCAGTGAACCAACTCTCCAGCACAGTCCGAGTAGCACAACCCTACAATAAATATTAATCATATGAGCTGCACTGTCCCTTTCATCCTGTGAACTGCCCACTTGAATAATGCAAAACTTCAGATTAACCATAGTGTTTTCTAGATGACCCAGTGTTTAAAAACTTGAGAGCTTGCTCTATCCCTGCATTCCGGACATCTGGAACTGAAAGGCCTGGAATTGCAAATGCTCATCTGAATGTCAGGCCTTGCTTCTCCATAAACTTAATGTACATACTTCTCAGGAGGAAAGAAAACCCTTTATGGATGTAAAGGTTCATGTACTATTTCCCAGCCCTGCCTCAGTGTAGTGAAATAAAATACCCTTTGATTTACACAAAAGCTCCTAGTCTTACCTGCTTTCTTAAAATTGCCATTTAACATAATTTGAGGTTTATCTTGACTCACTGCTTCTGCAAAATCAGATGGTCTGGCCATTCTCTCCTGCACAGAATGAACAAACAATTTGAATTCCCCATGAAATGGAAACCTTTCAGAAAAAGAAGTTGGTAGCAGTGGGTGGCTTTCGCAGTCAAAATGTTTTTTCCTATTTGATTTACTTAATTGAACTAATGGGTTCTATGATCAGTTCAATAGTCCAGTAGCTAAAGTTATCATTAGCTCTTCTCTTGGCTAACAAAATAATGACATTGAAATTGTCTCCAGTATTTCCAATTACCTTTGAACACATGCGGAATGTCAGAAACCCTAATGGGAAACATATATGATAGGATGCTTATGTGAAGTCTCCACACTTGTGCTTTTCATAAGTTCTTTTAAGAATCAAAAGAAAATAGTGAAAAAAATTACAAAATAAATAGTGGAGAACTTCAAAGAGAAGATTTTGTCTCAAAGAAATATGGAATAAATGGATAATAAAGGACTGAGAACTTCTCTAGCCCAAACATTGCATGTATGATTGATAAAACTGAGTTAGGTGATAATTATCTCATTCAGATAACAGAGCTAACAAGTGCCAGGCAAAACTAGAATCATTTTATTTTCTGTTGATTCTGCCACTATTAAAAATATACTTTACTTAAAGGAAATTAGAAAAAGAATTCTAGATCCTTTTCTTTTTCACTCTCCATCCCTTCGCTAACCTACTTTCTCATAAGCATTGAGATTGTTAATCTTCATTGTGAAGTTGACTACACTAAGAATACTCTGGGAGACACACTTTGGGACATACCTCTGAGAGTGTTTCCAGGAAGGAATAACTGAGGAGGGAAGATCTACCCTGAATGTGGGCTGTACCGTTCCATGAGCTGGGAGTCCAGCCTGGAGAAGAGTGAGCAAATGCAGGTGAGTGCTGGTACCCTCCTTTTCTTCTTCCTGGCCTGATATGTGAGCAAGCACCCTTCCATAATCACAGACAGGAGCTGGTCCTTGCCTTCCCACCATCATGGGCAATAAGCCAACATGTATCCTTCCTCCCTCAAGTTCCTTCTTGTCACATATTCAGTCACAGTGATGGGGAAAGTGACTATTATAGGCAGGAACTGCAATTGTTTGCGTTACTTGATGGCATTTGTTAGAGATGCAGGGAGAGACATAGACAAAAACATGGCCTAAACTGTGTTCCTGGCTTATCAGCAGCCTGAGGGAGACACTGTGGTGGACATCACAAGAGAACAAGCATGGAGAGTCCAAGTAGGAGGAGACTTGTTCACTGTGGGTTAGTTTAAAGCTACTTCCTCATTGGGATCCACAGTGAATCATTACAGTTAGGTTAAAGGCTATAATCTCACAGGGGCACAGTTTACCACTGGTTGAATTCCAAGGATTCTGTGTTTTGTCAATGTGCTCAGAGTCAAGGATAATAATTTTTGCTAAGCAATTCACAAGAGAATAATTGCACCTAGCTGGCCTTCGTTGGATCAGAATCTGGCAAACCATTGCCACGGGGCCTGGAACATACTGTCAGCTGGGCATTCCATTCTCTACCCTGCAGTACAACCTCCAGGAGGCCCTGTGCTGCTTGGAGCAGCAAACATGCATTATTTATATAATCAGTGTCTTGGGTGAAGTCTGTCATGCCAAATGTGCCTGAGGAATGCATAGGGAATGAGAAAATAAATGAATGACTACTTAAAGGTCTCTTGTTGACCGTGAATCCTGGCAAAGACAGCAGGAGATAGCTCAGTTAGCAAAGTGCTTGCTTTGCAAGCATGAGGGCCCGAGTTCAATCCCTAGAACCAACATACAATAAACTGAGGGTGGTGCTCCATGCTTATAATCCCATAGCTGAGGAGGTGGAAACAGGAGGATTCCCCAGTGCTCACTGGCCAGCCAGCCTAGTCCAGTTGGTGAGTGTTAGTCAGTTGGGAGATGCTGTCTCAAAACAACAACAAAAAAAGCTATAGCTTTTATAGTTCCTGAGGAACTCTACCTGAAGTTGTCTTCTGGTCTCCACATACCTGTGCACATACATTCCATGCACATTTGCACACACATGCACATACACACAGAGGCTGCTAGTGCACAAGTTAAAGTGTGCATGGGTGCTATGCAGATCTTCACAGTATTCTCTTCATCCAGTCAACTCAGAGGTGGTGACTGCCAAAGGGACAAGGTGGTTCTCTGGAGCACGGTGAACTCGTATGATGCCTCCATCCTGTGAGATACTTGGGACACTTGCCAGGTGGGCTCCCTCTCCAAACACTCATCTCTACTGGTGCCATCTCCCCAGCCTCCATGCCCAGAGGCTTTGTCTCTTGCAGGAACACATGCCAGGTCAGTGGAGAACCCAAACTCACTGAGCATCCCCTCCTCTGACAAGCTGCTAGAAGGGGTGTCTCAAGAAGGAACTTGGACATCACGACAGTTGTTGAAGTCCAAGATGGCTGGCCCCTGCTGGGCAGACAGTTTTCCTCCAAGTTCTCCTCAGCAACTCGACAACAAAACAACTTCATCTTTGTCACAGCGGCTGACCCTAACCGTTGGTTCTAATGAGTTGGCCATCTAGGTATATAAGTTACCTTTCTGGTTGCTGGATCTAATTACCTGACAGAAATTAGCTTAAGGGAAGATGAGTTTATTTCAGCTTGCATTTCGAATGTAGAGTCCATCATGGCGAAGAAGGCATGTCAGGAAGATGAAAAAGCTGTCATATCGCACCCACAGTTGGGAAGCAGAGAGTGATGGACACTAGTGCTCCATTGTCTTTCTCCTCTTTATTCAGCCTGCCTGGGACCCCAGCCCATGGGCTGGTGCTGCCCACAGTTAGGGTGAGTCTTCCAATGTCAATTAAGCTAATATAAAAACTCCCTCATAGATACTATCAGAGATTGGTTTCCATGATCATCATAAATTCTATTAAATTGTCAGCGATTAACCATCACAGATGGTAAATTTATTCTTAAGTTAAAAGTTAATATTTTTTTATTTAAATTTAACTTTTAACTTACCTGTAGCATGGAGCTAGAAAGGCAAGTAAGTGGGTAAAGTGCTTGCCTCTCCAGCATAAGGACATGAGTTGAATCTTCAGAATCCACATGAAAAACCTAAGTGTGCTGGCCCAAAGGTATAATCTCAGCACAAGGGAAATGAAGACAGAAGGATCCCTGACTCTGTGATCAGCCAGTCTAGTCCAAGCAGTGAGCTCCAAGCCAATAAGTGATCCTGTCTCCAAAAGAAATGCATAGTATTCCCAAGGAACAGACAACTTAAGTCACCCTTTGCTTCCACACACATGCATTCATTCACACACATACATACAAACATGCACACCATATATAAAGTTGCATACCTTCCAACTGATGATTTGGGGACAGGTGTGAACTCCAGCACAGGTCTAGAACCCTGACCCCTCCATAGTCAGGACACGAAGACCTTGCACTGCTCTCCCCCACACTCCTATCTCGTGGTCACATGCTAGCCACCCCTAATCTCTGGAAGCTACTGGTATTTGCTGTCATTAGTTTGGTATATTCAAGAATGATATGTAAATGAGAGAATCAATTATGTAAGACTAGCTTCTTTCACTCTACAAAATGTCTTTCACATCCCTCCTAAGCTGGTGCACGTGTCAATGTCAATTGTTTATTTCACACATGTATTTCAGTAAAAGGAGTATTCTCCCTCGTGCCCCTAACACAAAGCTAGAGGACATTTTCTGGAACTCTGTGTGCTGAGGTGAACACCTGGGTTTCAAGCTGAAGTGAGTTCAGGGCAAGGATATAGGAACAAAATGGTTGACTCCCCACCAGGCCAGTGGCACTTGGACTCCAGCCTGTCCCCAGTCTGATGGCTGTGTTTTAGCATTCAGAGTCCTTCAACAGCTATTCCATCTGCCAGCCCAGGACCCTGACAGGTGGACTGTTTCCTCTATTTCAGGAAAACTGGCAGCTCCCTGTCAGTTTCCTCAATTTGGTGGGGTTTTGTTTGCTTGGCATTTGGAGTTACGGTGTCAATGTCCAGCCCAGGCTGGATTAAAACTCACAATCTTCCTGCCTCAGCTTCCTAAGTGCTAAGATTAGGCTTGCTTCTTGAAGAGACGCTGATAACCATAATTATGGTCATTAGATTTAATACTGGGATATCTTTTCAGTAATTTTAGTTTCATTCATTTTCAATGGCCAGAAAACTTGTAAGCATGCTTCAAGGAACTCCCTTCCATGGTGGACTTTGTCATTTATTGCATCATTCCCTCAATAGATAGATGGTTAGTATAGATAGATGATAGACAAATGGGTAGATAGATGGATAGATAGATAGATAGATAGATAGATAGATAGATAGATAGATACAATATGCTATGATAGATGATAGATAAATAGATAGGTGATAGATATTGGTAAGTAGACAGATGACAGATTGATATATAATATATGATTGATATATAATAGGTAGATGATAGGTGGTAGGTAGGTAGAGATATATAATATATGAAATGATAAATGATAGGTAAGTTGATAGATATATATGATATTATATAATAGATGATAGGTAGGTTGATATAGATAGATGATAGGCAGTAGGTATGTAGATAGATTGATCAATGATATATAGCTATATATGACAGACAATGACAGGTATGTGGATAGATAATAGGAAGACAAATGATAGTATGTGACAGATTAAATATGTAAATTGATGATTGTTAGATAAATGATTGATAGATGATTGATCAATATATATAGCTAGATATAGATATGCTATGCTATATAGGTAAATAGATTATAGATAGCTGAAAGGTAGGTAGGTAGATTATTGATAGATTATCAACTGATAGATATGATAGACAGTAGGTAAGTAGCTTGATGATATATGATAGGAAGGTAGGCACATAGATGGATGGACAGATAGATAGATAGAGAAAGAGAGAGATGATTGATTGATTTATTTTCTAAGTCATTGAAGACTACCTTGGAGACATTGTGTCTATTTATCTGTCATCACTTCACTGTGTTTACTAAGAACAGATGTCATTAATGTGCTATTCCAAAAACATAGACAGACACATTTATGTCTTTCCATAATGTCAGAATTTATTGAATAATAATAAATCTGAAATTTATATGGGCTTTGTTAGATGCAATTTATCTAATAGTCCAAATTTCCCTTGATAATGTAGCCATTGACAAACAGGTTCTTTTTTTTCAATCTTAAATACTAATATTAACTTCCAGATCACATATTATACTTTGCATAGTCATGTATATATGTAGGTTACTGAATGGCTACAAAAAAGGCCAGTGTTCAAAGAAACCTTACCGGAAATAAGGGCAGAAAGTAGATACAGATGCAAAGGAGGGAACTATAATAGAGTAGTCATTTCAGATCTTCAGACTTGAGCCAACCTTGGAGGAGTGATGCAGGACTAGGAGTGGAAGGACAGTCAGACAGATGGATGGATGAATGAATGAGAATTCAAATAGGCAACATCAAGCAGTGGGGAGCATGCCGACCTGAAGCCCCTGGATGGTTACGGGTTTTCTGCCTGTGGCTCCCTTAATGAAAACACAGGGCAGTCTGACGACAGCTCAGTGGGGCCATGGCCACTGCAGTGTTGGGTGTCTCTCCTTTTTACCAGGTGTAGGTCTCATGGGTTTAATAATTTCTCAGGCCGTGGGGGTGATGTTTTTACTTGTTTTGTGCTTTTAATTTTTAAAAGTTTGTTTCTTTTTTCCATTTTGATATATATAAAATGTACTTTGACCTTACTGCCCCACTGACCTTCTTTTATCCCCTCCCCTTACTACCCTTCTTTTCCATTAATACCCATCATACTTTCATGCTTTAAAAAAAACAAAAACATTGAGTTCAATTGCATGACCATAGGTGGAATGTTATTTACCATGTAATGGGCAACTTACCCGTGACCACACCACTGATAAGGACGTGGAGTGCATCTCCCAGCAACCATACAGACCTGGTTTTTCTGATGTGGTTCAATACGCTCATGCTGATAGGTTCCAAATCTACTTTGATACACTTATAGGTCGTACCTTTTCACTTTTAGGAATAAGTTATTCATAAGTCTGTCTCATGGGTGGTTATAGACTGCCAGTAATGTCTCCATTCATAAGAACCAACTTGCCTATGCATTTACATTCAAAATGGAGCCAAATGCTACTTTGTCACACAAGGCAAGGCCCATTCTGAATGCTAGTATTCCACACGGTATGCAGTGACTTAGAGCAGGGCACTGCCTGATCACTATTTCAGAGTACACACTTCTTCAGAACTCCAGTGCAGGGATGGAGAGGTGGAGAGATGGCTCAATGGTTAAGCGCTTGCCTGTGAAGCCTAAGGACCCCGGATCAAGGCTCGATTCTCCAGCACCCACGTTAGCCAGATGTACAAGGCGATGCATGCATTTGGAGTTCGTTTGCAGTGGCTGGAGGCCCTGGTGTACCCATTCTCTCTCTCTCTCTCTCTCTCTCTGCCTCTTTCTCTCTCTATCTGTCACTCTGAAATAAACATATGAATAAATAAATAAATAAGCTTCAGTGCAGTGGAAATGTAAGTAACAAAGGAAGGAGTCATTAAAACACTGTCCCCCAGACACAAAGTGGCCATGGTACTCATGACCTCACAATGGCTGATGCTACCTACAGCAGGCCTGCAAAATAGGGGGGGACACAACATCAAAATAGAAGAGAGAGTACTTACTTGGAAAGAAGAAGGTGTTCCAGGGATGGGGAATTGGGGAGGGGAAAGGAAAAGGGGGTGAGAGGGGATTATGGTCATACTTTATTGTCTATATATGTATGGAGTTGTCACTAGAAAGTGAAAAGAAAACCTTCATCACAATTAACACAGGAACTTCATAGTTGATGTCATGCCTTTACTTAACCTGTCCTTTACAGCTAAGGATCCACTTCCTCAAAATGTTGCCTCTTATTCTCTTCAGTCTTAAAGGGTTTCTTTGCTCTTCCTTTGTCTTTCTATTTATTTATTTATTTATTTATTATTTGAGATAGAGAGAGAGAAAGAGGCAGAGAGTGAGAGACAGAATAGACATGCCAGGGCCTTCAGCCACTGCAAATGAACTCCAGGCACATGCACTTCCCTGTGAGCATGTGGTGTGACATTGCATGCCTGTGTCACTGCATCTGGCTTATGTGGGGCCTGGAGATTTGAACATGAGTTCTTAGTCTTTGCAGGCAAGTTCCTTAACCATTATGCCATCTTTCCAGCCCTTCTTTGTCTTTCTTGACCTTGACCATTTGAAGAATCTGGCCATATGATTTTCTTGCACAACTTTCAATTTGGATTTGCTGATATTTCGTCATGCTTAGATTTTGCTACGACTTTTTGGCAAGAATGCCCCAGAAATGATGTTATGTTCTCTCCAAAGGATCATATTAAGAGTCTCTGGATGGATGTCACTTTTTCCAAATACCCATGATACTAAGTCTTTGATGCTTATCCGTGTGTGTGCGTGTGTATAAGTGTGAAAGTGCAAATAGAGGCCAGAGAACAACCTCAAGTATAGATCTTCATGAAAGCCACCCCCACCTTTTCTTTGGCCTGGAGTTTACCAATTTAGCTACACTATCTAGCAACCATGTCCAGGGATCCTCTTATCTCTGCCTTCCCAGCACTGGGATTGCATGTCTGGCTTTTCCATGGGTTCTGGGAATCAAACTCGTCCTACGCTTGCACAATGTGTCAGTTGCATTCTTGTTGCTGTGAATAAATACTTGACTGAAGAACAGGAAGGGTCCGTTTTTCCACTTACAGTTTCAAGGAGAAGTTTCATGGCGAGAAGGCCATGGTGGCAGGAGCAAGAAGCCAGGTGACCACTTTGCAGTATGAAGGCAGAGGGTGGACAGGAAGTGGAGCCAGGCTGCAGAACTTCAAATCCTGCCCCAAGTGACCCACTTTTCCAGAAAGTTTCCACCTCCTAAACATTCTATCACCATCCCAAACAGCATCACCAGCTAGGGACAGTGTGTTCAGACACATGAATGCATGCGGGACATTTTACATTCAAGGCACAACACACGACAAGCACTTTACTGACTCCAGCCTTTTAACTTTAACTTTTTAAACTCGGTGAAGGGGGCACTCTCCAGGCAGACCCTGCTCCAGGTCAAGCATATAGGAACTGGAGCCTGCTTGCTCTTATGACACTTCTTTCTCCTGCTTTTTCCTTGGCTGGTGGTTGTTCGGACATAGCATAGAGGAGTGCGTCATGTGCCTTGTGTCTGAAACCCACACAGCCTTGGCTACTCATTCCCCTGCTGATTGCTATTCCTGGCTGAGAGTCAAGTGGATGCTGGGCCATAAGCCTCACCCTGCCTCCGCCAGGCCACCCCAACTCTTCTGCATGCCTGTGGTACCCAAATGAATGGGCACTGACCAGCTCTGTGGGTGGCAAGGAACAGACTTTTGGGACAAGGCACTCATCTTTCATGGGAAAAAAAATCTGTCCCAGGCCTGCTTTCTTGTTCTTGAAATATTCAAGTGAGAAAATTCTTTTGAAAGTCTACTTCAGCTGAAGAGCCATGCGAGGGAGATCAGCTCCTGAGGCGCTCGCACTCCCCGCTGCAGGGTGTGGCAGCAGAGCATGGAGGAGTGGAGGCCGGACTTAAGATTTGCTTTCTGTATTTACAACTCCATCACCGTGCAGATCTGACAAAGCAAGTGTCCTCTTAGAAAAGAGAAAGAGATAGATGATATTAACCAGGATAAATCACACTAAGAAGATAACTATCACTTGTTCTTACATATATATATATATATATATATATATATATATATATATATATATATGGACAGAGAGAGAGAGAGTGAGAGAGAGAGAGAGGACACCATGAGCAGAAACAAAGAAATGTGAAGGGAGAGGGGAGGGGAAATAAGAGAGAGAAATAAAATACATGTGACATGAAAGCAGAAGGGGGAACAACATAAAGGAAGGAAGGGGACAAGCAAGAGAGGAAGCAGAGATAGGGGCAGGTAGGAGGGAGGGGATTAAAAAGAATAAAATGTATGTGTATGAAGATTTCATAATGAAACCCATGACTTTGTATGATAGTTTTTTAAAAAAAAAAACTTTGGAAAAAAAGGCAAAGAGAAGGAAATGGGGAGGGAAGATAGGGTAGGAAAAGGGGAGGGGAGGGCAGGAAAGGGGAGAAGAGAAAGGTCATACCAGAGCATTTGCATGGCTTCCTGTGTGTGTTTGTGGTGACAAAGTAAAGCACATCCCCAGCACAGTCTGTAACTGTTGCAGTCAGTTTCGCATTGCTCGTAGAAATCACCCAACCAAGAGCAGCTTGTGGGAAAACAAGGTTGATTTTGGCTTACAGGCTCGAACAGAAGCTCCACGATGGCAGGGGAAAACGATGGCATGAGCAGAGGGTGGACATCACCCCCTGGCCCTCATAAGGTGGACAACGGAAGCAGGAGACTGTGCCAAACACTGGCATGGGGAAACTGGCTATAACACCCATAAGTCCACCCCCAACAGTACACTGCCTCCAGGAAGCATTGGTTCCCAAATCTCCATCAGCTGGGACCCTAGCATTCAGAACACGTAAGTTTATAAGGGCACCTGAATCAAACCACCACAGTTACCCTGAGGTGATTAATGTGGCTCAGCTATTAGTCCCCAACTTCCAAAGGTGCTAAAAGAAACAGAAGAAACAAATGAAGTATTGAGTCCAGGCCTGACAGAGAACTGTCTTCTTGAGTTTTATCGGTCCCAGAAGTTTAGAACATTTAGAGGACAAGTTATAGACACATCCTTCATTGTGCTATACCGACCTCCATATTTCAATGTGTCTTTTACATACCTCAGCACAGTGAGAAAAGAGCCTTGAGTAGCCACAGTCAGAATTTTCTAGGTGTTTTTTTTTTTTTTTTTCTGTAGAATCTAGACATTCTAGGACTGAGGGAATGACTTAGTGGATAAAGAGCTTGCTGAGCAAGCATGAGGACTTGAATTCAGTTCTCCAGCACTACGTACATGTGGGCAGGCATGGGGGCTCCCCTGTCATCCCAGTGCCCAGGAGGTAGAGACATTGGATTCCTGTGGCAAGCTGACTAGCTAGACTAGCCAAAGAGGCAAGCCCTGGGTTCAAGTGAGAACCCTGTCTCAGTAATACAGCAATGGAGGGAAACATCCAACACCAACCTCTAGCACACATGCAAACACACATACATGTGCCACATGCAAATTAACACACATACACATCTACAGGCACAACACACACACACACACACAAAATCCAGATATCTTAGTGAGATGTGTGCTATGTTCAGAGAGGACCACAGTATCACAGTGGAGTGTGTGCCTGTTGGAAGGCAGTGCCTGTCACTTTGGTTAGGTGTTACATCTGTCTCACACTCCTGATTCTATCCGCTCTCTCTGTAAGCCTATGCTTAATTTTTGACGTTTATAAAGATTTATAGGACTCTCCCCCCCTTGAGCTCCCATCACTCCTGTTGACAAACTACGCTGTGCTCGGTGCCTCTTGTTCGATGTGTTTGAATTGTCATTCCTCCCAAGCCGGGTTGGAAGATGATGAGAGCTAGAAGTGCCCTGTGCATTATTTTATTCTTAGTGGGTCTCATGTTAATCTATCTCACACAGTAGATATACCATATTGATTTCTAGATGGATGTGTTTCTTTTCTGTTTGTTTTTGCTTTCTTTTTCTTTCTTGCATATGTATGTGTGTGGTGTGTGTGCCTTTGGGTAGGTGTGTGCATGTGGGCACACGTGTGTGCAGATGCACATAGAGGCCAGACATGGAATTTAGTTGTCTTCCTCAGTCACTCTTCACGTTGTTTACTGATACAGGGTCTCTCACTTGAACCCAGAGCTGATCAGTACAGTGAGTCTAGCTATGCAGTTTGCCAAGGGGATGCCCTGTCTCCACCCTCTGGGCATTGGGATTATGGGCAGCTGCCATATCAACCTGGCATTTACATGGGCACAAGGGATCTGAACATTCTCATGCATGTCTCCCCATGCCCAATTGACAGATTGCCTTTTCGCTAAAATTGCCTTTTCCTATAGCTTCTCTTTTACTTTGTGTATATATGTGTGTGGTGTGTATATGTATTCATATGTATAGGTGCACATGTGTGTGCAGGTGGGTATAGACAAATATGTGTACATGCGAAGACCAGAGATTGACATCAGGCATTGTGGTGATTTGAGTCAGATGTCCACTATGAAACACATGCACTTTGATGGAGATGTGGAAGGTGGAGCCTTGCTGGAGAAGATGTATTGTTGGGCAATTTGGAGAGTGTTATAGCCAGCTCCCCATTGCTAGAGTTGGGCTCACTCTCCTGCTGCTGTTTTCCACCTGCTGTGGCAGAGGTGATGACCAGCCTCTGCTCATGCCATCCTTTCCCCTGCCGTCATGAAGCTTCCCCTGCAGACTGTAAGCCAAACTAAAACCTTTCTTCACATCATCTGCCTTTGGTCTGGTGTTTTGTCCCAGCAATGAGAAGGTAACTACTACAGGGGTCTTCTTCAATCACTCACCAATTTATTATTATTATTTTTTTTAATTTTGTTTGTTTATTTATTTATTTGAGAGCAACAGAGAGAAGGAGGGAGAGAAGGAGGGAGAGGGAGAGGGGGAGGGAGAGAGAGAGAGAGAGAGAATGGGCGCGCCAGAGCTTCCAGCCTCTGTAAACGAACTCCAGATGTGTGTGCCCCCTTGTGCATCTGGCTAACATGGGTCCTGGAGAATTGAGCCTCGAACCGGGGTCCTTAGGCTTCACAGGCAAGAGCTTAACCGCTAAGCCATCTCTCCAGCCCTATTATTATTATTTTGAGACAAAGTCACTCACTGAATCTGGTGCTCACCTATTCTCCAGAACAGGTGGCTAGCAAACCCTAGACATCCCTCTGTCTCCGCCTCCACCATGTTTGGACTACAGGCATGCACCAGCTTTTAGGTGAGTGCTGAAGATGGAACTCGGGTCTTCCTGCTCTCACAGAGGCACTTCATCCCCTGAGTCACCTCCCCAGCTCCGCCCAGCCCCGCCTACAGCTTCTTTTTTTTTTTTCTTTTTTCTTTATTAGTCAGTTCTGTATTCAGCAAATACAGTCAGTTTGGTACCATTATTAGGCTCATCCGTGACCTACCCCCTCCCCTTGGCCCCTCCTTGTTGAGGTATACGGCGCCTACAGCTTCTTAATGGGAACATACAGCGAGGTGATGTGTCTGCCTACTGCCCTGCTTGAGGCGTGGCACAGTCCTGGCCTACAGACTCAACATTGCCTCAGCAAAAGGTTATAAGGACACAACGGCCTTTGCACATTGGATCTTTTGAGTTTGCATGAGGAAAGCACAGACATTTGTGACTGTGGTGGTGGACTCTCCCTTTCCTCTGAGAATACATCCCCATTGCATTCCCCATTGCATGGTCACCTTGGGTTTTCTCCAGTGATACATCCAGTCCATGCTGGAAGCCCCAGTGAGTATCCCAAGGAGAGGGTGGGCTGGGCTGTGCGCCCAGGGCAGTGTTTGGCATCCCGTCATCCCTTTCACCACAAGCCTTCACCTCGCGTTTACAAATGGGGTTTTAAACTGGATCACCTGATGATGAATTTCTGTGCTCAGTCAGACGTTAACCAAGCATGGTTTGGGTTATGTGAAATGGGAGTTTAGTGAGGTTCATGCCTCTCTCCTCCCCACCTTCGGCTAATTATTGAAGAAAGTGTTTGCAGGCCTGAAACCTCTCATAATTCAGCCTGCTTTCTGAGTCTCTAGAGTTGGGGCTCATAAATCTCCATCTGTGGTAACATGATCAACTGCCAGAGGAGTGTGGTGGGTGGATGTCTCTCAGCTTGGAAGCACAGGTAAACTCTGGGAGCTTCCTGCAGAGGTACCTCTGCTCTCCTTCCATTGGCAGGCTGGGTGGGCTGAGCCTCTCAAGCAAGCTCACCACAAGGTAGCCAGGAAGGAGCATTCAGTGCTGGATTGAAAACACGAAGTTCAAAGCTTTGCAAAGAAATAGAAACTGCGCCGGGTGCTCAGCACACTCTAGAAAGTACATTAAGAACCCAGCCATTTTCCTCCTTCGAGATCACGTCCCTTTGAAATGCAGTCAAATGTAATGGAATCTTCCATTTCTGATTTCTGCTGGCTTCCTCTCTTCAGAGTGTCTGCGAATTTGCATTTCTATGACATATGTATATATTATGCACTTGAAAATTTTGCATAAAGAGAGTGAGAATTGTGGCATATAGAACATTTCAACATTACATCCAACACCTAATTTTAGAGGTGGAGACGCTGACATCCAAAACCAAATCTGAGCACTATTTACTGAAAGCCAGCTAGTGCCTCAGAAGGGGTCAGACACTGGATCTGCCCCCACCCTGAATTCCCCTTCCATATGACTGGCACATACATCAGTTAGACATCAGACAGAGAGACTTCCATTCATCTTGGCACATTCCCATTAGTGGTTATGAGAATCCTATTATTAGAAAACAGCTAGTATAAGTATTCTCATTTCAAACTCAGGAAATGGAAAACTGAGAAGTTGAAAAATACTTAAGTTTATTAAGCATAATACTGGAATGGTCCTAATGTCACTGTCCTGGGCCCCAAAATATGGAGGTAAAATATGTGGTCTTTGGGTTGTCTTCAGCTAAAATACTGAAGAACTCCAAGTCTTGGTGAATATTTTCTGTGAGATTCACTCTTTCCCTCTCCTAAAATATGAACCATCTTGAACTTTTAATTTCACTGAATATAAGATGGAGCTAATAATAATTGCCAGGCAGTGGCAACAGCAAATAAGATAATCACATACAATACATCTAATGCCTTGAATAAAAAGCAATGTGGAATCGCACACTGAAACACAGCAACTCATGAATATCAAGTATCTGCAGCACATAATTATCCTGAGATTAAGCGCATGTAGTGAGTGGTTGCTTGGGATTCCTTCTCATGAATGTGCAGTTCTAAGTTGAGCCTCCCACCACTGAGATATGTCAGTGTCCAAGAAGAACTCAGGAATGCACGGCCACTTCTAGCATTTCACAGAACTGCATGCTTTTAGCAAGGTAATCTGCTACTGCTTCAGAAATGAAAATTCCAGAGCACTCCAGAGCTAGGCTTTAATGTCATTTTGTTGGCTGGCTTATATTACATACATACAGTTTCCTCCATCAGCAGAGAGAGTTGAAAGCCAATTGTAATATATTTTACAAAATTTATAGCAAGATTTTCTTATAGAAAAATGGTTTGCCCTTTCTCACCTCACTTTCAAGTATATCTGTAAAGTTTTTAAAATTGCTTAACAGGGAATTGGTTCAGTGGATAAACTACTTGTTATCCAACTAGGAGGGCCTTAGTTTCATCATCAGCACCCAGGTAATAGCTCAGGATGTGAGTGTCTGTAGCCCTGGTGCTGGGGAGGTGGAGAAAGGCAGGTCCCTGGCGTTTGCTGGCCAGTCAGTCTAGTCTAACTGGTAAGTTCCAGGCCAATGAGAGGCCTCAAAGAGATAGACTATGTTCTTGAGGATGACATCAAACATAGTCCTCTGGCCTCCACTTACTTATGCATATATATGCACATATATATGCATATATATATATGTATATATATATACATATATATATTATATACACACATATATATATATGTGTGTGTGTGTGTGCCTACAACACATACAGACATGCATATATCACACACACACACATGTACGCACACACACATGCACGTACACACATAGAAATGAAACTCTCCATCTTAGGTGATCTTGCTGCAGTTCCCTCACAGTTTCTGTTAAAAGACAGGTGAACCACCCTTGCAGATGTGGCGGGACAAGAACAGGTTACATCTGACTCAACATACCCAACAGTCAGCTGAAACGTATAGGTCCTGCCAGAGGCATGCACGAACAAGGGCTTTCCTCTGGGAAGGAATGGCCACAGTGTCCCAGTGTGAATGTGACAGAATAGGAATTCCTTCTAAGAAACGGGGGATGGGGACATGGAGCACACCTGCTTTCTCAACTCTCAGGAGGCAGAGGGAGGAAGAACGCAAGTTCCAAGCCAGCCTAGGCTATTCAGAGAAACCCTATCTCCAAGGACAAAAGAAGAAACAGGGAGAAAGTGTGTGTACTTGGGTTTGGGTCTGTGTGGGAGAACTCAGACTCAAGTTAATAGTATGGCTGCTTCATTTCTTATGTTTATTACCCCTTGCCCACCATCAAGGAGTTATGTGAGGAGTAGTTATTTTTCCCATTGCTATGAAAAATAACTGTCAAAAAAATTTAAGGAAGGAAAGGTTTATTTTAGTTGACAAAATTTGAGTGCTCTGCATGGCAAGCACTTTGTCCACTGAGCCATTTTCCTAGCTGGCTTCCTCCTTTTTATTCAGTCTGGAACCCTAGGCCATGGATGGTGCTGCCCACACGCAGAGTGAGCCTTCCCTCATCATTTAAACGCAAGGGAAGGGAAGTAGCCAGGCAAGAGGGAGGCGCAGAGAACCCAGGCCTGCCTGCTTTAGCTGAACCAGAGTTCAGGGTCTGATCCAGCCTTCCAATCCGCTCTCAGCCCTACACCAGAGCAAGCCCCTGGCCCAGACCCATCAACTCTCTCAGACTCACCTGAGTCTGAGGGTAAAACCACACTAAGATTATAACTAGATCCTTACCAGGTGGGCAGGGTCTCTTCCGAACTTCTGTCCTGTTAAGCCTCCCCTTGCCTCAGCCCGGTCCAAACCCTACTCCTGCGCAGCTCTGTGCCCCTCCTGCCCTCCACATGGCAGGAGCTCTCTGCCTGTTCTTCTCTTTCCTCTGTAAATTTCTCTTCATGTTTCAGGCTCATGCTCACTTACTTCCCTCCTGAGCTCTCATGCCTTGTGTTTGTATCCATCTTCCCTTCCTCAGTAGGCAGACCCCCCTCCTCTTGCGTATTCATGAATAATATTGTAATTGTTCATAAATTATCTTCTGTCTTGTTTTATCTGAATTCTTTGGTAAAATAGACACGAACTCAGGTGACTTTAAGAACTCTTCCTGGACTCCCATAAACTCCATTACAAAACCTCTCTGGAAACCCAGACAAGCCCAATTTGTCTCCTAGGTGATTCTAGATCCCATCATGTTGATTTTAATCGAGAGTTACCATCACAATGTGATATTGCATAAGGAAACTTAAAAGATAGTATACGACTTAAGATACTATTGGAATCTTTGTTTAGTGCTGCACTCTCATCTTGAAAGGGGATAAAAAACAAACTGAAACTTTTCTGGAGTTAACCTGCCCTGAAGAAACAGAACTGCCTGAAGTATGTTTAAAGCATTAATAGATATCAAACTTGGATGTGACAGGCTCACTTGAGGTGTGCTGGTGTCTGCTATAGTTGAAGCACTGACATGGGGAAGAGTGACTTTAGCCTGTTTGATTCACAGGGATAGAAAATGCATATTTTGCCTTACCATGGCTAGACATGCTCTAAAAACCATAGAAATGGAGAATATCATAGATTACAAACCCTCAGTTGTGGGGAGCTATTGGCCCACAAGTCTGAAAAACCAGCTTTCACAGATGGTGAGACTAGTAGGTCTCCAGGGACTGTGATTATAACAGAGTAGACTCTGGATAAATTATTATGCTGGTCTTCATTTCCCATGGAAGGAAATGACAGATATTGGCTAACTTGGCAATTATCAACCTTTTAAAAAATTCATGGGCTGGGGAGATGGCTCAGTGGTTAAAGGTACTTGCTTGCAAAGTCTGCCTGCTCAAGTTCAATTCTCTAAGCACTCACGTGAAGCTATATGCAAAAAGTGGCACAAATGTCTGGAGTTCATTTACAAGGGCAAGAAGCCCATTCTCTCTCTCTCTCCCTCTCCGTGCAAATAAATAAATAAAAATATTTTTAGCTTTGAAAATTCCTGCATATGTGTGTATGTGTTTATATGTGTTTGGGTATGTTAACATATGTGTGGGGACATGTGTGAGGGTGCATGCACGTGTGTGTGCCCGCATTAAAGGCCAGAGGTTGACATCAGGTGTCTTCCTCAATTGCTCTCCACTTCATTGTACTGAGGCAGGGTCTCTCACTTGAACCCAGAGCTTGCAGATCCAGATTGTCCCAGGGAAACCCCGTTTGTGCCTCCTGAACACTGAGATTCTGGGCAAGGCCACCACACTCATCCGGTATTGATGTAGGTCCTGGGGATCTGAACTCCAGTTCTTATACATGAGCAGCAGACACTTTATCCACGGAACCATCTCCCCAGCCTCTAAACCTTTTTATCCCTCCACTATAGTAAGCCTCCACCATCATTGCCTGTAAATGAAATTTCATATAAAATGTCAACAAAGGACATCTGTCTCCAGAAAGGGAACTGAAAGTCCTGAGCTGTCCCCCCAGGGCTCCAAACTTCTCCTCCTCCTCTTCTTCTTCCCCTCAGGTACCTCTGAGAACTGGCATGGGATCTGAGAACAGCAGTTTGAAAACCACAGAATTAAGTGTGTCCTAATCCTCTGGACAGAGCTCCACATTCATGGCTGTCATATAATTCCATGGCTCTAGACAGATTAATAAACAATGAAATGTTCTTTTCAACCTGCTGTAGGCTTGGGGCTTACAGGGAGGAAACTGTAGCATAGTGATTGCAATTATGAACTTCAGAGCCAGGAAGTCACAGGTTCAAATCTTGTTAGTCTTATGACCAAGGATGATTTGTTTATAGTCTCTTTCTGCTTTGGACTGTGGATTTTGAGGAAATATTTGCACCTCATGGAATTTGGGGAGGCTTAAAACTCATCTATCAAAAGCTCACTGTAGGGCACTGCTAGGCACAGGCTGGAGCCTTCAGGAGAGGGGCCTGAGCTGCCAGGCATGACTAAGGACCCAGAACACCTGAACTTAGGCTCTGCCCATAGCCCTGTGGCCTTTGGCCAGTTGCCTAGGAAACTCCTTATCAGCCTTCACACAGCCCATCCCTCTGAGACCCTAGATCACCTGACCCCCCCCCCTTGCCATTGCCTATCTGCTGGAATGAATGTCCCCATATGCTAATTAGGCATCCGAAATGAACTTGGTGTGTCCAGTCCCCTTAGGGTCCTCCCCCCACCCTCAGATGCTTACAAACCCATTTCACTGACAATAAACCAAGAGCTGTTCAACTATCTCCCAGGAGTGATTCTCTCATCATGTGCTCATCCACCCCGCTTGCCTGGGCTCCTTCGGGGCAACCGCGGCCAGGCCCCGGGGTACACAGGAACCCACAGCTCACACCATGTTTGAAATATGGGATAAGTGCCCAAGAAGGCAATCGTTTCATTAAATAAAAAGACAAGATTAAGACAGGGAAGATGGCTTAGTGGAAAAAGCACTTGCCACCTAAGCACAAGAAGCAGTTTGGCTCCTCAGTGCCCATGTAAATGCTAGGTATCACAGCAGCCTGCCTCTAACCCCAGGGTTTGGAGGGCAGAGCTGGGATCCTGGAGATAGCTGGCTAGCTAGACTGGTGGAATCAGTGAACTCTGGGTTCAAATGAGAGGTCCTGTCGCACTGAATAAACTGGAGAGCGATTGAGGAGGACACTGGACACCATCCTCTGGCCTCCATATGTACACACACACACATGCACTTACACCTACACACGTGTGCGCCCACGTGCATGTGAACATGCATAAGCACATGTGCGAGGTTAAATGGAACAAAGCAGTTTCTCTGGCATAGTGACAACTTCTTACTCTTGGAAGTGAAGACTTTTATAATTACTTTCCAAAGTTTGGAATAAGATACAACCTCTAAGGGGAAGAAACCTTGATGTCAGTCCCCAGTGTCCCTATTGACCTTTCTGTGTGGCATCAAACCAAGTTCTTAGCCATTTCAGCACCTTTGCCACTAATAAAATGCACCTGTAATACAAAAGATGCCCTTTAGAAAAATGAGGTTCAGTTTGTCCAAGGAGCATTCTCTTTGGGACAATTTTTCTTAAAGCCAAAAGCTTTCTTGGTAAGTCTCAGTTGCCTCTTGTTACCTTGCCAGATAGTCTTTCGAGCCCTTTTTCTGCCTGGGCTTATTCTTTTTACTTGAAGTGGAAGTGTTTGTTCAGCATACCTTTCTTGCACTTTGTATAGTTTTAGAGGAAAACAAGAGAAAATAAGCCTTATCTCCATAGAACTCATGGGCTAGGGATAGATAAAGTGCTTGGCTTGAAAGCATGACAGCATGAGGACCTGAACTCATCTCACAAAATCCACATAACAATGTGGGTCATGGTGGTACACACCTGTCATCCCAGCACCAGGGAGGGGGACACAGGAGAATCCCTGGAGCTTGCTGGCTAGCCAGTCTAGCCTAATTGGTGGGCTTCAGAGCAATGAGAGACCCTCTGAAAAAGAGGTAGATGGCATTCCAGAGGAACAAAGCCTGAGGTTGTCCTCTGACATCCACACACTACATCATACCTGGCATCAATACACCTGCGTACTCAAAAATGCACCCCTCACTCAAAAATGCAGAGGTACAACACTCACACACACGCGTAAATAATGAAAAGCAAATGCAAAAGAACTCACAGTTTAACTCAGAAACTTGCTTCCGCATGTAAGAAGTGGAAAGCTTGCTGACTACTATTCTATGTGGTGGTACTGCACATCACCATGAGCTGATTTATCAGGCACAGAGAAGAGCATATCCACCAAGAGAAATAGTATATAGCAGAAAACATTTCATAACATTTGAGGGCAAGCAAAATACAGGAAACCAGCTCGACGCCAAGGGGTTTAGGAAAGACTCCCTTGTGCAGGTGTGTTTTCACTTGGGGTTTGAAAGAAGTAATGGGCAAAATGATCCCACTTTTTCCTATCTTCCTGCAAGTGCTAAAAGAAAGATGAGATAGATTAGGGTAGCCTGCCTGCGGATAATACCAGAGGTAAGTGTGCTCTGGGGGTTAAGATGCTTGCTGGAGGCTATTTACTGCCTGGTTACTAGGAGACAGCATGACTCATTGCCAACTTCCCCTCAGTGGCCAGCCTTCCATCATTTATCACCCAGCACACTGGATCAAGACTGATTGAATCTTTAGAAAAAATTATGGAGTGCGGTATTCTAGTAAGGAGACACTAAAGTGTAGAAATAAAATGATCCCTGAAGATGAAGTCTACTGAGAAAGGCATCCCAACATGTGTCCTGAGTGGACCAACAGTTCCAGGATTTACCAGTGATGGAGAGATAAGCACAAGATCAGATATTAGCAATGTGGCATTTGAAAATAACATAGCAATTGAGACTCTGTAGCAGGCAGTATGAAGAACAATGTCAGGACTGGGGAGGTGGCTCTGTGTGTAAAGTATTGCTACACCAGCATGTGGACCTGAGTGGAGATCTACAGGACCCTCACAGATCCCAGGCATGGTAACGTATACCTGTAAACCCACCACTGGGCAGGTGGAGACAGGAGGACCTCTGGGGGTTGGCAGTAAGCTAGTCAGGACAAATCGATAAGCTCTAGATTCAGCTAGAGACCCTGCCTCATCCCAAAGAATCAAGTAGAGAGCAGTTGAGAAAGACAGCTGACGCCAACCTCTGGCCTCCACACACACATATGCACATGTGCTCATATGCCCTCCAACACACATGACACACATGAAATCACACACATTCACATTGAACAACAACAACAACAAATGCACATGGAGCATTTTATATCTTCCTTGTTAGTTTTTTTTTGTTCCCACTTTATGAATGAATATATTTTTACTCTAACCCAGTATTTCTAATTTCCAGAAAACAGGACACTTGAATACTCCTTGAATCATCACTTTACTGATTCAAATAACTAGAATAAATTCAGGTGAGCTTCAAACCTTCAGATTTTCTGAGAGAACTCTGAAAGTAACATGATGAGATATATTACAAAGAGCTGTGGGTTGGACTGACACAAAGGAATTCATCTATCCATCATCTATCACCAAAGGACACCACCTCTGATGCACATTTTACTGGGAGTTGAATAAAGATTGCTTTAAAGCATGGCCACAACAATTTCAGTATTGCCCGAGACAAGCTGAGATCATATAAGCTTCATCTAGTAAACTAAGAGAAATAATGCTAAATGAAAGCAAGGGACATTATGTTTCGAGGGCCAGAGCTATATGAGTGTGAAAGTGAGAGCCAGGGGTGCGGAACAAGCCACTGGAATAAGAGCGACTGAATGATGATGTGGCTGGAGCCAGCTTAGCAGTAAGCATGTAAGTGTTCACACTGCCTTCACTTCACCTAGTCAAGAGAACCCCACTGCTAGAAATTTGTTCCCTGCAAGAGCTGTCGATACTCTAAATCCATTAGGAAGAATGGTGGCTCAAGAAAGAAGTCATAGTGTATGTGTTCTGGGGGGCGGGGGAGAAAGATGGAGTAAGAGGGAAAGATAAGAGGGAGGAGGGAAGGAGACAGACAACTGAGAGTGCCCTAGTGCAAGAGTGTGAGGACCTGTCCCCTGCCCACTGCACAGTCCTGAGGCTAAGGTGGGACCCCTGAAGAGACATCTTTGGGATACACCAAACCCCAGCAAGCATCAAAACTCAGGGCCAAGCTCGGTGCAGAAGTCACAGAGTGGAGACTCACATATGGGTTGGGACCACATGCCACTTGGCAGTACCACTCTGCGGCTCTGACCTGCAGCCTTAAAAGGTTGTGAGACCCCCAAGCACTGCTGGGGGCTGCTGCAGGGCAGGGGGGGAGGCCCCGGAAGGCCTCTGCTTTTATTTCCTCCAGTCCAGTGGGAAAAAGGGCTTAGAGATGGTGTTAAGATGATTTATGAAAAGAAAACTGCTTGAATTTATAGGCTAAGATTTACACTGTCTATGAAAGTATAAATCTTTTTATCCTACGTTTAGGCTGGAGCGTGCGCATTTCTGGGGAAGATTAGTTGGGTTCAGATTTGTGCACCAATAACCAGCTTTAGCAAGATTTTGAGCCTTGTTGATCTTAGAGCCTTTACCTGGAAAGCTGAGGTTCGTGATACGATCAGTTACATGTGGCCTGTAAATTCCACAGAGCAAAGACATAGCCATTATCACTTGCTACAGTTATTATTTTCCTAAATGTGCAAAAGTCTTTTTTCTAAGTGTAAAAGTCAGTATCTAAACAGAAAGAGAGTTAGTTATTAAAATAATGATTATACTGTTAGCCATCCTAGTCCATTTTCTGTAGCTATAAGAAAGTACCACACACTGGGTACTTTATAAAGAACAGCAGCTAAGGTCTGCGGATATAGCTCAGTTGGTAAAATTCTTGCATTGAAAGCATGAGAACACGAATCCCATCTCCAGAGTTAGTGTAAAAAATGCTGAGCGGGGTGGTGCACACTTGTTAACGCCAGCCCTGGGGAGGCAGAGAGAGTAGAATTCTGGGACTCACTGGCCAGCCAGTCTAGCCTACTTGGCAGGTACCAGGTCACCTGTCACAAAAAGAAAATGGATCAAGCTTGAGGAATAAATAACACCTGTGGTTGTTCTTTGGCCTCCATTTGCATGTGCACACATGTTCACTTGCACATACACACAAACATGTAAGCACACGTACACACACAAAAGAATAGAGGTTCGTGGCTGTGGAGGCTGCTGATTGAAGAGCATGGCTCTGGCACCTGGCGAGGCCCTCTTGCTGCACCTCAACATGACAGATGGCATAGCAGGACCAAAGGCAGTGTGCTTGCTCAGGTATCTGTTGCCTTCTACAAACTCACTAATGCCACTGCCGGTGACCCTCCCCCCATGACTTATTATCTGACGAAGGCCCCACCTCCAAAATATCATCAACTTGCATCCAGGAGTTACATTTCCAGCTGTAAATTTGTTCAAACCAGAGCAATGGCCCTGGTCAGAGATTTTCTTTAGCCATAGTCTTAAGATGAAAACAAATAAAAGTCTCCTTTTCCTTTGGTCCCAAGAGAACTATAAAACTACATGGGAAACGTAATGCCTTCAGGTGTGTTCCTGGGAGAAATGAATGTTTCCTGGATCTTAAAAGGCTACTGCTTGGATCCAAATAGGGCTGCACTGCCCCTAGCCAGAGGACAGGAGGAACAGAGCACCAGTGAGGCAGGGAGAGAGTTCAGATTCCCAGAACCCATGTAAAGCCAGATGCAAAGTGGCACATGAGTCTATAATCTCAAAGCAATGGGAGGAGAGTTAGGAGAATTCTCAAGCTCGTGGTTCAGCTAGTCTGGCCTTCCCAGCAGCAAACAACAGACCCTGTCTCAAACAGGATGGAAGGAAAGGACCAACATCTTGTCCTCTGACCTGCACACGAGTGTCATGGCATGCATGCATCATCCATAGCCCCCCCTCCACATACACATACACAAATAAAAAGAAAATAAGTATTGCAGTTGAAACCTTATTAATTTGTGCATGCATTAATTCATTCACTGTTTGAAACAGGGCCTTATGTAGCCCAGCTGCTTCTCAAATTTGCTCTGTAGCCGAGTGTAACCATGAACTCCTGATCCTTCCGTCTTCACCTCCCAAGTGCTGGAATCACAGGTGTGTGCCACTATACTTTGTGTGCTTAGGTTGGAACTTAGGACATCACACATGGCAAGCCAAGCACTCTGCAACCTGGCTACATCCCCTGTTCCAGAGAGATGTCTGAGTGTTAATGTCCCTTTGGGTTTAGGGAGGGATACAGGTCTAGCTGGACTGCCTTCGGTATTCTTTAGTCAAGGGAAGTGTATTCAAAAAATGAGGACACCCATTGGGTGAGGCAGGGTCCAGCTACCTGGGCAAAATGAATGTGGCAGGGATTTTTCCCCATGGGATGTGTCCTAGCCAGGGACATGGCCACAGTACATGATGTCTGCAAATGGCACTGAAAATTGAAGTTGGCACCAATAGGTGGCGGGAGAAGGGATGTTCCACACAGGCAGGGCCCTCAGGAAATGCTAAGACAAGTTGACCCAGAAAGAGAAGTAGACTGTCATCCTTTGGGGCCAGGAGTCAATACAGACAATTGTGAGTTATAACAGGAGCACTGAGGCTTGGAACCTGCTTCTCAAACTGCCCCAGAAAATGACAGCAAAAGAGAAAGTAACCAAATGAGGGTGAAGACATTTAGTCCTTTTGAGTTCTTTCAAAAAGAATCAACCAATTATAGAGAAATAATTCCATAATGTAACCTTGAAGAATAGCTGTGGAAGGGATAAGGCTTAAGGGACTCGGAGCCCCAAAGCTAGTGAGACTTAAATTAGTTTCCTGTGGCCACTGAAACAGCTTACCCCATCATGGGATGCTTAAAACAGCAGAGACGCCTCACCGTTCTGAAAGCTAGCAGTCCACAGTCAGTCACTGCCATTAGGTCAAATCAAGGTGTGATCCAGGCTGTGGTCTCCTAGGCTCCAAGGCAAAATCCACAGTGTCTTTCCCCAGCATGTAAAACTGCTGACGGCCCTTAGCTTGAGGGTTCATCACAATCTGCCTCTGTGTGTGTATGTGTGTCCTGCCTATGGCCCCCTCTTAAAAGGAAATGTGATTGCATTTTAAGCCCACGGAGACAATGTACAACAACGCTGAACATCTTTAACTCAACTACATCTTATAAGAACTTCTATTTGTTCATTTGCTTTAACTTCTAACACTGAGGGCAACATTTGTAGGTTCCCAGGACTACGATGTAGGTATCTTTGGACAGCCATTTTAACCTACGATGGGACCTGTTCTTATACTAAGCTGTTGAATTTCCCAGCAGATTGTGTCTCCCCAAGGGCTCGTGTTCCCTTCTGACCTTGGGTCGGAGTCTAACAGTAGTTCAGATCCTTGCTGGCCTTGGCAAAGTTCTCCACCATACATGTGATTTATTTATTATTTTAAAAATGCAAAGAGGGCTGGGGATGCAGCCCTGTTGCTAGAGTGTTTGTCTAGCATGCACGACACCATGAGTTTGATCATCAGCATTAGGAGGGTGGAGGCAGGATGATGAGGAGTTCAAGGTCATCCTAGGCTACTTAGTGAGTTTGAGGCCAGAGTTCTTGGTAGGCATTCAGTATCTGGCTATACACAGGAAAAAGGGAAGCTTTTCACAGGGATTAAAAAAAACATGTGGAGTCCCAGTGCCTTTAGAAGTCCAAATACAAAGACTGTTGGTTCTCTGATGTTGACTTTATATCCCCATTTAGCAATTCCTATTTTGTTCCTTGTTTTTGTGTGTTTGTGGTGTGTGTGTGTGTGTGTGTGTGTGTGTGTGTGTGTGTATGATAGATACACATGTGTGTGCAGGTGAGTGTGCCCCATCCACACTCACACAGAGGACAGAGGGAGATGTTAGGTATCCTGTATTGCTCTTCCACTGTATTTCCCTGAGACAACATCTCTCACTGAACCTGGAGCTTCCTGTTTTTCAGGTAGACTGGCTAACCAGGGAACTTGAGTGATCTTCCTGTCTTCACCCCACTCAACACTGGAAGCACACGCATACACATATGGCCATGCCTGGCATCTTACTTGAGTACTGAACTCAGGTTTTCATGCCCGTTCAGCAAGTTCTCTTACCTACTGAGCTACGCCCACCCTTTGTTCCTTATTTTCTTTATTTTACTGCACTCCATCTCACCATGGTTATAAGTCTCCAAGCTACACACTTCAGGGTCATTACCGTACTTCTCATAAATCAAAGCCCTATTCTCTGACCTTATGTTTTCTTACACAACCCCAGGTGTGCTGTAATTGCCCCAGAATGGGCACACTGTCATGCCTATGTCCACAGCAGGGTGAGAGGAGAGGGACAGGGCTCATCTGTTTGCATCAGCACTTGTCCTCAGGAAGTGCTGAGTCTTGGCGCAGAAAGTATAAAAATGATGAATTTGTCACCTAATCTGGACCACCGCTCACACAAGACTGCAGCGCTTTACATTAATGGAGATTAGGATAGAACTTCTTTTTAATTTGGAGCCTCATTACACAGTATAAATAAAAATACAGTCCCAGTTATATCATCTTTAATTGCCTCTAGAGGGAATGCTGATGATCTACCGGAGTCTAGGCCATGTGCTGCTGGGGAGCCAGCAGAGTTCATCCTGTGCTTTGAAAACAGCCAGTAAAGATATGTGAGCACCATTAGCAAAGGGTGGAAAGCGAATTTCCGCAGTCCTTCCATCTCATGTCCTAACAACAAAAGGTGTGAACAGACATGTGTTGGAACTGTAACCGTGATGCGTTCAAGTGTCTGGAGCGGGAAGGGTGATGCACACTTATCCTTCTACATGGAAAAAGCCATCCATCCATTGCTGCTGTTCTGTGCTCTTGTTCTGAAGTTTGAAAACAGCTGCAGAAACCCAGAAGAGACTCAGCAAGAGACACTGATACTCCAAGCTGAGATCTCTGAGTCTTTTAGCATCCCTTGGTACAACTGATTAAAGCGATTGATCAATACTGAACTTGGAGAAAACCCGGTGTGGGTATGTTACAGACGACATGCCATGAATAAATAACTTGGATAATGGCATTTATCTTGCTATCAAGCTCATCTATAATTTAAGAAGAAAAAAATGCCCATTAAAAGAATACCTAGGATGATTGCTGCCAAAATAAAGAGTTAATTGGTTTCTACTTTCTGGGAAGTCTCTTGAATAAGATGGAGAAGGAAAGGGGCTACTGACCATCACACTGAGTGCTGAGCAGAACCTAGTCCATCCCCGTCTGCAGCGGGACTCTCCTCCAGTGGCTTATCCCAGAGCAGCCGGTAGGTCCAACTTCTAACTCAGTACAAGCTGTTAGAGAGCTTTTCTTTTCCACACAGATATCAAATTGGTATCATGGAAAAATAGAATTCATTGCCTTAAATAAATTAATTAACTCAGTATTAAGTATAGAGAGTAGAGCGTATAAATGAATTCCTCCTGGGATTGAAATGCCTTTGCAATGTAAGCAAGGCACTCTACTTTCAAAGTCCTCATCTCCATCCTTCTGGCTGCCCAATAATAAAGGGATAATGAGTGGTGTGTTGTTCACATAGCTACAAGACTTGAATTGGATACATGGGTAAGAGAAGTGAAGACATGGTATAGGGTAAAAATAGCAACAAGATAATTTCAGGAGAATTAGGCTGTTAAACAGAAGTGGTGCAGGCTGAGGGGAAGTTTAGGGCAAGAACATGTTCTTAGCACACCAGAGGCTCTGGGTTCTTCCCCTAGCAGAGAGAGGCAGAAAGAGACATGGAGATTAGAACATAGATGTCGTCACTTTAAAAGCCACCTGCTACCTGGGGACCAAGGTGAGGTGGGAAAACAAGACCAGCCTATCGTTGTTAGGGAAACCCAAAGCCACCTGAGTAATGACCTTGGGTAGGGTGGCCACAGAACACCCTTCTCCTTAGGGAACTTGAAGAAAGAGAGGCCATCTTTACCTCCCACTCAAATCCATCACCTCTGATTTCTCTCATACAGCTTGTGCCCAAATGCACCCCTTTCATTCAGGAACTTATACAAAAGGTTACCTCACTTTGTTCTTTAGATATACAGAGCTCTATCTGCCTACATATCTATCAGTATATCTCCCCTCCCTCCCTTCCTCTCTACATTCCTCCTTCTCTCCCTCCATCCCTGTTCTGGACCCCACCATGCCCAAGCTTGTGGCATGGCGCTATAAGTTTCCTAATAAAGCTTCAATTCCAAAAGGTAATTTTGTCTCAGCCCCTCTCTTTTGGACCAGACTGCTTTCCCTCACAACATTATCAAGAGAGAGAGGAAGATAAAAGGAAGGAGGGAGGGAGGGAAGGATTAGAGCTAAAATTTCTCTTAAATAAGGTATTTCTGCATTAAAACTAAAGACATCAGGCACAAGGAAATTACAGGCATTTGGGCAAAGCTCACATTATGACACAGCCAGTAAGTTTTCAAATGATATAGTAGTTGGTGAATTTTGAAGGGGTAATGCCAGTCAGAGGTCATGCACTGGATGTGGAGAAGCTTATTACAGGATTTTTAAAATCACATTCTTGTCAGAGTATAACCGGGCATCAGATTTTGCCTCACTGTTGAGCTGCCTTTGGATTTCTCTGGGTACTTGGCGTCAAATACCGGGAAGGCTAGAGTGTGTGACAACCACAGCCAAGTATCGTCACCAGCCCAGAGTTACTGGGGGTGAATAATGCCCTTCAGACAATGTCTGTGCTTATACCGAATGTGTAATTGCCATATAAAATCAACTTGAGTATGTCCCCAGTGTCCTCAAGAGATGCCATAAGTACCGTTTGCTAGTATTTATGGTCTACAATCAAACGGGAGTTGAGGCCATAAATCATTGCCCTCAATATAATATTTTTGTTTCATGAAAATCTGAGCTTTCAACCCCAAAGCAACAAATCAGTCCGTTCCTTATTGAGCCTGTCACAGCCCCATCCTGAGGACGGCCACATTTATTACCAGTGTCAGCTGCCTCGTGTGAAGGAACAGGAGGGCGCCGAGGGGGTGGATATGGATTGAAAAGCAGTGCTTTCGGGACCGGCCTGCCTGAGCAGAGGTAACATAACATTGAGGCTTTCACCCCAGGGTCACGGATGTGATAGCCTGTGGACTGATGTGGCGATCAAGTTTCCATGTCCCCAAGAATCCGGCCGTTAACTGTCACCATTGCTGCGATGTTGGACGCAGGGTGAGGGGCTCAGAGGAGCTGGACACTGAACTCCCAGCCTTCCTCCTGACCCCTAAAGTGCTTTGGGCTTCTGGGAGGACAGGCTCGGTTCCCTCGGAACTTCTTTGTGCTATCCTCCAAGGGCTATGTGGGATGCTGGAGATGGAGAGGTATTCGCTGGCTTGTGGTGGGAGAAGGATTTCACCTTTGGGGCTTTGCCTTTGACACATTTGATGAAACCATGAAAAAGCCTCTTCTAAAATAAGAAACTGCGCTGTCACTCTCACTGTGAGCACCAGCCTTTGGGGAGCAGGGCTGTTGAAAGATGGGCAAAGCCAGACTGACAAAGGCCAAAAGACATAAGAGAGACAGAAGCTTCATGACCAAGAGAAGACCACAAGGTAGATGCTTTCTTTGAACCCTCAGTGAAGTCAATGCCATGGAAGATATCTCCACCCTTAGATGAAGACCTCTACTGACATCTTAGGTACAGATGGCATCTCTTTTCATCCTGCTCATTCCAACATAAACTCTGATATGAACACTTGCTGGAGGAGATGCCTATAGGAGGATATTACGCACCAGCAGAGATGATATAAGAAGACAGGCATAATGATTCTGTCATGCAGGAATGCCTGCCGAATCTTTACCCTATTCATGTCTCTACTCCATCTGAATGTTCCTCAGTACAACATGACTAAGGAATTCACTTCCTTTTCTTCTGTTTGAAGTTGTTTTGATAGTGCTGGCTTCAAAGTCCCAGACGAAGCAGAAAGCAGTCCATACCAAAAACCCGAGCTGAAAAGTGTTCCTTGCAAAAATATCAGTTCTGCTTTGTTTTTTTTTTTTTTTTTTTTTTTGCTAGAATGTGGTTCTAATCATTACATGTGTAGTCTGCCTGGGGCTGAGTTAGCTCCAGCTATATAAAAATTCAAACCCTATTTATGTGCTCATAAAACAAAATGCCAGCATCTTACTCAATCGGCTCTTCCAAAGAGCATGTTGCTTTTGTTTCCTCAAGAACATGAGAGGACACAGAGTAACAATGCTTCGTGAAGTCTGGATTGGTGAAGGAAAAGCTTAATGTACTGTGCGATGCTGGAGCAAGGTCCTTACCTTCTGCATGCCTTGTCTGCCCCCTCCAACCATCCAATACTGAGGAAACCCTGCTTCTCATGGACATGTTAGGGGTTAAAGCACAGGTAGATGACATTCAGGAAGCATAAGTGAAGGGGCAGGGAGATGGCTCAGTGGGTAAAATGCTTACCATGCAGCGTGAGGACCCGAGTTTGGATCCCCAGGTCCTATGCAAAATCGCGAGTGGTGGCTCCTGCTGGAGAGGTGGAGAAAAGAGCATCCTCCCATGACTCCTCCACTGGCTAGCTAGTCTAGCCAAATCTACAAGTCCCAGGTTCAGTGAGAGGCCCTGTCTATAAAAAGTAAGGCAGAGAGCCAATGAAGGAGACGCCAGTGCTGACCTCTGGCCTCCACATGCACGCATACACTTGTACATGTGCACTCACACACATACGTGAGCCCATGCATTCACGGACGTATATGCCACACACATGCACATGCAGACAAAAGGAAGCACAAACTAGTTCCTGACTCCAGATGGGCCCTTTTTAGGGAGCAGTGCTCTGCTTAGAGCTGAACTAAAGTGAATTATGGAGAAGTTGGACACGATTCAGAAGGAACCGTGGAGAGATGATTCAGTGCCTTGGAAATGAACTCCGTGAGAAAGGACGAGAGAAGCTGCGAGGATTTGGGTGATAAAAGATGGTTGTGAAGCAAAGGCGCACCCAGTAGTGCACAGCGTTCACACGCACTGCAACGCGGGGCGGCTCCCGCAGGAGGCTCCTTTGCCACATGCTGGTGTGACACTCGTGGTCTGATCACAAGAGAACTAACGGCTTTGAGAGATTCAGGGAACTCTTCGTGTTCACACAGACAGGTCAGTGGCAAAGCTAAGGTATGCCACAAGCTGTCTCATCCCACAAAGCAGTAGTTGAGGAGAGACACAGGAAGTGCCCATGCTGTCTGTCCAATCAGCCAACACTTCTTTGGGGCTTAATGAAAAGGGCAGCTACCAGAGCCAATAAAGGACAGGCAGAAGGTTCCAGGGCACTCCCTGTGCAGAACTGGGAATCCAGCCCTGTGACACTGCTAAGGTCAGACTGTTCAGACTTTAGCTACTTACTGCTGCTAGTTGGTGAGGGGGTGGGGGGGGAACTTTCTTATTTTTTTCACTTTTTTAAGTTCTTATGCTAAATGTGATAGTTTCTTTTGAGAAATTTAACATCTCGGTGTGAATATTACCAGACTTCTTAATGTCATTTTGCAAATTTGTTGTGTATACATAATGCATTTTTATACATATGCATATTTATAGACATGTATTTGTTATTTACTGAAATATGCCTCAGGAAACAGGCAGACAAGTGTACTCAAGTTCTAAATCACAAAACTAACCAAACAAACAACCTACTGAAGGGCTGAGGAGGTGAATCAGTGGACAAAGAATGTGCCTCAGGAACATGTGCACCTGAGTTCCTCAGAACCTTCATGAAGCCAACACTGTGAGAGAAGCATCTGTAATCCCAACGCATCTATGGTGAGCAGGGAGGTAAGAGAATCACCCAGCTAGCATGGCCAGCACAGCGGTGGACAAGAAACTCTGCCTCAAACAAAGTGGAAGGCGAGGGCCAACATCGGAAGCTGTTTTCTGACTCCACACATGCACCATAGCAAGCATACGCCTGCACACACAGACATGCACACACACCCTTACGTGAACAGAACAGATACTTTAATATCAGGGTCCCCACCCCTTCTCTGTATTTTGTCACTATGGGAGTATTTTGAGTGCTGGAGCAGAACTCCGTGACTGACGCAGCAGATGGAAGCCAACAGCGAGAATGATCCAGACAAGGAAAGTCCTTCAGAATCAAATGGCCATCCCAGCAAGCCTGAAAGCCACCAAGAAGAAAACAACCCTGAATGATCCTGACGCAGTCTGCTCTTCCACAGCTGCCATCAGTGACAAAGTGCGGCCAGAGGAGCCTGGAGGAGCTGATGAGCCAGGTTCGCATCTCCTTAAATGTGACACTTCCAACTCCATGTAAATCAAGTAGATCAGCCTTTCCTTTGTGGATGCTAATGCCTCCATAAATATACCAGCAACAAACGTGGATAGTTGCGCAGAGAAGGGTATGATCCCCAGTGACTTTACATTTCTCCTTTTGGACCTATAGCTAAGTCTCTACTTCCATATCAACATGCCGGCTACAGCCATAAAGTACCAACCCAGTAGGTCCATTTGGGCAGCCCATGTATTCAATCAACTTGGAAGTTCAGTGGCAACTGGCCTATTGATCGACTTCACATATAAATTAAGTCAACCCATTCAAACATGTTTCTGTTAAGGCTCTGGGTCATAATGGTTTAAATCAAGGCTAGGTTCCCATTTAGTTTGCCTCTAAATGCAGGCGGGTGCTCCTTGAACAGTAAATGATAATAGTTATTGAGATGGCTGTAATTATGATCCACAGAGCTTAAAAGTTATGTGAGAATCGTTTTATTTACTAGTGTTGTTTTATTCTGCATATTGACATCTTGCAAACACAGTGCACTGAAGGTACCTTTGTCTCTTGGGGTAGCTGTGGAAAATGAGATGCTGTGACACGCATGAAGTTCTTGGCAAATGTAGGATGTCAACGAGAGAGAGAGAGAAAGAGAGAGAGAGAAAGAGAGAGAGAGAGAATCTATACATCCATATGGTACACACACAACATCTCTCAGGGAAGGAGTCTTGGGGGATTCTAAAGTCAAATTGCAAAGAACAAATGTGCTATTTTAAATTTGGCCTTCAAACTTCCTCTCCTGGAATGGTCTCAATAACACAGTCTCTGCTCAGTGGCATACTATAAGCGAGAAACTCCTGTTGTTTGCTGCTTTGCTTTTCTTTAGGGAAAAAAAATATATCAGAGCTCTACATGAGATTTGCATCCCCTCCCACCCCAACCTTAGGAAACCCAGAAGATTCCAGAACCTCATTCCCACACACACCACCAGCAACAGAAATCTGCTTCATCTCTTTCTGTCTTTACTTCCCATTCTAACATCTCATTTCGGGGGGGGGGGGCTCCCCTGGGTTGGCCACTGCTCAGATAGGCCATGCTCCTTCTCAGCCCCCTTTCCTTCCAAGAGACACCATAATGTGGTGAGGATCTTGGGCTCTGTCCCCCAGCCTGGAATGGACCTGTTATCTTCTTCACCTGGAATCACAGGCTACCCAAATGCCCACATGCCCAGGCCAGGAGGGGCATGTCTTGGAAAGCTCCATCCAGCTAAGACAGTATGTCATTCTGCATTATCACAAGCTGTGTGGTTGACGGTCAGCGTGGCTCCCAATTAAAACTGCCCATTGAAGACGGATTTATGCTTGGTCTGGTTCAAAATACATCAGACTGCAACTTATCATTTAAGTTGTCAAGTGGAAAGCAGCTCCTATTTTCAGTATAAAAGGTTTAAAAGCCATTAATTCATTTTGTTTAAGATGTAAAGACAGAAATGAATGAGTTTCTTTTGTGTGTCCTTTTCTTTTTAAGGAGAGAGAGAGAGAAGAGAAAGAAGAAAGCATAGCCCAGATGTTTTCTGGATGCATTGAAACATTTAGAATGTGAGTCAACTTACAGGGCTTTTGTCCTATGAGAGAGCCGCTCTGCTGTGAGTGCCTTAACCATGGGAACGCTCCAGTGAAAAGAAAGGGCAGATACCTTTAGGTGATCCTCAAGATCATATGATGGGCCTCTCAAGCAGAGACCAAGTCTTTTACGGATATTTTCCTTCACCAAAAGACAAACATGACATTCTGTTTTTAAAGATATGAAATATGGGTTTCTAATCATCTTGAACATGAAATCAAATTCAGGTTGAGAAATTTTGATGTTGTAAGCACAGGTAGTTCAATTACTTTTGGAAATAAAATTTCTACTACATATCTGTGGCTTAGAAAGTTAAAGAGGGGGATGGAGAGATTTCTTAGTAGCTAAGGTATTTGCCTATGATGCCTAAGGACCCAGGTTCAAGTCCCCACTACCCACATAAGCCAGATGCAAAGGTGGCACATGTGTTTGCAGTAGATGGAAGCCCTGGTGCACCCATTATTTCTCCCTCCCTCCCTCTCTCTCTTTCTGTCTCTATCTACCTCTTTCTATCTCTCTCTTTCTCAAATAAATAAATACTTTTTTAAAGTTAAAGAGAAGGAAAGATATGCAAAGGGACAGTCTGATTCAGGTGAGATGCTGGTAAAGCACATTCAGGTCTCAGGTAATCTTTGTGTGATGAATGAGAGAGGGGAGTGTGCCTCTCACCCAGAAAGATACAAAAGTTTCAGTGCTACCTATCTGGCTCACTTGTCTTTGATCTTCTCCTAATCTCATTTTGTTGCTTGTTTTTAGGGATGGGTGGTCATAGCTGAAGTCTTGTTTCATGCATAATGAAAGTATTTTACATTTCCCACCCCATTTTGATAGCTTAACATTTACTCTTCTCTACCAATCTCTTCTTACCCTTCCACCATGACCGTATCTTGGGCAAAAAATTAATTCAGTTTACTTACTCTAGCTGCTTAGTTTTGCCTATTAAGCTTGAAACACAGTCGTGGCACTCCCAACTCTCTGGTAACCTTGAGATGGAAGCAGGAGGATGTGAAGAAAGTGGACACTGATGTCAGCAGCCAGCACAACTTTGCAGCCAGGGGAACCTAAAGCAAGTTAAAGAGCCGCGGGACACAAAGGATGGCTGTAAGTAAGTATGCAGAGTCCATGCCAACCCCTGTATCCTACCTCAGGACCATGGACATCACCTGGGCGGATTCTGGCATGATTAAAAACTCCAGTTCTTATGTTTTAGCTCCTGTTGGGTAGAAGGAGTGAAAAATTTTGTATTGAGACATGGGGAGGCACCTCAGTTAATAAAGTGCTTGCATCACAAGCTTGATCCCACGAACCCAGGTAAAATGAAGTCAGGTATGGTGGTACATACTCATTATCTCAGTCAGCACTGGGGAGGCAGAAGCAGGCAGAGCTCTGGGGTTCACTGGCAAGCCAATATAGCCTATTTGGTAAAATCCAGACCAGTAAGAGACCCTGTCTCAAAAGAAGATGGGCAGTACCTGAGCAGCAATACCTGAGCTTGTCCTCTGGCCTCCAAGTACACCAATACACACATACATACACATCAACCACACACACGCATACACACAATTTTTGTGAATTAGGGAAACTGAAAATTTTTCTTACAGCTTCAGACAACCAATCCTCAATGTCATGTGGGAATTAAGAAGATTCCTTTCGAAAGCTGATTTAATCCTGGAAATGCCACTTAGTTTTGCAGAATCCTCTGAAGATCAAGTGATTAATAATAATGATAATAATAATAGTAAATTATGTTAGTGATAGATAAGTTCACTCCATGCAAAGTATATGTGGCAGAGTTATTATTTAGTCATTGTTTTTTTAAATGGAGTATCTCAGATTTTGAGACATTGGTCTGCAAAGAAACAGAGGACAGTGGCCTTGGGATTTGGATGCTGGAGCCTCCTTCTTGAATCTGCCAGCTTACTTGCTGTATTATACAGGTAGCTGATATCATGCTGGAATATTCCCAGATATCTATAAGGCAAGGTTGTCTACTCTGATTCTAATAAATATGACTTGCCTTTTTTCTTTTTTAAGCTTCTATTGTCAACCTCCATACATATAGACAATATACCATGATCATGACCTCCTTCCCTCGCCTTTCCTCTCCCCCCTCCCCTAATTCCTTTCTTTTTTCCAAGTAAAAAATAACTTACTTTCAATCCTTAAAGAAAGAGACCACTATATGGAGGCAACTGACAGAGATTTTCAGGAAAGGATAAAATTCCATTATATACTGCACTGGGGGCCAATTTTGTGACTTCTATTCATACAAATATACAGAGAAGCATTTCCGGCTAAGGGCCCAATGCACCCAGGTTACCATGGAGGCATACTGTTGATGGGTGCTTGGGGAGTAAGGTCAGCTGGTAACACTGTGCATCTTGACGATGGGAAATGGGATAGCACGGATCACTTTCTTTCTGTAGAGTTCTGCTCAGCCTTCCCACCAGCCTTGCCAAAATGTGCAGAAAGTAACAGGCAAAGCTATTCACAAGCATATAAAATGAGGTTTGAACACACGGTGTTACTGAGGGTCATACCAGACTGGGTAACTTCTCCTGGTCGCTATCAGTAAGCAACCTCCAGAGCCCAGAGCAGGGGAAAATTTGAGAGATCTTGGTCAAGTGTGTGTATGTATGTATGGGGTATGTGTCATGAACATGATGTATGTGTGTGTGTGTGTGTGTGTGTGTGTGTGATGTGCACACATGTTTCTGCTCACATGACTTTGATTCTCCTTTGCATGGGAAACATTGAATTTGTAAAAAAGAAAGTAAACATGAAACATAAAGTCAAGGGTACAAGAACTTTATTGGCAAACAGGCTTAAGGGTTTGCCACTACAAAGCTCCTCAGCGTCTGGAGATCTGCCTGGCTGATTGGCTACGAAAGGTAAGAGCTCCATCCAAGGCGTCCTTAATTCTCGCCTGGATTGAGGAAATGAGCCAGACAAGCAGAGAGATGTGTTGTCCAAGTTACCAAAACACAAAATACAAGGGTCCGGGAGGGTGATTGTGTTTATGCCTTATTGATAACACTGTCCACCAATCCTGGCTTTCCATGGGAACTGTGGGGGAACTGCAGGACTAGGGTCCTATCAAGGTGCCAGGTACATAGCTTCTAGGCTCCCTGGCAGCCCTCCTGCACCCAGCTTCATGAACAAGCAAAGCCAGTCCTTTTGATCATGACCTTGGCTCAAGGAAAGAGAAATGGACTTTTCTGGGATACAACCTTGGTCTACCTACATTAGTGTCACCTCTGATTCAGAACCTGTCAGACTGCTATCATCTGAACATGCTCCTCAGACTCTAAACACACAGGTCCCTGCAGCATGGTTGTTTAATATACTCAAGCAGTTCATAAGAACCAATGGAGTTTCCCATACTAAGACATACTAAGGGACAAGTCCCATCTGTGGTCTGTGTTTCTCTCGCAAAACAATCTTGTTTGGACGGGTGGGGTACAAGCTCTGAATGCTGGAGGCTCAGTCCAAATGGGAAAGGTTCCCCGACATCCACACCCTCTGGCCAAGTTTCTCCCTCCAGAACTCGGGTTGGAAGCTTTGCAGAACTCTGTGGGAAGAACTGTTTGAAATAGTTTTAAATCAGTCCTTATTTTAATCAGTCTAAAAATACCCAAACACAGTCCTTCGGTATTCTGTCATTGGTCTCTGTCTCCTCATGTCAGCACACACACGTCAACAATCAGGAAGAATTAATGTCCCTCTAAATATCCGGCCTCTTTCATGGATATCATAGCTTGGATTTGGGCTGGTTCCAGTTTTGGAGCAAGAGCCAGATTAATGATTTAGTTACTTTGATCCAAACCAGATTTCTCTAGTTGAGATTTAATTTTTTTTTCTAAAGGTTTATATTTTACGAAGACAAATGCAGAATCATTTTCATTTTTCTTCTAAGTTAGACTAACATGGTTCAGGAGATCACAGCACCATAAGGACATCAAGGGACAGGACCAGCAAAGGGAAGCTAAGTGCTGACTGTGAGGGGTTTCTGCACACTCTGCCTGCAGACTGACTGCTGTCCACGTTTCTCACCAACTCTAGCATGCTAGCAAAATCTTTGCATGTTTTTTTAAACAAAGTGCAAATAAATGGCAACTTATATTTTAAATGAATGGGCAAGTATCCTGAGGCTAGGTTTTATTTTATTTTGTTGTTATTATTTTGAGATAGAACACCATGAAGCCCAGGCTGGCCTGAACTCCACATGGAACTAAGGATTGTCTTGATCTTATGAACCTTGTGCTTCCACCTCCCAATGCTGGGATGACAGAGGTATGCCACCATACTCAGTTGTTTTTGGGTTTTATTTTTATTTATATATTTGCAAAGACAGAGAATGAGCATGTCAGGGCCTCCAGGCACCACAAATGAACTCCAGATACATGCCTTCTCCCCCTGCCCCCCGCCTTGCATCTGGCTTTACATGGGCACTGAGAAACCAAACCCAGGTCATTAGGGTTTGCAGGCAAATGCCTTAGCCACTGAGCAATCTCTCCATCCCTGTTCTCAGTTTTATGTGGTGCTGGGGATTAAATTCAGGGCCGTATGAATGCTAGGCAACGACACTATCAACTGAGCTACAATCCTGGTTCCTTATTTTTTAATTCAATTTTTTAAAAAAAAATCTTTCATGCTCTAAAACATCAAAGAGATAAAGACAGAGGAACATTAGAAGATGGAAAGACCTCTCATGTTGATGGATTAGAAGAATTAATATTGTGAAAATGGCTGTTGTGGTGGTTTAAAAGCAAATGACCCTTACAGGCTCGCACATTTGAGTAATTTGGCCCCAGCTGGAGGTGGTGTTCATGAAGGTTGTAGATCCTTTAGGTGGTGGAGCCTCTCTGGAGGGAGTATGCCACTGAGTGGAGGGTTGAAGGGTTTCATCTCACTCCCTGCTTGCTGTTCTCTCTCTTATTTGTTTATTTATTTATTTATTTATTTATTTATTTATTTGAGAGTGACAGACAGAGAGAAAAAGAGGCAGATAGGTAGAGAGAGAGAGAATGGGCATGCCAGGGTCTCCAGCCACTGCAAACGAACTGCAGATGCTTGTGCCCCCTTGTGCATGTGGCTAACGTGGGTCCTGGGGAATCGAGCCTCCAACCTGGGTTCTTAGGCTTTACAGGCAAGTACTTAGCTGCTAAGCCATCTCTCCAGCCCTGCTGTTCTCTCTTCTTCCTCCTTGTTGCTGTGATGAACTGATGGTGGCCTCCCACTTGTGTTATGCTTACCCTGTCATGGTGAACTCTGTTCTCTGGAGCTACAAGCTAAAATAAATACTTTTCTTCCTCAGGCTGCTTCTGAGCAGTTATTATTTTTTTTCTAACAATGAGAAAGTAACTGATACAGCTATACTATCAAAATTGATCTAAAGATTCAATGCTAACCTCATCAAAACTTCATGCCATTCTTCACAGAAATAGAAACTAAATGTTCAAATTTATATGGAAACATGAAATACTCCAGATAGAGGGAAAAAAAAGTCTTGAGCAAAAAGAGGTATCACCGTATCTGATTTCGTTATTTTTTTTTTTTTTAATGTGGCAGTGATTTCCAAACCTAGGTACACTTCGAACTAGCTAGTTGTTTATCTATTTGGATGCTAATGCATGAGTTCCACCCCATTCTCACATAAGTCATCTGCTGCAAAGTGCTGATGTAGAAGAGTGAGATGGGATTGAGGAGTTAGACAGAGCTGGCTTTAAATACCAGACCCGCCTTTTACCAGCATATGCCTTAGGCAAGGAACTCAACTATCTCAACATCACTTTCTTCCACAAGGTATCTGCAAAGCAACAATGTAATAACCCTTATTTTCTAGGATGGTCATGAAAACATGCATGTCAAGACATTAGAGCATTGTCAGGAATATCAAATACTCAACAAGCATTTGTGAATGACTCACAGCTGTGTTCACTGATGAACGCAGACTCCTTCGATCTCAGCCACCATCCATTGCTCCAGCCACTAGTAAACACCAGAGTTTTCGTCAGTCTCCAGCCCAGTCTGCACCATCACCTGTCACCTCCCTCATCTTCTGCTTGGGTCCCTCACCTTCTAGCCCCGAGCTTCACTGTCTGCACAGGGGCACTCTACTGAGTCAACAGAGGTGCACTCAGAAGAGGGGGCAGTTAATGCCCCCTGGGACAAAACACTGACTCATGGGAGGCAACAACGGTGCATGAATACCAGGCTTGGTGGTACACACTCTTAATCCCAGCATTCAGGAGGCAGAGAGGTAGGAGGATTGCCATGAGCTCTAGGTTACTTGAGACTACATAGTGATATGAATTCCAGATCAGCCTGGGCTAGAGTGAGACTGTACCTTGAAAAACTCTATAGATATATATTAATGGTGAACTTGCCCCTAAGCAGTGCTGTGCTTCAGGGTTGGTGTTTGAGGAACATCCTGGTACTGTCCTCTCCTAACCCTGCACTTTGATCTCATCCTGTTTGTACCCAGATGTGGACAACTTTCAGCATTGCAGGCTCGGCTATTGCCATTTATAACTTAGGGACTTCAAGCCACCAACGTTCCACATACTTTTGCCTTTCCTCTGTTACAATACCTCCCTGTATGTTTGTCTGGATTTACTTACATCAGTAAAGTTAGTTTCTTTTGGCTTGCTAGCCTTCAAGCAAGCTATGCTGATGTCAGAGTATGTGTTCTAAAACTGAGAACTGATAACTGAAAAATTAGTGTCCTTTTCTATAGGATGAAACTCAGTGTCATAGTCATGGGAGTCTCTCCTTGATCAAACTGAGAGGGAGTAGGCAGTTAAGGTGACTGGGCCCCTAAAAGTAAAAAGACAAGAATGTCTGTACTTGCTAGACACCAAAGATGATCTGACTTCTTATCTCTTGCCTAGTTCCCTAGACCTGTTTTTCCACAAACAACAAGGACCCTTCCTGGGAGGGAGGTCTTCCAAAGGATTTAAACATTGTGGTTGGTCAAGTTCAGCCCCTGGAATTTGGTGTCAGGGCTAGCCTCTTCCTGAGACAGCCCCTAGCCCTAACCAACCTGTTGTCCTGATTCACCTGAGCTGGGAGACAGCCTACCACTATAATATTATAAATACCTTTGCAAGAGGAAGGCAGGCTATCTGACCCCTTGGGAACTTCGAGCTATTGGTGAGTTTTTCCCTCAGCTGGGCCTGAGCTAAGGGGACAGTCCCCTAGCCCTTACTCTCCACATGGGCTCCTTTATCACCTCCATCTCCACACATGGCAGGAGCTCTTTAAACTTACTTTTTTTTTCTTTTCTTTCCATGGTTTTCCCAGACCCTTCACATGGGATCTCTAGCCACATGTGTGCCTTTCCTTGGCTCTGTAGTTCCTTCAATAAATATAATAACTTAATAATTATCCTTCTCAGTCTTTTTATTCAATTCTTTGATTTAAATTAGAGACAAACCTAGGGTTTAGGGTTCAAGGATTTTCCTGGACCCTGAGCACTCCATTATAAAACCCTTGCCTAGCTCTTCTTTTAGACGTGTTTGGTTCCCTACGTGTGCGTAAGTTAACAATACCAGAAGTGCATCTGCTTTTGCTTAAGTGATTTGGCATCTCCAACGAAATGTTTGCTAAACTCTCAAACTTGCTATGTTCAAGATAGAACTTTTGTCTCTCTCCCTACAACACATTCTACTCTGAGATTTCCCTCTTTTTTTTTTTTTTTGTTTTGTTTTGTGGTATTTGTGTACGTGAGGTGTGTGCAGCTGCATGAGCAAATGCACATGCCCCTCGTGAAGAGACCAGAGGAGAATGTCCCGGTTACAGGAATATGCAGCCATGCCCAGCTTTTTATGCAGCTGCTGGACATTGAACTCAGGTCCTCACATTTGTGTAGCAAATACCTGTCTTACCTGTTGAGCCATCTCCCCAGCTCTGATCTTTCCCTCTCTTAGCGAGAGTCACTGGCTTTTCTTTGGACTAAACACAGAGGTGTTATCTTTTTTCGCTAACTCCCCACATGTAATTCGATCCAATTGACTCCATGGAAAACAGTTCAGATAATCCTTCCATTTCTTACCATCTCCAATACTGGCATTCTAATTAAAGTCACAAGGACTCACTGTGTAATTCAGATGGGTGTGAAACTTGGGGTCATCTTGCCCCAGCTTCCCAAGTGAGTGCTGGAATGGAAATTGAGTGCCAGGACACCCTGCTAGCCACCATCATTTCTATGCTAGACTAAGATGAGCATGTTGTCCTTGCTGGCTCTCTTCTTGCCCTTCTCGTCCTTCCTACCAACCCTTCCAATTCTCAGTCTGCCTTTTGTAAGAAATCATTCTATCATTCCAAGTCACATGCCTACTTGGCTCTCAGTTCTCTCTCTCTCTTTCCCCACTTAAGAACAAGAACTCCCGACTATATGTATAAGATAGCCCCCAACAACTTTTTGACTTCGCCTCCACCTTATTCCCAGGTGACGTCAGATCAGTGTGCTCCTGTTTGTTGTACCCAACTTGGAGCTGTTACATAGGAAGATCTCCCTCTGTCTGGGACTCTCTCAGGCTCCATTCTCCTTGTTGACCTTTGCACAAATGTTATGTTACAGAAGCCCTCTGTGACCCACAGTCTGAAATTTCTGCCACCTTTACCGTTACTATCCACTATGTCACCCTGCTTGACTTTTCTAACTGTACTTATTTATTATTGGGAATTGTATTTTATCATATTATCTTATGGTAATAATGTTTTGATACTCTGTCACCTCTCACTTCCACCAGAGGGCAGAGACTTTGTCTGAAGTGCTAATTGCTTAATTCCTATGTCCAGAACAATATTAGTTTGAATACTAATGATTAGAGCATAACTTATATCAACCAAGAATTGGTTCATTAATAACACATTCTTCGGGCTAGGGATGCAGCTCAGTGGGCAGAGTGTACATCTAGCATGCACAAAGCCCTGGATTTAATTCCCAGCACCTCATAAAGTGGGCATGGTGGTACACACCTGTAATCCTAGCACTTAGGATGTGCAGGCAAGAGGATCAGAAGTTCAAGGTCATCCTCGGCTACTTGTTGAGTTTGAAGCTAGCCAGGGGTACAAAAGAGCATTTCTCAAATAGTAATGGTAATAATTATACATTCTTGCTAAATGTTTGTTGAAAGAATTAATTCTTCATAACCTTGATCAGTGCTGTTTTCACAACCCTCTGCCAGAAATATCCGCCTCACCACTCCTGTTTGTTGAAAGCATTTGCGCTGTGATCAAAGCCTAGCACAAAGGTGCATGCAATGCTCCCTCTTCCTACCAGGGAGAGGTGGCCTTTCTGTCCCCACCCTATCCATTTGCTTATTTCTATCTCTAACTGCACCCCACCTAGCAACTTGCAGAACCATGATGTCCTTTCTATGGTGCGGTAGCAATAAAGTCATTTGAAAATGTGGGTGGGAGCTCAGAGCCAGAAAAATTTAGAGATTTGCCTAAAGTTATAAAACTAAAATAGAAACCCAGACCTCAGCCAGAGCTTTTTGGGTTTTCTCATGCATGAATTGAGGAAAATGGTAAAAAAAAAAAAAAAAAAAAAAAGGCTTGCTCTCACCATGCCTGGGGTTCTCACCACACCTCCTTGCAAGGGGAACAGAGGCTGCAAGGTTTTTCTCACTGGATCCCTTTGGTAATATGCTGTATGGGTTAAATGTCTTGTTGCTTCGATCAAAGGCCTCACAAGAGGCAACTCCAAGGAAGAGGATTTACTCGGGCCTACAGTCAGAGGAGATACAACCCATCATGGTGGGGAGGCCAGTCACACGGCATCTGCAGTCAGGAGTCAGAGACTAGAGCTGAGGTGGGGTAAAGGTGCTAAACCTCATGCGTGCCCTCAGTGACTTAGTTCCTCCAAGATGCCTCTGCCTCTTAAAGTTTCCACAGTCTTCCAAAGCAGCACTACCACCCGGGGAGCAAGCACTCACACACATGAGCCTATAGGGGACATTTCATGTTCACACCAGAGCACACGCAAAGCTGCATGCATCACAAATTCCCCACAAATATCAGAATAAGTCCACACACGCGTCATTGCTGTCTTACTTCTCTTCTGCTTTCGTAATGCTACCTCCTCAGCTCTCCGTCACCACCTGCTTCTTGTCTGTGAACTCCACCTAACCTTCATCCTCTCTGAGTCCCCTCTGTCAGACAGAGGGGTGTCCTGACACTAGTCATTGCCAGGAAAAGCTCTAGACAGGGAGTAGCCATTTTCCAGAATCTGATATGATAATATGGATGATGTGTTTTAAGATTAGAGATGTCTTATATCCAAAGCTTCCAGATGGCCTGAAAAGTTGAAAAGTTGGAAACCATGCAGTAATCTATTCTGGGCATTCAAAAAAAAATGATGATATAGCAGGAAGGGGGTCTATATTAGGTAATGGAGATCATGAGAAATATAGTTATCCAATAAAGCCACATTAACGTGCCATTGCACTCTTCTTCTCTTCAACCTGTGTTTATTTGCAGGCTCTGGACTCAGGAGACATTGACAGAGACTCCTTTCCCAGCAGAAAGTCCTGAGGGGTTGTGGGTTGAGACTGGGCTGCAAACTTTTCCATGTGAATTCCAGATAGTGGCAGGTTTCTAAACCTCTGTCTTTGACTGCTGAGTTCTTTTCCTAGTTATAAGCCTTTCTCTATTGGACTGCACTCTGGTGTACTACCCCCCATTCTGAAAGTTGACCTCCTCTGGGATGTTAAGGACCCCCAGTGCTCTGTAGGCTCTGCTCCTGCAGACCCCCACACTCTTACTTTCTGCCTGTTGTGTGAAATGCAACATGATCCAAGGCATACAATAGTACCAAAAGCAATGAAAAGACAGCTGTCTGGGAGTACTCAGGAGCACCAAAGTTAGAGAGTCATGGGAAGGAATAAGGGGGATCCTTTCTTTGGGGAGGAGAGAAAACCGCCTGTCTATTGTATTTTTGTGGAAGATGAGTTTTCCTTTGGTTCTTCCCATTGAGACTCAGTAGATGTTTCTTTTACCCACTTTCCAAGTTAGCCAGACTCTGAGAAAATAGCATCCAAAAAAAAAAAACAAGATAAAGATAGTGTTTCCAGAAAATTCAAGGGATGTTTTAAGCCATTACTCCAAGCTGCCACCAATTTGGGAGAGTTCTGAAGGCTTCCCCAGAACTATTATCTACTTAGTGCAAGAATCCCAAGATAAGTGAGAATGGATGAGGCCTGGGTGATGCAGTCTTAAAGCACAGTGAGGGCATTTGAAACTGGCAAGTAAGACACCTCTGACAGGTGGCGGATTGCTACCAGAAGGAAGTGGGCAGACTTCCCATTTGTGGCGCAGCAGGCTGATGGACAATGCATCACTTCGGGCAGAGACTCATAGAGGAGTCTCAGCTTGGACATCATGAACCAAAAAGTGTCCAATACTGTTGATGGAAATCACTGAATAAGCAGATCACACCTCTTGAGAATCATCATATCAGTGTGTGTACTGAATGAGTCAAGAGGAAAACGTTAAAGGGGTAAGGACTTAATAAACAAATGAGGATGGCAGGGTGACCTAAAGTTGAATTCATAGCTGGTTTCTTCTTGCTTTAAATGGTATGTGCATGTGTGTGTGGGCAGGTGCACATGCTCCTGTGACGTGCAGAGGCCAGAGGACAATCCCAGATGTCCTTCCTCAGCACTGACCACCTTGTTTGAGACAGTGTCTCATTGGCCTGGAGCTCACCAGTTAGGCTAGAATGGCTAGCCAATGAGCCCCATCTGTCTCTACCTCCCCAGTGCCGAGAGTATAAGAACAGGCCACCACACCTGGCCTTTTGACCTGGATTCTGTGGATTAAACTTGAGTCCTCATGCTTATATATCAAGTACTTTACCAACTGAGCTATCTCCCCAGACCCTAGGAGGTGTTTTCCTTTTTCCTGAAAACAATTACATTACTTTCTTGATTTTATATCAACCACAATTGCTGTGTTTGCTCTGAGGTATATGAGGTTCATCTTGAGCCACCTAGCCTGGAGAACTCAGCAGTGAGTACAAGAGCTTATCTCAAATGTGGCAGAAGAAGGCAAGGACCACAAGCAGTCAAAGTTTTCCTTTGACTTTTGCACACATGCACATATCCACACTCACACACATGAACATGTACACACATCATACAGTCACACCAAAAGCAAGAAGTTGTTTGATCTTGAGTGTCTCCTGAAATGGAAGGACATTCGGCATTATCACAAATAAATGCATATGCAAACAAGCAGGTCCTGTGAAGCAAAGGTCTCCTTACTTAGAACAGGCAGTCGGTTCCTGATTTGGCCATAAGTCGCACACCAGGCCTCATGAGCACCAGGACTTTCTGTGTGGTCAACTTGAACTCTTCACATCACATGTCTAAAGGTGCACAGTGTGGATATCCTGCATGGTTGGACTCCCAAAAGGGTCCAGGAGGCGGCTAAAGCCATCCTGAATAGCTCATGTAAATGCATCCAAATCACTGCTGGGAAAACTTGCAAACCCCAGGTTTGTATTTTGTTTTCTTGATTGTCTCAACTGAAACTTTAGCAATCATGCCCTGTGCAATGCACATCCTTGCTCCTTGGGAAGCATTCTGTGTAGATACAATATACTAGAATAGTGGAATAGCATGTTCGCTTTTGAAAGTATATGTGCCACTGTTCTCCCCAAATCTGAGTCATTCTCTGGAGGTCCAAGTGAAGCAGCTGGTCCCAGCCCCAGCCAGGGACATGTCTCCTCTCTCTCTCTCTCTCTCTCTTCTCTCTCTCTCTCTCTCTCTCTCTCTCCTCTTGCCTAGTCTATGTGAACCTAACATATTAGAGACTGCACATATTGGACATCATGTCTGCCCTGACCACATTCCATAGCTGCCATGAACATGTCTAAAGAAGCATTTTCTAATCAAGGGTCTTGGGTTTGCATATTGCAGGGTTTCATTCCAATGAAACAATGAGAAGATGCCCATCAGCAGCCTCATTAGAAGTAGAATCAGTCATGCATGGCATTCAGCAAAGATCCAAAATGAGCTGTCTCAAGTGCACCCGCTCACTCTAGCATGGGAGACAATGACCACCTGCTATTCTCTTGGATGCTTCCAGAGAACAAGGAGTGCTTTATTATTGTAACTAGAATGCAGCCCCTGAAGGCTCTCCTGGTTGACATCAATCACTGAGTTTACAGCTTGTAATGATATCTAGGAGGATATGAGAATGCAATGTCTTTGAGAGTCAGTCCCTTGCATCAAATATGAAGTCAAATTGAACTTTAATCTTTAGAGCAAAGAAAATACATCCATTTCCCTGGTGATTTTTTTTTAAAAAAAAGAGCGAGCAAATCATAAGTGACTTTTAAAGTATACAATAAGACTTCCAGCCCTATTCATGGGGAAAAAAATAATTGGCACTTCATGTCAGTATTTCCCATGAATTATTTGAAAAACAGATAAAATGTGTCATTTATACAGAACCACATCCCTCTGTTCTTCAAAGTGCCTTTCTACTGAATACGTAATCACTTTTACTGGTGATTAGCACATGTGGATAACTCCAAGTTGGACAAAATATGTCAAGAAAAAGCAACGGATTGGTTCTATATGCAATATATCTAGAGTTCTTGCAGGGACAAAAGGACTTAGAGAAGCAAAAGAAGATGCTCTGCCCCACCACCCAAGGGTCACACACACTGAATCTCAGGGGTGGAAAGAGAACCCTGTACAAATGAAAATCTCATGACCACAGAGTTACACACTACATTTCTTGGAATTTTAGTTCCAGTATAGTGAGACACGTCTTTGACATTTGCCCTAAATTAGATGGAAAAAAATAGTCTCAGGGCAAACTAATTTGTTGGAAAATGGTGTGTGTTCCTGGTATGTCTCATCTTTGTGGGAAAAGCTGAAAACTGAAGCAAAAAATTACCATCCTCTGTGGAGTAAAAGGGGGAAGGGTTGCAGAAATCCTGCCAAGGGAATGTGTTGTGTATTGCATATGGAAGAGAGGTTAACTATCTCAGAGACAAATATTTTGTTGTTCCCTGGCAGTAGGATCAGGAGTGGGTGTTTGAAGTTAATTCCCTGAGTCCTGCTTCTAAGTGTTTCCATGTCCCTCTTCTGGCAGCCATGTGACATTAAAATCCTCGGCTAATTAAGCAAATGAGTAAAACATGGACCACAGTGAGATGCAGATAGGTTTAAGGTATTATCCCTTCCACTCAAGAAATTATCACCAGGTGATACATGTGAGCAAGTCTTAAAATGGTTTCCAGGATCCTTTCGAACTCTCTGGAAACCCTGAGGTTACATCAGATGTGTTAGGTGAGCTGTTTAGCCACTGTGTTCATGTATTTTTAGAGAACAGCCTTTGTCAGCACCTCTCCCTTTACTGGGACTCAGTCATAGGCCACTGGAACTTCAGAGCTTTCTCATAGGTCGGCTTGGCCATCATAAGACACGACCATGTTGCCTCCACACAAATCCCACTCAGGGCAGGTGGGAAGCTCCAATGACCTCTTTGGTTTTCCATTATCTCAGGCCTCATGGTCAGCAGTGCCCCTACCTTTAGGCTCCCTAACTGGAACGCACCTTGAACTGGCAGGATGGTGGGGGTGCCCATGCCAGTAGCTCAGGTAACTTTGTGTCCACACAGTTCTCCTCCTCTGTACTGAGTTAGAGCTCAGTTATCCAAGAAGTATGTTTATGTCCTATTCAGCTCCTATGCAATGCCAGGCCACCTTCAGAATTCCTAGCTCTTGCCAAACATGGCCTTCTCTCTTTTTCCGATCGAAGCCAGAGCTAGAATCATCCTGTAGTTAGGGCCTGGAAATCTGCTTCCAGAGCTCTCACCTGCTTGCTTGTTCTGCTTGCCTCTGCTTTGTTTGGCCATGCTTGCTTGGAGTCATGAGTGCCACTCGTATCTGATAGGCCTCCCAAACTGTAAACCTACCCTTCCCCACACCAACCACTGGGAATCATGGTTCCCAGAGCTATACTCAAGTAAGTACCCAGCTGCTTTGGCGTACTTCTTGCAGCTCTGCTGGCATCCTGATTCCTGTCCCTTTCCCAGTATGGACATGTCTGCGTATAGCATATTAGATAAGTAGTTTTCAACCTGGTGAGTGATTTCAACAGTGCTTCTTCCTCTGGAAACTGACACCCAACTCACCCATGTATCTGCTAGATGACCCACTGAGCTACCATTCCCCATCATAGTTGATAGGCCTTGCCCAAACTGATATGAACAGAATATTCCCCATGGTATTTAGAAATGTATATGGGGAAGGCAGAGATAGCTTAGTCAAGAAAGTGCTTGTCATATATGCATGAAGTACTGAATTTGATCCCCAGAATCCGTGTTAAAAAAAGTGGGATTGTTAGTGGCATGCTCCTATCATCCCAGCAGTGGGGAGGTGGAGGCAAAAGGATCCCTGAGACTTGCTCTCAGCCAGTCTAACCTAATTGGTGAATTCCAGACCAATGAGAGATCTTGTCTCAAAAAATATGGCTGTAGTTCCTGACTCTATAGTCCGTCCCTTGGCTTCAACATATGTGTATACATATGTGCGCACACAGGCAGAAGGAAATATGTATTTGTGTGCTTAAAAGAAGGAAGAGATTGAATGACCCCCATCCCAATTCCAGGCTCTTCCTCAGACCAGATGCATTGCTCCTCTGCTCCAGAGACAATGGTGGTAAAGTCATCTCTAGGATATTGCTCATCTCATTCCCATTTGGACCTAGTTCTTGGTTATGGAATCAGCAAAGTCCTAATTCATGCAGTTCCCCAGTGACTGAAGTGTTGGGCTACTCACCACAGAGAAACCTATGGAGTGGAGAAATCAGGAAGGGAGATGGAGGCTCTTCTGCACCTTTCCACCCTCAACCATACATCTCCATTCTCTCCACTTTCCAACTCATACATTATTTTGACTCCTACTTATTCTGATATTTTATTATTTTTAAACAATTATTGACAACTTCCTTACACATAGACAATACACCATGAATATAGTCCCCTCGCCCCTTCATTCCCCCCCCCCTCTATTGCTGCCTCCACTGAATCCCTTCTTTCTAACTAGTACCTCTTCTATGTTGATGTCATCACTTTCCCCTCTTATTATAAGTCTTGTGCAGGTAGCACCAGCCACCGTGAGGTCATGAATGCCACAGCCACTTTAGGCAGGGAAGACGGGATTGCAAAGCACTCCTCTCCTTCTTTGGCTCTAACATTCTTTCTACCACCTCTTCTTCAGTGGTCCCTGAGGATTCTGCTGAGCTTTTGTTTCTAACAGATGAAAACTCCCCCGAGACTTGGCAGAGCTCCTTACCAGATTCGTATCTGCTCTACGGCTGGGGGTGATTGAACTCTGCACTTCATCTCTAGCTCAGAGAACTTGTCTGGTCTGGGTAACTCTGAACATCATGTCAAACATTAAGATGCCGTGATGAACTGTACCCAAAACCAAATATTCTCTTTATTAGTCCTTCTGTTTTTGCCTCAGATTTGCAGCAAATTTCTGGTGTTTCAAAGTCTGTACCCAACTGCAGAGTAGAAATATCATACCTTTTCCCAATTGCTCAGACTTCCTCCAGCAAATATTTCAGAGATACTGTTACCATTTGTCTCAGAATTCTACAGTTTGACAAGCACTGTGATAAAAGGTAAGACATGATAAGTTTTTATAGTAACCTCTAAAGTCTGATTAGAATTATTTTCCTAACAATCCTATGTTACCACATGAAATTTTAAAAATGCGCAAACCTAATATCTGTTTTAGAAAGTAGTTTTTAATATAATGATTTCCTTCTATATAAAGATTTCATAGATGTTGTTGCTAAAAAAAAAATGTATGAAGCAACCTTGACTGTTCAGAAAATGAGAGAGTCTCTGTTTTTGTTTACCTGACATCATCCTTGCAAAAGCGTAGCATTAACTGGCCAAGTGCTGCCAATATCCAGTCATCTCATTTACAGTAGAACCTACTCACTAGGCTTGGAATTTGAGAAAGTTCATTGTAATTATGGTTGGAGGGTTAGTTCAAGAGCTTCATTAACTTCTGTGCCAAAACTCTTTCCACATTAATGATATCTCCACCCAAGTTATTACATTTTTCTCTGAAAATTATTGGGCAATAAATGTTTGAACATAACTCACGTGATGCAATAATGGAATTAATGTAAGTGGAGATGTAATGGCTTCTTTGATGAATGGATTCTTGGACAACATAGCCGACTGAGAATATAATACCTTTTAATTAGAAGCAAAAACAATTTTCTCTTTTAAATATTGGTCCTGCTCACATGTTTATACCTAGCTCCAGGTGAGAGTTATTTATAGCCTGAATGGAAGAACTGATCTGGTAAAAAGATGAATTTTGATCCATTCAGCTCACCCATGGCCAAATCTACTTGCTTTGTCTTATTTAATATTTTTATTTATTTATTTAAGGGGGGATGGGCATGTCAAGGCCTGTAGCCACTGCAAAAAACTTGAGCTTTATGTGGGAATCAAACCCAGGCCAGCAGGCTTTTTTAAGCAAGTGCCTTTAACTGCTTAGCCATCTCCCCAGTCCCTGTCATATCTAATGAAAAGCTCCTCTTTTTCATTCCACTTCTTTCCTAAGTCCCTGATTTTCCATTCTAAACAGAGAAAGCTCCATAACCTATGTTTTTTTTTTTGAGACAGGGCTCCCTATGTAGCCCATATTAACCTTGAACTTGAGATCTTTCGGAGTCACCCACCAGTGTACAGACATGCCCTACCACATAGGGCTCACCACATCCTATATCTTAGATGTCAACTGCATCCATTACTTTCTCATGGCTGTGAATAAAATACCTGACCAGAAGGAAAGGATTGATTTTGGCTTACAGTTCTGAAGAGGAGAATCTATCATGGAAGGGAAGGCATGGTAGACTGGCTCATCACCTCGGCAGGCAGAAAGCAGAGAAAAAACATATATAAAAGCATATATAAAACCTCAAGGCCCATCCCTGATGACACACTTCCCCCAGCAAGGTGTCACTACTTTTCCAAACAGTACCACCAACTGGGGACCAGAGGTTCAAACTCAAGCGTCTGTGGGGAACACAGAACAAACCATATATATATACCTGGCCCTCTTAAGTTGTCTTCATAGCTTAGTCATCATCAGAACCATACATTTTACAGCAACTAACTATATATGTATATACATCACACACAGAGAGCGAGAGAGAGAGAGAGAGAGAGAGATTCCTTGAGGATGACTAGGGAAAGGGCTTATTGGTAAAGTGCTTGCTGGGCAAGCATGAGGCCCTAAATTCAATCCCCAGATCCATGTAAAAAGCCAGGCTTGGTGGTCCATGCTTGTAATCCCAGCACTAGGGAGGCAGAGACAGGAGGATCCCTGAGGCTTACCAGCTAGCTAGTCTAGTCAAATCAGTGAGCTCTGGATTCTGTGAGAGACCCTGTCTCAAAAAGATAAGGCAGAGAGCAATTGAGTGAAGCAACCCACATTGATCTCTGGCACCAACACGCATGCACACACAACCATGTACATGTATCTCCCCACCTTCACCCCCAACAGAAATTCTTTGTGGAACGGGGCTAATGTTAAACTTGCCAATTTCCTTTCCTCAACTCAAAAAAAAAGGATATTTATAAATAATTCCAGATTTTATCTCTTATTTTCCAGACCATTTCATTGAAGGAAATTGGTATTTTGCTTTCAGATTTGTAGATGAGGAATCAGAGGAACTCAAGTGCTCATTTCATCCAATCACAAAGCTTCCCAGGGAAGAATTAATTAAAGCCATCATGTCCTCTCCTTTACTCATTCAGCTGTGAATGTGTTTAGTGACCTCGTCTGCCATTGGCTTTAGTCCTGGAAATGCATGAAAGGAGCAGAAACAGTCTCATTATGTCAAGCTGTAGCGCAGTGCATTTAGGGAGACAAGAAGGCTGGGCTAGATGGCAGTAGATTTCACATGGCCAGCGCTGAGAGCTGTTGGCATCCCTGCATGAGGTCTGTTGGTTGAGCAGAAGCGCTGGTGAAGCGCGAAGACTGAAGACTCGGTACAATGAATAAAGTTAAAGAAGACAAAACCCTTGGTCTCCAACCTTAACAGCCAAAGCCCTTGCAGATGCATGGACATTGTGGCTCATGTATTCCCCCACTCGACCGTTGATCGACACGATTCCTGCCTTTCGACAGAGGGACTGGCAGTTGCTTGTCGTGCCACCCCCAGGAGCATCCAGTACGCTCCCACAAGGACAGTCCAGTCTAATGGTCTTTGTGGGATGAGCTGCTGCCTCCACTGGTTACCTTGGGGCCCAGATTCTGTAGGTGTTAGTGCTTGCAGCGGTAATGAGCGTGACAGCTCTCAGGTTGCCTCAGCCTTTGACAATTTCACTGCATTGTTGGTGCAGCTTCTCAGGAAAAGAGCCCACCTGTCAAGGCAGGGAGCTCCTAGATACCAATGATGCATATCCAGGGCTTGTGACCTTGAAACTCACCTTTCAGGTAAACCAAGGAAATCCAGGCTTTAGATTGAAACCAACTGAAAATAGAAAGCTACTCTCCATGCTGATGCCTTAATGGATTCAAGCAAAAAAAAAAAAAAAAAAAAAAAAAAAAGGAGGAGGGATGACAAGGTTAGAGCTCAGTGGGCAGAGTGCTGGCAGGAAGCTCCAGGCTCCATCGCCAGCACTGCATAAACCAGGGGCTGCAGTACATATCCGTCATCCCAGCACTCCAGAGGTGGAGGCAGGAGGATCCGAAGTTCAAGGACATTCTCAGCTACACTGGATTATGAGAGCACAATCCATTCAACTCTTCATCTCCTCTGAATCAGGTCACCTCTCCCTAATTATGACTGAAAACTATTCAAGCATGGAATTATCACACGGCATTTAAAGACTGCTGTGTTTAGGGGCTGCCACTGTCCTATAAAATCTGCATGTAGAATTGATCTCTAAACCACGGATATTTGACCTCTGCTGTGCCAAGGGCTCCATTTGCAACTTCCCAGAAGCCCAGTGGCTGGGCCTCATTTGCATGGATATTTACATAAATCTACATATGCATGGTTTGCAAGTTTGGACCCTGAGTTGTTTATGTCTTCTTAATTGCTCTGAAACTTTATTTTTATTATTAATTTTTTAGTTTAGGTGACAGTTTTAACTATCCAAAAAAGAAAACATTTGTTGTCCAGGAAATTAAGAGTTTCTGCCTGGGCTAGGGAGATGACTGAGCTGTACAGGTGCCTGTTGTTAGCTTAAGGACTTGAGTACAGCCCCCAGCACCCATGATAGAAAGTCAGGCATGACTACAGATGCCCGTAACCGCAGCACTGAGAGGGACAGACACAGGAAGACTGCTGAGGTTTGTTATCAGCCAGTCTAACCAAAACAACAAAAAAAAAAAATGCCAAGCTGCAGGTTCAGTGATAGAAGCTGTCTCAGAGGAATAAGCTGAAGGAGTAACAGAGGGGAACACCCAACATCCCCTTCTGGCCTCTGTACACATGCACACATGGCACACATATCTGCACACACACATAAACATGCATGCCACATAGTACACACTCACACCATTAGAGAGAGGCGGGGAGAGAAAGATATGTCTCTTCAAATGAAGATATAACTAAACTTTAAGTTCTTTTAAAATTCCTTGGTATCACTGTGGAGAAGTTGTAATCACTAAAAAGACAAGCTTTGCAATCACATAGTGTAGGTGGGAATTCTGACTACACCATTCTGCCCTGAGGATTCTTGCTTGAAAAGTTGCTGAAATCCTGCATGCCTCCATGTTCTGTCCTGTAAAATGACCTAATGATCTGATAACTGTACTTGGAAGGATTCATTAACCAGATAATGTGTGGTATTCATCCATGAAGAGAACTCACCCATTGATGGACACTCACTGTCACCTTAATTATTTTCCTTCATCCCTTAGCCATTTCACTACAACTTTGCAGAATTATTCAGGTTTACCCTAGCTCTGAGAAGACCATCTTCTGCTGTAACAGAGAAACTGAGGTTATGGGGTGCTACCTGGAGCCCCAAGCCCTGAGTTCATATCTGGAAACTAACCAAAGAATTGGCAATACCAGATTCAAGAGAATGATGTTTTTTAAATACCACATTTTATTCAGATTTCACAAAGGAGTCCAGAAAGGGGAAGGCTGGGAGGTAAGGGAAGAAAGTTTGGAGAAAAGAAGTACACCACATAGAGCCCAGGTTTCCATGTGACCAGATATGGATCTGTGGAAAACGCTTGGAAAGAAAAGAGGAAAGAGGGCTGGAGAGATGGCTTAGCAGTTAAGTGCTTGCCTGTGAAGCCTAAGGACCCCAGTTCGAGGCTCAATTCCCCAAGACCCATGTTAGCCAGATGCACAAGGAGGCGCACGCGTCTGAAGTTCGTTTGCAGTGGTTGGAGGCCCTGGCACGCCCTTCCTCCCAACCCTATCTATCTCTATTTGCCTCTTTCTCTCTCTGTCTGTCACTTTCAAATAAATAAATAAACAAAAATAAATAAAAAAAAAAAAGAAAAGAGAAAAGAAAGTTCAAGGAGCTCCTTGTGGGGAGCTGGAGGGGATAAAAAACCCATGCGGAGAGTAAGGGCTAGGGGGCCCTCTAGGCTAGGCCGGGGCCTGGACCAAGCTAGCCCAGGCCCAGCCTGAGGGAAAGACTCACTCACAGCAGGAAGTTCCCAAGTGATCAGAGAGCAAGAGCCTGTTCTCCCCTTGCAAAGGTATTTATAACCTTGGGGTGGTGGGCTGTCTTTTGGCCCAGGTAAACCAGAGGGCCAGCTGGTTGGTTAGGGCTAGGGCCTGTTTCAGGAAGAGATTAGCTTAACTTGATCAACCACAATGTTTAAATCCTAGGAAAGACCTCCCTCCCAGGAGAGGTCCTGACTGTTTGTAAAAAAAAAAAAAAAAAAACAGTTCTTTGGAACTAGACAAGAGATAAGAAAAACTTTCCTTCTGTTTTTACCTTCAGGGGTTCAGTCACCCTAATTCTTCCCTTCTTCACTGCTACTCACTACTTGGAAACTGCTAGCTCACCAATTCAACAATTGACCTCTGACTGGTTATTTTAACTTTACTTTGCATTATATGTGTGTGCATGTGTTCATGTATGTGCACACATGTGTATGTATATGTGTGCACATGTGCATGTGGAGGCCAGATAACAGCCTGCAGTGTCATCCTCTGAAATGCTGTCTACCATTTTGAGACAGGGTCTCTCACTGGCCTTCAATTCACCAGTTAGACCAGACTTGCCTTGGCTCGTCAGCTGTAACCCCAGGGAAGAGAACACAAGGGACACTCCTGTCACTACCTTCCCAGCATTGGGATTACAGGCACATGCTACCATGCCTGGCTTTTTGACATGAGTTTTGGAGATTGAACTCAGGGCCTCATGCTCATGAGGCAAGTACTTTATGAACTAAGCTATTTCCCCAGCCCCTTAACTTTTTTTTTTTTTTAATAGTAGAAATCACCTTCAAAGGACTTTGACTAAATGTTCATAGGACCATAGGAAAGCAGAGCATAAATGCACTTTTCCTAAGCTAATCTTGCCATTTCTCCAGGATATAAGCTAAAGTCACTGCCTACCATAGGCTTTTTGCTATGACTGGATAAGGAAGCCTTCTTAAAACTGTAGTCAGAGTGTACCTCCAAGGTGCCATCTTCAAACTGTCAAAGGACTCTTTAATTTCTCATTTCTTATTGCCTGACATAATTCAGCATGCAGATGGAGAATCAGCAGCAGCCATAGGGAAAAGTTTTCCTATGGGTCTCTGTTACAAAGGTGGACATAGAGAGAAACTTGGAGGAGGACGCAAATTTCATGTTTAGAAGTTCTTGCGTGCAGAGACAGGCAGAGAACAACCCCTCCTTAAGCAACACAGCTCAATTGTGAGTTAGATGCCCTCACTGGTAAGTAATTTTCCCTTGTGGGTTGTGTTACTAACCCATACCCAACCAAAGCAAAAACAATCTAAATCCCTTAAAAACTGTTAAAACTGTGGACGAAGATCTTTAGTACCAGAGTTCACCATAGGCAATAATGACTGAGTTTCAGTGATGTGTGATTTGAACTATGGCTTCGGAGAGTGTGGCTTGAAAAGAGAAGAAAAAGAAAGATTACATGGAGAAATCTCTGCAATGATAGTGAAAAGAAGATAAACTGGCAGGAGCCTCAAAAGACTAGTTAATCCCTCATCAGGTGTAACCCTTCTGGTATTCAACAATAGATTTACTCTATAATTTTCAGCAACAGCTCATCAGAAATACTTAAATCCCCTCCTCTTATTGGATTCATGCTGGAACTGAGTCTACAGTCACTTAGAAACAGAGATGACATTCGCTCACATGGTACATCTGTAATCAGCCATCAACCTCCATGAGCCTTCGTCAGCTCTGGTTGGGCTCAGCTTAGGGGTTAGAGTGCTGGATACTCAATGGTCACTAGAACTCCCCAAGAAAAAGGCTCTCTCCAATCTGTTGTCTTACAATCTGCAAAGAATTGGCAGCTATAGACAAAGTAGAAGGGCAAGTTTAGCAAAGCTTTATTCTTAGGCAGTAAAGCAGAAAATTCCCAAGCTGGGGGAGGACACAAGCGGGTAACCACTCATTAAATGGGAATAAAGTATTCTTATAATCACAGGAATATAAATTATGTGTCCAGTGGAGGTGGATTAGATTTGTTATTCTTAGTGTGTGGGGGTTCCACTCTAAATGATAGGAATTAGGCATCAAGTCAGAGTGGACCAGATTAGTTATTCTGAATGCATATGGTGGCCCTTGTAAAAAAGGAGCAATGTCACAAGGGATGGTGGTCAGCCAACACCTTCGTGCATCATGGTGAGTCAGGGCTTTGGAATTCAGACTCTGTCCTCTGGACTTGTCATTAGTGATATTTTTGGGGGGAGCCTGTAACCACCCTGACTACCTGCAAAATGGGGTCTAACTTACTCCTAATTCCTATCAGCTACCTAGTTACCTTTCAACCACTGTTCAGAATTAAGCATTTCCTATCTTTCAATCTTTTTTCTTTCCCTAGGTTTTATCTTCTACTTCTTAACTTACTTGGCTTCTTACTGAAACTACATGAGAAGATCATCAGGTGGCTAGAAATAATAAGTTAAAAATAAACTTCTGAGGAATGAAGGATTTATGAGAGAGAGAGAGAGAGAGAGAGAGAGAGAGAGAGAGAGATGCTGCTTTAAAATTATATTTTTTGGCAAATAAACATTTGTTCCACTTTTCCTGCCAGGAAACTTCATTCCTGTGCTAAGTGGAGCAACATGGGAAAGGACATACGTGATTACAATGACTTATAAGCACTTGTTACATGGCCAAACTAGTTCCAAGTGGTAGGGTAAGAAACTGAGCTTGTATGTCCTGGAACTCACAGAACTGCCCCTCACCTCTTTATTTTATGCATTTTGGACTACAGAGTAAGTTCCAGGTCTGCCAGGCTACAGCGAGATCCTGCCTCAAAAATGAACACACACACACAATATATTCCTATTTTTCACATTGAGAAAAGTCTCCTCTCATTTCTATGAGATTATGTTTACATCTGGTGATAGTAAGTGGTAGAAAAACATCTGTCCATAAGGAAGAGCACACCATAGTTCAAGTATCTGCTGTACATCTTTAACTTTCTTGAATGGCTCCAAATTAAACAATGCTGTTCCTTTCTCCAAACAAAGCCAAGAACATTTTCTGGAAATTCCAACATCTCAATGTTCATGTTTCATTTCCCACCCTGCCAAACCTACATAGAAATACCACAAGAATTCATTTTCTGGCTGTACTCTAGATTTTAGGTATCAAAAATATGATAAATCAGTATACAGTTGAGTGATACATTTTTTTTTCCCAAAGTCCTATATTCTACTAGAATTAAGGAGGTTTGTTTGGCATGTCTCAATCCCCAGCACGACTGTCTCCCCTCCTAGCCCATGGTTGTCGCCATTCATTTGAACAATATAGCATGACTGACTTCACATACCTGCCTGTCACCTTTTATCAGATGTCTTCTTCCTCCTCCTCTTCTTCTCCTCCTTCTCCTCCTCTTCCTATTCTTTTATTTCAAACACTTACATAAAAATCTAATGGCATAAACTAGGCATCATAAGAGAAAAGATAAGTTTCACACTGAACTCTATGAGATTACAGAATGCTTCTGATAGGATTCCTCTGAGACTGAAGACTGCGACTCTGGGTTAGAATGAGAGAGACACTCCACATGAGAGGTTTCTAATGACATCGCTTTCCAGCATTCATTCCCCATCATGTTTTGCTTGCCTGGGCTGCTGAACACATCCCCCAATACCTCCCAGCTTCTCTTCTGGTATAAAGTAGCACAATCGTCTATCAAAATATAAATCAGATTGTATCACTCCATATCCAAGTCTTCAAAGATTTGCTATCACACCTGAATAAAATTAAAATTTCATCTTGGCTCAAAAAGGGTCTATGTCATCAAGATCTAGCCCCTTCTTTGCCCCTAGTCTGGCCATCCCCCCCTACCTTGCTCCCAAGTACCACAGGGCCTGTGAAGCACAGGCTACCACATGACTTCCATTCATGGCCTTTTTCTTTTGTCTCATTCAGTTCTCCAGGCAGATGTTGCCACTTCTCACAAGCTCACATCTTGACTCTCTGCTTTTCTTTTTCACCTGAAATTATATTAAACTATTACTTCACTGCTTTTTAAAATGGCCTCTGGGATGCTTAAATTCTGTTGTCAACTTGATCAGATGAGGAATCCAGAGATAAGCCTCTAGGACAAGTCTGTGAGGCTGCTTCCAGGAAGAATTAACTGAGGGAGGAAGGCCCTCCCCCGGAGTGGACAGCCCTCCTGGTGGTGGGCTGCATATAAAGAAGCTATGAAAGAACACAGCCCTTTTTGCCTGGCTGCCCTCTCTATTCCTGCATGCATGCACTACCCTGTTTCAAAGATCCCTTGTGGACAATGGAACTGAGTTTCTTCAGCCTCCGGGAGTCCCCCAGGCCTCCAGGGCCAGGTTGGGACTGCTGAGACTTCCAGCCTTATGGACTGAGCAGCTACTGGGTTCCTTGGTGCTAAAGCCTGCAGCAGACTATTATTGGACTGCTGTAAGCTAATTCAATATACTGTATATACTACAAACATATACCCTTTATACTACAACTTCATCCTACGGGTTCTGTCCTTCTGGAGAACTCTGACAGATTCCTTTTGTGAGTAGAAGAATTTTCCATCTTATTCACCACTGTACACCCTCCCATTAAAAGTATGCTTGTCACATTACCAGTGTTTAATAAATACTTGTTAATAAATGAAAACTTCTCAACAGTCTCTCAATAAGTTTCTATGGTTTAGGATTACTTTTCTTCCGAAGGGCATATAGTTCCTCAAAAGTAAACACGTCTCTCATTGTTATCAGTGAACTCCTTTTAAAAGATAAAATCATTTTGAGTTGTTTATTTATATGAAAGCCATCCTCTCACTTTTTTTTACCAAGAGAATTTCTGTTATTTTCTTGATATTATCCCAGGAGGCTGAGGGTCCCACAGCCCGACCATGATGTTCTTCCACACACCCAGCAACTCATCTCTAACATTTGACAACAGGAGGAGAAAGTGAGGTAGAGATCATGATGCTGTGGTCTTGGGATGCAGGAGCAAGAAGGCCGTAGAACAAAAGCAGCGGGAGACTAGAATAGAAATAGATCACCTCTGTCCCTCCTGCGGGCAACGTCAAGTTGCCGGCAGAGTTACTAAAAATTGAAGCAAAGATTTCTGGGGCTGTGCTTGGATGTTTTGGGGAGACGGGGGAACCTCCACTTTCCTTGATGACATGTTTATTTCTTAAAAAGTGGATGTGATTACAATATTGGGAGGCTCTGGGAAAGAAATCTAACCTTGAACACCCTTAGAAAGGACCAGGGTAGGTGGGCTTTGTTTGACACCCATAAGAAATAATCTTGCAAACTAAAGGGGAAAATGCTGTCTTCATTTTCAGTGAACCGAACTAAACATTTTTCTCTATACAATGTCTCATCTGGTCATTCCTGGAAATTTATCATACTGAGATTTCATCAAATTTTAGGTCTGGGATGACCAGGCTTAACAGGTAGATAGAGTGTGCAGAAAGTGTTCTTCAGCCTTCTGTAGAGTTTGTAATTAAGAAATGGCTTATGCTGGGAGCCAGGCTCTGGATGCAACTACCTGACCCAAGCTGAAATCAGCACCCAACAAGGATGAAATCATAGGACACTTGGAAGCTCCCTGAATTCCCATGCGTTCTGCAGTGCAGGTTGAATTTTTCTCATGTCTTCATTAATTCATCAATTTAGCAACCTTTTTTAATGACTGCCTAGTGAGCATTTACCACTTCCAGGGACTGTTCTGTTGCAGGTGGCTGCAAAGACATTTTCTTTGCCTTATGTAGCTCAGAATCTAGTTTATTTGGACATTTCTTTTCCTGTGGCAGAAAACCCTTTTTGGGAAAAAACAATAAGAACTATCCTCAAGGATGGAAAACAATACATCTGGAACTATTGCTAAGAATCAGGTGAAAGCTGGCAAGGAGAAAATGGTAGCTAAGACAAAGACATAATTTTGAGCTCAGAATGCAGTATAGATTTCGCCAGGCTGAAGCTCAGACCCAAGCGTTACTGAAGCAGCAAGCTTTTCTTTCATTCCGGGGCACTACCCTTCATCCCTGGATTGAGGCCAGCCTGTTCCCAAAGGTTTCCATTCTCAAGCCACAGGAGAAGTGCAACAAGGATGTTCTTAGAAAATAAAACTCATAACAACAACTCAGGAGGCCTTTCTCTTTAGTGTGTGTGGGAAAGTCTTGGTTCCATAATGCTGTAAGGACATGGACACACTTCAGTCACAGCCTTTCCCTAAGGTGGGAAACTATCTTCTTTTCTTCCTGTTCCAAGGGAAGGAGGCCAAGACCTCCAGTCAGGGGTAAACAGGGTCCACAGTGGCTATAGCAGATACCTCAGGCACCTGATGCTCTAGAATGTCTGACTTGCAAATGTCTAACATTCTCAGAGGCAACTGCTGTGTCTAGGTATTTGTCACTTTTTAGAGCAGAGTTGAGAAAAAAAAATGCTGTTGCTATGCACACTGCTTCAAATTTCAATACAGTTATTATTTTTATTTATTTGTTTTGTTTTATTTTGAGGCAGTCTTGCCTGGAATTCATTACGTAGACCAGGATGTCCCCAAACTCAAAGTGATTCTCCTGCCTCTGCTACCACACCTGGAACACATAATTTATTGATGGAATTTCCACATGTGAGTCTATTTCCTGCATATACATACCCTCTAACCAATGTGTGTCCACAGAGAGGCTGTTTATGTTCTGTTATGTGATATGTGCATTGCATTCTGGGTATTCCATGTACGGTTGGCTTTTCCCTGGTGGGTTCCAGCTCCACAACCTAGAATCTTTGAGCTAGCAGAATCTTAAATTATTATTATTATTATAATTACTGTTATTATTGTGAGACAGGGTCTCATGTAGCCTAGCTGACCTCCAACTCTGTACCTAGTCGAGGATGACTCTGACCTGATTCTCCTGCCTCCATTCAATATTTTGGTTGTATTAATTATCTTGATCTAATTATCCTCTAAAGCAGACTACTGTGGGACTTTTTATCACTGTAACAGAGACCTAAGAAAAACAACCTAAAGTGAGGGGTGATATATACAGCTTCACAGGTTCCGTCCACCGTGGACAAGAAAGCAGGTTCCAGTAGCTCCCATCATGGACTCCAGGAAGCATAGCACATTTGCACTCCTGGGTTTCTCCTTTTCCTAGTGTTTGTTTACATGAGCATCCACTCAATTTTGATCTCAGAGTGCAGTGTGTATTTAACAAGATCAAGCTTCAACTAAATTTCCTTTCATTCCAAAGTTTTAAGGCATGTGCCATCACGCCTGGCTTAGAAGGATTTTTTAAAGAGGCCATGTAACCTAGTTTTTCTAAATGCCTGAAGTCATGTTGTGAATGAGCCATAGGTCTGAGACTAGAACACAGACCTCTATTTCAAACTACTACCTACCATGGAAGAGGCCAAGTCAGGAAATGGTATTCCTTCTCTCTCCAATACCATGGGCCTAAGGAATTCACATACGGTCTTTATTTTCTGCTGCTTAGTTAAGGCCCTGGAGAAAGGTTTTCATTACTTTGAGTTGTGGTGGAATCTTACCCTGTGATTTATTAGCAGCCCATGGAGTTCAAAGGTTACAAGTAGAAGTGATGAAGGGTCAAGGCAAAGCTGCTTTTCCCCAATCCCTTACATCGAGAAGACTCATAGTGGTGTCAAAGGTGCCACCCTGCCACCCACCAGGGCTGACACTCTTGGGAATCCTGTGCCAGAAGCAGCTGTTAAGAGATGTCTAGAACTCAGAATGAAGACAAGTAAGTGTTCGTGTTTAGAGCAGATTGAGATAAAAGGTGTTTATAGCGCTCTGGGAGATGGCAAAGGGGGTAAAGTGTTTGCCTGAGTTCAGATCCCCAGAACCCAGGTTAAAAAAAGAAAGCCAGGTGAGGCAAGAATTCCAGTGCTGCAGAGGTAAAGACAGGTCAGGGGTGCCCCTGTGGCTCTCTGGCTCACCTGTCTAGCTGAGTGTGTGAGCATTAGGGTCAGTACAAGACCCTGTCTCAAAAATAAGATGGAGAGTAACTGAGGTAGACAACTGACCTTAACCACTAGTCTGTGCATGCATGCATACATACACAGGCACCTACATACACCTGTATACACATAAACATGACTACACACACATTCACACATGTATGCACACCACAAAAAAAACTGTAAAAGTTTAGTTTTGGGAGTAGGAGAGATGGCTCAGCCATTAAGGTGCTTGCCTACAAAGCCTAACAACCAGTGTTTGATTCTCCAGGACCCACGTAACGCCAGATGCACAAAGAACCCCTATCCTCTGGAGTTTTACAGTGGCTTGAGGCCCAGATTCCCCAATCTCTCTATCTGTCTCTCTTCTCTTTATCTCAATAATGTTTTTTAAGAAGAAAGTTTGGTTTTGTTGTCCAGAGCTTTGTTCTTTTCTGGGTGTTTTGAAGTTTGTGTAGTAATTAAGCAAGAATTAACTCAGTGGTGGCTCATAAGTCTCAGTAACTTAACTTGTGGTCATTTATTACTTTGGGGGCTGGAGAGATTGCTTAGTGGTTAAAGCATTTGCCTGCAAGCCAACGGACCTAGGTTCAATTCCCCAGTACCCACGTAAAGCCCGATGCACAAGGTAACACATGTATCTGGATCATTTGCAGTGGGTAGAAGTCCTGGTATGCCCTTTCTATTCTCTTTTTCTTTCTACCTCAAATAAATAAATAAGCAAATAGAGAATATTTTTAAAAAGAAATTTTACAGCATTTATATTCATGAAAAACAAAGAGTGGGAATAATGAAATTATGACAGGAAGAATAACCAGAGATCAATGGACACATAGTATTCTCATTTTTTTTTTTTTTGTAAAAATCGTTGCACTTACTTGTGCGAAAAGAGAGGGGGGAGGGAGAGAGAGAGAGAGAGAATGGGAATGCCAGGGCCTCTTGTCACTACAAATGAGTTCCAGACGCACGTGCCATTTTGTGCCTCCGGCTTCATGTGGTTACTAGGGAATCATACCTAGGCCAGCAGGCTCTGTAAATGAGTGCCTTTAACCAATGAACAATCTTCCCACACCTTAATTCTTGTTTTCAAGAAAAGAATAAGATCCAGCTTTTTATTGTCTGACCTAAACTACATAAAACAACAACTTGTGGGGTCTGGCGGGACACCCTGTAGTCCATCCAGACAGCAGCTTCCAAAATGCAGGACAAATGCATTAATTATTGTCTTATAAAGGAAGCAGAGGGTGAGTCTGTGGCCAACTGGGTTTGGGAAATGCTGGCAGAAGCAACGATGAGGAAAGTCCTCCACTGCAGGCTTCTCGCCGCTCATCTCCCACAGGCTTCCAGATTCATCTGACCAAGGGCTGTGTTTCTGCCTGGCGCCTCTTAGGATTGCTGTCTGGAACAGTCTTATTGCAGCCTTTTTTATTTCACAGACACAGAAGTCAAGTCCCAGGAAATTAAAGTCATTTGCCAGCAAGTGTTTAATGACAGAATGCCCTCATCCTTATCTGAAATTAGTCTTTCTGTTTATATTTACTTCCATGGGAAGACAATAAAATTCACATAATAATGCTATCATTTTGTCTGTCCTCCAAGCAAGTTTAACAAAAAACAAATCACAACTAACTTTTGAGAATTAAAAACATTAATAATAATGAAATGATTTCCCCATAAAGTTGGAGCTATTGTTATTTCCAAAACCATGTTAGGAAAATTATTAGTTTTTTTTTTCTAACTAGAATTCCCCAAACAAATTTCTCTGATATTTTCCACATTATTTTTATAATAAGGCTTAAAATGACTCAGATTTTATCCATAATTTAGCAGATATTTGCAGTTATTTCCAACTAAGATTAGCATTTCTGCACATTAGAATATAAACAGTCACATGTGACATAAAATGCTTCTTCAAAACAATCAGGTACAACGTGATATACAGAATACTTCTAGCCGTCTATTTAAAAAGGAAAATCAAGAATTCATAAGAAGGGGCTAGAGAGATGGCTTAGCTGTTAAGGCCCTTGCCTGCAAAGCCTAAGGAAGTATGTTCAACTCTCCAGGTCCCATGTAAGCCAGGTGCACAAAGTGATGCAAGCACACAAGGTCGCACATGCAGTGGCTGGAGGCCTTGGTGCACCAATTCTCTCTCTCTCTCTCTTTCTCTCTCTCTCTCTCTCTCTCATTAAAAAAAAATGGCTAGTCTGTTGGGCTTGTCTCCAAAAAAAATTCATAAGAAGTACAAAAGTCTGTTGTCAATAGAATGAAACTAAAGGAGTATGAGAGTCACACTGCAGTGCCTCATATACTCAATGATGATCCTCCGGTTACACACTTGCAAACTTAGCCAAGAGTGGTCAATGTCTAGTACCTCCTCTTGAAATTATACAGAAATCACACAGTTTAGGCTCTGTTCCAAGATTATCTTTTTTTAAAATATATGTTTTTATTTATTTGAGAGCAACAGAGAGAGTATGTCTTTCCATAGGTACTGGGGAATTAAACCTGGGTTGTCAGCCTTCTCAAGTAAGTGCCTTTAAAGACTGAGTCATCTCTCAACCTTAATTCTCTCTTTCTCTTTTTCTTTTAAAGAGGAACCATCAACTGGGGAGATAACTTCAAGAACAAAGCTCTTGCCACACACAGTGAGGCCTTGAGTTCAAATCTCCAGCCCGTGTTTCCAATGCTAGGAAGGCAGAGGCAGGAGGCTCCCTGGGTCAGGATGGCTAGCTAGACTAACCAAACCATTGAGCTTCGGGTTCAGTGAGAGACTATCTCAATAAACAAGATGGAAAGCGATCTAGACCAGATATCTACCTCTAGCTTCTGCACGTAGGCATACATGTGTGTGTACACACCCACGTACATATGAGCACACACACACATACATGCATGGCACACACAAGGGCAGTCATTGTGCATCAGGACCTTGAGGTCCTAATTGTGCTCCCACAGGCTGCTGGAGCAGATAGTAGGCTTGTTCACAATGTGAACTTTCCCATGCCAGACAAGGGCCAGAATGACACATCCAGGGCAGAACAATAAAGCCTGCCTCTAGGCCCCTCATTGAAAAGGAAGTGAGATTTGTACCTGTTTCTCTTTTTATTTTGGGAGACAATGCCCATCGCTTACATCCTGAAGCACTTTGATGTTAATGATCACACAAGAAGGGGCAAGGGGCTGCCCTCTGACCCTGGCAGGGACTAGAGCCATTCAAGTGCCCCAGAAGTCTCCCCCACACCCCAGAAAATTGTACTGTTACTGGGATACACAAGGAAGAACCAGGCATTAAGCTAAAGAAGATCTCTTAAGAATTCAAACAAACATTTGACGATAACTCATCGTACACAAAGAAAAGCTAATGGGCTTCAAAGGGTGTTCGGGATGAATATTTCTTCAGAAACTTTTTAAAATGAAGGTGCCAGAAAATGGGTTTCTGAAAACACATGCTGATGAACGTCGTAATTCAATATACTAGCCCCTGGCTGGAAGAGTTTACAAAATCCAGATTTAAGGACATCTTCACAAAGAGGGAAACTGGGCAAATGAAGGATCGAGTGAATTACTTTGGTGGAGTTGCCCCATTTGGACTGTTATGCAATTTCTGAACAGGTGGAAGGAAGGCAGAGATCCAGCCTCCAGCTTCCTTCCTCTCACCAGTATAGATATGTACGCTCACTTGCAGTAATACTTGTTAATGGAAAGGCCCTCGCAGTGTGGCCTCACTTGCTACCATGCTTCTTCTTTAATTCTCAGGACTTTTTCTGAACTGCTCATATCCTTCATGTTAACATTCATTCAATTTCCTTTCGAGCCCTTATGCCATTTCAGATACTACCTTAGCAAATGTTCTAAGTGCTAAGCAATCTCTCTCTCTCTCTCTCTTTCTCTCAAGCAATCTCTCTCTCTCTCTCTCTTTCTCTCACTCTCCTCTCTCTCTTTTAACACTTAGGAGGAAGATTAAGCAAGAATCCTAAGCATGCTGCCAGCCCAGGAACATTTGCTGAGTGACCTAATTTTATGGGAATTTGCCAAGCCTGCTCCGTGGAAGAAATCCAGGCGTAGTCCTTCAGTCCCTGTGGGCTGTTCCTCTGGCACTGCACAGGGACAGGCTCCTCACACTGCAGTGACCTTCAGGGGACTCTTCATGGGGCTCCTATTCTAATTCCTGTATAAATAAATGGTAAAAAACGAAGGTGCAATCATTTGCATGCTTATGCAAATTCAAAAAGAGCAAAAACACCTTACCTCAAATAGTCTTTCTTACCCTGAATTGAGACATACACACTTTTCTCATTGAGCTAAACTTGTGTCACATGCATTTTGAATGTTCCAAGAATAATTTATCTAATCCATGAGCAAGGCCTGTCCCATGAGAGACAAATTGTTTATCGTCCAACCTATCTATTCCTGTAACTTCTTTTCTCTCTTTACCCAGTAGCTCTTTCTAAAGTCAGATCTAGAGTTATTTTAGACATCACAGTCAATTTGACATGGTGGTGTATTGATCTGACAATCTCTTCAGAAAACCACCACCAGAGGATTATGTGTTGGCACACTCGGAATCACACTATAATTCTGTTCAGTCTACAAGTTTATGACCTTTCTTGGAGCACATTTTGTATCTGTTTCTTTTTTCCCCTTTGGAAGTATTGTGGTGGCCTTTGGCCAAAGCAATGACATTGTCTTTCTAACTCCTATAGAGCCTGTTCAGGGGCATTAATGAAAAGAAACTCTATGCAATTATCTCAAATGGTTTTAACTTTTTTAACTTTTAATAACTTTTATTATATATATTATATATATTATATAATATAATATACAGAATATAAAATATCCTGTACTTGGAAAAAATTAGTTTTTATTAACCAAAAAACTACCTCAAGTTTTACTTACAAAATTAAATACAGGAGGCTGGGGAGATAGCTTATTGTGGAAGAAAGCTTGCTGCACAAGCATGAGAACTGGAGTTCAAGCCATGTAAACACCTGGGTGTGACTGTAACCCCAGCACTGCAGTATGTAGAAACAGGTGGATCACTGGAGATTTTTGGTAAGCCAATCTAATTGCTTTTCACAGGAAGGTCCAACTTTGGTGAGATACCCTGTGTCTCAGGTAAATAAGATGTAGGATCAATAGACAAGGACACCTGGCATGTTCCTCTGCCCTCAGCACGTATGTTCAAGGGGTCCATGCATCTGCTCTTACATGTGCATAGACCACACAATACTCCAGATATCACATAGACACACACCAAAATGAATGCACACATCAATACATAGGGTTTTTTTCAAGTTTTATTTTTTTAATTTATTGATTTTTTTTCTTTTTTTAATTTTTTTTATTGACAACTTCTATAATCAGAGATAATAAACCATGATATTTCTGTCTCCTCCCCCATTTGGCTCAGGATCCATTGCAGAAGAGGTGGCAGAAAGAATGTAAGAGCCAAAGGAAGGGTACCACTCCTTACAATGCAACTGTCCAGGTAGAAATTGGCCTTGATATCCATGAGCTGGGCATTGTATGGTAGCATCACTAAGAACCAAAGTGAGTCCAATTTTTTTAATATTTTATTTTTATTTATTCATTTGAGAGAGAGAGAGAGAGAGAGAGAGAGATACAGAAATAGGCAGGTAGAGAGAATAGGCACACCAGGGCCTCCAGCCAATGCAAATGAACTCCAAATGCATATGCCCCTTGTGCATCTGGCTTACATGGGTTCTGGGGAGTTGAACCTGGGTCTTTTGGCTTTTCAGGCAAGTGTCTTAACCATTAAGCCATCTCTCCAGCCCAAGTGAGCCCAATTTTGAAAGGGGCAGAGATGCTTTACAAAATTAGACTTTGGTATTTTCATCTTTTACAAGCTGGCTCCAAATTCTTTTAGCCATCTCTGATTCTATATTCAAAGTGGTGAAACTATATTCCAAGATCCTAGAGATCTTCAGAGGAGTAAAAAAATGATGATAAAGTGTCTCACAAAGAATATACATGAAAGGAAAGTCATTTCTATCAAACCTACCAGGGCCCAGGAAACATCACAGAGGAAGTGGTGGATTCAATATGAGTGTTGCTCTCAATGCTAGCCAGTATCTTGTGTCCCAGCAGAGAACCTAGAGCAGCTTTGAGCAGAGTGAAGCAGGTCAAAGTTTCCTAGAGTTTACCTTAACACCTCCACGGGTCTGTGCAGAACCCAGCCGCACAGGGAAGGATAGAAAGAGGAGAATGACCAGGGAGCAGTGTGTTCTGAGCATGCCATCAGAGCCCATGCTCCATATGCTGGCTTCAGAAGAATTTCCTAAAGAATGGCAACCACACGCCAGTTTTACAAAAACACAGTGCACACACACCCTCACACATGTTTACATATGATACATGCACACACTCATGCATGAACATGCATGCTCACACAGACACACACACAAGCTCACACACCCAAGACTTCACACATGCTCACGTAAGTACACACTGACACATGTGCACACAGACACATACTCAGATACATACACTCACACATACATATACTGCACATACATGCTCACACAGACACACACATGCCCCCACACACTCACATCTTCACACATGTTCACATATGCACACAGGTGCACACAGACACATACCCAAATGCACACACAGAAGCACGCACTCTCCTAGGCACCCATGTGCACACACCCGCATGCTCACACAATCACCACACGGAAAGAAGCGGCCCTGTGTCACTTGCTGCACAGAGGGCAGAGGCTTCGCCACCCGCCTCTTCAGCGTCCGTGTGTCCCTATCTCCCAGGCAGGAGGAGGACAGTCTCCCTGCTTCTGCTCTCTCCAGTCTCCTGTCTCCTCGGCAACTGTGCTCTTCTCTTTTCAGGCCATTGCAGCCATTAAGTTGACAAGCAAACCGCCTGGGACTTGCAAACTATTCACGTAATGGCAACTATTTTTTTTTCATCCAGAAAAAGGGAAAATTATTGAAGTCAAAATATGAATAATGAAAATCAAATGTAGTAAGTACTAAAATGTATATAACATGTAGTATTATTTCAGCATTGTAAACTTAGCATTTATAAACATTTCAGTACATTCGAAAACAATTTGTGAGTTGGATGTTCTCAATTTTCCCAAATTCCTGACTCTGGATGTTGATTGCTGATAAATCATACTGAATTATAAATTAAGTGAGTTACCCTTAGCCAACAAATTTTGAAAGAAAAATTATTTTTTAAATTTATTTTCATTATAAAAAATATGCAGTTCGTGAGATCTGGGGCACATTCATTGTACTAAATCTGGGGCAGGCAGAACATCTGGCATGAAATAAAGTGCTGATGCTGAGTACTACTTGCTCTATACACTGCGGTGTCTCCCCCATGCCTCTGTCTCCTCCCTCTTTCCTGGCTCCCTTCTAAGCAGTTAAACATGCTCAATTCATTCACACTATAAAATTGCCATCAACCCATCTGTTGTGGTTTGAGTGTGAAATGTCTCCCAGAGGCTCATGATTTTGAACACTTGGTCTACAGCTGGTGGTGCAGTTCGGGAAGGCTGTGGAACCTTCAGGAAGCAGAGCATTGTTGAAGGAAGGGTGTCACCAGGGACAGGCCTGGAGGTTTGATAACCCAGCCCCACTTTCTGTCCACTCTGCTTCCTGCTTCGGGTGGATGCAACATGACCATCCATCTCATGCTCTGGCTGCCACACCTTCCTCACCATGAAGGACTGTGTCCCTTAAAACTGTAAGCCAGAATAAGTCCTTCCTGCCTGAAGCAGCTTCTTGTCATGCACTTGGTCACAGCAACAGAAAAGTCAGGAATGATGCAGGCTTGGAGTCTCCCATGGAGCAACTGTGCTCTTCACCCTTCTTCTGACGCCATCTAAAGCCATTGAGAAAGTTCTCTAGTATTCACCAAGCACTTTGCAGTCGTGGGACAAGTGCTCCCAGGGAAGGTAGCCTATTTTATATCTCAGGTCCGGCTGTAGAACACAGCGTGGACAGACCGGACTGCCTTTGCTGCAGTGATTCCATTAAAGGTCATTTGCTACAAAAGCTGGAATTTACAGCTAGTGGGGAAGGAAGCCACCAAGTACATTCAAGGCCAGATTCAGATAAACAGTGGTGCTATTGGCATGAATCAGCGAGTGCCTCTCCTCCATGCACTTCATTCTTTATAACCTTAGATGCAATTGTTTTCTGCATCTGTCAAAGTAGGCAAATGAATACAAGAGGTTACAAGACTTCCTTCCTAGTTATAAGGTAAGCTCAGAACTGAGCAGTGAGCAAATACTCTTTATTGACAATGTTGGTTTTCCAAAGGGCTGGTAGTACAAATAGCTTTTCACTTGTGATTGCTAGGTTCACTCATAAAGGGGGCGTCAACAGTAAAGGGTGTTCTGGGCTATTAGGGTGAGTTAAATTAGAGGCAGGGGAATACTAAATACCAGCTTAACAGAAGTAGTAGACAGCTTTATGTTTGTTGAGATGAACTTCCAGACCAGGCACGGTTATGGAGGAAGGGATAGTTATTGAAGTTTACAGATCCAGTGGAAGCTCCATAATGGCAGAAGAAGCTGGCCCTGTTTCTACAGGTCCAAGCAGAGAGAGAACCCACAAGCCAGAAGCCGAAAGCCACACAGTACACTTTGGGAAGTCTAGGTGGAATTAGGCACTTTGTATATCCTTAGATTGCAATTTTAAACCTACCACCACATCTTAGGGCTGTATCCTAAAATCTACCCAGTAATACCACCTCCAGCCAGGTGGCTATAGATGTACATTACAAACTAATAAAACATTGGATATATTGGAGGCCATCTATTTAAACTGGCACAACAGACAAAGGGAACTTTGCAGAATTTGGCATTCAGAGTCCAGAATGCTGACCACTACCTGATGGAGCCCACTGAATTTAGCATTCAGAGAGCATCCACTGGTCACCATGTAGGTGACCTGAATTGGAAGAGATGAGCAGGTCCTAAGTGAGGCATTTATAGGCACTGTTACCTTGGTGCTTCTTCCCTCGGACACCTTGTGTTCTGGGCATATGTGTTCTTGTTTTTGCATAAGCAGTTGAAGGAGTCTCTTTAAAATATGAGGTTAATGCCATCCAAGTATGACTCAAAGTCTGGAAAGCAATTCTTTGGGTGGAAGGGAGATTCAGTGCAAAGCTTCAAAACACTTGCCAGGAGATATCACATCCCTTTACAGTAATTACCTTTATTGCTCACTCTTTATAAGAGAAAATAAGGGCCTGGAAAGATGGCTCAGCAGTTCAAGGTGGTAGATTGCAAAGCCTGATGACCAGGGTCAAGTCCCAAGTACCCACATAATGTTAGATGCACAAAGTGACACATTTGTCTAGAGTTCATTTGCAGTGGCAGGTGGCTCTGGAACACTCACACTAATTCTCTCTCTCTCCCTCTTTCTTTCTGCCTGCCTCTCCAGATCTAGGATGGGGATGCTGCATGATCTCAGTATATTGAGATAGCTCAGTTGGCAAAGTGCTTACCTCACGAGCATGGGGACCTGAATTCCAGCCTCAGAACCCACTAGAAATGCCCAGCATGGTGGCTCAAGCTTGTAACCCCAGTGCTGAAGATACACAGACAGTCAGATCCCTGGGGCTCATTGGCTAGCTAGTCTAACCTACTGAGCTCCAGGCCAGTGAAAGTCCCTCTCTCAAAACAAAATGGATGGCACCTGAGAAGTGACATCCAAGATTGCCTTTTGGCTTCCACATGTGTGCAGACATGTGAACGCACACCCAGACATACACATACACACACACACACACACACACACACACAAGGACCCCAGCTTGGTTTCCTGAAGACACCATCATGCCCAGCAGTCAGTCCTGTCAATTTTTAAACAACGATTGAAAGAAGGTATTAGCTATGGGTTTCTTACAGAAGCTCTCCCTCTCTCAGGCTGAGAAGCAACTTCTCCTCCTAAAAAGGCGCTTTTTTCTTATAAACTTGGATGGGTGCTGGGTTTTCTTTGTCAAGTATTTTTGCTGTATCTTCTGAAACATTATGTTGTATCTTTTTTTAGTTTATTAATATGATGAATCACATTGATTTACTTTTGAATTAGGAATCAGCCTAGCTTTCCTGCAAGAAACCACTTGTCATAGTATATATTGCATATTTGTTTATTTTATATATAAATTTATATAAGTTATTTAAATATATATAAATATTTACATGCATATACTACACATTAATATATTTGATTTGCTAAAATGCCATCTAGGATTTCTGGTGTATGTTTTTAAGGTTATATACTTAGCTTTTCTTATACTAGCCTTTGATATCAGGATGATGCTGGCCTGATAAATACTTAGTAGATAAATGTTCTCTTGTTCTCCAGAAGGCTTTATGTGGATTGATGGCTCCTAAATATTCAGAAGAATTTTCAAATGAAGTTATGAGTTTAGAGCTTCCTTACGAGACAAGTTTGTTTATTTATGTATTTGAGAGATACTGAGAGAGAGAAGGAGGCAGCTAGAGAGACAGAATGGGCATGCCAGGGCCTCTAGCCACTGCAAACAAACACCAGATGCATATGTCACCTTGTGCTTACATGGGTACTGGGGAATTGAGCCTGGGTCCTTAAGCTTCACAGGCAAGTGCCTCAGCCACTAAGCCATCTCTCCTACCCTGTGACAAATTTTAACAATTTATTTATTTTTACTTATTTATTATTAATAATTTCTAAATAAACATATTAACTTATTTTCTATAGATTCTAGTGCATAAAAATAGAGTAATAATTTCTATTATGTAAATTTACTTAATCTCTCTTCTACAAAAACCTTTTGTTATGGGTTTCTAATGTTACTGTGATCATAGAGTATACATCATATTACTTGTGCCTTTTTAAATGTAATGAGACATTTTGACAGAAAACAGTTTAACTTGGTGAATGTTTCAAGTACACTAAAAAAATTTCATTTTGCTAGCTGGGTATGGTGGTGCACACCTTTAATCCCAGCATTCAGGAGGCAGAGGTAGGAGGATTGCCTTGAGTTTGAAGCCACCCTGAGACTAGAGAGTGAATTCCAGGTCAGCCTGAGCTAGAGCGAGACCCTACCTTAAAAAAAAAAAAATGGAAAAAAACAGTTCATTCTGTATGGTTGACTGGTGTACTATTAGCCCAGGTAAATTTAATTTTGTTCAGATTTTCTAACTTGTTACTGATTTCCTATCCACTTGTTCTACTGATATTAAGAGTCGTGCCCAAATTTGTGTGTGCTGAACTCAATCTGCTTCTGCTTTGCACCTCAGCAACTTTTCCTTTTGTGTATTTTGGAGCTCTTTTATGCCAATCCCAAATTCTTAGGATTACTATGTCCCCTATTAACTTATTCCTTTAATATTATAGAATAAATAACCTTCAAAAATCTCTACTTAATGTCTACTGCCTTGAAATCAGTTTTATATAATACTAATCTAGCCACTTTGGCTCTTTAAAAATTAGTTTCAAAATGGCATTAAAAACTTCAGTCATGATGAAACCCATGCCATGTATAATTAACATATGCTAATAAAAACATTTAAAAGTAAGTGATTTGCAGCCGGGTGTGATGGCGCAAGCCTTTAATCCGAGCACTCGGGAGGCAGAGTTAGGAGGATTGCTGAGAGTTCGAGGCCACCCTGAGACTACATAGTGAATTCCAGGTCAGCCTGAGCCAAAGTGAGACCCTACCTCGAAAAACCAATAAAAAAAAAAAGAAAAGAAAAAAAAAGTAAGTGATTTTTTATCATTTACTATTGTGCAAGTTATTGCAACTGAAAAAAAACACAATATAATAAACAATACTATCAATCTGGAAAAAACGTCACTTATTTTTAAACTACTTGTACCTTTTTATTTAAAGTATATTTCTTGGAGGCAGCATATAGTTGGTGTTTTCTCTTTTTTCCAATTTTATAGACTCTGCTTTTTTATTTTTATTTATTTATTTGACAGAAAGAGAAAGATAAAGAAATAGGCAGAGAGAGAGAATGGGAGCACCAGGGTCTCCAGCCACTGCAAACGAGCTACAGATGAGTGCCCTCCCCCTTGTGCATCTGACTTACGTGGGTCCAGGGGAGTCGAACCTGGGTCCTTTGGCTTTGCAGACAAGCACAAATGTTCCTCACTAGATTTCAGATCTCCTGGCACATTGATCTTGGAACCACCAGCTTTCAGAAATGTGAACAATAAATGTCTGGTGTTTATAAGTTGCCCAGTCTGAAATATTTTACTGTAATAGCCTGAATGAAGTGAGAAAGATATTCCATGAAAGAGGGAAGATCCAATTCCTATCATTGTGTCTTAGCCAGATGTGATTCTGGGTAGCATTATGAGCAACTTTGATAAAAATTACATATATTTTAAAACATTAACCTGAAGGTTATCTGGAACTCTTCACAGAATATCCTAAAATATTTGAGAAAACTGGTCAAAATTTTCCTTATGTTAATTATCTCAAATTTATAGGGTTATAAAACAGTGAAGGAAAGAAAACCAGAAACGAATAGCTAATTCTTGCTCTAGTGTAACAGTCCCTGCAAACACTAATGGGACTCTCTCCCAAGGGCTTAGTTAAAAGGAATGCCTACTAGATTTATTTTATTTTCAGGAAAGAGAGGTCATTACAGGTTAACAATTGTGCAACTTTCTCCTTGGTTTAATCTGTAAACACAAGTCTATGTTTTGAAAACTATCATATTCAGTCAAGTAAACTTCTTGGTGAAATTGATGACTACACGTTTCCCCCATGCCTGGAAAATGCTGATTAAAGTCCACACACTGTCTGAAAATAGTCTTCGGCATCATGTCGGTCTAAAAATATTCCTTAGCACCATGAAACCAATGACTGGACGAAGAATCCCACATCAGTTCTCACACATGTCGTTTTCAATGGAATTTTTTGTTTGTATTTCTCTTTGTTTCTGTGAGATGTTTATCATATAGCAGCTGATTCCCCAAACCTTTTATTTTCAAGAACTTATAACATAAAGCCATTGCACTGTATTTTTATGTTAATAGGGATGCCTGATCTTTCTGAGTAAATAGCTTAGTGGCTATCCAACTTAGTTTTTCTTCACAGTTAACCTGATTCATTTTTCTTCCTTCTCCAAATTCCTGTGTGTGTGTGTGTGTGTGTGTGTGTGTGTGTGTGCGCGCGCACGCGCATGCGCACGCACGTGTACACACACACACACACGTGCTCATCTGTCTACCCTGAGGCTTATTTCCTCAGTTTTAAGAAGAGAAGAAATAGTATCCTTGGATTTTGAGGAACAGAGACCCATCCACACTCCTGAGAGAAGGGGAAGCACATGGATTTGTCAGATGTTGGGTTCCTTTTCTCCATCCCTTTGAAGCCAAAAGAAGAGGCTTAGAAGTGATGAAGATGAGGTCCTTCATGAGTCACTGTCCTTATGCTGTGCTGTCTGAAAACCTGAATAGAACAGAGTCCCTCAAATGAGTCTTTTCAGCTTCAATTTACAGCCGCTGGCTGACCTCAGGCCCCTGGAGCCTGTGCCTCTGACACATTCCTCAGTCTCAACCCCACACTCTACACCCGCACTCAGATTCTACAGGCTGACATCAGGGGTTGCCCTGAGACCAACTTTGACCTTTCTGCATGTGTTGACACTGAGGTGGTAAATCACCACTGTGACAATTTGTCCCTCTGTTTCCTGAGTCCCCTCACCTAACATATTCTCAGTTGCCCACTTCCTACTCATATGGTAGGGCACAGGTACATGAAGTAATTGTCCTTTATTCTTCTGCATACAAGGAAGGTGTAAGGAAACCACCAAGGGAGGGGATAAAAGCATCGAAAAACAGAAGCACTTTCTGATTTGAGCTGTCACTTCATCATCCATATTGCCTTTATGGTGAGCTTCTTTATGTCAGTGGGCCAAGACAGGGATGCAAGAATGGGGGAAAAAAAATAATGTGGAGATTGAATTGAGATTGGAATGACAAGAAGGAAACATTGGCAGAGAGATGGTAGAAAAAAAAATGGAGTCAACAGAAGGGGAGGCGATTAGAGAAATGGAGAGGAATGAAAGCAGATATGTGAGAAAGAAAACTCCAGAAGTTGATGTTATAGGGTTCTTTTTCTTTTTTCACAGAAATAAATTATGTTTTTCTGGAGCCACGTGTGTCCATAATAGGCACACTGTGGCTTTTAGTAGAATGTCTAGTCATATTTTTCTTTTCTTTTTTTATTTTTATTTTATTATTATTATTATTATTATTGTATTTCCAGGTAGGGTTTCACTTTAGCCCAGGCTAATCTGGAATTCACTATGTAGTCTCAAGGTAGCCTGGAACTCACTGACTGTGATTCTCCTACCTCTGCCTCCCAAGTGCTGGGATTAAAGGTGTGTACCACCACACCCAGCTCTCTTCCTTTCTTACACAAGTGCTTTGTCAATTAGTGATCTTGCCATTTCACCACCATGACAATGATTTTTTTCTACAAAACTTCCCAAGGTCCCACACTTCAAAATGCAAATAAATAAATAAACATGGTGACACCGTCTTAAGTGGGCAGAGAAAAGAATGCAAGTAAGGCATGGATGTTACCCACAATTTATGCCAGGCAGAGTCCCCATATAGCATCTTTCACAGAGAGCCATGTGCCAACTAAGGAAGATTCATACACTGATTAGTGTTAGAAATTACACTTATTGAGGTTGGTTTTGCACTTTATATGTGGGCAAGATACTTTTCAAAATGATGGGAGTTATGTTGTTGGAGGAGTGACAATATTCTACATAATTAATATTTATTTTCTCCCATAGCTGATTTTCTAGTTTGTAAATCTCTGTCTTCTCTCAGCACTGCATTGCCACAGAGAAAATGGGTGGATTACACTGTTACTAACTGCTCCCTTGATACTCACTTACAGCCTTTATTTAGGAATGGGGCAGCTAAATTATCATGATATTAGCAGTTCATATCATCTATCTTATGGTAATATCATTTCCTTTGTAAGGACAAGGATACATTTTTCATTATTCCATGACAATAATGGAACTACATATAATTTGTTATTTCTCTCAAAAAATAATGAATGAAGACTGTGCCAGGATGACAATGAAAGACCAGGATAGTAAATACAATCCTATAGTAAGTGCAGTCATAACACAGTAGTAACACAGCAAAGACAGTCCTGCAGGCCTGGAATCCGCCTAGCTCTAAGTTGTAGATAAATAAGAAAACCAGGAAACATCCTCAATGCTGACTCCAGCACTCAAACATTTCCTTCTGCTTGTCACTCATCACCACTGACTTTGGGTACCAAGGAGACAAGGCTCAGAGGCAGAGGACTAAATGGGACAGGAATCAAAAAGAAAACACTCAGTCTGGCTTTAATAGACAGAAACAGGATGGAGAGTGGGTGAGGCATATTACCTATGCTCATTGGTTGAATTCTTCAGATTATTGAGGCCCCTTAGTCATTCTCTAAGTAATTGATTGATAAATAGATGTAGATATGGATATATGTATGATCTATAGTATACATATATATTTGAAACACTGAAATTATAAATACAAATATTTCAAAGAAAATTTGAAGACTTCCTGTATCTTTCACAGGATATTCAAAACAAATTTAACAGATTTTGGAATTTTTTTTTTCAAAATTTAGTCCAGTTAGTTAAGGTAGAGTGTTAGACATTTAGCTCCCAATGTCACATCAAAGTATGGTTAAAATTTCAGGGACTCTAGGTTGGAATGTACGCACATGTGCATAGATGTGCACATTTCCCACTAGCAGAAACAATTGAGGAGGTTCACAGAAACACCCACCCTAAGCCTGACAATTTAGTTATTGAATTTCCTAAAACATTATTTTCTAAGATCCTTTTCTATCAAATGTGTTATACATTCTGTGGTATTTGAAGATGGATAGAAAGATCTCAAGTATATTTAGGTTCATGTTTTCTTAATTATGCAATATCTTCCTGAGTCCAAATGAAAATTAATTTGCAAATAAAGTCAGAGTACCAAAACTGACCTCAAACTATTACCTGTCGTTACCCAGGGTTCACACGCAATGCATAGGCTCCTCTAGTAAATTACACAGCCAGCCCTCACCCACTTTCAAAACCATACCCAGAGAACTTGAATTTTCTCTGGAATGTTGTTGCTGATGTATTTTTGACATATTATCTCTCTTTTTCCTTCATTTTTTCACCTTCTGTATGAACAGGATCTTGACATAGAATTGGTGTTTATTACTCCATGACGCTAGATTGTACTCTGCTTTCTCTTTATGGTCTTATCACATTGTTTACAAACACTTTATCTCTGTTATGGAAAATAATTGAAATTCCAAGCTTTTGATGAAATGTAGTACTGAAATGGATGGTCCAAAAATCTAAATGTAGCTGACTGGCTCCTGTCTGAGGGAGCTGTGATAAATGTCTCCTGCACATAAACTGAAGGATGATGGATTCAATGATCATACCCTAACTGCAGAATGCTATTTTGAAATAATTAAATGTTCTATCATTTGCAAGTCTAAATAGTTCATTGTTAGCTCCTGGTTTTGTCTGTCAACAGTTCCTTCCATTTTCTAAAGGAAATTTATCACTAAAACAATAGAACTGATAGCAACATACCGCCAGAGCATGTCAGCAACAGCACATGTCATGGGACTCTAATTCATAGCTACAGGTTAGGAAAACTTAATTTATGTATGAATCTACTTCATAAATGGCAAACATGACACACATTGTTTAAAAGCTATGGATAGATATTCATCTCCAGGTGATAAAGAGTTCTTCCTCTCCAAGAGGTGAATAAGCCTTTTGTCAGATGAAAAGTTTTATGGCCTAGAAAATCATTCAGACAGCATCCAGCAATTGATTAATCATTTCATAACTTTTTTCTTACTGACATGCTCATATTAAGAGGTTTTTTATACCCTATGTTTCTTTAAAAATCTTTATTTTCAAAGCATTTCAAGGTCATTTTGCCTAAGCATATTATATATGCATAGTTTAGTATATATTTCAATATGGGATTTTTCTAAGTTTTGGTCTTTTAGCCTGAAAAATGGTGGTAGAGAAATTGAGTGATCTGGGGAAGTATACTATTAATCCTATACCTAGACAGATAGATTGATAGCTTAATTGTTAGATAGATGACAGATTGCTAGATAGATCATAGGTAGCTAGGTAGATGATAAATGTAAATATCAATGATATAGATAGATGATAGAAAAATAGACATCTATGTGAGTACATAACTTCTTTCTAGTGTTTTTTTTTTCTTATTTCTAAAGCAAGAATATAGAAAAACTTCCCTAAGCTCAAATGTTTAAAGTCAAATGTTTGTTGTGTTTAAGATCCCATGCGCCACTGTGAATTTTGCATAGATATGACAACCCTACAATGGGAATAGCATAGTTCCCCATCAGTAACATATGAATAACACATCAATCATTTCTTGAATCAACAGCTTCTCTGTCTTACTGCTGGCACAGTGTAAGTTTCTAGGAATTACTTACATGTAGCTCTGTTGTGTGACTGTACTTGAGAACTTGCTAGAAAAATCACTATTTCCATGACTGGTTCCCAGGAATCAAAACAACTGGACAGATGACCAGAAACACCTGATTACATTGTCGGTCAGCTTGAGCCACTGAGTCCAGTTCAGACGCTCCTCAATTAATTATTAAGATGGCTGCAAACAGCAGATGGATCACGCCATGACCGACAGATTTGGATTGTGCAGTGTGTGCTGTGTGGTCCATATGTAGAGCATTTGCAGACGGGCAGGTCTGCCCGGGCACCATGGAAATCACGCCTGCCACTCACAGCTTGCTGGGTGTCAGGGCAGTGGCAGTGACATGATGGTGAAGTGAGAACTAAATTGCTTCTGACTTAATGCGAGCTGCAGTAATAATGGAAATAGTCGTTCATTAGAAGCTATAGTCTGCTAGTCTGCTTTTAAGAACTCTGTACTGGAGATTTTTTTTTCAAACTACTTGAATGGAGCTTCTTGCCATCCTTGTTATCTCATGTAACCCAAGTACGGCCAGTATCAAATTGATTTTGATTGGCCACTTTTGATCAAGGCCACCTGAAGATGTGAAGTCTCAGCATATAAACTGTGATGAGGTCAGGCAGTGTGAGCCCATCAAATCTGACCAGGTCAATTTGGTATTTTCAGATCCTCTAATGACCAAATACACTGAAATAGTCAGAATTATTCCTAGGAATTTTAAACTCAATTTATATGTGATTTCCATCATTAAGATATATTGAAGCTAAATTGCCTGCCACATAGGAGATACTATGAAGAGAACGACCAATGATTTAACCGCCTGCCCTGAGAAGATAAGGTCTTAGACTAAAAGTAAGCTTGTATCAGTGGATATTGATAGAGGTCAATGAATTTCCATGAAACAAAGGAAAAGAAAATGCTTAAATAAACATTTTGCAAACAATTTGAATAAGAGGAAAGAAAGTACATACTTGATGGGAATCAGGGGATAAGAAGCAGTGGAAGTTATGGAAGGAAAGACTGCATGGTGACTGATGATGATCTATCTTTTGAGGTTGTTTTAGAATATTTCATTAATCAAGAGGGGCTGCAAAAACTCACCAATGGGGAGGAACAAGTATTGGAACTGTGGTATGGCTCTAAGCTTTATAAAGAAAGAGTCATCCCAGCCGTATTGTCAGTGACATGCATGGATTTATTGCAGGGCCTCTTATTAGCCACAAATTAGTCATTGAATATATAATAAAAGTAAATGCACCCTCAAAAGTTCTGATTTACTGGACCAGTGTAGACATGGCTTTGTCAGAGATGAATTGCACTTTAGTCATAATCCCAGCCATACATGAATACTGAAGAATTATTTAGAATTATGGATTACTCACAGAAAAAGTGTCCCCTTCAAGGGGACAAGGAAGAATGGCTGTGCTCACATAGCCACACTTGGTTACGTTGCAGGAAAATGCATACTCTGCACAGGAGAAGGGGCACAAGCCACCACTCATCCACTCTCTTGCCCAACACTTTTCCATGTTTTCTAATATAAATTAATGACTTTTACAGTTATTTCATGAAATATAGAACAAAAAGACAAGAAAAGCCACTTGGAAATTAAGAGTGGATAATTGTTTTTGTTGTTTATGGATTTTGCTTTTTTGTTGCTGTTGTTGAGATAAGATCTCATGTATCCTAGGATAGCCTCAAACTCGCTACAAAGGATGACCTTGAACTCCTGATCCTACTGCCTCCACTTCTCAAGTACTAAGACAACAGGCATGGGCCGGTGTGCCTTGTTTTCTGTGATACTGAGACTCAAACCCAAGGCTTTATACCTGCTGGACAAGCACTCTACCAACTGAGCTATATCCCCAACCCTGGCTCCATCTCTTGTTTGTTTTACTGCTATTAAGTCTCTCAAGTTTTTACTTCTGCCTAAAATTAGAACTGAATCTTTTCTTATCTATGTAAGATTGTCAAAATGATTTATAAAATGCATATGCATGTACTTGGACTACATCAGGAAACTGAAAGAATAAATGGATGATTTTCCTATTTATAGCTATAATTCTAATTCGACAAGTAGGATTGGATGTCGTAAGGTAAATTAGTGAATTGCATACTGCCATATAAATGAGGTATTTTCTCATTTTCACTGGTCTTTAGAACATTAGTATCAGTTGATTTTGTAGAAGTGCAACCCAACTGCTATTTGCAACTGGAGAAATTGAATGCATAGAAGAGGACAGTGAAAAATAAACAATCTGGGCTGGAGAGATGGTTAAGCTGTTAGGACACTTGCCTATAAAACCTAATGACCCAAGTTTGAGTCCTCAGTACCCACATAAAGCCAGATACACAATGTGGTGCATTTACCTGGCTCCTAGCATGTGTCTTATCCTCCAAGGCTGGAATGACCTTCAGAAGAAGTAAATCAAATCATGTTATCCTTGATCAGAGTTCTGATAAAAGTACTTAAAGTACTTCTTGTGATGATTTATCTAACATAGATGCCAACAAACTTCTCCATGTTGTCACAGCACCTCCAATTTCCTGCAGCCTGCTTTGCATGTTTTATATAGCATTCCATCAAGCTCCATCCTTACCCACAAACCACCAGACTAACTCTTTCATTATATATATATTTTTCCTAAATATTTTACTTTTATTTATTTATTTATTTGACAGAGAAAGAGGGAGAGAGAGAATGGGTGCACCAGGGCCTCCAACCACTGCAAACAAACTCCAGACGTCTATTCCCCCTTGTGCATCTGGCGAACATGGGTCCTGGGGAATCGAACCTGGGTCCTTTGGCTTTGCAGGCAAATGCCTTAACTGCTAAGCCATCCTTCCAGCTCTTATTCCTTATATATTAACATAGCTACTTTTCTGGGTCTGTCATCCATCTGGGCTTCATTTCCTCAAGCTAACTGCTAGCTATGTGATTCACCTCATGGCTCATGTTTCAGCATACATACCCTTTCCTCAGAGAGACTCCAGACCACCTGTCCCTTCCACCTGCCCACCACAGACTCGCTCAATCACCTCATCACTCACTTTCCCCTGCTTAATTCTCTATGCCTGTCAATGCCCAGCTCTGCAGACTGAAACTAGACATCACCTCCTGATGTTGGCATATACTTTCTGTTATTTTTTAATATTTTTCTCTGTTTAATCATTCTCAGTTCCTTCATAAACAACCCCTTATGATTCATACTTATAGGTTCTGATTTTTTAAATTTAATTTTGTGCTTTTCAGACTTATTTGTGGAGATATGCATGGTTTTATTCTATTCCTTTTAACTGCAACTTAGTATTCCATCATTTGTAGGTATCACAGATTTATTCATAAAAATTACATATTATAAAACACTCATATTACTCATAAAGTAATATTTATTCCATACTTATTATCTCAAACAAGTTCAATGAATACCCATACGTTTGTATCCTTGCGAGACACTCCGTGGGCTTTATGGAGATATTTACTTAGGAAGACATTGTTGGATTAGAGGCAAATCACAGGCACCCTCAAATTCATGAAGCATCATGAACAATTTTCAAACTGCTCTCCAAAGTGGTATAGCCCTTTGTATCCTACCCGATAACTGGCCCACTGTTTATCTCTGATACATTTTTCTTTTATTCTCTGTAACTTGAAATCATACAGCTCCCACATTCATATTAATTTAAGGTCTATCATGTGGCTTTGCATATCATAGTGACACAGAGCATCTCATTACCCATGGAGTGGTCTATTTCTGTCTGGTTCTATTCTTTTTGTTTTTGAAAAGTGCTTAGATATGTTAACCCTTTGGCAGTGACACCAACTAGAGACCTATAATCTATCTCCTACTTATTTCCTTGAGTAAAAAGAAATCATTCATATTTACTTATGATTTGTGCACATTGGTAAATAAATTGTCTTCCAACAATGTCACAAAATAGTTCCTATTCTTTTCTCTAACACATGTACATATTTTGTCTTCTGTGCCTGGAACTTGAAAGCATCTGGAATTTATCTGGTCATGGGTGTGAGACAAGGAATAAAGTTGGGTTTTGAACAAATGGTAAAATACTTTCCTCAGAACAATTCATTTTTTGAATTGATATCTCCCACCACTTACAATTTCTCAACTGTCACATATCATGTTCCCATCTATATGGATTTGCTTCTGGTACACTGTTTAAATTGTCTGATCATTTTTTATCACTAAGTCACTTTAACATGACGGATTTGAAACTGGCCTTAATAAATGAAGATCATGATCTTCCTTTTAGGGATACCCTTAGCTCTTTGCTGGAGTTTGTCTATATAGATTTAATGAATTAATTAGTTATTAAGTTCCTATAAATCTTTGAGACAGGGTCTCATGCATCTAGGTTGTCCTCAAAGTTGCTATATATGTAGCAGAGGATGGTCAGTCTTGAACTTTTGGTCCTCTTGCCTTTACCTCCCAACTACTGGGATTGCAGCTATCTGCCATCACACTAGGTTTATGTGGTGCTGGGAAAGGAACCCAGAGCTTCATGCATGTCTAGGCAAGCATTTGACCAACTGAGATAACTCTCCTGCTCCTACATAAATTTTAAATAGTTGATTTAATCCTACCATGTGCTGTGGTATATATGAAATTAATATTGAATATATTCATTAACTAGAGGAAAGTTGACATTTATAAAATGTTGGGTTCTATCTTAAAATACATTATACCCCTCAGTTTTTTTATTCAATTTTCTTCACGAAGGTTTGAATGTTTTTCCATAAATGTCTTTGATTTTTGTTGGGGCTAGAATTCTGCTTCCGCCTTGCCAATCAATTTGATAAGCTTAATGCTTGTTTCAGATCTGCAGTATATACAGTTCATTTCACATGTCATCATAATCAACTTGAAATCTTTGTATAAAATTGTTCAGTTGCCAGTATCTCATTGTTTTTCCCTTGATGTCTAAACATTCCTCCAATGTTCTTTCAGAACACAAATGTTTGTGTGATAAATATTTAGAGTTGTAAAATTTCTTAAAAAATTCCTTATGTCACCTTTGCATTTAAAGAAAAGCTCAGCTATATATTTTTTTAAGAAAGGAAGCCATTTTTAAGTATTTTATTCATTTATTTGCAAGAAGAGAGAGAAGAGAATGGCTGCGCCAGAGCATCTAACCACTGCAAACTGAAAAAATCTCAATTCAAAGTCTCGTCCTTTCTTTCACTGTGAAACTTTCACTCTATTTTCCGCTTTGAAAGTGGCTGTTGAAAGTCAGATGCTAACATGGTTCTTGTTCATTTGTAGGTCATCCTCTATTTATTTTGAAATCTTAGATGTTCTCCTTGGTTTGACTCCTCTTAAATGCATGCACTTTGTGTTTTAAGTTTATAATTTCTCTCACTTGTCTTTTCCTCCCTCATTTGTCTTAACTTGAGGGACTCTCTATGATCTTTTAACACCTTCTTATATTTTTATTTACATGTCCGGATCCTTAGCTATTATTTCTGTTTAACTCTAGGACTAGGGAAAGCTTTCCTGCTGGCCCTGCATGTGCATGGCCTGAGTCTGCCTGGCGCCAGGTAGACCGTCACGGTAAAGTTCAATCACTTGGCATCCCTCAGATCACAGCAAAAACATAAGCAGCTTCAACACTCCAGCGTATGAGCAGAAAACTGACATCTCCACTCTCCAGGGAGCCGAGGCGGAAGGACCATGTTTGCTTCCTTTTACTCTCAAGGCCTGAGATCCCCATGGCTGACACACAAGTTACAAAAGTTGTGAAGGAAACGTGCCTTCACAGCTTACGTTTCTGATAGGGACTCCCCAGAGGAAGGCTGATGTTGCCACACTAAACCCAGAATAAGACGGGGAAAAGAAGTCCTGAAGACAAAGTGGAGAAGTAGAAAAGCAAGGAACATAGCTTGCCAGGGTAGGCACACAGCCCAGTGTGTGCTTCTCTGAGATGTCTCTGGAATTTTGCCTTCCCATTTGTGATGAATGTGTAGCTCTGGACATCTGCCTTAGCAAAATTGTGTGGTCACATGGTCACCTCTCTGACATTTGTTTTACATATAAAAGCCATCTTATCCAGAACAATTATTACATTGTCTCCTAATTCCATCTATTGTCTTTCTTACAAAGACCTGGAACTTCATACTAGTTTTAGAAACATTCTGTAGTCACACCTCTTATCTTGGGTCTGTTTCAACTTGAACTTAGAGAATGGCTGAGGCACACCTTACTTCTTTGTGTTATCTAAAAGTGTCTTACTTATTTGCTTACTTATTTTATGCCTCCCCATCAGAATGTGAACCCAATAAGAGAAGATTTTGTAAATCTCCACTTATATTTAGTGTTCCAAAAGTAGTGTCTGACATATACAACATGCCCCAGAAACACACATTTTATGAATGAGTATATGAATAATTCCTTGTACCTGCTTAACCAGGCTGACTTATGCTGTAGATACTAACAGTCTCCAAATGTTCAAACTTGCTTATCACAGGGCACCCAGGGGTTAGCTTCACTCCTTTCTCATCTATCGGCATGGGCGGGGACATCCCAGGCACAGAAGTTGGCTGCAGAGCAGAGGAGAAGGGGGAAAGATGAGCTCAGAAAGCAGGCAGAGATCTTTGAAAACAATGTACAATTTAGATCTTACTTTGAATGTGAGGAAACCTACTAGGACAGTTTAGACAGGGAATGGGACTATGATTCAGCTTACTGTACTCGATGCACAGTGGGATGCAGGGACAGAAACAGAATCAGGGAAACCAAGAATGTGGCTGCAGAAGTGATTCAGATGAAAGATGATGGTGGCTTGGACATAGATGTAATAGTCAAGACAGAAACAGAGATGTTTAGGCCATATCCTGGAACATGTAGGACACGTGTCTACAGTTGTCAGATATGGTAATGGACTGAAAGCAGGAAGGGTGACATCTCAGTTCCTGACTTAACAACAAGGAGATTCTAGATTGTTTTTCTGGTGAGTGGTAGACTATGAATAAGTTTTTGGGGATAAATCAAGAATTCCCTTTGAGTACCAGGTTGGGAGCCCATGAGTCATTTAAATGTGGAAGTCAAGCAGTCATGGAGGTCAGGACAGAAGTAATGGATTTGGGGTTCATTATCATATAGATGATAGCAGGAGCAAGGGGACTTGACAATTACCTGGGAAAGAAGCACAAGTGTAGAGAAGGAGGCTGGGATTATAAGGTGGATATCGAACAGAAGAGAAGGAGTCAAGAAGTAGGCGGCAGTAGATGAAAGAGCACAGAGTGGAGGAGACCTTAGGAACAAAGTAGTGGATGTTGAAGTGTGTTCAAAATGACTAAGTCAGGTAAGAAAAAGAAAGGTAAATGATTACTGCACTTTGAAAAGAGCAATTTCACAGGGTGATGGGGAAAGAAGGCTGAATGGAGAGGGCTGAGTGTCCAAATGAGGGGAGAAGTGGAGATCTGCTGTAAAAAAAAAAAAAAAAAAAACCTTTCAAGAGAGTTGGGGAGATAGTTCAGTTGATAAAGTGCTTGCTGTGCAAGTGTGAGGGCCCAAGATCATACCTAGAATCTACGTAAAAGCCAGAAGTTGTGGTGGGCTTCTGTAATCCCAGCATGCCTATGGTAAGAAGGGAGATGGAGACAGGAAAATCCTGGAAGCTCGTGGACCAGCTAGCCTGGTGTTCCAAGTGGTGAATGAGAGCTCCTGTCTCAAACAAGGGGGATGGCTAGTACCTGGAAGTCGTCCTTTGACCTCCATATGTGCATGTGGCATGTGGCATGTGCCCACTCACACACATGAACACACACACACACACACACACACACTCAAAAAAACGAGAGTCCTTCCAACTTTCAAGAAGCATTGCTGGGAAAGGGGCTGATGAATTAGAAATGCTGAGAAGATTTTGTTCTCTGCCTTTGTCTTGGCGGAAGTCAGGAGTTTGGCTTGAAGGAAAGAATAGGAAAAGTAAAAAACATAATTACTCAAAGTAAGTTGCAAGTAACAGAATGGTTTATGTAGGTGGAAAGTTCTAGATATAAATTAATGGCTTGCTTAGGAACAAATTTTTGTCTTTGTTTATCATAAGAGCTGAAAAACCGCAAGACCAATCAGATATGAGTATTAATTTGTTACATTATATTAATAGTGAAATGTTACAAGTTGATCTTGGGAGATTGCTCAGTGGTTAAATAAGGTGTTTGCTTGCAAATCCTTCTGACCCAGGTTTGATTTCCCCAGGTACACAAAGTGGTGCTTGCATCTGCAATTCATCTGTAGTGGCAAGAGGCCCTAGCATGCCCATTTTCTCTCTCTCTCTCTCTCTCTCTCTCTCTCTCTCTCTCTCTCTTCCCCCGTCTCTTTCTCTTCCTCTCTGTCCGCTCTCTCATAAATAAATTAAAAATATTTTTTTAAAAATAAAAAATCAGGGCTGGAGGGATGGCTTAATGGTTAAGGCATTTGCTTGCAAAGCCAAAGGACCCAGGTTCAATTCCCCAGGACCTATGTTAGCCAGATGCACAAGGGGGTGCACACGTCTGGAGTTCGTCTGCAGTGGCTGGAGCTCCTGGCACACCCATTCTCTCTCTCTCTCTCTTTTGTCTCGCTCTCTCTCCCTCCCTCTTCCTCTGTTAAATAAATAAATAAATAAAAATAAAATATTAAAAAAAATAAAAAATCAATTTCAGCTATTAATGTAAAGAACAGGTAGGACAAATATGCTCTTAAAAATGTAGATAATCACATGCCAATAAAACTATTAAATTACAATTTTAGGCCATGAAAAGAAATAATTTAAGGGGTTAAAGGGAAGCTTTCACATTAATAAGTTCATAAGGTATCCAACTTGGCAATTTATTACAGATTCTCTACCTAATTTGCTATAATTAATTTGAATGAAATATATTTCATTGCTTAAATATCCTGTTTATGTGTTCCTTTCTAATGATGAAACAAAAGGATTAATTTGTTAAAGATGTTCCTTAATTGATTCCAAAGGGAATACTCGGAATATAATTTGCTGACTGGCTTTATGCAATCACCGATTCTTAGCACTCAATGAGGCCAATAGTTTCATAATGACAAAGCAACACAATCAAGTAGCAAAGCACCCAAGTCCCAGCGCTGATTTTCTATCGGTTGTATGGTTTAGTAGAAGCAATACTGAAATTAAGGCACGAAGACATCTAGGCCTTCAACTAGGAACCAGTTGTACAATCTTGGTTGTTTAGCTAAAATTTTGTTGTTGTTGTTTTGCTCATTTTTTTTAAGCTCATGTACCCCATACTGGCCTCAAAATTGTTATGTAGCTAAGAATGACCTTGAACTCCTGACCCTCCTGCCTCTTCCTCCTGACTGTTGGGATTCTAGGCATATGCTACCACACATGGCTATTTTTCTTTTATATTTTTTAGAAAGATTTAAATTTAAAATTTTTTTAAAGATTTTTTTTAAAAAAAGGTAAAAATAGGTTCTTCTGGGAAAGTAGAACCTTCCATCAAGGACAGACAAAGGAAACGCATCACTAAAGGTGTAGTGCTGTTTACTTCCAAAGGCTTGCCCCTTGGAGAAGGCCAGACTGGAGGCATGATGGGGTTGTGTTCAAGCCTTTCCACTTCAGAAGGATTCAAGATGTCAGGAACTAAGAGAACGGGATTCCTGCCGGCATTCTGGTGACCCCTGTCATCCCGTTCGTGGGATGCAGAGGCAGGAATATAGCACATTCTAGTTTAACCTGGGCTATGATTCTTTCTCACAAAAGCAAAGATACAGGGGAAAGGAAGGGAAGAAGGGAAAACAGGGCTAGATTTCTCCGCCAGAGAGATTAGCTGGGTGTGGGTGATAGAGAAAGACAGAACTCTTCCACGTTGCTTGTTTTGTGGAGTTAACTTACTGGCTGGGCATCACATGAACACATGCACAGAACCAAAACAAAAACCTTCACCAGTTCTCTCAGCCATATCTTCATAATCCAAATGTAGCAGTTGTGGCTAATTTTTAGCTACTACAATGTCATCATACTTTTATTTTTAAAATGCTTTTCCCTCATTTGTTATTTCAGTAACCTGCAGGCGAAGCAATTGGTTGAGGGACTGGTCCCATAAGCATTAGTTTACTTTAGATTATATTTGCAGAGTTCACCATTTACAATGTACTTGTGCACATGGAACCATATCTAACCCTTCAGTTTGCCCAATGGTAAAAGGATAACGGAATTAGGAGCCACCTAATATCCAGCAGTTCGCCTGTGGGACCAGCTACAACCATGTCTGTGAAGGCGCTCAGGTAAGTCCATCCTGCCTCACAATGAAACCAACTAGAAACCTGCTTTGTTTTGGTGTTCAAAACTGAAAACTCTAATCACACTGGGTGTTTGCTCTCATAAAACCCGGGTCAAAGGCAGCAACTCTTAACTTCTAGGATCTGGGAGAGAATTAGTGAGTTATCCATCCATGCAAGACTTCTCTATTCAGGAAGTTACCCCAGGAAGCACAGTGTGGACCCAGGATGAGGTACTCACATCAGGAGGCAAACATCACATTATGTCATGTGCACAGAATATGAAGAGTGAAAGCCAAGTCATTCTTTAACCTACTTGTCATGTGCTAAGCCCTTTATGAATATGCTCTGCCCAGATGGGGTCTTTGCTACTAGAGAAACATAGGAAATTTGGACCAGGTCCAGAGGAACTTGACAATTATTAATGACTCAGAGAAAGGACATATGAAGAAAGTTCAAGGAAACCCAGAACTTTTCAAAGATGACTTAAGTATCTTCATAATTTCAAAGTAGGTAATTAACCTAAAATCACTAACTAACTCAGGAGGAGTGTAGCCTGGCTGTTCAGGTTGTCAACCATTAGCAGAAGCTTTGGAGGGGCCATGTGGACTCTTATCTAGAGGTGATTAGGGGCTGGATGGGCTTTGCCTGAATGCTTTAAATCTTCTGTTATCTCATGTCACGGACTTCTTGAGTTTATACAACAGGCTTATCCCAAAGGAAATATGTCAGACTGAGAGCTAAAAACAAAAGGCAGAAATTGAGATTCTATTGTTTTATTCTCATGGCCTAATTGTGCAACACTTGATACAATGTGCTAAAATAAAAATCTGCTTAGTACAAACAAAAATCACTTGACTATTTAATTGTTCATTCTATGAGGTACTTTGTTTGATGCCCCACATAAGGGGTTAGCTCCCTCCAAATCTGCCCTGTAGCCCCTTACACCCAAACCTGCTACATGTTCTCTTCCAGAGGGCCTTTGTTCACCCTCTCCACCTATTAAAATACTATTTTGTTCCTATTCCTTAGGGCCAATTCAGTTGGCATTTTCTCCAAGTAAACTTTCTTAATTTTCTCCTTCCATTCTGTTGGAACTAATATCTCCCACATGTGCATACAGAAATATAGTTTCTAGAGCAATTTGTACCTTTATTTTGCTTCTACTTTGAAACTATATGTTCCATTATTTATTTGCCTTCTCACCCAGAGACAAAGTTCCTAGAGGACTGGAGAAATTGTTCATTTTCTTGTTCCCCACAGTGCCATATATTTAATAAATTCTCAGGTAACACTCTGAAATGACTGCTATTTATGATGAGCCCTTGTGCATTCTTGCTTTTACTTTTTTAGGCTTTTTGAGACAAAGGTTTCATGTATTCCAGGCTGGCCTCTACGTTTCTATGTAACTGAGGATGGCCTTGAACTCCTGATCCTCCCACCTTTACCTCCCAAACACTGGGACTACAGGCATGTGCCACCATGCTACAGACATTCTTTTCTTTAAACTTCGACTGGGCTCCCTTATCCTGAAACAAGTAATCCGTTGGTGTGGGGAGATAGCTCAGTTGGTAAAGTGCTTGACTAGCAAGCAGTCACGCGACCCCACGTATAAATGCCAAGCATGGTGGTTTACACTTGTAATCTCATTTGGAGAGGTGGAGACAGGAGACTCCATGGGGCTCCCTGGCCAGCCAGTGCAGCTACTTGGTGAGCTTCAGGCCAATGAGAACTCTGTCTCAAAAAAGATTGATGCTGTAACAGAGGATGATACCCAAGATTATCCTCTGGCCTCCACATGCATGCACACATGGGTAGTCATACATACATGAGTACACACATACACAAATAATTCATTTATTTTAAAAATATGCTATATCCTCAATTAGAACTTATAATGTGATTCCACAGAGTCAGTGGTTCACATTATTGAGAGGTATAGACCAAAATCTATTTTAGCTATCCATAGCTTAGAATTCTTGTTGTCCTACAGTCCCCTGGAGACTGGACAATAGCTGTCTCCAGCAAACTGCCTCTGAGGCATCAGCCCAGGCCTAGAGCTCTGCCTGCTGCGTTGCGGTGCGGGAGGTGCCACCCACATGATGGTTGACAAGGAGCAATCTTTAAATGGCTACTGACTCTGGATTCTCACCCTTGCTGGCTGTTGGCAGAAAGCTGTTCTCAGTCCCTTGCCTCATGGGCCATCCCAATCCCCAGTTGCATCATCAAAGCTGCTAAGAACTTCTAGAATCTTGGAGTTTTTGTCATCTTGTTTTCATCCTATTTGCTGATTCTAAAGCCACCTTTGTAGTTACCTTTGCATAGCTAGGCCAAAACACCCAACCAAAAGCAGCTCATGGGAAGACAGAGTTTATTTTGGCTTACAGTCTTGAGGGGAGGTTTCATGATGGCACGGGAAAAATGGTAGGACAGAGGCTGAGCATCATGTCTTGCCACAGTAGGTGGAAGATAGCAGCAAGAGAGTGAACCCAGCTAGCACCTGCAAGCTAGGGGATAATAAATCTCAAGGTCCACCTCCAAGTGACACACCTCCTTCCTCAAGGCTCTGCCTCCAAAATTGCCACTATCTGGGGACCAAGCATTCAAAACATATGAGCCTATGGGGGGATGTCTGATTCAAACAACAACACCATCTTAGATGGCACAAGCTCTCAGAGACTCAGAAAAATCCCTCTTTCCCATCTGTAATTCCCAAGCCTGAAATTTTATTGGACAAAGCATGCCTTGCAAAGAGTCTGGCTTGACTGAAAGAAAATTATCATTGGAAGGTTGACGATGCTAGAGAAGAAATGCAAAGTGAATAAGTATATTAAAAGCTCCCTAATGAAATTTCCATGACAAAACTGCTTACCTTTATTTTCCGAGTTTTCAAAACTTATTTAGAAAGGAAATCAACTTTTCTTTGACAACCCATCAAACTAATACTCAAGCAATACTCCTTGAAAACACAGAGAAACTGAAGCTGTCAGAATGCCATCGTAATCCAGGAAAGTCGAGAGAAGGGGGCAAAAGTGTTCATAGTTAGAATCAACCCCACGTGCCAACCCCAAACAGTGAGATACACCCATACTTTGTGTGGGTTCAGCCCATGGGTGTGGATAAACATGTATAAAAACAGGCCAAAAAAAAAAAAAAAAAGCCAAAAGCAAAACAAAGTGTGTATCTGACTTGTGTTAGTACAAATGAGTAAATATATTCTATCCATTTACAAACCTGGGGTATCCCTCCTCTGCATCTCTCCCCTCCATCCCATCCTCCTTGATGTTTTCATACCTAAGACGTGGGTGGGAGCCAAAGGAAGGGATGACAAGCAGACCTGGACACACAGCAGCTACAAGGGTGCTTCCCACTGTACCGGCCACCTGTGCAGACATGAATCTTGTGTCTCTGGCCTGAGTAATTTCAAGATACACCCGAGAAGGGTAGGGACGTAAAAGGGTCCCACAGGCGTTGCTAGCAGAGAACAGAAACGTGCCTTAGATAGCTATGAAATCTACTGAGCCACAACCAACTGCCCAACAACAGCCCATTTTATTCTCCAGTGAGACTACATCCCTTATTCTTCCAAAGTACAGTATTAATAAATTGTTCTGGAAAACATCAAAGTTATTTGAAAAGGTCCATTATGGCATATTATTTCTTTATGCAAAAATGGCCGTTTAACAAGATTGCCTCCTTGAACTTTTCACATGAATGGGAAAGCCAATCTCATTTGCTAATGGAGCCTTTACGGCAGGTCTTTCCCTGCCCTTGTCTCGCTTTACCAATATTTTATGGATAATAATTTACAATTTGTGTAAGCTGTGAGGAAAATACCCTAGAGCGTAGGGTGACATTCTCAGAGCTGCCATATGGTTTGAACATCCCAGGGGTACATCCGAAAGAAGCCCGATCTGGTCGTGTTGGCCGCATGAAGGGAAGCAGAAGGTGAGAGTGGCCACTGAGGTGAGCCCAGGACTGACTAACTTTGGAAGCTCCCAGCTCTGTGAAATTCCACACATGAGACACTTTGCATCTTTTGTGGTTAAGAAGGCAAAGAGGTGGCTTCTTAGTCTAGGGGTTTGATTCTCGCATAGGAAGGCAAGGAGTCCACAGGAAATAATCATGTCTCTTACATTCCTCTTCCTGTGGTACAGTCAGGAAGGCAAGGTGGGGAGTTAAGCTACTAATTCTGGTTACTTAAGTAAACAGGATCTAGGCAGGACAAGAGAGCCAAGAGTACTTGCAAGAAGGAATTCTTTAGAGGGACCTGGGCATGGTGGTGACACATGTCTGTAATGCCAACATTTGGAAGGCAGAAACAAGAGGATCAAAAGTTCAAGGCCAACTTGGGCTATACAGGGGTTTTAGAGGCTAGCTTGGGATACAGGACACCCTGTCTCCAACAAAAAGTTCTAGAAGGGTAGTTTTAACCACATTCAGTACCATCTGCCCCAGGGTGGGTAGCGGGCAAGAACAGGCTGTTCTTTCTTAGGCTTGGACCCAGAACTCTCTGGGCATCACAGGAAGTATTTTCTGTTCTCTATTTAAGAATTCCTGTGTAATTTACGTTAAATGCATGATTCCCTCCAGGCAGTGTACAAAGATGTTTTCAATTGCTTTGCAGAAAGGGACTGGAAGGAGGTGGTGGGCATCATTCCAGTTTCTCTGGATAACAGGGGACAATCAAGAGGGCAATGGCCTAACTACATAAGCATATGAGACAAAAAAAAAAGACAAGAGAAGACAGTCAAGGAATTCAGGGATTTAATTTTTTTTCAAAGATGATATTATGAGTATTTAAAATTTAAATGACTTGGAGATGCAATTTTGCAGAAAGTGTGTAACACAAAAGATAATTAATTGAAGTTTTATTTTGGTTTGTTTCTTCTAGACACAAGTAACTGGAAACAACATTTTGAGAGGAGGAAGGGGTTGCAAATTTACTAGTTTGTCAAGATTTTAATTAGAGAAAGAATGAGTAATTGCTTCTGCTGGAAACCTCGCATTTAGTCATGGATAAGCACAGAGCCATTGAGAAAACAATTTTTAAGTACACTGACTCCAACTTCACCCACGCCGTAACCATTGTTACAGTTTCCTGGAACCTATATTAAATAGACTACCCCTGTTTGCTGAGATCGGAATCATGGGCTCCCTATGGAAGGAGTCAAAGAGACAGGAGATCTGATTTGTGATACTTCCTCAAAATTAGCAGCATGCAAGAACCGTAGGTCAGAAATGCCCAAAAGTGGGAGATATTTTCCATTCTCTAATCAGCCCTTTAGCCTGTATCAAGTTCCTTGACTTAGAAATTGAAATTAAAAATGGACAGTCTCCTGAAGCCTTCAGTGGGGTTGAGGTCCATGTGTGCATAGGAAAAGACAGAGTTAGGAAACACACCTGTAGAGGAATAGTGTTGGTTATGCCACAGGCACCTCACACCTGGTGATGGTGCCACGCCCCATCAACGGGTCTCTTGGATCACTCAGACAATGATGTGAACAGTCAAGGTAATGGCACTTCTGCATCAAAAGGCTAATCTGTATGTGATTAGGTAGATTTGAGCTTATGGAGACTTGGCCAGACAGCAAAATTGGGAGGCTAACACATGATCTATTTTTATTATTTATCTATTATAATCAAAACATCCGGGCTTTGGAGATGGCTCAGCAGTCAACAGTGCTTGCTTGCAAAGAGTGCCGGGCAGGGTTTACTCCTCCAGTGCCATTGAAAACTAGATGCAAAAAGAGGTACATGTGACAACAGGCCCTGTCATGCCCATTCTCCTCTCTTTCTCTCTTTTTCCTAAATAAATATTTTTTAAAGGAATCCCCTTTTGTATTCATTACTTTTCTCATTGCTTGGACAAAAATACCTGACAAAACTCAGCTGTAGGATGAAGGGTTTATTTCAGCTTACAGTTCCAGGTTGCAGCCCATGATGACGGGCACGACGTGGCGGCAGGCGCTTAAGGAAGCCGGCCTCACATTCAGCACAGTGAGGAAGTAGAAAATGATGAATATTGAATGCTATTCAGCTAACTTCTTCCCTCTTTTGTACTCCAGGACTCCAGCCCACAGAAAGGTGCAACTCATAGATAAGATGGGTCTTTCCACCTTAATTAACCTAATTCCTCACAGACCTACAAGGAGGCGAACCTAATCTACACAATCACCTGTCTCAAAAATAATAAAATGACAGTATGGTATCCCTGAAGAGTTTTATGTAAAAGTTCATAAATACAATTGTATGTTAGATGCTCAAGGAAAATCCACTACTGCAAGAAAATTATAAGTGTCTTCTACAAGGCAAAGAAAAAAGGACAAATGAAAAAAAAAAAAAAAGACCTGGAAAAGAAGAAAACTTGCTCTAGTTGCTCCAGCATTCTGACTTGTAACGTTTTAAAGTTTATACTTCTTTAAAAGAAAGCACAGCTGTTCTCATGTAGTAAAATACTATTTAAGGCAGCATGGTGGCACATCCCTTTAATCCTAGCACTCAGGAGGCAGAGGCAGGAGGATTGCCATGAGTTCGAGGCCACCCTGAGAATACAGAGTAAATTCCAGGTCAGCCTGGGCTAGAGTGAGACTCTACCTCGAAAAAACAAAAAAAAAAGCATATATATATATAATTTAAAAACAGCATAATATATCCAACCTTTAAAAAATGTGTGGCATACACATTACCTTTTCACAAATGGCAAAAAAAAAAAAAAAGTCCCTTCATAGTGTTTACTGTAAAGATACCTTAAGCAGAACAAAATTGTAGGGCAGGGTATTGTATGGAAAAATTCCAGTTTTTTTCCCACATAAAGTAAGCCTGTGTGTGTGTGTGTGTGTGTGTAGGACAGCCTGGAGTGTTAGTTCTCACCTCCTGCTTGTTTGAAGAAGGGTCTCTCATTGTTTAGCACTGCATTTGCCAGAACAGCTGGCCCAGGAGCTCTGGGGCATTCTCCTGTCTCTGCCTCCCATGTCACTGTGGGTGTGTTGGGATTAGAGAAGCTCATGCTACAGCGCCCAGCTTCAGAGGGGTCTGGATTTCTGCAGTCAGGTTCTCGCGTTGCACAGCAAGGGCTCTACCCACTACGGCATCTCCCCAGCCCTGAAAGCATACTTTGTTCTTTAGGCCGCACAGTTCTTTGATCCTGTGCTGTTAGAAAAGGCATCAGCATGGATTTTCATTCTTACCTTAAAAGAGGCTATTTGTTTAAAAATATTTTCCTTATCAAATTAATGTAGATGCATTAAAAATATAATTTAAATGACCTTTCCTTATAGTAGTCTAATACATTTCCTTGACATAATACTAATTGATACCAGGGTAGGCTTTCAAAACAACATAAAGAAAATGCACACATTTGCTGGTTACCGTTGATGTAGATACATGCAGTGCAGGGATGTGAAGGAGACTCTTATAAAGTTTTGATGCCCAATAAATATTGGAATGCTTTCCTTTCATTTATTCTGACAGGCTATGAAGGTCAAAGAGAGACCAATCCACAGAAAAGTTAGTAGAAATTTAATTAGGGTTGTCTAGATCTAAAATATCATCTAATGTACTTATTGCTGGTGGGAAAATGTGTGTATCTATATTTGTCAAAAGCAATTATGTATTTTTATAACCTGAAAAACATCATACACAAATTTCATGAAGAATATATATATATATATATATATATATATATATATATATATATATATATACATCGTTAAACTGGCGATATTTAATGTCACACTCAACAGTTTTTAAAGGAATTTTTTTTCTTTGCATGTGGAAACTGCACGATGGCCATCATGAAGGATCATCTAGGAAGTGCTTATGCACAGTTCCTTGCTGTACTGAAGGAAACTGAGTGGCCATATTGACTCAGATGGCCTTGGGGTCTCCACCAGCAGGCTACATTTCAATGGCAGGTTACTTGCTGCTGTCACAGGACCCCCCAAGTTGGAGAGAAGCCAAAGTGATACAGCATCCCTAGTCACCCTTCCAGGACACTTCAACAGACAGCACTCTAACGAATTCAAATGAAATGCACAGACTGCGAAGCCAATGGCAGAAACTGGGACTCCCTGGAAGCTTACTGGTGTGTGAGAGCAATTAGGGAAAACAAAGCTCCCATTTGCTGTTTCTATGGGGCAAAACTTGAGTGGCAGCTCTGATGGACAGTGCAATTCACCTGGGTGTCCTACGCTATGCAAATATGGTGGACAAAACACATTTGCTTTGTGACTCCAGCTGAGAGTTAGGAATGCTACTGCTATGCTAATAGGGCCCTGTTAACTGGGGGGTCTGTCAGGCTGCTTTTCAGGTGTCCTTATCATTTTTTCCCCTCAGTTTTTCTTTCTAGGCACCAAATCCACCAAGAAGCTGATAAGCGAAATTATAATTGACTATTAATAAATAAGACTCCTTCTCAAGGCAAGTCCCTTTTTCCCAAAGGCTCCCAAATACATTTAGTGACTAATTGCTAAGGCACTTCTGTCACCTGTGACCTTGCATTGAGACCTCTCATTATAAAGAAAGCTTCACAAAGTCAGTTAATTTGTTCCAGGAAAGATGGTGTTTATGTAAAATCTCATTTCTGCCTGTAAGAGTGACCAAAGTGCAGGGACATGGTAGAGTTCAGTTCCAATGAGGTTTGAGGATTTTATTAAATTATGCCCATTTCATTTAGTATTATCCTAAGGATTCTACAAACTGCTAAGTGAATATGACATAGGATATTTTCCTTAACAGGTTTGTTCAGGGCATAAAGGGAAGGTGTGGGAGGGCAGTTACTGGATAAGAACTTCTGGAGCTGGGCATGGTGGCACATGCCTGTAATCCCAGCTCTAGGGAGGTACAGGTAGGAGGAATGCTGTGAGTTCAAGGCCACCCTGAGACTACATAGTGAATTCCAGGTCAGCCTGGGCTGGAAAGAAACCCTACCTCAAAAAAGCAGAAACACAGAGCCTTCTAAATGGATATGTTCATGTGGAGAGAGATGTCTCTATGAGAAAACAGATCATGTACTTCAAATGTGCACTTCTTTACTTCTTTTTCTGGCCTGAGACATACATGTGTGTGTGTGTGTGTGTGTGTATGTGTGTGTGTGTGTGTGTGTAAAAGCCTAGAACTTTCTTTTCACTTGTTTTGCATGTGGGTATACAGTGCACATGCACATGATGGGGCAGAGGTCAATGTCAATTATCTTCTTCAATCCACTTTTTTAATGTTTTATTTAGTAGAGAGACAGAGGGACAGAGTATAGATGCTCTAGTGCCTCCTGCCACTGCAAATAAACTCTAGATGCATGTGTCACTATGTGCATCTGGCTTTACATAGGTACTAGTGGATCAATCCTGGATGGTCACATTTCGCAAGCAAATACCTTTAATCACTGAGCCATCTCTCTAGGCCCTTTTTTTTTTGTCACACAGTAAGTAGAAGTCTATGATTCGAACCCAGGTCTATTTAACAACAAATTTCAAGACCAGTTTACCTTAAAACTATAAGTCCCCAAAGTGAAGTTTATAAGCAGTGTTATCACTGAGCCTAGAGCTCACTCATTCAGCTAGACTAGCTAGCCAGTGAGTCATTCTCCCTCCCCAGCATTGGGATTACAGACATACACTACCACGTACCGCTTCAATGCAGTTCTGGGAATCAAACTCATGTACTTGTGAGGCAGGTACTTTACCCACTGAGCAATCTCCCAGCCCTATACTTTCTTATTTTTAATGAATCAAGAGGCAGCATTTAAGTGATAACATGACAGGATGCTTCTAAGTAGTTCCCACAATTGGCTTCGAAGGGAGGGACTTGAAGCTGAACAAAACTTGGGGCTTTCACAATGAGTTCCAGATTACCATATGGGTTCAGATGAAAGTTAAAGTCAATGAGCTGGCGACTTTTCAAATCAAATAGATGACAATTTGGTGGGAACGTAGGGGTGGGCTTAAAAAATATACTTTAATTAAAGATCACCGCATGCTCTTCACAGCTTTTCTGTGTTTAGGATTGGCAGGCCTGCGATGAGTCCCCATCAGTGACCACAGATAGACAGAAAAATATTTATTTTTCACGATTTTAGAACACTGCTTAGAGACGTCTCTTCTGGTACTTACGATTTTATGGTAAATTGATCTTGAGATTTGGGGTCCAGGGGATCTGGGTTTAAATCTCAGGCTTCTTACTTACTGTATGATACTGGTTAACACACCAAAGCTTAGGGACAAGGCAAGACCATTTTATTACACTCACGGACTGGGATGAAGAATTTAGTCAGACTGGCTTGCCTCTGCTTCCCAATTCCTGGGGCATCTGTGTGAACGACAGAAGCTATGAGGTATGGGAATCCTCTCAAAGGTCTGGCACTTGTTGGCATGAATTCCAGCAAAGGCAAGTTCAGGCAGGGCAGTCACCTGGTTGTGTATTGGGCTTCCTCACTGCGTGGTGGCCTCTTCCATGGTAGCTCATACCTCACAGCTCCCATAGCAAATGTCCCAGAAAGCAAGATAAAGACACAGGGCCTTTGAAGACACCCGAGAATGTCACATGGTATCACTTTTCTAAAGTCTTGTCCAGATTTCAGAAGAAGGGACACAGACTCTACCACTCAAAAGAATTACCACAGAATGTGTGCCAATGTTCTTAAGTCACCAATCTGGCTACATAGGAATGCTGTGAGGGTGAAATGAGAAAAAGCTTAGGAAATGCTATGTGAAACCAGGAAGCGTGGGAGGCATGCTTAGCTGCATACTTTCTGGTCAGTGGTATGTTATAGGCCTCGGATTATAAATTAATTTGCTTTTTGGAATTTTGTAGAGGACAATAACCCCTAAGGTAGCTTATTAAGGAACACTATTTCCCCCAAAGCACTTAAAGAAAGCGCTTTGGAAGTGCCAACAAGTTATAAAATTGGACTTGGATATTGATGATTTGATTTTGGGAAGCTGTAACTGCATTTGTTTCTACTAAACCAGCTGTCCCTTAAAATGCTGCTTACTTAGAGACTTTAGAACCCAACTTTCCCTTGCCTTTTCTTTGTTATTGTTGCTGCTGTTAAATACACATGGCCCAAGACTGTGCAAACCAGTGAAAGGAGAGGTTATGAAGGAAAGCTCTGCAGGCCAAAATGAGTTTGCACAGCTGTAAGAAAATCCAGCAGCCATAACAACCCTCTCCGTGTCCAGATAATACATTTGAAATGAGGTTATTAGAATTATTAATTCACATTAGTGGCTATTAAAATTACTACCTGCTGGTGTGCCGCCTGAAAACCCTTTGTGTATGTGTCAGAGAAGAGCTTTGTTTCTGAAGGGATCTGGACTCTTAAACAGATGTATTCCATTGTGCATACGGTGCTAGAGGAAGACCGGACCATAATAGACTCTCGGCGAGGTCAGCATCGTGCCTCATGAGGCCAGGAGAGCTTTGTTCTCATGGTGGCAAAGGACCAACTGGGCTCGGAAGGCTGGGACAGGGGACACCAGGCTCCTGAATTTCCTGAAAAGGATTACTAAAAAATCCAACCCAGTGTGGGCTGCTTTGTAGAACTCAGAATGGCATATAAAATATCTTAGCTTGGCAAGACATAAACAAAATCAAATGAAATCAGCTGAAAATGCAACCTATTTGTGAGGGAGTTATGGGGATTCTCAGAGAGCCTATTGAGACTCAGTGAACTCCCCTTCCATCCCCCGTGAATTCAACTCAAAAAGCAGGTGCCTGCTGTTTTAAGCAGCACAAGAAACACCATTCCAGAGAGAGGCCATGGTAGGAATGATCAGGGAGAAAAAGAAACGCAGCTGAGAACGAAGGTTTCATGTATGGAAGTAAGCAGGAGAACCACGCGCCCAGCGCAAAGCCAGCATACGTGTATAAAAACCTAACTCTGGCCGTGAGAGCAAAGCTGCCGCACCTCCCTCTCACACGGGAGGGTCCTGCTGTATTGCGGATTTTGCCATCCTCCACACCAGCCCTCCCGAGTCCAAATGCCCCTTATTGTCATTGACTTACATGTAGTCATAGAGACAGAGATGAGAAAATGTCGGTCCATTTTGAGTTCTGGAGTGGAGGAGAGCATTCCACATGTCTGCCTTTGAAGCAGTTTCTGGGAGTTCTTTTCCTCCACAACCAGCCTCACATAAACAGTCACCACTCAGAAGCGCCACTTACCACAGCTTCCACCATGGAAGGATCCATCTGCCCTGGTCTAGCCTAGGAGCAGCTGGATAAGAAGTCCCGCCACCAGGTCTCCAACAGGAACTTCAAGCGCACCTGCCAAAGACGATTTGGTCGCAGCTTCCGAATTCTCTGATCACTCTGAGTGACAGAGCATCTGTCAAAGATGCTGAACCTGGGCTGGAGAGATGGCTCAGTGGGAAAAGTGTTTGTTTTGTAAGCAAGAAGGCCTAAATTCTGTCCCTAAAGCCCACATTTAAAAATCCAGGCGCAGTGGTGCCCTGGAGAGTTGAAGTCAGGATGATCCTTGGGGCTCATTGGCCAGCCAGTCTAGCCTAAGTGACAATCTCCAGGCCAATGAAAGACCTTGTCTCATAAAAAGCTGTATGGCACCTGAAGAGCACCACCAAGGGTTGTACTTTGGCCTCTACACGCGTGCACACATATGTGCACATGCACCTGTACAGACATACATGCACCCCCACACACACAATATACACATACCTGCATACACAAAAATGCTGAACATGCTGAGACTGGGCCAGAAAAACCAGAAGGTATGTGTGCCTAAAGAGGTCACCCACAGAGGCCTTCCTGAGCAGGATGTTGTCATGGAGACAAGCCTTTGAGAATAGTTAATTCCCACCCAAAGAGAAGAGCACCCATGAGATTTTCTAGTGGTTTACAGACCTGTTCTTTCTGTGGGAGATATATATACCTGTACAGCTTAACCCAATTCACAATTCTACTCTAGCCAACAAGTCCCTGTTGTGTATTTCTCTGTTCTAGGCCAGTGCTAACTACAGTGGAAGAGAAAAATAAAAATACACAGCAATGAGTCTTAGTTTTTTGAAGTCATAATACCTCATAGTTCTTACCTCCTGGCAAAACTGCCAGAGCAGTCATTAAAAAAAAAAAAAAAAAACTTTTTTAAAGGATTAACTTCTTAAATATCTGGCCATTAAGTATGCTTAACCTTTCATTCAACTTAATTTTCAAAATTATCTGGCTCTCTTAATGTCTTGAAAATAAGGGTTATTTTTTTCTGATTATAAAGGAATTTAAATTGTAAGTAATATAAAAGCATGAAAGTAGAAAATGACCACCTGCAAGCCACCATCTCTCCTCTCTCTCCTTTCTGTGTATGTGAGAGGGGTGGGGAGAGAGAGAGAGTGAGTGAACTTAATAGAAGTCATCAGATCTGAATTTCCTGAAGATTCCCAAACCCTGCACCTCTGTCTCTGTCAGTATTTGCATCATCTACTGATATTCCAGGCTTGCGTTCCCTCTCTACCACACACACACACACACACACACACACACACACACACACACAAAGTTATTTTCTTGAGTCACAAAAACTCTGGACATAGCTTCAGCAGGAGGGTTATTTATTGCTTCACTTCTAAATTATCAATTACTTAAGAAGAAAGATCAGGAATGGAGAAGTGGCTTAGAGGTTAAGGAGCTTGTCTGTGAAGCCTAAGGACCCATGTTTGACTCCCCAGGTGCCACGTAAGCCACACACACGAAGTGACGCAAGCGCACAAGGTGGCTCATGCATCTGGGGTTCGATTGTAGTCACTGGAAGGCCCTGGAGTGCCAATTCTCTCTCTCTCTCTCTCTCTTTCTCTGTCTCTCATAAAAAATAAAATAACTAAAACTAAAACTAAAATATAATTTTAAAAAATCAATCTTTGTTTGTCCAACCTCTAACACTAGTGTATAAATCGCCATCAAAAATTCCCTATATTTTTGGATCTTTATGTGACATTTCTGTTTCTAGCTGCTGGTGAGGATGAAGTGGAGATTGCCTCTGTTTCTCAGGAAGGACAAGTGGTCCTGGCTTTCTGGATGTCACTTACTCCAGACATTTGTCCCTGACTCTCAAGATGTCTTCTACTTCTTCCAGAACACTTGGCAACTCACCCTTATCAGCAGATCCTCGTCACTCTATCTTTACCACTTCTCTGTACTTTCACCTCCACTCTTTCGTCTGTCTTGTAAAATCTCTTGTGTCTTCCATTCTGACTGCCTTCTGCTTATTTGAAGAACACTGGCTTCGCTTTGACACAAGAGGACTCAGCATTTCACGTTGCTTGATCCCTGAGCTCTTCTGTGCCTTCCTCATCTTCTCCGGAATCACAGATTGATTCTTGCATTTATTGTTTCTTTGAGTGAGGGTCTCATGTAACCCACCCTGGCCTCAAGCTCCCAGGGTAGCCAGAGATGATCTTGAACTTCTGATCATTTTGTTTCCACCTCTCGAATGCTGGGACTACAGGTATATACCACCACACCCAACTTATGCTGTGCCTGGGGCCTCACTCATGCTAGGCAAGCATTCCACCAACTGAACTACAGCCCCAGCCCCTCATTCTTGTGATTTATAAGCATTACATGTAACAAGCTCCAAGAATCAGCCATGTCCACTGAAAACTATGCAGATAGACAGACACAGAAAACCCCGCGACCTAAGATGTTCTCAGGCAGCCATGTCCTGTTTTCTCCTCCTGACAAACATGGCATTGAAGACATTTCTCCTAGACCCATCCCCGCAGACAGGCTACCCCTGCTACCTCCTCCTACTCCTCCCCCAAGCGTGACTCCAAACGTTTCTCCTTATACATCAAACAACCAACCTAGAAATGAACCCTGTTTGTTTCCTTTGTAGGACACCTTCTATCCCTTCTTGGCTGTCAATAACACCTCCCTACTTCCCAGACTCAGGGGCAGCACTTATCCATTATTCCTCCATTTCCTTCTCTGGCCCTGTTTGTTCCCACAGGGCCTCACTCCACTTCCTGAGCAGCAATCCCACAAATTGAGTGTTTTCTTTCTCACTTCCAGTGTCTCTAGTTTAGGCTGAAATAATTTCCTGCTGAGCCTGTGGAGAGCCCCACCTCCCCACTCCCCACCCTCCTGCTTGTCTCTGCACTTCTTGGAATCTAAGATTTTAATATCAAAATACCTTGTTTTCTGGGCTCTTTATGCTACCCATCCCCACATGCATTCCGGCCATTTGGAATTTTTTTTTTCTTTTTGATACCCAATGTGAATGTTTGTCCCTTCTCGACAATATAAACACATTTCATAATATTTGTGTGGCCTTCCTTTTATATAAAATTCAGCACTTCACAATGTGTATAAGCTTGCATTGAAGCTCATTTTTCTCTACTCCCCTGCTTCTGAGTCTGCTCTGATATTAGCAAGTAGCTCTCACACTCACCTTATTTCCATCACAATTTATTTCTGTACCTTTAATTTGGAGAATCACTGCTCTTTAACATGCTTAACTTAAATATGAACACATATGTACTTTGTCCTGTGTACCATATCCCCTTCTGGAACAGGCTTGGTTACAAACAAAAATATATTTTGTATTTTATTGCTGTGTCTCAAATGACTTCCAAACACTCCTTGTTTTGAATCATAACAAGCTGTGTCCCAAGACATGATTGTCTCTCTTTTACTATTTCTTTAAGAACACTTCCTGACCTTGGACAGGAAATGGGAAGTGGGACAGCCCAGGAGAATAGCTTTGAGGAAATGCTATGTTATGGAGACTGCTGTGGGGATAAAACGGGCCATTTCCAAAGACCCAAGTAAAGGCTGAAGTAGGAGAAAAGCTGCTTCGGCTGCTTCCTGGGGAGTTTTCATGCCCTGAAACCCATCCAAGCGGCTCTGCTCATTTAACTTAGAAGGTACTTGAGACCGCTAAACTGCTTAGTCTCAAGTTTAGGGAGTTGGACTGGTGCCATGGTAACCCAGGATAGTGGGTCCTGCAGGCTGCTTTCTGAATTCCTGTGCCAGTCCTTGATCCCTTCTTTGTGATGTGTGCAATCATGTTTCAGCTGGAAATCTTTTTTGGATCATGTTGCTATCAAACACCTTGTTTCCTTCAGTCTAACGCGAAATCACTGGCCAGTGTGACGCTGTGTATCAGCTTTCTGTTTTGGCTCACAGGTTTTTTGAGGGGTTTTGCATGTGTGTATATGGTGTGTGTATTATATGTTCATATGTGTGTGGGCACACATGTGTGCACATACGTGTGGAGGCTAGGGGTCAATATCAGATATCTTCTTGAATCACTCTCACCCTATTTGAGACAGTCTCTCCTTTAACCTGGAGCCTGTGGATTCAGCTGGACTAGCTAACCATCATGCCCTCGGGATTCTCCTGTCTTTGTCTCCCTAGTGTTGGGATTATGTGTGCCACCATGCTTGGTTTTTACATGGAGGCTGAGAATCCACACTCAAGTCATGCCTGCATGGAAAATACTCTACCCACTGAGCCATCTCCACAGCCCTGTCTGTCGGTTTTGTAGGGTTTAGTGGGTGACCACTTTGTCCTCTGGTTTTGGTCCATGACAGGAATACACGATGGAGCAAAGCATCTTATCATGTGGCCAGAAAGTGAATAAGAGAAAGGGCTGAGATCCCACGGTGCCCCTCAAGGGCATTCCCCCCGCCACTGCTGTAAGACCTGCTGGGCCCCAGAGATTAAAGTTTCCACCTCATCCCAATAGCACCAAGGTAGAGAGCAAGGCTTTCACCCACGAGCCTTTCGGAGACATTCTGGACCTGAGCCGTTGCATATTCATTCACTTTCTCTTAGCTTTGGCTTATAGCCCTTTGGTGCAAAGACATATGGAAATGGCTAACGCTGTACAAGCGTCACAGTTCTATGCCTGCTATGAAGACCACTTCTCAGAAGAGCTGGCTATCTTTCCGATGCTGCCCCAGGCTGGCTTCCCACAGCCACCCTACGAGAGTCTGCCACAATCAGTTACACTGTTTCACCTCTTGGGTTTTAATACATATTAGCAAAACTTAAATGAGATTTTTCATTGAGGTAATTTCAATTTCTTCCCGAAGACAGGCAGGGAAAGCAGCGTGAGGCTCCACCAGCGGCAGCTGTAGCACTTTGATAGAAAGAAGGAAGCTCACTCTTTGTCTCTTTATAGATCACAAAGGCCGGAACTAATTAGTGCTTATTAGAAAGGCAATTACAAATACATTTCATTTCTCCACTTGGTGGAAATGGAAGACGCCAGGGCTGACTGTGGAGGAGACATGCTCTCCAGCAATGTTGTGGACACAGGGTCTGCAGCATGCCGTGACTAGAGGAGTAAGGTTAGCCTCAGCGCCTGGGAGTGAGAGTTTCTTTCTTAACCGTAAACTGGACACAAAGTTCTGAAGATGTTATCGTCTCTATGAACCTGGGGAAAGAAATATCTGTTCCTCTTTTTGGCCTAATATCCCAAGACATTCAACTGATTTCCCTTCTAGAATATTTCCTTTTCCATTCCCATTTTATTCCTTCTCTACCTTGTACATAGTGGATTTTATTGAATTCACAAAGGATACTGTGGTGGTTTGATTCAGGTGTCCCCCATACACTTAGGTGTTCTGAATGCTAGGTTCTCAGCTGATGGAGATTTGGGAATTAACGCCTCCAGGAGGCAGTGTATTGTTGGGGGCCAGTTATATATAGCCAGCTTCCCCATGCCAGTGTTTGGCACACTCTCCTGTTCCTGTTGTTCACCTTATGTGGGCCAGGGGGTGATGTGCACCCTCTGCTCATGCCCTTGTTTTCCTCTGCCATCGTGGAGCTTCCCCCTCAAGCCTGTAAGCCAAAACAAATCTCTTTTTCCCACAAGTTGCTCTTGGTTGGGTGATTTCTACCAGCAATGCGAACCTGACTGCAACAGACACTGTTGTGATTTGAATGTGAAATGCCCTCCGTACATAGGCTCATGTGTTTGAACATTGCATCCCTGGCTGATGGCTCTGTTTTAGAAAGCTCTGGAAACGTTAGGAAAGGGAGCCTCTTTAGAGAAAGTGAGTCATTGGGGATGGGTCTTGATCTGTTAAAATTGAGCTCCACTTCCTTTCTGATCTCTGCTTTCTGTTCTACCAAGATGTGAGGAGGGGAGCGATGCCAGGTGCACGTTCCTGCCACCACGACGCTTCTTGTTGCCATGCCCTCCCTGCCACGATCCTCGCAAACTGCAAGCCAAGGCAAACACTTCCTTCCTTAGGCTGCTTCTTGTTGGGAATTTGTTCAAAGCAGCAAGAAAATTAACCCAGATACCAATACTTGTACACATATACTTCATCTATGTTTGAGAGCCCTCCATCTTCTTCTATGACCCTCTTCCTATTCTTACCAGTTTTGAGGGTGACAGAGCCTGATGGAGTCTTTCTTTCCCTCTTCTGGATGGGCTGAGTTTCGGGGTTAGTGTGCCAAACACTCAATAGTCACTAAAATTCCCCAAGCCAGTAGACTCGAGTTCTTGTCTTGAGACCTGCAAAGAACGATGAGTGCAGACAGGATGGAAGCACAGGTTAACCCAGAGTTATGAGAGCATAAAGCAGAAAACGGAAGTAAGGCAGAAAGTGAAAGTAGAGCAGAGCTCCTTACCTGGGACAGGTCCCAAGTAGAAGTGACTTGGGTCAGCAGTTTTTAAGCCCTTGATGTAAATTATTTGGGATGTATACTAGGGCCTCTGATAGGCAGGTGGTTTCTGTCCTTGGGGATGTAAATCAGGCATCAAGTTGGTGTAGGTTAGATTGGTTATGTTGAGTGCATGTGAGGGTCACTGATAGACTGATGAGTTAGACAGAAGCTTGGTTGGTTTGAATAGGCCAAATGACATCCACGTGAGCTGGCATAAATCAGAGATTTTGACCTTTGGGATGTCAGGGTTTGTTTGGTTTTCAGTCCCCAGATTCTGCTTTGTGGACCCATTACAAAATCTCTGTGCTTACTGACTCTGACAGGCCATAGATCTCTGCTTGTTCTTTTATGGGTCTTCCACCCTGACTAGCTGCCTATTAAATGGGGCTACCTTCCTCCTCATACCTATCACTATCTATTCAGTTACCCAAAGGTGCCCAACCACAGCGAATGTACCTCCTCCCCTTAGCTGCTATACCTTGCAGTGGACTTGAGTGCGTTCCTGATTTTCCCTAAGAATCTGTTGCCAATTAATTTGGCTGAAAAATATGAAAGATCCAGACTCATATTCTTCAAATTTCCCATAAGTACAACGGATATTAGAATGCTAATGGCATCTATTATAAAATGTAATATATATACATGTATATATACATATATATATGACTTTAGCTCAGATGAGCAAGCTTTAACAGTCAGCCACATGCCTATATGACTTTGAAGGGAAACGCTTTTTCTTGGCCCTCCACTCACAACATGGATGTGCATGTTCTCATTTTATGTGATTCTTTCCTCATTAGACAAAATGCTTCTGACTAGCCAGCATTCTCATTTTTGAAATGGGTGTCATAAGTCCCATAATCTCCATGTCGACAAAAGATATCTTCTAATTATCAGAAGTACTTACTCAGGACCTCAATTCTGCCCCACTGTTCCGCTGAGCTGACTAAGCCCCCTGCTAGCCTGCTTTCTTCTATCATAAGGTCCGGGGCCTCCTGTGAGCCATTCTGAAACCTTCCACCGCTTCTCCCTGAATTGCTTTCCACAGCTCAAGCTCTTTATTGCCACTGTCTTATTTTAGAATCTTACATTGTCCTCATTCTTCACTTGCTGTTGAGCTTAAGCAAAAGTGACCTCATTGTTTAGGTCTCCCTATACGGGTATTCAAAATTAAATGAAATCATTAGCACAGAGTGGTCTAATAAAAACATTGCTTACTTTATCCTGTAACATCACTGCTGTGGGGTGTGTGTGTGTGTGTGTGTGTGTGTGTGTGTCTCATAGGGACAGAATTTCAAGGTTTGTGATTCTAAACTAAAATGCCCAAGAAGTTATATTACTCATAAAGTACAAAATAAACAAATGTCCACAAAAAGGGCACTCTCTTTATGCCCATCATATTGCCTTCAAAGTACTGGTGACTTGGGTAACATTTACACTGGTATTGTCTTCTAGTTTTTTTTTTTTTTTCCATGAGATTCACTTCATCTCTCTTTTTATAAGCATCTCACTTGTGTCCATTTATAAGTAGAAATCCAAGACATGCTTTTTCTGGTCCTGGGACCCATATAACCCATGGAACCCCATCTATCACTAGCGTCAGCTCTTCCTATCCATACCGGAACACTGCGATGTGCCTTTCAAAATGTCCTCAGTATGTCTTCCCTTTGTGCAATCAAGGTTTTCTATCCATCTTGCGTTGGCTCATGAGTCTTTGTTTCATTAAAGGAAATGCCAAGGCTAGAGATTTGAGTTATTTCTGATCCATGGGTGCTTCTAGCATTCTGTTCTCAAAAGCTTATCCAATGTGAAGAAAGTTCCAATAGAATTTAAGTTTGTTTGCTAAAAGTGTGATGTTTTCTGCTTCCAAAATTCCTTGGGCCTTTGCCATTGGGATGTTCAACAATGAAGTCTTCAGACACACAACATGTCCCACACCATTTTTACAGTGACAGCCAGGGTGCTTAGTACTGTCACTGTCAAGTATACAGCCCACAGTGATGTGGTACTTCCATTCACATTTCTCCAACCTCCTCCTCTGATAGGTTCAACTCCATCCTACCTCCCTCTACACACACTTGATGGTTTTTCCTATCCCTCGGGGCTTCTAGAATGATTTTCATGGTAATTCTGGTCCACGTCCCACTTTGTTCTGTTAGACAGGTGGAGAGGCTTTCCACAATGTGCCTTATGGTTTCCCATAGATCCTGCCTGTTTGGTGAAGATCCAAGTCACCTTGCTATGGAAAGCAGAGCTAGCATCTGAAATCGGTGTGGAATTTGCATTTTCACAGCTTGCTTGAAAGCAGGGATGATTATCAGACTTGCATGACCTCCTGGAGAGGAGGGCCACTGGAGCTCTTTCATTCTCTGAGAAGCTGGAGGATGACAGGAGTGAGTAAGACGTCCTCCGTGACAGTTTTCACATCTAATCACTAAGCATATATGCACACTTGTGCAATCAGTAGTGTGCGTATACTCTTCAGAACCTGACAGCCCTGGGAAGCAACTTTGTGACTCTGAAAGGTCCCTTTTAGTGGCTCCTGTTTGTTTCCAGCTCCTGCTCACATGCTTGTTGACTTCGGACCCTGACCAAAAAAAGTAAATACAGCTTTCTTGCTCTCTGAGCTGCAAGACTCCACTTTCCTGTGGGCTCCGCATTTGAGAAAATTACTAAGGTGTTCCCCAAGCGCAGAAGACTACAAGGGTATCTGTAAGGTTTCCCCCTTCTTCATTTAAATGGTTTCCAAACAAAGCTTCACCCAGGCCTGTCTTTGTCATTCACATTCCCGCCTTCACCCCGGCATCCTTCAATCATCCACTGCCAAGCTGTCCTCCGTCCCCTAGACTTGTCACCACCGGTCAGGGAGATTACACATTTACATGCTCGGTTTCTCTCCTTGGCCCCTTTACTGGGGTTGCTGCCAAAAAAACCCCGCGTCTCCCTCAGCATGACACAGAAGCTGTTCAACTTCCCATGTTTACTCTGTCCGCTCTCAACTGTGGAATGTGAATCACAGCTAAAATGTTTATGAGTCACGCCCCGGCGAATATGGAGAGTTCCCATGACCGTTGTGCCAGTGTGGGCAGCCACCGACTTCTGCGCTGACCCCCATCCTCCCTGCTGGCTCCAGCTTCACCCTCCTGACCACTGCTTCCCAGAGCTCGTCTGCCTTTGGCCAACCGGGTCCTCCTCAGGACTAACTCATCATTTCTACCCGTACCAGAAATTTCAACCTGTTGAGCCAAATGTTTTCTTCTTTATAATGTTCTACTTTCTCCTTTTTCCTTCAAGCAGTAATTACCTTCATGAGTTCTCTGGATTTTGTGGGCTTATCGTGATAACCGGTAGTGTCCCCCATCATGTTGGCTTCTGCGCTCTTCCAAAACATTCTTACCAAGCCCCAGCAACTTCTGTGACTCCTTCTTAGCTTTCTCTTGCTCCACTCAGCATGACTGTGTTTGTAGGAAATGCCCCTTCCTGTCACTTCAGACATGGAGAGTGTTTGTCCAGGACCATGTGTGTCTCGGACTTCTAGAAGGACAAGTACACTGAAGTGTAAGACCCCGATTCTGTGACCAGACTTCTAAGGGACAGTATTTTCCATTTGTCCAAAACTATCACCTTGGGCTAGGCAAAGACTAAAATATAGCAACTATGGATGGCAAAAAATATTTATGAGAGGCTGGAGGGATGGTTTAGCAGTTAAGGTGCTTGCCTGCAAAGTCTAAGGACCCGGCTGTGATTCCCCAGTACCCACTTAAGCCAGATGCACAAGGCGGCGCATGTGCCTGGAGTTTGCAGTGGCTGGAGGCCCTGGAGCTCCCATTCCCTCAATCTGCCTCGTTTTCCAGCTCTAAAATATTTATGAGGCAGGAGAGGTGACTTAGTGGATGAAGTGCTTGCTGTGCAAGTATGAGGACCTGAGTCCAGGTTCCCAAAACTTACTTAAAGCCACACATAGTAGCACACCTACTACAAGATTAAAAGACAAAGGTAGAGATAGGAGAATCCCATAGCTCACAGGCCAGCTAGCTTGGCAAACACAGTGGTGAACAATAAAAGAGCTTGCTTCAAACAAGGTGCAAGGCAAGGACCAACATGCTAGATATGCACACTGAGCTGTATGATAGCCCTTAATTGGCTTTCAAGTGGGTTCACTCTTACGTGATCATCCGACTGGTTTCAAAACTCACATGACCATTGTTCTCCAGCTGACTACCTGTTCAGCCATCATTCATGTCTAGACGATCTTTCCTGGGATTGAAGTTTGTAATCTGTTGGATTTCTAGAAAGTGACAGGCATGGTTTTGTTCTTGGTTAATACTGTCAACTAGATAGAATCACCTAGGAGTCAAATCTGTGGGCAGACTGTGAAGGATTTTTCTAGATTGGTTAACTGAAGAGAGAAGACCCGCCCTGAATATGGGCAATGCCATCCCATTGGTTGATGCCGCAGGCTGAAGAAAATGGATAGAAGGGAAGGGAGCCACACCATGCATCTCTCCCTGCCGCTCCCTGACTGGGACTAAGTGTGAGCAGCTGCTGCGTGTTTCTGCCACAGTGTCTTTCCCATCACGAAGGACTGTACCTGTGAAAAATGGGCCAAAATGAACCTTTGTTTTCTTAAATTGCTTTTGTCAGCATTCATCTGATCATGGCAACAAGCAAAGTACCTAGTATATTTCCCTATCTAAACATGCAGAACACAGTCTGGGCCCCAGTCATTGGGCCAGGACTCAGGTCTCTCTCTTAACCATTCCTCCTTTTCTCCTAGTACCCTCCGTAAGCACATGTCTCTGTTAATCCTACTTTAAGTAGAAGATTAGTTTTTAAAAACAGTTTATTCATTTATGAGAGAGAGAGATGCAGGTAGAGAGAGAATGGGCACACCAGGGCCTCTAACCACTGCAAACAAACTTGAGATACATGTGTCACTTTGTGCATCTGGCTTCGTGTGGGTACCGGGGAATCAAACCTGGGTACTTAGGGTTTGTAAGCAAGTACCTTAACCCTTGAGCCATCTCTCCAGCCCAGGATTAATTTTAATAGCATCATTGTAGTGAGTAATCTTAACTATGAACTTGACTAGAGACACCTCTGGGTGTGACTTTGAGAGGTTTTTCACAGCAGTTTAACCAATGAGGAAAGACCCACCGTAAATGTGGACAGCACCATCCCATGGGCTAGGGACCCAGACTTAACGAAACGAAAAAGAAGGAAAAAATGAGCCAGGCAATAGCATTCATTTCTGTCTGCCTTCTGACAGTGGACACAGTGTGATTCGATACTTCATGTCCATGCCACTACATCCAGAGCTGTTCTCCACACCACACTTCCCCTACCGTGATGGATTGTACCCTCAAACTATGGCCCAAAGTAAACTCTTCCTCCCTTAAGTTGCTTTTGTCAGGTGTTGAATCTGAGCAATGTAACCAATGCAATCCTACAGAGTTCTTAGCTCGCATGGTTTTAAGTTTTGGGTGATATTGTTACTGAATTTTAAAAAGGGCAGAGAAGGCATTTTATAAGGAAGTGTTTTCAAATTTGAGAGATTTGAGATGTAGGAACGTCATTCATCCATGTTAAGCACCTGCTCATAAAACGCTGTTCAGTAGCTTCAGTCCCCATAGCTTAGCTTTTTTAGTTCCTTAATGGTTTCATTCATATTTTTGGTTCTTTTTGTGGCAGAGAATATCCTTCCAGATCTGGAATAGAGAGACCCTGCACAGTTCATTCCTGCAAGCCCAGGCTGAAGCATAAGAAACCCAGTGTGGCTTGCCTTTGCTATCTGTTTTGCTCTAGTGCTCCAACAATTCCTTCTTATTTTCTCCAACTTTATCTATAACAGGTAATGTGCAGCTGGGCAACAGATACCTGTTATTTGTGGAGACTCTTTTACTAGGCATATAAATGAAAAACAGGAATGGAATTTCAGTACCCAGAGACCAAGATTGTGTTATAAACTTGTGTTATTTGGGTCACAGTGTGTATGTGTCAGAGCCCTTCTAAGTCAGTGTCTTCTAATTCAGCTAGAACATCACTTAGGGCCTAATATGGTAATAAATACATTTTGAGATACTCGACCCATTTTTCCTGAATGACTGCCCTATTTAGGTTCCCACATGGTGAATTTGTGGGCTTGATATGGGGCCAGGAAACCTGGCCCTCACATAAGTGATTCGCTGCGTCCGGGCACTGGACTCTGTGATATGTTGCATTTGGCTAGTTGGATTAGCAAGTATGAAAAGTTCTATTTGCAGTAAATATTAAATTCTGTCCCTATGCACACCCCCTTCCCCAAGTCCCCAAAGCCCCTTGGCCTGACAGTTTGGGAAAATGTAAAACAATGGTACGGGCTTGGCTTTGTCCACTTTGTGATTCAGTTTTTCTTGGCTATTCTTGTACTGCAACATTCATGGGCCTCCTGAGACTTTGATGCTGGGCACATATTTTATTTATCTGAATTTTAAAAGGCTATCATCCTTTGGTAGGACAGAAAAGTGAGAGTGATTTTCTTTGTTCCCTCTCTGGAATTGTTCTTTGTTTTATCAGTGATAGCCTGGGCCAGGGAATAACTTTAGAGTTGCTGATGGATGTGTCCATACTGGAATTCCCTTCAGGGGAACTGTTCGCAGTCTGAGGAGAGTTCCCTTCTCTGGCTTATCCATACTTTAGCCTTTGACGTGCAGAGGGAGGCAGAAACCAGGGTCTCCTACAGATGTCCCTGGGCTCATTCTTGAAGCCTGTGACTTTAACTTAGGTAGTAAAGGGAGTTTGCTGATGTGATCTAGTTAAGAATTTGAGATTAGGAGATTGACCTGGATTGTTGGGGTGAGCCCAGCACCTCAATTTAGCCCAATGGACATGCACTTGCAACATCCAGAAATGGAAAAAATTGGGTTGTCTTTTTTTTTTTAAGTCTCTGACAATTTACTATAGCAGCAATACATGGCATAACACATATGCCATGTGTCCTAATGGTCCAGCTTTTAACAAACAATGAAGCACATCTTGCAAGCTATCCTTTAAACAGGACCCTGAAATCCAGGAAGTCTAACATCTTGAACGATGGGTGAATTCTATTGCAGTACCCATGGCAGAGATCACTGAATGGAAAGGAACTACCTTCCTGGAGTGTGCTCCATTTCACCTCAGATACCTCCATTTGCAGGAGGAGGGGGATAAAAACACATTAGAGAGTTCTCAAGAGATCTTGATGCAGTGGAGTCAGACTGGTGTCACTGGGTCAGGCCTTGAGGTGTCACATACTGACTATGTCCCGTTCACTGTCTGCTTTTTCTCTGCAGTGATAATGTGATGACTGCCTCTCTGCACTGGCCATACTTACCCACCATGAACCTTCCTCTCAAGAGTCTAAGCCAAATTAAACCCCATTCTTTCCAAAAAGCTGCTTCAGGTTGGATATTTATTCACAGCAACAAGAAAATGACTGCTACAAAAAGAATTGGTACTAAGCAATAGGACCATTGCTATAGTACACCTGCCCACGTTGTTCATAGGATTTTGAAACTGATTTGTGGTGATAACGCAAATGACTTGGGAACTTTGGACTCGAAAAGGCTTGTAATAACATAAGCATAGCTTGGTGCAACAGCCCAATGGAAGTTTAGAAGACCAGAAGGTTGAAAGAAATGTATATTATGGAGGCCTGGCTCATGAGGTTTCAGAGGGGAGCAAGGACTCTACTGGGAACTGAGATGGTGGCAGTTCATGTGATATTCTAGCAGACATTCTGGCTGTGTTCTGCACATGTCCTGAGAACTTGAACAAAGCTGAATATAAAAAAAAAATAATGGACCTGAGTTGGAACAATGGATCAGCAGCTAAGAAACTTGTTTTCAAATATAATGAAATAGTCAGGTACAATGGTTCACACCTATAATTCCTTATTTGGCAGGAGGACTGCCATGAGTTCAAGATCAGCCTGGGCTAAGAGAGAGAGATTCACTCAAAAATATATAAATAAATAAACAAACTAAACAATGGACTAATGTTTTTAGCCAAGGAAACCCCAAGACAGAATAGCACTGAGTCTGTACCACAGATTCTGTTAGAGGCTTTTATTCAACTCTTCAATGAAAAGGAACCAAATTTCTACAGAGCAGAAAGATATTAAAAATGTGACATTTGGTACAGAAAGAAATGTGAGAAAATTTGAAGTTCTGGGCAAGGAGACTATGGCCTCTCCTGTTATAATTGTTCAGAAGAGTAGTGCTTTAAAGAGAACTCTGCTGCTCTGCATTGAGATAATAGGAAAGGTATCCTAAGAGCATGAATTAATTCATTTAAAGCTCAGGCAGTTAACAAGTAAATTAACTCCAAAGCAAAAGGCATGAAAGGAGGAACCAGACTCCATCCCTAGTTAACAGAAGCAGAAACTGGTGTCAGCTATCACCCATGTGGTACTGGCTTTGAAGGTATGAGAAACGCAAGGTGGTGATGAGATATTTCATCATGGTTCCAGATAACTGCTGATGCAAGGCTAGGACCCCTGCAATGTGGTCCTGAGAGGCCACTGCATAAAACTATAAAGGTGAACTCTAAGTTGCAGTGGAGATCTCAGGATAATGGAGGTGTCAAGACCATGGAACATAGGCCAAGAAATGCTGTGGGCACTGAGCTGATCAGACCCACAAGAGAGCAATGGCTGCTACAAAGATGCAAAGTTCTAGGTGTACAGCTACCCAAGCCTTTGGAGACTGGTTTGTCACAAGTCCCAGATAGCAGACATGGGCTTGCATGATTTGGTATTAACCCTGTTTGTTTTACATTTTGCTTTGGTCCAATTTCTTCTTCATATGCCCCATTCCATCTTTTTGGAATGAGAATTGTTACTCTGCACAATTATATATTGGAAGTACATATAAATGTATGTATATGTGTGTTTTGACTTTATAAGACTTACAGTTAAGAGACTGCCTTAAGTCTCACATGAGACTTTGGACATTAGACTTTGAAGAGGGTTGGGACTGGCAAATACTAGTTGGACTTTTGAAGTTGGGTTAAATGCAGTTTGCCTTATGAGATGGCCACGGGACCTATGAGAACCAGGGGTAGAATGTAGTAGTTTGAATGATTTCCAGCTGGTAGTACTATTTAGGAGGCTGTGTAACCTTTAAGAGGTAGAGCCTTGCTGGAAGAAGTGTGTCACTGGGGACAGAATTTGAGTGTTATGCCCCACCTCTACAAGCTGTTTGCTGTCTGCTTTCTCCCTGCCAGTGTGACCATGGCTCCTCATACCTGCCATGCCTTCCCACCATGAAATTTCACTCAGAACTGTGAGCCAAATTAAGCACTTTTCCTCCCATCAGTTGTTTCTGTTCAGGTATTTATTGACAGTAATGAGAAAGTAACTGATATATCCTTCAAATATTTTAAGACATAACTGGAGATATGTTTCAGTGGGTAAAGTGCTTGCTTGCAAGCATGAAGACATAATTCAGAAGTCATAGTTCCTACATAAAATATGAGGCATCATGTGACTCAAACACAGGGGAGACAGTGACAGACTCCTTGGGATTCATGGCTAGCTTATCTACCTGAATCAGGGAGCTCTAGGTTCAGCAATAGCTCCTGCCTCAGACAGAAAGCAATTGAGGAAGACACTTGATGCTAGCCTCTGTCCTCCATATGCATAGACACACATGTACAGGCACCTCTGCACACATATATGAGCATGCATATCTGCACACATGTACACAACATACAGATACAGAATATCTCAAGACAAGTGTCACCTGTGTGACTTCATCTATTCCAGCTGACCCTCCCCGATTTGTCGTCCATTGCCTGTGTGTCATAATTTAAAAGTCTCATTATTTTCCTATCTCAGCTCTGTCCCAGACCAAGTGTGGGATGAGTCTAGTGAATGAGGGCAGGTGAATCCGAGGTATACCTTATAAGATGGTATCTTATAAGATATCATCACTCATATTCTCCATTATTTTTCCTGCTTAGCTGGTTTGTCCCAGGCAAAGGGCATGGGCCCCTGGATAGTAAGGTGCCTGGTAATAGCCTCTGCTCACTAACATTTAGTGGGTGCTCTATTCATAGTCCTCTACCCAGGAAATAGGCAGGTCAGGAGCAACAATTTGATTATATCAATTAAAAATTACATATATAGTTTTTATAACCAATCTGTGAAACACAGAACAATGGTCCCTGCTTATACTCTCTCAAGATAGCAACTAAATGGTCTCAGCTCAGCATGCAACATAATTCCAGCCACAGTTCTGCCTTTTCCATCACATTACTACCCTGCACTGGTCCTTCAATGAATATTATCTTTGGTTCTGGCCCACCTCTGTGGCCCTCAGCTCCTGCCTCACTCTAGACCACCGCACACTCATGCCACAGTAACTCTTTGCAGCTTTGTGGAGTCTTCATGAGCACACTCCACTTTCACTTGCCTGACATGATGTGCTTTGCTAATTTCTGTTTCATTCTCAAGATCCATGTTCATGTCCCCTCCATTCAGAATATTTTCCATTACCCATCCTACCACACCATCACCACAGGCATGAATCATACTGCCCCTATGCTGGGTAATATCATATATTTGCTGTCATTATCTGATGTGTTTATGTCCATTATATGTGATGATTATTTGTCTTTATCCTACATGGGTCTGAACTGTTTGGGAGAAATGATTTTTCATTTGCATTTTGTAGGACTTAGCACAGAGCTAGATTCTCAATGAACACATGTGGGATGAGAAGTGCTGTGGAGATCTCCATATGTGTGTCTTTGCCTGGTATAACAGATACTTTGTTACTTGAACAGAATACTTGGCAGGTATTAATTTAAGGGAAGAAAGGTTTATTTCATCTTACAGTAGTGAGAAAGGCATGGTGGAAGGAAATTGAGGAAGCTGGTCACATTCAATCCATAGTGAGGAAGCAGAGAGAGACAAATGCTACTACTCAGCTAGTGTCTCTCCTTTTTATATAGTTCAGGACCCCAGCCCATGGAATGGTGCCAGCCACAGTTAAGGTGATTCTTCCCACCTTAATTGACCTAATCATGATCATCCCTCAGAAATGTGCTCAGAGGTTAACCTAATCTACATAATCCCTCATAGATGATTCCAAGTCCTGTGAGGTTGAGTATCAACCATCACACTTGACCTCTCAAATCAGCATCCTTGTCCACCCACAAAGTCTGTCCGCTCCACACCACTCCCACATGCTGCTCATGAACACTGAGCCCAGTGTTAGAGCACCAGCCTACTCCTGGTACCTAGATCCCCTCCAGGATGACTTCTTTAGTGAACAGATGCTCAAGACGAACAGCTTCCCTAGAAGACCTTCCAAATACAGAAGTGATTTACCCAGGAGAATCAACCCAGAACCACCCTGTGAGCTCTCCAAGCAGCCTGTGCCTAGCAAGCTAGAAATCAGTCTCTGACTGATGCTGAATTACTTACCCTATTTCACCTTTGACCAATTAATCATTCATAAAAAGACATTTTTTTCTGGAAGTGTTCTAGGCCATACTTCAGGCATGTTGTTTATCTTCAATCATTTCTTCTTGACAAAAGCTGGTTTGTGAATTTGATATTTACTACCACCCGCTTTAATATGATGCTCTTTGAGGAATTTTTTTGTCTGATAGCATTTAAAAATATGTGCTTATCCCTCCACAAGAATTGTTACTTTCTGATACATATTTATTTTGTTGCTTTTGTTTCAAAACAACAAACTTCAAGGTCTTAAACAATTCTCTTGGTAGCAACCTAAACTTGGGAGATAATCTAGACAGAAGGATATTATTTTCAGTTAGTATTAAACAAACAGAAGACTCTTGCAATTTCTAGCAAGAGTTTCTAGTAATTCCCCTGCTCCTCAAAATTTTAATTAAGGCTCAATTATATTGTTTAGTGCTTTGTATAAATATTGGCTCAGTGGTTATGACCTTCTAAAGAAAGATAAGCTAAAGTCTGTCTCTCAAACTCTCTGGATGAAAACCACCAATAGCAAAACTAGGGCTTCTTTACAGAATAAGAAGCCAAAAGTTGCTCTTTTCAGAGTGAGGAGATTTGTCCAGTAACAAATCAAACACAGGCAATTTCCCAAGTCTACTACTTTGTCTCTTACCTTGTGTATTAATGACTTTTCTTGTTATGACAGTATGTATGACAAAAAATAACTTGAAGGAGGAGGTTTATTTTAACTTGTGTTTCCAGTCCATCATTGCAGAATAGGCATGACAGAGTTCATGGCAGCAGGAACCCGTGTCCAAGGCTCCTCACATCTTGGCCAGAGAGCTTAACTGGATCAGAGGTAGGCTATAACCTCTGAGGGGGAATTAGGTAGCCAGTCAGGAGAAAAGGCCCAATGAGGGAACACCATGTCTACCTGCTTCAGCAGAACCAGAATTCAGAGTATGATACAGCCATCCAATCCACTCTCACCCACTACTCCAGAGCCAGCCCTAGCCTAGACCCATCAACTCTCTCTCAGGCTCACCTGAGTCCAGGGGTAAAGCCCTCCACACTAAGATTATAACTAGATCCTTACCAGGTGAGCAGGGTCACTTTTTGGCTTTTCACCTTTCCTGAACTTCCAGGTCCCTGCTCTGGTAAGCCCTCCTCATCTAGTACTTGCTGAGATAAGATGGGGGTAAACCCCTGACTCCTACTCCCACATGGGCTCCCTAACCCCCCTCCAGCCTTCCATGTGGCAGGAGCTCTCTGTACTTTTCTTGCCTTTTCTTCTCTAAATCTAACAAAGTCTTTTTAAGTCTTACCCTTTGTTCTGTGTATTTAATTCTTAAAATTCATAAGAAAAGGATCCTGGGTACCCTAATTTATTGGTGTGAATGGCATTGGCAAGGAGCCTCAAAACTCACATAACTCCTCCAGGCCCACTCTTACTTTCTAATGTCTGCTAGCTAGGCCCTAGACCCTATGTCCCAAAGGTTCCATAACATCTCAGAACAGCACCACCAGCTGGGGGCCAGGTGTCCAAACACATGAGCCTCTGCGGTAATGTTCACATTCCATTCAGAATGCCCACCTTACTGCCTCAGTGCCCACTCAACAGTTTCCTTAAAGGTTGGAAAGCCAGGGCTAGATAAATGGCTTAGTGGCTAAGGCACTTGCCTGCAGAGCCTAAAAATTCATGTTCAAATCTCCAGGTCCCACATAAGCCAGACACACAGTGACACAAGTGCACAACGTTGCACATGTGCACAAGGGGGAACACGTGTCTGGAGTTCATTTGCAGCAGCTAAAGGCCCTGGTATACCCTTTTTCTCTCTCTTTCTCCCTTTCTCTGCCTCTCTCACATAAAAGCAAAAAAGTTTAGAAAGCCGTCGTGTCTGGGAGTTAGCTCATGCTTCACAAGCATGAGGACCTGAATTCCATCCTCAGAACCCATGCCAAAAAAAATGCCAGGTGCAGTGGCATGTACCTGTAACCCCAGCATTGGGGAGAAGGAGATATGAGAATCCCTGAGGCTTGCTGACAAGCCAGTCTATCCTTTGTATCCAGGCCAGTGAGAGACCCTATCTTTAAGGTGGACAGTGCCCTGAGGAAAACAGCTGGGTCAGTCCTATAGCCTCCACACAGATGTGCACATACACCTCCACACACATTAACATGCACACACAAAATAAATAAGCTATAAAATTTATAATCACAGGGCTGGAGAGATGGCGCAGTGGTTAAGCAGCTTACAAAGCCTAACAACCTGGATTTGATTCCCCAGTACCTGTGTAAAGCCAGCTGCACGCAACTGGTGCACGCAACTGGTGCACGCAACTGGTGCACGCAACTGGTGCACGCAACTGGAGTTCATTTGTAGTGGTTAAAAGCCCGTTCTCTCTCTTTCTCTCTCTCTCTCTTTCTCTCTCTCTCTCCCTCTCCCTCTCTCTCTCTCTCTCTCTCTCTCTCTCTCTCTCTCTCTCTGTGCTAGCAAGTAAATAAATTTTTAAAGTGCATAGAGCAGCTGGACAGATTGCTCAGTGGTTAAAGATGCTTGTTGCAAAGCCTGAAAGCTGGGATTCAATTTCCCAGTACCTACCTCAAGACAGATGTACAAAATTGGTCATGAGTTTAACTAGGGTTTGTATTTATAGTGGCAAGAGTCCCTGGTGCACCCATTCTTTCATTCATTCTCTCTCTTCCTGTCTTTTTCTCTCTGTGCTTGCAAATGAATAAATCAAAAATATTTTTAAATTATATTTATAAATAACAAGCTTCCATTATGCATAAAACCAAACTTCTTTTCTAAAGCAAAAGTCCTACAGCACCAACTCAAGCAAACGCTTGCTTCTCAGCACCCAAGTGTGTCAAGGGGTGCCAGGAAAAACCAGTAGCTTTGAGGAGGGGCTAACAGTGGGCAAGGCCAATGTCACTGACGTCTAAAAGCCACTCTCATACACTCTCACTCATACATTCACCTAAGTGCATGGAAGCTCAATGTGACTTTTCATTCTCTTCCATGGAAGAAAATCTCTTGAGTTAAACCACAAAATATGATTTAGACTACTTATAGGTAGAAATGATAAATAGTAGACTATGCGATTGGGGAGATAGAAATAGCTGTTAAAGGTCCTTGTTTGCAAAGCATGCTCTAGGTTCAATTCTTCTGCAACCATGTAAAGCCAGATGCAAAGTGTCATGTGCATTTGTGATTGTAATCCACCTACAGCAATGGAAGGTGGAGGCAGGAGAATCTGAAGGTCATGGGCCAGCTAGTGTTTGCAGTCAGGCAGTTCCTCTGCAGTGGTAAGAGAGCTTGTTTCAAAGAAGGTAAAGGGCACACTTTTCAAAGTTATCCTTCAATCTCCAATCTCCACTTGTGCACCTGTAGTATGGGTGCTCATATATATGAATACAATAAATATATTTAAAAGATGATTAAATAATGATTAATTAAATAAACTAGAAAATGGAGGGGAGGACAAGTAGCCACTTCACTGAAGAAGATATGCAGGTGGCAAACAGGAACATGAAAAGATATTGTACATTTGGGCTGGGGAGGTGGCTCTGTGGATGAAGCACTGGCCATACAAGTGTAAAGACTTGACTTCAATCCCTCGGACCTATGTTTTAAAAGCAGCCTGATGTGGTGGCATGAGTTTATAATCCCAGTGTTAGGGAAACAAAGACATGAAGATTCCTGGGGCTCCCTGGCCAGGTAGTCTAATTAGCCAATCTAATTGGTAAGCTCTAGGTCAGTGAATGACCTTGTCCACAAAAAGGTGAACCATGTTGCTAAGGATGACACCCAAGTTTGTTATCTCATTTGCAGTTGTTGGACAGTGGACCTGCATGCACACGCACACACACACACACACACACACACACACACACACACACACACAGAGTTGTGTACCTGGAAAGTGTCTGAGCCGAGATTTGAACTTGGATTAGTTTCTCCCAAGCCTGTCTATACACTGTATATCCATCCCGCTGAACTCAGCCCCAGAAAAATTGTGATTTGCCTATCACCCTCCTGTTTGCTCACTCAGTTCACTCAGTCAGCCAGTTCTAGTCATGCCAGGGAAACTCTATTCTTGGGGATTCTAAGGAGGAATTACTTTCTTGCCTCATTATGCAGGATTCCCTTTGTTCTTTGACTCTGTTGGCCCAACTTTTTCCTGTGCCCTGTGAATCATCCCTAGAATGTCCCTGCTCCCTACCAGCTCCTCCCCAGCAGGTTCTCCAGGTGTCCAGGTGAAATATAAGCTTGCCATGGCTTTGCCCAGCCTGGAAACCACTCCTTGCTCTGGCCATGGGGACCAGCCGGCAGCTCCCTGGTCTCTTTCCCAGATGGTGCTTGCTACCTTTGCTCCTGCCAGCTCCTCTCCTCCTCCTTCCCTGACATTGTTCTTCCTTTCCTGCTCCTTAAATCCCACCTCCTTAAGATCACTGCCTGGCTTCCCAGGTCATGACCTCTCCTCTCCAGATTCCTGTACCACTCCCTCACATCCAGGGGCTGGGCCTTTTCATCTGTCTTTTACTTGTCTATTGTTTCTTGCTTTGTTTGGATCATTGTAAGGAGACGTTAAACTCCTTGAAGGAAGCAACCCAGACTTAGAGATCTTTGAATGGAAATCCATGCAGTGCCTGCACAGCTTGAGAAACACTAGGAAGCTATTGGTGCATAGGTGATGGATGCATGGGTCATGGGACAAATCCAAAGAGGGGGCAGCATATGGAAGGACCCGGGAATGGGAATGATGGAAGGGTGGAAAAAGATAGGGAAGACCCAAAGACTGGCTTCTTCACAGGGGCTAAGGGTAGTGGGAAGTTGCAGCATATCTTAAAAGCCACATTTTAGGCCTAGCTAGATGACTCTGAGGGTAAAGTACTTGTCACCATCCACCAGGACATGAGTTGGAATCCCCAGCATCATGTTAATGCTACATGTGACAGTACACTCCTATAATCCCAGTTCTGAGAAAGCAGAGACAAGAGGGGCCCTAGAGCTTGCAGACTAGCAAATCTAGTCAGATCAGTGAGAGAGCTTGCCTCAATAAACATGGTGGAAAGTGATTAAGGAAGCTACCCCAGGTCAGCTGCTGGCCTCCACACATATGAGCACATACATGTTCCCACCCCCCACATGAACATGCACACACACCACACACACATATACATGCAAAAGCTAAAAAAAAAAAAAAGCTGGAGTTCATTGTGTCTGAATACCCCATCCCACCATGCTGGACTCCTCAGCGCAAGTTCGTATTCCCAATAAGCACCCCAGGTGCTGTTTTTCCTACACTGATCATCTAGATTGCCTCTCCCTGCTAATTAGAAAACAGGGCTCACAAATCCAGCCCATAGCTGCCCAGCTCAGTGCTGAGTGCCTGTTCCAGGAGGAAAGCGATGGGAAGACGCCTCTTTCCCCACCTGGCTGGGTTCTCTTGAGGTCTGTCCCCTGTATCTATTATCTACAGTAATATTTTGGGTAAAGCATTCTGTTTCATCTTGGTGATTGCAGACAGAGTATGTGAGCTTGGTGTGGGAGAAAAGACAGGAGTCTCATTCCTTAAAACCCTTTGGCCAGACTCCTTCTCCAGTTTGCAGGATATATGGCATTATGAAACACCATGCTGGCCTGCACAGCTAATTTATGAAATCATAAGCATACATGCATTGGATTCTTTTTTGTGTGGTATGAAAGTATTTACTGGCTTGACTCTTTTTTTTTTTTTTTTTTTTTTTTTGGTCTCTGAAGATTAAGAGAGCCCAGAAACTTCCCAACATTCGGGTACATCAGAATCCTGCTAATCTTTTGGTGGCTGTGAGCCCAAAGACAGAGAGCCTTTGAAGCGGCCCCCTGCTTTCTGCTCCACATGGCCTCCCAGAGTCACCTTTCATAGTTTTATTTTGGTGGGAGCTTCAGAATTCTTTTTTGGCCTGAGCTGTTTTGTTCACCTTGCTTGACATTTCCTAACATCTCAACAGATAGTATTTTCAGGCAAAAGTCCTCTAAAACTGTACACCAGTGAAAATCTCAACAAAAACACATTAAAATCAGTCTTTGGGGTCCAGCTTAAATCACCTGAAACACCTTTTTACACTGTGGAAAAACATTTAATTGAAAGGCTTTTCTTTTTTTAAAAAAATAAGCACAGTCAACTGGCCTGGAGGTATAAATACACTCAACAGTACTGAATCAAGGTTATCTTTATCACAAAAAATGGCTACCAACTTGTTGAGATTTTTGTCATGTGTGCACCTGTGTGTATGTGTGTTCTCCTGTGTGTAGGCACACATGTGTGTATTGACATGCAGAGGGCAGAGGTTAGCAGCCATGTGTCATGGTATCTTCTTCAACTGTTCCCAACTGTATTTTTTTAAAACAGGTTCTCTCATGGAACTCAGAGCTCACCAATTTGGTTAGATTCACTACCAGTGAGTTTTGGGGATCCCCTGTCTCTACCTCCCCACCTCGTGTTGGGATGGCAAGCAAGTGCCTCAGAGCTTGGCATTGCTGTGGGTGCTGGGGTCCTGCTTCAGGTTCTCACACTGGCACAGCAAGTGCTTCATCAGCTGAGCTACTGCCTCACAGCCCCTTGCTTAGCTTTCATTATCCATTCCATTTTGTCTGGGTATAATATAAATTTCTAAGGATTCGTCTATCAGGATACAAAGATGACATGTGGGTTTGTATGGATTAAATATGTAATTGCCATTTGAGATCATGTTTACACAGACCTCAGTAGTCCTTTGATTCCCCAAAGTGAGGTAGCCTTTTGTCAATTTATATCTAAACTGACAATATTAAATAGTATAATTATCAGTTTTGCCACTTTAATAAATCCTTTCTCTAATCTTAGAGTTCATGAAAGACAAAAACCAAAAGTAAACTATTTCCTAAAATCATCTTATATTAGTCTGGTATCTTCTTTAAACTTTAATCGATTCCTTTCCTGAAGTCTTCCTGTAATTAGGTGTGGAATATCTGCTTCTTTCATTCACCCAGACAACAGGCATTTTCTCCACAAGTTCTCATTTCTCCATTCCAATTTTGGCTTTACAAGCAAGTCTGCTATTTATCTCTGGGACTGATCAATGTCTGTCGACTTCGTCCTCAGATGATTGTATTCAAACACCCAAAGAACACAACTGTAGCAGCCCAACTATTTAACTCAAATTTTAAATCACTACTTATTCATGCTGATGGTTATAATGAGTTTTTAAAAGCATATATTATCATTTTTAACATGTCAGAAAGAGGCTTGGCATTTCTTTCCCTCACTAAATGAAAGATGGCTGAGGTTAAGGTCATAACAGGCCTGTGGGTCACCTGTGGGTGTCAGGACCCCCTTCCTCCTGACTGTCGGCTTATAGAGCAAAAGCAAGACAGAATCATCTCATCTCTGCATCTTCTCCAGCTTTTCATGTGGTACCCACACACTCACTTGGGTTTAATTGCCAAGATAATAAACACAGTTGTTTTCTGACAGACAAACTGAGAGAACACAGGTATTCTTCATGGCTTCAAACACACATACACACGTACATATACAAGTGTGGTTACTGCTTCCTGGTCTCACACCTCCCCTTTTTTTTTTTTTTTGTTTTTGTTTTTTCTTTTTTGAGGTAGGGTCTCACTCTGGTCCAGGCTGACCTGGAATTAACTATGTACTCTCAGGGTGGCCTCGAACACTAGGCGATCCTCCTTCCTCTGCCTCCCAAGTGCTGGGATTAAAGGCGTGCGCCACCATGTCCGGCTTCCCCTTATTTTTATTAATGTACCTGTGAATGTGGTCTATATACATGTGTATATACATGTTCATATACATGAGGGGACATGTGTGTATATGCGCATTTGTGTACATACATGTGGAAGCTGCTAAACATCCTTAAGTATCATCCTCAAAATCACTGTTCACTTCTTTTTGAGACAGGCTCTCTCCTCAGCTAGCTGGCCTGAAAGCCCCAGGGATCCTCCTGTTCCTGCCCACCCCCAGCTCTGGGATGAAAAACACATAACACTATGGTCAGCCTTTTTAGGTGGGCTTTGGGAATTGAACGCAGCTCCTCGCTGACTGAGCTATCTTCCATCCCCTCTCATGTCCTTTTGAAATTGACCCAGTCATTTATGCTAGAGACACTGATGAATTCTGCTGCAGAAAGCACAACATAACACAACAAAGGAACAGAAGTCGGGTTAGGACAGGGTCAGTGGCTTTGTGCTCCTTCTTCATAAGAATGCCCCCTCACAGCTGCCCATTCCACTCCCTGGTCATGGCCAGCTTGAGGCAGAGCATGGAGTGAGAAGGGTCTGACTCTGGCAGTAGGAGAACCACACAGGCAGATAACTCCTTATGACTGTAGAAAGACTCTCAGCCTTACTACTGCTTTCCTCCTACCCTTACTGAGCCTATGGTAGGGCTAGACTTCCGGCTTAGTCACTTTTCTTCCTCAAGCATCCCCTTCCTTGCCATCTACCCCCTACTGCTTCAGGGCACTCTCTCACCTCCATCCCGGAAGGAACTAGAACATAATCCTTCAGGAGCACCCTGCTATAGCCTGTTCTCCTCCATGGCTGCTCTTCAGGTGGTGCCAGGCCTGTACCCTGGAAAGACTGCCCTTGTCTTGTGACCCCTTGTTTCCTTTCAGCAGTGGCAATGGTGGGGAAAGTCTGTTTGGTAAAGTGGCACTTGTGAAGATTGTCTGCCCAGAAAGATGAACCTGGGAATACGTCCTTCCATCGCCATCAGTGACACTGAGGGACAACCAGAACCAACCTTCTCACTTCTCTGGCTTTATGCTACTTGCTTAGAATTGGATTTACTTTTTTAAAATCTATTTGTTTACTTTTTTGTTTATTTATTTATTATTTATTTTGAGGTAGGGCCTCACTCTAGCCTAGGCTGACGTGGAATTCACTATGTAGTTTCAGGGTGGCCTTGAACTCAGGATGATACTCCTGTCTCTGTCTCCCAAGTGCTGGGATTAAAGGCCTGTGCCACCATGCTAGATTTTGTTTGTTTGTTTGTTTGTTTGTTTTGTAGTACTAGAGATTGAATCCAGGGCCTTGAACATACTAGGCAAGCAATCTACTGCTGAGCTATATCCCAAGCCTCTTTTCAACTGTGTACTTTAAGACAGGGTCTCATTAAATTGCCGAGGCAGGCCTTGTACTTATGTTCATTTCTCCTGTTCCTGCCTCCTAAGCAGCTAGGTGGAATTGCAGACCTTCACTCTCATGCCTGACTTACTTTAGCTGACTTTAAAAAAGTCACACATTTTGGAGGCCACAGAGCAGAGTGAGGTATTATTGGTCTCTCAGTAGCTTTGCTGTAGATATCACCTCTGATGGGTGACCTCTGATGATAACTTAAAGGTCATTTTGTATGTACACATGTATGTGAGAGTGCATGTCAGAGTGCAACCTCAGGTGTCATTCCTTAAGAACACCATCCACCTTTAGAGACAGGGTCTCTTACTAACCAATTAGGCTAGACTGTGAGACCCAGAGATTCTCCTGTCTCTGATCCCCAGGGCTATGATTGTAAGTGTGCACCAACATACCCAGTGTAGCTGTTACCTTCTCATTGCTTGGACAATAAAATCTCAAGACCCACCCCCCAGTGAAACACCTTCTCCAGCAAGGCTCTATATCCAAAGGTCCCACAACTTTCCCAAATTATCAACTTTGGGGACCAAGTATTTAAAACACATGAGCCTATAGGAGACTTTTCATTCAATCCACCACACCCAACCTTTTTTGTTATTTTTATTTTTATTTATTGGTTTTTAAGACTGTGTAAGAGAGAGGCAGATATATACAGAGACAATAGGCACACCAGGGCCTTCAGCTGCTGCAAACAAACTCCAGATGAAAGAGCCACCTTGTGCATATGGCTTACCTGAGTCCTGAGGAATCAAACCTGGGTTATTTGGCCTTTGTAGGCAAGCACCTCAACTGGCTAAGCCATCTCTCCAGCCCAACACCCACTTTTTGACATGGGTTCTGGGGCTCAAACTCAGGTCTTCGTGTTTGGAAGACACTTTACTGACTGCGCCATCTTCCCAGCCCTTCCGAAGCCATTATTGTCAAAGGTATTGACTGCTCATGTGGGCCTGAACAGATGTCCAATGGGTGACCTTTAAGAACCCAAAATCGCCACCCACAGATCACATAACACCATCATCTTCTGAATGTGGAAAATGAAGATCCCACAAGATGAATTTCAAATGTGCAGAGACTGGCAGCCCAATTCTCCCACACTTTACACGACTCTGCTTCTTCATCTCAGAGAGCTCCAAACCGTTCCCTTAGGATAGTCTTGGACCTCCAACCTCCATGCTTGTCCAGCTTGCAAATGAGTTCTTTTTCTGTTTCAGAACTCATTGTTTTAGCAATTGGCATGCAATGTAATGGGGAAAAATTGGGCTGGTTTCATAAAAGTAATACAACATTCACCAAAAGTCCAAAAGGACAACCTGAGGGGATGTAATGTAGCTCAGTAGTATAGCACTTTCATAGCATGTGTAAGAATCTGAATTTCTTCTCCATCACCAAACATACACACACACACAGAGAGAGAGAGAGAGAGAGAGAGAGAGAGAGAATGAGAGGGAGAGAGAGAGGAGTAGATCTTCCTATGAATGACTTTTGCACCAGTGTCTTAGTGGATTAACAGATGAATAGTACAGCTTTGCCTGTCAGGCGCTTCCTTCCACTTTGATTGTCTCCTAAAACATATTAACCACCAAAATGGAAAATGAGCTGTATTCAGTATATTTATGTTGCTGAATAATTCTGAGAATAAGTTTTATTATATTTATATTCTCGTTTACCTGGTTTACTATAAATGGATTTGTTTTTTCTTTTACTCACTCAGACCCAGGCAGATGCCCTGCCTGCAGACTACTCATAACTCAGTGAGAAGTCATCTTCTGCAATGCCACAAAGACTTTGGAGTGTTCTCTGGCTGTTTCCAAAGTCGTCGCAAGCAGCAATCTACCCCTAGCTCTGTAACAGAGGCCGGAATTGGTATTCAACAGCACAGAGCCTCTCTCTCCTTCCTGCCAACTTGAGGTATCTTTAAAGCTTCAAAGGACAAGAAGATTCAGTAACTGCCAAGACTGAATGCATCTGTCCCCAAAAGCTCTAGTAAAAGTTATAAAGGAAATACCAGGCCAAAATCATCCAGTGCAGAAACAATGGTGATTTTGAGAATAAATGTCACAGTTTCTTTTTTTTTTTAATGTTACAAAATAAACAAAGAAATTAGTAGTGGCCTTAGGCTTACAAAAATTAGTGTGGAATTTAGGATGGAAGTATGACAAACAAGTTTAAAATTTTTAATAAAAATTGGCATTTTTTTAGACAAAATACAAGTCTTTCATTTCATCAAACTTCTCCTTAGAAGATCATAAAATACTCCATTATGAAAATCATGGAAACATGATGAACTATTGTTTTTGGCTTGTTTGCAAGAAAGCAATAAAGTTGCCTTTTCTTGGCTGTTATTGAGATGCTTGTCATTGTCCATGGCATTGCATGAACTTCTGTTATCTTTAATTTTGTTTCTGCACACTGATAGTCCTAAGAAAATCTCCTTTCTTCCCCTCAGTGAATTCCTTGTTTTCAGCCTCTCCTGTAGTATGAAGCCAGATCCCAGGACAGGGAGTTGAGAACTCATAGAAGGTTGGAAAGTATGCCAAACACAGCCAGCAGAGAGGTACAGTAGGGTCTTGGTAGACCTGTAATAGCTGTTTATTTAAATGTCTTTAGTGGGGCTGAAGAGATGGCTTAACAGTAAAGGCATTTGCTTGAGAAGCCTAAGGACCCAGGTTCAATTCTCCACAACCTACATAAGCCAGATGCACAAGGTGGCACATGTGTCTGGAGTTCATTTGCAGTGGCTGGAGCCCTGGCATGCCCATTCTCTCTATTGCTCCCCTTAATAAGTAAATAAAAATTTAAAAACCAATTCTTAAAATAAATAAGTAATAGGGCTGGAGAGATGGCTCAGTGGCTAAGGCATTTGACTGCAAAGCCTAAGAACACAGGTTCGATTTCCCAGGACCCACATAAGCCAGATGCACAAGGAGGCACATGTGTCTGGAGTTTGTTTGCAGTGGCTAGAGGCCCTGGCGTGCCCATTCTTTCTCTTTATTTATCTGTCTCTTTCTCTCTCCCTCTCAAATAAATAAATAAAATATTTATAAAAATAAATAAATGTCTTCAGCGCCATTGTCATTCACAGTCTACCACAATACTGATGCTAGACAAGAATTCTGCACTGCTGTGCATTTCCACGGGCATCTCCTTCCTTCATGCACCAGCACTACAGGGCCGCCAAGCCCAGGAATGAACTAATGGGTCAGAATGATCTGTGATGACTGGCCTGACATATGTGATAAGGGCAGGGCCAAAGTGGCTATGTAGGCTCACATGAATACAGCAACATCAGGCTAGGGTTGTGGTTCTGTGGTATAGTGCTTGCCTGGCATGTAGGAAGCCCTGGATTTCATCCTTAGCACCACACACACAAAAAAGATAAAATCAGAAACATCATAAACAAGCCTTGTAGTGCCCTCACATTCAGCTTCCAGTCAACAGCCACTTAGCCTTGCTCCTCTGCCTGGTGCTCAGGGACACCACTCACAGAATAAAGTGAGAGGACATGATAGCAAGAACTGGACAAGATCAACTTAAACATAACATCAAGAGGCTGGAGAGATGGCTCACTGGGTAAAGTGCTTGCCTTGCAAGCATAGTTCTATCCGCAGAACCCACATAAACGAAGCCTGAAGCCACAGTGTGTGTTTGTGATCCCAGTGCTGGGGGGCTGAGACAGGTGGATCGCCATGGCTCACTGGCCAGTCATTCTAGCCTAATTAGAAAGTTCAGAACCAGTGAGAGACCCTGTCCCATAAATGCCTGAGGGACAACACCTGGGACTGTCCTCTGACCTCCACAAACACACACATAAGAAAAAGAAAATTCAAGAATTCTAATCCTTTACAAGTTTAAATGAGAAGTGTAGAGCACGAAAAATAAAAGCTTCATGTCTGGAAACTGAAAGCCTCTCCATGCAGAAGGAACCCAGAAAGCTAAGACAAAAATAAAATAAGGGGCTGGAGGGATGACTTAGCAGTTAAGGCATTTGCCTACAAAGCCAAAGGACCCTGGTTTGATTCCCCAGGACCCACATTTGCCAGATGCACAAGGGAGTGCATGCTTCTGGAGTTTGTCTGCAGTGGCTGGAGGCTCTGGTGTGCTCCCTCTCTTTCTCTCTCTCTCTCTCTCCCTCCCTCTTTCTCTATCAAATAAATAAATAAACATAAAATATTTAAAAATAAATAAATAAAATAAAATAGGCCCCATTCATGATTCTGCCCATCAAGTGAGGAGACAGAACAAAGGAATAGGACGTAGGGAGCACTGTCAACATGAAGAAAATGGCCAGGATGCTCCAGATTAAAGGGCTCATCCTGTCTCCTCCCCATCTGTTGGGAGCCTTTTGCTTAAAGCTCATTTAGTTAAACCTTTGAGGTATCTACCATAAAGCTGAAAGAAGGTCTATATGCAGGCAAGCCTTCACCCATCAGCCAAGGCCGAGAGCAGTGGGGCTCTAGGAATTTACATGTCTCTTTTCAGGAGATGGGGCCACTCCAGAAATCATGCCATTTGTTTCTAAGTTTTCAAATAAGGAAGAATGAAAATTTATTCAAAATGGCATTCATCCATAGACTCCAAGTCTCTGACTCCTTCCACAACATAGCACTGCCTCTCCAGGACTCAGATTTCTGAGCAATAATGAGGCAAATAGAATTAGGTATCTCCTAACCCAATTTCTCTTTTCTCAATGAGATCAGGAAAGGAAATGTGAAGTCAGGATGTGCGTGACTAGAAGATAGGGTGGCTCAGAGGAGCCCCAGGGTAGACAGGGGCTTGAGTTGACATCTATCAGAGAGGCGTCTTCTGTCAGTATTTGGAAAGTCCGTGGACAGAGCAGAAAGCACTGAGCCTTGCAGGCAGGTATGTGGGAACCACCAAGAAGGTCAAGCACAGATAAAACCAATCTGTCCAGCAGAATGGACCATGTCCCCCCTCACCTCAGGCTAATTGTGCCCCATGTCCCCAGTTTCCTGGGGATCCTGTGTAAAACACTAAGCCTGCCCTAACTTGGTGTTTGTCTCAGGGAGAAACAGGGCCTCAAGGGAGCTGCTGAATGCCACCTGAGGCTTCTGTGAATGAGGGCTTGAAAACTCTAGATGATTCCATTGAACAACCAGAACAAACCGTTTAATTATTTAAAAGAATGACTAGATGCTAGCTGGGCCTCTTGCCACAGGTGACAAAACTAATTACATTTCCTTTTATTTTATTATGCACTTGTGTGCCTATGTGTATGTATGTGTGGGAGCACTGCATGCGTGTGCATGTGAGTATAGAGGCCAGGAAAACCTTGGATATCACTCTTCAGTTGTCTTTTCTGAGACGGGTCCTCCCATTGGCCTGGAGTCCACCAAGTAGGTTAGGCTAGACTGGCTGGACGGAGAGCCCCAGAGATCACATGTTCCTGCCTCTCCAACCCTGGGATTTTAAGTGTGTGTCACCACTCCTGGAGTTTTACATCAATTCTAGATAGTTTGAACTCAGTCCCTCATATTTTAAAATTTTTTTGTTCATTTTTATTTATTTATTTGAGAGTGACAGAGAGAGAAAGAGGCAGATAGAAAGAGAGAGAGAGAGAGAGAGAGAGAGAGAGAATGGGAGCACCAGGCTTCCAGCCGCTGCAAACAAACTCCAGACGCATGCGCCACTTGTGCATCTGGCTAACGTGGGTCTTGGAAAATCAAGCCTTGAACCGGAGTCCTTAGGCTTCACAGGCAAGCGCTTAACCACTAAGCCATCTCTCCAGCCCAGTTCCTCATATTTTAAACACAAGCCATTTACAACTGAATTACCTCCCCAGTCCTAGTTATACTTTTCATCCAAAAAAAGTTAAAAAAAAAATAAAAAATTAAAAAAGAGGAAGAGTGTATTTACTACAAGCTCTCTTCTGTACACCAAGATAAGGGACCCTTCAGGCTCCAGTAAGACTGGGTATTGCCTGAATTCTCTGCTTGCTGTGTCCGCTTGGCTCTGCAACTGCTATTCATGACACCTCTAGTCCATTCTGACTATCTCTGCCTGGCTGTCCATTCCCCTAGTTCTCAAGTCCACAAACACCAGTGCCTCCATATGTAGATTGTGGTTGATGGAAGAAGCAGTGAGCTCACACCAGCAAGACTCCAGCCTCTGTTCGGTGCCGTGAGATGGACATGGATCTGGGCAAACAGTTCTCAGAGGAGATGAGAGGAGTGCCCTGGGCAGTATGATATATTCAATTTATTGAACTTAGGCTGGGGGACCTTCCAGACCAAACCAACCATGTCATAAACAAAGCACCAGAGGCTCCAAGGTAGAACACTTATCCAGTTTATAAAAAATTAATCCAAAGTTCTCTTGTTCCTCACTCATTTCTTCACCTAATAATGACTGGCACTCAGTCAGCTGATACCAGGTCTGGCTCTTGACAGGGACCCAGAAGATGGTCTTGCTCAGTCCTTTTGGCAAGATCTCTTTTGGGATCACACTGACATGTTGTAAAAACACACTATGAAATGTAAAATTTTAAACTCGATCAGGGTTGAGAAAGTTGAATGGTGCCAACTGTCACTGGGCAGGTCAAGAGTAGGGCCCAGCACTGAGCCTTATGAAAAGAAGAGGGATTGCATCCATGTGCATGCGTGTAAGAATGTATGTTTGTATGTGTGAGTGCACTTGTGTGTACAGGTACATGTGCATGGGTATGTGCACACACAGTCAGGATAGCTTCTGCAGACTCCATGTGCCCTCTTAGCATCTTGAGAAGCAGTTACCTTCTTGTGGTTGGGGAAAATACTTGGCTAAAAAAGCAATCAATTTTAAGGAAGGGAGGTTTTATTTCAACCATTTCAGTTTACAGATCATAATCCACCATGGTAGGGAAGAACCAGTTGGTCACGCTGCGCCTACAGCTCAAAAGTTGTGAAAACTCCGGTGTTCAGCCAGCTCTCTCCCTCTTATTCAGTACAGGACTGCAGTATTGTCCACAGGCAGAGTGGGCATTCCCACTCGAGTGACCTGATGAAGACAGTGCCACCAGGCATGCTCAGACTCTAGTTCCTTAAGTAACTCTGGGTCCCATCAAGTCAACTATCAATATAAACCACACCTTTACCCTGACAGGTCCTTACACTGTGCTATTGCTCACCAACTACCAGCATCTCTTCATAAGATCCTTTCTGAGTTAAATCAATGCTCAGCGGACATTTAAAAACAGTGGAGCTATGTATTTTGTTAGTCCAAAATGTATTGTCTTTTTCAAAGATTCACCCAGAAAAGCCAACCCCAGATACATTTTTTTTTCAGATTCAACCAGGATGCCATCATCAAAAATGTAAAAGTCCATGAAAAATTAAAATGACTTTGGTTTGGCTCAGGCCCTCAGCTGGAGTAATGCCATCACATGTCTCCACTTCTCTTGCATGTATGCAGTGGTACTACGGGGATTTTTTCCCCTTCTTTTTTCTTCTTTCTAATGAAACCGTGTCAATTTCAAAGTATCCAGATGCCTTTCTTCTTCAGTAAGTTCTCTTGATTTTCATGTCATTATGCTCTTCTGTTCTAACACAGCTCTTTTTCTAAACAAGTAGTGTTCCTAATCTTTTTCGTCCATTCCATGAAATGCAAACAGAATCAGAAGAAAAAATAAATAAGTCCAAAATAGCATCCTTTTATTTTTGCCATTTTATATGATTATAACATGCTAGAAATGTCACTATAATTATAGCAACAAATTATTTCAACGATCCTCACAAGGGATGCTATTTATAGACAGATGGAGAAGTACAGGGAGAAGGAGCCCACCTTCCTCAGAGAAGCCTGCCTCACCAGGCTATGACCCACTGGAATCACATGAGAACAAGGAATACCACAAGTACACTTAAGACCAGGAAATGAGAGATGGACTACATAAAGGAACACATTTAAATGATGTCAGCTTGGCACGTTTCTGCATTTCTCATGTGTTAGGGTCCATGCTTAAGAATAGTTACCACCACTGCTTACCATCCTTCCCAATCAAAGATCTGCAAGTCAGAAGATACGAATGACAGGACACAACTTTGAGGTGAGTTAACAACAACAACAACAACAAAAACTAGGATGAGCACAGATCTGTTTATGAACCTTCATAGATAATTAAGGGTGAGAAAATGCAATCTGTTATTATCATCCTTACTTGCATTTCATCAAGAGCAGGGGAAAAGAATTGATGGAAATTATTGGTTTGTTACTGGATTTTTCTCTCTTGATTTTTTAGCAAGACATAAATTCGGGGAAGGAGCAAATTTCACAGTGACTCCTTTTTTTGACATGTGTATGTGTGTGGTGTGCATGTGCGTATGCATGTTTAGATGTGCGTAGATACACATGTACAAACGTGCACGCATGTGGAGACCAGAGGCTGGCATCAGGTATCTTCCTCAGTTCCTCTTCAACTTACTTTCCTTACTTTTTGAGGCAGTGTCTCTAGTGAATCTGGAACTCACCACTAGACTAGCTCTAGAAATCTCGTCACTGCTTCCCCAGTTGCCTCTGCTTCCCCAGTACTGGATGACAGGTGCATGTCACCTCTCTGGCTTTTACATGGGTGCTGGGGATCTGAACTCAGGTCCTCACATTTGAGTGGCAGGCACTTTACCCACTGAGCCACTTAACGACTCCTCACAATGGCTCTTTAACCTCCATTGAAGGGTGTGATTTTAAAAGCTTCAAACTAGCTCTGAGACCTTTGTTTGGGATAGAGTTAGAGAGGAAGAAAAACAAATTGCTTAAGGAAAGAGAATCCTTTTGTAGGTCACACTTTGCTCCAAGTGATCTGTGTCATCAAGGTAGCTCTCCCCATGGGTCACCAAGTAGAGCTGATAGCACTGTCCTTCTGGGGTGCTGGGTAAGTAAGTAGCTTGCCAATTCTATTCAAGAACCTGGTCGTGCAGTTCTGGGATGTCTCCCAGGGAAGTGTGAATGACAGCCACAGTTGCTGCTGATGACAATCCTAGGTTTGAAATTGTTTTAGTTAATAAAAAATATAATTTTCCTACCTTAATTGTACATTTCTGATGTTGTGCCATTGAATGTTTCCCTGGCATATTTTAGATTCCATAAAAGATTGCCTTTTTCCCGTCATCTTTTTTTAGGCAAATAATGCCACCTCTATCCTCCAAAGGTAAGTTTACAGTAGGTGGCTTTCCCTACGTGCTGGAAGACCACATGGAGAGGGAAATCTAATACAGCACTCAGTAGAACTTCCCGTTAGTGTTATCTGGCACCCAAAGAGTGACCAGGGGACCCACTTCTCCAGGAAATAGCCAGGCCAGAAGGGTGCCTTCAAGGCAGAAGGCAATGACTTCAGGAGTTAATTGCTAGTTGCTTCTTCTCATCCATGTGAAGAACAATCCTACGAAGTAAAAGACACAACCACCAAAACACAGGTGACGTAAGGCGTGGCCAGTGCTGCAGCCCTATGGAGAGAGTGACTCAACAGGGTCTGAAGGTGGTCTTACGGGGAGGCGCTCTGCCATCGCAGCCATGAGAAATGAGTCACAGCAGACAATAGCCATGCATGTTTGGATGGCAGCAAAACCCCCGCCTGGTTGTGGCACCCTAGGCTGGGCTGGGACAGACAACGAGAGGTCATGGGTCACACTGGAGGGAAAAGGACAAGCCTTTGCTTCGGCGGTAGCAAGATGCTCTCTGGCACGCAGTCTCCCGGCTCTGTAAAGACAGCTCCAGATGGAGCCTGAGAACAAGATGCTAAACACAGCAACAACGCGCTAGTTGGACGGCTACCTGACAGCAATGGAAGACGCCTGCAGAAAAGGCCCCTTCATTAAACTAATAATACGCCAGCTTATGTGGTTAACTGAAGCCAAGGGCTGGGGATAATTTTACAAAAAGGAAAAAATTTAGCTGCCATGGAAACTGGGACAGCGACAGATCTCCTGGATGTGACAAGATTCCAGACTGAATTACACAAAGTCACCATAAGCCCAGAAAGCAAAGTGGATTTAATTAGTTAGTTAAGTCTGCAGCACAGGGAGGGGATAACAACATTTGTCCTTTATTCTCTTTCCAAACGAACAATGTGTCACTAGCCCAAGCATGCCTAGAAAAGGATCATTTTTAGCTAAGCACATGATCACGAAACGATGTCGCACATGGGAAATCCCCAAATTTAAATTCCCTCAAAACTCCACATCCAAATGAGCTGCGACTGCTCGAGGGTGTGTGGAGGACAGGTTTCAGTCAGTCTATGTCATTTCCAAACATTCACTCTTCAAACATTTCTCCTCAAAGCCACAGATGCCACGATTAGCACCTTCTAAATTTAGCAGTCTATTAAGACAACTTTTAGCATGGGAACCTTCTTCATCTTTTTAATATCAAAATATATTTGGTAAGTGCATATGGCATTTTGTTGAATATTAAATAAAGCCAGTTTCAATGGATAGGATTGCCTGGACTTGGATCTCACTGTCCATGTAACGTACCATCTATGTTATGAGGGGCATGGTGGTGGAGGCATGGAGAAGCCTCTAAAATGAAGAATTCATGAGACTGTTGCATATGTATCTGACTTTCTAATCTTCACTTTCTTGTTGTCTCAGCTGCGCCTCATACTATTGTGAATGTGATGGTTAATCTCCATTGTCAGTTTGACAGAATTTGGAATCACCATGGAAACAAATCTCTGGGCAAGTCTGTGAGTGAGTTTCTACATTAGGTTAACTGAGCCGGGAAGACCCACCCCAAATGTGGGCAGCACCATCTCACTGGCAGGAGGGGTAGGACTGAATAAAAGGGAGGAAATCAGATGAGCACTACATGGGACTCTCTCTCTCTCTCTCTCTCTCTCTCTCTCTCTCTCTCCCTCTCCTTCTTGACTGTGGATGCACTGTGATTGGCTGCCTCCCACCCCTGCTGCCAAGTCTTCCTCACCTGGGTGGACTGTGTCCCTTGAGCCATGAGCCAAAACAAACACTTCTTCCTTTAAACTGATTTGGCAGGTCACATCAGTCACCTTCTCATTACCGGGACAAGATGCCTGACCAGAAGCAAGCAGCTTATGGAAGGAAAGGGTCTAATTCACTTTAGTTTGAAAGGGAGTCCACTATGGTGGAGAAATCATAGTAGGAGCAGAAAACTCATATCACATGGTCATGCCAGCAGAGAGGAGGAGAGAGACTAGACCACCAAAGTGGGCCTGGGCTGTAAAACCTCAAGGCTGGCCACTAGGGTCACACTTCTTGCAGCGAGGTTCCACCTTCTAAAAGTCTTCACTTCAGTCCTTCTGGGACATTTACATTCAAAACACCACACAGGCATGTGTTGCAGCAATGAGAACAGCTTACAGAGTCGACGCCTTTTTAAATAAATTTTAGGGTGGGAGTTTAGCTCAGTGGTAAAGTGTTTGCCTAACATGTGCATGCAAAGTTCTGGATTTCATGTCCGGAAGTACAAAACACACTTTTTTTTTCATGACTGCCACCTTTGGCTCCCATAGTGTCCTCATGCCTCCTTCCACTGGGCCCTCTTCCTCTGTCTCCTTTAATGTTACTGCAGGTACCTCTTTTATCTTCCTCTTCTTCATTTTCTTAGATTTGCCTCAAAGTTTCAGGGCTTTCCCAGCTTTGAACTTCAGATTGAATCATTTCTTGGCTCCCTCTCCACTACGCCTTACCACCTTACACTAGGCCCAGAAATATAAGCCAGAAGACCTTGGCTGAACTCTTTGAAACTGTAAGCCAAAATAAATCTCTCCTCCTTAACAACACAGATCTAGTCAATTTCATGTTTTGTATCTTATCAGTCAGTCACTGGCTCTCTTTGGTTCTTCCTTCAGATTATCCCTCCATTTCATTTATCTGTTTAATACTTGTCAATATCAAACAAATTATAATTGTGTAAACAGACTACAGCCCTTCAGGTCTGTGTGCCATGGAATCCACGTTTTATTCAAACATCATTAGGTAACAAGCCATGGTTCACAATAAAGGAGATTGACTGTCAAGATTCATCAAGACCTCAGGCAGCTTTAGGCAGGCAGAAACTCTGTTGATTCACCAACATGCAAATGACCAGAAGGCAGTCAACCTTCCAGCTCCGTCTGTGTTTTTACCTGGTCTCATGTGAGTGTCCTGCATCAAAGCTCTCAGAGAGAACAAAGGATTGCACTAACCGATTTAGCTAAGAGCATACTCTCCGTGGTTCCGGGGACAATTGCCTGTGATTGTCTCTGTGTCATGTAGTAGGTGATCCACCCTGATAGTCAATCATGGCTCAGGAAGTAGGACAAGGGTACATTACTCTTCCATCACTGTGGCCAAATTCCCTGACAGAAATAAGTTTAAGGCAGAAGGATTGATTTTGGTTCCTAGCCTTAGAGAGTTCCTCATCATAGTGGGGGGGCCTTATCTTTTGTGGACCAGGAAGCAGAGAAAGAGGGAATGATGGTGCTTGGTTGCCCTTTCCCCCCTTTTGTTCTTTTAGCCTTCTATCTCTCTTTTGCTCCTGGATATGGAGGGTAACCCCCCCACACCGGCCAGACTGAGGATTGGTCTTTTCTCTTCCCTCAGTCAACCTTTTGGACACACCCTCACAGACATACCCAAAAGTATGCCTCCATCTCCAAGATATTTATAAATCAAGGCAAACTTAGTTTTGGGGTGTTTTCTTTTGGTGGGGGGGGTTGTTTATTTGTTTTGTTGTTATTTAAAGACAGGCTCTCACTATGTAGACGAGGCTGCCCTTGAACTCGTGAAAACCATCCAGGCTCATCCTCCCAAATGCTAGGATTGTTGGCATGAGGCACCTGGCCTGATTTAGAACCCAGTCAAACTAATGATGAAGACTAACCGTTACTTGCTCTTGTTCTGAGAGGCTCTGCCTCAAGTCGGCCTTCTGCAGGGCCTCCGGGTAGACAGACCCTGCGACGGTTCTTATCCAAACTGCTGTCTCCCCGCCTACCCACTCAGAATATCTTTCTGTGGAACCCAGAAAGGGTGCTTTCTTTGTTCCACATCTCAGTCATCGTCCTCAGTGGGTGCATGGAACAATGAAGCCCTGCTCTACATTGTGTTTCTTTCTCAGCTCAGGTGCCAAACTACGTATGAATCACCAAACTGTAGTTATTTATTTGCATGGTTGGGTCTCCTATTGGACTGAAAGTCTCTTAAGATTAGATCTTGGACTTTATTTACTTTGGTATTCCTAAGACTGAACATGGGGCCTGGTAGTAAGTGCTCCACAAATGTTTTCCTGACTGCATTGCTTTTACTATGCTAATTTATTAATTAATATTTATGAGTGATGTCTCCCAAGTCTGCCCCTTGCTTTACGGGATTAATTGTGTGTAATTGAAAGGGTAGAAGTTGGATTTAGAGGCAATGAATTAGATGGATCCATAGAAATACAGATGAGCCAGTAAAAAGATGCAGTCATTAGTGAACAAAAAAGTAAGATATGTAACAGTATCTTTTCCATAAATTAAAATATAGACACACAAAATAAAAGTACACATATTTTCATGAATATATAACAATTTACATCAAATACACTGCAACTGATGACTATGGCACAAGAGTAATGGGAACAGTGTGTGGGGATTTTTTTTTTAAGGATAAAAAATAAATAAGAAAAGAAAAAAAGGGGCTCTGCACAGAAGAAAGAAAATGTGTCTTGACCAGAGGAGAATGATTAACTCAACCATCTGATATAGACTTAAAAATAAAGAATAATGAGGGATGAGCTTTGACATCATAAGGATTTAGGTTGATATCTTAGCTCTTGCTTGTTTATAAATTGGTACTGGGAAATTCATTCAAACTTTATTATACTTTAGTTTCCCTTCTTATAATACTGGGATGTTATTACCAACTTCATAAATTAAGTTAGAAAACATAGAGAACATACGACACATAGTAACTTAAGCAATATTTATGTAAATGGATTCTGATATATGCCTGGCTGTGGATTCTTCTAGGTCAAACATACCTGTCAACAATCTGTCTTTCAAACATATCTTTTCTCTGCAAATAAGTAAGAAAACAACGTGGAGGATCCAAGAAGATACTGTAACTGTCCAATGGTATGCCCAGCCGTGAGGGAGCAAAGACAGCTGAAGTCACCTGCCTGGTCCACATTGTCCTCGCCTCCACACTGCCCACCCACATCTGCTTTCTACTGTCTCCCAAGATGTCTAGATTGACCAGCTTTTACATTTTAAAGATCTTTTAAAACACTGTTTATTTGGTGTGTTTGTGAGCATTTTTGTGTGTGTGAATACAGACGTGTGCAAGCCGCGGTGCACATGAGGCATCAGGGATAAATTTTAGGCCTGTCCCTGCCCCACTTTGTAAGGCAGGGTTTCTCATTGTTGTTCACCACTCCACTTTTAAATTTCTGGGCAATTCTCCTCTCTCCACCTCCCATCTCACCGCAGGCTGCCACAATGTCTACCTTTTATGTGGGGTTGTGGGGATCCAAACTCTGCTACTCAGAGTTGAACTGTAAGCACTTCATCCTATGAGCCATCTCCCCAGCCACAAGTTTTTTTTGTAAATGCATGGGTCTATATGTTGTGTGCATGTTTATATGTATACAGATACACACACGTGTGTGTGTGTGCATGTGTGTGTAGAAGCCAGAAGATAACCTCAGTTATGGTTTCTCAGGAATTCACCTCCTTTCAGAAAGATTCTCTCATTGGCCTGAAGCAATTAGGCTAAACTAATTAGCCATTGAGCTCCAAGAATCCTCCTGTCTCTGCCTCGCCAATGCTGAGATAACAAGTATGCTTTGCCACACCCAGCATTTACTATTATTTTTCATTGGCAACTTCTATACTTACAGACAATAAACCATGATATTTCCTTCCCCTCCCTCACTCTCCCCGTCACAACTCCACTCTCCATCATATCCCCTCCCTCTCTCTGTTAGTCTCTCTTTTATTTTGATGTCATAGTCTTTTTCTCCTATTATGAGGGTCTTGTGTAGATATTGTTAGGCACTGTGAGGTCATGGATATCGAGGCCAGTTTCTGTTTGGATACATGCATGTAAGTAGTGGTACCCTGCCTTTGGCTCTTACATTCTTTCTTTTTTTTTTTTTTTTTAAATTATAAATAAATGAATTTATTTTTGCTTCATTCTTTTTTTTTTTTATTTTTTTTATTAGTCAGTTCTGTATTCAGCAAATACAGTCAGTTTGGTACCATTATTAGGCTCATCCGTGACCTACCCCCTCCCCTTGGCCCCTCCTTGTTGAGGTATACGGGTCATGCATTGTGGAGTTAGCCCACAGTTATGGGTAAGCTAAATGTCTCTGCATATCATGACCCAACATGTGACTCTGACATTCTTTCCGCCCCCTCTTCCGCAAAATTTCCCTGAGCCATGTTGGGTTCATTTTTGGTCTGCTTCAGTGATGAGGTGTTGAGGGCCTCTGAGGCTGTGGCTCTCTGGTTTGATAGGAGTTGATTTTTCTCTATGCTGATCTCCTTCCCCCTTGTGCTAGTGTCCGGTTCATCTGGAAAACAGCCCCCTTGCTTGTTTCTCGAAGTTTTCTTAGTTTCAGCCGGGGCCCTTTTGAGGTATGATGGGGTGGCTCTCTCCTTAGGGTCTACATCTATCTGAAAAAGAGAAGCAGATTCTCCAACGGAGAGTAAGTTAGCACCAGGACAAATGAGATAACCCTTACTTTTTTTTTTTTTTTTATAGAGAATTTAATAGGTGTAGGCCCTCTTGTAGCCCACAATTGATAGTAGCTTGATACTGGAGAGTGGGCTTATGTTTGGATATGGTTCTGACTTGTTTCCCAGCTCCAGCTATGGGTCCCATACCACTGAGAGGATCAGTTAGCCAAATTGAGAGCAGTTGGTTCCCCACCATGGCTGTGTGCCACCACTGCACTTGTGTGGGCATCACAATAGGTTATTTGCTGCTAAGTAGGTTAGACCATGCGTTGCTTGGATAGATATTGGTCAATTTCCCCCAGTCGCCCATGTAGCACCTTCTGGCACTAGACGCGCTGACTGTCTGGGGACTGACTCTCATCCAACTTCCAGCCATGCCATTCTAATTTGCATGTCAATCACATAAGGTATCTTCAGCAGTAGGGTCTTACCACTAACCTTTGGTGGGTCATCAAGTACTCTGACAGAAATCTGTCTGTCTTTTAGGAAACCTTGTAGGTCTCTCTGATCAAAAGCTCATTGTGGATGAAGCCCCATGCTGGTTCTGGGAGTTACAGGTCAGTGCCCACTAAGAAAATGAGGGAAAAGATAACTAATATACAAGAGTTAGAGATAAGAGAGAGAGAGACAGGGAGAGGGGAAGTGAGGGAGGGAAGATGTAGGAGATTAAGGATAGTCTTAGTCTTATCCTCTCCAGTGTCTTGTGGTTCAGGTGTTCCCTGTAAGGGCCTGGTGAAGGATCAGCCATTTGGTCTATCTTTTAGTAAGTAGAAGATTATGGTACCATTGCCGTTTGGGTCTAGATTTGTGTTTCCCACCCCTTTGGTGCCCTCCCCTCCCTCCCCTTCCATCCTAGTGTCTAATCTAGGGGATGCTAGCTGGGTATGTAAGGTATCTTCGGTAGATTAGGTTAGGTGTGTAGTATGAGTGGAGGACTATGTGGCGATTTTTTTTTCTGTGATGGGTAAGTTCACTGAAAATGATCTGTTCCGGTTCAACCATTTTTCCTCTAAATTTCATTGTTTCCATTTTTCTTACTGCTGTATAGAATTCCTTGTGTAGATATACCACATCTTAGTATCCATTCTTCTAGTGATGGACATCTGGGTTGATTCCAGCTCTTAGCTATTACAAATTGATTGGCTCTTACATTCTTTCTGCCACCTGTTCTGCAGTGGACCCTGAGCCTTGGAAGGTGTGATAGAGATGTTTCAGTGCTAAGAACTCCTCTGTCACTTCTTTCAGCACTGTGATTACCTTTTGGGTCATCCCAGTGGTCACCGCCATCTGAAAAGAGAAGCTTCCCTAACCAAAATGACAGTAGCATTAATATATGAATATGAACATTAAGTGTAGTGCTTTCAGGGCAGTTTGGTGGGAATAATATATGCATTTATCCAGGCAAGAGCAGGCTTTATACCCCTACGGATCATGACCTCCTCTGCCATAGGCTTTAAAAACAAAAGAAAAGAAAACACTTTATTTTTATTTATTTGAGGGAGAGAGAGAGAAAGTGGCAGAGAGAGGGAGAGAGAGAATGGGAATGCGAGGGCCTCCAGCCACTGCAAATGAACTCCAGATGCATGTGCCCCATTGGGCATCTGGCTTACATGGGTCCTATAGAGTCGAACCGGAATCCTTTGGCTTTGCAGAAAAATGCCTTAACCACTAAGCCATCTCTCCAGCACCTGCCATAGGCTTTTGATTAGGTTTTCAGTACCAGGCATGTAATCCCTCTCATAGAACAGGCCTCCAGTCCAGTTAGAGAGCAGTGGGTTTCCCCCAGAGCAGACATGCCACTATTCTACCTGCTTGGTCACTTGGCCTGTCTGGCCCAACTTGAGGCTTCCAGTGTCCACTGTTTTCACCCCTGATGACTTCTGTCTCCCATAGGGCTGCATGCAGTGCAGCTTTTTCCAGCTTTCAGTTGGCTTGTATACAGGGAGAAGGTTTTCAACTCAGCACCAGTTTGATTTCTCAGTGACCTTGCTGCCCGTGCATGTGAAGTCTTCAGCAATAGAGTCGTACCTACCATCTGTTACTCGTGGGAAACCAAGGGCCTTGGAAATACCCTGTAATGTTTTGGAGGCAACAGGGACCTCCCTGGCCAACAATTCACTGGAAGGTATCCCATCCCTGGCACTGAAAATTTTCTAGTAGCAATCTATGGCTTCTGGATGTGCCATTATCCAAAGAAGTAGGCTTTCAAATTCAGAATATCTTGAATTGTGATTGACCCTCCCTCACCTTTCTCTTACTTAATCTCTCCCCCTGGCCTCACTTAGGCCATTCCACTCCCTGTAATCTGTTCTTCTACTTACATACATACAAAACCATCCCCTAAAGTCTTTTCCTCACCTCCCTCCCTTATAGCCTTTCTCTAGCTTACTGGCCTCTGCTATTGATGTTTGGTTCCAGCTCACATACAAGTCTAAACATTTGTAGCTAGGATCCACATATGAGAAAGAACATGTGACATTTGGCTTTTCTGGGCCTGACACCCAGCATTTTTACATGGTTACTGGGAATCAGCTTCAGGTCCTCATGCTTGCAAGGGAAGTGATTTATAAACTGAGCTATTTCCCCAGTCCAAGTTCTATTTTCCTTTTTAATGGAATCTCACTATATTGTCAATCTCTTAACACGTGAATTCAAGCAATCCTCCTGAATAGCTATATGTCCCAGCTTGAATTTGTTTCCCAAGCAAAAGGTAATATCAATTGATAGCATTCCATGCATTGGAGCACCTTTTTAATGTAGACAGAAGGAAATTACAAACAAAATGACTTTTAAAAGATAATCTCTTTGCAATTTTTCTATGGAGTGCTGCTTCCTATATAATTTATCTTCTGGTTTGTTGGGAATCAGGTAGAGGTTAGTGACAAGTGAAGGAAGTTAGAAATGATGTCTTAAATCTTGACACCAGTGAGTCCAACCTGGTTCAGCAGAAGATGTCTAGGACAGCTACATAGAAGACACTAAAATCCCACTGGGGTAGAACCATGGGCCGGGCTTGTGCAAACCCATTCCTCTTCTGAGATGTGAGGTGTGGTGGCTGCCGACACCTGATGATGATGTCACTTCATCAGTGCTCAGTGATTCCTGGTCACATCAACGTTCATAAATTTCTCTACAGAAAGCTAATTTTGCTATTATTCCCTCTGTGGAAGCCTTGAGTTTTCCTATATCTGTGATTCACTGCAGATAATCCACAGATCCAATCTCCGTGCCACCTATTTCAATAGATTCCATTCTTCAGGGACCAGATGAAGCTCCCACGTCTGTGCAGAAGTTCTCGCCATCACCCTGCATGAGCGCTGTTTCTCCTAGTAGATGCTCATACTTGTGCACTTACCTGATTTCTCTCACGAGGCAGAGTCCTCTCCTCAACCTGGATGACACTTATACATTGCAAACAGAGACTTTTCTTCGTGCCAGCTCTGTGCCTAGATGAACATTAAAAGCCTGCAAAAATGGGTCTAATGAAAAAGCCCATTCAACAGTACTCAACAGTGCCATGTTCAGAGAAGTGAGCTGAGGATCAAAGTTTAAACCTAATCAGGAGAGGGCAAGTGACTCCAATTGGTAGCATGGACTTATAGTTCCTCTCTCTGTTGTCCCTAACTGGCCGAGGTTCTTAGGTATGTTGCTTTGAAATAAGTCACACTATGATGACCTCAGTTTTGTTATTTGCTAAAGGGAAATGTTTGACTGGCTCTTGTTTCAGTTGGAAATGTATTCCCTATGGCTGAAGTTGAGGGGAGTGGGGACCCACATCCAGGCTCTTTGTAGCTGATTTGGAAAACTGCAGAATTAAACTGTCCCCAAGGCTCTCAGCTGCCTGTCTCGGCTGGCTGTATGAGCAGAGGATTGAGCAACGGTTTGCTCCTGTGGGGTGACTTTCCATCCAGCTGGTTTTTGGGATCCTACCATTTATGTAACAGACTGCTTGGAAAAGGACTCTGTGAAGCTCACTTTGACATAGGTAGCAGCTTTTGCCTATAACAACCCTTGGCAGAAAGGGTGCTGATGTTTTTTCCTATTTAGCTGGTAAATGTCTTTGTTTCTTTTTCATTACTACTTTGCAGAACTATTAGAGATAGTTATCCTTATTTGACCGAGATGAGAAAATAGAGGAAGTTAAAACCAGGCAAAATCAGAAGTAATAGACCTGGGTTTGGGTAGCAGTATTTTTTTTTAACTCCAAGGTCCATATTTTCAAACCACTGTGCTGTCTAAGACAATGTGAGACAGGCTACCTGAAATAAAAGATGATTTTTTAATTTGTTTTACACTTTAAAATTTTTTTAAATATTTTATTTCTATTTATTTATTTATTTGTGAGAGAGAGGCAAAGAAAGAGAGGGGGGGGATAGAGAGAGAGAGAGAGAGAATAGGTGCACCAGGGCCTCCAGCCACTGCAAAGGAACGCCAGACACAAGTGCCATCCTGTGCATCTGGCTTACATGGGTCCTGGGCCATCAAACCTGAGTCCTTTGGCTTTCCAGGCAAGCACCTTAACTGCAAAGCTATCTCTCCAGCCCCAAAAGATAACTATTTGAGGTAAGGCCATGAATGTGTCCGTATGAAAACTGGCAACTTCCTCTGAATAGCCAAGCATGAACCTATGAATTCCCACAACCCTCATGACGCGGGCCGCGCTGTTGGTGAAGGACCGAGTGCGCCGTGGATTGCGTGAGGACCCTCAAAGGTCTGTGGGTTAAAGGCTTTGCCCTGGGAAGTCCTGTTGGAGGGGTTAGAGCCTTCAGCAACCAATGCCTTGCAGAAGCCTTAGAGGTCACTGGGGCCATGCCTTTGAAAGGACTGTGGACTCTGATGGTAGTTTCAGTCTTTATTTGTTTTCTGACCCATGATGTACATGGTTTGTTCATCTATATTCTCCCGCCATGATACTCTACATTCACTAGAAGCCCACAGATTTGAGGGTGCCTAATCTTGGGCTAGCACCTCTAGAATCCTGAGACAAAGCAAAGATTTTTTTCTTTGTAAGTCAGTTACTCAGCTATTTTGTTACAGTAATGCGAAACTCTAGGTGTGTGTGTGTGTGTGTGTGTGTGTGTGTGTGTTTTGCATGCGCATGTGTGTGCATCTATGTGTGTGGGAACTAACCTTTGTATGTGCAGGTAGATGTGAACGTGTATGTGTGTGCATGTGTGTGCATGTGTGTGTGTGTGTGCGTGCACGTGCAAGTGGAGGCCAGAGGTTAAAATCGGATACCTTCCTCATCATTTTTCACTTTTTAAAAGCTATTTAAAAATTTTTAAGTATTTTTATTCATTTGAAAGGGGGGAGAGAGTGGTGTGTATGTGTGTGTGTGTGTGTGTATTGGCATGTTGAACCCTCCTACAACTGCAAATGAACTCTAGACACATGCACCACTTTGTGAGTCTGGCTTTATGTTAGTTCTTAGTTCTGGGGAATTGAACCTGGACTGGCAGGCTTCACAAGCAATCACTTTTAACTGCTGAGCCATCTCTCCACCCTCACCTTATTTTTTAATCTTTTATTTATTCATTTATTTGCAAGGAGAGAGGGAGTTTGTGTGTGCATGGGTGTGTTAGGGCCTCTTGACACCGCACATGGACTCAGATGCATCACTTTGTGCATCTGGCTTTATATGGGTACTGGGGAACTGAACTGTGGCCAACAGGATTTGCAAGCAAGCACTTTAAGCAGTGACCCCTCTCCCCAGCCCCCACTTTATTTTTTAAGGCAGTGCCTCTTGCTGAATCTAGAGCCCATCAATTTGGGTAGATTGTCTAGTCAGTAAACTCTAGGAATCTTTCAGTCTCTGTTTTCCAAGCACTGAGATTACAGGCATATGCCACCATATCCAGCTTTTATGTGAGTGCTGGGTATTAGAATTAAGGTCCTCATACTTTATGGCAAGCACTTTACCCACTGAGTTGTTTCCAAGCCTGTAACATGAAGTTCTTGTGCAGCATCTCCATGAGCTTCATTTGCAGTAAATGATGCCATTGGGCAACAAAGACCTACCAGTCAAACTTACCCAGAGCCAGGGACTCTGGCACAGACAAACCCTCCCTGGGCTATTTTTCCCGTTCCAGATCTTCACCTCCCATTCTTGGTGATAGCTTGACACATTCCCACACTTGCTCTCTTCCTGAAGATCTCAGACTCACACTTCTGGAAGTATGAATAAGACCTGTGCTCAGCATATGTTTACATATTCGCTCCTTCTGGTGCCAAACTTATACACTATTTTGTGTGTGTGTGTGCATGTGTCTAATGTGGGGGTATGTGTGTGTGTCTGTGTGTAATGTGCTGTGTGTGTGTGTGTGTGTGTGTGTGTGTGTGTGTGGTATATTTATGTGTATGTGCCATTGTGGTGCCCCATACATTTGCCTGCAGAGTAGAGTGGAATATCTGGTATCCCGTCACTCTTCTGCCTGGTCATCTTTTTGAGCCATAGCCTCCCTTTTTACTGTTTCTAGAGTTGTGGGGCAATGCTGATTCAATAGTCTTTGCTCCCCTTGGGACTAGGGTTATAGGCACACATGGCCACACCCAGCTTTTTTTCATGGGATCTGGAGATTGGAACTCAGATCCCTTCAGACCCTCATGTTTGTGCAGGAAGCATACCTAACCCCTGAGCCACCTCTCCAGTCCTGTACACTGTTTGAAAAACATTTTGCAACTCAAGGCCCATCAGTCATGACAGGTAGGACAATGATGCCACTCACATTACCAACAGGAAGCATCTCACCCAAGATCATAGGGACAGTGAAGGACTCAGCTCCTGCCACACCCACTGTCCAGATCTTGGATGAAGCACTGGAAACTGACCCATTTCTATAACCAGCTTGATAGCATTATGGACATACAGGTCCTGCAAAATTCAGCCTTTTCCTCCCCGGGAAGCCATCATAAAAGCCTCATAAAATCAAATACTGAAAGTGCTCTGCTTTGTGTCTTCAAAATTAAAATCAAATCAATATACACTATGATATAAAAGCAACATGATTCTTTGTGCTTTAAGAAATGTCTGCATGAGGTGTGGAAAGGAGCAGCTATTGGCCTTTATTCACCTGATTGACCCCCTAGCCCCCTTTCTTTTTTAATTTTTAATTTTAATTTTAATTTATTTATTTGAGAACAACAGGCAGAGAGAAAGAGAAAGAAAGGGAGAGAAAGAATTGGCGCTCCAGGGCCTCCAGCCACTGCAAATGAACTCCAGATACATGTGCCATTTTGTGCACCTGATCTTGAAATGGGGTCATTGGGCTTCACAGGCGAGTGCTGAACCGCTAAGCCATCTCTCCAGGTCCCCAACCCGCTTTCTATTGCTTCACTGTTGCAAGAACTCACTGAACAGTTAATGGTCCAGAGGAGGAGCCTTTCCTCCCCTCTTTTCATAACCTCCTCTGGGATACCAAGGACATTTATGCAGGAAGAGGAGCTCCAGAGACATAGAGGGCTTTGTGGAAGGCCTTCAAGGCATGATGAGAATTTGAATGCTGTGATTTATATTTGAAATGTATCCCAAAGGCCCATGTGCTAGTAACTTGGTTCTGCGTGCTACTGAGAAGCAGTGGAACCTTTAGGAGTTGTTGCCTAGTAATAGGAAGTAAGGCCACTGGGGGTGTGGCCTTGGAGCGGATAGCAGGATTCCCCCAAACCCTGTCCTCTTTCTCTTTCTTCCCTATTGCCATGAATGAGGTGACCAGACCAGCTACCCCACATGCTCCTCTCATGATGCCGAAAGCAACAGGGCCCAAGGGGTCAAGCCTCTGAAATGTATGTAGCATTATAAACATCTCCTCCTGTAAATTTACCTCATGTGTCTTCCACAGTGATGAACAGGTGACTACCACATCTTGTTTTCAGGAAGGGTAGGGACTAGAACGGACCCCAGGCCTTCAATCCTAGGTTTCATTCTTGGACTTTGTGCTTCATAGAAGGGTGCATCCTATATCACTTACAAAACCTGACTACATTTGGTAAATTGTTAGTAAAAACTAAATAACTAAACTTCAGCTTAACAACATTTGAGTCCAATATCATTAAATGATTTTCATTTCTAATTCATTCTTCATATCCTGATTTGGCATCAAACTAGCACAAAATATACTTATAACTCATTGGATTAAATCTTACATTTAGATTTAGTGGGAGAAACAGGGATTAAAGATCAAAATGAAATTATTACAGTTCTAAACCTCTAAAAATATTCAGCCCTAGTTTGTTGTTTGGGGAAAAAAATCAAACTTGGGTTTTAGTTCATTCAAATCAGTATAGGCACAGCAAATAAAATGTTAGATGTAGACAGAAGGCCTGTAAAGCATAAATTATAGCTGTTTTCCCAAATGGCTTGCATGAAGGGCTTGCTGGATTATAAAAGTCTAATTCACTAAGACTCAGTTATTCTGAAAAGCAAATGAGGTTGTCCTGAAGAATCAAATTCATTCGCTGAACAAATCCATAGTGGGTGCTTAGGACACACCAAGCACTGTGCTTGTCGCAAGTCTCTGACAGTAAAGGTTCCCAGCCGAGAACGTTGCTTGCGGATGTCTGAAGAGAAGGAAAGGAAGGACATTGTCCTGAGAATATTGGGAAGTGTAGTTTTTTTTTTTTTCACTGTTGATTAGCTATAGAATTTTTGGCATTGTTTTATTTTACATGCCTTTTTTCATAAATGTCCAGCTTCTAATCACTACTATTACGCAATGACAAATAACCCATAATCATTGTCCTCAAAGACTTTATAATCTCATGACCATTTTGACAACTTGACAGTGTTTAGGACAAAAGGGAGATCTGCTAGCCCCCCCAATGCAATGACAGATAGTTCTGAATAGAGAAAGTGAGGAGACAAAAGCACCAGGCAGTATTTGGGGTGCATTTTTGTTGAAAGAGGGTATTGGAAAAGTTTGACAATCTTTTAAGAGTCAAGCTTAACACACAAGAAAATGAGGCTTGAGGAAGCCAATTCTAGTTCTTGGGCCAAGAACTGACTGTGATTTGGACAGATGATGTGGACCAAAGGGAATCTCTAAGAATGGCTTCTATCTACCAGTTCCATTGGTCACACACCTATAATCCCAGAACTGGTGAGGCTGAGGTAGTAGGATCAGGAGTTCAAGGCCAGCTTGGACTACATAGATTATGTTTCAAAAAGAATGACTAGGAATGATGCTTATTCTCCATTGTCAGCTTGATTAGGTCCAGAGTCACCACAAGACAAATCTCGGGCATGTCTTTCGGGGACTTTCTAGAATTGGTGAACTGAGGTAAGATTTACGTTGACTGTGGGCAGCACCAACCTATGGGCTGGTTCCCAGACTGAATACAAAGGGCAAAATGAGCTAAGCACTAGTATTCATTTCTCTCTACACCCTGACTGTAGTCACGATGTGACCTCACATCCCTGTTGCCATGCCTTCCCTATGGTGACAGACTGCATCCCTTCCAACTGTGAGCCAAAACAAACCCTTCCTCCCTTAAGTTGCTTTTGTGAGGTATTTTGTCATAGTGACAACTAATACCCTAGTATATGCATCTCCCTATTAACAAGGAGTTGGTATGCCCTACCAGACTGTAAAAAGAGCTAGCCTCCCCTCAGGGAAAAAAAAAAAGGTCTGGAAATGCATAATTAAATCTCAGAGGCAGAACTGCAGCGTACATGCTGCCCCGCTGAGCACCTTAGCACTGAGCAGAAAGCTGTGCTGCGGAAAGGGCGCCATCAGGACCCACAGAACTGCAACAAGCAATTCAGTTAGATACTTGGACCGTCATTCTGCACTTTCTCTGTGAGTCAGTGAGAAAGCAATATTGCAAACTAGGACATTCAACACTGTCCCTTAGAGCAACTTTTTTTTTTTTTCAAGGTAGGGTCTCCCTCTAGTCTAGGCTGACCTAGAATTCACTATGTAGTCTCAGGGTGGCCTTGAACTCATGGCAATCCTCCTACCTCTGCCTTCCAATTAGAGTTCGTTCTCTAGTCATAACGAGACACAAGTAAGTCTTTTAAAGATCTTTTTTTTTTTTTCATGTTAAGGAAAGCTGCCAGCACTGAAATAGAATTTATGAAAAAGTTCCTTTTCCTAAACCCTTAAATTACTTTAAAAATAATCTCATAAAACCACAGGAACTGAAGATAGAGAGGACTTGGGAAGTAATGCCCATGGTTGATTAGTGGATTTCTCTGGACATTCTCTCTTTGGGAATGCAAGTTCCCCAGGTCTTGGGGATTCTGTACTGGGAGCTAAGGTTACTTCTCTTCCTATTCCCTCAGTATCATTGGTAAAGTCTGACAATGTCAGAGGCTGTACTTGACTCTGAAACCTAAGACAAGATAAAGTTAGCACAAACCAAATAAATTTGAAGGCTGAAGGTGTTGGAGAGTACTTGCCTAGCAAGCATGAAGTCCTGGGTTCAATTCCCAGCACTGCATAAGTAAGGTGTGGTGGCACATGCCTGTAATCCCAGTGCTCAGGGAGTGAAGGCAGGGGGTTCAGAAATTCAAGGTTAGCCTGGGATATATGAGAACCCCATGTTTAAAAAATTAATACAAGTTTGAACTAAGAAACATAAGAGGACCTCTTGCCATTTAGAGCGGTAAAAGGAGTAATGGAAAGGCATATTTCTCTCCTTCATGATTCTTCTCAAATTCTGCATGGCCTTGTCAACTTTTGTACCCCTCAAACTCAACATCCTCTCTTTCCAACTTCTTTTTCCCCATGTCTTATTCTCCTTATTTAGATTCAAGTCTGGAATTATTTTCTCATGCTTTTAATTTTTCTTTTTGACAATTTTATATATGTATACAATTAGTATCTTCTTCAACCCACATTATCCCCTCTTACCCCACCTCCCACTAACCAGTCCCCTTCCTAAGTTCATGCCTTTGTTTTGTGACCCAATGAGTTAAATTAGGGCTGTTTGCATGAACATGGTAGGAGTGTGGGCCAATTACTAGTGGCTGTAGCATGGCAAAACATGACTTCCCTTCTCCTAGCAACTGTTAACTGCCAATAGCTACTCTGAGAGGAGTAGAGTCTCTTAAGTATTTTATCATGTTTTTAAAAGAAATTTTGGAATGTAGAGACAAAAATAATTCCAATATATTAAGTTATAAATCTAAGACATAAGGAATTGAAAATTTTTCTTAAGATTAGACAGTGAATATATCAAAAACTCAAAGTCCCAGTTTCTAGAAATATTATAAACAGAAATGCATGGGCTCTGGGGAGAAAAGAATAATGAGATCATGCTTATAGTGCACTTAACTCTAAACATGGTCTATAGTAAGTGCCTAATAAAGATGATTATCATAAGCATCTGTCTGCAGCGAGCCAGGGTGATTAGTGCGCCGAGGAAGTGAGGTAAGGTGAGGAAAGTGCTGGGTATGGAACGATGGCTGATTTCATACGGGGAAACTTCCTTGTAGAAACTCGTGACCTTGCCTCCTCGGCCCTCATCATTAGCCCCTTCTCACCTTGGCCTTGGTGAGTGCATATGTTCATGTGTGTGAGTGTAGACAGGCAGTGACCACAGCGCAAGTGTAGAGGTCAGAGGACAAGTTGGGCTTCCATGCTGTTTGGAGCAGAGTCTCACATTCTCATGGTTCACTGCTACATCTGCGAGCCTGCGAGTTTCTTACGGATGCTCCTGTCTCCACCTTCCTTCTTAGCACAGGGCAGTGGCATTCCAGACCACGGTGTCTGTCTGGCTTTCACGTGGGTTCTGTGGATCTAAACTCAGGTACTCTTGCTTGCATGGCAAGCACTTTATTCACTGAGCCACCTGCCCAGACCTCATCCTGGCTTTTTGATGTAAGTTCATTTTTGTTTTCATTTCTTTTACTTCCCAGAATTCTCTGAGTGTCCGTTAACATTAAAAAAAAATAGCTATACACTCAAGAAAGCAGAAGTAAATGTCATTAGATATGAAAACTACTTCAGCAGACATCATAGAATTTAGCTTCATTTTTTGCCAAATTCAAGGTAAGAATGTTTTCAAGCCTCCAAAAGAAAAGCAAAATGTACAGAATAACCAGCTCATTTGGCGAGGCTCGTGGCTCTCTTTTATCATGTTAGCACTGATGGAATCCATTCAGGCACACTGTGGTCCTTAAAACTGTATTGGCACAGTGGTATCTCCTCCTCCAAGGCTCTGTACCAGCACCTCAGACCGCATTCCTACTGTGTCATGTGTTTATGGACTATGATCCTCCTAATGCTGAGACAAAACAATATAATTCAAAGAAATTAGAGACAGTGTATCCTAGAAATTTCAAACTATTTAGTATCAAATAATTTCACCCAGAGAATAAAGCTGAGGTGCTTTGGGGCATGTACTGTCTTAGAACTCTTTACCTTGTTGAGTCCCTATTGCTGAAAGTACCACATACTCCAATTGCAGGCTGTAGAGAAATCAAGTCGGAACTGAACTGAAAGCTTCCTCCCTGCTGGATAGCTTTCTTCGTATCTGAGGGTGGTGCTATGCAAGCTGATAGGGGAGGAAAGTCATAAACAGTCCTACCCAGCTGTGGACACTGTGTGCTGTACCACTGATCTGCCAGGCAAGATGTGCTCTCTGGTGCAATAGTGGCATGACTGTGATGAGAGCATTCAACACTATCTGGTTGGATTTGAGGCATGCTCCACAGGGGGGAATTCATGCCTGCTTCTGTAAACCTAGCCAAAATTCTGTGGCTAGGGACATAGTTTCTACGGGCAAACCTATTACTGTTACCATGTGAAATGAACAGGATGTCCAACTGCCTTCTAAATATTTGTGTTTAAATGATTAGTATTTCTGGCAACCTCACTCACAAGAAGTTTCTGTCTGCAATGGGCAGAAGTTATACAGAGCTACATACCCAGCAAAATTGTCAGGAATAAGTGAATATTGTATGTTCCATTCTAATCTGGACATCTAGACCACCTCTTCCAAGGCTCAGGGAACCTTGCAGGAGAGGAGATGGGCAGAAGGTAAAAGCAGGGGAATAGAGAGGTGCGCGGTGGAGTGCTGTTTTATGGATATAACATGGCCATTACCATCAGGAACTTACAGCAGCTGTGGTTTCCTGCACAAAACTGAGCCTGTAAGAAGTTCATCGTGGATAGGGGAAAGACTCATAAGACCCCGCATGTTCCAGAGGAGCTAATGGCAGCTTCTGGTTGTTATAGGAGAGGAGTCATGTTCTTCAGTGGTGCAGCCACAAGTAATTTGCCCAGACTCCAGTAAATACCACCCCATCCACGCTGTGCAAGCAGCCCTAATTGAGCTCAGTGGGAAAAAAATACAAGGCATGAAAATATGATAAGGACTTTAGGGTAGGGAGATAAGAGAGGGGAGTTTGGGAAGATAAGATTAAAATACATTATAGGCATACATGAATGATGCTTCAGGAATAATAAAAAAGGTACAAAACAAAAAATCTTTAGCTTGATTTTCAAAAAATAATAATGTATTTTATGCTCTCTCTTGCTTTCTACTTTCCTATAAAAAGAGAATATATGTACACTGCCTCTCTAGGAAACTAATGATGAATGCAAAGCTTTAAGCACCAATTTTAATGCCATTCCAGCATGGGTTTCATCAAACTCAAGATGGCCTTCTCCTTACACCAGCAGCTTCAGGCTCTGATGAACAAAGTAGGACGGATACAGAAACTCCTACTGCTGACCGAAGCATGCAGGTGGAGAGGCATCCTGGCCCCAGCACAGCATCCTGTCCCCTTCTATCCCCAAACAGGAACATGACTCTCTACACAGAGCCTTCCACTGAGTTTGGAAGTGAGTTGAGTCAGACAGAGGGCATCATGTTCCCAGTGGTTCCTGGCCACAGGAACAACCCAGGGTCACCAGAGGCCAGCTTATGAACTGAACTAGAGATTGGCCACTCTGGGGCTGCTCTCGAGTCAGAGTTGTGTGGCCTGGAGCAAGCTTGTTCTGATCCCAGCCTTGCTATAAGAGGAGAAAATTTCTCCATGAGTTCCCAAGTGGTTGTAAGCTTAGGAGATAACCACAAATCAGCAATGCCATTACCCCACTGCGAGAGGTGAACCCCAGAAGCAAGTAAGCACAAAAACTGAATTTTCTAAAGCAGGGCTATTTTTGTGCATTTGTGCATACATGTTCGTGTGTATGTGTGTGTGTATGTGTGTGTGTACTTGTGTTGGCCAAAGGAAAACCTATGGTGTTATTCCTCTCAGATACCATCCATCTTTTTTTTTTTCTTTTTCTTTCTTTTTTTTTTAGACTGAGTCTGTCAGTAGTCTGGAGCTCGCCACATAGACTAGACTGGGTGGTCAGTGAGCCCCAGGGATCCACTTGTCTCCACAGCACCCCCCAGCACTGAGATTACAAACTTGTGCAATTATGCCAGGTATTTTTTACATAGGTACTTGGAATTAAACACGGGTCCTCATGCTTGCAAGGCAAGTACTTTCCTAAATGAGATACCTTCCCCAACCATAAGGCAGTGCTTCCTAAAATGAAGCTGCATCCTGGATGCTGTGTCGCATCGGTCTCTAAAGCAGACCTCGTAGGTTGATTGATTCTGCCAATAAATCTTGAAGGCTGCTATGTGTGGAACTGTGTGCATGCACTGGGACAGATGAAAGCTATGACCAATTGCGCTGTACTGTAAAGAACCTTACATTCCAGCCAAGGGAGCCGAATCTACAGGGAACGAGCCTCCACAGGCTTTCAAGGAAGAAGCAGCCAGTATGACTCAAAGAAAGGCCACTCTGGCAGCAGGGTCCCCGGACAGGGGAGAAGCAGGTGGCAAAGTGGACATTAAGGATGCTGCTCTGATCTGCGGATATTGCTCAGTGGTTAAAGATGCTTGCTTGCAAAGCCGGCTGACCCAGAGTTCAATTCCCTAATACCCATGTAAAGTCAGATACACAAAGTAGCGCGTGTGTCTGGGGTTCATTTGCAGTAGCAAGAGGCCCTGGTGAGCCCATACACTTTCTCTCTCCTCTCTCTCCTTGCAAATAAATCGTTTAAATGTTTTTTAAAACATAAAAATAATAAACTCCGGGGTTGGAGAAATGGCTTAGTGGTTAAGTCCTTGCCTGCAATGCCTAAGGACCCAGGTTCAATTCCCCAGGATCCATATAAGCCAGATGCACAAGGTGACACATGTACCTGGAGTTTGTTTGCAGTGGCTGAAGACTCTGGAACACCCATTTTCTCTCTCTCTCTCACACACACTCTCTCTCTCTCTCTCTTTCTGCCTCTTTCTCACTCTCGAATAAATAAACAAATGAATAACATTAAAAAAATAAATTCCAACTGGATCTTAGCCTTAAAACACTTGTGGTTTTACTGGCTTAGCATGAGGACCTGAGTTCAATTCACAGAAACAACATTGTAAAGAAGTGGATCATAGTGGTGCACACCTGTAATTCCATAGCTGGGTAGTTGAAGACAGGAGGAACACTGGAACTTGCTGGCCAGCCAGCCAAATCTATTTGGTGAGCTCTAGGCCTGTGAGATATCCTGTCTCAAAACAAGGTAGACACTGCCTGAGAAAGAACCCTAAGATTGCCTTCTGGCCTCTATATGAACATACACACATGTGCATGCATGCATGCACACACATATGCACTCATGCACATACATACACAAACATGTATGCAGAACAAGGAAGGCTGCCCAACAGTGTGGATCAAAGATCCACTGTCTGAAGGTTACCTGTGCTAACTGGCAGATCCAGTGTACCCCATAACCAGTAGACAAGTGGTCAATCAGCAGCTACCCTTCAACCTAGACTCTGACATCCACAGCTCAGCCATCCCTCAGGCCTGTCACCAGCAGCAATGGACCATAGAAGATGAGAGATCGTGGAGGAACAGGAGCTGCTGGTGGTCTGGGGCAACCTTGCCTTGAAGATTGATAACGTTCAGCCTGGGAAAGCATGTACAAGGGTGCCCAGAAAGATAGAGACAGTGGGTCTTAGAGAATGTTTGAAAGATCCTGCTGTGAGAGAGGCACTAAGGGAAATGAGCTAGGAGGAAGGAGTTTCTGGATGGAGTCAGAAGACCTTTTATGTGACATTATCAGAGAAGGTGGGGGACAAGCCTAAGGAAACTAGGAAGCCAAGTGTATGTGGGGGGAGGGGTAGTTTGGTGATGACCCTAAGTTTCTAGCTTCAAAACGTGAAATGAAAAAAAAAATAATGCAGGGCTGGAGAGATGGCTCAGTGGTTAAAGTGCTTGCCTGAAAATCCTAACGACCTGGGTTTGATGTCCCTGTACCCACATAAAGCCAAATGCACAAAGTGGCAGATGCATCTGGAGTTCACAGCGGCTGGAGACCCTGGCATGTCCATTCATATTCTCTCTCTCTCTCTGCTTGCAAATAAATAAAGTATTTAAAATTTAAAAAGAAAAATAATGCAAATAAGCTATAATCTTTTCAAATACAACATGGTTTTATTTGTCTAACTTTCAAGAGAAGATACCTTTCACACCAGCATTCTGCTTTAGCAATGTATAGAATTTGACATAATCTTTACGCACAGACATTTGCTGAAGCATTACTTGCATTAACCAAACAAGGAAAATTACAGAGGATGAGCTAAAATAAATTATAATATCGACACATAAATGTGCAGCCACTAAAATAGATCAATCTGTATCAACATAAAAAGATGCCTAAAACTGACTGTCATGTTTAAGAAGTAAGTTACAGCATAATATATACAACTGCATTTGGGTTAAAATATATGTATGTATATTCATTTAAGAATAATTCTGGAAGGAATGTACCAAAATCATTAGTAGCTATTTTGAGAGTTATGTATTATTTAAATTTTTGTTTTCACTTAGGTAGTCAGGAAAAGTAAATAATTTTAGTTTTTTAATGAATGTTTTAAAGCATAAATAAGGCTATGTGTACTTGGGCTTAGGAGAGGGGGCTGGACATGAAAACAGTAGTTCCAAGACCTGTGTAATGTGTGCTCAAGTAGATGTTGTGTTATTTTTGTTGTCTTCCAAAGCACTTGGTAAAAACAGCAGTTTTCCTATTTTAGAAAAGAGAAAACCAGGCTTAGAGATGCTATCCTCCCCATCTGAAAGATGTTTTACTCAGGCTTCATGGGAAATGTGGCTAAGGTCTAATCCAGCCTTTTTCTCTGCATAAGCCCCTAACTGACATAGAGTGGCTGGAACTGGGACAGGGCGTGGGTGGGGCTGTGCCCTGACAGGACGCCTGGTGAGGGCAGGAGAGGAAGGGCGGGCTGAGAGTGGGCAGGGCAGGAAGGTGGAAGAGGAGGGGAGGGAAAGAAAGGCAATGCCCAAACCACAGTGGCCCACATGTTTTACCAAAGCATGCCAAGTGCCAGCTTAATCCCTTTGTCTGTTGTCATTTCTCTGGGAGTTCTTGTATTTCCCTTTTCCTATCCAGTGTCTTCCTTTCTGTTGTTGTTAATGCTCCGGTGTTTTTGTTTTTGCTTTGTTTTTTTGCTTCCCCTTTGTCCTAACCAAAAAAACAGAAAAAGAAAGACAGAGAGATAAAGAAAAAATTGAACAAATCTTTTCATTGTTTTCATTTGTATTCAAATGTGCCATAGCTGGGGATTTTTTGTTGTTGTTTTGTTTTGGGGTGTGTGTGTGTGTGTGTATGTGTGACACAAGCCCTTGGGGAGCAGGCCAGTGCGTTCTGGAGTGTTTAGTATCTGCTTTCTACTGTGACATCCCCAGGCGTGGAACACCCTTGTAAGATTCTCCTCAGCTCTGCCTCACAGGTACAGCCTGTGTGAATAAGACCAAAACTGTTGATCCTTTAAAATTATGTCAGCAATTGATTTCACAGCAATTCAGTCATCTTTCTCAAAGTATCAGAAACAAGGAACAATGAAATGTGCTTGGTTTTAATTTTGTTTAAGTTTTTTTTATTATCTTATTTTTATTTGAGAGAGAAAGAGGCAGACACACACGCACACACACACACAGAGAGAGAGAGAGAGAGAGAATGGTCACACCAGGGCTTCTAGCCACTGCAGATGAACTCCAGTTGCATGTACCACAGTGTACACCTGGCTTATGTGGGTCCTGGAGAATCAAACCTGAGTCCTTTGCCCTTGCAGGCAAGTGCCTTAATCGCTAAGCCATCGTCCTAGCCCTTGTTCAGGTTTTGATAAATCACAAGTGAATTCATACTGAGGGATACAAAGTATTACTGGTGGTTGGTCTCTGGGTGTTTCCAGATTCTTGGAATTTGACTCACAGAATTGAAGAAAAGGAAGGCACAGATAGTAGCTATGCAGGGAGGAACTTTGTTAAGAGTAAAGTGAGGGGCTGGAGAGATGGATTAGTGGTTAAGGCACTTGCCTACAAAGCTAAAGGACCTAGGTTTGATTTCCCAGGATCCATGTAAGCCAGATGCACAATATGGCGCATGTGTCTGGAATTCATTTGCAGTGGCTGGAGGCCCTGGCACGCCCATTCTCTCTTTCTCTCTCCCTCTGTCTGACTCTGTCTCTCTCAAGTAAATAAATAAAAGTAAAATACTTTAAAAAAAAGAGTAAAGTGAAACTAAAAGTTTGAATACACTGTCTAAGGGGCAGTGGGTCACTCAAGTGGAGAGCGGTCAAGGGAACTAGCAAGCAGTCTGGAACATCTCTTTATGGTATTTTGTGGGTAGGATAGATCCATTGCTAGGGGTGTAATTTGGATGGTCTTCTGATGTGATTGGCAGGTTTGGGTTATATAGCACATGCTCCTTCCCATGATGCATCTAATTTTAATCATATGTGCAGCCAATTATCCATAGGTATTAGATGAGAAATAAGGGTTTCTCCCTAAAAGTTCACTTACAGGGCACAATTTACCTTACTGAGCATGCCCCCAAAACCAGTCCAGGCTATACAACTCCTGTTATTTCAGTCCTGGGTCTAAGAATATATTTGAATGAGTATGGTTATGAAGATGTTTCTAAGGGGAGGAGAAAACTTGTTCAGTCTTTGGTGTGGGATGTGAATGAAGCAGAGTGTGGGTGGGGGGGGGGGAGTCCCAGGTTCCCAACTGGTTGCTGGGTACAATGTGTGGGAGAATGGTATGCTGTCTGCTTCAGCAGTGTTCTGGGTGGATAAGCTCTTCCCTATGCTTTGCTGCCTTAAAAGCATATGTTATGAATAAGATAGGGTAAGAGTAAACCTAAGTCATCCTGTTTTTATAAAGCTGTCCATTTCCATGTAATGACATTTCGTGAACTACTGATGAGATCCGTGTAGAGTCACAACACTGGGTGAGGGCAGTAAAAGGGAGATACACGGAAGAAGTTTGGCTTAGTAAATATCACTAGTAATTGGTGTGTTAAATGTCATCCCTATTCTTTTCCTCACAAAAATAAATTTAAATGCCTATGAAAATGAAAGGGTGCTTTGCAATTAGTGTAATAGTTTGTTACAAATATTTTTGGAGGGCTGGAGAAATGGCTTAGTGGTTAAACGCTTGCCTGTGAAGCCTAAGGACCCCAGTTCAAGGCTCAATTCCTCAGGACCCACGTTAGCCAGATGCATAAGGGGGCTCACACATCTGGAGTTCCTTCGCAGTGGCTGGAGGCCCTGGTGCTCCCTCTCTCTCTCTCTCTCTCTCTCTCTCTCTCTCTCTCTCTCTCTCTCCCTCTTTCTTTCTCTGTCTATCGCTCTCAAATAAATAAATTTAAAAAATAAAAATATATATTTTTGGAATGCAATGACCCTTTTGTTCTAAATAAAGTTAACAATTACTAAAAGTGAGTTTATTAGATTCATTTTTAAAATATTTTTATTCATTTACTTGAGAGAGACAGACAGAGAGGGTGAGTATGGGTAACCAGGGTCTCTTGCCACTGCAAAGGAACTACAGATACATATGCCACTTTGTGCATGTGTCTTGATGTGAGTACTTGGAAATTTAACCAAGGCCATCAGGCTTTTCAAGCAAGAGCCGTTAACCACTCAGCATTCTTTAGATTCTTTTAAAAAATATTTTATTTTTATTTATTTATTTACTTGAGAGAAAATGGGTATGCCAGGACCTCCAGCCACTGCAAACAAACTCCAGACGCATGCCCCACCACCTTTTGCCTCTGGCTTACGTGGGTCCTGGAGGACTGAACCTGGGTCCTTTGGCATTGCAGGCAAGGTCTTAAATGCTAAGCCATTTCTCCAGCCTTGGATTTAAAAAAAAAATGAAAATAGGCTTCACCGTGCAAGTTTAATGTGAATAGATCATAGACTGCATCAGTTTATTGCAGTGTATTCAATGAGAAGACATAGGTATAATGCTTTAATTTATACTACAAACCTATCTGGTATGCTTTTCAAAAAGTATTATTGAATGAGAATATTTTAAACGATGATCCTTACTAGCAATCTTCTTTAACTTTCTCTGCCCTCAAGAAAATCAAATAAATTAGACTAGACCCAACACTAATTGGTTGCCAAGATTCATTTCTGTAAAAATCACTTTAGAGTTGTAGATGTTCATAAAAAGACTAATTGCCAAGTGGTTAAAATTATGATTATTATGATTTAATTGTTCAAAACAATTTCCCCTTAAGATTATTTTTTCCAAGTCATTTATTTTACTTTACCAAATGACCTTTTAAGAAATTCTATAATCAGCATACTTTGTCAAGCCAAAATAGGAAACACACAGACGTGTAGTTGCACAGGCACTGTGAGCTCTATCCCGCCCTTCTCCCCTCCTAGTTCCTCACTCCTTCTCTTCCTCCTCCCCTGCCCCTTTCTTCTCCCTCATCTTTCCTTTATTTTTATTCTCTTCCCTGCCATCCTTCTCCCCCAGTCTTCCTCCCTCTTCTTTTCTTCTCTTTTTCCCCTCACCTTCTTTCTGAAAACCATATATCTTCCTAAAACAATTCAAACAAGGAAGGCACCTAACAAGTAAAAAGACACAACTCTCAATTTTATTATCTCATGCTAATTTTGGTTTATATGAAAAAATTAACATATTTTTAAAAAGTATTCTCAATATTTCATATGAAAAAGAATGTGAAAGGATCTAACTACAGATTGCATAGAACAGCAATTACATATAATTGTGAGTCTATTAATACAGTATAATGTATAATTAATTGTGCAATATTAGTAAGTTAAAATAAAATATGCAATTACATCTTTAACTTTTTGCATAAATATTTTCTGTTAATTTTTTGTTTTGAAACCTTAATTTCTTTAATTATATTTTACACTTTTTATTTATTTGCAAACATTGAGAGAGAGAGAGAGAATAGACACACCAGGGCCTCTAGCCACCACAAAAGAACTCCAGATGCATGTGCCACTTTGTGCATCTGGCTTTATGTGGGCACTGGAGAATCAAAACTGGGTCTCTAGGCTTTGCAGGCAAGTACCCTAACCACTGACTCATCTCTCCAGCCCTCTTATTTATGTATTTATTGGATTTTCAAGGTAGGGTCTCACTCTAGGCCTGGAATTCACTATGTAGTCTCAGGGAAGCCTCAAACTCACAGTAATCCTCCTACCTCTGCTTTCTGAGTACTAGGATTAAAGTTGTCCACCACCACCCCTGGCTTAATTTTCTATTAAGCATAGCATTCCCTATGTAGTCTCTTTCATTCAAAGTCATTGAAACTCCTGAAATTGTTCCTTCCCATGAAGTATAATTTAGCAATGTTCCCTCTTGTGAACTGACTGGTACCCAAGTGAGTCAATCATCAGCATATGTCTAGAAAAACACATTCAACCTAGAATATTACATTTGCCTAATATGAAAAAAGATGCATTACTGGTATATGAGTTCCTAAACAGAGGCAATATTTAGACCTGGTTTCTTGCCTTCTCTTTCTCTATGCATTGGGCCTGGGTACATGAAGTCAGTGCAAAGCATGACTATCTGATTGTTCAATCTTAGGAAGATCCCAAGAAAAGCGACAGTGGCAGGGAGAGGATGTGTTCCATCTACACAAAAATCAAAGTCAATATGTCCCATTAGCCAGAAGCTGGTCTACTGAAAATACAACTTACTCTCATTAATAATGTCAAAGGCTCAACTGTGCATTAGAAGCCAAGAAAAAAACTTCATGCAGATTCTTGCTGTTGTCTGTTGTATGGTTTGATTGAGACAGGGTCTTTAATATGCAGCCCAGACTAGTCTAGAGCACAAGATTCACCAACCTTGGTCTCCCAAGTGCTGAGAACACAGGCCTGTCTCACCTTATCCAACCAAGGATTCTCTTTTAAAACAACTTTTGTCTTCATATCTGGTCTTTATGTAGTATAACAAAAGATAAGAAAATGGTGATGAATGCCTTCTAATAAAACACGAAAAACTCCAAAGGAAACTTTTTAAGCACTGATATGGTGCCATGGTGGAAAATTCTATACCTGAGCCTCACTGAAAATATCCTGTAAGGGCTGGGAATACGGCTTGTTGTATAAAAGCGTTTTCTCTTCAGGTTGAAATGAAAGTTCAGATCATCAGGACCCATGTAAAGTTGGATGTCGTAGCATACATCTATAATCGCAGTTTACCTACGTCGAGATGGAAGGAAGAGCAAGGAAAATCACAAGAAGGAGTCTCACAAGCCAATTAAGATGGCATTTGTAGCAGTGAACAAGAGACCTTGCCTTAAATAAAGTAGAAGGTGAGGACTGACACCTGAGACTCTTCTGACTCCCACATGTGTGCCACGGCATGTGTGTGACCACACACACACACACACACACACAAGCACACATAAAAAGTAAACAAAAATAAATAAAATGTTTTTGATAATGGAAAGCAGGCTCAGTTCTGGATATGATTCTGACTTGTTTCCCAGCTCCAGCTATGGGTTCCATTCCACTGAGCAAATCAGTTAGCCAAATCCAGAGCAGTTGGTTCCCCATCATGGCTATGTGCCACTATTGCACTTGTGTGAGCATCATATCAGGTTGTTTGCTGCTAAGTAGGTTAGACCATGAGTTGCTTGGACAGATATTGGTCATTTTCCCCCAGTCGCTCATGTAGCACCTTCTTGCACTAGACAAGCTGTCTGGGAACACACTCTCTTCCAGCTTCCAGCCATGTCACTCCATGTTACGTGCTAACAGCCATGCCATTCTAATTTGCATGTCAATCACATAAGGTATCTTCAGCAGTAGGGTCTTACCACTAACCTACCAAATCAGACAGCCAGAGCCTCAGAGGCCCCCAACACCTCATCACTGAAGCAGACCAAAAATGAACCCAACATGGCTCAGGGAAATTTTGCGGAAGAGGGGGCGGAAAGAATGTCAGAGTCACATGTTGGGTCATGATATGCAGAGACATTTAGCTTACCCATAACTGTGGGCTAACTCCACAATGCATGACCCGTATACCTCAACAAGGAGGGGCCAAGGGGAGGGGGTAGGTCACGGATGAGCCTAATAATGGTACCAAACTGACTGTATTTGCTGAATACAGAACTGACTAATAAAAAAAAAAAAATAACGAGTGAAAAAAAAAAAGCTAATAAATAAAAAATAAATAAGTAAAATGGCCTGTAAAACTTCTGTCAGGCCCTATGTAGAAGATGTATGTCTAGAAAGCATAAATGATTTTTTTGTATGCACTTGGGTCCCATCCTCAACATAACTCATCATGTATATGCAAATATTCCAAAATTAAAGAAAATATTTGTTATTTCTAATAGATGCACACACTTGGGATGAAGGCTATTCACCCTGTATTTGGAGATGAAGCCTTTAGAAGGCAAGCAGATTAGATCCTGAGAGTAGAGTACCCATGATGGGACTCAGGACCTCCTAGAAGGACTGGAGAAGGGCTCAGTGTCTCTGCTGTCTCTCCTGCAGAGACAAGGAGAAGACAGCTTCTGTAAACAAAGGTCTGTAGGAGCAATCAACCACACTGGCACCCTGACCCCAAAATCCCAGCCCCAAACCTATAAGAAAGAAATACGTTTTGAAATACATCTTGCTTCAGACATCCAGTCTATGGCATTGGTTATAGCAACCCAAGCTAACACCTATGCAGCAACAACTCCTTAAAAATATGTGGCCAGCCAGGTATGGTGGCTTCTGCCTGTAATCCCAGCACTCAGGAGGCTAATATCAGAGGATTACCACAAGTTCAAGGCCAGTCTGGACCAACAAATAGAGGGGGAAATGTGGGCATACTGGGAACATGGAGTAAAACAGAGGTGGAAACATGACAGAAGACTCTATTATGAACTGAGTAGTGTGCACCCCCCTCAAATCCGCATTTAGAGCCATAATTCCTGATGTAACTCTATTTGGAGATCACCTGACTTTGAGGAATTATTTAAGACTAAAAGAGGTCATAGGGCATGGCTATAACCTATTAAGACACAAGTGATCTCTAGCCAAGAACAGCAAAAGACACAGAGGCCTATTTGCTGAGATGACATATTTCATGGAGATCTATGAGAAAAGTGCACAAGGGATGAACCAGAAAACATAAGGAAAGTTTTGGCCAGTGTGTGCTGTGTGTATGTGCATCAGACTATCACTATGTACAATAATGTGCGTGGATCAGCAGTATAATATTGTTTAAAACTTCCCCCAACCTGACGATCTCCTAGACATGTTCTCATCATCACCTTTCAAGGCAGAGCACAATTGAACGCAGACACTATAGAGGTCAGAGTCCAGCCTTTTCCAGTCCCTTATGACTCATGAGACCTTTCCATAATGATCTTGCATGTTAAAGGATTTTATGATATAATATAAAATAATTTTGTTTAAAACAAGGTTTTTTTGGGTTTTCATTGGCAGCACATCTACTAAAATTGGGACAACACAGAGAAGATTAGCCTGCCCCTGTGAAATGATAACATGCAAATTCATGAAGCACTCCATATTTTTTTAGAAAATAGGGATTTTTAAAAATTTTAGATCAATGTATTATTAAAATCATATTACAATGTTCATTTAATATAATCTTCTATAATGTCTATTGTAATATATAAAGGGTTTGGCTTTTTATCATTTATTATCTGACATATACTGTTTGATTTACTTTAATTATGTAAGGAAAAAGAATGGTTCAGTAATAAATTTGAAAATGACACTGAATGTGATGTGGGAGCTGATGTATATTTAAATGTAGATTAAAATTTAATTGCATGTGACATCATCAGGACCTGACCACTTGAGTAGCTGATATTTAGAATTTCTGCATTTTGAAATTAAAAGCCCAAGTGATTCATTTTTCATAATCGTTAAGTTCTAATGGCTGTCATTTTACAAGCACTTTCTAAATAATACATTTGTATTAGTTGAAAGCAAAACCAGATAGGATTAAGAGTATATTTCTCTCCTTTCCTGATTTTTAAGTGTTTGAAAAGCTTTATGAACTTCATAAGAACTTTTGATTCTGACTTGTAGATCCATTTAAAATTATCTTGAGCCAAATTTGTAGAAATTTATTATCATTTTCTTCTCAACAATTTATATTCTAACATTAGTGTCCTTAAATTCTGTGTCAAATTCTCTTTTCAGTCCCAATATGTGGCTGAGTAAAAACATCAGTTAAGTACTTTTTGAAGACTAAAAGAAGTGATGCAGAGGCTGGGGAGATGCTCAGCAGTTAAAGGTGCCTGCTTTCAAAGCCTGCAAGCCCAGGTTCAATTCTCCTGCCGCCCATGTAAAACCAGATAGGCATTCATTCGCAGTGGTAAGAGAGCCTGGCATGCACACGCACACACGCATACACACGCAGTGATACCAGATCACACTCGTGCTTTCTGATGTTCACCAACTGCCACTCTTGCTCTAGAAGGGGGTGGGGGCCACGGTAAAAGGATTGGATTGCTTTGCCATTGTTTGCTTTCGTGAAGGATCACCAGAGGAAGCACAGTGCTTGCTCTAGAGACCAAATCATACTCCATCACTAAATGTGTGGGTCATGAAAGTAAAAGGCTTCTGAGCATGTAGCAACCAAAGCAATAACTCAAAATCAAGCATGTAATGAATCTGAGGTGTTCTTGTAACGCTGGCCGGTGTTGGGCTCACAGCGTCACTGCAGCCTTGGGTCTGGGCACACAACATATGCACCTTGAACTGTGCCTGTTGTCACGCCACACAATGCCAGCTACCTCTAACATCTCAGCTCAGATTTGAGACTATTGTATGTATTTTTTACAACACATGCAAAATTTCCTGTTTTATAGGAATACAATGGATTAATTATGGAAAACCAGATATTTAATATTTTCTACCACCATTCTTCAATTTAGCATGTAGGTATAAATTAGTATATCTTTGGATTGTATTGTGTCAGAAGGCTTGATTTTAAATTTTTCTAATTGAAAGCCAGGTGTGGTGTTGTACACCTTTAATCCCAGCACTCAGGAGGCAGAGGTAGAAAGATTGCCATGAGTTCAAGGCCACCCTGAGACTACATAGTAAATTCCAGGTCAGCCTGGACTAGAGTGAGAGAGACCCTACCTCAAAAAAACAAGAAAAAAAAAGAAAAATTTCTAATTGAGTTGCTGACTTGAGTGTCATTAAAAAAATTCAATATATTTGAGACTAGGATGAGGGGAGAATTTCCAGAAATTTCTGAAATAACCATAGCCATACTTCTGCCATTTTGTTCTACATATTTATGCAAAGCAGCATTTTATGTATTGATGGTTCTAAAATCAAAATATCAATCAACTCTGAAAAATGTTGCTGATTCTGTACATCTGCACTATCAAATATTCAGCCAAGATTTAATTCCTTATGTAAAAATAAACAAGCACATTCATCTCATTAGTATGCAAATTTGTTTTCATCTTTAATAAATGACAAAATCATATGCATACCAAAGAATTCTTTTAATATAATTTTACTTTTGAGTTATTATCAGTACGTCTTTGATTTGTACAGCTATTTTATGTACCTGTATATCTGGGATCACACAAAACTTTCCTCAGGTGAAAAAAGGTTTAAGAAGCTCTGACAGAGCAGTGGACTTGAGCCATTATGGGAGGGACTCATGTGCACAAGTTGCCTACAAAATTCTGATTCAGTGAAGCTAGGGGCAGGAGCGGCAGGGTCACATGTTGCATCTCTAATAATTTTCAACAGCTACCAGTGGTGCTGGTCCATGACCATATTGGAAACAGTAGCTCCATCATTCCAGACTGCTCACCATTAACTTCCTTAGCTCCATGTGTCTATTATTTCCTTGCCGGAGATACTCTGTCCTCTGAGTCATCATACCTGTTGAAATCCTACCTGTTCTTCAAGTCATAAGTCACTGCCAGGGGTGGGAAGAGAGCTCCTTGATTAAAAGGTGCATGTTTACACAGTCTGCTAGCCTGGGTTCAATTCCCTGGTCATCCATATAAAGCTGGGTGCAAAAAGTGGCACAAGCATCTGGCATTCATTTGCAGTGGCAAGACACCATGACATATCCACACATACCCATGTAAATGAATAAATAAAATATTTTTTAAATCCACTGCACTTGCTCTGGCTGGCCCTGTCTTCTCTCCCGAGCTCCCATTATTCTTGACCCAAGGAGAATGCACACACTGAGCACCCACAGTGAGCCAGGCTCCAGCTCTAGCTTTCTATCCCTTTGAGGACACCTTGTTTGTGCCTCACTCTGGACTGATGAGGCAAATCTTCCATTTTGAAAACTATATTTTATTGATCTTTAAATCCCCTTAATAGCCCAGAGCACACATAGGCATTTAATAAGGCCACTTCTAGTTTTAATTAACTTATGAAAAATATTGTTTACATATTCAACAAGTAGTTATTGCATGCGCCATGATAAATGATCCCAGTCTCATAATAACAGTAACAGACAGGATGATTTATCTAGTGTTTACTATCTGCCAGACATTATACTAAGTGTCTGGTGTTTATTAACTCATTTAAACCTCAAAACAAATTTATACAGTGGCATCCATAATAACCTTAATTTTACCTCCAGAAAGTCTAAAACCTGCTCAAGTTCACAGAGGTCAGAAAGAAAAAGGAACCAGTTTTTGGATCCCAAGAAATCTGGCCCCAGAGCGATTCCCCATGATGTTTTACTTATAGAGACAGCATAGCAATGGGAGTGGTGTTAAAGACAAATGAAATACTGCCCCAGCATGAGCTATGAAGGAGATGCTACAACTGGAGTGTGGGAGAAGGAGCCAATCCAACTGTGGCATGCGTCAACAGGACTGCGTGGCTCTATAGAGAAACAAACCTGGACAGTAGCTAAGTGTGGTGATGCACACCTTTAATCCCAGCACTCAGGAAGCAGAGGTAGGAGGATCCCTGTGAGTTCAAGACAAGTCTGGAATAGAGTAAAACCTAACTTAACAACAAAAAATAAAAATCTGAACTGTACATAGGAAGACATGCCAGGTGCTACCATACCAGCCCAGGTGAAAGATGCTGGCAGCTTTACTAGGGAAATGAATTAAAGGAAAACTACAACATTAGATGGTGGGGCAATGAGGGTATTAAAAGTTTGCCTTGGGCTGGAGAGATGACTCAGCAGTTAAAGGCACTTGCTTGCGAAGCCTGTCTGCCCAGGTTCAATTCTCAAGCACCCATGCAAAGCCAGATACATATAGCATATGTGCCTGGAGTTCCTTTGCAGTGACAGGAGGCCCTGGTGTTCTCTTCCTCCCTCTCTCTCTCTCTCCCTCCTCCCCTCCCTCAAATAACTAAATGAAAACAATTTTAAAAAGACAATGGAACTTCCTGTTTGCTGAGGGAGCATGATGGGAAATCACAGCTCAGGCAGGAGAATGGCAGCAGCTGTGTTTGATGGGTGGGGTCGGAGCTACCTACTAGTTTTTCAAGTGGGAAGATAGTGAACGGTGACAAAGAGTTGTAGTCCTGGGATTTACCTCCACAGATGCAACCACCCTCAGAAAGTGTCAGTCACCTTCTCAGTGCTAGGACAAAATACCTGACTAAAATCAGTTTAAGGAAGGATCGGTGTAAGTCCGTTTATAGTTCAAGGTTACAGTCCTCCATGGTGAGGAAGGCATGAGAGCAGGGGCTCACGGCAGCTGGTCACATTCAGCCCACAGTGCAGAAGCAGAGCATAGAGAGGTGAAAGCGGAAGGATCAGCTAACTTGCTTTCTCTGTAAGCCAGGAACCCAGCCTGTGGGGTGGTCCCACCCACAGTCGAGGCGGCTCTTGGGTCTTTCCACCTCAACTAACCTAATCTAGAAAACCCCTCACAGACATGACCACAGATTTGTTTACATGGTGATCCTAATTTCTCTCAAGTTGACCAGAGATTAACCATCAAAGGTAGAAAATATTTGTTTTAATCCATAAATTTGCGGCTGGGGAGATGGCTTAGTGGGTAAGAGCATTTGCAACACAACATGATGACCTGAGTTTGAACCCAGCACCCAGATAAAAAGCCAAGTATGGCCACACACACCTGTAACCCCAGTTCTGAGGAGGGGTGGAGACAGAAGAAGTCCTGAGGCCCATACTGACCAAAAACCACGGTCTCAAAGAAACAATGTGGGAGAGAGAGAACACAGCTGGCATTCTGCTTTGGCTAGTGCATGTGTGTACACAGGGCACAGACACCTGTATGCACACGTGCATAAACTACACATATACACCACACATTCACACACAATTCATATGCTTTCAAAGGCCAAAATTTGAATTTTCCATGTACTAAGCTCTCACTGAATCAACACGAATAAAACAACATGTCAGCTTAGCCTACTGAGTCCTCAGCCACTGCAGGCTCAGCCTCTCATTGGCACCTGCATAAACATTGGCCTCACACCCAGTCTGTAAAATACTTACATCTATGATGGATGCATCAGTGCTGGCATGTACAGATGTTTTCCCTTGACATTGGCCTCTAAAAATACAGTGAAACAACCATCTTCATAGTATTTTCCTTGGATCCGGAGATGATTGTAAACAATGGGAGGAAATGCATACATCATGTGCAAACACTACACCATTGTACAGAAGGCATTTGGACATATAAGGATCCTCCATGGATCCCGAGGTCCTGGGACTATCATCTATGGATACTTGGGACTTGCATCCACAGCATCTGAGCATCTAAGGATTTGGGTACCAATCCTCCATGGATCCCGGGGTCCTGGGACTATCATCCAGGGATTGCAGGGGCTTGCATCTGAGCTCAAGATAAGGGAGAAAATTGGGAAAGTGGTAGCCTCTTGAGTAGGAGGACCTGAGTTCCATTCCTATAACCTACATAAATGTCCTCCCCAGCTTCCAGATACACACACACACACACACACACACACACACACATACACACGCGCGCGCGTGCGCACACGCAGGCACATACACAATAAAAAAAGACAGGAGAGCTGTATATTTGGAATCTTACCTAAAGCCAGGGAGTTGGATAAGAGCAGTGAAATGAGATACCCAAGCATTTATCAGCTTAGAATTTAGGTGGTCAGCAGAAGAAATAACTAGAGGGTCTGAAAAAAATGAGAGATTATGTTGTCACAGATACCAGGAGAAGAAAATGGTTCTAGGAGAAAGGTTCACGGCAGCTAGCTGAAAGATCAGTGTGGGACCAGAGGGGCAGCCACTATCTAGGGACACCTGTAGGTCACTTTGGATCTGGACGAAGAATGTCAGTGTCATGGAGGCATCTAGGGCCTATGGAAGTGTGGAGGAAGAGAAAGTGAGGGAGAGATGCTGGCAACCGCTGTCCTGAAGTGTGCTGTGATGAAAACCAGAAGGGGGATGGGAGGGGTGCAGAGGGTGGAGGGCACTTTGCAGATACTATGCCATATTTTGGTGTAGGGGACTATTGACAAGAGAGAGAGAGATAGAGAGAAAATACAACTATAAGAATGATATCCCTGAAAAGGCCAAAGGAAGTGACATGTGTGGGGAAGATGCTTAAGGTTATTTATCTACTGAAACCGGAGGAAAGGAGTAATTTGTAGATACAGTGCATTCAGGTTGGTGGAGGTGAAATGAATGGACTCTTTTCCTTTTTTGCTTACATTTTCTCAATGAATTATCAAATAAGCTGGATGAGATAGGTAATTGAATAAGGATGTTTAAGACAATCTGAAGGTATAGCATAACCAAATGAACACAGATGCTGGTGACTAATGAGGGACGGTGCACTCGGGGCCTGCAGAAGGTTGTGGTTATGAATTTATTCTTTAATATCTCTCTCTCTCTCTCTCTCTCTCTCTCTCTCTCTCTCTCTCTCTCTCTGTGTGTGTGTGTGTGTGTGTGTGTGTGTGTGTGTGTGTGTGTACATGCATGCACACACATTTGGGTCTCTTGCTACTGCAAACCAATACCAGATGCATGCACCCACATTTTGTGTCTGGCTTTACCTGTGCTGTGGAACAGAACCCTAGCCATCAGGCTTTGTAAGCCAGTGCCTTTAAATGCTGAGCCATCTCCCCAGCTGCAATGTGCTTATGAATTTAAATGAAGCCTGTCAGCACAAACATGAGACTTTTTCCCCACAACCCTCAGCTGTTTCAGGGAATGCCTGAAGAGAGTGGATCATCGATACAAAGTATGATGGAGGTTGGGGAGATGGCTCAGCAGTTAAATGTGCTTGTTTGCAAAGCTTGTTGGCCTGGGTTTAATTCCCCAGCGCCTACATAAAGTCAGATGCACAAAGTGGAGTAGCAACAAGAGGTCTTGGTGCCCTGTGCACACACACAATTTCTCTCTCTCTCTCTCTCTCTCTCTCTCTCTCTCTCTCTCTCTCTCTCTCAGCAATAAAGATATTTTAAAAAGAAAAGTATGATGATACCCTGGAATGCTGACTCTGACCGATAATCCTAGTTTCTCAGGAGCATGAGGCAGGAGGATCACAAGTTCAAGGCCAGCTTGGGCCACAAAGTCAGTCCAAGGCCAGCCTGAGCAACTTAGGGAGGCTTTGTCTCAAAATGAAATTATAAGAGCTGGAGATGTAGCTCATTGGCAAAATATTTTCCTAACATGCCCAAGGCCTTGGGTCTCTTGCCCATCATGGAAAGAAGGAAGGAAGGAAGGAAGGAGAGAAGGGAGGGAGGGAAGAAGGGATAGAGGGAAGGAAGAAAGGAGGGAGAAGAAAGGAGGAAAGGAGGGAGGAAGGGAGAAAGGGAGGAAGATAGATCAGGCAAGAGAAAAAGGATTATGGGACTAAGAAACCATGAGACCAGATCAATAGATTGAAAATCTCTATTGTTTTTAAGGATCCCAGATGTGGATTACTACAGTCTGTGAGTTGGTGGAGTGGGGGCAGTGTTTAGAGAGAAGGATTTCTGAAAATCAATATCATTCCTCTCTTGCATATGGAACATAGTCAATTATAAAAATCTGTCTTGGCCAGATTGATTCACCAATCAGGAGTTTCCAAATCTCACATAGGAAAAATGGTATGTATGGTATGTAAAACCCTGGTGAGTTTCAAGGTTCCACATCCTCATCAAACACATTAATATTTTTGCAATGACATCTTGAATTTTCAGACTAAGTGGGATAAATGAAGATTATTAATAGGCTCACAACAAGGCAGGTCGTGTCCCTTGACAAATGAGTTCTGATCCAGGTGGGTTTGGCCTCCAAAGCCAATAAATAAATACTGGTATTAAAATGAGTTGATTTTGGGGATTGCAGAAAGAGCATGAATTCAACAACCCTCAGTGCTCAAGTCATTTGGTTTTTAAAAATGCTTCTCTTTTTTCGTTCAAGAGATTCTGTACACTCCCTGAGGAAGAGACCCGTGGTGTTCAAACAATAGACATAATTTTAATGTGCTATTTCTCTGAATGTCACACATGTTTACCATAGCTCCCTCAAAGGAATAAAAGCCCATGTCCAAGTCTGATACGCAACCCATGAAAAATTCAACCCTGTGTAAAGATATGTGAATTAGTGTAGACTTGCCCTGTGGGGTGGGACAGGCTGGAGTGGGATGGGGAGATTTTCCTGTGGAGGACCAGCTCTAGAGTGGCTCTGAGGCCGGCCCACATCCTCCAGTTTACAGTTGCTGGGAGGACCCACCCAACAGCTGTGCTTCAGTCATCTTTAGAGATTCTCTGTCCCACCCCCTGTCCCAAGTTAGTGAATTGTAATCAAAAAAACAAAACTGAATGAGCTGAGAAATATACATTATGCTCCATTGTGTGACTGTGTAATTATTGTACCATACATGCAGGACCAGAGATTGACAGAAGTGTGGAAGATTAAACAAAGTTGTGGCTAATCCTGGATCCCATCCATCAGATGAACGAGACAATACTGATTTTATGCAAGCACCAGGGCTATGGCTAACTGAATTGGGTAAGCATGAGAGAAAGAATTGGCTAAGTGAAAGTTCAAATTAGAAAGTGGATGAGTGTGGAAAGTGTGTTCCAAATGACACCTTAGCCTGTCAATAATAACAACCTGTTAATAACAACAATAACTGGGCTGGAGGGATTTCTCAGTGGTTAAGGCACTTGCCTGCAAAGCCAAAGGACCCAGGTTCAATTCTCAGGACCCATGTTATCCAGATGCACAAGGGGGCACACACATCTGGAGTTCATTTGCAGTGGCTAGAGGCCCTGGCATGCCCATTCTCTCTCTCCCTCCCTCCCTCCCTCTTTCTCTGCCAAATAAATAAATAAATAAAAATTAATAGTAATAATAATAATAGTGAACTAAAGATCAGTTTTCTGTATCAAGTTTTATCAATGTTACCCAGGATCCAATGAAAACTTCAGTGTTCTTCTCTGTAACTTACTAAAATGAGCATGTATCTCATAAGATAAATTTTCTAGCTTGATATTCTTTTTTTTATTTTTATTTATTTATTTGAGAGCGACAGACAGAGAGAGAAAGAGGGGAGAGAGAGAGAGAGAGAGAGAGAGACAGAATGGGCACGCCAGGGCCTCCAACCACTGTAAACGAACTCCAGATGCGTGTGCCCCCTTGTTCTAGCTTGATATTCTTGAAGCTCAAGAAACCATAGTCTGCAATTAAGAATTTAATATGGAGGGCTAGGGTCAGGTAATTTTGGTTGCTGTGGTACCTTCATATTGCTGGGACAAATCACCCTACCAAAAGCAGCTGATGGGAGAAAAGTTTTATTTTGGCTTACAGTCTTGAGGGGAAGCTAGCTTCATGAGGGCCGGGGAAGGGATAGCATGAGCAGAGGCTGGACATCACCACCTTGTCATAGCAGGTGGAAAAGGGCAAAAGGAGAGTGAGCTGAGCTCGGGAAAGAAGGAGGTAGCTATAACACTCCAAAGCCTGCCCCAACAGCACAGCTCCCCTAGCAAGGTTCCACCTCCTAGTCTGCCACCATCTAGGGACCAGTCATCCAGAACACATGAGTTAATGGGGGACACCTAATTCAAACCTCCACAATGTTAGGACAGGTACTTGCCATGGGTGAAGTCCTGCATCCTATCCCCCAACACTAGAGAATAAAAAGAATATATTTCAAGAATTTTATTATTCTAAAAACAAAAAAAAATAATAATTAGATAAGGTTCATAAGGTCATTAAAATGTTAAATATATTCTTCACAAAGTATGCTCCAGAGAAAGAGAATGAGCAAAGATAGACAGATGTATGTGTACCAAGTCCAGCTGGACAGAATGCTTGGAAAGAAATAATAGAAGAAAAGAGTAGAAGTGAGTAGAACTACCCAGTTTGGAGAATTTTTAATTCCAACTGCAAGAACTGGAATTTAATTAGCTTGTTTGCCAAAACAATGCTATCAGAAGAATTTTGAACAAAAAGATGGCATTATACTTGTATATAGCTTTTCTCATCAACTTAAGCCCCTACATATGCTTAGGAGTCATTAGCTATGTCTCTGACTTGAGGATAACATCGAGTTCATTTTAGTTCTTGTCCTACTTTTCACTGAGTTCCAAGACCTGAAATCCACAGAGTGTTCCAAGAATTCAGACTCACTGGATTCATATGTGGAAGGGGGATAATAACACTAGTCCTATAAAGTCCTCATGAGGATCAAATAAGACTATATATAACCCACACTGAGCAGTGTGCAGCACAGAGGAGGTGCTCACTATGAGCCAGTCCTCCCAGACCCTCCATGCCATCTAGCGAGCAAAGGGATGTCAGAAAGGATGAATTCTCCAGGAAAACCATTCAGCTATCTATCAATGTACTGAACTTTTACATGGATCCTTGACAGGGTGTAGGAGACAAAGATGAGTAAGAAGATAAGGTCTCCATCCTCAAGGACTCTGCAGGCATGGAAATGAGGCAAAGCCAAATCAGTCACCAGAACACCAACTAAAGACGGACCCAGAGCAAAGGAGAGAGCAGGGGGAGGAGCCAATCCCCTCCAGTGGGTCTGGGAGTCAGGCAGTTTATGGTAAGGCCCCTCCCCATGAAAGTCAAGGAAGGATAGAGCTTCTCACTGAAAGGAATTCCCTGGATCTGGCTTTCCATAAGTGCAGCCTGCATCCCTGCCTAGGAAGAAGTTCCCCTTTCCTAGAGTTAAGATTCCTGGAAAGATTAAACCTGAACCAGGCATTGTGGCTAGTTAGCTCAGCCCCCCTCAAATTTGGTATCAGGGCTGATAAGCTCAGCCCCCGTTCCAACCCTAGAAATGACCCCTCTTTGGGTCTCTAGGTGAGCTTTACCCCTCTTCTGCCTTTCATGGGCAGGAGTTGTTTGTTCCCTCTCCTCCTCTTCCTTGAGTCTGGGCTTTGCCCTGCTCCTGCTTTCTCATGGGCAGCAGTTCTCTGAATTCTCTCTTCCTTCCTTCTCTTAAGCTCTGGGTTTCCTCATTTCCAGAAGTCCCTTCATGCCCCTTGAACATGAGCTCTGTCTTCCTTCCTTCTCTTAAATTCTATGCATATTCTAATATGACCTGTAAACTTTGCCCTCTGGTCTGTAGACTTCAGTTCTTTGAATTTATAAGACAAATATCTGGGAACACCCCAAAATTATTGATGTGTTGGCAGAGGAACCCCAATTCCTGTATCATATTGAGACATTTGCAAGGAAGCTCAAAATTCCTGTTTCAAGAGAACTCCTGTGGAGCCGTTGAGGAATTAATTTGGAATGCAAACAAGTCTCAGAGGCACTGGGAGACATGGGAGCTCCTCAAAGAAGGATTGATTACATGTGATTCCAGAAGGAACATGACAGTTGGTTACTAAAGAGTGTGTTTATCCTATCTTGGATGTGATTACTGATGCAGGACTTTGGGGCTGGTGGTGTGGAGAGCTCTTGTCCATTTAACAAAGAACTGAGAAAATGGACTCTGAGAAGGATAAATTGTGAATTATTAAGTTTCTTTAGAAAGAAATTATGAATCATGAGATTTTATTTTAGGGATAATTAAGATCCAGGCATAAAGCTATCTGAGCCAGAGGAGAAGTCCCTTCCTTGTCCAGCTGTAAAGGGTATGGAGAACCTCCGTCACAGAGACATCTCTCCTGGGAAAGGGCTCTGGAGGAAGCACATGCTTCCAGACAAGAAGGCAGTGTATGAGAACCAAAAGATCCCCTTCACACAGAAGACCAGAGAGGATTAAGAAGTAGTGAAGGACTAAGAAATCAGGGGAAATCATGCATGTAACAATGTGAGAAAGTACCCCAAAACAAGACATGGTGAATACAAACAGGAAAATAGGCTGAAAGAAGCATTCCCCTTTTCCCAGACTTAAACACTGGTGTTCAGGCAAAATCACAGTAAGAAAAAGAGAGATCAGGGCTGGAGAGAAGGCTCATCAGTTAAGACCTTTGCCTGAAAAGCCTAAAGACCTGGGTTCCCCTGTGCCCATGTAAAGCCAGATGCACTAACCAACTGGTGCTTGCATCTGGAGTTTGGAGTGGCTAGAGGCTCTAGTATGTCTGTTTTCTCTCTCCATCTCTTTCTTTCTCTCTCCCTCCTTCCCTCTCTCCTTCCCTCCCTCCCTCCTCTCTCTCCTTACAAATAAACAAATGTCTTTAAAAGAAAAAAGAAAAAAGGAGCTTGCCCACATATGGTTAGTCTCCTTTCTACAGATCAGGCATCCAATTAGGGTGAGCCTTGTTATCAGACTCAGGTGTGCAAGGGGAGACCTGATTGGTTCATGAACTCAATGCGCTGACTCAGGAGGGGCCAGCCCGCCTAGGTGTGCTGAGCTGAGGAAGAAGCAAGAAGTTCATGTAGTGGAGTGTTGCTGGCAGCCGTCTTAGAGAGACTGGATCAGATGTCAAGTTCTAGCTTTGCCAAGGCAGGTGGGGTAGCATCTCCTGCCTAACATTCATGGCCTATGAACAGCTCTGTTCCTCCTGATTTTCTTTCACTACTATCCCAAACACAAGGAGGACCAGTAACAGTGAAACCATAGATTGAGCTGGAAGTGGAAGAAAAAGAGGGGACCATAGGAGGAGAGTTAGAAAATCCAGAGGCCTCCAAGTTGCCAGCTTTGACACAATACTGGTAGAAATTAGAGCCAAGAGAAGAGTTTAAAAAGAAAAGGCAGGGCCAGTAGGCTGAGGGGTTAAGATGGTTTGAATTTGAGATTATTGCGGTCCATCTAGATGCAAACATGGGCCTGAAATTCAGCTGAGAATCATGATGGATTCATGGGACCAGAGTACAAATGACAAGGGACACCCAGGAGGTGACCAGGTTGAACCAGAGACTCTGAAGGTGAGAAGTAAAGTGTCCTGGGATGGAATCACAGTGTGGAACACAGTATAGAAGAGGAAAGGTATAGTCGGGAGAGTACAGATAGAGAAGAAAACAGAAAAAGGAATGTCTGGAAAGTCAATGCAGAAGGCCAGGAGAGACCAGCTGTGATTTAAGCAGAAAGAAGGTCAAAACAAATTTAAGCAAAAAAACACAACCCACTACATTCCTTTTATAGCCACTTCAAAAACAAGGCGCAACGCCTTGCTGATTTTTTTTTTCTTCATGTCTTATGTATTGGCTGCAAACAGCAAAACAATTCCTGAAAAGAATGCTAGCTTCTTTCGTTCTGAGATGACTTCAAATGCACCATGTAGTCGTACATGCCTTGATCTATTCCATTTAGCCACAATGATACATTTCCCTGAAACTACCAAAATATGCTACCAGGACCCTTGGTTACTTCTCAACACATACAGGATAAAGGGGAAAATCTTTTTGTTTGCCATTCATAAGTCTTCTTATGCAAATCACAATCTCATGTTCTCTTGTGGGAATATTTCTTTGATCTAGTCATTGCCATCAAACAAATCTTACATACTTCATGCCTCTAGTAGTTTGTTGACACTTGACATAATTTAGTCTCCCCTAAGTCAGAAGCAAGCAGAAACTGCACTATGTCAATCTCCATCCATCCTTGGAGGCTCAGCTGGTGATCTCTCCTACCAAAGTGCTCTCTACCCTTCTTATTTCTTATTTCTATTTAGAATCTATTATGCCAGAGGCCTGTAGGCCTGAACTCTCAAATGATCCCTGGAACCATCTTAGGACCTCAGATTTTTCATCAGTAAATTGAGATCATTTTAACTTCTTAGATTTCAAAATAACTTGATCCTATCTGCTGAGGTATATGAGTGGCTAACAAGATAGAGATCTCTGAAACTGAACAGAACAAAACAGTGGTGTCCATGACCGTGGTCACTCCTGCATGAGCCCAGCCACACTGGGCATGTTCACAAGAAAGAGATGAACTACTGGGAAAGTTCACCAGGGACCATGGATGTGGAACAGAGCTCACACAAGGGATGGAAAGGTGGTGTAGTCATGGGAAAATCCAAGCATTTCATTCATAAAATTGTAGCTAAAGTCCAGAACAAAGTTAGTATTTGAAAAAAAAAACACTATGAATAAAATGGACTTAGGATCCTGTTATCTGACTCAAGTGAGTGACTTCTCAACACATCACTTTGGGTTCCCTCTGTACACATTGTGCCATCATGAGAGGCGCTGTCATTTCAAGCCTCTGGATATGATGGCTAGAGTTTGGAAACTTGTGGTGTGTGTGTGTGTGTGTGTTTGTGTGTGAATGAACATGCAGGACAGGTGCACATGCATGTAGAGGCCAGAGGATAGCCTTGTGTGTGACTCTTCAGGCAAATCCTCCATTTTTTGTAGAAAGAGTCTCTCATTAAGCTAGACTGACCAGCCATCAAACTCCATGTATCCACCTGTCTCTGCTTCTCCAGTGCTGAGATTACAAGTGTACACCACCACACCTAGCCTTTTTATGTGACTTCTAGGGATAGAACTCAGGTCCTCATGCTTGTGAGGCAAGCACTTTTCCCATTGAGCCATTTCCAGCAGCCCCAAGTTTGGAAGATTTTTAGTTTTCTTTTACTTCCTGAATAATCCCTTTTCCTTGACAGTTCTGCTCTCTGTTTCAGTAGAAGGCTTTTCTCAGTGCCTGTTGATCTCTTCTTGGTCCTCAATAACAAGTACAGTGGTTTGAATGCTTGGTCCCTAGCTGGTGGCAATTTGGGAAGTGGAGCATCTTTGGAAGAGGTGTGTTGTTGGCAGTGGGTTTGGGAGTATTATAGCCAGCTTCCCTTTGCCAAATTTGGCTCAATCTCCTGCTGCTATTTTCTAGCTACTATGACAGAGGTGATGTCCAACCTCTTTCCATACCATGTTTTCCCCTGTCATCATGAAGCTTCCCTCAGACTGTAAGCCAAAATAAACAACTTTCCTCCCGTCAGCTGCTTTTGACTGGGTGCTTTACAAGGCATGGAGAAGGGAATTGCAACCACAAGGGAATATACAGCTGTGTGTATGTGACCACTCTTAAGGTTTGGGACTGTGTTTTGTTTACCTTTCTAGCTGAAACACTCTTTCAAATTTGGAGTATTAGAGCATAACTGAGCCACCCTTTTATCATTCATACCATATTTGGAGCAAGTTATGACATCAAAAACCAACAAGAAGGACTGAGTCTGTTATGAAATTTTATTGGGTGACCAATAGTTGAATGATTATGTCATTTATTACACAAATGGTAAAATTTACCTGGAAAGCAGCAAACATAAGGAAACAGATGAAAGGGAACATGAAGACATAGTTAAATATGTGAACCACTACTGGGTAATCAGTTTTAATATGATGTGCCCTTTCTACCTAGCAAGAACTATTCTCAAAATTCAACAGGTAACTCTTCCAATCATGTAAGGTAGATTCTATCAAGTTCCCATTTTGCATGTATGAAATTGAAAGGTAAAAACATTTCAAATTGGGCTGGAAAGATGGTTCAGTAGTGTGGTGGTTTTATTCAGGTGTCCCCTATAAATTTAGGTGTTCTGAATGCTAGGGTCCCAGCTGATGGAGATTTGGGAGGCAGCGTTGGGGGCGGGCTTATGGTTGTTATAGCCAGTTTCCCCATGCCAGTGTTTGGCACACTCTCCGGTTCCTGTTGTCCACCTTATGTGGGCCAGGGGGTGATGTCCACCCTCAGCTCATGCCATTGTTTTCTCCTGCTATCGTGGAGCTTCCCCTCAAGCCTGTAAGCCAAAATAAACCAATTTTTTCCAGAAGCTGCTCTTGGTTGGGTGATTTCTACCAGCAATGAGAACCTGACTGTAACAAGTGGATAAAGCACTTGCCACACGAGCATAAGGACCTGAGTGTTCATCCCCAGAACGCATGTAATTGCACCAGACAGGTGTGACAGCCAACCTGTAATGCTAGCACTTGGGGAAAGGAACTAGGGGGTCCTCAGCAAAAGCTGGGTAGCTAGACTAGCTGAATCAGAGAGACCTAGGTTTTAGAGAGACTCTGTTTCAATAAATAAAGGGGAGAGTGATTGAGGAAGACATCTACCATCAACCTCTAGCCTCCACATATGCACCCATATGTGTGAACACATATATCCCCATGTACACACACACATACCACATACATACCAGAAAACATTCAAGTTAATAACTTTTAAGCCAAAATTTATATCCAGTCTATTTCTACAACAGTCATTTAACCTCTACTGACATAGCTATCTTTCATCAGACACTTCTGAATTTAGACCAGGGAGGAAGTCACTACAATTAGAACTTCCCAGTGGCCAATGTTAGGTTCAAGACTGCACATTTTCTGTGATCAAGAGGTGAGACCTTGAGGACCTGATCTTGGTCCAGGAGTCATTCATGGTGGCTTTATGTATCTATGTATATCCATTCTCTACATGAAAGGGAAGATTCTTGTGGGTATGGATGATGACTTGTAGTTTTTCATGTCCTTATACATTATTTCATGTGCATAGTACACACCAATAGTTTGTTGGTTGTTTTTGAAGTGCTTTCCACTAGCGAGCTTTTGAGAAAAGCGGGTGAAGAGCTCACCTCTGATCCTCTGATGTTGAGCATGAAGACCAAAAAAAAGAAAGAAAAGCTTGATGACTTCTAAAGCTCCCTTCCCAGGGTACAGTTTGGTAGGGGACAAAAATAGACCAGCATCCTCATGGCCTTCCAGGACACAGTTGGAAAGTGCTATGCCAGAATTTCTGACTTAAAAAATAAAGATGAAATGAAGCTCTGAGCATTTGATCATGTGGTCTGCCTCCTGCACTCCACTCTGAAACACACCAGAGACACCGAGGTGGAATTGGTGCTGGGAAATGGAGAAGGCCTTCCCGGTGACCCCAAGGAAATCACAGTCACCACCTCAAGCTGAGTAAATATTTCGAGACTCCAACATTCAAAGACAAGATGAGAGGAGCAATCACAACAGTTTTACAAAACAATTGTCATCAGTGAGAACACATCTGAAAAGTTACAGCAGGATTGGGAGTAATCGATCCTAAATATCTGATGAATTGTTGAAAATACTTTGAAAGGATCATTTTGCCTCTCAGCAATTGCCATTTGGTATTACAAACAGCACAACAGAATTTTGAAACCAAAACTATAGGGGTCACTTAGCAATTGACTCTGTACTTAGATACATTATTGTTCTATTTCTTAAGGCTAAATGTAAGTGCAAAAAAATATATTTTTTGAGTCCTGACAGGAAAAGTGTAGGATAATGGCAATAATCCTCCAAGTCTACTCATGACAACTTAAAAATGATACATTGCATGTAACCATTTTCATCCCATAACAAAAATGTAAAAACATGATGTGAAGAAAAGAGAGAAATAACGAGGGTCGATTGAGTCTGAAAACCATCAAGTAATCCTGCAATGAAATGCCATTGATTTCAAAGTCATCATTTCACCATCATTGAATAAGACAGGACCTAATTTCCAAATGAGCTATGTACAAATTAGAAACTGTATTATTACTGGCTATCCTCTGGCCTCCAAAGTCAACCCAGACTTTCTAAACACAACCATTCCTTCTACCCCTTTGCACACCCATTTGCCTGTGCTCAGTGAGGGCCACCTGCCAGCTCTGCTTACCGCCAGGCCCCAGCAGGAAGATGCTACATGCAATGCTGTGAGAATTACTCAAAGCCTGTACTTACCCAGGCTTTCCCTACTACCCTGTTAGTTTATCATCCTTGACCCCATTGAAATAACCAGGATCAGGGTGGCAAGCTCACAGCTGCTGGTAATGCAAACCCCACCATGTAAAGGGTTAGAATGTTCCACTGGACTGTCCTAGGGCCTGTTCCTTTTGACCTTGTTTCCATGGGGAACCCTATAGAATTCTAACAAACTTACTTCAGAATTGGTATCTAGAGCAGAACCCATTCCTAGGCTAGGGACGATGTCTATGATCACCCAAAACAAGGCTAGGCTTGGTGGTACAGGCCTGTAATTTCATTTGCTCTGGAGGCTGAAGCAGAAGACTGAAGTTCACGGCCAGCATGGGCTACTTAATCAGATCCTGCCTCAAAATAAAAAGTATTATGAGCATCAGACTCGGGACATGAAATAGAGGACCAAGTCAGTTTCTTGGGCCCAAGGCTTGTTCAAGGGCAGGAGAGACCTATGGGATCTGAAGCAGAGTGGAAGGAAGATTCAGAACACCAAGAAAGACTGGCAGGATCCACAGGAAAAGAGAGGGAAGCTTGTGAACTCTGAGGAGGGGAAGGAGACAGTAGGGGCTTTCAGGAAGGGGAGAGGGGAAACTGCACTATGAGGGGGTTGAGCACCCGGCACTCAAGCCTTAAGTGACTTAAGCCTAAGTGATGGGGGACATTACTTTCCTGGGTCTGGGTTGTATGGCCACTTGTTAAAGTTCTCTGGAGGGCTTGCACAAGCTCCCTCGGGGGAATGACGCTTGGATAGCCACATCCCCGCCCAGGGTCACAAGCAGCGGCTGGACGGTCTCATTCCTCCTCCAGACCTGGGGCTGGGTGGCTTACTCAGTTTCCTTAGCAGTAAATAGGGATTATCTGGTCCTGGGCATACCTATTGGCAGGTATTTTTAAGCAGCTGCTTAAAAATCTAACAAAGAACTCTGTGGATGGAGCCCAGTGGTGTAGTGCTTGCCCAGAACATATGAGGCCCTAGGTTCAACCCCCAGTTCTACAAAAGTCAGTCCCACCCACAAGAAGAAGTGAGAGCAGAAATCACAAACTTGAAAATATTCTTCCTGGAAATAAGGAGGAATTAAAATATCAAGAATACATATATAGCAATAGCTTCCCCCTTGCAGAAATACCCTGACTCCCAACAAAGGTTCTGCCCATAAGTCTCTCCTGTCTCATTTGTGTCCTACCTGCTGGTGGACATATGTGTCCCTGGGAGTCCTGCTTTTCCACTAGTGCTGTGATGCATGCCACGCACTTCTCCCTCGGGTCTGGGTCTGTGAGTAGCAAAGGCTTCTGTTATTCATGTGCATTGTTAACCTCTGTATTGTCTGCTGGACATCGCAGAACCTGTTCAATCCTGACCACCGGCTTTCTATGGAGCAACTATCTTGATGGGGATAAACGGAACACAAAGAGAAAATCTGTTGCCCCCCCCCCCCAAAAAAAATCATGAAGACTTTTAGGTGAAACCATTTGCTAATGACAGTGTCATGGGAACTCTAAAAAATGAAGTCTATCTAGTCTCAGAATCTTCCAGTAGAGCCAGGCGTGGTGGCGCACGCCTTTAATCCCAGCACTCAGGAGGCAGAGGTAGTAGGATCACAGTGAGTTTGAGGCCAGCCTGAAACTACATAGCTCTAGGTCAGCCTGGGCTAGAGCAAGACGTTAACTTGAAAAACAACAACAACGAAAAAGAGTTTTCCAGTGGTTTAGGAAATTAGTGATTGAGAGTATAGAATCTTTTGTAATTAGAATGTCCTCTCTCTGCATCAGGAGAAAAAGTAGGTAAACACTACACAGTCACAATAAACATAGCTGAAAGAAAAGCAAGCAAACAAACTCAAATCATGGTGGCCATTCTTCTTTTAAGATAAAAATGATAGGGAAAGAAAGAGAGAGAACTGACAAGGCCTCACTCAAAACTGATCCAGCTGAAGTTGAGAGAGACACAGTTAAGGTCACAGTTGTGCCAAGCACACGAGCTCAACAGCAGAGGATGTGGAAGCCATTGGGCTTTGACTTGATACTGTGCTAGTGTGCTTCATTACGGAAGCCCTTGGGGGAGCGTCCGTTTCCTCTTCGAATGTAGGGAGTCATCAGGAATGGAAATTACCTGGTTGTGAAGTTAAGAAGACTGCAATAGATGCCGAACAGCGGGGTATCACTCTAGGGGATTTTCCCATCATCCAAAGCGCTCCTACTTGATCCTCTCTAGACATGGCCTTCAATTACGGCCGAATCTCCTCATCTCGTTTTCAGAGGCTTATTTTGCAGACGTTCTCCCAGGGAGCATGAAATGGGAGAACACAGAAGGAATAAGAAAAAGGATTTTAAAACCAGAATAGTCATTATAGCCACAGGGGAACACAGTTGAGTGTTGGGCAGCTTTTATAAAACTTTATTTTATTTATCTTGTTTGCTGAGGATGGCTTTTACTAACAGATGTGACTGTCAAGATGGTGGCAAATTTATCTGAGGTTAGGATAGGAAGCTGAGCTCTGACTCTCCCCTTGCATGGAGGCCAGCATGTGGCACAGGAATATTTTCATATTAGCAACAAAGCCCTCCTCTGGGACTTCATGACATTGAAAATGTTTTCTGTAACCACAGCTTAGCCAGTATGAGCCCTTCTAGCATCCCTATGAAGAATAAAAAAATTGCCCAGAAGTCTCCTCTATTGAGGGAACCTCTCCTCACACACTGCCCAAGTCAGCAATTAAGCTCAGGTCTTGTCTGAAAAGGAGTAGCTTTGCCTTCATCCACACTTGCTTACCAACCTTTCCCTTTAAATATATAACTTTAACTCCTGAAGATCCTTCATGATACCAAGGCTCCAAGACTTACTTGCTATACAGCTAAGAAAATTTATTCAGGAAACAGGGGGAGGAGTCTTCTCGTGTTCTCTGGGTTTTTCACTGAGTTATCCTTGTGGTCTTGGACATCCTTGGCTTTATTCTACTATCATCTTTCTTACTGAGAGCTGACAGTCTGTGCTGACTGACTCGGGACATGGTCTCCACATTCACCTCAGAGCTTTGGAACCAAACAATTCAAAAAGAGAATATGTTCAGTGGGTCCCAAATAGTATAGAAAGAAGCCAGTGCCCTGACACCCACCCATGCATGGTCTGGGCATAGCGTTCCACACACTCAGAGCTTCCTGCACTACTGAGCAGTAGCCAATCTACTATAAGGTTGAATGCTTTTTTTCAATTTCTCACAATGAAATAGGATTGCTGGGTGTGGTGGCTCACGCCTTTAATCCCAGCACTTGGGAGGCAGAGGTAGGAGGATCACTATGAGTTTGAGGCCACCTTGAGACCACAGAGTGCATTCCAGGTAGCCTGGGCTAGAGCGAGACCCTACCTCCAAAAAAAAAAAAAAATAGAAAGAAGGAAAGAAAAGCAAATAAAAACAAAAGAAATAGAATTATTCAGTTCTTTAATGGAAAAGGTCTAGAAAAATCACTTAGCTCCACACCTGAGGCCCAGCAGAGCAAGCAGGTAGTTTTAGTTTTAGGTTGCTTCAACATTCATTTTAAATGCTAGCTAGACTTTCTCATACCAGAAATCATTCAAGACCCAGTTCCTCAAAGTGGGGCATCCAGAGAGCTATCTTTTTTAAAAAAAAAACATTTTTTTGTTTATTTTTATTTATTTACTTGAAAGCGACAGACACAGAGAGAGAAACAGGCAGATAGAGAGAGAGAGAATGGGTGCGCCAGGGCCTCCAGCCACTGCAACGAACTCCAGATGTGTGCAACCCCATGTGCATCTGGCTAATGTGGGTCCTGGAGAATCAAGCCTCGAACCAGGGTCCTTAGGCTTCACAGGCAAGCGCTTAACCACTAAGCCATATCTCCAGCCCAGAGAGCAATCTTTTACCCTACTTTCTGCTGAGGACACCCCATGGCATAGCTAGATTTAACCCTCTTGACTGCCCCTCAGTCTTCACACTGCAGATGAATATCCCACAAGGATCCCTTCATCACAGAGTGCCTGCATGGAGTCCATGCGTGCCCACTGTAAGCTCGCCAGCTGTAGCTTCCTTCCAGAAAAATGACCCAGGAACATCCTGACTCCCAACAAAGGCTCTGCCCATAACTCTTTTCCTTCTCACTTGTGCCCTACCTGTCCCTGGACATGTGTGTCCCTGAGAGTCCTGTCTTCCCCCTGGTGCTATGATGCAGGCTTCTGTCTTTTCTCTGTGATCTGTGTGTAATGAAATGCTTCTGCGGCTGGAGAGAAATGGTCCAGCAGTTAAGTGTGCTTCTTGCACAAGTATGAGGGTCTGATGGGGCCTGAGATCATACAAGTTTGAATTTCTAGAATCTATGTGGAACAGTTGGGCATGGCCATGTGCACCTGTAACCCTAGACCGTAGCAGAACAGAGAGCCAGGAATTTTGTTTTGTTTTGTTTTGTTTTGTTTGTTGTTGTTTTTGTTTTTCAAGGTAGGGTCTCACTCTAGCCCAGGCTGATCTGGAATTCACTATGGAGCCTCAGGGTGAGAGCCAGGAATTACCAGAGCTCAATGAATAAATGGGAGCAGTAAGAGAGTCTGGATCATATGAGAACAGGCAGAAGAGCTGTGGAGTGGGACACTGGACTTTATGCCCGGGCCAGCACAGGCAAGTGCATTTGGTCCACATGCAAGCACACCGGGAGCCTCAAGGGCACATATATATGAATGAACCATACCACGGCCCCCCACCTTTCCCCCGACACAAGCAAAAGTAAATAAATAAAACCCTTCTGTTATTGTGTGTGCATTGTTGAACTGCCACCTTTGTCTCACCTGCCAGGCACCCCTAACTCTGATTTCCTTCCTGGCCATAGTCCTTCTACAGAGCAAGCATCTTCATAGGGATAAACTGAACACATGTTGGACAGACCCGCACGAGCATTCACAGGGACAAGTAAGCTCCCTGCGAGAGGGATGCATGCTCACAGGTGAGAACCGAGGTACTTGAAATTTCACCAGGACATACACACACCCAGTAAAGCACACTCTAATGACGCCTAGCCACTCACCTCCTGCAAGCACAGTCAGTGTGCAGCCAAAGTCCCTAGCCACTCTCAAGTTAGAGAAAGGCCCACCTGAAGATGCTCAGACCTGCAGTGGGTGGGGACTGGCCTCCTCTCACAGGTGTGTCTCCTAGGTGATTCCAAACCTGTGCTTCCGGAAATACACGCTTCCATACAGGAAACTCCCGGTGCTGTTCCCACCCCCATTTAAGCACATAACTATAACATTTTCAGAAAAGGTCACATCTTGTAAAGGGATAAACTAGTACCAGATGTGTGTGGGCCTGTTCCAGATATATCTCAGTGTCATCAAATATTTCTTTTGTTCCAAGAGTCTGAGCACATCTCATGCAGACACATCATAAGATCTACAGAATAACAGATTTTTCCAAGACTTTCCTTTGATGTTAGTATATAGCAATGTTCATACCTGGAGTTCAACAGGCATACACCTATGAAAACTTTACATGGCTAAAGAGTATTTACCAGTTTATAAATGATTCATTAACTATATCTGCATGAAAATATCTCCATTCTCCACTCAAAGGTTGTTTAGATTTTCTGAGCCCAAGGCTGGGGAGATGGCTCAGCAGTTAAAGACATTTGCTTGTAAAGCCTGCCATCCTGGATTCAATTCCCCAGTACCCATGTAAATTAGATGCACCAAGTATTTCATGCATCTGGAGCTCATGTGGGCCAACAAGAGGTGCTGGCATGCCCATTCTCTCCTCTCCTCTTCTCTCTCTCTCTCTCTCTCTCTTCCAAATAAATAGATAACAATATTTTTAAAAATTTCTGAGCCCAGTAGTATATTCTGACACCAGTCTGTATAGGCTCTATAATTTAGTATAGTTATGAGGACGTTCTAGAAATCTCCTTACTTCTACAAACATTTCCTACAAGATTAATAGGAGAATTTAAAATTAATTAGCTGTTGTACTTTTTTAAAAGGCTGAGTCTATCTATCTATCTATCTATCTATCTATACACACACACACACACACACACACACACACACACATATACATATATATATATATATATATATATATATATATATATATATATATTTACTTATTTATTTGTGAGGGGAGAGAAAGAGAGAGAAAGGACACAGAGCAAACAAACTCCAGATGCATGCACCACTTTGTGCATCTGGCTTTACATGGGTACTAGGGAATTGAACCTGGGCCAGCAGGCTTTGCTAGCAAGTGCCTTTAGCCACTGAGCCATCTCCCCAGCCCACAATAATAAATCTTTTCAAAGACCTTTATAAGGGGACAAAGAAGAAAGAATGAAAGAGACACAGCTAGATTAGTTATGAACTAATTGCTATGACCAAATACCTGACAAGAAGCACCTCGGGGAAAGAAAGGTTTGTTTTGGTTTACAGTGAGAGGTCTCAGTGTCTGGCAGCAGGAGGTGGCTGGTGACATTGCAGCTACTCCTATAGCCATGCCTTTCCACCATGATGGACCATGGCCCCTCCAACTGTAAGCCATTAAGTTGCTTTCTGTCAGATGCTTTGTCATTCTCTAACCAAGGTACCAAGAATCTTGAAAATCAGTGAGGTCTATGTGGCTTCATCTAATCCATGCCTTAGCATAATTACTTGATCTCAGAAATCACAAAGGGACTTAAAAGTTCAAAAAAAGAACTACAGTGGGCAATGTGCCTATGCGTATCAAACCTCTGTGCAACAGCACACTGAATGAACTTTGATGTCACAACCTCATGAAACACAAGTCCTTTGAGTTCCTGTGAATGCATAAAGGATAAACAATATTTTTTAGCTTCCTGTTATTATATTTTTTTTCATTTCACTTACTTTAAGATATAGACCCAAATTCAAGACCTCCAACTTCCTTTATTAATTTCATTGCAGAACTGCTATGTGACTTAGCCACATCTGAACTCATGACGTGCCTCAGTTTCCCCATCTGGGGCATGACAGGGAGAAAAGTTGATTTTAGGGGATAATGATAGTCAGGTGTGCTCTGAATGCTGGAGGCAAATTGTAATTTAAAATCCCAATGATACTCCATTTTTGCCTCCCATTTCAGCAGGCAAACTGATATGTTTTCCTTCTTCACGGGTCACATTATAATGTTGCTGCCTCCACGTTCTGCGAGTCAAACGTCTTGGGAGGAAGAAGGGGAGAAAGTGCAAGGATGGCTCTCCGTGGGCTTTTCTTTGCTGTCTACATGCTCATGCCTCACTCCTGCCGCATGCTTAGACCGTCTGAGCAGACAGCACTTGTGACAAAACCTAACCTGTTCTACCAAAAGGCTGAAGGGCTTTTAAAATACAGACACTGCAAGAAGACTCGCTCTTTCTGCTTGACTTGCTCCTGTCACGTGCACGTCTGTGGACACAAGAGGAGATCTCTGAAGAATCAGAGATCAAGTCAGCCACAAGGATGAATGCAACACTCCTCACACGGAGGCCACTTTCTGTGACAATCTGATGACATAGCACATAAATTAAAGGGAAAGAGCTTTATTGAAGCAAACAGCCACTGATCACCTACTCAGTTTATGTATCTGAACTATCATGCAAAGAAACTATAGAAATATGCTTGGTGAGGTAACCCGGGCCCAGTAAGCCAAGCATCACATGTTCTCTCTCGTATGTGGATCCTAGCTACAAATGACTGGACTTCTGTGTGAGTGGGAATAAAACTCAGTAGCAGAGGCCAGTAAGTTAGAAAGTGGATGTAAAGGGAATAGAAAGGGAGGGAGGGGGACTTAAGAGGATGGTATTGTGTACATGTAAGTAGAAAACTTTTGCAAAAGTCCTGTATAACAGCAAAGATGGTAAAATGGTGGTGGCGAATCAAGAATTTACAAAATTGGGGCTGAAGGGATGGCTTAGTGGTTACGGCATTGGTCTGCAAAGCCAAAGGACCCAGGTTCAATTCCTCAGGACCCATGTAAGCCAGATGCACAAGGTAGCACATGCATCTAGAGTTTGTTTGCAGTGGCTGGAGGCCCTGGTGTGACCATTCTCTCTCTCTCTCTCTCCCCTTTCTCTCTGTCAAATAAATAAATTTTAAAAAATATATAAAACTGAAGAACAATGTAGTTGTTTTCCACATGAATTATACAAACAAAACAGTGTACAGATATCTCACATAGGCTAAAATGAAAAGTTTAAATTCTTCTTGGGCCACCTCTGGGAGTGTGACAGATCAAAAGGAGAATGGGAAGAGGAAAGATATTTTCATGGCCGAGAGCTACTGGAAGACACATTCCCCACCCATCAAAATACATCATTAGTTTGTTACAAATAATGGTTGAATAAATTGTTTTTATTAAAACATCTATTGAGAGCCTGTTTTGAATCACTAAAGCTGAAATAATGCCATTAATATTGTATTACCACTTCATTATGAGTTAAGCAGAGTTTAACAAGTTTTATGAAAAACTAGCCATCTGTTCTGAGGAAACATGTTCTATGAACAATGTGCTCCCAGCTCAAAATGCCAGCTTATAAAATTATCAACAGAACAGCAATGACAACAGTATCTTCCTTAATCAACACAGTATCCACTTGGATGTCCAGGCTCTCTGGAGACCTTTGGCACCTCTGCTCTACCCTTATTATGACCACACCATGCCCTTCATTGAGAAATTGGAAACACCCCAACCAAAATGAGAAACCCATTCATGATGAGCCCCTTTGCTCCCATCCTCACTAAAGAACCACCCCTGCCCCAGGCTAGGGGATGCACCCTTGTGAGCTTGAGACCACACTTTCTTCTCAGGTAACTCACACCCTGAGTATCTTTTCTGCACTTCAATCTTAACATCACCCATTTCAGCATAGTAGTACTCAAGGATGGTCACGAGTACCCCACCTAGGTATGGGGAGATGGCTCAGTGGGTAAAGTGCTTACCACACAAACATGAAGACCTGGGTTTAGATCTACAGGTCCCTAGAACTCATGGAGAGAGTAGCAAGTGTCTAGATTATCAGCAATCCTATGGATTGGTGAGTGAGTTCATGGGCCAGCTAACCTGCCATTTACCCCACCTTAAATGAAGCCGGGTATGGTGGCGCACACCTTTAATCCCAGCACTTGGGAGGCTGAGGTAGGAGGATCACCACCAGTTCGAGGCCACCCCCTGACTACCTAGTGAATTCCAGGTCAGCCTGGGCTAGAGTAAGACCCTACCTAGGAGAAAAAAAAAAGCAAATGAGAAATCTACCTTTCCTCACATCTCTTCTCCCAGAACCATTGTCTGTCTCTTCCCCTGCAGCAGCACATTCAGAGAGAATCATCTTCACTCCATGTCTCTGTTCCTCTGTTTCCTTGGCCCATCCAAGTAGCTAGCCTAGAGCCCTGTTCCTTCTCCACTGCAGTCAAATGTCTTTCCTAAAGTCAGCCCACAGTAACCTACCAAGCTCAAGGGCATTTCATCCTCACCTATCAAGTAATGAAATCTCAGTTCCCCCAAAGCCTCAGCTGCTAAAGGCTTGTACCCCAGCCTGTGATGGGCCTGGAAGATGTTAGAACCTATATAAAGTAGGGACTAGTTGGAGAAAGCTCATTGGGAGTTGTGCCCTTGAAAGGGGCAAGGGGGCTTTCTCTCTCTCTCTCTCTCTCTCTCTCTCTCTCTCTCTCTCTCTGTCTCTTTTCCCAGATACCATGAGTGAACAGGCATCTACTATGCACTCCCACAGTGGCTTTCTCTGCTACCACAGGCTCAAAGCAATGCATCCCAATAACTATCGACCAGAACTTCCAACACTGTGAGCTAGAATGAACCCTTTCCTCCTGCTAAGATGGTCACTTCAGGTATTTTGTCATAGTGGCAGAAGCTGAGTAACACAATACTCAACTCTTGTCCAGTATTTTCTTTCTTTATTTTTATTTTTGTTTTGTTTTGTTTTGTTTTGTTTTTGCTGTAGGGTTTACTCTAGCTCAGGCTGACCTGGAATTCAAGATGTAGTCTCAGGGTGGCCTCGAACTCACAGCAATCCTCCTACCTCTGCTTCCCGAGTGCTGGGATTAAAGGCATGCGCCACCACGCCCGGCTATTGTCCAGTATTTTCTCTTGAGGACTCCTTTTGTGCCTAGCTCTTAGGACAAGGCATTCTCCTGGCTTTTGTCCTTCATGTTTTTTTGTTGGCTGAACCTGACAATCAAGCCTTTAAGAGCTATCGGCAGTTACTAGTTGCTGAGGGAACAGGAGACATTTTCTTCAGAGGTGTAAACTTTTGTGCTCTTGAAAATAACCCCCACCCATGCTCCTGCAGGCAATCCTAATCAAGCTAGTGGGCCACAGAAATACACCACAGAAAAAAGACATCAAAGTAGAAGAGGGATTGGTTGGGAAAAAGAAGGGGTTCAGTAGAAGGGGGACAGGTATGGAGAATAAGAGAAATTAATAGAAGGGTCTTAGAATCCCTCCATTGGCCTCCTCTCCTGATTTCCTCAACAATATTCTCCAGTCCTACTCAGATTACTAATGTCTACATATCAGATATGTCTACATATCTTCAATTACAAATGTCTACATATCAGTGATTCATACACTTGCAGTCTGCAAGCCAAAGAACTCCCCTGTGTTGCAATCTGACAAGAGACAAAAAGCCCAACCACAATCAAACTCATGACCTTCTAAACAAGCCTCCTTCCATCATCCCCACCCGAGGGTCCCCAAGATCCTTTCTGTGATAAAATCTTGAGTCTGCAGGCTCATCTTTGACCCACCTTCTCCTTTATGGCCAAGGCAACCTGACCTCTGTCCTGTTAGTGACATTTTTCTAACTGCACTCACTAAGCTTCCTTTTTCTTTCCATATATTCCTTCTACAAGCTGTTGTTGAGACTACACTCTAGTGACATCCTCCCTTGCTCCACTTGTGACCCATTCTCTATACAGCAGGAAGAACTAGCCACTAAATGTACAAAACAGCCGCAGTGGGGAGATAGCACAGTCTGCAAAGTACCATAGTGAAAACATGAAGACCAGGGTTCAAGCTTACAACCTACGTAGAAAGGAGGGGCTGGAGAGATTGCTCAGCGGTTAAGGAGCTTGCTTGCCAAGCTTTAGGAGCCAGGTTCGATTCCCCAGAACCCACTTAAGTCAGATACATGTGATGCATGAGTTCTTTTGCAGTGGCTAGAGGCCCTGGACAGACCATTCTCTCTCTCTCTCTCTCTCTCTCTCTCTCTCTCTCTCTCTCTCTCTCCCTCTCTCTCTCTCTCTCCCTCTCTCATAAATAAAAATAAAATAAAAGCCATATATATATATATATATATATATATATATATATATATATATATATATATACTGGGTGCAGTGGTGCACACGTATAATCCCAGCCATGGGGAGGAAGCAGCACCTGGGGAATAATACCCAAGTTTTGGTTCTGGTCTCCACATGCACACACATATGTGCATAAGCGCCCTCCACACACAGAGAGACATATACACACATGAATACACACACATGAAAAAAAAACTGCCAGGTGTGGTAGCACACACCTTTAATCCCAGCACTTGGGTGGCAGAGGTAGGAGGATAGCTGTGGGTTTGAGGACAGCCTGGGCTATAGTGAGACCTTACAGCAAAAAAGATAAATTTAAATTATTTTCAGATAAATTAATTCTTAACTGTGCTTTGAGGACTTGCTATTTTAATATTTTTTCTTTTACTTCCTTGAAAATTCCTTCAATGTTTAGTTCTCTGTTTACAGGATGCTATGGTTAAATTTCAAGCAAATAGCCACTTCTCTGTTTCAATTGCTCAAGCTATGTTTTAAAGATCATCCTATCTAAAGACAGCCCTTGAGTAATTTTGAACATATACTCTGTAATGACATTTTAATTGGCTTGCTGGGTGTTCTGTTGGTTATTATTTTTACTTTCCTAATTTAAAGATAATTCAGCCGAGCATGGGGGTACACAGCTCATAATCTCAGCATGTGGGCGACACAGTGAAACTCTGTCTCATTCTCACACTCCCCCAAACAGTAATTCACTGAATGTAGAATAATCTACTATTATTGTTTCAGAAAATATAGAGATCTAACAATCTCACCCTAAGTGCTAGCATCAGCGAGAATCTTGACTCCACCCACACGCCCGAAGCGTAGCACTGTTTTCCTTTATCTTGCTTGTTGTGGAAGACAGTGTCACATAAACCCTTCTTTGCAATTTTGTTTTGCAATTTTAGATAGCAGTCTTTTCTCTAATACTTGAAGGGTTTCCAAGGTTGTCTTTAAGGGTCTAAAAATGAAGAATCAGAAGTTAAATACTCATGTGTTCATGCTCTTCCTGTTAGGCCAATACAAATTAAAGAGACAGCTATGAATGGGACCCAAAAGACACCATTCCCTTAATAATCATTTGACAGAAATGGTATTTGAAAGGGAATTATTTTTTAATTTAAATATATATATATATATCATAACAGGTTATATGCTGGTATTCCCTCACCCCAACTTCCATTACCCTGGGGACCCTCCTCAGTGGGGTTATGGTATTCACTATGAGGTCATGAAGGCCACAGTCATCCTTGTAGGGTAAGTGTGGTGGGGGGGAACCATACCTCAGGGTATTCCTACCCATTCTGTGGCTCTTACAATCTTTCCGCCCTCTCTTCTGCAATATTTCCTGAGCCATGCAGATCTGTTAGCAGTCTGATTTAGTACTGAGTTTTCTGTAGCCTCAGGATTTTTGTTTTCATAGGTTTTGACTATTCTAAGTGTCTGTCATCATCACCCTGGGGCTGGTTGTCAGACTAGCAGTAAGAGCAGTCAGTATTCATGATGTTGCTTCCTCTGTAATTCCTCCTGCACCCTGGAAGATATGGAATTATTGGTTTATTATTACTATTATTATGATATGTGTGATGGTTTGAATGTAAATATTCCTCATAGCCTCACATGTTTGTGTTTAAACTTCCTGCTTAGTCTCCAGCAATTGGAGTCTTTGGGAGGTAGAGCCCTGCTAGAGGACCTGTGTCATTAGGTGTGGACCTTGAAGTTGGTTAGTCTAATCGGCTGTGTGTTGAGAGCTGCCTTACCTTTGCTGCTCTTTCTCTTCCCGCACCCTCCCCGAGGATATGTGATGCAGTGAGCCAGCTTCCTCTGCCATGATGAAGCTTGCCTCAAAACTGTAAGCCTGAAATAAATGCTTTCCTCACATAAGCTGCTTCTGGTGGGATGTTTTTCTTTCCCAGCAACAAGAAGGTTATTGCTACAATATATATGTGTGTGTGTGTATGTATGTGTGTGTGTGTGTGTGTCAAGGTATACATAGGTGGAGGGCAGAGGACAATATCTGGATGTTCTGTCCCAGCAATGAGAAGGTTATTGCTACTATATATGGGAGTGTGTGTGTGTGTGTGTGTGTGTGTGTGTGTCTGTCTGTCTGTCTGTCTGTCTGTCTGTCTGTCTCAGGGTGTACATGTGGAGGGCAGAGGACCACCTCTGGATGTTGGTCCTCACCTTCCACCTTGTTCGAAACAGGGCATCTCTGGCTTACCACTGTGAAGGACAGACTAGCTGGTTCCAAAGCTTGCAGTCTCCTGACCTGACTCTACCTCCCATTGCTGTCATCATATTGTGATTTAGACAACTGCATGACATGTGCACAGCTCTACATGGGGTCTGGGGATCTGTACTGGGTTGTCAGACTTGTGCAGCAAATACTTTTAACAACCAAACCATCTCTTCAGCTCCAAGAGAATTATTTATTATTATTATTCTTATTATTATTATTATTATTGATTTTTTGAGGTAGGGTCTCACTCTAGCCCAGGCAGACCTGGAATTAACTATGTAGTCTCAGAGTGGCCTTGAACTCATGGCGATCCTCCTACCTCTGCCTCCAGAATGCTGGGATTAAAGGCGTGTGCCACCATGCCCAGCTCCAAGAGAATTATTTTAAATAATAAATTCCATCATTTTTGAGACAGGGTCTTAAGTAGCTCAGGGTGGCCTTGGAATTCACTGTTCGGTGGGGATGACCTTGAACTTCTGATCCTATCAATATCAGTTTTGGATCTTTTTCACAATTTCAATTCCATTTTTTCCAGTTCAAATATTGGTTAGCTCCTGCTAAGAATACCTTGTTTTATTGCTGCTTTAAAATACACAGGCTTGACTTCGAGAAACAAAACTTGACTGTACTTAGCATGGTTTTGAATCAAGTTCAATCTCCACATTGCATCAGTCTGAGATACTTTGAGGACTCGGTGGCTCAAAATGACCCTCAGGGAGCGATAAATCTTGTCTTTTTCTTTCAAATTGATCTGCACTTGATGTAAGTACACACACAGTGTTTATCATCCACCCTGTTCTTTTTTTGTTGTTTTGTTTTGTTGTTCCAGGGCAGGGTCTCAATCTAGCCCAGGCTGACCTGGAATTCACTATGCAATCTCAAACTGGCCTTGAACTCACCGCTATCCTCCTGCCTCTCCTTCATGCTAGGATTAAAGGCCTGGCACCTTGCTCCTCGTGCGGGGCCCAGGTTCAGCCCAGCTGGCATAGGCTTCACTTCTGCAGCTGCCTGAGGCCAGGTACTGACTGCCTGCCTCTGCCTGGTTGGCTGCTGCGAGTGAGGCAGATAAATAAAGCTCTCCACAGGTGGAACTGGGCCCTATCTCTTCTGGGATCTCGTGATATCAAAAAAGAGGGATGTGTACGCGTGACAGCAAACTGAAATCAAACTACGAAGGCTGTCAAATTCTTCCTATGTCTCTTGCTTACTCTCACAGGAAGCCAGTCGGCCTCTCCTGGAGGGAAATTGCAGAAATCTCCAACTGGCCCTTTGCCCTACTTGGTGGAAACCTCAGGCAAAGAAGAGGCTGTTCCCTGGGATAGTTTGCTGGGGAGCACCGCACTAGCCCGCAATTATTCGCGGTGCAGCCCCGCTCCATCCCGCTGCACCAACTGTGGAAACCGAGGCGTCTTAAGAATGCCACAGAGAAGCTCCGCCTTGGAAAATCAGAGGCAGCACTTAAGTAGCCTTTCCCAGTGTGCGCTGGGCATGCCTTGCTAGTTTAGAAAGGCTGGCCTACGTGCTCGGCCGCAGGGCAGAAGGAAAGCCGGGTTCTCTAGGTGCATTGTCCAGCTACCAGGCCCTTCCCCTGCAAAGAGGAGAGGTGGCTTGGGTGTGAGGAGCTGATCCCCACCCACTCCAGGGCACGACTCGTGACTTTTTAATTCTGGCCTGGCTGAGAAATGCACACTCAGCAGGGAAAGAGGAAGAGATATTGGAAGCAATTTTCCAAAAACAACACAGCTAAAGTGTCCCGCCGTGTGCCCCCTAGCCCACCCCACCCAGCTAACAGACTGGTTACAAGGTTTCTTTCCTTGAAAGGAGACGGGGTATCTCTGACTCCAGGTCGCCCTGGCAGCTGCTCCGTCCCTTCCCTGTCAACTTGCCAGGTCCCGAGAGGCCCCGTTCCTCTGAGTCCTGGACAGAGGTGGTTCGGGGTCACCCGCAGGTGAAATTAGCAAGGCTGCTGCCAGCGCAGGCCACAGGGCGCAGGGAGGCGGAGACGTGCGCTCACGGTGGCGGAGCGCCAGGGCTGTCCCCGCCGCCCTCGCTAACCCGGCTCTGCGCTGGGCGCGGCTGGCGCCCCGGCCTTGCCTGTCGCCGGCCAACGTCCCCACAGCAGCCACTTCTGCTCGACCCACGCGTTTGACCCGCGGCCACTCCTTGCGCCCTTCCCACTCGCGCCTCTCGGGAGTTGGACAGCGGAGGAGGAGAGAAGTGGCCAGAAGGGATGCGCTCAGGGACAGGGGAGGCTCCAGGCGCCCAGGCTACCGCGTCTCCGGCCTTGCAACCAGGTGGCAGGGCACCCAGGACGCGGGCGGCAGAGAAAGGACACTTGACTCGGAGGGAGCCAGCCTCCAGGCCGGGTGCCCAGGCTGCACTTGGCGCCTCCCACGAGCCTCCCGTCCCATGCCCAGACCCGCCATCTAGCGCCGAGTCCTGGTCTGGAGCCCCGTGGTCCCCTGACGTCCTTTCTCCCTGCCAAAACCTTTGACCAGAGTCTTCTTGCTAACATTCCTAAACCGTTGCCAGCTCTTAGCACCGGGTAGGAATTAGGCCCTGCGTTGGCGGCAAGTCTCCAAACGCCACCTACCAGAAGGCGTGTGACCTTTTCACCTTCGCCACGAGCTCCTCAGGAGGACGCGAGTGAGCTTTGAGCCCGATTAAGTGCCTGAGCTGTGGCTGCGACCTGTGAGTTGCAGTTCTGAGTGGTCCTTGCTATTCCTACGTGCACACGCCGCCTGCTGCGTTTCTTAGGAAGCCCTTGGGGTTAGAACTCTTGGGGGGAGGGGGGGGTAGGTGTACTCAGCGGACGACCCGAACACGCGACCTTAGAAAGTGGCTGAGGACCGGGGCTACAGGGTTTGCAGATGCAATTGTCTGTGGCCTGCAGCAGGCACCGTGAGGTCCCTGTAAAGATTCCCCCGCGCCCCCCCCCACACCCACTCCACCACCTTTCCCCCGCCACCACCAATCTAGCCTCTCCCTGGAGATGGCACTAAAACAGGCCACTGGACGCCTACTTTAGAAAGCCTGAGGCACCTGGCTCCTGTGAGGCTGGGCGGGGTCTGGTGGAGGCGGCTGCCCCCTAGCAGGAAAGACAGCCACCTCCTTTTTTTGGTGTGTGTGTGTGTGTGTGTGTGTGTGTGTGTGTGTCCCAAAGGAGAGGGCACCAAATCTCTGGGAGCAATGCAGCCCACCGCTTCTGGGGTCACCCTGATGCGGTGCGCGGGGGCTGCCCACTGTGGCCGCAGCCCAGCTCCGCGCGCCCCGGCTGCCTGAGTCGGCTTTACGTGGCAGCGACACTGCCTCCCTCCCGCTCCAGCAGCCCGGCTTTCTCCTCCCGGCCTACAGTCCCTCCCGGAGCGTCCAGGGGCGCCCTGCTGCTTCCCGCCCCGAGTCTCAGGCTGGCACCCTCAAAGTGTGGGGGACCGGTCACCCCTATTCCCCTAGCGGCCAAGGCAGAGAACCCCGGGGTCTGGAGGCGCAAGGAGCAGCCGCCACCTCCCAGGGGCTCGTCACTCCGCGGCGCCGGGATGGATCCCCGGCTCCGCGAGCTCCCCGGCTCTTCCCCTGCGGTGCTGAGCTAGCGAGCACGCCGCCGAGGTAGGCTGGCCCGAGCCCCGGGCTGCCGCCGCCCCCGATGCCCCTCCTGAGACGCACCAGCCCGCGCGCCCTGGGCGCAGGACCCCGGACTCCCGCCGCCCGAGCCCTCCTTCCCGCGGGCTGCCCCGCAGGGTCCCCGGGCGAGCCCGACAGTCGGACGGGGAAGGCGCGGAGAGAGAAACTTGCGCCTCCCGGTCTCTGGTCAGGCAATTCCTGCCCGCCTGTGCGGGGAGGGGGAGGAGGGACCGAGGGAAGGGCTCCGGGGAGAGGAGAGGGGAGGGGAGGAAGGGGAGGAGAGGGGAGGTCTGGAGCGGGGAGGGGGTGCTGGGGAGAAACTCCTCGGTCCACCGTTCTTCTTTTCATTGCACGCTCTGCTCCTTCCCGCAGACAACCCGGACCTCCCCTGGGCGCCAGCAGCTAGGCTCCAACCCGTCCTGAAACAAGCCTGATTTTTTTTTTTTTTTTTCTGGAAATTGGCATTGGTGTGTCGCCTCCCTCTCTCCCTCCTCCCCCTCCCAGATCCTTTTTTTTTTTTTTTTTTTTTTCCTGAGACATGGCCCGGGCAGTAGCTCCTGGAAGAGGAACAAGTGTGGGAAAAGGGAAAGGAAACCGGAGCTAAATGACAGGATGCAGGCGACTTGAGACACAAAAAGAGACGGGTTTCTCTGGGATCCAGGCACTGCCTCTCTGCTTCCCAGCTTCCCAAGACGCGCAGAGGATTTGGACGGCTGTGCTGCGCTCCGCGCGGACTTGGAGCGCTCGGGAGAGTGGACCTTGCCCGTCCTCGCCGCGCTCTGCCCAGCCCCGCACGAGCCTCTCCCGCCCGCCGTCGCCCGGAGCCCCGAGCGGCCGGCCGAGGAGGATGGAGAGGAAGCTGCCGCTGCTGTGCGCCGCGCTGCTCCTCGCCCTCGCCCGGGCCAGCGCTCTCCGCGGAGGTAAGTGACAGGCGGAGGCGCCGGTGACAGGGGGACCCCGCCTCGGGTCGGCTTCCGCGCCGCAGCCACGGGACGCGCGCACGGCTGCCAGGGAGCAGGAAACTTGGCTGCTCTCAAGTCCCAGGCGGTCTAGGGCACGAGGATGGCCAGCCCCGGGCTCCCTGGCTCAAGTTGGCTTCCTTGGCTGTGGGGGTTTTCCTGCCTCGACTCTGAAGCAGAGCTGCCTACCTTCCCAGATCAGCACACCAATTATCTTAATAATGTTTCCTCCCAAAGGCAATTAAATGAGACTCCCTTTTAAAGAAAAAAAAATCTGCTGAGAGTCAATGAACCCTTCACCAAGGAGGACTTCCTGGTTCCTCCTGCAACTCTGGTTCCTCTGGTGGGCGAAGACCTAGAGATAGCGGTCTGTCTTGGCGGGTGCTGGAGCTCTCTCCCCCGCCTTTGTAAGCCTTCCCTGGTCGTCTGGAGCATGAATGAAAGTTGCAGTGTCAATAAAGGAATCTGATATATACAGTGCAAGGCACCAGCTATCTGAAAATCCACAAACCAGTTGCAGCTCCCGCTTAGATTTTTTTTTTAAACCACTCACTGCCGAGTAAATGAAAGCGGTCTTGGGGATAAACAGTGCCCGGGGAACCTAAGTAGTGTGTTTGAAAATGGGATATGGTGTGGGCATGTTTGACTTCCCGTGGAAAGACACTGAGGGGGAGGGTATGTGATGATCTTTACAGTAAATCTCTGACAATTACTATTAACTAATGGCCAAATATTTACTTTTGTCTGGCTTAGATCTCAATCAAAGTAATTAGAGAAAAAGAACATCCACTGCTTACTGTAGTATATTGTTTTAATAAAAGACTGTGCATGGAGAGGCCCTGCCAAAATAAATTTAAATCACATCTTCATGTTGGAAGTTAGTCTCTTTAATGAGCTTTTTGCAGGTTTTGTGATTTGAGCGATAGATCTCCTCCAACAGGTACCAAACAGAGTCCTCAAAAGATATGCAGAAATTTGTGAACGTGGATGGAACTCAATTTATTAATGAATCTGAGTTGGCAGAGTCTTTCTATACACTCTGGCAGGGAAGCAAAACACTCAAAAATTGTGAATGTGGAGTTCGATTTATTAATGAACCTGAGTTTGTGGCATGTTTCTGTGTTCTGGCAAGGGATGAGATAGCATTCTTCTCCAACACAAGAGCTCAAATGGCTAGACTTGAGAAACAGTGACACACACTGTGTCCCTCACAACTCCTGCGATTAGAACCATGGGTGAGTAGCCCCCCAGGGTGGATGTGGCCTCTCCAGCTTTCAGATTTGGGTTCTGAACTCCATAGACATAGATGCATGTGTGCATACACACACAGACACACACGCACACACTTCCTACTTTCCTGAGCAGAAATCTAGAGAATGCTGAGAATCAGGGCTCTTGAAGAGCTGAATTCCCGTTGCTATGTTAGAGGTGGCCTGAGCCCACACATGCCTTAGTAAGCCCGTGGTCCTCTTAAAGCCATGTCCACCTCCTCCCAGTAGTGTGTCTGCTAAATTAATTCATTAACCTTATTTAAGGCTAATGCTCCAGTCATTAGAAATTGCGCTTTCTTAATCAACTGTTGGGGAGGCTGAGCAGAGTGTGGGAGTTGAGCAGTCCATATTATCTTATTACACTGTCACTTTCTCAGAAGTCACAGATTAAAGAGCTCTGGTGTGGTACCAAGCCCACCTTACCGTCTTCTGAAGTGACTCTGTTGAGCGACTGTTTTATGTCACTCTCCTAACAGATACCAGGCACTGCCGTGAAGGCTGTTCAGAGCTGGAGGACTTAATGAGCTGGAGGTCACTGTGCACGAGTCTCAGTCGAATCACACTGGAGTTTGTGAGGATCATTAGCTGAGATTCTGAGTGTTGGATGCAACATCATTTCTTCTTGCAAAACTAAAGCTTTTAAATGACAATGCAAAGACAATCTGTGTAAGACTGCCCCCATCTAAGAAACAGCCAGAAACATCTAGCAATTCAAGAAAACAGAATAATTTATATTGTCTTCTTTTTAATTTATGGGAAATAACTTCTGTAACGCATGTAGCTTTATGCATTTTTGATGCGCACTTCATCTTTCATTTCCATTTGACCTGGTTTTCCTGTAATAAAATTCTGTAGATTTATAAATTCATGCTGAGAGCAAAGAAAGCCATTCTCTTTCCACAGGGAATCTATTAGATGCAATATTAAAATCTATATATACCATTACTGAATGTTTGTGATTGATAGACTTACATAACTCACCGCTTTCCTACCTGTTCTTCTTACAGTTTATGCACCAAATTTTTATTGCCTAAAATTAAGCATCAATAAACGGGGTGGCATTGCAGGCTAAGGCTCTTCCAGCATGAAATCTGTCATAAAAAGTGACAATGGGAATCTATGCTGAGTTGTAAACCAGCCCAGCATCTGGTTTATGTGACTCTCAGAGCATTTGGGCTTTTTTTGTTGTTGTTCTGCTTTTAAACAAAAGCTCAAGAATAGATAGCTCACCTTTTCCAGAATGTGAAAACGTGGCTCACCATATGTGATACCCAGACCACAGTGGACAGAGGGTTTCCCCTTCAACATTTCATAATTAGAATTAATGCAGTGTGGCTGTTGATTTTTCTTTCTGCCCCATTGCTTTGATCCGGTCTCCAAGCCTCAGCAACTTGGAGAGGCAAAGTAGAATTACTTCTGCTTCACCAACTGCACTTTGTTCTCCGCTGATTTGGATCTCCAAAGCAGAGATAACTCAAAATCACTTAGATTTACAGGCCGATAAAACAACAACAAAGGGAGGTTAGGGTTTAAGCCAATCAAAGTCTCATGGAAGACAGTCCCTACTGATCAGTGACACACACTAGGCTTATCATCAAAAAGGGACTTGCAAGGATTGCAAGAGGTCGGACAGCATCCTTTAGTCACCTTCCACTTAGAACTAGGACTTAATGTGATTACACTTATTGGGGGATAATTAAGTCTAGCAGGAGATCCCAGGGGGCCATGTTAACATCAATTGAGGGGATTTAATGTTTTTAATGCTAGAAGACCTTCTTCTTGGGAAGGAACTTTTAGGGGCGGGAGAGGCTTGTCAATCTCAGTAGGGCTTTCTGTCTAAGCAGCCCCCTATGAGATTAGACAGTGTTGCTTGTTGGCTTGGTGCTCTTGGAGGCACCCTGAAAGACTGGTAGAGACTTCATGGAGTTCCCCTTTAAGAGTTACGAAATGCTAGCTAATTGACAATGTGTGTATAAGGAGGCTAAAGGACTCCACTGGTTGTGGGAGACTGATCTGCTAAAACGTTATTTTTGTTGCAGATAAATGTGGCGGGACTATAAAAATCGAAAGCCCTGGGTACCTTACATCTCCCGGTTACCCTCACTCTTACCACCCAAGCGAAAAATGTGAATGGCTGATACAGGCTCCAGACCAATATCAGAGAATCATGATCAACTTCAACCCTCACTTCGATTTGGAGGACAGAGACTGCAAGTAAGTGAAAGCGCCTCTGAACAGGGCGCCACGGCGCCATCTAGTGGTCACTCGCGCCTGTGCAGTGCGGGTGTGAGAGGGTAAATGGGTCCATAGAGGAGGAGGCTAGATCGAATGTCAGCGCCGTGGAAATTCAGTCATGAGCTGATTTCTGAGGTGAGGTCCTTTGACTAGGAAGACCATATTTAAATGTGTGATCTCTCTTTCTTCTGTTAACACTTTTGGCTTTGGAAATCTTTTGTTAAGAAATGTCCGTACCGTTTTTTCCTCCTTGGAAAGGGTTTTGAAGAAGCCAAGCTCTTGCTTGCATTTGCTTAAATATCGTGGGTCACCAATATACGTTATCCACAGATGGTGAGGTCGGGTGTTGTTTAAACAAATCTGCGGCACATTTTGTGTATGATTCAAGAACTGCATTGCTCATGGCTGAGAACGCGTCTTGGTGGTAGAGTGCCTGCTTAGCATATGCAAGAGGTCTGGGGTTGGTCCCCAGCACCCCTGTCACCAAAAATCTCCCGTATTTGCCTAAGTTTAGCATGAAAAAAGAAAGGTGCCATGCAACAGAAACTAAGTACACATGGTAAATTAAGTGAGGCTTTAAAATATATCAGTGAAAATGCTAGAAAGTAATTGATAATTCACAATGAATTCAATGGGTATAAATCAGATTTTCCTTCGTCTGACTTCCTCTGGCTACATCCTTCTCTTGATAAGTTACTAGGCATCAATCTATGTCACATTTTATTATCATGAAGATATTTTACTATAGACATCATCTAAATGATGGTCCCTCCCTTTGCCTGGAAAGACTGGTTTTGACATTGGATGGGGTGGTTCACTGACCCTGCACTTGCTCTTCTCTCTTGACACACAGCACCGCCTCTTGGTGCCTTGCCCATGCTATTCTATTGTGCAGCACCAAAGTAGTGCAGTATCCAGATTGAGCCTGAATATTGATCTTTTATCATATATATATATATATATATATATATATATATATATATATGTAATTGAACCCAAATATTTATCTTTTATGATCTTCTTGAGTTTTGAAATGGATCAGTTTGATATAGTTTTACACAATGTCTATAGGCTGCTGCTTATTGTGAATGTAACCACTGCGCAAACTTGTTCAATTATCAAAAATAGTCTATTTGTATGGCCTCATCACAGACAGAACAGACTTATTTGGGAATGTTCCCACCTGTAGGAAGTAGCAACCTGTAGAGTTGGTGGTAGAAACTAACTTTTCAAGGTCAGGACATGAGGTCATCTGCCTAATTCCACATTTTGGTGCCTAGAGAAAGAGCAGAAATCCATAGACTGATGATTACTTTCCAAGTAATCAGTATCTATTACAATGCAACAAAATTATGCTGATTCCAACTTAATCTTCATACTGCCATTCAGAAGTGCTTCAGGGCACGGTATTGACTTTTTAATCCTTTGTGGAAATTGCTATTGATATAATGTTCCAGTTACCCTACTAAGAACAGGGAGTTATTTATTTATTAATTTGTTTGTTTCTTTGTTTTGGCACTGGTGGGGACTCAGTGATGGACATAAACAGTCTATTCCTGAACTGTGTCCCCAGCTCACTAGTATCATTCATGCTGTCTTTCACAGTGCTGATTTTATAGACAACTTGGAGACTTCTTTGTTATTTCTTTATTTTTTTTTCTTTTTGATAATGCTTAAATTTCTGTAGGAAGTAGTTTGAAGAAACTCTGGTAATGCATGATTAAATAATAACTCTGGTAATGCATGATTAAGTAATAACTCTGGTAATGCATGATTAAGTAAGGTGCTGTTAGATTTCAAGAAACCCATGCTCACTGATTCCTGATTAGAATATCAAGGGCATGGAGATGTGTAAGGTGATGAAGATGGAGATGCAGATGATGGAGATGAGCAAGGTGATGGAGATGTACAAGAGGATGTATTCACAGTAACCATAGTTAGCAGCAATGGTGTTGATAAAGGTTTAACAACTGGCTGTTGGCAGGGAGTGGGCGGGGTCCTGTTTATAATGTTTGCCCATTCCCATGGTGTTACTGCTCCGCCATGGCCAGTTAACTCCCAATGTGAGAACACCACACACAGACTTGCAGAGTGATAGGTGGGCACCCATGGTTTTTGCAAGCTTGGCTCAGCACACACTGGAGTAGAAGTTTCGGAGGGAAACTGGTTGATAAATCATTATGCTGAGTGCTTACAGGCTGTGACAGTCATGCACACTAAGCTGTCTTCTGCCATGTAACAGAGTTGCAGAAGGCATGACAGGACTGAGGACACATTGTTTTAGTTAATTTCCTCTTTTATAAAAAGAATCAGGTAAAAGTGATTATAATTTCTGGAAAGAGGCAACTTTGGTGCTAGTGGTAAGGTGCTTAAGAAAGTAATACAGCCCAGAAGATTGTCTATAACAATCATATGGTAGTGGGATTGGGGAGTGGTTATGAAGTTGTGTTTATTTTCTCCAGAATAATGTGATTTCTTAATTGTCACAAGTAAGCCTGTCCCTGTTGAAGGAGCTGTCTTCTGGCCAATATTGAAAGACAGATATATTTAACCTGATGAAATCTATAGAGATTATGCCTGTGGGAAATATCTCTGCCATGTTTGGAGTGTTTCTACCTGATCTGTTTAACAATGAAACTTTTCAAAAAGATATAGGAAGGACCAATTTGAGACCTTGCCTTCACTGTCTTTCCAAGTTGTTGAAGATTATAGTTAGGATTGATGGTTTACAGATGCCCAGAATTATAGCTTCAAATATACAGGTGGTGAGACTTCCCTGAAAGAGTGAACACAGAGACTCTTGAGAAAGCGTGGTCACAGACTTGAAAATTTGCATTAAATGCTCCCCTAAAACATAGTTTTGATATTTTCTTTTGTTTTTGTAATTTGTACTGAGCTATTTACAAAAGTAGGCTCAGTAAGCTTTTAACTATATTCTTCTTAAGAATTTGTTTTCGTGGTGGTGCTGGGGATTAAACCCAGGGTTTTACACATGGGAGACAAGGTCTCCAGTATCGAACTAAAACCCAACCCTCTATTACTTCTCTTAAGAACCTGCTGTTCTGCAGGGTGTGGGGCACAAGCTTATAATCTCAGCATTTAAGAGGTACAGGTTGAAGGATCAAAAGTTCAGACTCATCCTCAGCTGCTTAATGAGTTCAAGACCAGCCTGAGCTTGAGACCCTGTTTCAGGAATGAAGGAAAGAAAGGAGGGAGGGAAAGGGAGGGAATGCTGTTCACATTCATCTTATTTCAGATAGTTATTTTACGTACTTCCCTGCTTCCACCATCATAATGACAATAAAAGTCACTCGCTATGACAGTGGCATTGGGTTACTATTAGTATAACACAAGATAGTATATCTGAAACTCCTTTGAAAAGTTACAAGCACTCTACCAATACTCTGTGATCACCATTATATCTTCAACAACTTGGTTATTGTTAGAACATTTGGAAACATGAATGTAAACATATGTCAAACTAAATATATTGATCCAATAATGAGCTGGTTCTCATTTAATACAGCCTCCATTTTTCTCTAGAAATTGTTAGTATTTGTACAGTCAATTTTCACCATGAGACATCTCAAAAATCAATTTCTTAGTACATTTGCTTATGGAGAAGCATGTTTGAGACCCAAGTAAGCAATTTTTCTTTCTTAGAGGGGAGGGATGGATACATAATAAGTATATCAGCCAAGTAGTTGTGGTGGGGAAAATCTTTTTATTTAAATTTTTAGCATTTGTAATGATGTAAAAAGCTACCACTTTATAATTTTGACAATACAGTGTATAACCCTGACACTTTTCCTGAGGGTAGTAATAAAACTGACCCCACTCATAAGTCAACCGTGGACCTTACTGTACTAAGTGAGGGTTAAGTTTCCACAGTAGCTATCAAAGAGAGGTATTTCCTCACGGAAGATGAACATGTAAGTGGTTTGAGAGTGCAACTGTCTGTGTTGAAGCTACCATTCAATCAGGTTCACTATAAATAAGCTTGGAAACCATGGTAATGTGACCCCTTGCATTCTTTTATTGAACAAGGTGTGATGTAAATCAATCCATGAGCTGGGCAGTAGAGCATGTGTCTGTACGGCCAATGCAGTGCTAAGAATTCCAGCTGGAATTTGTTGTGTTGATGTACGAGAGGACACTGAAGAATTTTCCAAGAGGACAAGGTGTTGAGGAGACAGAAGGAACAGTGATTTCTCTTTCTTGTGCCAGTTAAATCCTGCCTGCTTGCAAAGTGTTGAAGACTAGTTAAAAGTAGAGCCAGCTGAGTGTCTCTCAAGCGGAAATAGTCATAGTCCATTGTAGGGGTTTTCACTGTTTACACTGAACTGTTTAGAACTCACTCCAGTTTTCTTCAGTGGTAGGCAGGCATCTTGGATCTCATAAAACTTTATTTCTGTATAATAAACAAGAATGCCATTGATGGAGTAGTTAGGATTTATGAAACTTTTCCGGTTTCCCAGCAATGCAAACTATCAGTATGATAATTTATAATGGTTTCTGACAAATACTGCTGAGCGAAGAAGCGTGTGGTTACATTGGGATCAGATGTCATCATCTGGGGAGCAATAAAGATTTCACAGACATTGGCTTAAAAACATTAAGAAAACGAATGTGAAGCTTCAGGGGAAAAAAATAAAACCCTGTACAAAGGTAGTGCAGGGGAGGGGAAGCTCAGTAGTGGTATCCTGTGACGAGACCTTCACACGGGCCTCTGATTGGATAGTATGGGTTCATAACACAGCAGAGATGCTCTTCCATTTATTCAAATCACCTGTCATAGACATAGTTGTTTTTCCTAATTCAGTATACCCAAAGGAAGATTGCACTCCTGTGACTTTGTATGATGTGTGGCCAGAGTGAAATTATAATTCCACAGAAAAAATGTGCAAGTCTAGAGGTTTTGATGAAGTAAATCACAAATTGTTTCCTTATTGCTACTTCTTAAATCACCTAAGCTTTGTACAAACTTTGAAACATTACTCATCTCATTTCCTTTTATACAATATAAACTCACACTTTACTGAAAATTAAGCCATCCTTAGTTTCTCAAATCTGATGATTCAAAAAGTTAATTTTAAAATATATTTATTTATTTATTTATTTATTTATTTATTTATTTATTTGAGAGAGAGGAAGACAGAGTGAGAATGGGCACACTAGGACTTCTAGCCACTGCAAACGAACCCCAGATGCATGTGTCACCTTATACATCTGGCTTTATGTGGGTACTGGGGTGTTGAACCTGAGTCTTTTGGCTTCACAGGCAAATGCCTTAACTGCTGAGCCATATCTCCGGCCCCTAATGTTAAATTTTATAATTTTACAATCCACTTGGTGACTTACTACTATTTTTGAAGGATTTAAGTCCTGTTTTCATGTCCTTGAATAATATTTTCTTATTTGGTCCTTTCCTTTTGGGGTTCAACATGGATATTTTGCATTAATTTTGATTTTTGAAAATGTTTATTTAAACAAACATTTTTATTATCTATTTATAAGAGAAAAAGAGGGAGAGAGAGAGAAAGAGAATAGGTGTTCCAGGGCCTCTTGCCACTGCAAACGAACTCCAGACACATGTGCCATCCTGTGCATCTGGCTTTATGTGAGTACTCAGGAATCAAATCTGCATCCTTAGGCTTTGAAGGCAAGCATCTTAACTGCAAAGCCATCTCTACAGCCCTAAACACTGAATTGTTTTGGGTGTGCATTTGTGTGTGTAAGACAAGTGCTCCAATCTACTTTTCAGCATCACTTAGACTAAAACCAAGTCTACATAGAAATATAGAGTGCATGTACTTTTAATTAGAATATAGTGCATATTTAGAGAAAATGCACAACTTAGGTATGCAAGTTGGTGGACTGTTACAAGGTCAGGAAGCAGGCCAGCTTCAGGATGTCTATATTCAGTCTCAAGCCTTTGCTCTCACCCATGTGATTCCATCTCTGCAAATTGCAAAATCAATCAACACAAAACCATAGTCTTAGAAGCCCTCCCATGAGCAGATCCATGAAACTCCGGAGTGATGCTAGAAAAACACGCCATCCCCTCTCATGATGGAGCAGCGTCTTGCTAAAGCCGTTTCTATCCTTTCAGTGGCCACTGTGGAAATTGCCTGTCCTCACACTAACAGACGCCACAGATAGAACGTCTTCCATCTGCATCTGTCCTCCATGCAAGGCAAATCCAGAGAACCCTCCCCTTGTTTTCTGAATCACCTCTTCATGGCTGCTTTGGATCTCTGGCAACTCCCCTGAACTGTAAATGCAGCTACTGCTGCTGTCCTCACCTACAGCCTCCTTGGTTATGACTCAGACAGGTCATCTTCTTTTTTCCTTTTGGTTTTGCCCCCCCTGGCACTGATGAGTTTGAGCAGAGCCCCGTGTGCTTCATAAACTAAGTTTTCTTTCTTCCTTAGAATAGCAGTCACATTGATGGTGATGACTTTTGAGTATGATGAGGGATTTCGTTTGGTGTTTCTGCAAGTTAGAAGAAGTGACTCAGTGAGGAGCTGAGAGAGAAGACAAGCTAAAACTTTATCAGACTGAGTTCACAAGTGCACAATGTTCCCATCCAGCTTTCTCTTTGGAACGCAGGTTCCTGAGAAGGGATCCAAGGCAGTCATATGCCTCCTGCCCCTATCCCGTTCTCCGCAGCTTCCTTTCCAGCATAAACCTGAACGGCTGGATGCATGTTGACATGCTTGAGCAGAAAGAAGTGCACACACCACACCTCAAACGCATGTGTGTGTGAAGAGAAGGCTGAAAAATAAGCTTGAGTCATCACAGTTGCCTGTTCGCCAAGGCTGATAATTAGACCAAAAGAAAAGACAAGATTAGTGCTCAGGTCAGGTTCCAAATGCCTCTTCGTTGGGTGTTTGTAATCAGTCCGGATGGTCAGAGGCAGTGCCTCAGAAGTACAAGCATCTTACCAGCACATTTGTCCTGGGAGTGTCTCTGACTGGCCTTTGTCTAGGACCTGGGTTAGTCAGTGCTGTCTTTACGTTGAAATAGAGCAGGCAGCTAGAAAGTGGAGTCCATCCGCTCAGGACAGCTACATTCTGCAGACAAGCCGAGGCAAACAAGCCACCAATCATCTTTTGGCTTCTGTCCACTCCATAGCTTAAAGAAGTTCAAGTTCACTGAGGAAAACTTTGGTCTTATTATGACATGTTTCCTCTCCTTATCCAGCCTGGGTTTTGTATTGCTGTATCTTATTTGGTCTACATGAGTTTTTCTCTCTCGCCTTCCATTTAAGTCATCATAGACTGCTTAGAGAGGAATAAGGGTGGCTTGATTCTGACAGATGGAGCCTAGATCTGTGTCCTGCACAGCACTCAGGAGGCATAATCCCATGTAATCTTCATACATATATTTTATACGTGACTGACAACCCTATGGCTTGGAGATGGGAACTTACATGCCCACATACTCAGTTGCACACCCAAACTCTGTTCCCCATTGTGACAGAAAGTGCACTTGGGAAGTACCTTTTGACATATTGCCAAGTGATTATTTTTAATTCTAGCAGCATTTTTTCCCACAAAAGTTTCAATATAAACTAACTAGAGGAAGAACTTAGTCTTTTCAACTTTTGGTTCAGATTAAGCAAACACCTGTGCAAACTACAGGAAGACTTCACCCAATTATTGCCCTCCCACTCAACCCAAAGTTGTCATCACGTGAAGACGGAAATCCGGGTGGAGCTGTGACTGATTGCCTATGTCTTGGGCTGATGGAGCCAGAGAACACACCGCACACGTAATGACACTGTTTATTGGAGCCTGGCAACAACACAGTCCACTGCTTGGATTTGTTCAGTTGGGTAAAAAGATGTATGAGGTACCAGCTGTACCCAGGACTTAGCCCCAGACTCAGAGTAAGAAGGCATATTTCCTTCCAAACACTGCTCATTGACTTAATCTCAAGCCAATATCAGGAAAGCACTGTTTTCCCATAGCTGCCCATTTGCAATGTTTTGATACTTTTCTTTGTCACTGTGGCTCTGGAAGGGTTAGGGGGATTGTCTGGCCAGGAGCTGGCTTCCTATCACAAAAGAGGAGTGTTTTCTGAGGAAAAAAAAAATAAAACAGATACTGCAAAGTATTTTGTTTTTATCTGGTTAGATACTTTATACCAACAGCCAAGCCAGGTTGGAGATAATTACTGTGGCCTCCTCCGTGATAGGCTATGTCATGGGGGGCGCTTCCAAGATGGCCTGAAAGAGGATACTAGAAATCTCATTCTCCAAGATCTTAAATATCCTTAGACTTAGCCAGAGATGGCCAAGGCTGGCCAGTCAATCATAGGCACAATTCCAGATCCCAGTCTGCATCTCCAATCAGTGGACACTTACAAGCTGGACAGCCATTACATAAGACACCAGCCATGGTGAAAGAGGCATGGAATGCATTAGATGAGAGCAGAAAGTTTAGTCTTACAAAAATAAGCTGAAGTATTTCAGAAGCATTAGCTTCTCGAGCTTAGACGACAACGAACACACTCTTGATGCTAAGATAAGACAGCTGCACAAAACTCTAAAAATTTGCAGTCACTTCGTTGACATGGTCTGATAAGAGGGTGGTGGTGTTTGTTCTTAGATAAGGTGGAAAGGGGATATTTACTTGCTAAACATGGCTACAGAAAAAGACTGAAATAAATGAATTTTTGAATTTCTAGATAAATCGACTCTATGAAAAAAAAATAATAGCCCATAAAAATGACAAATCCCAATTAATTTGGCAGCTAGCCATTTCCCTAGTCATGCACTTCTAGTCTAACCCCCATATCTGGAGGTTCCCCATTCTAACTTCCCCTCCCCATCCCCTTACTTATTTCCCCTTCATTTCCCCTTCTTCTTCACTTCCCCTTTCCCTTACCCTTCCTCCCCCCTTCCTTTTCTTTGGAGAGATAGTTGTGCATTTTTCTTAAGTTTTTTTTTCCCAATGCCAGTTTCTTTGTCCTTGGCTGGGGGCTTGCCGAGCACGGTGGCTGTGTTGGTTCAGTCCTCCAGCACACCTCCCTGTTTGTCTCCCCAGCTGTCTAGCATCGCAGCTGATGTGTATGTTGGTTCATTACTGCGAGCTGGGGACGCCTGGTTACCTGGGGACCCACGCTCACAACTCCCTGTGAGAAAAGACTCTGGTGAGAATTGAGGCCGAGGGTTATAATTGTCCCTCTGCCGTTCATTCCCATCTGTGAGACAGGAGATAGGTCATATGGGCTGGGTCCCAATTATATATGATTGGCGTGATTATGGCACAGTTAGTAATGCTGCTTTGACAATGTCACCAGCACAACTTGGGGAGATAGGACAAAGGACCAGGTTGTCTATCTTGAGGTCTGGCTAAGGACACTACCTAGACACAGCTTTTATTCATTTTCTTTCCCCCTTCTCTTCTGGAAGCCACACTACCTTCCTTCCTCTGCCTATCTCAGGAACACAGTGTGGATGAGATACTCCATGTGGAAGTGCCTTATGAATACAAGACAAATATGTTAAATAAAGCCTAGGTATTACTCCAACAGGAAGTGCATCCGCAGGTTTTGTTCCTTAAAATAAGTTGATACTGTAAACAGTCACGTCAGCATCCTCAGCAGGAGACAAATATTTCCAGAGGCATACACATACCCACAGATGAGTTAGCGCCCCGCACTCAGGTTGTATTCAGAGAGCAAGAATTTCTTCACGCTCTGGTTAAGTAAGTTAACTGGGCTATGATTACAGTCGTCTAAAACCCAGATGGTGGGGTTTCTGGAAGGTCACATTGAAGATGCTGTCACACACATCACATACTTGATGATAATAGCATGTGTTGTTGTTTTCCCATGTGTGGCCTAGAGTTTGGGAAACCAGCCCACACTTATATTCAAAGGCAGAAGAACATGGTACGTGGTGAACATTGCATGGGAAGCCAGTCCTTCCCAGGTTGACCAAAGCATAGCAACATGTCCACTTCCAACAAGTGGAAACACATGGTTTTTGTGCCATAAACTCATAGGGAAAGATGACTGGGCAAATAGATATTTCTAAATGGATATCCCATCCCATTTTGTCCCTTTGCCTCTTTTTGTAGTAGCCCCAGGTCCTTTGACCTTGCCACGACTTTCCCCATTTTTGGTTGTGCCAGATTCCCCGAGAGTGAAGGGAGAATTCTCAGAAGAGCCTATTTGCACACAGGTCCTTGCGATGGTGACAGAGAAGGGATGACCATTTTTGACCCTCTCCCCCAGCTCACCCTCATGAATGGCCCTGGAGGACGTGAATTATAGCTGGAGCCTACGAAAAGCACTCTCAGCTCTGCTTTCAGTTGAAATGACACAGGTGTGGCAGGGAGCCCTAGCAGAAGGAATTTACTCTCTTAGCTGTGGGACTCCCATGGAGCCTCCAAGGTCACAGGGATTCTGTAGGAACCCTTTCCTGTTTGTCAGAAGGAGAAATCCACCCTAAGCCCATTACGTATCAAGCATGCCTTCTGTATTCCTCTGCCCTCCCCCTCCCTTAGTGCCCAGGGCCCATGAGTGCCCACTGCAGCCTGGAGCTCACTCTCTGAACTCTTCTCACCATCATTCCTATCTCAGACATGTTGCTCTTCTCCTCCAGTTGAATCTGGTGGCTCAGACGTCACCCCCGCTCCTGCTATGAGTCTTTGAGCTGTTGTTTCTTATATGGTCCTAATTTCCTCAGCACAGTCAGCCCACCCCCCACGTACCATAGCTTCCTTTTCCTAGGGTGCTTCATGGGCTTACCCCAGCATGACTTCCTCCCACTGCCCCAACTACTTCTCTACTCCACATCTTTTTGTTCAACACTCAAACTTCAGGATGTGCCTTTGACCCAAATCTCTCCTCTTTAAATAACCTTTTTGATCTCAGCCACTTGGCTCACTTCACACTGGGCTTCCTGGCTAACCTTACATCTGACCTAATTGTTGAACTCAAAATTCTCAGTGATGTTCACTGCCTGGTTGCTTGGTCATTTCCACAAATGAAAATTCACACTTTGTAACTCCTCATCCATGTGCTTCTTCTTCCATTCTTCTCTTCCTCTTGTCCCTTCATTTTCTGTTTGTCCAAACTTGAAACTGAGACATCTCCTGACCCTATTTGTCCCCCAAATCTAGCCAGTCTAAAGACCCTAAGTCACAAACCTATGATCTCTGTATGTCTTCTTGCTGCCACCATTGAAATCCTAGTACTTTTCAACCTGTCCCTAGTTCTCTTCAAAGTGCTCTATACCTTCTTGCCCTCTGCTTAGAAACACCTAAAATCCCCCATTGTCTCCTTGCCTCTGTGCTTTTTAGCCACCCCAGGTATAGCTCCTTGCAGTGTCTCTGGCCTCATTTCCTGCTGTCCCACTACATGCTGTATTGGAAACAATTACCTTACAGTTCTTCACCCTCCCCCTGCCTTCCTGGTGCCAATGCTGTGTTTCCTTAGCCTCCATACACCTGCCTCTCCCTGAATGTCTAAATGTTCCCATCCACCTAGCTCCGTCTGAAATGACACCTTCTTCATTATTCCACTTTAATGAGCAGTTGCCAGTGTCTTCTGATAGCCCATGAACCATGTCTAGGTGACATTCAGTTTCTTGTGTGGTGACTTCATCAGGGACATTCTTCCAGTGCCCACCAGCTGTGTCCTGTAGTGTTTGTGAGCAGAGAAGGGTGCTGTTTTCACCCGTCTAGAGCTGAGCACACGGTGCTTACCCATGGCTGTGCGAAGTGTTCATCTAGTGTACACAGCCAACCAGCTGACTTCTGCGGAGCCTCCTCCCACTGGATTAAACGTAGACTATAATAGTGTGCACGTCTCTATTTTCCCATCTTAGATTTTTTTTCCTCGAAAAACGTCTACATTTAAAAGTCTAGTCTGTGTGTGGGTGGGCATCAGTTGGTAAAGTGCTTGATTCCACTCTCAAACATGAGGCCCCCAGTTCAGATCCCTAGCACCCACATAAAACCCAGGCATGGCAGTGTGCCCCTCTAAGCCCAGTGTTGGGAAGGCAGAGAAGGAGGAGCCTTGAGGCTCATAGGCAAGCTTGTGTAGCCTAATCAGTGAACTCCAGGCTCAGTGATTGACCCTGTCTCAAAAAAGTAAGGTGGGACTGGGGAGATGGCTTAGTGGATAAGGCCCTTGCTTGCAAAGCCTAAGGACCCAGGTTCTATTCCCTAGAACCCATGTAAGGCAGATGGACAAGGTGATGCATGTGCACAGGTGGCGCATGTGCACAAGGTGGCACACACATCTGGAGTTTGTTTGCAATGGCTAAGGTCCTGCTGCACCAATTCTCCCTCCCTGCCTCATAAAAAATAACATGGAGCAACTGAAGAAGACACACGACATTGACCTCTTGCCTCCATATGTAAACACACATGCATGTGCATCCATATACACTTATGTATGTATCCACACAAACACACAGACACAAATAATTGTCCCACACATGTGCACACACACACACACCAGCCTGAATATCTACATATGAATAACTTTAGCTAAATGTCCAAAACATGCACAGGTAGTGACTGAGCTGTGTGTCACAGGGAACTCCATAATTTGCTTTGTAGCCAGTGGCAAGCATTGTATCAACCTCATAGGCACGTGTGCTGATGGCTGAGTGTTTTCTGACATCGCCCTTGCTCTTGGGCTCTCGGGACTTTGTGTCACAAGTCCGTAAACTTTGTGTATATCCATATCTGGGCTCACATCCAAACCACCTTTACATAAATTTAACACAAATCATTGAGGGCCTCCTTCCGTTCCATCTGGCAGCCCTGCCAAGTGCATGTGTGTGCTTCCCAACGGGCTTGCTGGGGAGGATGCGTGATGAGAACTTCTCTCTCCATTAGAGAAGGTGCCTTGCAGAAAGATGTAAATATGCTGGTCCATACTACCAGCAAAGCGCCAAGCCTGGATTTCGGAAGTGGACAGTGACGAGTCCACCTGCCCCTTAGCTCGTATCTCACCTTTTCTTAAGAACATGGGACATAGTGGACAGTGTAGCAACTGGCAAATGCATGGCCACCCCTACAGGAACAAACAGACCCTGCCACCACAGCAGGTTTCTGCCTTACAAGCCCCCTAGGGTCTCTGGCTGGGATGTTTTCATTACCTATACTTACCAAACAAGCAAATAACAAGAGAAAGTGCACACACTGAGGCATCCTCACTCAGCTACGCAGCAGAGTGGCTTGAATGCTACATGCTGTGTTTCCATAGAGATGAAGGTCAGGGATGCTGTGGACACATGGCCCCTGGTGTATTATTCTTTGGGACGCTTCTGTGTCTAGCCTCTTCAGCATTCTTTTGAGAAATTGGCTTTGGTGGTGGCCTGGGCTTCGTCGGTGACCCTGTGCATACTCAGCATGATTGAGTTTTAGAATTTGTTCAGCCTCAATGACCTGTGCACAGTGGTTTTCGTCTCTCTGACTCTCAGGCTCCTCGGCTGTGACAGGAACCCAGGAAGCTCTGTTTCCTGAGCCCTTTGGATAAAGCATTAGAGGGTGCGATTTTCCCAGAGTGATCCTGTTGCCATGCTCGTGTTCTAGAGACTTCTCTCCTGATGATTTAGCCTGGCCTTGATCTGGGGGTCTTCTGAGGTCAGCCACACGCTGCTTTTTCTTTCTTCCTCTCTGACCTAAGTTGTGGCTTCATCCCTATCTTTTCTACACAGTCCCTTTCCCCTTCTTATCATCTTCTGGTTTAGACTGTGTTTTCAACTGACACATTGAAGCATAAAACTTGCACAGTTGTGTTTTGAAGCATGAATACTTGGTATACCTTTCACATTCATGGTAAAAAAAAAATATTTGTCTCTTCAAATATTTATCACTTCCTTATGTAAAATCTTTCAAAATTCTCCTAAGGACTGGGGCGATGGTTCACCAGATAAGAGTACTTGCTGTGTAAGCATGAGGACCTGAGTTTAATCTTTAGCCTCCAGGTAAAAAGCTGGGCCTGGCCATGCATGCCCACAACCCCAGCACTGACCTGAGGTGGAGATAGGAAGTCAAGCCAGTCTAACCAAATAATGTCAAGGTCCGAGTTCCATGAGAAACCCTCTCTCAAGGAAATGGGTGAAGGAGTGGTAGAGCAGGACTCTCAACGTTCTCCCTGATCTGTGCTTGTGTGCACAAAAGTGTGTGCATCAGCACATACATGCACACCCACATTAAAAAATTCTTTCTAGATTAAAAAAGATTAATTTATTTATTTGAGAGAGAGAGAGAGAAAGAAATAGGTATACCAGGGCCTCTTGCCACTGCTAATGAACTCCGGATACCTGTGTCACTTGGTACATTTGGGCTTACGTGGATACTGGGGAATTGAGCCAGGGCCCACAGACTTTGACCACAATGCTATTTCCTCAGCCCCACCTTCTTCTAGAAATTTGAAACGTGCAGTACTTGCTTGCTATCTGTTGTCACACTGCTGTGCAACAGCACACCAGAGCTCGTCACTTTTACCTACCTGTAAGGCACCCGCCCATCTGCCATTCTCCAGCCCTTTGTCTGCTGTTATAGTCTTCTTCCACTTGGGCACATGTCCAGTGTCAGTTTCCTATCCCTAACTTGTACCAGCCTCTATTCTGGCAAATTCTATTCAATTTTTTTTTCCACCTGGATCTTATTCTTTCTCACTTGCATCTGATCAGTTATTTGGAGGAGCTGATAGTGTGGTCCTCAGGAACACTCACTTGCTGTTCAGCTGCGGTGGGGTAAACCATTGTCAGTCAGTGGAAATTCTACCTTGGAATGAATGGCTTGTTCTGGAAAAGCGACGTGTGTAAGCCAAGTCTGAGGTGTAATTTCACATAATATGCAGTTGATAACTTGCATATTAACCTGAACTCCGCTTTGATCACTACTACCACAAAAGTATAGCTTTTACTACATCCTTTTGTTCAGCAAAACATTACAATTAGATGGTAAAGAATAGAAATTATATTGAAAAAAATACAAAGGAATAGCAATGGGGATTTTGTTAATGAATCCCACCTCCCTCTTCGTGTCTCCCAGGCAGCGCACACTATGTAATAAGCTATGTATCTATTTGTAAAACAGCCTCAAATTAAGGCGCTTATTCAGATGCCATTGTGAAAATAATTTTCTGAAATTGTGGTCTATCAACAGGAGATAAGATGGCACTTTCTTGTCGCCTGCTGGGGCCCATTATGAATATTCTATTTCTGAGGCAAATCACACTGTAAATACAATGTTCAGATTCATTTATTCCCACAATAGCATTTTTGCAAAGGTGCAATTTCATAATTTGACTTAGCATTGATAGCACATTCCAGAGCACTTTCTAACCACTGGTTAATTTACACATCCTCGGGAAATTGTTTATTTGCACTAGGCCCATTTTAAAAATAAACAACCATAGTACATAGAGATAAAGCATCGTGGTAGAGGCTGGGCAAGGACAGGGGTCTGCCTTAGCACATGTGATGAGGTGCTCTTGAGCAATTTAAATGCAGATTTGTTACCAAGGAAGTTTAAAGAGTCCCATTAATTGTTCTGTTACAGATAGGATACATTGGGGGGGGGTTGTGAAGCAGCAGCACAAGTCCTTGGAGATGCAGATGTAAAGAGGACCTGAAATGAATGAGTACAAGGATGGCTCCTTTCTCCCCTCTGTGGTCCTCCCAAGGCATATTTTCACTAACACAAATAATCAATGGTGGATTGACACCAAAAGTTATTTAGCTTATTTCCAGCATTAAATGGAAAATGTCTAGTATTTCTAAACACCAGGATTAAAAAAATACTCTGAGCTGTCAACTAGTATTCTTTTTGTTATTACATATTTCCTGAGACTAACCCTGAGATTGAAACTACTCATGCTTCTTATCAATGTTGTCTTTGGGCTTGGTTTCTATAGTGGATATTATACAAGCCCCAAGATTGATAGTAAACATGACTCTACTGTTTAACATTCATCATAACAAACACCCAGGAAAAAAAAAAGATAGATGTGTTAATAAATCCAGAACTCACTAACTTGGAAGTTGGAGGAGATTCAGGCAGGTTTTTTTTTTTCAATGTTGCATCTTTGGACATCAAAATTATTCCCCTGCAAACTTCATCTGCAACCTCCCTTCTCTCTCTCTCTCTCTCTCTCTCTCTCTCTCTGTCTGTCTGTCTCTCTCTCCCTAAGCATTTATTGACTGGCTAGAATGGGCCAGGCAGTGTTTAACTGATAGTGTAGAGAATAGCAGGCACTATTCCCTGACCTCCTGACATTTCTACTCTAGAATAACCCAGTAAACAAATCTCCTACAGCTAGACCCTTCCTCTGCACATACTCCATGCCCTTCTAGTTGGCTGCTCCTTTCTACTATCTACAGGTGCCAAGGCAGGCCCTGCTCTGGGACCTGGACATGCTGTATACAAGACATGTGTGACACATGTCTGGCTGAGGCACAGGGTGACAGGGTCTCTTCTTTGTCCCAGGTGGTTGGTGTTCTGTTGTAGTAAGCTCTGCCAGCTGCCCAGTGTATGCCTCTTCTCACCTCCCACATCTACTGGCTGGTTCTAACTTCATTTCTTGTCTTCTTTGCCTGTAATGCTAAATCCTAGTCAACTTCCTCAGCTGTCTAGCCTGGGATGTGCCCTGTGTTCCATGCTGACAGGCCTCATCTCTCTCTCTCTCTCTCTCTAAAAAAATGAGAAATCTGTGTGTGTGTGTGTGTGTGTGTGTGTGTGTGTGTGTGTGTGTGTGAGTGTCACAGTATGTGGATGGAGATCAGAGGACAACCTTGGGTGTTTGTGTTTGCTGTCTACCTTGTTTGAAGCAAGACCTCTTATGCACTGCTACTATGCCAAGATAGCTGGCCTGTGAGCTTCCGGGGATTCTCCTGTCTCTGCCTCCCATACCATGGTAGCACTAGGAACACAGCTGCTCACTACCACATCCAGCTTTGCGTGGGTTCTGGAGAGCCAAACTCGGGTCCTCACACTTGCATACCGAGCACTTTTACCCTCTAAGCCATCTCCCCAGCCTCGGGGTTCATGTCTTAATGGGAAACTGAGCAGCCAGGGGTCACATTGTTGATGTGGGTTTATTTACACATAGAACATTATTTTGCTTTCAAAGCAAAGATGATCAAGTTCGGTTCTGATACCATTTAGTCTTAAGGGAGAGAGGAAAGCAAAACAATTACAAACCCTTATGAAGCCCTGTCAGGGTTGTCAAATCTGTTTGATATCATACGATGCCTCTCATTGATCAGTGGTGGCCAGATGTACTGCATTTGAAAAAGCCTCTTGGAAAGGCATGACCTGGTACATGGCAGCGTTTGCCTTCACTGGAGGAAACGTGGTGTCATAAACACCCCAGCCTGCCGCCTTCGGTTCACATGCAGAAGCAGCCTCTTGGAAAGAGACTAGCAACCAAAGAACTTTATTTGGAACAAATATTTTGTAAATTTCATGGAATAGTACCTGCTTTTCTTAAACACAAAGTTATTAGGAAAAAAGTTAAGACTGAATCATTTGAGGCTGAGGAGATAGCTCAGTGGGTAAAGTGTTTGTGTTACAAGCATGAAGACCTGAGTTCAGTTCCCCGAACCCATGTTAAAAAGTAGCCAGAAATGGTGGAATGCACTTGTAATCTAAGCCTGGGAAGGCAGAGGCAGGTGGATCCATAGGCTTTGCTGGCCAGGCAGTCCCTAGGCTCGTGAGAGACTTTGTCGAAAAAATAGGAAACCCTACCTTGAAAAAACAAAAAAAAAAAAAAAAAAAAAAAAAAAAAAACTTTTCAATGAAAAATTCATGCTCTGACAAACTATCCTACACAATGGAGATATGTCTACACACTGAGGTTATGTAAGTATGCTAGAAACAATAGTATAGTTTTCCTTTAAAAATATGGGCTGGAGAGATGGCTTAGAGGTTAAGGCACTTGCCTGCGAAAGCCTAAGGATCCAGGTTCAATTCCCCAGTATCCATGTAAGCCAGGTGCACAAGGTGGCACATGTGTCTGGAGTACTTTTGCAGTGGTTAGAGGCCCTGGAAACCTATTTTCTCTCTCCCTATCTCTCTCTCTCTCATAAATACAATAAAATAATACAAAAAATAAGTCACTCATAAATCATCCTGCCACTCAAAGATAACTATGCTATCCTTCTGTGTTGTATCTTTGCCAGTCTACTTCCTTTGCATTAGAAACATGCATATGTTCAAAAGTTGGTATCATACCCATAGTGAGCTTTCACTACACCATTTTATCTTCTTAAATTTTTAATTTATTATTAGAGACAGCGAGAGGGAGAGAGAGAGAGAATGGGCATGCCAGGGCCTCTAGCCACTGCAAACAAACTCCAGACACATATACCACCTTGTGCACCTGGCTTACGTGGGACTGAGAAAATTGAACCTGGATCCTTAGGCTTCGCAGGCAAGTGCCTTAACTGCTAAGGCATCTCTCCAGCCCCCATTTTCTTTTAATATTGAATTTTTAAACATCATATTAGGCTCCTGAATATGAAATCACACTTTTTTTCTTTTTTTGCATGTGGATGTAGTAAACATGCTTGTTCACTTGTGTGTGGATGCACGTGTGTATGGGTGCATGCATGTGTGCATGTGTGCATGTGTGCATGTGTGGTGTGTGTGGAGTGTGTGGATACCAGAGGTTTGAGGTGAGATGGAGTGTCTTCCTCGACTGCTTTCTACATTATTTACAGAGGCAAAATCTCCAACTTCAACCAAGAGCTTGCTAATTCAGCTAATCTAGCTAGCCAGCTTGCCTCAAAAATCCTTGGTGTCTGTCTCCTGAGTGCTGGGATTACAGACAGCCTGCTGTGGGGCATTTATGTGGTGCCAGCGATAGAACTCTGGTCCTCATGTTCACATAACTAATGCTTTATCTGCTGCACAAACTTCCCAGCACCAGCACATAACCTTTTCAAAATAATAATTTTTATTCAAACGTTTAGGCTATTTGAAATGTTTTTAATTATTCAAAAAGCATACATAATTTTAGGTAATAATGTAGTAGATGAATATCTGTATTCATAAACCTCTGTGGATTTTGTAATTTCTTTAGAAGAGACTTCTAGAAGTATGTTTCCTAAGCCAAAAAAAGAGTAAGAACAGTATTTCATTTTATTATTTATTTATTTGAGAGACAGAGAAAAAGAGAGCAATTGAATAGGCATTCCAGGGCCTCTTACCTCTGTAAACAAATTCCAGATGCATGTGCCATTTTGTGTGTCTGGCTTTATGTGGGTATTGGAGAGTTGAGCCCAGGGCAGCAGGCTTTGCATGCAAGCACCTTTAATCACGGAGCAGCCTCCTCAGCCCCAATACCAGTCTTAAGATTCTTGAAACACTACCAACTTGAGAGAGTAATTCCTGGAGCTTTTACGTGAAAACTATACCTACATTTTCAAAGAAATCAGTACATTTTTATGATATGAGCTGGTACTTCTTACATCTTTGCCCATGTGTGCATATGTATATATTCATGTGGGGATGCACATGCATGCATGTGTGTGTGTGTGTACAGAAGCCAAAGGCTGATGGGGAAGGTCTTCCTTAGTCGCCTCCTGCAGGGTCTGTCACTGAACCTGGAGCTCACTGACTCACCTCACCTAGCTAGCCAGCAGGCCCAGGGATTCCTTCACTGCCTCCCCAGCTCTGAGACTACAGGCACATACCACTGCTGATGTGAGTGCTGGGGACCTGAACTCAGATCCTCATGCTTGTGCTGCAATGTCTTGACTCACTGAGCTGTCTCCTCAGCACTGAGATGATACTTTAAATCTGGAGTTAGCACACTTTTCTACATGAGGCCATAAAATTTTCATCTTTGCTGGCGAGATGGTCTTTCATCTCAACTTCACTGTGGTGCTGAGAGAGTATTTGTAGACAAGCAAATTGGTGGGCATGGCGCTGTTGCAACTAAACTATATTTGCAAGTAATGGGCAGTCAGTCACTCAAGTTTGGTCTTCATTTGCCCAATTCTACTTCTTTGAAACTTCTATTGAAAACAGCTGAATTTGTGGCTATGGAGAATGGAGGACCCTGGCTTGCAATGTTCCCATGCATAAGATGTAAGTGTATGGGGTCTTGAATCCCTGTTTTAGTGCAGCGATGCATAAATCTTTCATTGTAAAGTGAGTTGGAAACTAAGCAAGGAAGCTATGAATCAGCCTGTTGTTTCAACATATGGATATTATGGGGAAGTCTATAAACCAGGCTTCTGTTCACCTCTGGCAGGCAGCTATGTCCTACCCTGAATCTTGTCATAGTTTGCTTCCTGGAAAAATTCACCCCAACTCCTATAAGAGTACAGATGTCAGCATACCCAAACTAACCTCAGCCGGCATTATGAGCCTCAGCCACTTAGTAATTCCACAATTTCCGAACAATTCCCAGGACTACAAAGCTGGAAGGGGAAAGTTCTTTGGAAGGAAAACTTGATTCTCAAGAAGTCTTCCCAACAGAAACTGCTTTTCCCAGATGGGCAGCATGTGACTGTTCTCCTTAGGTGACCCTTAGGGTAGCTCAAACTCTCCCTTCAATACTTCTGCAAAAATGAGCCACACAAGCCAGGCATGGATGGTGGTGCATACCTGTAACTCCAGCACTGGGGAAGCAGAGGCAGGAGGATTGCTGCAACTGCAAGGCTAGCTTGCTATAATAGTGTGTTCCAGGCCAGCCAGGGCTACATATTAGAACCCAGTCTCTCTCTCTTTCTCTCTGTATATATATATATATATACATATATATATATGCAGTATTAAGAAAAATTAAAGCACAAAGGAACTAAACCAAGTACATTTTCCAGAATAGCTTCACCATGTTGTGAGTAACTGGCCATAGTCCCTCAAAGAAATGTGTGAACTGGCCATAGGCACAAAATATGTTTTCCCATATTATTTTAGTGGTTTAGAGTTGCCTGTCCTGCTCCTTTGTTCCCTTGTTACTACCAAAGGAGCTTTGCTTTCAAAGCCTCCATGTGGAAACAGAGACTGAAGAAAGCTGCTTTCACCGACATTGGATGTAGGGGTGCCCAACCCCACTCACTCTTCTGACCCCCTAAAGCCAAGGCTGCCACCTTAGTAAGCACTGCACTTGAGGCCAGCAGTGACTTTTATGCCCACTGTCCCTGCCTTTTCCTCATGCTGGAGAGACAATGTGAGCTGCACAGGGGCAGCTCTGCCAATAATAGTAGTGTTGGCAGGCTAGCCAAGGAAGCAACAAAGACCTTTGCAAATTAGTGTAAACAACATTTCCACATGTGTGTGTGTGTGTGTGTGTGAGAGAGAGAGAGAGAGAGAGAGAGGAGAGACAGAAAAAGAGAGGGGGTGGAATTAAAGTTTACTTACAACCAGTTTAAAATAGTTTTATTTATTTATTTGAGAGAGAAAAAATGGGCATTTAAACAAATTCCAGACACTTGCACCACTTTGTGTATCTCTCTGGCTTTACATGGGTGCTAGGGAATTGAATACTTACCAGCAGGCTTTGCAAGCAAGTGCCTTTAACTGCTGAGCCATCTCTCCCCAACCCCACAAACACTTTTTAAAAAGATCTCAACCTGTGTTGCCATCCCCACAAGCTTTAAGCATTATATATATATATATATATATATTTTGTGGTAGCAATTCGCTCTAGCCTAGGATGACTTGGAATTCACTATGTAGCATCTGTCTTTACATGGGTACTGGGGAATTAAACCACTGGACAACAGGATTTGCAAGCAAGCACCACATTTTTAAAGAAAGCAGAGTGTATAAACACGCACACTGTTAGGCAACTGTGAGAGAAGGCAACCCCACGTCTGCATTCTGACTTCCCTACTTGGTGGATAAAGGCCAGGGGTTTGGACTTGCCCCAGACATGGGTTCCTCAAGCAGAACTTGTTCTCCTGATTCGAGGACATAAATCTTCTCTCTGTCCACTTTCTCATCAGTCATGTTCCTGTACCTTGTAGTTTCTGGTAGTAAAATGCACAGCTTGCTGCTTTGGGGCACATGCATCCCTTTGGTACCCAGTTCTTCTGGTGTGGCAGAACTTACTCAGTGTTGTCCTGAAGAGTACCACAGGGACAAACGTAGAAGTTACAGTGACAAGCCTTAAAGTTTTCATAAGCCATTTTCCTTGGATTTCTACGTCCGGTCATGAGGCAGAAGCTTTCAAATGGCTTCAGTAGATTATACGTGTCTCTATGAATGTAGTTCAGCTCACTAGTACAGGTCCTTGCTACCAAATATGTGTCAGGTAAAACCTCAAGACAGACTTACCACCAGATCACCATGATTGTGGATGCTCACTCTTCTCCCCGTGAGATCCTGTGTGCTGAGTACTCCTATGTCTGACTGAGTACTTCTGTGCTAAGTGCTTCTGTGTGCTTAGTATTCCTGTGCCAAGTACTCCGGAGTGGCTTGCCAGGGCACACCATCATTAAACACATCATTTCAGAGCACATCAGTCTTTGGTTAACAAGAACTGATCTGGGTGTTCAGTAGAAATCTTCTGGTCATCTGGATGCTTTAGTTTTGGTTGTCAGTACTTAGTCTCAAGACATGTGGTCTCCATTTCTGCGGATGTGGCAGGCTATCTGAAAACAGCAGCAAGCATCTTTCTATCAGAAGCACTCAAGCCCTGGCTAGACACTATCAGAGAAGGGAGCCATGGGCCCCTGAAAAACAATGACCCCGGAGGACTGGACACACAGATGACCAGGGATATTGGTGACTGAGTGCCAGCCAGGTGGCCATCAGTTTACATGATGCTTCTTCATCTTATGGCCCAGGGGACATCATGAAAGACCCGGAACATCTCAGAGCTTGAGTGGGATAATACCATTAAATGGATGCTAGGAAACTTCATCTTGCAACTGAGTTCCAGTGCTGTGGGTGCTAAAAAGCAGAGAAACCAGTGAGGCACTGATGCAAGATGAGTGAATGAATGAATGGGGCCTTGTAGCAAGGAGGAGTTGGTGTTGTGTAGAAGGACCAGTAAGGTACTAGTGGGAAATAAGTTAATGAATAAATGAGTGAATAAATGAAGGGGGCCTTGTAGTAAAGAGTGGCTGGGGTCATGCAGAGAGAGATATTAATGGGATATGACTGAATCAGTGACTGGGTAAATGAATGAATGAATAAGCGAATGTTTTCTCCTTTACCATTTATTTTCCATTATTATTATTTTGCAAAAGTGGCATGATACTTCTGGGGGAGAAGTTTCATTCAAATAAAGAAAAATAAATCAGGGAACAATGATAGAATGGAGCCCCCAAGTAGCAGCAACTTTAATGAGAACCTGTCTTAGGTCAACTCCTATACTAATGGCTCTAACGTGTTCCTTCATTTCCAAGTGCTTGGCATCAGCCCAGTCACTTTCAGCTCTGTCCCAGGAGCAATGGCGTGCAGCGCAGGTAGTCCTTGCTCCTCTCCTGACTGGTTAGATTCCCTCACCCATGTCTTGAAGGAAAGAAGAGCAGCTGCATTTTCCACTGCCATCCTCGCGCCGGTAGATTTAGTGTGATTCAGAAGGCACGTCTCTGCGGGTTTGTCACACCCAGCTCCACAGCCGCTACGGAAAGCTGTGGAAGGCTTTGTTTACTGTGTCTGATGGTGTTGCGGTCAGCAAGGGCTGGAGACTGGTAAGCAGATAGGAAACAGCCTAAGATGGGCACTGCTACAGCCGAAGGATAAATGAAATGTCTCTGAGGATGAAGCTGGTACCCAATTTAATAATGTGGGCTAAGCTCCTTTTTTGAAAGTTTAATGAAAGTTATTTATTAAAACATTTATTTATTTATTATTTTTATGAAAGAATGCATGGGCACCCCAGGGCCTCTGGCTACTACAAACAAACTCGAGATGTATGCACCACTTTGTGCATCTAGCTCTATGTGGGTACCAGGGAATTGAACCCCAGGACAGCAAATGACTTTAACTGTTGAGATGTCTCCCAAGACCTGCCCCAGAAGCTCATTTTTACAATTATTTTCTTTCACTTACCTGCCTATGACCTAGCGATGTTGGAACTGAACATGCATTCATTCTGCTAAGTCGGAGCTTCGCCGCTCAGCTTTGGTGAGAATGAAATAAGACCTTGATCATTGCCCCACTGGAAATGAACTGAGATAGGGCTCAACCACGAAGTCGCCCCGACCTGCTAGCGTCTGGAGTGTAGAATAGGGAGACCAAGAATAACACCATAGCCTCCTCCTAGGATTTTAGTATTGGTTAGCTATTTGATAAGGTGGGGCTCAGCCAAGTTATGAGATGGCCAAGGAAAGAAGACACGTTCCTCAGTGCTCCTGAGTGGTACCCCAAATCCTGAGTGTGAAAAAGATTCAGGGATGGGTTATAGCTCAGTGGTAGAGCACTTGCCTAGCATATATTTTTACCCCAAGCACAAAATAAAATAAATCAAAGCATCAAAGTACCCTTTTTTTTTCCCTCAGGTAATTAAAAAAGGTGGTTTCCTGTAAAGAAAACCTTTATAGGAAAAGTCTTTTAAAATTTTGTCTTCTTTTCCTCCCCTTTGAACTATTCCCACAGTTTAGAAAGAAGGTGAAGGGCAAGATTTGAAGGCTTATTCTTCCTTCTCTCACACATGGGCAGGCTCGTGAGGCAGTGCGGCCGCCCAGAAAAAGGCAAAATAGGGCTGGGGAAATAGCCTTGCATGTATTAGGACCTGAGTTCAAGTCCTAGAACCCACATACAAATGCTGGGCACTGTTGAACACGGTAGAGACAGGCAAATTACTGCAGCTCAGTGGCCAGCCAGTCTAGCCTACTTGGTGAGCTCCAGGCTTAGTGGTTAAGGCGCTTGCCTGCAAAGCCAAAGGACTGAGGTTCCATTCTCCAGGACCCATGTAAGCCAGATGCACAAGGTGGCACATGCATCTGGGGTTCGTCTGCAGTTGCTGGAGGCCCTGGCACACCCATTCTCTATCTGACTCTCTCTCTCTCTCTCTCTTGCAAATAAATAAATAAGTAAAAACTTTAAAAGAAAAAAAAAAGGTGGACAACATTCCTGAGAAATGACAACCAAGGTTGTCCTCTCGTTGTGTGTGTGGGAACACACACACACACACACACACTTTTTAAAAATATAGGCTGGACAGATGTCTCAGTCAACCACAAGCATACCTGAGTTCACATCCCCAGCACCCATATAAAAAGCTGGACACTGTGATGAATGTCTATAATCCCAGCACCCCTAAGGCAAGAAGGGAGAAGGAGACAGGAGAGTCCCCCTGAAGTTCAAGGCCCACCTAATCTGGAGAACACAGTGGTGAGCAAGAGAGACCCTGATTCAAACCAGGTGGAAGGAGAGGAAGGACACCCAAAGCTATCCCTTGACTTCTACACCTAGACTGTCACACACATGTGCCCCCTACATGAACAGACACATGTACACACACCATAAGCACAACCAAAAAATGCAAAATAGTGTGACTGCTGAGAATAGTTTTTTTTTAATTAATTTATTTTTTATTAACAACTTCCATGATTGTAAGCAATATCCCATGGTAATGCCCTCCCTTCCCCCACTTTCCCCTTTGAAACTCCACTCTCCATCATATCCCCTCCCCCTCTCAATCAGTCTCTCTTTTATTTTGATGTCATGATCTTTCCCCCCTATTATGATGGTCTTGTGTAGGTAGTATCAGGCACTGTGAGGTCATGGATATCCAGGCCATTTTATATATGGAGGAGCACTTTGTAAGGAGTCCTACCCTTCCTTTGGCTCTTACACTCTTTCCGCCACCTCTTCCACAATGGATCCTGAGCTTGGAAGGTGTGATAGAGATATTGCAGTGCTGAGCACTCCTCTGCCAGTCCTTCTCAGCACCGTGATGCCTTCTGAGTCATCCCAAGGTGACTGTCGTCTGAAAAGAGAAGGTTCCCTACCAAAAGTGAGAGTAGCATTAATATATGGGTATGAACATTAAGAGAAGTGCTGACTGGGCAGTTTGAGGAGCATAGTATATACATTTAGCCAGACAGCAGCAGACATTACACCACTAGGGCTCATGACTACCCCTGTTGTAGGTTTTCGGTATCAGGGATGTATTCTCTCTCATGAGTGGGCCTCCAGTCCAATTAGAGGGCAGAAGGTTTCTACCATGACAGATGTACCACTATTGCACCCATTGGCTCATTTGGCCTGGCTGGCCAAATGCATGGCTTGCAGTGTCCACCGTTGAGTATCTTCACTGGCGATTTCTCTCTTTCCCATTGAACTGCATGCAGAATGGCTTCTTCCAGCTTTCTGTCAGCTGGTCTACATGGAGGAGGTTTTCAGCTCAGCTCCAGCAGGATTTCTCAGTGGCCTTGCAGCCCAAGTATGTGGAGTCTTCAGCAATAGGGTCTTACCATCTATTCCTGATGGAAAGCCAAGGGCCTCAGCAATGACCTGTAATGTTTTGGGAGCATCAGGGCCCTCCCTGGCCAACAACTCACTGGAAGGTATCCCATCCCTGGCACTGAAAATTTTATACTAACAATCTATGGCTCCTGAGTGTTCCATTTTCCAAAAAAGAGAATAAATTTTTGCCTTGGTCAGACAGATTCTAGTGAAACCACTGCAGGAGACTAGGTGCCTTGGACAAAGATGTCCCCGACTTGGAAAATATGAGCTGTGTCTATAAGGTCGTCAACCTGACCCTGAAAACAAATATAGTCAGTCGTTTCTCTGGAATGATGTTTCCAGCAATAAATCATTAACTATGCTTCTTTTTCTCAAAACAGGCCTTTTGCTAACCACAGGGACAAAGCTGGACTTGTTGAGGGTCTTTATACTTATCTCTAAGCCTGGGGTCCCCAGATACCAGAGCACCTCATGCATCTCTGGGGTCCTGCTCAGACTTTGCACTGAAGCCTGCTTCTTTTGCCCTCAGCCTGGACTGCTGCTGAGGAAACCCTGACTTTCTGCAGGCTCTGCTTCTCTGCTAACCCTAGTCAACTCACTGTTCCTGTGGCTCTCACAACCCCTGGCAAGGCCTGGCTCATCCACCACGGAGACCTGGGACATGCCCAAACTGACGAGTGGAGGAGTCCTTATCCCAGATCTATCTGAGGATCAAGGAGGGGCCACAGGCCGAAAGGAAGCCTTTCCTGTTTACAGACTCAGGGGGGCTTTGAAAGCCCTGGCAGGCCACAGGACAGGCGCCTTGGCTTTTATGCCAAGAGGCCAAACAGGAAGAGCCCAGGATGGAGACTGCATATCACAGGAACCCAGAAGGGCAGGAAGGAGCCCCGTTAGAAGGAGTTCTTGATTAAACGTGTAATCAGAAGATTTGTACAGGGTGGGGAGAGAGTAATGACATTAAAATATGTCTAGCTTTTACAAGGGTTTGCTGTAAGAAAACCATGAGACCACATTCTCTTCAGTGTGCTTTCTGCTTTGCATCATTCTCCAGTGAGAGAAGTCAAGTTTTGATTTTCTGTGCTACATCTATTGTGAAGGACCAAAAAATAAATAAACAGCAAAACTATTCCATTTGACCCCCAACTTCTCTGTTCATTTGTTCATTCTTCTGTTTTTCTCTTATCTTCCCCTCTCTCCCTATCTCATCTTTCTTTATCTTCCTTCTTCTGTTTTCTTTTTCTTTAATTTAAAAAATGTTTTATTTATTTTCAAGGAGAGAGAGAGAGAGAGAGAAAAGAAACAGAGATAATGGGTGCACCATGGCCTCTAGCCGCTGCAACCAAACTCCATACGCATGTACCACTTTGTGCATGTGGCTTCACATGGGTACTGCAGAATGGAGCTGGAGTCATTGCACATTGCATGCGAGCACCTTAACTGCTAAGCCATTTCTCCAGCCCTCCTTCGATTTTATTTATGGGAAACAAAACCTGGGAAAACCTTGTTACTCTTGTATACTTAGCTACTTTAGAACTACATATTTAGGAATCTGAAAGTCAGATAAGGGTATAAAAAGTGGTTACTTTCTCTATGCCTTTTCTACACTTATTCCCGAGAATAACACCATTATCTGTGAACCCTATGAAAGGAAAGGAACACCATTTCTTCCTTTAAATGCTTCTTATGTGCGTGTGTGGAGAGTAGGTATTCAAATCTGGCTTGTAGCGTAGGTGTCTCCACACAGCACTCCTCTAATTTATTTTGTTGTGTTATATTATTTATTTGCATATTTACCTATGTATTCTTGGTGCTCAGGTTGCCCCAGAGCACCATGTGTGCTCAGTAAGCACTTTGTCTTGGAGCTGCCCCCACATCCTTGCCTCGTAACTTCCTAACTCTCCTGACACACCAGTGCTGCAGGTCACCACCACCCAGCTCTCCATCCATGCTGCATGGTGAGCCCCGGCATGTTTCCACCTAGGAACATGCTTTGTCAACTCAGTCCTGTGCCAACTAGAGAAGGTCTTGTCTTCAGTCGCTGGCTCAGTGTAGCAGAAAGTGTGGTAATGCAGTTCCCCATCCTCCTCCTTGACTTCCCCCAGCAGGTGATATTTATGGACTGTTTACAAGTTGCTCACATATGGCATTCACAGGGGTTGGTAACTTTTAAACGCTGTCATCCAGAATATTTATGTTGCAAAAATCCCACTCCTAAAGTCAGCTTTTCTCCCACCCACCCCTAAACCTCAGGCTGAAGGAAAGAATTTTCACTGTAATGTTAGGACAGAGGAACCGGATACAAAGGCTTCCAGACTGCAAGTTTGGTGCAAACTGTGCATCCATCTCCCTTGAAGGTGTGATCAGGTGATAATGGAGTAGAGTCTTTCCTGTTTGAACCATGCCACGTACTTTTCTGTACAAATGTTTTTTTTGTTGTTGTTGTTTTTGTTTTTGTTTTTTTTTTTTTGCCATTGGGAGACACTCCAGATCCAAACGGTAGCAACAAGCTATTCTAAGAAATTAGCAAGGATTTAATAACCCCAGGGTATGGATGGAGGAATTGGGGTGGTACAGTGTTTCTCCCCCTATTCTATAGTCTCTCTTAAGCTTTGGTCTACTCACCTGCAGGAGAAAATGGGACAGTTACCACATGGATTGGAGAACACTTGGCCAGGGAGGTCAGACTTATGAGCTGGCTGCAGCATCCTTTTATTGAATGCATATGTTAATCAACTTTCTGTTACTATAGGGAGTGCTTAAGATAATCAGCTTATGAAGAGCAAAGGTTTAATTTAGGCTCACAGTTTTGGACATTTCATCCCCTCATCAGTTGACCCCATAGCTTTGGGCTTGATGAGTCAGGAAAAGCCAAATGCTCACCTCATGGCCCGAAAGTGAAAGAAGAAAGGAAAGGAATGAGGTCCCTCTCCCTCCTTCAAGGACACACTGTCATGACCTGGAGATCTCCCACTAGGCCCCACGTCTTGAAGGTTGCCCCAGCTCTCAGTAGGGCTGTGCTGAGGATCAAGACTTCAGCATGGGCCATGGGGAACACTCCAGATCCAAATTGCAGCAGCAGGCCTTAAGAAATAAATAGCAAGCAGTTAATAACCCAGAGTATGCATGGGGAAATCAAGGGTGGGCTGGTGAGTCTTCTAGTCTACAGCTTCTCTCCAAGATGCACAAATGATTCAAATCATGAATCAAATGCACATAGCAATTTTGTAAAAATATCTAAAGTGGACCTGTGGAGATATCTCAGTTATTAAAGTCCTCACCATGCAAGCATGGGGACCTAAATTCAATCTCCAGAACCCACATAAAAAGCCAGACATGGGGCCTGGAGAGATGGCTTAGTAGTTAAGGTGATTGCCTGCAGTGCCAAAAGACCCAGGATTGATTCCCCAGTTCCCATGTAAGCCAGATGCACAAGGTGGCACATGCATCTGGAGTTTGTTTGTAGAGGGTGGGTGCCCTGACGCACCGCCTCCTGCCTCAAATAAATAAATAAATAAATAATTTTAAAGAGCCAGACATGGTAATGTACCTATAACACCAGCACTGGAAGGGGGGGGGCAGAGACTGGTGGATCCCTGAGACTCCCTAATCAGCCACTCTACCCTAAATGGTGAACTGTAGGCCAGTGAGAGACTTCATCTCAAAGGAGGTGGATGATGTTCCTAAAGCACAACCCCTGAGTGTGTCCTCTGGCCTCCAAATGCAATGTGCATACAGATTCACAGGTACTTGCACACACATGTGTATACACACACACACACACACACACACACTTGTCTTAAACTCACACATGTTGGGGTGAATCTAGGATGACTATCAGGTACGTGTATAAGAAAGTTCTGATGAACAGAATGAACTGAGGCACCCAGTTTCAACAGCCAGGTATATGGCCCCACAATTGGTGTGTTGTGTCCAGTCTACAGAGCGGAGGGGACTCCTGCCTGAGATAGTGATGCCCAGAAGAAGGGAAGGAAGAAGGAAACGTAGCTCTGAGGGGATGGTGAGCACCACTCTGTGAGGGAGGGGTGCAGTTCAGCCAGCTCTCTAGGAAGTCCATCATGGTTTGCAGAGTCCAAATGCTGGATTAGATTCAGGGGTCAGCCCTCACAGTAAGATGTCAGGCAATGGGACCTCATAAAGGCTCTTTTTCTCTCAGCCACAATGTGGAGCTGAGAATAATACCTAGTTGGTAAGAATAGTGAAGTATAAATTCAGATTATTTAGCAACATTGCCTGGTAAAGTTCCTGACGCAGGTAAGTGCTCCACTAAAGCAGGTGGCAGCAGTAGTAAGAGCTGGGGGGAGGGCGGGCATTCTGATTGGTGGGAAGAATAGGGAATTTACACCCTGGCCACATTCCAGCCCAGATCTAGAATAATATAGCGGCTCTGTTCATGTGGTGTCTACAGGGTGTTGGGTGATCTGTGTATAACTATAATCTAATCCTAATGAGCTCGCTGCAAGATAAGATCATCCTCCCCTCGCAAGAGAGGAAACGAAGACTAAGAAGATTAAAATATCTCCTAAGAATGCAGAGTTTGACACGGTAAAACATGAGCTCAAAGGCAGGCCTTTCTGCCAACACCACTCCACACTGGCTACTGCCAGTGAAGGGGGGATGAAACTCCTATCTACATAACTGGAACTGTTGTGATTCTGTCCAGGCACTAAGGGAAAAGCACTTGGAGATCTTGGGAATTCGGACAGTATATACAGTTGGGACATTAAATGGGCCCTTCAACTTCAAGGCTGAAAATTCATGAGGCACTTATCAGGGTGGCTGTGAAGAATGGGTTGGAGGCTATGGGAAGGCTGGGGCCCACCCTCCACGTCTGTGGGGCTCTCTACAGACTGAGCAGTGAGCTCTAGCAAAGAGAAGACCATGCAGGTCCTTCTTTTGCAGCTCTGATTGTCCATTTTAAATTCCATTATAACTGCAGGACACTCGAAGCCTGCCTGGCTTAAATCCTCCATGGCCCACACTGATAGGCTACAGATGGTGGCTCCGGGCTATAGGGAAAGGCCAGAGAGTGCACCACGATTGCTTTCATGAGTTGTTAATGGGCCTTGGAGATCCTCTTGGGTAGTTCCCTTAGGTGCAGATGTTCAGACCAAAGCCCAGAGAGGTGCAATCTGTCACCTGTCATCCATTTGGGGGTGGAATCTGATTTAAAGCTCTGCGGTCTGGATTCAGGGCCTAAGGCCGTCCATCACAGCTGCAGGGACTGGGCAGCTCAGCAGGTGGGAAGCAACAAGTCTGAGAACATGGCACTTATTCAGAGATGGTGTTACAGCTTAGATACTGATGCAGATGGATAGCTCTCCATGTCACCTGTGGTGAAGCCTTAGTGAAACTTCAGATTCCACAAAACTGTATCATTCAGCTACTTACTCTTCCAGCGCATTGTATCTCTCTGTATGGTTGTTACACACAGCTTTTGCTGAAACAATGTTCTTTAAAAGCATCAACGGCATGAAGAAAAGTGACACCCATGAATAGGCAGTCACATGCCCTAGAATGTGGGCCGTCCTCTTGATCTAAGATCGCCTCCAATCTCAATGCTCACTGATGTTAGAGATACGGGAGCTTGCAGTGCACTAAGGTTCACATGCCAATAAAAAGCAGCAAGGGGCTCTCACTAGAAAGGAAGCAGCTAGCCGGGCGTGGTGGCGCACGCCTTTAATCCCAGCACTCGGGAGGCAGAGGTAGGAGGATGGCCGTGAGTTCGAGGCCACCCTGAGACTCCATAGTGAATTCCAGGTCAGCCTGGGCTAGAGTGAGACCCTACCTCAAAAAAAACAAAACAAAAAAAAGAAAAGAAAAGAAAAGAAAAGAAGCAGCTGACGGTAACACACAGGTTCTACAGAAGCGAGTTTGCTCACGCTGCCATGGTTCGATGGTAACTCGAAATAAAGGATAGATGGGACTCGGGTGTAGTGATTTCTTTGGATGGTCTTAGATTGGATTTAGAAGAAAGAATATTACCCATGCTCGGATTGTGAGGAAAAGAACATGCATGGAAATCTGTCTGCTCATATGACCATGCAAAAGTTATAAGCCATCATGTATCCTTAATACGTATCTCTTATTTATTTGCTTATTATTTTAATTGACTCAAACACATCCTAATTATATATACTTCTAGTGTATCATATAGTTTTCAATATGTACACATATATTGTTCAGTGTTTAAGTCAGGCTAAACATATTTATCATACATTTATGGTGAAAACTTTCAAATCCTTTCTTCTACGTTTTGGAAATGCAGATTATTTTTTCTATAGTCACCCTAATGTGCAATGACATCCAGGATCTCCCTGCTCCTAGCTGGCTGTAACTTAGTACTACTGATCAGCCTTTCTCCATCTTCCACACACCCCCACCTCCAGTCTTCAAGAAACTACCTTTGCACTCTCAAATTCTATGAGATCCACATTTTGGGATGAAAGTCTAGCCCAGACCCTTAAGCACACAAGACAAACACTATCACTGAGATATACCCACTCCTAATCAGCTTTTCCAGATCCCACATGGTAATCATGGAGGACTCGTCTCTCTGGGCAGAAGGCCAAGTTTTATTATGCAAAGAAGCTACATGCTAAGAGATTCTAGCTTATTGCACTTTTGTGTGTGCACGTGCGTGTACATGCGTGTGCATGCTTTAAGCACATGGCTAGCACTCTTCCTTCAGAGTTAACAAACATTATTTTTATTTCTCCACCTTACTGGGTGTTGAATGTGTGTCTTTTAATAGAAGACCAGAACTCAGAACAGGCAATCCAGGGTCCAGTACCAACTACTGTGCTCTGCGAGCCATGTGATCTTCATCTCTACCCACATAACTCACCTGAGTCTGTTTCTTTAGGCCTTGAAGAAGATAACTTCCAAACTCCCTTCTTCAGCTCTGATTCACAGCAATTTTTTACAATTGTTGTAATTAATGGTATGTGACTGAATTTATGAAAAGGAAGTCCCTCTCCCATTATAAAGCTGTTACACTGCAAATGATTGTAAAATCCACAGCAAATGCTGTGTGATTTCCTCTGTCCTGGGTGCCAAGGCATACTGATGGGGTCACTTTCAAGTTTTCAGGGCCAGAAATATTCCACAGAAGGAAAAACCTGTGAGAAAATTCCTACTGAATTATTGTATGAAAATCAATATGTCAGAAGCATTTCTTCTTCTGAAAGAAATAGGGACTGTATTCTAGGGTAAAAATATATTGTGTGATTGTAGCATACTGCACATGTGTATATTTAAGTAAATTGAAAGAAACAAGAAATTGTCTCACACTAAAACAAGACATGCTGAAACTGTCTTCGAAGTCCTTTCTAACCTAAGGGCTATAGGTTGTGGGAATGAATTCTTAGGGAAGCTGTGGAATTTCTTTCTTTGGCCATTTTTAAAAGGGGGCAGACATAGGTCGGGTCCTCTATCTGACTTGAATTAGATTGTACAAATGAACTCTCAGGGACCTTTCAAGCCCTAAGATGTCATGATTCCTACCAAAAATGCTACTTTGCTCTCTTACCTACTGGGTTTCAGGGTCAAAGTAGGCATAGTGTCTCATGTACAGAGAACTTGCTCTGCAGTCTACTGTTTATTTGGAATTAAACATGAGCTGAGCCCATCAAAATGCTTCAAAGAGTGCAGGTTTTTTTTTTTTTTTGAGTGAAGATTTGAGAAATCAGTTTGCTTATTGTTCAGAATATTCCAGAAAGACAAAAGGACCCCCCCATGCTGCAATCAAAAGTTGGACAGTGTAGAATTATGATCATGAAGCAAATTAATCAGGAAGTATCTTAAAGAGGCTGAAATTCTTAACTTAAGAGAACATGTTTAAAGAAGTTTTGGGGAAAGGGCTGGATTCAGACGTGGGTCTTGATGTCATAACTATTGAGCCATTGCAGTTTCTGAACTTCAGTTTCCACACTGGAAAACATAGGTGCTGTAGCAGACAGTTTCCAATTTCATTGCAAGGTCTGGACACCTCTAAAATTTCCCTCATTGAGTTGATTCTCTACTTCCTGAAAACTCATTCTTATGTCCTTTAAGTAACTGCTGCTCTGGGAGTTCGTGTTTGATTCATGAGAATTGTGGATTAGCATCCACTTTGTGTCCCCACTACTTTCTTCACGGAAGCCTGGCTTCTGCAAGGCCTTTCTGTTTGCATCTAGCTGTGGTTGCTGCAGTACTTTTAGGTATCTGGAAAAGTCGCTTCTCCCGTGGCAGTGGCTTTCTTTATGCTTACCCTGAAGATGATGGGGGAAATATGTGTGAGTTTTTGTCCTTCCAAGTCAGAGGTGTGACTCTTAGCCCCCTTGCTCTGCCCAGAGGCAGAGTGCCACCGGGACTTGTGAGCCCTGGGCGCAGGGCAAGGTGATTGTGCAAGGTGACTTGTAGGGCTAGATTACGTTAGTTAAACTTAAGATCCTAACTTGTAATGACAAAATTTTGATTTTCAATCAATCTACCAACGTGGATGAGACTTACTGCCCTGATAACAACTCGAAATGGAAATGTGAACTGGGCAGTTTCATGGACTGGTTTGTGTCTAAACTGCAAGCAGCTTTTAAAGCTCCTGAATAAAGATTTGCTTTGCATGGACACCTACGGCATGGCTCTTTCTAAGAGTGCCCACTCATTTCCCCTCCCTAAAGTGCTATTGGCAGAATAGAGCTTGGTATTTAATCTATAACCCACCATGCATTGCGCCACATGGTGGCAAAAAAACACACAGGGCCAGAAGAAAGAGATCAAGAAAGCATTTAAAATGTCAGGCCACAAGGCCATGTTTAAATTATTAGGTGAGACGCCGTCTTGCATTTAACAATGGCCCAGCACACCTCGAGGCCAACTTCCTCTCTGCTTGGATGTTTTGACGGGTTATTGCAATCTGTTCTGAAATTGAATTTCAGTTTGTTTCAATAGCATTTTCCAGTAAGTAGGAATGACTCTGGTATCTCGTTTGTGAATCTTGATGTAATAATCAGAAGTAATTGAAGCATGCACAAGCCACAGAGACTTATGACATGTTTTTAAACAAGTATTGACTGATCTGAAACTAATTTAACAAAAACTCAAAATTGGACTCCTGAGAAGCCAGGCCCAGAATTCAGGGTCTATTGGAATTGCATACAGTTTATTTTTTGAAATGGTATATTAAAGTTTCCTTACCCTTCCTTGTTAGGCACAAGTTACTGACAGGCAGGGTTGTGACCTGACCACTAGAGCTAATCATCTGACAACTGGAGTTAATCATTTGTTGGCCCTGTGGTTTGGATTAACCAGGGTCAGTTGTCATCTTGCGTCTTGGTGGCCCATGTGGATACAGAAACCTCTTAGCAATAAAAGCATATAAAATGAACTCCAAATGCAGCATTTTATGCAACTGAGTACAAGTTTACAATCTTTCTATTTTACAAATTAACTCCCCTTAGACAGACAAGCTGGTAATCATTTGTATTTATTCTCAGGAATACGCAAATAAATGCACACACAGGCAATTCTCAGATGCTCATTATATACCCTCCTCTTGCAAAGTAAGTGTTTGTGTTATATTCCATTTAATGGACACCAGGTACTGAAAAGGGCAAACAGGATAAAACCTGTAAAATTTGCATGTCTAAGCTGTGCAAGAGGCAAAGATTAGTAGAGCAGGGTGTGTTGTTCTCCTTATGCTTATAGGAGGTGAAAAACAATTGTGGAAACAAATTTGAAATTCAAATGATGGAATAAGTAGGTTAAAACACTGGCATCCACGAAGGCTGACCTTAAGTCCAGTGGTGGTCGATCTTTATTTTCATGCACCAAATAAAAGAGACAGAGTCATGTGCAGTACACTGAAGATGATAGTGGAGGCCAAGCAAAGGAAACCATCTGATGCTTGTCTTGTCGCTGCGTGGAGGATGTAGAGGAAAGTGATAATGCAGGGAGAAAGCATTCACGGGGAAATAAAGGACAGCTTCATTAGGCAGAACTCACCGTGCATATGTTTCTAACGCACACTGGCGTCACGTTGGACTGAAGCTCCAAGCACACCAGAGTCCTTTAAAAGACGGGGACCTATAGTCCTGGAGTAAATGTCACCTGGAACGGTAATGCTACCAGGGCTTGGGAGGAAAGTTTTGATTGAAAGTGTTTGTTTTCCAAGCAGAAATCTTGCAGATGTATACCTCATTAGCCTCCTTCCACCTGTGGAAAGGTCATTGACGTGAGCACGTAGGGACTCACAGACGTGATGCCCATTATCGCCCATTATCACTGACAGACACTTGGTACCCAAGTCCCAGAACGTCTACCTGAGATTATGCCCCTAAGAATTTGGCATGCTCTTCTGAGGAGATGTTGTCGTCACAGCGGCAGTTTTAATAAGCTTTCATGTAATTGGAACAAGCATAGCACAGCCAGTGTGCCTTGCTTTTTCCCAAAAGTGATTAATGTAATTTGAGGAGGAAAAAAAATTTTCTAAAGGCATAAGGAGCTCTCTTTCAGAATTGCTTACTAAACAAATTAAAAGAAGCTGCTTAAATGTTGTAAAAGTAAAAATGTAAAATAGGTTGGTACTGTTTGTTCTATCAGTAAGAATAAAGTCATTCCCAAAGGGACAGTATTCTGTTCAATTTATGGAAAAGTTCAAGTGAATAGAGATACATAGCTCCCACTTACAAGAAATACAAGTTTCATTTTGTTTTGTGGTATGGAGAATTGAACCTGGGACCTAGCACATGCTAAGCGAAAGCTCTGCCTCTGAATTATCCTCAGCCCTTCCTTGCCTTCCTTAACTTTTTTTTTTTTTTTTTTTTTTGGAGACACATTGCCCAAATTGGGCTTGAACTTATGACCCTTTGGCCTCAGAGTCTTGAGTAGAGGGCCTGTGCCACCAGTCGAGGCAATAGTGTAACTTTTATTATATAAATTAATATGGCCTGGCAATGCCTGAAAACTGGCACAGCATATGTCAGACTTACACAGTCATATGTTGCTTATGGACTGGATATGTTGTGGAAGAAGTGTCCTTAGGCATTTTGTCTTTGGATGGACACTGTAGATTGTACATACACAAACAAATTCAGCCACAACAGCACCTTGCCAGGCAATATACTCATGGACCAGTGTGTGTCTTTCTGTGGTATGTGACTGTAATCACATGGGTGTTACTGATCCTGTGTAACTGAGGACTTCATACATGCAAGTGGAAGAAACTTAGAGGTTGCAGGGTTTGAGAACAGCCTCACAGAACACAACCTTTGAGTTGGGCTTGAAGGTGGGATTTGAATGATCAGAAATGAGCAAAAAGAAACTTCTATAAAAAAGGTGTCAGAATAGGCTGGAAGGATGGCTTAGCAGTTAAGGCATTTGCCTGCAAAGCCAAAGGACCCAGGTTCAATTCCCCAAGACCCACGTTAACCAGATGCACAAGGGAGCGCACGCATCTGGAGTTCGTTTGCAGTGGCTGGAGGCCCTGGCGTGCCCATTCTCTCTCTCTCCCCCCCTCTCTCTCTCTCTCCCAAATAAATAACTAAAAACAAAATATATTTTTTTAAAAAAAAGAGGTGTCAGAAAAATCATCTGTGTCATTATCCTTAGATGAGGGCTGTTACCACTGCCCCTAGGAAGTACTGATCGAACCTGAGAATGAAAACTGGGCAGGGACTGAGGACAGAGGCCACATGGGGCCAGAGGCCGGCTCTTTCAATATGTACCTTAAAGTGAAAATCCTGTAGTTGATTTCTGACCCACCATTCCTATTTTTCTTTTTTACTCTACCACTTATCTACTACAATCTGTATGGTGTCTTTTTTTCCTTTCTTTCTTTTTTAGGACCAGCACCAAAATTCATGGTACCTAGATTTAGATTCTATTTTTTAGAAATTATGGGCTAGAAGAAGGAGGAAATGCAGTGTTATTTGCAGCCCAGGAAACCCTGGGCATAAGCTCTCCGGTCCCTGAGACAGTTCCATGACCATGAAAGACTAATACACACTCGCAAGGTGGTGAATCCCATGTTGCTAGAAAAATGCTTCCAAATCACCTTTGGCTGGTACAGCCTGTTTCTTTGATCTTCTCCATGGCGTCCATGCTGTTGGCTCACTTCCTAGGAACAGGGCACGGGTCCAACCTAAGCATGAGGCATTAACTGTGTTTAGCTGTCACTCGTGCCTCTCAGTTCATGCAGGCACCTGCGTGTCATGCTGAGGAAGGAACTGAGAATCAACCAGGGCAACTCAGCAAAGAACTTCCTGATCCACTGATTGGTCCAGAGTTGATGTGGTGGACAAAGATGCCCAAACACTTTCACGTGTCATGGAACACCACGCGCTCAGTCGTATGAGCCTATAAAATAATAACTAGCATAAGAGCTCACTTAGCTTTGCAAAAGCGATCATGATATAATCTATTATTACTTTTCTCATGGGTAAGAATATATGTATTCACACATATATAGAATAATGCAAAGCCTAATGGGGAAGAACTAACACTCAAAGCTATCAGTAATAGTTTTCTTCCATTTGTCCGGAAATTTTCCATGGAAGGGATCAATATTATTACTGTTCTAACATTTGCACAGCTTATGTTTAACATATCTGTCACCCATTAAGGAGAAAGTGTTTTTGAAGACATTGGATTTTTCAGAAGAAAAATGAGAAAAATATGAAGTTGAAGTTATTATTTTTAATGACTGTCAAACCCTTCATTACTTTTACTTTGGAAGCATTTGAACTGTTAACCTGTGTTTCTGAGTGCATATTGGTCAGCATGTAACTAGAGGGAATTCCTTAGTAAGTAATTGGTATGAAGATCATATGAGCTCTAAATTTACAAAAGGCTACCTTAAGGTTGAAAAATTATGAATGTTATGTATATATGCTTAATTAGTGAAAATGGATATTTTTCCTATATCTGGAAAGTGGGATTATTACCTGAGTCATTTAAAAAAAATCCTAAACCATGACACACACAATGCAACAATAGTCTTACTGAATTACACACAGAAAAAAGTTACAGCGACCATAGGATTTGGCATGAAGTTGTATACTACTGTGAAGAGGGACGGAGGAAAAGAAAATCCAACATACAAATTAAAAAGTTACAAAAATAGGAATGTTCCTCATCCAGAATCTGAAGTTCTTGGCTGACTTGCCCCGTGTATAAAAGAAAAATCAGACACATAAGTAGAATTCTTTCTTTGGCTTTAGAAAGCCAACCCTAAAAATAGACTTGGAAACTGCTTGTGTTAGATTCTCACTCAGACACTTGTTTCTGTGGCCCTCAGCCTCTTCAGTCAGTGTAAGACAGGAATTCTATGGCAGACCTGGATCCTGGATCAGCTTTCCACTGCCTTGTATGTGGCTCCTTCTCCTGGGTCCTTGTTGCAAACCACAATGGGAAAACCTTCATTCCACTGATGATCTCTGGATTGCCTAGTCCTCAATACAGGAAGCCCAGAGTCTGGATCATATACACCAATGGGTGTGTAGTGCCCACCACTCCTGGGTTTGCTGACCTAATGATGCCTTCTGAGCAAGTAGAGGAGCTATTCCTTCACTTTGTGTCAATTATATTTAGATGTCACCAAAATAAATTAGGTCAATGACTTTTTTATTCTCACAATACCAAAATATAAAGCTTAAAGGACTCACCAGAAAGATGCAAATATATGGGGGCCATGGTATGGAAGAGGAATTCAGCATGGTTTTAGAATGAATGAGTAGACACTCTATGAATTTTTGAAGACATATTTATTGAGGAAATAGATCTGAGGCAAAGTAAGGAAGGCTTGAAGGATTGCCGGGCCATGAGAGTTGGGAGGGCACTTCTTCTGGTAGGTTTGGGAACACGTCTGAGATGTCTTGGAGACGTCCTCTAAAATGAGACATGGGTCCCCATAACAGCAGACTCCTTAGTCTACTCTGTAAATGAGTTCTACTGGTAAGTCTCTCATCAGAAAAGACTGGAAAGTTGTTTTGTTTTTTTTCCAAAGTAGGGTCTTGCTCTAGCTCGGGCTGACCTGGAATTCACTCTGAAGTCTTAGTCTGGCCTCGAACTCAGCGATCCTCCTACCTCTGACTCCCGAGTGCTGGGATTAAAGGAGTGTACCACTATATTCACCTGGAAAGTTCTTCTATTAACTAAGTATGAAGTCTTGCTCTCATCCCTTATAATGATGTAGGCTTCAGTTTTCTCATCTATAAAATGGACTATTAGTAGCTAATTTTTGTTTGGGATATTCTCTGTAATTCTAGGCAACAGATAGTAAAACCAAGGTTTTCTTGATTCCTGTTCTCATACACAACTTAAGAAGAGATCCATGTTCAGTGCCTTTGCCAGTCTCAGATGAATTCACTGAACTAGGTTTAGGCTAGCTACATTATACTTGACTATCCAGAAACATTTGCTAAAACAGTTTTCAAAGTTCTGACTCATTCTTGACATTAAGGGAGAATAGAAGGAATTACAATGTCAAATTTATCTCTGTCTTTTCAAATTTATATCATCATTTACAACGCTGATTTTTTTATTGGTGGGACAGAGAAAGCTTCCAAATACCATGTGTAAAAAGTCCTTTAGGATGGATACTCATTCCATGATGTTATGTAATAAAAAGATCTTATGATCAATGAGATTAGTAAATGTTGGGTTAGAACTAATTGAGACAAGGTATCACAAGTGTGGGATTTCTTAAAGACTTTAATACACTAATATAAAATGTGCTTATGAAATATTTCCCCAGTAATATGGAGGAAAATAAAACACTTTTGATTAATTTTATATGACTAGTATCCTGAGAAACACATTTTAGAAAATGTAGTTGAATACTAGTCCTATGTCCTACCACAAATGAGCAAAGAGTAAACACAACACATTAGAAAGTGACTAAAAGGATGAATATGATCTAGATCACTTTCCATAACCAAAAGGAAAGGGAAAACTAATCAAGCATCTGTTATATAGTGCATTTTCAAAGAAATACAATTTCAAGAACCTGTAAAGAATTTAATGAGTTTCTATTGTAAAAGGTACCCAAAAGGCCCATTTTGTTGTACAATTATAAATAAGCACATTTACCCCCATGTAAGTCAAGAACTAAATGCTAAAAAGCAGGCTTGCTTCTATCTCTAGTTCTCTATCTGATTTTGTTGTTGTTATTGTTGTTGTTTTGAGATAGGGTCTCGTATAGCCCAGGCGGGCTTTAACTCACTATGTGTTGAGGATAACCTTGAACTTCTAATCCTCCTGTCCCTACCTCCCCAGTGCTGGGTTTACAGCCATGTGTCACCCATGCCTGGTCTTATTCAGTGCTGGGTATTGAGCACAGGGCTTCATGCATGCTAGATAAGCACTCTATCAACTAATCTACATCTCGAGTAATTTTCCTGTGATGTTATCCACATTACAGACTCTCTTAAGACACTTTTGCTTACAAACTGAAGTCAGTTTTAGCCCTCTGCAGTAGAAGTGTTCAAAGAAATTGGGTTGCTGAAGTGAAAAACTCAATTATTGTATATATTCTAGCTTTCATAAAGAAAAGAAAATCCCCTTTTATAATGGAATAATGAGTTACCTTAAAGAAGAACTGAGGCATGACCCTCCCCTGTGCCTACCTGTCTTGTTTGTATAGCTGAGACTGTGGTGTAGTGGGCAAGGGGACTTTTATACCTAGCTAGAGGAAAAAGCTTCAGTTGTGCTTGGGGGAAGTTTACATGTGGAAATAAATGCACACTTTATGGAGCCCCTTGGATGGAAGAATGGGGTTCCAGATTCTCATGGCTACGTTACATCCATGCCATGACCAGAAAGCACAAAGTGTGCCTGGCCCTTTATGTGGTCAAATGATCAAACTTAGCCACAGTGATGTCTGGTTCTTAGGTGACCAATGATGTTTATGGCAAAGTCTATCTTTCTTTGAAAACACAATTACTCCTTAAGGTTCATGTCAATCACAAATCCACCTTGAGGATTAAAATCCCTTCTGCTCCTCCAGCATGTTCCTAGGATAGCTAAAGACTTGCCAAAAACAATTGTTTGCAAGGGAAGTCAACATTAAAAAAAAAAAAAAAAAAGAACTCATGGTCAACCAACAAGTCTCTGCAGACTTTGTTTCCAACCAGTTTGCGTGTTGTCTAGCACAGAGTGCTCTAGATGTCATTTTAAGTATTATCTGTCCACAGATCTTTCTCGTCTGCTCAGTTACTCTCTCTACTATGAATTAATTTAGGCCATATGTGATTGGGGCATAGGTGCAATCCATGCCAGGGTAGTAACTAGTAGCCCAGTGGTTTGAAAATGGCATACCCGTTGTCTGACTTCATAGGATTTCAAGTCACGAAAATGCAAAAAAAAAAAAAAAAAGGATACTGTATGCCTGAATGCATAAGACTTCGGGGGAGATTTACAGTCAGTGGTATGCTGCTTTCAATAAACATTAGGGATTAAAGAAAAAGAAAAGCTCTTTCTGACATGATCTATTTTTCTCATGTGTATTTCATTGTAACATCATAAATCCATTAGACCCAGATCTAAAGGATGTGTGTTTCTGGGCCGTGGTTTGCTTTGCGCCTGGCGCTGTAAGTTGACCTGAAGGATCTGCTGAAAGAAAAGCACCTCAGTTAGTGCCCACTGCCCACCCTGAATTCAACTGTCTCTCACTTTTTAAGTTTTTGTTGTATTTTTTTTTTTTTTTAGCAGTGTCACTGAAAGAGGTCTCCAGTGTATGTAAAGAGCCCCATGATTTTTGGCTCTCTGCTTTTTCAGGAAGGAGGGCTGGTTGCTTCAGGGACTTTATTACCACAAGCATAATCTCACCTACTTGGCACTGAAAAGATTCCATGGTAATTACTGGAGGAGAAAAGGCCTTAAAAATACAAGTATTTGCCAACTGTAGTTCCTACAGCTTTGATTAGCAAACTCCCTGGATCCCCAGTGAATAACTACTAATTAATCAGGAGGAATTTTTTAAGCTCTTAAAATTAGCACATTAGTTCGTATATTCTGGAAGAGAATTATGGCTTTATTTCTTCTTTCTAAAGAATTAAAGGGAAATAGAGAATTATGGTTTTGCAGTGCTTATAAGCCAGCATTGCTTTCTTTCAGAACTGGAAGTCCCCCCCACCCCGCAGGTTTTCCACCCAGCCTAATTAAGGGGCTTTTTGTACGTGCTAATAGCATGAATCCAGCTTCAGACAAATCAATTGGGCACATCACTGAAAACACTGAGTGAACTTAGTGATTTTTTAAAAAAAATAACTCTGTATTGTGTAAGTGTATGTTGCTTCCTTTAACTCTATCACTGACTCTGGCTGTGATTCATTGATTTCTGGCCATATGAATGAAGCAAAAACTACTATCCATCTAAATAGTATTTCTAGGCGGGGCATGGTGGTGCATGCCTTTAATCCCAACAGTCAGGAAGCAGAGGTAGGAGGATCACCATGAGTTCGAGGCCACCCTGAGACTGCATAGTGATATCCAGGTCAGCCTGAGCTAGAGTAAGACCTTACCTCGAAAAAAGAAAAAGAAAGAAAATAAATAGCATTTCTTGAATATCAGGTTAAGGTCATATTCTGAGAGGTAGCCATCTAGAATTGATAGATTGATTGGGTAATTAAAAAAAAAACACCAAAATTAGAACCTGTTAGAACTGACATTATACATTTAAGAAAATAAAACTCTGGGGCTGGGGAGATGGCTTGGTCAATAAAGCACTTGATGTGCAAGTGTTAAGACCTGAGTTTGTATCCCAGAGCCATGTAAAAATGTCTGACATGGCAGTGTTCCTGTAATCCCAGCTCTGGAGAGGAGAAAATGGCATCTCCAGTTCTGAGTTCAGAGAGAGATTCTGTCTCAGTAAAGTGGAGAGCAATCGAGGGAGAAACCCAATGTCAATCCTCTGGCTTCCACATGCATGTATACACACATGCATGCACATCTGCAGACACACGTGCCCATTCACACACACAAACACACTTTTACACACACAATACACATGCAAAAAAAAAAGTCTTTAAGAAAAAAGAAAACTGTCCTATTTACTTTTCTATGTATTTACTATCCTTTCTCCATAATCTAATCTCACTTAGAGAGGAATCATTAAGCCCTACATAGGTCATTGTCTGTATCATATTATTTTCCCTATGACTCTACAGATTGATTACTACTTTGTCATTGTATAGGTGAGCAACTGAGCCTCACATAGAGGGACATGCTCAGGGCACTCCAGTCCTCAATATCAGAGTGTGAGGAAGATTCCAGTTTCAGCTCATTTAGCTGTCTGGTGCCAGGCAAATATCTTCTTCCTTTGTGGCCCCCACTGTTGTTTAGTGGGATGTCACAGATGCTGACTGTGTGAGGTAGCTTTCTGCTACTGGAAAAAGTACCTGAGACAAGCAACATGTTAGGAGGAAGGTTTATTTTGGCTCATGGTTTAGGCTTCAGTGTATGGTTGGTTCTGTTTTGGTCTCATTTCTGCATGGCTAGTGCTTTACCAACTGAACCGTCTCCCAAGCCCCAGAGTCTTGCTTTCTGAAATGTGTACCCCCACTCCATTCAAAATAGGATTAAAACAACCCCCAGAATGGGTTTTTATTCAACCTATAGGTTCCAGGTGGATACCTCTCAGAATATGACCTTAACCTCTTTGGATAGATAGTAGGTCTTGCCTCATTCCTACTACCAAAATCAATCAGTAATGGAGTTGAAGGAAGCCACATAGGTATACCAAATAACATTATTTTTGGAAGCATAAGTCAGGAAGAGGAAGGGTATTAGATCACATGTCCCCTTAAAGGGCATGCTGCCAAAGGATTTGAAGATGCACCACCCTTGAAGGTTCCATACCTCCTCATACTTCCAAGTAGGGAATCAGACCTTTGACATGTAGCCCTTGCCATACACTCTAGAACCAAATTCTAGCAGCAGGCTTCCTGAAGAGAAAGCCTTTTTGACCACCACCGTGGAAGAGGGCCCTGCTCTCACTGCCCCAGCCCTCTCTTCCCTGGACTGAATTGAAAGAGAACCAATTAGCTTAAAAAGTAAATCAATTGCTTAGGAAGGCTGAGCATTGAAAGACAATTGTGTGTGTGTGTGTGTGTGTGTGTGTGTGTGTGTGTGTGTGTGTGTATGCCTTAAAGTTATAAAGATTTAAGTGAATAAGAACAAAATCACAATGTCTAGAATGATCCCTCTGTCCCTCCCTGATGGCTCCACCTGCTATATAAACCCAGTTCAAGGAACCTAAAGGGTCACCTTTGTCTGGAGAATAGTGGAAAGGTGGCAAGAAACAAAAATCCTTTATGAAACAGGCAAGCGAGCAAGTTGTGAATGATGGTAATATCTTCTAGGCAGCACATTGTCCTAGGGAACTGAATTTAGGGTAATTAAAGACATGTGCATTTTCCGTGAACACCCAATCTGGCAAGTCTGACACTGAGCTGTGCAGCCTCTCTGGAAGCATAATCGCTGGAGGGAGGTGCTTGCCTCTGGCTGGGCGGTGCTTACCCAGCCTGGTCCTTTAAAGTACAACTCAACATCTGAGAAGCATTTTTCCATGTGAAGGTATTTTTTTAAATCTTTCTTGTCAATAAATCTTAATTATGAAGTGAAATTCTTCAGAAACAGTTTAAACTCCCCAAATTTCCCATTTAAATTATGAATTTGGTCATTATTCTATACCACACAAGTTGAATTCTTTTGTGCATGTATTAACTAAGTTATCATTCTTCAGTTCTTGGACATGTGTTGTGTACAACCTTGGAATTGCTTTTTGTTTTGTTTTGTTTTGGTTTGGTTTGGTTTTTCGAGGTAGGGTCTCACTCTAACTCAGGTTGACCTGGAATTCACTCTGTAGTCTCAGGCTGGCCTCAAACTCACAGCGATCCTCCTACCTCTGCCTCCTGAGTGCTGGGATTAAAGGCATAAGCAACCACACCCAGCTGGGATTGCTATTTTTATAGCCCAATTTGGAGGCTCTGGCTCAATTCAGACCCATGCTTTCTCTTTCACTGGGAGTGACGCCAGGCTCCTCTGAGCTTCTGAACCCAAAGCCACCATCCAGGAGAATGCTGAAGTGGCCTATACCATCAGTTCCAGTCCCCAGTCCTGCCCTTGACATTGCCCTGTTCCCAGTATTCTGCCCTATCAAGCGATGTGCAGGTGAATCTAGAGTCTTCAAGCCACCAGGAGAGGAATTGAAAGGGGTACCTCAGATCTGTGAGCAACCTCACCAGCCACAAAAAGGAAGTAGTTATTACCACCCTGAATATGTGGGAAGCAGATCTTCCCCAGCAGGTAGAGCTGGGACAAGGCTGCCGTGTCCCCACAAGACTGAAGCCCCCTCAACACCTTGCCATGAGTCCTGTAGCACTGTAAGCAGAGATGCGGTCGGGTCATGTGAGGCCCAGTACTGGTATCAGCTGTGGCTTCTCTGCCAGGGCGGGCCTGTGGGACTGTGAGGTGATAATTGTGGGCCATCTCCAGTGGCTCCACTGGTGATAGGAACATGAGTGTCTGGTTCCTGCTGTCACTGTTACCACTGCTGCCTTTTCCTTCATCCTTGAACAGCTGCGGTCCTTTGTAACCCTCATTCTTCCTTGCATGCTCAACTCTCTCTCCAGAGCTAGGGAGAAAGCTCAGTTGGTGAAGTGCATACCTGGCAGGCATGAGAACCTGAGTTCAATCGATGGTACCCACATAAAAATACTGCTGGGGCAGTGGAGACAGGAGGATCCCCAAGACTTGCTCGCCACCTAGTCTAGCCTAATTAGAAAGTTCCAGGCTAGTGAGAGACCCTGCATTAAAAAAAAGGTAGATGGTATTCCTAAGGAACTATAACCAAGATTGATCTCTGGCCTCTATAGACACACACACACATCACCTATTAGGTCCCCCAACACATATGCACACGCATATGTGTGTATTCTCTCTCTCTCTCAATTTTACTACAGTAAAGAATTTTTGTTTGCTATTTTCCTCAACTTCTTAATATCTTGTTTTCTGAGACCATAAACTCGTGCATCTGACATATTAGTATCCAACTTGATAATCACGTTTTCTATGGTTAGAGTGATTGTTATGATCCTGAGACAAGACAAAAGCATAAAGTTTGAAATGTTAATGTGAAATTAGCTATGTGAGCTCCACTTGATGATTGACAAGCCAGTCATGTGATCATAGTACACATGGAGACCTTTCCTAAACCTCCTCAGATGAGTGAGAAGATAGTGAGGGTGCTACATGATGTTGGGACTGCTCGAAGGAAAATCACTAGAAAGCCCATGGACAGACTCAAGAGTAACACTGTGTGGGCCTTTGAAGAGAACAATGACGTAGCAAAGGTTCCCATGAGGTATGAGATCTTCCTGGCACTTCCTGGCAGTCAGTAATACTGGGTGCAGCTGAGGCATGGTTTGAGTGCACCTCCAGTGCTGTTGGGTGCAGAGTCACCCCTATCTTTCAGTGTCGTGTTCTTCTTCAGATTAGCCAGGCCACAGGACCCTCCCTGAATCTCAAATTGGTACTTTAAGAATACCTTGGTCCTTCCTAAATGGAATCTTACCTTGGGTGATAAGACTGCAAGCAATTCATGAAAAGAATGCTATTAAAATACTCACTCTCACTGGGCATGGTGGCACATGCCTTTAATCTCAACACTCAGAAGGCTGAAGGAGGAAGGAAGCCATGAGTTTGAGGCCAGCCTGGGCTACAGTGATACCCTATTTCAAAAATCAAAATAAATAAATAGTCATTCTCTATTGAATATCCTATTCAATAGGTTAACCGTATCTCAAAGATAGTTATCTCACCATAGAAAAGTATCACTTTATGTCCTGACCACATTGAGATCATTTTACTTCATACAAATATGCATAGCAGTAATTGATATTGCAATAGATATAGGAATGCTATGATGGATAAATTGTAACTGTGGTGTGTACTAAAACAAACTATTGAAACAAAGTAAAAAAAAAAGTCATATCAAGTAACAATGAGCTATAAATCAAAAACTAATGTCTGCCTTCATGTTTATATTCCAAGGTATATACAAGGCAGCATGAAAGATGGTAAATAGATAGATAGATAGATAGATAGATAGATAGATAGATAGATAGATAATTGATGGATAGATTTATGGTAGATGCATAGATATGATAGATGATAGATAATAGATGATAGGCAGATAAACAGAGACAGATGATAGATAAACAGATTGATGATAGAGATGATGACAGATTGATAACCAATGGAGAGATAATAGGTGACTGAGAGAAATAGATAGGTAGATAGATAACAGAGACAGATGATAGATAAACAGATTGATGATAGAGATGATGACAGATTGATAACCAATGGAGAGATAATAGGTGACTGAGAGAAATAGATAGGTAGATAGATAGCAATAGACAGACAAGGGAAAACGAATGAAATACATAGGAAAACACTTTAAAGAATGGGAAATTCTTTTTAAATGTAGGGACAAGTGTCAAAGGGAAGTATGATGATATAATAAACAAAGCAAGAGTCTATCTGCAGCAAGAGAGTCTGAATTCTGATGCCGAGTGGATTTTGTAGAAGTGGGGCCACAGGCTGCAAGATGGTGTGAGCCAGGTCATAGCCCCTCCTCTGTTTCTGGGGAGTGGTCTCGGATCCTCAGGCAGGACCCTTAGAAGCAGGCCCCCTTGTGTTCGGTACCTGGGACCTTGTCACTAGGGTGGCAGGGACAGCCTCACCCATAGTCACCGTGGGAAGGGGAGGGGCATACATGGCTCAGCTCCAGCGCTGCCCGGCTATGCTCAGGCTCTTCAAAGCAGCCACCCAAGGTCATCACTATGGCCCAAGCTGGGCATGGTTCTCATCACTTGTTCCATAAACATTCAGGTTGAGCCCAAGGACTTCCAGCTACCATATCCCTTTGTCCACAGTCACTAAAACTTAGCTGACTTCCTAAGAAGCGCTGTTGCTCTTGTCACATACACACAACTTTGCACACACCAGGATTACTATGATTTTCATATTAAGGGTCCCTCAAAGGTCCATGTACTTGGTCTCCCAGCCTGGTACTATCTGAACCACTAGGAGTTGGGACCTAGTATGAGGTCCTTCGCTCACTTGGTGTAGCACCTTGAAGGAGACAGTGGGCTCCCAGCCCCTTCCACATTCTGTCCTTGCTTCCTGATCATGACATGAGTTTGACTCTATCAGGTACACCCTTGCCCCAGGCCCCAGAGCCTAAGGGCAAATTCATGTGGACTAAAACCTTCCAAAAGGCAACCCAAAGTAAACCTTTTCACTTCATAAGTTGACTATCTCAAGAACTTGTTACAGTGATGGAAAGTAGATGCAAAGATGGTTGTGTAGCTCTAAGAATCAGGAAAAATCGCTTCTAAGTTGATGGAGCACTCATCAAGCAACCATCACCAAATGCAAAAACAATGAATTAATGTAAATGACTAATCAGAACATGAAACCATCACCCTCATAGAAAACAAGTTTGAAACATGGTAACCCACAGCTCCTGGTAGCAGGTTTACCTCATGGTAGGAAATATTGCACAGATATGGATTCCTCCTAGAGTGGGCCACATGGGGCTGCTCTGCAGCTCTGGGCTCCTTTCTCACATGACTTTCTTGCCAACTGATCCCCATGGAAGACCAAGTTACATAAGACAGGTGAGAGCGGGTTGCCATGTGCAAATGACTGGATAACGCCAGCATTTCAGATAGAGACCAAATCCAATTCCTTTTAACTTGCTGCTGTTCAAAGCACCACACAGGCGTCTCATTGACCCAGTGGTTTATCAAGTAGCAAAGTGTTTGATTTACTTCCAAATTAAACATCATGGGCTGGAGGGATGGCTTAGCAGTTAAGGCGTTTGCCTGCAAAGTCAAAGGACCTAGGATTGATTCCCCAGGACCCACCTTAGCTAGATGCGCAAGGGGGCACACGTGTCTGGAGTTTGTTTGCAGTGACTGGAGGCCCTGGCATGCCCATTCTCTCCCCTTCCTTTCTCTGTCAAATAAATAAATAAATATTTTTTTAAAAAAATCATAATGATAATGTTGCTAGTGAAGCTAACATATATTGATTTTCTACTTTATATATTCAGGTGTTTTTCACAGTAACTCTTATTTAATAATAAGGAACAATTGCCCATGGTAAAAATTTTTGAAAGGTATATACATGAGTAACATAAACTTACTAGCCAGAAATCAATACTTACTAAGAGCTTGATTTATTTTCTTCCAGTTCTTTTCTATCTATGAGTAAGAATTGGGACTCTACTATATGTATATGTATATGTATATGTATATATATATACACATATATATATATATAATACAGGCAGGACCTATGTTTTTATTTTACTTTGTAAGAAGTTGTACTTTTATATTATATCCCCTCTCCCCCACCCCCCTTCCAGTGAGGCCCTCCTCAGTGGGATTATTGGTATTTACTGTGGGGTCATGAAGGCTCTGGTCTCTGTGTCTAGGGGATGGGGGCATGCCTTGGGATACTCCCACTCACCCTGTGACTCTTATAATCTTTCTGCACCTCTTCCACGATGTTCCTGAGCCGTGACAGGCATGTCAGCAGTCTTCCTCAGTTTTGAGCTCTCTGCTGCCTCTGGATTTCAGCTTGGTGAGTTTTGAGCGGCCATCTATCTGGAGCTGGTTGTCAGGCTAAGCAGTGAGAATATTACTTGTGATGCCAGTTCTTCTGTGATGTCACCTGGGCCCGGGCAGTTATATGATAGAGATGACATGCCTCGTGTCTTTACCAAATAAGATGCTTTGACACTTGTAAGGTGGTTCCAACATCTTGATTAGAACATGAAAAATGTCCAGAGCGATTGGGATAAATCTCATGTAAAAGTGCTCAAAGACAACATACAGACAAACAGCTCCTCTCAGCTTCATCTCTGTATGCTTTTAGTTTCAAATCGTCTTTCTAGTTCTATTTTCTTCTGGGGGACATCTAAGGTTGCTCTGAGAAGGCAACTTGGCAACCATTTACAGGTCGTTCAGTTTGACTAGCTCTCCAATGCTATAAGCACCCTGCTGCCAGTGGTCATGTGGTTCTCCAGCATGCTCTCACACTGGGGATGGTGGGAGGTGTCAGATTTCTCCATTATGCATAATGTCCTTGTGCCAGCGAGGGTTGTTCCTACTGGAAGCAGATTAAACAGATGCCCATCCTCAGATCCCACCCTCTTCCTAGTAGTATGGAGATGTCTGGAAGTAGGGGTGTGGGTTACAGGAGCCCTCTGCATAAGAAAACACCCTCAGAGGGTTTGCTTTCTTTCCATTAGTGGCTTAACATAGTGTCAGGTTCATCTGTACTCACTAGAGAAAATCTAATTTAAACGCTGTGGGGGTCTCTGTCTGCTCAGCACCACACACCTATAAAGTGTCCGAAATGGCTCTTCAGTGACAGAATATGTTTCTTGTTGCTCCATTACATTTTTTAACCCTATCAGGCCATTTTCCTAAAACCATAATTCAAACTTTATAAAAGGAATGGGAAATAATCTTGGCACAATCCTTTCCTGAATTCTTAGAATGAAATCTTTATCCTTTTATCACTCTTGTGGGAAACCTAACTTGTGATTACTATTAGGATCTAAGATGTCTTTCCAGGCAGGGTGATGAGGCCTGTCGTGTATGAGCTTGGCTTCAAAGGTTGGGGAGAGTCATGGAAGGCGCTAACAGGGTGTCACAGACTAGCTCTAAACCTGTGGGAAGGTCCAGCTTAATAACAGAGAGCTGGATAGACAGATGTTGCATGGCTTCCCAGAAAATGCCCACCCGCTGTGCCATTGCTACTACACAGGAAAAGCTTAAGAACTTAAGCATGGGAGGATGTCTACAGGAAGGGAGGCTTGTCTTCTGAATATTTAAAAAATCCACATTAAGTTCATGTTACCTTTGTGATAAGCAAGGAGCCACTTGGTGCATGCATTCACGTACACAAGTACGCGCGCGCGCGCGCGCGTGTGTGTGTGTGTGTGTAGGTATGTATAAAGGACAGAGTTCAACCACAGGTTCCATTCCTTAGGTGTGGTCCACCTTCTTTGAGACAGGGTCATTCATTGGCCTAGAGCTCACTGATTGAGCTAGACTAGCTGGTCACGGAGACCCCAGGATCCTCTCTCTCCACCTCTTCCGGGCTGGGATTACACTTGCATGCCACCACTTCTGGCATTTGTACATGTGTGCTGGGGACCCAAACCCACATCATCATGTTCAAAGTGCATTAGTTACCTTTCTTGTTGCTTTAAACAAGTATCTGAGAAAAGCAAGGTTTTATCTTAGCTTACCATTTGAGAGGATACAGCCTATCATGGTGGGAAGGCACAGTGGCAGTAGGAGCCCAAGGCACATTAGCGAGGAAACAGAGAGGAATGCTGGTGTTCAGCTAACTTTCTCCTTTATTTATTTATTCATTCATTCATTCATTCATTCATTTTCATTTTGAGGTAGGGTCTCCATCTGTCCAGGCTAACCTGGAATTCACTATATAATCTAGTCTCAGGTTGGCCTCCCACTCATGGCAATCCTTCTACCTCAGCCTCCTGAGTTTTAGGATTAAAAGCATGTACCACTTTCTCCTTTTTATACCATCCAAGACCCACCCCACGGAATGGTGATGCCTACTGTGAGGGTGGGCATTTCCACCTCAGTTAATCTAATCTGTAAATTCCCACACATACACCCCGAAAGTTTGTTTCCATTGTGAGCCCAGTTTGGATCATTCACTGTAAGGAAGAGTCAACTTCCAGAGTGCTCCCTCTATCTTAATGAATTAGATTTCTCAGATGCAGCTCCCAGTTTGCACCCAGCAGCCAGAGCCCAGCCAAAGAGGTGCCACGCCTCCCCCACACGCCTCTCCAGGGCTCTGTGTCACGGCTGGGGACTCTGTCATTCTAAGCAATGTGATGCTTGCCTCACCACCAGCAGCAACCGGCAGCCGAGCAATGCAGAGCCACTTGTGGGGAGGAAGGGGTTGAAATTTGCAAACTCAGTATCCTGGGCCTTTGGCCAATACAGGCTGGTGTGCGTTGCTGTGGCGACACATTTTGTCTCCAGAGAAGGAAGCTGGCATAGAGTTTGCCAGTGAGAATCATATGGAGGGAGCCGGTGTCGGCTCCAGAGGGAGACGCAAGCTGCTTCCTTCGCTTCTTTGGCAGTCCTATCCTCACAACTTGGGCAGGATCCACCCCCCTGAATATGTACAGGAATGCTGATTCGTGGTGCTCCTTGGGACCTGGTTGAATGGTACTTTGAAGGGAAATGCTAAAATGATAGTAGCCTTCCAGCTTCCAAATGTAACTATAGTACCCTTGAATAATTCAGTTTTTCTAAAATTGGCACTAACTCTGTGATGACTTGTTTCTTGCTGGGAAGGGATTCTATACCCCACCCGAACTGCCTCACTTTTAAAAATAGCTTTCATGGTTGCCAAGAGGCGGCCCTAGTATTTACTATCAAAGGGCAAGTGAATTAAAATACTAGCTTCCGGGCTGGAGAGATGGTTTAGTGGATAAGTCACTTGCCTGCAAAGCCAAAGGACCCAAGTTTGATTCCCCAGAAGCCATGTATGCCAGATGCACAAGGTGGCACATGCGTCTGGAGTTCATTTACAGGAGCTGGAGGCTCTGACATGCCGTCTCTCTCTTCTCTCTCTCTCTCTTTTCTCTCTCTCTCTTTCTGCTTCTTTCTCTGAGCCTCAAATAAACAAATAAAAATAAAATATTAAAAAATAATACTAGCTTCCTTCCCTCCTGAAATTCACCAGCACGATGTCAACGTCAGCGGAGGTCTCCGTATCTGAGAGAAATCCCTCCTCACAGAAAAGCCCTTCACTCTTCAGGATAGTCGACCCACCTCTCCTATTGTGCCTGGAAGGGCCACGTGCACTAGGATTTGCCCGCTTAGTATTCAAGTCATGTCAAGATTGAGGTGACAAGTCTATATTGCAAAGCTGAGTGCACAGTGGCCAGACCAAGCAGTTCAAATCACAGTTAGGTTATCAGAAAGCACACCGCAGAGCCGCGAGCGCAGGCCTGGCTTGTCAGCGAGGCAGTGGATGAACGGAATGACTGCATGAATGCCAGCTGGGGAAGCTGTGATGGGCAGGTGGGGCGTTCTTCCCAGCTACCCCCCCCACTGCCGCCGTCCCCCCTTTGCCTCTAAGAGTTGGTTAGGGTTTGAACAGGGTTTCTTCTCCTTCCTCTTCCTCACTCTGCTCCTTTGTCTTTTAAATGCAAAGCATCTCTCTTGGGGTAGATAGAGGAGCCGTTCCTCCGTGTGTGGATGTTTTGCACCCAAGAACAGTGATGTTACAGGCTAGTGAAAATACCAGATGCAACAGGAGAAAAGTCGGTTAGACAAGAATTCACATATGTTAATGCTCACTTTCATCAGTGCTAACTTTATTTGCTTCTTGCTGTACACAAACCTGGCACGTGATTCTTAACTGATGAGGTAATGTCATTTTTAATTTAGAGAGCCTAGCCTTAAGCTGTCCACTTTAACCAGTGATATCATCCCTGTAGTTGTCTCCGGCGATTTTATGTAAACATAAGTCATGTGTCCCAGGCAGTTTGAAGAGAGGTTATTAGCGACAGCGTTGGTCATCAGGAAGATTTTCCCCACTTTGATTTCTTTTAAATTGACAGATTCAGTTTATGTGAGTGCCATATTTTAGCCATGCCTGAAATTAATATATCCTGGGATTTTTTTTTGAAGTTACAGTGCCTTCACGCCAGCTCTAGAGGAAAATGAAAATAGCAGATTCTCTGGTTCCTAGGTGACTTGCTCAATATGAAGAAAAAGTAAGATACCAAGAAATATATACCACTAAGCCAGTGAAACCTTTCTAATTGTCTCAAGGACATGAGTATGTCTCCCGGTGATGGTGGCAATGGGTTTTCTACATTTTTTAACATGTTTCTGTGTGGTGTGTGTGTGTGTGTGTGTGTTTACATGTGGGAATGCAGGTACACACGTGTGGGCATGGGGAGGTCTGAGAACCTTCACAGGTCAGTCTTTGCCTTCTACTTCTTTTGAGACACAGTCTCACATTGTTCACTGCCATGTTCACCAGGCTGGCTGGTCCCTGGGCTTCTGGCACATTCTCCTGTCTCTGCCTCCCTTCTCATCCAGAGGCAGAATATGACTATAGTGGCTGGGATTACAAATGCCACTGCAGTGCCTGGCTTTGATGTGGATGTTGAGGTTCCAAACTCTGGTACTTGTGCTTCAAGCACTTGATGTATCGGGCCATCTCCTCAGCCCTACTTTCCAACTTCTTAACGATAATTAAGCTGCAAACACACCTGTTAGATCAGTGTGATCTTCAGAGTAACATCCCATTATCACTTTATCATGCAGCCAGTCTCTTTGGTGTGGGCTATTAAACCTGAGTTTTCTTTGGTTATTTCATGTGGGTTATATTTCTTTTCCCAACAATATCCCTTTAAAGATTCAGACTGGCATGTATAAACAAAGTGGCTTTTCATTTTTAAATAATTTTTTTTTCCTGTGGATAAATTATGCCTTAAGACCAAGCGTGGCTGGGGGATGTCGTCTGCATCCGCACCACTAAATGTGGGTCCTGGGACAGTTTTTTCTAAGAAGTCTGGAGTTTGGCGGGATGGCATTAAATAGTGAGGAGTCTGTTTATTATTCTGTGGCCATATGTTTAGAAGGTCACTCACAGAAATCAAAGTATTGTTCACAGAGTGCTCAAGCCAAGAACACATTCTGAATTCATAAGAGGGCGTCACAGTTTGAGAAGAAAGCGTGGTATTATGTTCTGATACCCCCACCACAGACAAAGCAACACTTGATAATAGAGAATTGTGCTGCTAAGATTTCTCTTTTTCTTGTTAATTGGATACTTTCAGTGACATTGTCTGCAAGTATAATGGACACCATTATTCTTAACGGTTCTGAGCTGCGCACGAAATGTGCAGGCATCATATAGCCCGTTGGAACCAATTCATTTTGGTGGACAGTTCTTCCCACCAAGTCACGGAGCAGCAAATGAAGACAATACTTCATCGTCCTAGACAAACTATGCTGAGGAACTTAAGTTTCTTGATTTTTTTTTTTTAACATTAAAGGGGCATTTCTCTCCAGACTAATGTTTCCTTTCTCTCTCACGTGCTAGGTACGACTACGTGGAGGTTATAGATGGAGAGAATGAAAATGGCCGTCTATGGGGAAAATTCTGCGGGAAGATCGCCCCTTCTCCTGTGGTGTCCTCAGGACCCTTTCTCTTCATCAAGTTTGTCTCTGACTATGAGACACATGGGGCAGGATTTTCCATCCGCTATGAAATCTTCAAGAGAGGTGAGCAGTGCCTAGAACAAGCATGACTGAGTCATTATTGAGCAATGCTTGACTTCAAAACAGACAACATGAGAAGAAAGATGGAAAAAACACCTCCATTTTTTTCAAAAATAACGGCATTTTTCCCTTCCAGAAAGGTTAGAACATACTTAAGTAAAAGACGACGAGCTATGGTATGGAGGAAATATGTTTAAAATTGAGCAAAAGTATTTTTTTTTTTTTTTTGGTTTTTTGAGGTAGGGTCTCACTCTAGCCCAGGCTGACCTGGAATTCACTATGGAGTCTCAGAGTGGCCTTGAACTCATAGCAATCCTCCTACCTCTGCCTCCCAAGTGCTGGGATTAAAGGCGTGCGCCACCACGCCCAGCGCAAAAGTATTTTAAAATCAAAATTGCATCATTTAAAGGTTCCCCCACCTCACAAGAGCACAAAATCAGGGCTGTTGGTCCTCGCTCTCCACTTTGCTTCTGAGGCGGCCGGGTCTCTCACTCATACGGCATTCACCAGGCAAGCTAGCCGTCTTTGCTTCTAGGGATTTTCCTGTCTCTACTTCCTATCTCATGACAGGCACAATGCAAATACAAACAACTCCACCCCATCCAACTTTACGTGAATTCTGGGGATCTAAACTCTAGTCCCCATACCTGTGCTCTAAGCATTTGATTTACTGAGTCATCGTTCCCCCCCCGCCCCCCGCAGTCCCTGTTCTTTACGTTTGGAAGTTGGTAGAGATGAGTTTACAGTCCAGGAATAGAGGCTCAGGTTTTGAACATTGTCTGAAATCTAGGAGCTAGTGCTTTCTTTGACAGAGAAAAAAAGGATCTAGCCACCCCAACTTCAAAAGCCTAAGGTCTTCCAGGTCTGAAACAACTGAGCAATGAAAAAGAGAGTCAGTATGACTTCTTTAAATTTCAAAGATCTCTGACCCTGCTCCATATGGAGAGAACTTCCTTCAAAAGTTTATGTAAGCACACACTTAGCTCAAATGCCTTTAGTATAAATGATGGTTTACATTCGCCCTCAGTATGAATGTGATTACATATGTATGCACATATTTCTTGTGCTGAAAGATGTGTGGCTTGGTATGTGAGTCATCTTCATGTGTTTGTATATGTATGCACACACACTTGGATGTTCTTGCTCTCTTCCCACACGGCACCATCAAAGAAGACAGGTGTCAGCAAAGGGGTAAAAGTAGCCTTTTATTTTCAGTATTTCTCGAAGATCTGAGGACAGTTCAGAGAGATGAGAGGGAGAGAGGAGGTCAGGTAGATGCTGACTCATAAGAATTCCTCATCTTCTTCCAGCTGTGCTCAGACTCCTCACCTCCCCCAGTACCACGAGTCTATGGTAACTCTTCTGGGCTACTATGCATCCAACATGGTTTCCTGTTCTGTTTGTATCCAGAGATCTCAACAGGCTACCGCTTCCTTCCCATGTCCACCACTATTAGCCAAATAGTCCCAATTCTGCTTAATTCTACCCATGGCTTCTCCATCAGGCTGCAAGCCATTGACTTCAGCACCTTTAATGGGTCTGTGTTGCCTTTTGGGTTAAGACAGAGTTATTGCTGGGTGCTGGGAAGGGCCTAACTGGCACCTGCCCTCAACCACCTTCAACTCTCACCGTGGCTGGAATTTTTTTTTTTTTTTTTTGAGGTAGGGTGTCACTCTAGTTCAGGCTGACCTGCAATTCACTTTGTAGTCTCAGGATGGCCTCTAACTCATGGCGATCCTCCTACCTCTGCCTCCCGAGTGCTGGGATTAAAGGTGTGCACCACCACGCCCGGCACTGGCTGGAATTTTAATTCTGCTACGGCTGTGAGTGTGAACTGGAGTATGAATTTTAATTGTGCCATGGCTGGGAGTGTGAATGGGAAGGGCCTTGTTTCTTTGCTGAGAAAGAGTAGAGAACAGGACCCCACCAGACTGCCACTACTTGCCACTATTCAATAAGCAGTAGCTAACTCAATGACTTCGGCCATGCCTTTAATCCTCTCTTCCAAAACCTTGACCTCTTACAAGACCTGGTTATAGTCATATACAGAGTTTCCTTAAACTTCCACCTTCTCACTCTCCCCCCATCCTGCACTTTGGCCTAGGGCACAAGCCCCAATGCTGGGGAGGCTGGAGCAGTTTCTGTGGGACCTAATGTGGGCCAGGGTCCACTTGGTACTGATTACATGATGAAGAATCTATGTTGGTTGCCTGTAGTGACTCTAACCTGCAATTCCAGCACTTGGGGAGGCTGAAGCAGGTAGCTTGCCATAAATTTAAAGCCATCCTGGTCTTCATGGTGAGTCCAGGACAGCATAGGCTATAAAGTGACACTGTCTCAAAAGAAAAAAAAAAGAATTTTGTGTTTTAAGAGGCCATGAATGTAGTTCAGTGGCAGAGCACTTGCCTAGCATGACCACAGCCCTCAGTTTGATCCTAGCACCCCATAAACCAGACATGATGGCATGTGCCTGTAATCCCAGCACTCAGCAGGTAGAAGCAAGAGGATCAGAAATTCAAGGTAATCCTGGGATACAGTACAGAAGATCCTGTCTGTGTACTTTACAATAATTCAAAGACAGCATCTATCTTAACCATTATTATTGTTCACCCCTATTGTTATATATCCAAATACAGCATTTTTGTAGCTACCTAAGGCACTCTCAATCTTCCAAATGACATCCAAAGAGTGGCACTCCCTGGCTGGTTGTGAGAGCACACCACACCTGCAACTTACATGCTCCCCAGCACCTGGGCTTTGCTTGACTATACAGCTTAGCTCTGGGTGCTCCAACAGACTTCCTAAAACCATCCACCACCCCTTCTGGAGGAAACACTTGCTCCATGACAGCAAACTGACGAACAGTGAAGAAAGGAAAACGTTACACCTTTTGGTGGACAGTGTAGAAAATGAGAACTCACAGAAGCTTTGAGCTAGAAGAGAGTTTTATATTCACTCCAAACCTCTGAGCCCATGTGACATGCACAGAATGAGAGAACCAGGAAGATCCAGAGGCCAGTAAATTACACACAGCCTACACGAATATGGTCAAGGCAGGGCTGGAACCTACATCCTCCTGTGGGTGTTCAACACAGTTCTCTCCCGCCCCTGCCTTGGGACTTCCCTGTGCTGTGTCAAAGTACATTAGAAGACTAGAGACAGCTTCCAAGTGCTGTGGCATGGCCAGAGCCCAATGAAAATGCTGAAATTTATTTGGTTTTGTAAGTACACAATTAATTCATGTCCCTCTTTTTTTGTCTCATTAACCCTGACTCTCAGCTGTGTGAACTTGCCTTTCGCAGGAGATAATGTGAGTCTCTGCATCCGACTCAACTGCTTTGCTTTACTATACCTGCTTTACTACACCTACCCAAGGCATTTCTTGCCAAGAAAGGAGCTTTGAGACAGGCATGCTGGCTGCTCCCACATCTGGAAGTAAAATCCTAAAGGATTCCCAATATCATCTAGCACATACATTACACACTAGTGGATTATATATACATACTCTATAAATTAATGAGTAAAATTGACATACTCTCTGTCATCTCAGAAGCCCCAGGTTCATTTAGAAATGGGATGAAAACATTTGCCTAGAATTAACCTAGAGAAATGCAACAAGTCTGTGAGTTTCTAACCAGATTCAGACTAGCATTTTAGACCACAGTGGTGAAGTCTGGACCGAGGAGCAGAGGGTTAGGAGGTGTTCTAAATAAGCCAGACCTCCATCCCCAGGCCAGGTGTACTGTTCCCGTACAAGTAGTGCTCTGCACACCAGACCACAGCCATGTATGTGTGGGAGAAAGTGGATCGGGTCATGTGTCTCCACAGGAGCAGCTACAGGCTCTCTGATCAAGACTCAGGGTACTGACTAACTTGAGCCAGTAAAAATGAACACCTAATAGTTGAATTTAACCTTATTGGGATGGGGAGATGGCTCAGTCAGTCAAATGCTTGCCTTATAAACATGAGGACATGACCCAAGTACAGTTTCCAGAACCCACATTAAAAAAAAAAAAGCCAGGCATGGGCTGGAGAGATGGCTTAGTGGTTAGGTGATTAAACAAAGCCTAAGGACTCATGTTCTACTCTGCAGATCCCTTGCACCTTCAGGAAACAAGCACTCAGTGTCACACATGCACACAAAGGGGCGTACACATCTGGAGATCGATGGCAGTGACTAGAGGCCCTGGTGTGCCACTTCTCTCTCTCTCGCTCTTTCACATAAAAGAAAAAGGCAGTCTGTTGGGCTTGCCTCAAAGAAAAAAAAAGCCAGGCATGGTAACACATGTTGTAATGTCAATGTTGGGGAAACTGAGACAAGTGGATCTTTGGAGCTCCCTGGACATCTAGTCTAGCCTACTGGGGAAGCTTTAAACCAGTGAGAGACTCTGTCTGGGCAGAAAGTGGGCAGTGTTCCTGAGGAAGACACCTCAGGCTGTCCTCTGGCCCCCACACACGTGTGCACAGCTCTGTCATCCATGCAGAGAAACCCATCGCATGCAGTCACTGCTGGAGGCCACGAGCTGAAGTCATTCATGTAGTCGTGAGGTCTTAAATACACACGTGCACACGCTCCTGTTCATCTTCAATTATGAAAACTGCAATTTGTTAAGTCTGGATAACCCTAAGCAGTCATTAAAATTGCACATTGTAAATATATGCATTTTACACATGCACATCTGTATGAACAAGCAGTTTATGGCAGTATGCTGTGCCCTAGCTGATACTTTGAGGGAGGTTAGGATGTCAGCGTTGATATCAGGTGACCCCAGCATCAGGGCCTGTAATCACAGTTTATGGTGCCCTCGCTAACAGACACACGTTGACACACACCTGTGTCAACACCACTCAGAATGAGTCAGTCACCCGGGTCCACGTACGAATTACCTTTCACATTCAGTTTGTCAAAGAGACAGAGGTCACATCTGGCAGAATGACCGACTCACTGGTGGTGGAACCTGAAACCCAAACTCCCTCCCTGGATCCCCTCCCTCACCTCTGTAAATGTTCTGTTTCACCATTAAAGGGCTGTCAGCCTCGAGATTTAAAGATTTAAGCGTGAAGGGGCTATAATTATTTCTCTAGGGCTCTGTTGAGATTTCTGCAGCTTACTCATTCATTTTTCCCATATGATTTTATATTTATCTTTTTTTCTTTTTGCTCCTCCTGCAACCACAGACATCTTTACATCTCTCCACACAGATGGAGAAGTCTGGGGACACAGTCCTGACTAGCCATGCTAATGATTGCTGTGAAAATACTGAATAATGCCTGAGTAGGACAATGATTATAAAAGTGAGGTTTTATTAGGAAAAACTGCTGTCTTCTCCCAGGTAATTTCTCAGTGAGGCTGTGTGAAGTCTCACTGTACTCCTGTTTTCTCTTACTCACAGGCCCTGAATGTTCTCAGAACTATACAGCACCCACTGGAATGATCAAGTCCCCCGGATTCCCTGAAAAATACCCCAACAGCCTTGAATGCACTTATATCATCTTTGCCCCGAAGATGTCCGAGATTATCCTGGAATTTGAAAGCTTTGACCTGGAGCCAGATTCAAATCCTCCAGGGGGTGTGTCTTGTCGCTATGACCGGCTGGAGATCTGGGATGGCTTTCCTGATGGTAAGAACTAAGAGCTGCAGGGAAATTCCCCAGAATAGGAGTGATCTGGGGGAAGGGCACAGGATCTTTTTACAAGTGTCACTATACATGCACCCTTAAAAAAAAACAAAAGACAGGGCTAGAGAAATGGCTTAGCGGTTAAGGGGCTTGCCTATAAAGCCAAAGACCTAGGTTTGAATCCCCAGGACCCACGTAAACCAGATGCACAAGGTGGCACATGTATCTGGAGTTTGTTTCCAGTGACTGGAGGCCCTGGCACGCCCATTCTCTATCTGCCTCTCTCTCTCTCCCTCTCTCTTTCTCCTTCTTTCTCTGGCTCTCTCTCAAAATAATAAATAAATAATTAAAAAAAACTTTATAAAAGGAAAAAAACAAAAGACAGGAAAAATAAAATGAAGGGAAAGTATGCAATGCAGGGATGAAATATTTGAGCTCAGATCTATCTGCTGTGTTCCTTGGCTGGGTAGAGAGAGCTGTTGTGGCATCATGTTAAACCAACACGTTACTTTCCCTGACTAAGTTATGTCTGCTCAGTTCTCTGGCCTGCCCACTGTTCATTAATCCACAGACTGCCAGAGGATAGGCTCTTAAAAAATCACTTAAATCAAACCACTCATTTCATAAATGTGTAGCTGGGGACCACAGGGGTTAAGTACCTTTTAATTATTTTTAGAAATTTAAGGCAAGAGTGAGCTTGTGGGAGCATTCCTGATTTTGATAGATTCCATTTGTTCTCCAAGGAATTTTCATCTCTGGCAAGTTGAGTCTCTTGAGAACATCATTTATATTCACTGCTCCTGTCATGCAAATTAATCCATGCATCTAAAAAATATTACTGAGCACCCACTATGCACCAGCCATTGTCCTGGCTACTTGATGGGCAGAACCATCAAAGACGGCTGCCCCCATGGACTTCCCACTTCTCAGGGGGAGTCAGACAATAAACAATGACATGACAAGTAAATTAATCATGTGCATGGAATGTCAGAAGGTGACAGTGCTACAAACAAAAACAAATAAAGAAAGGAAGGAACTGAGAAAGGAAGGGAGATAGTACCGTGGGTAAGAGAATGACAAGTCTGGGGAGGAGGTGGTAGAGTTGAAGTTTCAAACAGCTTGGTCATGCTAAGCCCTCCTCAGAAAGTGGCATTGGGGGCCAACGTGATGGCTCAGCAAGCAAGAAGGTCTGAGATCAGGTTCTTCACATAAATGTCAGGCATGGCTGTTTACAACTGTAATCCCAGCTCTTGGTATGCATAGATAGGGGGATCCTGGGGCAAGCTGGCTAGCTAGACCAGCTGAATCAATGCTAGACCTTACAACAAATATGGTGGAGAGCTACCGAGGAGGACACCTCATGCTGACCTTTGACCCCACACACACATGTACACACACAATCATGAACACATATTCATACATGCATGCCTATCACTCACACATAAGCACACACACAAATGGGCATTTGAGCCGAGATTTGAAGAAGATAGGGAAATAGCCATGTGATCATAGGCATGGAAACTTCCATTTAATTGTGGAGTTACAAAGGCAAAAGACAAAAATATGCACAAAAATTCCAAACAAAGGGCAGTGATGTAATTACTGCGTGGTAGCCGCATTGTTTGTGTGGTGCTTAGTCAGGGTTAGAATTAAGACTTCTTGTGAGACCACACTATATAGATTGGATCAGACAACTTGGAAAATCTCAGTGGCCCTGTAGTTAGAGACATACAACCACCTATATAAAACAGTCAGAACTCCCAATCAAAGGAAGGAATATTTGAGTAACTGTAAGTAAACACATAGGATGTAAAGGCATTGCCTTAGTATTTGAAATGACATTAAAATTTTCAATAATTTTATAATTAAACAACATTAAAGAAAAGTTGACATTAGAGAAACTTTATATCATTAATGGAATAGATGTGTGAGTTTTACCTTATAAATGCTATTATAATGATCTTATCAAAACTCCTTCATTAACAAATTAGATTCCCCCAAACACAGTGCTGATTGATTTCCAAATATTCAATCTGATAATTAGGAAAACAACATCATAATAGTTTGCAACAATAGTTGAAACTTGTAATAATGAATTTAGTATTTGTTCACAACCCTAATTTCTAGAACTTTTCATTTGAATTGACATCTGAAGAGGAGGTCCAATATACCAATTTACTTAGAATACTTTCAGAAAAAAAAGCATATTATTATTAGTGTCAAGGGTTTTCAAAGTAGTAACTTTCTGGCTCTAGAAAAATCATAGTTGAAACAAAGAATAGAATAATTAACAAGAATTATCACCTTGTATTCATTCGTGTTCTGAACTATGGTAAATTTTACTCATTCCCAGAGAACACTGGCTTTGGAGCATGAAGAAGTTTTTATAATTTTTGTTTTTGAGAGGGAGATAGGGAGAGAGACCCTCATGTAGCCCAGGACTATCCTTACATTCCCTGTGTAACCAAGGTTAACCCTGAACTCTTGATCTTCTTGCCTCTGTCTCCTGAATGCTGGGATCACAGGTGCCACCATGTCCATCTTATGCAATGTTGGAAATAAAACTCAGGGCTTCAGGTATGCTAAACAAGGACCCTAACTGAGCAACATCCCTAACCCAAGAAGTCTTTGTACATTTGTTTTAATATTTACCTGTCCTCATCCATTCAATACTAGCACAATTATGGATCTGTTTTGGTTAGGCAAAATGGAAAACTTCTCCCTCCCATTTTTTAAAATATATTTTATTTATTTATTTAAGAGAGAGAAAGGGAGAGAGAGAGACGGGGGGGAGAGAGAGAGAATGGCTGCACCAGGGCCTCCAGACACTGCAAACAAACTCCAGATGCATGCACCACCTTGTGCATCTGGCTTATGTGGGTCCTGGAGAGTCGAACCTGGATCCTTTGGCTTTGCAGGCAAACACCTTAACCATTAAGCCATCTCTCCAGCCCCTTCCCATTTTTTTTTTTGTCAATACCACCAGAAACATTTTTTGTTACAGTAGTTCAACGCATACAACTTGTATGCCAACAGATTGTTAGTCTTTGATATCTTTTCCAGAAACAACAGCAGAAGGCTCAGAAGGCTTTTATCCATCACGTGATTTTATGTTGCACTTTATCATAAGCATCAAATTAAATGGCTAAGTAACAGAAAGCTAGCCACTGATTCAAACTGACTTTGAAGAAGAGCAGTTTACTCCAAAGGTCTAAATTCAAGGCATACACATCGAGAATTCCACATCTCTGTCACTGTATTGGAAGCTGTGTGGATTTGGGAGGATTTAAAGGAGTGGATGGGATCTGTGTATGGTTTGAGAAGAAAGACAAAGCGCTGCCCTAAGGAGAGGATGGAATGCCTGAGTTAGGAAGAACTGGAACCTCCCTGGTCACCAACGTTGCAGAGCCCGTCCATGACCTCAGGAAGAAGTTTCACAATGAGCTAGAATCAATGTTGTTATTTTTTACTTTTACATATAAAGTAACATATGGAGGCCACAGAGATGGATATGAATGTGTCAGTTTGGGGAGATAAGTTGTACAATTTCTCACTCGTGTTTTGGCTACTTCCTGTGAAAGGGCTTAATAATTTAAGAAAAGTATAAATGGCCTATCTGGCACCTTTGAAATGATTCCCTGTGTTAGTTATTCAAGATGTCTCACCTTGAAAGCACCTCTTTAGCTGGGGTATAATCACAGTATATAATCATGCATATAATCACAGAACTGGAGAAACTGAGGCAAGATTACTCTGTTACTTCAGGCCTAACAAGGTGTTCTGTTGCCTCACGCCTGACAAGATGCAACAGCTAGCAAACCCGCTCCCAAAGGTACCCTGCCATGTCCTGCTCGCTTCAAGTCTTCAGCAGTTCAACTTTTGCACTATACTTGTGGGTTTGCTGATCATTTTTCATTCATGTCCTCGGCCTTTGGGTCCAATAGCTGTGCTCATGTAAAGCACAAATGAGCACACACACGCAGCGCTCCGGAGAGCCTCGTCCTGCTGCAGATCAATACTGCATTAGCTCTCGAAGCTGAGGTCTCGCTGTTGTTCAAGAAAATTCAATACCTCTTTGTATTATCGTCGCAAAAGCCTTGCTCTCTCGTATCTCAAGGGCTCCTGAGGAGACTCGCATGGAGTGTCTGGGGGCAATGTTCTAAAAGACAGAAGGCAGATTTACCCAGCATGTCTTCAGCGTTATATACCAGTGAGTCATAGAGACTCTCTAAATTACGAGTCTGCAGTAGACAAGTTCTCTTCTGTTTCCTCTGTCAAAGAGACTCCCCTTGCCACCCTCCCTAAAGGAATGGGGTGACAGAGGAGGGGGGACAACTGGCCACCAGAGCCTCCACAACCACTCATAGCTTCCCCCTTGCCAGCACATATTCTCAGGAAGGTCAATGGCTGTGGCGATCAGAGAATGACCCCGAGGATCAGGGCTGTAAAAGTTTGCCCACAAACTAAAGAAAAAGATTATGAAACCACACTAATGGAATTTAAATGAGGGAGAACCGCGACGGAGGATGAATGCGCTCTAAGCCGTCCATTTATAACTGCAGACCAAAAATGGGATTCTTATTAAGCAAGGGAAGAACAGAGGTTTTTGGATCCAGCAAGACATTTTCATGCCTATGTTATGGGCAACCTGGCGCTCAATGGGGAAGAAAAGAAACGTCGAATTAGCGGCAGAGCCACATCCAGAGTGAAGCCAACCTGGCAAAGATCTAGCACTTGGACAAGAAATCGAAGCCAAGATTAAGCTAAAAAGAAGTGAAATACACTGAGTTTTGTCTTCTGTGGTGGTTTCTTCTGCCAACCAGAAAGCTGAATTTAACAAAATTCTCTTTGCAACATTCAAAGCTATTGGCCATGAGAATAGGATACTCTCTACATAATCTGTATCACTCTCCCTTACTGGGAAATCCCCCTGTTGGCTTCCTAAGGAAGCAGTCTCTACACACAAGCCCTCCATCTCCAGAGTGAGGGGCAGCAGGGGAGAAAAGTCTTTAAATGCAGATAAGTCAATTATTTTGAGTGCAAGTTATCAGGTATTCAAAATAACCCATTGTGAGCTGGGGGTGTAGTTCAGTCGGTAGACTGCTCACCTAGCATGCGTGAATCATTGGGTTTGATACACAGCGCCACATAAACCAGGCATAGTGATGTACTCCTACAGTCCCAGCACACTAGAAGTGGAGGCGGGAGGACCAACAGTTCAAAATCAGGCTGGAGAGATGGCTTAGCAGTTAAGGTACTTGCCTGTGAAGCCTAAGGATCCAGGTTTGATGCCCTAGTACCCATGTAAGCCAGATGCACAAGGTGGCGCATGCATCTGGAGTTCACTTGCAGTGACTAGAGGCTCTGGTGTACCCATTCTCTCTCTATCTCTCTCTCTCATAAATGAATAAATAAAAAAGATACAAATATTTTTTAAAAAGTTCAAAGTCAACCTCTGTTGCATAATGTATTAAGGACTATGCTGGGATACAAGAGATCTTGTCTCAACAACAATAACAAAAGTAATCTATTGAGCTTAAACTCAAACATGTGAGCTACTTTGGTTAGTTTTAAAGAGGACTAGTCAAACTGAAAAGCTGCCCCTTAGGCAGTCATTGGTCCTTGGGCCCCAAGATGATCAGCTCTTATGAGGTCCACTTTTGCAATCACATTAGGAACATCTTGATTCCATCAGCTGCCTTCACATCCAGTGGTACACATGGACCTTACAACCCTGCATGCCCATGGAAGGCCTGTCTCTGAGCCCAATGAAACATCTACCTACTGGGCTTCCTTAAATAAAGTAGCAAATCATGGCTTTCTGGGATGGGTGGACAGGCCACACCAGATGATCATTTGAAGTCCAAACCGTCTGGTATGTTTTTACCATATGTGCAATGAAAACTCCTAGAGAGAAAAGGACTACTTTTGTGTGGTCTTGTTGTTGCTCTGGGCAGATAAATGGAGAGATTTCCCCAAGGGTGGGGACTGCTACACTGCTGTTGCCATGGTTGGTCTAAAGCATTTCTGCAAACGCACAGTCATACTGAGCCAAATCGTAATTGGACGTGAACACAAGTCAGTGTTCTGGCTCCTTGATGGCCTCAGGTATACATATTGCATGTTTGTGCACACATGGTTACTTTGCTCTTTCTTGGCCACTGGACATGTGCAATTCAGCCACCTGTTACGGGTTTGGAAGAGCAAAAACAAGACAGATGTCAAAGACACACATTTTCCATTCATTCTGATTATGTTTATCAGAATCTGTAGTCTCTATAGTTTTGAATACTTAGAATGATTCAGACAAAGCCCTGAGTAGAACATATACTTTTGCTTCTGTCCAAGTCTGTGACATGAGCCATATTTACAATCAAAGGATCTTGAGACATAGGTCTTCCCCAGGCTCTCCTCCAGAGGTGGGAGAAATGATACCTCGGTGATGTACTTTCAGTGGAGTCCTTCCTTGTTGCGCTGTGGATGGGGCTTGGGTTGGAGACCAACAGCAGGATGCCACTTGATATCTGAATTTCATTCTGTGCAATGGAAGCAAACATTGTGATTCCATTTCTGAAAACAACCCTACTGGGTTGGAAGTGTGGTTGTGCCTCTGGCTATCCCTGTGAACACACTTTCAGATTCTCTCCACTAACTCATGTAGTATGTTCACTGCACACCACTTAACCAAGTCTAAAACAGTCTTTGGATTCTGCTGGGACCCATGTTTGTAAATGGTAAATTTTGCACCTGTTATAAAAGAAAAGAAAGGGCTGGAGATATGCCTTAGCAGTTAAGGTGCTTGCCTGCAAAGCCAAAGGACCCAGGTCTAATTTTTCAGGACCCACATAAGCCAGATGCAGAAGGTAGTACATGCATCTGGAGCTCATTTGTGGTGGCTAGAGGCCCTGGTGTACCCATTCTCTCTCTCTCTCTAAATCTGCCTCTCTCTCTCTCTCTCTTTCGCTCTTTCAAATAAACAAATAGATAAATATTTTTTAAAATATAATCTGACATTCTCTGTACTTCTGCTTTTCCAGTTGGCCCTCATATTGGTCGTTACTGTGGACAGAAAACACCAGGGCGGATCCGCTCCTCGTCCGGCATTCTATCCATGGTTTTTTACACGGACAGCGCAATAGCAAAGGAAGGCTTCTCAGCGAACTACAGTGTCTTGCAGAGCAGTGTCTCCGAAGGTCAGTATTCATTCTCCTTGCAAAGCTCTGTGGTAAACATCAGCCGTCATTCCTTCTCACATACCAGTGTCCACATGAAACTCTAAAGAAATGTTCTGTGAACCTGGGTGCCAAGGGATTTTGCACTTTTTATGAATATATGAATATCAATGGGAAAAAATATTTGGTGTGCTTTCTTCATAAAATTGTATGTGAGCCTCTGCAGTTATGGGAGGAAACGGGAAATGGCTGAATAGTGCATGGAAACAATGAATGACCAGGAGGTTTCCCAGGCACTTAAACCACAGTAGGCAAGAATCATAAAAGGACAGGCTCCCATCCAGTGAGGAGAGCCAGTCTGAAGTAGCCGGTTGACAAAGCTGTCCCACAGAGGGAATACTATACTACTGTTGGTTATGGAAAACCTCCAGAAAAGCTGTGATGGTTTTTGGTTTTCTTTCTTGCTTGAGTGAAGGAAGAAAGTTTTAATTTATGTTTTCCTATCTTCCCATCAAAAGAAGTAATGTATTTTTATATCCTATTAAAATACTAAATAAGGGGAGATGGCTCAGACTGTAAAGTACCTTTCTGAAAGCATGTAGACCAGAGTTTGGATCCCCAGAGCCCATGTAAATGCTGGACTGGTGGCAAGCGCCTATAATCCCAGCATTCAGGAGACAGAAGACTCCTCAGAGCAAGATGGCTTGCTAGACTAGCCTAAGGAGTGAGCTCTGAGTTCAGGAGAGACCCTGTCTCAATAAACAAAGTGGAGAGCAATAGAGGGAGACACTCAACATTGACCTCTGGCCTCTGCATGCATGTACACATGTACCTGAAGGCACATGTACAGCCACACACATATGAATATGCATGTGCACACACATACACATAGATAGCTGGATAAATCAATAAATCACTCAACTGAAAGGCTTAGTGGTAGAGTGTTTGAGCAGCACTCACAAGACCTTGGGTTCAATCCCCATTATCTCCACCACCCCCATCAACAAAAAGAAAAAGAAAAAACATTTCTCTAAGTAAAGTTTCTGTGCCTACTGATCCCTGTGAAAGCCAGAGGGATAAGCCAAAGGCCAGAGAAAGCATCATGTGTGTCATGGTCCCAGCTGCCGGCCTGTGCAAAGTTAACAAGTGGATGTGGGGTGTATTAGTCAGGGTTCTCTAGAGGAACAGAACTGCTAGAATGAATTATTTTAAAAGGGGATTTATTGGATCAGCTTACAGTAGTCCAATAGCAGTTGCAGGCCCGAGAATCACTGAACCTGGTAGTTGCTCAGTCCTCGTGGCCAGATGCCTCAGCAGTCCCGACCCGGCACTGCAGATGGTGCTGGAAAGCCTGGAGGCTTCCTGAGGAGCCGCTGGGCTTCAATCCACAGGGGGTCTTCAGTTGATGCTGGTCTTTCGTCCGCACTGGTCTTCAATCCACGCTGGAAGGTAGCAAGCAGCTCCGGCAGCCAAAATGGAAGGGAGGCAGGAAGGAAGGAAGGGACTCTTTTTTCCCAGAGCTCCCTTGTATCAAGTCCCACTCTGGGCGGGACCGCCCATTCTGGGGGAAGGGCTCAACCTTGGGGAAAGACTTCCTCCTCTAGTTGATCCTTCCTAGAAGCAACCCATGGATTACTAAACAGATCAAGTTGACAACACCTTAACTATCACATGGGGTATCTGAAAAGCTCACTTTGAGATGCTGTGTCAGAGCCCCTGGGGAACAAAAAAGCCCACTGAATTTCAGAATCTTATATGCACTTAACTTATTTAACTGATTAATCTATGCATGTTTGTACCTATAAACATTTGTGTTACAAAAAAAACAACCACACTTAAGATTAAATGTAAAACTAGTGACAAAAAACTTTTGGCATCATAAAACTTTATCTGTTAAGATAGAAATGCTAGAAAAAATAGGAAATTTTGATTAGTGGACTATGTCTGCTTTCCATTACTGTAACACAGACATAAGTACCAGTCACTAGTTGCTGTGGTAAAATACCAGACAAGAAGAAAGTTAAGTGAGGAAGGGTTTGCTCCTGTGAGGAAGGGTTCGTTCCTGTGAGGAAGGGTTCACTCCTGTGAGGAAGGGTTCATTCCTGTGAGGAAGGGTTCATTCCTGTGAGGAAGGGCTCATTCCTGTGAGGAAGGATTCACTCCTGTGAGGAAGAGTTTGTTCCTGTGAGGAAGGGTTCATTCCTGTGAGGAAAGGTTCATTCCTGTGAGGAAGGGTTTGTTCCTGTGAGGAAGGGTTCGTTCCTGTGAGGAAGGGCTCGCTCCTGTGAGGAAGGGTTCATTCCTGTGAGGGAGGGTTCACTCCTGTGAGGAAGGGTTCATTCCTGTGAGGAAGGGTTTGTTCCTGTGAGGAAGGGTTCATTCCTGTGAGGAAGTGAGGAAGGGTTCGTTCCTGTGAGGAAGGGCTCGCTCCTGTGAGGAAGGGTTCATTCCTGTGAGGGAGGGTTCACTCCTGTGAGGAAGGGTTCATTCCTGTGAGGAAGGGTTTGTTCCTGTGAGGAAGGGTTCATTCCTGTGAGGAAGGGTTTGTTCCTGTGAGGAAGGGTTCATTCCTGTGAGGGAGGGTCTGTTCCTGCTTACAGTTTGAGAGGGTACAGTCCATCATGATGAGGAAGGCATGGCAGCAGGAATGTGAAGCAGCTGGCCACACTCAATCTGCAGTGAGGATGCAGAGAAAGATGAATGCTGGAGCTTAGCACTCTTTCTCCTTTTGAAACAGTCCAAGTTCCCTAGCCCATGAATACTCTGCCTATAATTAGGGCTGGTCTTTGTTCTTCAGTTAAAACTTTCTAGAAACACCCCACAGAAACATTCAGAGATTCCCTAAGCAAGTCTAGAGCCTATCAAGTTGACAAGATTAACCATCACAATGTAAGATTATCAGTTTAAAAGAAAAAGTTTTGAAGGTTCTGGTCTGGGATTTGTTGATTGGTCCTGTGGCTTCAGAATGTAACAGACCTCACCATGGTGGGGCATGCAAAGAGGCAAAACCACTCACTACATGCCCAGGAGCAAAAGAGAAAAAGAATAAGACAGGGTTCCAATATTCTCTAGAAAATGTCCCCAAATGACCTAAAGATTCCTCACTTTTAAAAGTTACCTCACCTCCTAGTAGCTCAATCCCAGGGAATAACCTTTGATCTGTCAACCTCTGGGGACACATAGATCCAAACTAAAGAACTGATATTTTCTGACTGGGTGAAAATTTTTCATTTAAACCTCAAATTCTTTTTAAAAAATTGGATCAACATTCTCCTAAATTAATCACTTACTTCCCATTGCCATAAAACTGAGTGTGACAAGCCTATGGAATACATGTTCTGATCGTTCCTAGTCAATGTTCGAAGTATTATTATTTATGCCGTCAGACTATGATGTTTGGGGCTGGGTAAAGCACATGCAGCAGAAGCCTGAGGATGGGTTTTCGGATCCCTGCACACACAGAAAGGTCAGATGTCATGGGTGGCATACACCTATCATTCCAGTGCTCAGAAGGGAGAAGCAGGAGGGTCCCTGGGATTTGCTGGCTGTCTAGACTATCCAAATTGGGAAGTTTCAAGTTTCTCTCAGTAAATAAGGTGGCCAAGGGAGACATCCAGTGATAACCTCTGCCTTCTATGCATATATGCACACACAGGCATCTAATTTACACATGTGTATGTGAATGGGTGTGTGCGCGCACACACACACACACACACACATACACGCACACACACACAACTGTGATGTTCTGTGGTATCTTAGCCCTAGTGGATACTTTCATGTTTTAACAAAGTCAATGAAGAATAATAATATTTGCAGCCAGTCTAGTGCCTGGGGACTGAAAACAGGGGGTGTAAAGGAAGAAGTGGCCAGGATGTCAACTGCAAGAAATTTGAAAGATAGACTTGAGATTGACTGTGCCTTGAGTATCAATTATGAGTATACATACAGTCCTTTTCAGTTTTATTAGATATTAGGTCAAATAAGTCAATATCAACACTTTATTTAAATACAAATTTTGGTGTGTACCCACATGATAGGTATACATATGCACTCAAATTTAGAAATAAATCATAATTTGCATCATTTCCTAATCAATTTCACATGCATTTTTTTCACCCTTGACCTACTTGTGAAAGTTATTCATTATTGTTTTGATATTCATAGCCTTCTTGTTTTCGATGTGTGTGTGTGTGTGTGTGTGTGTGTGTGGTACATGTACATTTAAATGCAGTTGCATATCTTCAGAAGTCGAGGAAAACACTGAGCATCCTCCTCAACCTTATTTCCTTGAGACAGTCTCTCATTGAACCTAGGGATTCCCACTTTTTGGTTAGACAGCTGACCAAGAAACCATAGCCATCCTATCTCTGACCTCCTTCCACACTGAGGTTACAGGTATGCACAGGAATGCCTGGCTTTTGATGTGGGTGCTGCAGATCAAACCTTAATGCTTTCCCAGAAAACACTCTTAACTGCTGAGCCATCTCCATAGCCCCAAATTTTTAAATATTTCTGTTGATGAAAACATTTTCAGTTTTCCATAAGCCCCATGTTGCTTTATTTTTTTTTTTTTGTCAGACTTCAATTGAATGAATGCTCTAGTTTGCTAGATTTAGAGAGAACTCCATATTCCCTCCTGCATGTTTCAATGATTTTGATCCCATTTTTTCCCTACAGATTTCAAATGTATGGAGGCTCTGGGTATGGAATCCGGAGAGATTCATTCTGACCAGATCACTGCGTCTTCACAGTACAGTACCAACTGGTCTGCAGAGCGCTCTCGCCTGAACTACCCTGAGAACGGGTGGACACCCGGAGAAGACTCTTACAGGGAATGGATTCAGGTACATGGAATGACATGGGCACAGCTTGGGCTGAGGGAGATCTTGGGCATCCAGAACCAGGCTACATGCCTGTGGGTGAGACAAAGCAAAGCCAGTCCCTAGAATCAGCATTCCCTTCAGAATGCATAGTCACTGAGAGTGGCCTCAAATGACCCCCTGGACTCCTCAGACCTTTACATACTCTGTTCCCAAAATTCAAGTGCATCTACCACATATCCACAACAACCACAGGACCTGATTTTCTTCCCCAACAAATTCACATTTGCTTCCTACTTTGACATTCTGTGATTGCTTTGATGACCTGTAGGAATCCTGTCTGTAAGATGTACATGAAATCACTGTTTGCAGGTATTGGCTTCTCTGTTTGTTCACAGTAGAAGGGAAGGCAGGACTGGCCGACATTTTGCATACAGTTCTAAATAGCTCACACTCAATGTGAAATCTAATTGAGGAACTCTGCTAACTTGATTTCAGGGTCAGATGAATTGTGCATAATCGTGTCTCTGTTGGTGGTATTGTTGCCGCAGTACTTACTTGGTTCTGTTATCCTGTCCCTGATATGACTACATACCCCCACTGATCCTCCTCCACCCTTGCACTCTTGTACTCTCGTCATTTTCCAGAAGCTTCCCCAGCACCATTCTGAGAGCCCAACTTTGACATGTGGATGTCCTCCTCCAAGGCCTGATACTTGCATTCATAACATTGAAACCTATTGCTCAATGAAGCAGCCATATCTGCATCTTTGGGTTGAGCCCGAAGAGGGTTTGCATGCCAATTAATCTGAGTTTCCTTTGCCGGAGGGAAGGCAGGGCTTGTCTTCCATTTGTTGCTGAGATACAAAAATGACTAACTCACAGAAAGAGTTTCTAGGCAAGACAAAAACCCAAGATGATTTATCCTCTCCTTTCCATATCTATTGCTATTTCAGTCATCCGAGTACAAACACAGACTTCTCAGGAAAGGTCAATATTAGTTTAACATACACGTAAAGTCAAATAGCCCATTGAGGGAGAACGTACTCATGCTAAACTCTAAATGTTATCACTGAGCCTGGTGGAGAGGATGGGGAAAGATGAGCTTTCACCTCAGGATTGCTGGACCTGGCTCCAGATGAAGCAGGAAGTGAAATGAACTTGTTTGTCCGTGTCTCCAAGGCCACAAGTAGCTCAGTGTGATTGACAGACATGCCTCTGGAGGAAAGCTTGTGTTTCTGCAGTGCTCAGCGCGTCTGCGTGGTAATGGAGCCCTACACTGGGTAATGAAGAATGCTCAATAACAGAGGGCCCGGTGGTCCTTCAAGACTTCTGAAATTGCAATGGTAGCAATTCTGTGCTAGGAAATTCTGTATGTGAAGAAACATGGAGACTAACTGGGCACTGGGCACTCGCAGAGCATTTGGCAATTGCCGGGCCTTACACCATTCATGCATTAAGCCTTATTTGAGACTGCTGGAGAAGACATGTAACCTTATCTCTCAGAAGGTAGTGTGGTCAGGAAAACCAAGATAAGATAACCAAGACTCACCCCAAAAAGGTTTATTTCATTTTTTAAATATGTGTATGTGTGTGTGTGAGCATTCATATATATATATATGTTCACACATGTGTGCATACATGTGGAGGCCAGAGGTTGATATCTGGTATCTTCCTTCATTTCTCTTCAATTGGCTTAATGAAACAGGGTCTCTCACTTGAACCCAGAGGTCACTGATTCAGCTAGTCTAGCTCACCAGCCTGCCCCAGGGATCACCTGTCTCTGCCTCGTGAGCACTAGAATTACAGGTGGACTGCTATGCCCATCTGCCATTTACGTGGGTGCTGAGGATCAGAGCTCAGATCTTACTACTTGCACAGCAAGCACTTTATCCACTGAGCCATCTCCCTGGCTCCAAGGAAGTTTATTTCTTATATACATTACCGCTGGGCCAGCTGAGGGGCACACCTTCCCACACCAGCCTCAGGGAGAATCCAGCATCTGAAATGTCACCAAGGAAGGAGAAAGAGAGCAGCAATCATCCTGCCAGCTCTTGAGGTTCCCACATAAAGCAAACAATGCTACTCTGTGCCCAGCAGTGGCAGGGAGTCACAACCCACCCCACCTGTGCTGGAGAGAAGACAGCTAACTGTATTTGGTGAATGGCACCAATTAGAACTGTGCCTTTCATCCACAACTTCCTATTAATTGAGTTATTAGGTAGCCTGGAATTTCTATATATTTGGTATACTTATCCAATCCTAACCTTGACACTGGGATGGAGCTATGCACAGTATCCTCATTTTAAAATCAAGTACATGGCCTGAGGAGATAGCTCAGTTGGTAAAGTGCTTTCCTTGCAAGCATGAGGACCTGAGTTCAATCCCAGAATCCAAACAAATTACCAGGCATGGTGATACCTAATCCCAGTACTAGGAAGGGAAGAGACAGGTGGATCTCTGAGGCTCTCTCATGAGTTAGTCTAGCCCAAATAATGAAACAGTGAAAGACTGTTTCAAAAATGTAGACTGAGCTGTTCATGGTGGCGCATGCCTTTAATCCCAGCGTTTGGGAGGGAGGTAGGAGGATTGCTGTGAATTCAAGGCTACCCTGAGATTACATAGTGAATTCCAGGTCAGCCTGGGTTAGAGTGAAACCCTATGTAAGAAAATAAATAAATAAATAAAAATAAAATAAAATAAATAAAAGCAAACATAGACTTCACCCAAGGAACATCACCCAATGTTGTCCTCTGGCTTCTACATGAACTCACATTTGCTCACCCATTCACACATATTCATCTGCACACATGTGAACATGCATACACACAGATTTCTAGACATTGAGGTTCAGAGAAATCCCTCAACACTGAAAGTCACAGGTAGGGACCAGGTTTGCAAGCAAGATTTCTTTCCAGTCGTAGATATTAAGATCTACCTCACAGACACCAGGAACCTCCTTCCACTCTTTCCCTCACCTGAGGACATGGGTTGAAAACTAACTGTAAATCTGGACTGCAAGGACTGTACTCCTCAATGGCTCTGAAAGGTGACTATCACCAAAACTTAGCTTCTAGTTCACCTTGAGGTAAAATGATCATTTTTCCCTCACAGCTCAAAACTCATTTATATGCTTATTTCTGTGTTCATGGAGAGAGCTATTATCATCTACCATCACCTAATTATGAATAATTTCATGCGTTTCCTGCCTTTCTGTAGCTCCTTGGAAGTAGTTGGCTGGTTGTTTTCATTGGATGGATGTTTTACGAATTAGCCAACAAGTGCTTTGTAATTCAAACAGAGGGCCAAGGCGTGTACCGGGCTCGCAGCAGCAGCACACGTACATTTCTATTTTTATGCACATGATTATGCAGATGACATTTGTCTTGTTTTTCAGCTTTTCCCCATTTTGCATGAAATATGCCCCACAAAACATGTTGCTGTAGCAACAACCAGGAAAAAATACTTGCATGTGTTAAATTAATAAAGCATCATTGGAAACTGACTTTCCTTCAAGACAGGAATGGCCATCGATTTCCATTGTTTTCTCTAGGAAATTACCAAGTGACATTAAAACAAAAAACAATGAATCGTTAGCCATGGATATGAACGTCCACATCGGTGCTTCCTGTGAGATCTATGTCTGCCAGGAAGCTTAAACACAAGGCAAGGAGCTGTTAGTCAGAGGGAACACCAAGGGAAGTCCTGATTTGAAGGTTTGCACACGGCCACATCCTGCTCACAAGGCCACTTCACATCCTTAGCAGAAAAAAAAGAAGAAAAAAAAAACTCTTGTAAATGATCAGAGTTGATCACACTGTCAAATTTGGTCATTCTTTCTTTCTTTCTTTCTTTCTTTTTGTTTTTTGTTTTACAATGTAGGGTCTTGCTGTAGCTCAGGCTGACCTGGAATTCACTATGTAGTCTCAGGGTGGCCTTGAACTCACAGTGATCCTCCTAGCTGTGCCTCCCAAGTGCTGGAATTAAAGGCATGTACCACCATGCCCGGCTTTCTAGAGTATTCTATAGTCTTGTGTCTTAGAGCTCCTTAGCTTTTTATTAGACATTTTTTTCTTCCTTTGTTTCTAGTTAAACAATAAAACACTAGGTGTATCCATGGTGTAGTAAAATTCTCCCTTTCATATACACCACTAGTGCCTGTACCATGGGAGCTACTTTTCCAACGGAATTATGATGTAGTCTTCACTCTGTTGAAGCACTCCCAGTCTGTGTAGGGAACTAAAACTCTTAGAGAACCAGCCTCATCTTTTTTGTTTTCCACTCTACAAAGTATAGAACATGATCTATCCGTTCAAGAGATGTGATTTCATAGAGCCTAAATGTATCCTTTCACATACAAAGCAGAATTTAATTTGTTAATTATTCCAATGTTTTATTAATGATAGTGTTCTTACTGTAAACAGATTTATCCTTCCTTTAATTAAAGCCCTTGGGAGTGTTTCCCTCAAAACAACTGTGACTTTCCCTGATTAAAATGCCAAGAGACAAAGAAAAGGAAAAGCAAGAGACCAAAGGCTGGGTGGAATATGAACTTTGTTGATCCAGAGAAATAAACATGGCACTGGGGAGTAATCGATTACCACACCCTCCAGCGATTTCAGAAATAGAATTATTTGATAAACTAAGTCAGGCTGAAACTCTGCTCTGCTCCAAATTGGAAGGCATTGTCTTTGGTGAAGAAAAAAAATGAACTAGATTATTTCAGCCTCATCTTATTCCAGAGGAGAAGAAAGCAGTTGACTTCTCAGCCACATCCTGTTTGGTTTGGTACATTGGCCTGTTCTGGGTAATTCCCACAGAAGGAAGGAGCCGCTGGGAATGGTCTTTAGCTTCAAGAACCCATCAGCCAGCCCCAGAAACAAAATCTCTTCTCTCTTTACCATATTTTCTAGTACATAGGCTCATTCGGAGGGGCGAGAAGGAAAGTTCCAGAAGAAAGGAGCTAGAGCTAATCTCTGGGGAAGTTTGTTCTGTTTCTTGTTGCTTGAGGTGGAATTCTCAGTAAACGCTGAAATGGACCATACTGTCCCCCCTGCAGGAACCTTGAAAGCAGATACCAGTAGTAACATGCACAGAGCGACCTGAATCAAAAAAGCCCTAGACACACACACACACACACACACACACACACACAGTGTCACTCTCTTAGTAATTCATGACAAAACATCAAGTCCTCTCCTTATAGGCTCAACATGTGAAACTGGACAAAATCACCTAGACTTTAGGGCACCTTGTGGATTTTAAGATAGTTGTGACGGCCAAGGATATTGTGCAGTGGCAGGGTACTTGCCGAGCAAAGGTGAGGCCCGGGACCCAATCCTTTAAGTTGTGAGACCCGTTCTAACATGACTGATGTATGCTTTCCTCTACATAGCACCTTTGCACACACAGCTACATAGTCATACACATCCCACAGTCATGGAAGCATGGGTGCCCAGATGGGTGGAAATGGTACACCCACGTCGCAATTTTGGAAAAGATAAAACTTCTGGGAAAGCTCCCGACTTCCTTCCGAATGCCTGGGCGGCAGTCCAGGCACTGAATGAGAAGCCCCAACTGTGGACAGTGCGCAAATCATACTTTTTTTTTTTTTTTTTTTTTTTGGTTTTTCAAGGCAGGGTCTCACTCTAGCCCAGGCTGACCTGATCTGGAATTCACTATGTAGCCTTAGGGTGGCTTTGAATTCACGGTGATCCTGCCTCAGCCTCCTAAGTGCTGGCACTGAAGGTGTGGACCACCCTCATCCCCTAGACACACTCTTGGTTAGGTCTTACTTTGGGACTCAGTGGAGCTGACTTCTGTTTATGTCTTTGGCAATTTGAATTGAGTTTCCACTTCTGTTCTTTTTTTTTTTTTTTTTTTTTTTGACAGAGAAAGAGGGAGAGAGAGACAGAGAGACAGAGAGAAAGAATGGGCACACCAGGGCCTCCAGCCACTGCAAGTGAACTCCAGATGCATGCACCCCCTTGTGCATCTGGCTAACGTGGGTCCTGGGGAATCAAACCTGGGTCCTTTGGATTTGCAGGCAAACGCCTTAACCACTAAGCCATCCCTCCAGCCCTCCACTTCCCGTTCTTGAGAGGTAAACTGGACAGACACCTTCAGGCCAGCTACTCAGAGAAAGAAGAGAGCTTAGCAAGGTCTTAAGGCTTAACTCTTCCCATAGAGAATGGACTCTCTCCTTCACCCTTCTGGAATTCCATGCCATAATCTTCTGCCTACACTGTCCCCAAACATCTCCATCCATAACTGTGGGCTGTTGTGACCAGCAATGGCTACAGTGGTCCTATAATGAATAAAAGCTTGAATTGTGCCTTACAATTTGCCAAGATTGGAGCCCAATCATAAGTTAAAAGCATGGAGCTGACTTCAATGGCAAAAATGGGAACAGCTAGATCTCCATTAAGAACCAGATTGAATAAGATAACTCATGAATCTTTGGGAAATGTTTCTTCTCACAATATTATTATACATTTTTGTCATCTTTTAGATAGGAAAGTGAGTGTTTTCTTATTCATTTGGAAGAATTTTATACTTGAAACCCTTGTTTTTAATCTTTAGAATCACCTAAAATTGAAGTCATTGATCTTAAAGCTACAGAATGCTATTTATTTTAACAAATTGTATAAAATATTTTCTTTCTTCTTTCACTTTGTGGACAAATCATTCATTCTCTGCTGTTGAGTGTGAAATAGGCATCTCCTATGAAATCATTTTTTATTTTTCAAAAAGCTGCCAGTTTCTAGCAGGTTTACAATCAGTAATGCTGTACTCAGAATCATCTGAGTACATCTGCTAAATTGACTAATCTGGAATGCATATAGAGCCTGGTTACTCTGACTGTAAACACTCTGTGTTTGTAAACCAGCCACTTCAGGGGGTGCATTAACTCATTCAGCTCATTAGCAAATTGCTGAAATTACAATAAAATGATACTGTACAAATCTGTAACTAGAGAAATGACAAAAATAGCTCACAGGGTTACCCAAATGTCGAATGATGCATGTAAAATAGAGTGTTAGTAAATTTAGGAGAAATACAGCTGTTCGGTTGAATGTGTATTCCCAGGTGTGGTGTGGTGTGTGTGTTTATGGCAACTAATATTAACGTTTTAAACATTCATCTGGAAGGTACATAATTTGCTTTAAAAAAAATTCCCTAAGGTGAATTTGGTTACCTCCCTGAATCTGCACTGACTTTTGCTTCCTCCATAAACTAAATGTTTTCCATTCAACCCGGAGCTTTCACAGGTCTGACACCTGAGCCTGAACTTCTACCCAGAAGTCAGAGTGACAAAGCCTCCTGCCCTACGGACTCAGTTTTCCTAAAGTTGTCTCTGGGACCTTGGCTTTTCATGTTACAGAAAGTCATTTGAATTATCTATTTAGGGAGGAATTAAAACTCGGAATCCCAAGAGTTTATTTTTTAAGGGGCATTTGATTTGGGGCAACACATATGACAGATAATTATTTCAATATTCTTAACCAATTGCTTTGTCATGTAAAAATTATCAAGCTGATCATTTTGGTCAAGTTGACTGTTTAATTCAGTTTTAAAAATAAGACAAATAATTTTATTAATTATTAGTTCATGTCTTCATGCCATCAAGAACATGTGTAAACTTTGAAGACAATATTGAATGAACCACAATGGTTTATATAGAATTGCACTTCAAAATAAGTTGTTTGTATAATACGAACATTACATTTTGCTTATAGTTCAAGTTTCTTACTATATCAAGCCCGTGTGTATTTAGAACCCACATTTGTAGTTATATGCTTGAAGAGAATATATTTTTTTTAATTTCCTGAGATGTCTCAACTCTAAGTGTAGGACTAAAATGGGGACAAGCATCATTTTGTCTTAGTTTGCACGGGGTCAGAGACTGGCATGACCACAGTAGCAAGATGATGGCAGAGTCTTGCTCCTCTTGTTCCCACTCAGTTAGGAAGATATGAAGAGGAGGTGTACACCCTTTCAAGGGTGCCCTCCTGGCCCCCACTTTGTTATGGATGAGTAGGTGATGTCTATTACGTTGACCCATTACAGCACAAGCTATGACCCTAACACGTGACTGGACGATGCGTGGAAGAGTTTCTCAGTCTAGACAGCACTTCATCTTCAGATAGGTGATCCTCGGCTCAAGGGAGTGTCCTGATGTTGTAGACTTCTCGGCAGTGTCTCTGGCCTCTGCCCAAGAGAGGCCTGTACACTTGCTGCCTTCGTGTGTGTGTGTGTGTGTGTGTGTGTGTGTGTGTGTGTGTACACACATTAGTTCCAACTACCCAAAAAAGAAGTGATATTAGTACTTCAAATGTTCATTACTGTGGGATAAAACAGCCCTCAACTGACAACCACTGGTATAAAGGATGCTCAAATCCCCCTCAAGTCATTTTTTAAATCACTAGACTTTTGAATGAAAAAGTATCTTATTGCTTGGGGCTTGTTTTTTTTTTTTTTCTTTTGCATTATTTTGATTTTCTTTTTTTCTCAATCCCTTCTAAGCCACTTGGAGCTACTATTTGAACATAAGTATGTCCTTTTGTGTTCCAAAAATATAGGCGTGTTTGTTTACTTTATACAGGGAAATCACATCACAACCCTCCTCCCTTATTTATCTTGAGCAGCTCTATTTTTAGTTTTTTAAAGTGAGCTTTTTTTTTTTTTTTTTTTAGCTAAGCAAATACAGATGTTATTTTAGACAACTGCACAATTAGGCTCAAAAAGTACAGAGATAAGGATGGGCTTTAGGAACAGAAACACAAGAATGAAATTGAAAATTGTGATTGGCGGGACAGGCAAAATGAGGCTAACATTTGCTCTTCACACATGAGCACTGTGGGCAGCTGGGCTATTTTATAGGTTTTATACAGTATGTAAATCAAGAAGCTGACTGTTGCTATCTTTTAACTTCAATTGCTGTAAGTACAAGGCACCAAAGTTGCAAAGACTGCCTATTGTTTATTAATTTATCTTTTCATGACAAAATAATATTTCATTTCCTTTTTGTAACCTAAAGAACAACCTATTAAGATCTATCAGTTCCCGGGCAGCTCCAGATCTGCGAGTCAATGAGGAGGAAAGGTTGAGGTTTCACATCTGTTTTGGGTGAAAAGGCTGTTCTTGTCTGCGGTATTTAAAATTTAAAGAACTTCTGTTATTATACAATTGGGAATCCTCAGGGAATAAATGTTAATGAAATCCATAACATGAACAGATTTTATGATAGCAGTTTTCAGAAATTCCTTTGGTGGAGTTTGTTGATTTCTATACCATTTACAGACTCTGTTAATGTCCATATTTAGGAGCAAGGGCTACATTTATGCAGCGTGTAATGTAACACACCCACTCCTGAGCATTAAATAACTTTCAGATTGTAGTTGGAAAACCCTAGAGCAAAAACAAAAATGTAATAATAAAGTGTGGAAGGGCCGAGGTTTGGAACTTCTAGCACCTCCATAAGCAGCCTTCTCCAGCCGTGAAAAGCAGCTGTGTGCCCTGGCATCCTTGAGTGTGGAGGTGCCAGGCTTCTTGCAGTTCTCACTCATGCATTGCTTGGGAGGTTCAAATCAAAATGAAGTTGGGTGCTGGAGAGATTGCCTAGTGGTTAAAGCACCTCGTTTGCAAAGCGAAAGGACTCAAATTCGATTCCCCAGGACCCACATAAGCTAGATGCACAAGGTGGCACATGCATCTGGAGTTCATTAGCAGCATCTGGAAGCCTTGGCATGCACTTTCTCTTGCTCTCTCTCTCTCTGCCTCTCTCTCTCAAATCTGCCTCTCTCTCAAGAAAATAAATAAAAATTATATTTTTTAAAAATGACAATTGTGGTTGCTGACCTGAAATCGGCAGATGCTCAAGCAAGTATGTGTACACACATGCCCACACAGTCATCCACATACACAAACACATCTGCACACCCACATCCACATATGTACACATACATGTGTACATACCACACACCCATATGCACACACAAATATACATGCACACCTATACACACACAGAGACATGTATGCACACATACAGAAGCCATTTCTATACTCCACCCTTTCCCTGCATCCTTCAGCCGTCTAATTTTATTCAATTCTAGGTTCAAATCAAGAGAGGAAAGTAGATTAAATTTCAAAATGCTCTATAAATCCCAATAGTAATAAAATGCATTGTGCTTTTATATTCCCAACAATTGAATAGAGTAAGCATTTAAGACTAATTGCACATGTTATGACTAAGAATAATCACACATGCCCTCCTGCAAGTGGTTCCTGAATTTTTTTTCTCCACTCCCTTTGCCTCAAGGGGTTAAAAATGCATTCACAGTGTTCTCCTAATGAAAATGAAGCACTGATCTTTGCAAAGTTTTATTTTTCTTACAGTTCTAATGCTTTCAACTTCTAACTACATTTTATGGATCTGGCAAAAAGAGTAAATCAGCTCTTTCATTCTGTAAGCAAGCTGAGAGGGCTATCGATACACTCCTGCAGGGGGTAAGTGAGTGGATAAGATGGCATTTTGGGTCCTTCCAAGCATTTAAGATTCTATTAACAATAAATGTACTTCTGTCAGCTTGTGCCCTGAGCTTGCCTAAGATGAAAATATAAATATGTGGGCCATAGCTGCAATTCATTTAAATACTAGCTAATCATGCAAGGCAGACCAAAGCAGAGTTTGTTCCATTAATGGATCAGATTTTGGGTTGACTCCACTGTGAAGCTTATCTGAGGATTTCCAGTTGAAACTTTGCTGGAGGGCGGGGCTGATTTCCCTGGCTCTTTTGTGCGACCTTGCAGGGAACTGCAGTCCACTAGGGGTGATAAGATGGGCCCAGAGGGTTCCTCTCCTGTCTCTCCAATCTCTGATGGAAATAACTGTAAGGAAGGGCTTACCCACCATGACTGCCTGTTCACACCTTTCAAGTACTGCCAATACCCAGTCTTTCTTTTTCCTTTAAAATGGCAAGTATCATGCTGAGTTCTGAGTATTTTATAAGCCATAATACTACCCAGAAAGAGGAAAGAGAAAGTAGCACCAGACACCCACTGGCTGAAGAAAAGACATCATGGTTGGCTGTCCCCCACTTCCAGGCTTGAGGTATTGACACGACACTGAGGCCAGTGAGTCCCATCTCAGCAGAGGTAGGAAGACCCAGCCCCAGGGAGCCACACAAACAAAAGGCTCCAGGAGCAATGAGTCCAGCAAGGCCTTAAGTTTAAAGATCTAGACATGAGATATTAAATTTCTAGGGAGGGCTGGAGGGATTGCTTAATGGTCAAGGCACATGCCTGCAAAGCCTAAGGACCCAGATTTGATTCCAGTCCCCCTAAGCCAGATGCACAAGGTGGCACATGCATCTGGGGTTTGTTTGCAGTGGCTAGAGGCCCTGATGTGCCTATTCTCTCTCTCTCTCTCTCTAGCTCGCTCTAATATCTCTTTCCCTCTCTGTCTCAAATAAAAATAAAAAATTCTAGGAAAATATTCATGAAAAGAAGTTGAAAGTCATATGTAAGCTAATCATGTATTCTTTTGATATTTCAGGAGGCACACAGAGCTTAAGCGGGAAAAGACAAAATAACTTCTAAAACTTCCTAGTCTTAACAAAATAAATATGCATGCAGCAAGATAAATTCTATTGGTTTAACGTCTCAAAAAAATCCATACTTAATAAAAATGCCATAATGAAACCCATTAATTTTGTGTGCTAACTTCAAATATAATTTGAACATTTTTTATAGACAGAAAAGATGACCGGGTAGGTCAAGTGTTTGTCCCACAAGCATGAGAACCTGGTTGTGGTGATGAGCACCTGCAGCCCAGCTTCAGTCGGCTGGCTCATCTAGCCCAATCAACCAGCGAGCTCTGGGCTCAGAAAGCAATCCTATCTCAAAATCACAAGGTACAAAGTGGTCAAGGAGAAGACCCGACATCCACCTCTGGTTTCCTTCTACACACACATGCATACACATCTGCACATACCCATATACATATGTGCACACACACACATACATGTATACACACACAAATATACACTAATGAAAATACTGTAATGAGGCCAAGTACTTTGCATGTTCACTTAAAAATAGTTTTAAACAATTCTTTAAAAATCCAGATTAAGAAGGTGGGCGTGGTGGCGCATGCCTTTAAACCCAGCACTCAGGAGACAGAGGTAGGAGACTCACCACGAGTTTGAGGCCATCCTGAGGCTACATAGTGAATTTCAGGTCAGCCTGAGCTGGAGTGAGACCCTAACTCGAAAAAAAAAAAAATCAAGATTAACCTTTGCTACTTTCCATCAGCAACATTTTATAGCACAAATATTGTACAACTCCCTTGGTTTTAATAAAGTTCCAAATATTGCATGTATTTATGAGGGTACCATTACTTATTTGGAAGACACCAATGCTACACTGAAATAATTAATTTACTTAACAATTATGCACATATAAAAATCAGTCAATCATTTCTGCATTTGTAACATTCCCTCTAAAATCAATCTTTAGTAAATCAGTGAATCTCACCTGTTGCAATAATCATGGACAGCCTCTTTTGAGACTTCTACTGGATGCTCACTGTGTCTTGCAGGAAGGAGAAGGCATGAAGGGTGAATGTATGTTCCAGCCTGGTTATGCAGAAATTCAGCTCCTGTTTTCAACTTCTATGATCTGATATCCCATTTCCCAGTTCCCTGTTTCATTCTAAAAGGGTTTCTATGAACATCTGCTAATCTACTGATCTTCCTTGATGATGTCTACATTTAGAATATTTATGTTTCTCATGATTCATCTCAATTAAGAGACTTCTTATCAAATGCAATTCAAAAAGATTAGGAAGCAGTTCATTCCATTTCTTTTTAATTCCTGGAAGCTTAATTACAGCCATGTGGAATGATGTGCTGTAATCCCTTAACTTTGCAGCTCATAGTGCAATGGCAATGTGATTGGATTCTCCCTGCACAGAGAACCAGCAAGTTCTTTTGGGAAGAGGAAAGGCCTTTGCAGGGCTTCCCAGCATGGGCCTTAGCTCTATGCATTCTGACAGGAAAGTTCCTCCCCAGCCCTCCTAGGTGTGTACATGCTCCCAGCAGCCTGGTCATCTTCATCAGGACACAGGTGATCTCTCTTCTTGGCCAAGTATGTAGGTGAAGTGGATGTATCCAGCCATGGCTCCGTGGTTGGATAAAAACAAGCCACAACTTCCATCATGTTAGGGACTTCCAGGGAGTTAAGGATTTGGGTGGAGCTAGGAGAGAATGTTTCCCATGTAACATCAAGGCAGTGCTTCCATGGTTTGAAAATTGCGGGGTGGGCTCGTTTTCCCCATTGTGTGGCTCAGGCCCAAATGCATGAGAGGAGCATGCTGGGTCATCTTCAGAGCGTGGAAACTATTCACAGCTCTGCGCTACTGATTGCATTTGGACGGCAAAGGAGGCCCAGTGCTCCTAAAAGCACCACATGACATCATCTTTGTCCCTTTCTCCTTCACAGAAAACCGCAGCTCACTATCAACCACCCCCCTTCTTTGCTTTCATTTTACACCTACATCTAGGAGTTTCCAGACGATTCTCTTTTCTCCTGCCACAGCTTGGGTTCTGCTTGGCTCACCACTTGTGAATTCTAATTACAAATAATTCTTTTAGATAGTAATTCTTTGAAAATGTACTTTTTTAAGGCCTTCAGTGCTCCCTTTAAAAACAATTCTTAGGAAAAGAATAGATACACAATTCCACAGGGAAACATAGTAACCAAATATTAAATCATAAACTTCATTCCATCTGGTTCTTTTCGTAACTTTTTTTTGTGGTGCTGAAGGTCAAACTCAGGGCCTTGTGCATGTTAGGTAAGTGCTTTACCACTGAGCTGTATCCTCAGCCCTTATTTTCTAAGAATGATTGGGCTGAGAGAGGCAATGCCAGAGCTTGGGAGACAGAGGCAGAAGTTTGAGGCTAGCCAGGATTTCATTGCTGTTTTTAAAAAGAAGAAGAAGAAGATTGGGGCTGGAGAGATTGCTTAGCAGTTAAAGCACTTGCCTGCAAAGTCTAAGAACCCATGTTTGATTCTTCAGATCCCACTAAAGCCAGATGCACAGTGACGCAGGCGGGCAAGGTCACACCTGTGCACAAGAGGGTGCACATATCTGGAGTTTGGTTGCAGTGGCTGGAGGCCCTGGTATGCCTCTCTCTCACACACACACACATTTAAAAAAGAAAGAAAGAAAGAAAGAAAGAAAGAAAGAAAGAAAGAAAGAAAGAAAGAAAGAAAGAAAGAAAGAAAAAAGACCGACCAGTCTGTTGGGCTGGCCTCAAAAAAATACAATCGATCTGTATCCCTGCAGAGACTAACTGCACATCATTCCTCCCCAGTACCTAGTAGACCCTTCTTGCCTGGGGTGGCATTTGTTAGAAACTCGAGCAAGAACCTCTATTCAGCTCAGCAATCCTGTCAGCTCGTTATAGGGCATTGTATGCCAAGCGGAGGAGTTTCCTTGTCCACCCACACTCACCAACCCCATCAGCACATGAAACTCTCATTACCAGGAGAGGCCCGCCTAGATCACATGGAAAACCTGTGCCAAAGAACATTGCCAAAGTTTATAGGCCAAGTGACAGATTCAGGCCATCGCACCCATCTGCAAGTCTTTAGTTTCCAGAAATTCCCCCTTATGTTTATTTTTGAAACCAACATTTTGGGTGGTGGAGGAAAACATAATGGCGTGACTGACTGTGGAACTGGTCACAAGTCACCTGCCGGTGCAGAAGGGACACATGCTGAGTACAAGGGTGTGTTTATCTCAAGTGGCTTGGGAATCACCCCAGTCATGGAGATAAACTTCTATAGCTAAAGTAGACTGACTGAATTTGAAACAGAAAGATGCCTTACCCACATATGCTATTTAATGTTTTGTTGTATGGAGGTTTGTGGGTGCACATACGTGCACATGTATTTGGAATCCAGAGGACAACTTCGGGTACACAGTTTACCACCTTTTTGAGGCAGAGTTTGTCATTGGCTTGGAGCTCATCAAGTAGGCTAGAGTGGCTGGCTAGCAAGCCCCAGGAATACACTTGTCTCCATCCCCCCAGCACCGGGATTACAAGCGTGCCCCCAATTTTTTCAAAGTGGGTTATACAGACCAAACTCAGATCATGGTGCTGGGGAGACATACACTTTAGTGATTGAGCAATCTCATTTGCTGTATTTAATATTTTGATGCTTTGGGCTTAAAACTGGAAAGATACAAATGTGCCCCTAAATGTACTTTGGAAATGTATGACCCTGCCCAACCTCTGCTCCTGCTTGGTGTCTGCATACCTTTCCTAGCCCTACAGAATGATCAGTCTAATGCCTTATGCCTTATAGGGATCACGATTAACTTAGGTGCACTGCACTGGTCAGGAAGATCTCAATGTTATTTTTGCAAAAATACACAAAGAGTATGAGGGAGTCTCAGATCCAGACAGGTAAACAGCTCACATGTAAACTTCCTGGGGATGTCATGATTATAACCAACTTAGCTCCAAAACAGGAAAGTGAAGAAGATGGAGTAAGACCTTCAAGACTGTGATGACTATAATGAAAAAATTACTTAATCTCTATTGCCCTTTGGGGTGACTTCCAGGAAGAGGCAAGGTTCAAGAGAGATCATTTGAGAAATAAATAATGAAGAGTACTTCATGTCAGAAGAGTGATCAGCACTGAAACATCTCTATCACACCTTCTAAGGCTCAGAGTCCATTGCGAAAGATATGGTGGAAAGAATGTAAGATCCAAAGGAAGGGTAGGACTCCTTACACTGCGCTCTTCCGGACACAAAATGGCCTGGGTATCCATGACTTCACAGTGCCTGACACTACCTACACAGGACCCTCATCATAAGAGGAAAAGATGATGACATCAAAATAAAAGAGAGACTAATTGAGAGAGGAAGGGGATATGACGGAGAGTGGAGTTGCAAAGGGGGGAAGGAATTATCATGGTTTGTTGTCTATAATTATGGAAGTTGTAAATAATTTTTTGTAAAGTAAGCTCATAACTCAAAGATCCGGCCTCAAGAGCTATCAGGCCACCTGGACAAGCTATTAGAAAAAAAGAGTACTTCATACAGGGTGAACTAGCGTCAGTTTTGAGTAGTAGGCTTTTGAAAAGGACTGGAAACTTTACGATAAGCATTTGCAGTGAGAACTACCAGGACAAGAATCACCATATTCCTAGTTTAAGAGGGCAAGTTCATGGCACAGACACTTCATGGTGACTTTAATGAAAGGCAATTGTCTTTTGTTGCAAAGAAAGGACTTTCAGATCTTGCCAGCAATGCTGGACTTAACAAAGCATTGAAATTAAATGTTGTAAACCTTTGTGGAGCATCTGCTAAGAATTAGGTATGTGTGGGAATAGGTGAATTTAAAGTGCAAAAGATTCTGTCACTCCTACAAAGGAATTATAATCTAGGTGCTATAGACAAAAGTGCACATGCATGTACACTCGTATACACATATGCACACATAACAATTACACAAACAAGGGGAAGTATGAAATCATACTCTAATGGTTAATTGTGGCCCTCTAAATAGCCATACGAAGCAACTATTTTCCATTGCATTGGTTTTCTGCTGGAGACAGGCAGAAGCTTGTATTGGCTAATTAACTTGCTTAACATGACCCAGGTTGCTTCTTCACCCCAAAGCTTCCAAGATGCTTCTAGGGTCTCTGCTTTTGACCACCACACGCTGACTGAAATGCTCAGATGTTCTTCCTACCCCATCAGAATCTATTGAGCAGTTTGAGGCAGTCTATTCAGTCTCTGCTGGGATTTATTGTCTACTTGGATTTTTCTCCCCTGAATCTTACAGCCTTCCCTCCTTTTCTACACACATACACAGCACTGATTTGCATTACCAAGTGAATAGTTCGCCACTATCTTTCATGACAAGATGTATATTAAAAATTCAAACAGGTTTTGTTTAAAACTCATGTTCTAACCTTGCTACGCTAGCCTACAATATTTGAGGAGCCAACTGTTGGGGGTTGTACCAACATAGGAAATCCTTGATTTAAAAAAAAAAAAAAAACAACTCATGGCCTTTTTATTTCCTGGTTCCTGGGAAGTCATAAGCCTTGGGTAGGAATGACTGAAGAGGGTGTCACTGGGCCCAAGAGTAGAGTCTCTGCTTGTTGCAAGGAATGCCCAGAGCCCCAGAGACAGGCAATGTACACATTTTAACAGACTCGCCTCAGCAGTGCAGTGCGTGGTCATGAGCTTGAAATTTAATTATAACAGAGGCTTCATGGTCTCTGTCTTCATAGTCTGGACTCCTGACATCCATGAGGGGTGAAAAGGAGGGCTTGTGTGTGTGCACCCACATGGGCATGTATGTGTGTAGGGGGGGTGTATAAGGCCCAGGGAGGAAGGCCAGTTATTCTTGCTTTCTAAATGAACTCTGCCAAGAGAAATGAGGCAGGAGAGAAATATTCATCTCACGGAGTATTCCCAGATGTGTGCAAAAAATGGGACGAACTTTTCCCCATTCCTTCTGCTTTGAACTCATCAGCTCTGACCATTTCCTCAGCCAAGTGTCTCCCATCCTATGAGGTCCTGTAGGAATGATTCATGTAGCCTTTTCCATAAAGCACTTTCTAGTCCCTCTTCTGAACCTCATAATGCCACGCTGCCCACCTCTATGGCACTTTTGACTTTCATTCTGATGATATCATAGGTGACGTTGCCACATAGGCTCCTGCACTCTCGAAGCCTGGCCTACCATTGATGGGTGGGGGATACACTGGAGGAAAGGCTTTTTACCTGTCTGTATGACACCTTTCTGCTTAATTTCACATGTTGCAGCATGTGCACCTACCCAAAAATGAACACACACACACACACACACACACACACACACACACACACACACACACATATACACATTTAAAAATAAGCAGAGCTAGAGAGATGCCTCACTGGTTAAAGCACTTGCCTGCAAAGCCTAAGGCCCTGGGTCCAGTTCCCCAGTAACCATGTAAAGCCAGATGAAAAAGAGCCACATGCATCTGGAGTTTATTTGTAGTGGCTGGAGGACCTGGCATACCCATTATATCTATCTCTTTTCTCTCTATCTCTCTGCTTGCAAATAAATAAATATAAATATTTTTTTAAAAAAACACCACACCAGGCGTGGTGGTGCACACCTTTAATCCCAGCACTCTGTAGGCAAAGGTAGGAAAGTCATCAGGAGTTCAAAGCCACCCTGAGACTACATAGTGAATTCCAGGTCAGCCTGGGCTAGAGAGAGATCCTACCTCAAAAACAAACAAACAAACAAAAAAAAAAACCACTAAGGGTTTGGTTTTCTTTCTATATTTTCCAGACCATATACAATTGTATTCAGAAAAATGAGACCAATATCTCACTTTACTTCTGCTCTTTCTTTTTCTTATTTTTCTCTTTCTTGATAAATCTATAAAATCTGGACACAGCCTCTTCTGCTGTGCAAGGAGGAGCAAAGATAACTCAGTGTCAGGGCTTCTGCAGCTTGGGCACAGGGATGCACGTGAATGTGACTCAAAACTCTCCCAGAGTTCAAATGAAAGGCTGCTGAAGCCAGTGTTGTAGAGAAGACGGTTTCGAAGCTTCCTGTGAGGTCTTTTCTCCTCGGCAGTCTTGTGGTTCACCATACTGAGCCCTGGGCTTCTCTGAAACCATTCCTGGCTCAGTGCAGAAGGTGACGTCGAGCGGTCTCCTCCAGCACAGGCTCTTGCTGTGGAACTCTTGGTGTGAAGAGGAGGCTTTAGACCCAACACCTTGCCTGGCTGAGTTTTAAGTGTGTATATGTGCATGTGTTCCCTTTGGGGTGGGTGCACATGCTCCTGTGCGTGGAGGCAAGAGGACAACCTTGGGTTAACACCCAGTGTTCTTTAGGAACACTGGGCACCCCTCTTATTTATTTATTTTTTTTTTTTGAGACAGAGTTTATTTTTTTTTAATTAAGAACACAGTTTGCATGGATACATCATATATTGGTACCATCTTGTCCCTTCTCCCTGTCCCCATTCTGCAGGGTCCCTCCTCAGTGGGGTTGCTAATAGTCCCCATGGGGTTGTGGGAGCCTAGTCAGTTACTGGGGAGGGAATGCCTCTGGGCATGATGTCCCAACCTGTGGCCCTTACAATCTTTCTGCCCCCTTTTCCACAAAATTCCCTGAGCCTTGGTGGGTGTGTAAATCCACTTCAGTGACAAGCTCTCAGAGTCTCTGGATTTTTGCTTTGGTAGGCGTTGAGTGTCCTCAGCTTCTGTGTCTTCACCCTGGTGCTGATTGTCAGGCTCACAATGGATGCTAACTCTTGCTCGTCTCCCCAGTTCCTCTGTGGTTTCACCTGGGCCTTGGTTGAGATGTGAGGGTTGGTTTATCTCCTCAGGTCTTGCTACCTTCTAAAAAAGAAAAACAGATTCTCCAGCAGAGAGTGAAATCGGCATAGGTTAAATTGGGTAAGCGTTATTGGCCTGAAGCTTGCCAAGTAGGCTAGACTGGCTGACCAGCAAGTCCCAGGGACCCTCCTGTCTCTACCTCCCCAGTGCTGGAATTACAAGCTTGTGCCACCACACCCAGCTTCTTCTTTTACATGGGTTCTAGGGATCAAACTCAGTTCCTCATGCTTGCAAGGCAAGTACTTCACTGGCAAAGCTATCTCCCCAGCCCACCCTCAAGTTTTGTCTCTCTTTATTTATCTTAACTGTGTTTCATAAGATAAATAAATATATTTATACCGGTGATTTGTTCTAATTCCACCCACCGCCCACCAAAGCCACGTCTCCTCCACACTGAAGAAGTACAGGCCAGAGGCTGGAGTCTTTTCCCGACTCCCCGTCAGCAGCGTTCTCCTCTACATCTGAGCTCCACATTGGAATGATTTGGGTAGCTGGATTCCAAAAATGTCATCAGTTAAAATACTAGAAAATTAACCTGCTGCGTAGAGCTTCCCTTGTTTCTGGCCAATTTTAATGATGACAGCAGATTCTACTATTCAAACAGAACCAGGTGGCACTCCAGTTCAAAGACCACATCAGAATTAAATATTTCTTTTCTAATTAGTTGCCTCTGATTTATGCAAAAGACTGAAAGAATGTGCCAGGAATCCAGATGCAGTAAACGCTATCGCCTTTCATCTGCCAAAGGTTGTGCAACAACCAGAAGTTTGCTTCCACCAGGGGAAAATGCTTTCCTTTAATTTAACCATGGAAAGAAAAATTAATTCAGGCAATTAAGATGAAAAAGGAAAATTGATGAGATTCTTCCCGTGTTGCACTTTTCTTGTACTTGGGTGTTTTTATTCGTTGCCAGAATTTTAAAATATTTCCTTATTGTCTTTTGCTAAACCATATAATCACTTGCAATGTGGAATTTTCCAGTAGCCAGCATACATTTTAAACTGATTAACAGCCGGTTTTATGTTTCTTGCAATTGCACAAAATATCTGATTTCTAAAAAGAAAGAACTATTAAATCCTACTATCACTGCCTTAGAACTTGGGACCAGCATGGCTATCGTGGCTTACATGAGAGTAGCTGTCTTGGCTCAGCCTTGAATGAACAATGGAACTCTGGACAAAGTACACATACCACTTTACTCCTCAGTCTTCTTGCCCATAAAGCCTTCCTTGTATGATTGATGTAAGAATCAAAAGAGAGAATGCATATACATTTAGTCCCTACTGAAACATTCAACACCTAGGATGCTACGTATCCTTTCTATTAATAGGAGTTATTTTAGGTGCTGGAGATATACCTGAATTGGTCAGGTACTTGCCTCACAAGTAGGAGAGCCTGACTTTGATCCCTAGAATTCACATCAAAAGCTGGGGATGTTTTAAGTGCCTGTAATCCCAGTCCTGGGGAGTCAGGGACAGGAGGGTCCCTGGGGTTCACTGGCAGCAAGTCTAACCTAATTGACAAGCTCCAGAGCAAAGCAGGTGGACAGAATTCCTGAGGAATAGTACCCAAGGTTGTCCTCTGGCCTGCACTCTCTCTCTCTCTCTCTCTCTCTCTCTCTCTGTCTGCTTGCATGCCTGCACACACATGATCATGTACACACAGACATGCATTTTAAAAAGTAGTAATTTTAGTTATCAGTATTTTTTCTATGTAATACAATAATAAGGACAAAACAATAGAGGTAGGGAATTGTACTACTAACCATCAATGGTTGTGTTCCAATTAACATCTGTAAAGAAAGCAAACCCTGAGTTTCAGAAAGACAATGATCAAATGCCATGAATTAACCCCCCACTGCATGAGGTCCCCATGCCCAGGCTCAGTCAGAAAACGTGTGTTTTATCTAAGGAAATGAGACAATTGTTTAAAAATATTTTCTTGAGCTTGTAGTATCAGCAGATGAATTAAATGGCTTTTGAGTCACCAGAGGTGCATTAAAGAAAATCTGACAGTCCTCCCTTCAAAAAAAATATTTTTCTGTTTTTAATCAAATCTCAGTTCTTTGTCCTTTATTTTTTCTGGCTCTCATACTGATCCACCTTGGGAGCATTAAAAGCTAGCAAATGCTCCCTTGCCAATGCTAGCTCACTGGGCAGCATTTTATTGAGCAAGACAAATTTTCATTTTTGAAATGAGGCTTCTCACATTATGACATTAGCGATCGTGCTTATGTATGACTATGGGAACCAGCGATGTTCATTTCATGGCTCAAAGGCTGCGTGCTGCTGTTTAACCAGCAGTTTGCAAGGATTTGCTGCCTGACTTATTACACAATGCAGGAACATGCCGCTTGGTCCTCAAGTGGTTCCTAGTAAAATGTGGGCTTCTCTTTGTTTTTCTTTATCTGCGGAATGTGTTTCCTGTTGTTGTCAAGGCCATGCCATGGCCATAGATGTGTGTGCATTGTTCCTTTAGATCTCCGACAGCAAGGAGCAAGTGGGGGACATGGTCAGCAACCAGTGCCACTGGGGACCCACAGCAGTAAGACCAGACACACCTCATGCTGTACTTAGGAGGCAGGCTAATGAGTTTCTTCTGCTAAGGTCTTCTGCCAGCCAGAATGAAGAGCTAGGGATTCCCTGTGTGTGGAACACAAAGAAAGTAAGATGTGACCTAAACTTTTAGAATTTTATAGTAATATGGCAAACAGGGCGACTTCTGCTCATGGCAATATGGAAGCTAGTTTAGGAACTGGTCGTTAGCACTGCAGCAGTTTCATCACCTTCAGATGATCTCCTGGATATCACTGAATACTTGTAAATGTTTATATATGTCACACCCTCAATCATGGAGCAAGCCGAGAAAGGGCATTCGATGTTCAGTTGCACATCTGCCCATGCCTGCTGCACACCCCTTACCATCCTTACCGTCACCCTCATCAAAGAAGTCCCCGGGACTCAGATGTGAAATCACATTCATCTTCTAAGTCAAAGATAGGGCAGCCGGGAAGCATGGGATGCAAGGATACCCATTCAAAAATCAGGAAATGGTAAATGAATCCAAGCTGGTGGAGTTTAGGGAAAGCAAGTTATTAATCATGGTGACTGTGTGTCTGAGTGTTTATGAAAAGAAAGGGAGGGTTCAAAAATGGATTCCTCCAAACTGCAGAGGGGCAGTCGGTATTGTGGGGAGATGGTCTGCTTTGAGCTGCTTTGAGCTGGTTTCTTTGTCTTTGCCTCTGCTTGTCTTGGGTTGCCAATCCTACTATTGGAATGCAAGGATGGTAAAAAAAAAAAAAAAAAAAAAAAACACTGCCCATGGAGCATCTTAGACAGTTGTTATGGCTACTGAGCACTGTGCCCTCCACACATGAGAAGCTAATGTTTTTTAGAGTCACTGAAATCTTTTCTTTTGTTTTGTTTTGTTTTGGTGTGTGTGTGTGTGTGTGTGTGCGCGTGTGTGTGTGTGTGTGCACACGCATACATCAGCATGTGTGCTTATGGGTGAATGCAGGCACATGCATGCCATGGCTCAGGTGTGGAGGTCAGAGGACAAATTTCAGGTGATGGTCCTCACCTTCCACCTCATTTGAGGCAGGGGATTCTCCTCACTCACCACTCAGTCAGCCAGCTTCTGGGAATTCTCCTGCCACTGCCTCCCACCCCACTGTAGGTGTGCTGGAATTGTAGGTGCCTGCTATGTCATCTGGCTTTTGTGTGGAGTCCGGGAATTGGAACTCAAACATCCAATATCAAATATTGCTTTGTGGCAAGTGCTTTATCCACTGGGCCATATCCCTGGCCCCAGAGACAAATGACGTTTTTGACAAACAATGTCTGTTGTGATGTGGGAAACATGGCAGGCTGCTCAGCACTCGCTACTTCATACATTCATTTCTTCCTACTCACCTCTGTCCTTCCTGCTTCTCCTTTTCTGTGGAACATTCTTTCCCTTCCTGCCCACCTGCAGGATCCTACTTTGGGCCCTTTAAATATGCATCTTGGGCATCACAGGTGACTGTGAAATGTCTCCTCTTCTCCCTCCAGTTCTGATAAACTGTTTACTTCTTCCTCCAATGTGTTCCCACCATGTGTCCCACTGCCTCCTGGGGTCACGTCTTTGTTCTTGCCACCCTTTTGCTGCTCTTTCTGGCCTAGCTTCCTAGTACAGAGCTCAGCTGACGAGCAGTACGACGCCCACTGGGTGAGGTCAAGCTTGTTGCATGAAGTCCAGTACCTAAAGGCTCACAAGTGGAAGACTGATTAAATAGATGAGGGCGTGCCAACTGAGCAAACACAAAGGCAATCCTTGGGCTCACTGGCTAGCTGGTCTAACCAACTCAGTGCACTCCAGGTTCAATGAGAAACCATGTCTCAAAGAATAAAGTGGAGAGTAAATGAGGAAGACAACTGGTATTGATTGACCTCTGACCTACGTGTACACAAACTCACACTTGCACATACATGTGCATCAACAGCAATAAATGCATGCACACACATACACATGCAAAACAGACATATAGACAAAAATGTTTCTGCTCTGTTAACGTACACATATTTTCATGAGCCCAAGTCGTGGAAGACTGACATTTAAAAATAGAGCGAGGCGACTACTCTGATTAACTATGCAACTGAGAAAGATTTGTATGGGAGAAAACACTGCTGTCATACCCACCTAAGTTTTACTTCTGTGGCCTGAAAATTAAATAGGCAAAAAGTGGATTAACAAGACAAGTGATTACAGATTCTATTAATATATTTTTTAAAAATTTATGTCACTGGAGCTTCATAGAAAAGTAAAAACTCAGGGAAGCATTTAGATTCAGGCACCTATGCACCATTTTAACAACCAGTGATAACTGCGGAGAGATGGCAAAAGGAAAGGACATCCAGGCTTCTAGGGCCAAGGTACCCTGGGAAACTACCTAGAATCTATGTGAGGGGAATGAATGGAAAATAAGGCCTTTCCAGTTAGGCGTGTTCTTCAGACTCACCTTGGTGCCAACCTAGTCTGCACTGGTAGGTGGCTGTCCTCCTCACAGCCCAGGATAAGGGGATATGTGTGCCCTCCACAAAGGGCAATATGTGCCCCGCTGTAGAAATAGAGGGCTGAACGCCGAACATTTCTTGTACCTGACATTGACTCTCTACTGCCGTCAGCTCAAAATAACCTTTATGCCAAAGTGGTAGATTTCAGAGTGCCTATGCTGGCATTATTCTGATATAGAAAGCCAGGCGGTAAGTGCTCAGGATCCCCTGACATGGACCCCACAGCAGAAGCAGAGGTGTCCGTGAGTCTGACAGTCTATCTGCACTAAGACATTCTCAGGCAACTAACTCAGCATAGTGGATGGGTGCTCAGTGTTCCACAGAGTTACCCCAGGCACTGAGAGAAGGGGCTCGTGCAGATAGATATCTGGCCCGGCTTTAGTGCAGAGGCTATGCTCCCGAGAGATCTGAATCGCATCGGTTTAGGTCCCAGCCCTCGTCATTCTGCGAGCTTGCCATCCATCTTTGCTAAAGCCAGTGGCAGTAATGTTAAGAAGAAAAATGAAACAAAATTTCAAACATCCCAGTGTGGCAAATAGAGGATCCACAGAGTTTTAAAGCACAGCGGGAAACTGCGAGCAATTACCAGGGAAGTTGCTAGTGCATTTCATTGCTGTTGAGAAAAGAAAATTTCTTTTTTATGAAAAGTGCTTCATGCCAGGCCTTTGGGGGCCTCTGAATCTGGGGTGTGGACATTCTTCTGTACTGAGGAGGACTAGTTAGTTCCTGCCTGGTGCTTCTTTCTATAATGTTAGTGGCTCCTCATGCCTAATAATTTGTTGACCACCAGCTATCTTCTTACCCTCTTAATAACCAAACCTCCCTCAAAAAATTTATAAACATAGCCAAGGACACCCTGGGAACAGAGTTTGGGAATTATTCCAAATCTGCTCATGCTAAGTTGTACACTTGGGAGTTTAATCATTTCTAAACTGAAGAGCCATCATGAGTTTGACAGGAAGGGCCTATTTAAAGAGCTCTGCTTCAAGCTCCCTTGGCCTTCAAGATTGTAAGGACCCTTCAGCTTCAAAGTGGGCATAGTTTTGGCAGGACTCAGGGGACAGTCAGTAGAGCACTCAGTGTTCCGACAGCATTTGAAACAGTTGAAATCTTTCCACATCCGGGTCTAGAGTGCTCATGAACTTTCAGATGTGAACATTCTCAAGGCAGAGATCTTGTAGCAACTTAAAAGACACCTGCCAGTTGAATTTCCAGGGAGCTGGGCCTGGTGAATGCATGCTTGCTGTCCCAGCTACTCATGAGGCTGAGGCAGGAGGACACCAATTTCAAGGCAGCCTGGACAAAATAGTGAGACTGTGTCTCAAATTTTTTTAAAAAGTATTTTAAAAGAGGGGACTGGGCCTATAGATTGGTGGCTAGAGACCTTGCTTAGCATAAATGAGCCCCTAGGTTCAATTTCCATTACCACAAAAATAAGTAATATACAAGGAAGTACATCATTTGAATTTTCAGGAAACAACAAGTCAGTTGTTAGTTTAAGAATATCCTAGGATTGGGGAGATGACTCAGTGGTTAAAGGTGCTTGCTCGCAAAGCCTGATAGCCTAGGGTTCAATTCCCCAGTACCCACATAAAGCCAGATGCACAAAGTTGTGCATGTGTCTGGAGTTCCTTCACAATGGCAGGAGGCCTTGGTGCACCCATACTCACTCTCTGTCTGCCTCTTTCTGTCTCTCTCAAATAAATAAATTATTTTTTTAAAAAAAAGAATATCCCAAAGACTGAATGAGATATAAGTAAATTAAAATTACTTATTTTTTCCGATTTTATTTTTCAATTGGATTTTCAACTTAGCTTATTTTATTTTTGAACTTGAAATTCAACTTACTGACTGTCTTATATTTGCTGGATCTGACAACTGCTGATGGACGTTCTCCCCATTTCAAACTTGTAATAAAGAAGATGGCTTTTCCTGGTTCCCTTTTGAGAAGAATTGCCCAGTCCAGCCAATATGATAGGTATTGGATTAAAAAAAGAAAGGATGTGTTGAGTAACTTTAGTTGTTAATTAAAATTTAAAACATTCTCCATTATTATATTATTAGCCAAGAATAGTCATTTCTGTTAAAATTTTGCTCCTTTTTTTCCTAAGACTGGTGAAAGCACATAATCTTTACATTTTTAAACCAAGGAAATGAAAGAAAGACTGCTGGCCCTGGTACAGTCCCCTCTTCCACAGAGGAAATGCAGTGTTGTGCATATTTCAGCCTGCCGCACTCCCTGCACGGAACTCTCGGTTCTCTTTATAGGTGAGTTTAGCTTTTTAGTTAGTTTTTTTTTTTTTTTTTCCAGGTAGGGTCTTGCTCTAGCTCTGTGGTTGAACGGCCCCCGGGGCCTCAGGAAAAAGCCAGCTCATGAGACAGCAGTGGTGCCTTCACTGGCAGGCTGGTGAAGTCCAAGATTTCCAGGGACCCATGGCCTGTAGGCACTGCAGGGTTAATTGAAAGAGTGTTTTTTGAAAATTGGGTTGTCAGGTAGCAACTGTAAAATGAGAATCATAAGTCTGGGGTGTGGTGGGGGTTTGTCTTGCTTTACATTGCTTGTGTTATTTTCTTTTCAAAGAAAATGTGACAAATGTGTTGTTGAACTTCTGTGTAATTACTTTCTGTGTCCTATAAAAAATACTGACCATGGGGCTGCAGAATGGCTTAGCGGTTAAGCTCTTGCCTCTTGCCTAAGGACCCTGGTTCAAGGCTCAATTCCCCGGGACCCACGTTAGCCAGATGCACAAGGGGGCGCATGTGTCTGGAGTTTGTTTGCAGTGGCTGGAAGCCTTGGCGCGCCCATTCTCTCCCTCTCCCTCTCCCTCCCTCTCTCTCTCTCTCTCTCATAAATAAAATTTAAAAATATTGACCATGTATTTGTGCTCCATTTCTTTAAACACATTTCATTTTTTTTCTGTAAAATTCTGGCCATACAATAAATAGAAGGAATGATAAACAATCAGTAGGTTAATCAAAAAGGAATAACTAAGTGTACTAATGTAAAGACACAAAAAAAGACTCCTAATATATAGAAACTGCTGATGAGTTTTAAGGTTTAGTTCCTAGTGCTAAAAATGAGAAAAGTTTATGAAAAAAAAACTTTGAACTGTATCTATAAGAAGTATGAAAACAAAAGTTATAGGAAGTCTGTATCAACACTGCTCTACCAAGCTGTGTCAGCCAAGTTCACAAACTCACACTACTGCAATAAACAGCACAGATAGGCAGCCTATAGAGAGAAAAGGCATGCTTTGCTTAGTGGTTTCACAGACTCTTGACTATGACTGATTGGCCGGTTGTTTTAGAGCCTGTCAGGAGTTCGGCCACCATGGTGGGAGCTTGGGGCTGTGAAAAACTTGTCACAATCAAGATGCTCACACTTCAAGGGTATGAGATAAGCAAGGGACATAAGAAGAAAAGCTCTCTTAGTAAGGGAGCTTCATGGGAACCTGACACGAGGCGCTTGGGAGACCTGGCAGCCACTGCTCGGAGGCATCTTCCCTCCCCAGTGAGGCCTCTGAATGCACCTGCCTCTCAGCTGAGCTGCTCAGAGAAAGGTCCCCCGAGAAGACAGGGGAAGGAGGGAGTTTTAGGTGAACAAAAAGCCCAGATTTGTCCTCTTCCTCCCACTCCACTTCAGACTCCGCGGTCTGTAACCTGTTCCCAGAACCACAACACCTCTGGGGTGATCACGGCAGGGCCGTGATATAGGTAGGACGCAGAAGCAGGGAGCGAGACGGGTTGCTGGCTGGGCGCGCTAATGCAGGCCTCCGCAGCAGCCAGTGCGCATGCTCACCTCACCTGCCTTGGCCCTCTGTCTTTAGACTGACTTGCGTGAACTGATTTGGGAAAGTGTGTCTAATGTCCTGAAAAATACAATGACATCAAGTTGAGCCCACTTTTCTCCTTTATACCAAGGATCAGGCGCCCTTGGCTGTAGTGATAAGAAAGTTCTCTTGGGGGCTAGAGAGATGGCTCGACAGGTAAAGGTGCTTACCTGCAAAGACTGGTGGTTTGAGCTACTATTCCCAAGTGTACCTATAAAGGCAGATTCATAAAGTGACCCTGACATGCCCATTCACTCTCTCAAAAAATAATTTTTTAAAAAAATTGTTGTTGTTTTATTTTTATTTATTTGAGAGCAACAACAACAAAAAAAAAAAAAAAAAAAACAGATAGAGAGAGAATGTGCACGCCAGGCCTCCAGCTACAGCAAATGAACTCCAGATGCATGCACCCCCTTGTGCATTTGGCTAATATGGGTCCTGGAGAATCGAGCCTCGAACCTAGATCCTTAGGCTTCACAGGCAAGCGCTTAAACGCTAAGCCATCTCTCCAGCCCTAAATGAATATTTTAAAAGTAAATTTTCTTGCATGTGGGTGCATGTATGTTCAAGTGTGTGCAGATGTGGATATGTGTGTGGGTGCACATGTGTACATGGGCATGTGGAGGTCAGAGGACAAATTCTGGTGTCATTTATCAGGTGCCATTGACCCTTTTTTAAGACAAGGTCTCTCACTGGCCTGGAGCTCATCAAGTAGGCTAGACGGGCTGGTCAGCAAGCCTCAGGGACCCTACTGTCTTCACCTCCTTAACAGTAGGTTTACCAGTGCCCTCCACCACGCTTGGCATTTTTTGTTTGTTTGTTTGTTTGTTTGTTTGTTTGTTTGACCTAGGGTCTCACTTTAGCTCAGGCTGACCTGGAATTCACTATGTAGTCTCAGGGTGGCCTTGAACTCACAGCGATCCTCCTACTTCTGCCTCCCGAGTGCTGGGATTAAAGGCATGCACCACCACTCCCAGCTACGCTTGGCATTTTTTACATGGGTTCTGGTAACAGAACTTAGGAATTCTGTTTACAAGGCAAGCACTTTACTGACTGAGCTATCTCCTCAACCCAAAATGTTCTCTTTTCTCACTGTCTTTACCATTCTTTAGAGGAGTATAATGGGAAGATACGGACTGTTGACATCACATCAGACCCTGCTTATTCCACATAGATGAAAACCCCAACATAAATCCGTCAGGAAAAGCTGTTTTGGGTTACACTGGCTCAAGGGCAGCCAACTGACCATACCTGTCTTTTTTTTTTCCTTTGGCAGGTGGACTTGGGCCTCTTGCGTTTCGTCACTGCTGTCGGGACACAGGGAGCCATTTCCAAGGAAACCAAGAAGAAATATTACGTCAAGACTTACAGAGTAGACATCAGCTCCAATGGGGAAGACTGGATCACCATGAAAGAAGGAAACAAACCTATTGTAAGTGTGGCCACTACTCCCTCCACCCAATCAGTCTTTCAAATGCATGATCAGTTTCTACTTGTTTGGGAACTTTCTGTCTGGCCTGGTTTATTTTTGAATTGATTTAAAATGAAAAGTGCAATTAGAGGTTTAAATCTGACCAAAGGGTCTCATGTTCCCAGACCCAGAGGCCATGAAGAAATTATACGCATCCTTCCAAGAAAAGTCAATGCCTCTAAATTAAATAAAAGACTCAGGAATTACTTTAACCTCCACGGGAACATAGACCATGCAAAACATAGAACCTTGGGAGTTTGGGTTGGCTGTTTGCATATGTGTGTTTGGTTTTCCCTTGCAATTCTTCATTCTCTTTCACAGATGATTTTCTTTTCTTCTCTGTAACGGGCTGGATTTTTTACAAACACCCTTTCATCTACCCTCAGTGCTCACAAACTAATTTACAAGTGCAGTTAGCTGCCGCTTGCAGGAAGCTATTTGATTGTGTTCTTTCAGATCACACAAACAACATGGTACCGCCTTACAAAGTCACCCATGGAAGGAACTCAGACCATCGCGTATTCCTGGCATTCTGCCTCGGTCATTTTGAACTGGAATATTTTTTTTTCTCTCAGTCTACCTGTTTATTTGAAGTTGTACTTTGCTCTGATTTACTAATCAAAAGATTTCTGAGAATTCATCCTCATTTTCTCAAAATTAAGATTTGTCCCAGAGGCCATGGAAGACACTGGAAACTGATAAAGATAGGAGCTAGTATCCATGTAACTTGAAACCATGGCTGGTGAAGAGGCCAGTTAATGTGTCCTCAGCTCGCTTTTGAGCATTCATGACCTTGACTGGAACTGAGGAAGGCCTCTGGGCTGTGAAGTAAGGGATGAGTATTGGGAATCTGCTCATCAGTGGGAAAACCCTGGTCTCACTTGGAGAAGGCCAGGTGGAGGCCGGTGGAGATGCTTGGCTGCTCTATGGGAGGAGGGTTCCATGGAAAGTCCTGTGGACCATGTCTAGTCTGAAGGACACAGGGAAGAACCCCCCACAGCGACCCTTGTGAAAATGTTCTGTGACTTCTGATTTGGAGGCATATCCTGGCACACAGAAGGCTTCCAGGGCGGGAGGCAGAGAAGTAAGGAAGGATGCTAGAGGCTTGACCTTTGGCACATGAGGACTTTCATTGAACCTAAATGAAGCCAGAGCATCTGACTGGGACCTGGTCCTCTTAGCACACCACCCCCTCTGTGCTCTGGGGCCTCCCAGCTATGACAATCCATCTTTAAGACTTTTATTGGCCAGTCCTCAGCAAAGGCGGCCTTGGGCCTGAGCCAGCCTCAGAGTCCTTGTCCCGCTGGGCAGAGTGAGTGTGCCCACAACACTGCATGTGAAACTCTCTCGGTTTGAGCAGAGTGGGTCCAGACACAGCCCCCTCAGCCAACCCTGGGCCCTTTGGAAGAACCCAGTGACCCTGTGAGGAGAACAGCATCAATCAAGGTTCCACTCCTCCTGGATGATTCTCATTTTTTGCAACATGAAACTGTACTTGTGATGGTTGTTACCCAGAGAGGAATACTACAGTAGGACCAAAGTCCAAAGGGCATCCCAGCCAGGCTAAATGATGGCATTAACCAATCTCCAGAGAAGGGCCATCTTCTTTTTTTGCTTTAGCAAAAGAAGTAAAACACCAACTTTGGCACATTCTTTCTCTGGGGGCAGGAGACAAAGCTTGGGGGAGCTCCATGCAGCTCTATGGGAAGGTAGGGAGAGTCACCATGCCTCATGGGCTCAGGACGGCTTTGGCTATGGCACTTGAAAGGGGTAGAGAACCCCAATGCTAGATGTACCTCGTACTGCCCCCAAGGACTGCTGTTTGTCCATGGCCATCCTTACCCAGGGTAGGAGTGAAAATCTAGAAAGCAGAGGCCTCTACTTCTATCTGAGGTAGGTCCAGTGCCAGAACATTCCATAATAGCCAACAGACTCTGGCTTTCAGAGATCTTATCTATGAACAATGCTACCACATTCCCAGGCCCTGAAGGACACATTTGTGCAAGAATCAGGTTTGTTTCAGCCCTAATTACCCTGTGGTCACGTGTCAAGTCATTCTTAGGACCAAAAGACTGATTTTGTACCTATGAGCAAAAATCCTGGAAAGGCAGATTTCAGTTAAAAATCATTTATAACTCAGTTTTGACTTTGGCCACTGAAGCATAATTTTCCCACATGTCTGGGACAAGATTTCTCATGAAGGAAGCAAGGCAAAAGCAAGGAGACTACTTGGTTTAAATCTATAGATCAGAACACAGCCTAGAATTGCCAAAACAAGACACTACCAAGAACTCAAAAAATATACCTCAGCCAGGCAGATGGTGCATGCCTTCAATCCCAGCACTTGGGAGGCAGAGGTAGGAAGATCACCATGAGTTTAAGGCCACCCTGAGACTACATCGTGAATTCCAAATCAGCCTTGTGCTAGAGCAAAACCCTACCTCAACAAAACAATTTTAAAAAATTCCTTCTGGGGATCACTGGAGAAGTAACATGGTCCCTGTGAAATGTGTGCAGTGTCCGTAGTTCCCCTGATAAAGTTAATAACTTCCCACTTTTTTCCATTTTTAAAAAATATTATTTCGAGAGAGAGAGAATGGGTGCACTAGGGCCTCTAGCCTCTGCTAACAAACTCCAGATGCATGCTCCACCTTGTTCAGCTGGCTTTACGTAGGTCCTGGGGAATCCAACCTGGATCCTGTGGCCTCTCAGGCAAGTGCCTTAATCACTTAGTCATCTCTCCAGCCCATCTTTCCACTTTTTAAGATAAGAGCTTATGTCCTTTAGTAAATGCCATCCTTGTAATGGTGCTTGCAGAGGCCATAGCCTCTCAGAAAATGGAGTATATGATTGGGACGACATTCTACTTTGGACACAATTTTCTCTGATTACCATCATTTGGCAAAACAACCTGACTAGTTGTAAAAATGGCACATCAACCTTGATAGAAAATGCTGAAACTGTAAATGTCTATAGGCCTCTTAGTAAAGACCGCTGCATTGTTTTGAATAAGTACATCTGTTAATAAAAGGCCCTCTCTTTCCCATATAGATCTTTCAAGGAAACACTAACCCCACTGACGTTGTCTTTGGAGTTTTCCCCAAACCACTGATTACTCGATTTGTCCGGATCAAACCCCTGACCTGGGAAACTGGCATATCTATGAGATTCGAAGTTTATGGCTGCAAGATCACAGGTAAGCGCTGGCACGGAGATGGCTGGGTTTGAGTTGATGCAACCCTTTCCATACAAGGTAATTTGATGTTAATGTGATTATTTTTATTTGATAGTTAAGGTCCTGTACACTGGATCTGGATATATCTGGGCTTGAGTCCTTCCTGAAGACCTGTTTCTTTGGGTGACATGCTCACAGCTCCAAGCCTCAGCTTTCTCCCTTGAGTAATGCCACAGTTCTGTGTCCACACACGCGCTCATGGCAGCAGGTGGGGAGGTGAACACGGAATGCGCAGCCCCTCCGGGCAGGTGGCAGGGACTCAGTCAGTGACGCCTTTCCCAATGCATGTGGGGCTGTGGGGCCAACTCTCTGTCTGCTGCGTGGGTGGCATGTTGATTGCTGATCATAATTATTAAGTTCATGCTAACTGCTCTGTGAATGTTCCCCACTGGCTTTCTCTTTTCACTTCTGAAACCTAGAAATGGCTTGACCGGCTGTAGAGAACAAGCTTAACTTCTGAGCGGGACTCCTCTCTATCTCTCTCTAACTCCCTTCCTCTCAAGGTTTCTATTTATCTCGTTTTGACTTCCTGACAGTCCTGAGGATTCAAGGTAGGGCCTCACACATGCTAGGCAAGTGCTCTACCTCTGAGAGACATCAGTCCTTAGTTGGATATATGAGAATTAGAAGTCAACTCATAAAAGTTTCCAGTTTTTGAGTTTGTTCTTCAAACAGGAAAATTCCCTGTTGTATGTGCAACATATAAGTGATTATTCCTATGTGAGAGATGAAGACGTTGGTGAGACACTAAGAAATAAATTTCTGGAAAAGTAGGCAGGACGGGTGCAGCTGGAAGCCAGAGTGGGCCCCGCTGTGTCTCGCCAGGCTTCCAATGTCTTCATTGCTAATGCTGCTGCTTTTGAGGCATTGTTGAAGTTTTCTGGGTTCTGATGCAATGACTACCATGAACAAATTCCTTCCCACTTAAGTAAACACATTGTGAAATCATTGAAAAAGCAACAATACATGTGTCATCTTCATCTTAAACTTAAAACTTGAAAAAGACTCAGATTCACTTTAAAAAAGCAATTAAACTAGCATAGCTTCTGCCACTCTGTGAACTCTCTTGTAATGTCATGTTAGCATTATGTAACATTATATTTAGGACATTGAACTTTTCATTTCATTTTGTTTCCTCCACTTAGTTTGACTGTTTCTAGAGAATTAAAAAAAGAAAATAAACTGACTTTTTGAAGAAAAAATGTTACCTTGGGAATTGCCCATGGAATAGTATTCACAGTAGAGTCCATTTTGGAAAATAAAATCCAGATCTGATTTCAGACTTGTTTTATTTATTTCTGCTGCAGAAGGAGATTTGTTTATTGTCTTGGAATCTAAGGCTTAGAAAGTTCAAGGCCTTGGAGGCAGGCACTGGGTGGAGAGGGGCTTGGAACAAGAAAGGACATTGAAAAGTCAGATGTAACCTTGACTTGATTTTTGATCAGCAGTTAAGTAACAGAAAGTTCTAGGGCATTTCAGGGCATTATAAATTTGAGAGGCTACCCATAAATTCCTAAGAACAAGGCCATGTGAGTTCTGGGTGGAAATTTCTAGGCCATTTCTCCAACCTTATCTCATGTTGCTATGTCAGAAAGTAAAAGAAGTAAACTTCATAAAGACCCCAAACATATTAGTCTGAATGCTGAACTCTGACTCTCCAGTCTCTTGAAGATTTATGTTACATCCTTTTAGTGTAATAAAATATTTATTTGAACTCAAGCTTGTCCTTTTTAAAATTCACAAGGATTTCCCGAAGAGGTAATTCTAGGAATGTGAACAAAGAAAGAAAATAATTTATTGGTTTTTTAAAAATAGTAAAGTGGCCTATTTATTTAAACATAAATGTCTAGTTTCCACTAATATTTTCAAATGCACTCTATATTATTACTATTATTATTTTAGGACATAATTTTTTTCAAATAAAGTACTACATGTATGTTTTCCCCTAATCCTTAATCATGACTCCTAGCATAATTTAAATGTTTTCTCTCTGGTAAAATGGCTCTGATCTCCACACAAAGGTCTCAGCAGATTTCTAGAGAAGCCAGTGTACCACAATCATGGCCACATGGACAGAAGAAAGTGCTTGCTGGCCTTGGGACTGGCCACTTGGTGAATGCCTGGCCATGAATGAGACATTTTGTGTCTCTGATCACCATTTCCTGGTCTCTGAAATTAACCACAATGAAGACTAAATGAAAGAATTTGTTACGTACTTGGATTAGAGCACTTGCTCACTAAATGGTACCAGGTACATTAAAGATTTGTGGTACCAATAGACTGAAGGCTGAGATCCCGGCATGCAGGTCTGTGATAAGGCCCTCATCCCTCTCAGTGACTCCTCTGGGTCACCCGAAGCAAGGCATTTCCTTGTTTTGGTTCTCCCCTGAGTGCAGATGGATGACAGAAAAGACCAGTGGCCCTGGCTGCCTTATTTCCTTCAGCCCTTATGCCTTCAATATCGTCAGTGTTCAGGGATTGTTTCTGAATGAATGTACCTTAAACAGGGTACACAATCCAACTTTAGAAGATAAACACATCACCTGTCTTCCAAAATCCTATGTTTAAGTCTTTTCTTTCTTTCTTTTTATGTTTTTATTCAGAACTTGATCTTTAGAAATACAGCAACCCTAGGGCTAGGGAGACGGCTCATTCAATAAAGTGTTTATCTTGCAAACATGAGGACCTGAGTTCCCTCCCTAGAACACACATTAAAAAGCTGGGCGGAATGGTGCATGTCTGTAAATACAGAGGAGGAAGACAGTCCCCAAAGACTGACAATCTAGCCTACTTGGTGAGCTCCAGGCCAGGCCAGTGAGGGACTGTGTCTCAAAACAAAGTAGATTATGCCCAAGAAATGACACCTGCAGTTATCCTCAGACCTCCACATGCACATACATGAACATGCATGAACAGCTTCACACACTCAAACATGCACAGACATAAAAATTAGAAGTAAGACAAAATAAGAAAAGAAATACAGCATCCCTGGAAATCAGGAGTATATAATGATGTTGTACCTCATAGACAGACAATTAGAGTAGGGTGAACATTTGGCTTTATAAGTGATTGATGAATTAATATTGTCATTATTTTGAGAAAGTGGGCTTCAATATTTTGTCATAGGAGAAAAGTGGTGAAAACAACATTGAAGGGTTTCTATTTATAATGGTTAATCTCTGGTTGTCAACTTGACAAGATTTAGACTCATCATGGAAACAAATCAATCTCTAGGCATGTCTGTTAAGGATTTTATAGATTAGGGGGGAGGACACACCCTAAGTATGGATGGCACCTGCTCCTGGGCTGGGTTCTTGGAGTATATAGAAAGGAGAAAGCTAGCTGAGCATCCACCATTCATTGTGCTCTACTTCCTCCTTGTTGCTATGACGATCTGAGCTGGATTTCTGCTCCTGTCATGCTTTTACCACCATCATAGACTCTGTCCTCAAACTGTAAACCAAAATAAGCCCTTCTTCCCTTAAACTAAAGTTTGTCCCAGTGATGAGAAGTTGATTAACACTCTAGTATACTCTGAGAACACAGTTGTATTCCGCTCTCTGGTTGTGGTTAACCAAGAGTCTATTGGCTTGGACTCCCACTCAGAACCATGTGCTCCTGTTAATCACAGCTCACCATGATCCACCCAGAAACCATAACGTCCTATGGAAACTTCTGGTGTCATCAAGGAAAGACTGGATTATGCTTATTCAGGGACTTCATCATCGCATGTAGTGGTGACTTTCCCAGTCTGTGGAAAACTGCTTAGCTAAATATTTGACTTGCTAATATATCTATTTTTCCTTAAGGTTTAGTATGGCAATCTTGAGGTGAAATACTATCATTAATAATACCCACATCAACCCCCTAATCACATGACAAATTTGTCCCTTCCATCCAGGGCTGGTTTTAAGCTTTGAAAACAGTGTCACCAGGCAAAATACAGAATGTCCAGTTAAATTTGTTGCAGAAATACAAGTAATTTTTAGTGTATCTCCCATCATAATATTTGGATCTCACACTAAAAATTATTCATTGATGCTTTGAAACTCCAATCTAGTCAGGCATCCTGTTTCTTATTCTGTCATTTCTTTGCTGCTAAATCTGGCAATATGGTTTCTCAAGTGTCTGTGTAGACAGGCTGAAGTGCATCTGAGCCATCCCATCATGGAGGTTGGGAACCAGTTTCATAGTTGAATCTTAAAATAATTGTTAATATAAATTTTTCCTCATTGTTACTAAAAGCAAGTCCCCTCATTTTCAGCCAAGGGCAAATAAAAGCTCATTTTCACTGTGTGTGTGTGTGTGTGTGTGTGTGTGTGTGTGTGTGTGTGCTCATATGTGTATAAGAGGACATGCATGTGGATATATGCATTCGAAGGTCAGAGATCAATGTTGGGCATCTTCCTCAGTCATTCTCTACTTTTTTTTTGAAGTAGAGTCTCTCACTGAGCACGGAGCTCACTGGTTCAGCTAGCCTAGCTAGGAAGTAAGTACCTAGGAACCATTGCCTCCACCTACCCAGGACCAGGATCATGGATGCATGCCACAACACCCAGCTTTCTTACATGGGTACTGGAGATGGAACGCAGGACCTCAAGCTTGTAAGACAAGCATTTTACCCACTGAACTACCTCCTCAGCCATCTTACCAGTATTTTGAAGAGACAGATGCAAGCAGTGGCGCCTGCTGTGCGCAGTAACCATGCGCACGTGGCAGCTGGGTACCGCTAGGCTTGTGGTGACAGAAATGGCCCCAGTGGCTCTGAGTAAGAGAAAGGGTACATAAAGGGCACGGCTCTGGCAAAATGCGCTCTTCTCCAACTGTAACATCTGGTTCCCACTAGCAGCTGTGACTGCCTTTTCAAAAGCTGATTTTCGGTTGGCAGGTTATGACCACTGTGGCCAAGAAATGTGACTTCTATTTTTAACACTATAGTTTCACATTCTTCTGGTAAAACTGTTTTTATAATTTATCTTAATTCCCATTGCATGTACTCTTGGTTTCCAGATACCAGCCTGGAGCAAATACCACGGCTAAGTTGTAGGAGAGAGCCTGAGAAACTGGCAGCTGCCTTTGACTGTTTCAGTAAATTGATTCATTCAGTAAATATTTTGTTGAGGACAATGATGTATGAGAAAGGGCACGAGGAGTCATAGAAAAATAGGAAATTGTGACTTGTTTCATGTCTTCAAAATAATTAAAATATGGGGAGGCAAGAAGCAGGCATAAGAAGAGGGCGTGAGGGTGTGCCAAGGCCAGAAGACAGTATCAGGTGCCGTTTCTCAGTCACCACCTACTTTTTTGTGACACAGGTCTCTCCTTGGCCTAGAACTTGTCAATTTGGCTATACTGGATGGCCAGAAAACCCCAGAGATCCTCCTATCTCTGCTTCTCTGGGAGTAGACACTTGGGATTACAGGTGTGTGCCATTACACCCAGTTCTGATGTGAGTTCTGGGATCCACCTCAGGTCCCCTTGCTTTCACAATAGCCACTTTACCCACTGAGCCATCTCCCCCGCCCAGGATGCTTATATTTGGGAGCTAGATTTCGGACTAGATATGTTAAAAAATAATAATAAGAGAAAGAGAGCTCTTGTTTGTTGTAAACTCATGCAGAGATTGGACATTTTATATGAATGAGTATGAAGCTGACTCACTAAGTTGTATTTTCTTTCTAGCATTTTCTCTAGTCTCCCAGAGAATAATTTTACCTCATTGTGTTTCATTCTGCTTCCTAGATTATCCTTGCTCTGGAATGCTGGGCATGGTGTCTGGACTGATTTCAGATGCCCAGATTACAGCCTCCAACCAAGGAGAAAGAAACTGGATGCCAGAAAACATCCGCCTCGTCACCAGTCGATCGGGCTGGGCACTGCCGCCCACACCCCACCCATACATCAACGAGTGGCTCCAAGTGGACCTGGGCGACGAGAAGATAGTGAGGGGTGTCATCATCCAGGGTGGGAAGCACCGAGAGAACAAGGTGTTCATGAGGAAGTTCAAGATTGGGTACAGCAACAATGGCTCTGACTGGAGAATGATCATGGATGAGAGCAAGCGCAAAGCCAAGGTGAGGTCCGGGGACAGAGAAACCATTCCTCAGGTCATCGATGTGCATGAAAGGGTCATTCCTCATGTCCTTGACAGAAATCAAGGACTTTGCCAGGAAGCACTGATTCGGACTTTGTCAGTGAGATGTGACTCAGGTGCTGAAAATGGTGTCCGAGATTAACATGGACTGTCGGCTTCCTTCTCCTCCCTGCAGAGAAGGACTAACAGCCCGTCCCTGACCACAGATCACCGAGCAACAGGGAAGGAGGGGGTCACAGGCTGACAGCGATGACCCAGTAATAACTCATGTGCTCTCTGTACTTGGCTGTGTGTTGAATGTCTCTTTGCCTTCTCTCATCCATCCTAGCTGACTTAAATGTTTTTGTTTCTGACACTGGAGATGGAACTCAAGGCCTCTTCCATGCTAGGAAAATGCTCTACCACTGAGCTATACCCCAAGACCCTGTGTTTGATTTTTTTTCTTTAATTTCTTAAAGTAATTTTTCTTGTATTTGTGTATGTAGTTTACATGCATTGTATGTGCATTTTCATATGTGTATGGGTGCATGTGTGTGTGTGCATGTGGAGATCGGAGGTCGATATTGTGTAAATGGCTCCGCATTATATTCACCGAGGCAAGGTCTCTAGCTGCATCTAGAGACTCACCAACTGGGTTAGACTAGATATAGTCAGTGAGCCCAGGGATTCCCTGTCTTCGTCCCAGTGCTGGGACTTCAGGCACATGTCATTTCACATAGGTTCTGGGATCTAAACTCAGGTCGACATGGTCATACAGCAAGTACTTTACCCACTGAGCCATCTCCCGAGCCCCAGTGTGTATAAAGCTCTACTTGTTGAGCTACGTGGGACAGCTCATGCCTGTAATCCCAACACTCAAGAGACAGAGGCAAGAGAATCACAGCAAGTTAGAAGCCAGCCAGGGTAACACAGTGAGCTCTACTCCTCCCTAGACTACAGTGAGAGCCTTCCCAAAACAACCAGCATAAAGATGAATACATTTGTAATTGGAATCAAACATACATAACATTTGCCATCTGAACCTTTATAAGGACACAGTGCAATAGTGTCAGGTGTATTCATATTGCAGTGGAACCAGATTCTAGAAACTTCTCATCCTGTAAAGATGAGACTCTGGTCCCATTCATAAATCACTCTCCCTCTCCCCTTTCCCTTCCCTAAGCCCTGACATTCACCATTCAACTTTCTGTATACAAATTTGAGTACTCTAGATACCTCATTCAAATCACTTGTATAGTATTTGTCTATTATGACTAACTAGCTTATTTCCTGTAGAATATGTTCACGGTTTAGCCATGTAGTAATGTCAGAATTTCCTTCTTTTTCAGAGCTAACTAGTGTTTCACTGTGTGTGTAGACCACATTTAATCTATCCACTCATCCCCTGGTGGACACTTGTGTTGTTTCCATCTCATATCTATTATAAATAGTGCTTGGATGTATTTTAATGCATGTTGGAACCTCTTAAAATTCAGTTGGCTCTTGATAACCCAGTGAAAAGTAAAGGAATCTCATAAAAATATTCGAACAGTCACAAAAACATGTGGGATATTTTTTTAACCCAACAGATATATGCTTTAGTCGTTAAGTCTTACTCGGGCTGATGGCTACATTTATTTGTGTTTCCTGAGCCCAGAACACAAACTTGGAAAGACTCCCAGGAGTGTCCTGGGTGGCCCTAGGAGGGACGTGGAATGAAAACAAGGATCCACCCCCAGACAGTCAGCAACTTGGGTTCTGCTCACATTCAGCTGATACCATTTCTCACACCAACACAGTCAGTCCCTTGGCTTCACTCAGCCTTTCCCGCCCTTGCCCTGGACCTGCCCCCTGGGGGAGAAGACTATAGATCACTCGATGAAGTGCTCCTCTCTCCCACTCGAACCAAGTGTGGGAACGTGGTGGCTTAGTAACTGGGGCCAAGGCATTGCTGATGGGGAACAATGCTAACCGTGCCGCCAGCTCCAACTACCTCCAGATGTGGGAGCTGTGAGGAGACCGCCTTGTCCCCCTAGCTGGAAGGTCACTGCCAGAGCAGCAAAAGCAGCTGACAGCACTGCCAGAAGTGTGAACTTCTCTGTGTCCCTCCCTGAATTAACTTGTCATTTCTAAAGCTTTAAGCTATGTGTGGCTACCCTCTCTCTGCTTCCATTTCACTTTCTCCTTTTATGCTCATCTTCTCAACTTGATGAAAGGAAAAGTTAAAAATAAATGTCAGAGGGCTAGAGAGATGGTTCAGTGCTTAAGGTGCTTGCCTGCAAAGCCTAAGGACCCAGGTTCAATTCCCCAGTACCCAAGTAAAGCCAGATGCACAAAGTGGTGTATGCATCTAGAGTTCATTTGCAGTGGCTAGAGGCCCTGGCATGCGCATGCGCTCTCTCTCTCTCTCTCTCTCTCTCTCTCTCTCTCTCTCTCTCTCTCTCCCTGGTAAATGAATAAATAAAAATTTTTAGTGTCAGAAACTGGGAGCTGGGGGGACAGCTCAGTCAGTAAAGTGCTTGCCTTGCCAGCATGAGGACCTGAGTTTTATCACATTTAAAAATGCCAAGTGTGGTGGTGCACACCCATTATTATACTAGTGTTGGGGAGGCAAGACAGGAAGATCCCTGGGGCTCCCTGGCTAGCTAGCATAGCCTAGTAGGTGCATTCCAGACCAATGAGAGACCTGTCTCTACAGAAGGTTGACAGTTCCTTAGGAACAACACCTGAGGCTTATCTCCTGGTCTTTACACATGTGCACATGCTTATGTGCACTGAAATACGCAGGAAAATGCACATAGACATTAGAAACTGGAGCTCCCTGGACATCATTGTTTTCTGAGGTGTGGGGAGCATGGCGCCTTCATCAGAGAGCATGAATGTGCTGCGGACCCCGGGGCGGCTGCGGGTGGCGGGGCATGCCTTTGCCATGTTCTTCAACACCAGGGTTCTGGGAGGGAGAAAAAACCGCATCACCAAATGCTTCTGAAAGGACACATCATATGCTTTCTGTCTTTGTGATCTGATCGAGGTGTCTGCGATGGAGGTCGGGGCTGTCCCTCTGTCACAGGAAACCGGGTATAGAGTTGCATAAGAGGCTAAACGCATGTGTTTCGACTTTAACAAAATCCCCAACTCCAGACTGGTTGGATGTGTTGGTGTTCATCCTCAGATAGGCATCATTATCCTTTTCCTGTGATGCCTGAAACCCTGAACGCTTCTAAGTGGGTTGGATTAAGCCTAATCTATGATTCCTAACATGCCCTTGCCATTGAAATAAGATCTAAAAGATTGAAAGGAAAATTGGAGACACCTTCTATTTCAGACAGCAACAGCATATTTAAAAAAATTGTGTAGAGGTACTTGAAACATATGTGATGGTACAGCTGATGGCTACCTGCTTAGGTTGCCAACTACCTTTCCTGTAGAAGTGAAGTGGGTGCTATTTGCAGGATAAAACATTGCTTTGATGGCTCTAAGCTCTCCTCCGTGCCTTCCTTCATTCACACCCACAAACAACTTGTGATGGGCACGGTCTGGCATCTGTTAGCAGAGTTGTTAGGGTCAGAAACCTAACAAGCTAAGTTCAGTCCTCAATGGGCCAATTAAAGGAGTGCAAAGCAGAGAAATAAGATTTATTCAGTGTCACCACTTTAGGGAGAGGAACAAATGAAGAGGTCCAGTGACCCCCCCCCCCCACCAAGTTCATCTTAAGTGTTCTGACATGAAGCTTAGGCTTACATAGAGGGCCAGAGGATGCATAACTAAGCACCCCTGGTCAAGGTGTGGTCCACTCAGTCACTGACCTTTCATTGTGTGGGTTCTAATCTCCTGCAAGGTGGTCTGACAAGCTGTCAGAATCATGTGAGATCTCTTCCTGGGAGACAAGTTTCTCCTCCTCGGGCTGGCATCAGAGCATTAACCTTTCCCTTGCCCCAAAATGGGACTCCTAGGGGAAATTCTAACTCTTTGGAGTCCATCATTTCAGTAGTGTGACAACCAAAGAGAGGTGTGTATATGTCTCTCTTTATTTGCCTTTTAGTTGCCAGAAGTGTTGAGTCTAGAAAACAAGACATTTTAGGGGAAAAAAAAAAAGTCATCATAGAACCCAGTGGAAATTCTTCCATAGCCTCCCCACACAGGCCACTGACTGCTCTTACAGGGTGCTCATGTTGTGTTCATTCTTTGCTCAAGCTGAAGTGGAGAGAGGTCCTGGGGCTTCATACAGATACCAATGCCTTGGTCCTACTACCTGCAGAACTTGCACGGGAAGTAATGGTGTTTTCAGTGTTATGAGCACTGGTCTAACAATAATATATGTCAGGTTCTAATTGCTCATAGCAATTGCAATTCTATCAGGAGTGCAGAGTCCTGATAGCAAATTTTCTCCTAAAAAAATACTAGCAGGGGGCTAGAGAGGTGGCTTAGCAGTTAAGGAACTTGCCTGTGAAGCCTAAGGACTCATGTTCAGCTCTCCAGGTCCCACATAAGCGAGATGCACAGTGATGCAAATGTGCAATGTCACACATGCGCACAATGGAGCTCACACATTCGGTTATAGTGGCTGGAGGCCCTGGTGCTGCAATTTGCGCTCTCTCTCACTCTCTCTCTCATTCTCTCTCTCTCTCTCTCTCTCTTTCTCTCTCTCTTTCCCTCTCTCTCTCTCTCCCCCTTCTCTCTTTCCCTCTCTCTCTCTCTCTCCCCTTCTCTCTCCCCTTCTCTCTCTCTCTCTTTCTCTCTCTCTTTCCCTCTCTCTCTCCCCTTCTCTCTTCTCTCTCTCTCTCTCTCTTTCCCTCTCTCTCTCTCCCCCTTCTCTCTTCTCTCTCTCTCTTTCCCTCTCTCTCTCTCTCTCTCCCCTTTCTCTCTTCTCTCTCTCTCTCTCTCTCTCACACATACACACACACACATTTCCTTAAAAAGTCAGTCTGTTGGGCTTGTCTCAAAAAAAAAATAATAATAATAGAAGGAAATTAACCGGGAGAGGCAACTCTGTGTTAGAATTGTCAGCTTCCTAGTGGAGTTTCTGAGTTAAAAGGGCCAATTAGCCATGTCTAGAGCCTAGAACCCTGAGTTGTGCATCTTCCTACAGGCTTCCTCCAGTCTGTCATGATTCACTGACCACTAAACAATCACATCTTCTGCTTCTGTAGGATGATGTGACCCAACCAATGGGTCCCCACTCATACTTGGCATGGCCAGCCAGTCCATTTGGTAGTCAGTTTGCATTAGTTAAAGTTAAAGACAAATCAGTGAGGGACTGGGAAGATATCTCAGTGGGTAAAGTACTTGCCTCACAAGCATAAAGACTTGAGTTGCACTGCCAGAACCCATGCAAAATCGAACTAGTTCCAGGACGGGAGAGACAGAAGGATTCCTGGTGCTCACGCACCAGCCACTTTATCCTACTTGGTAGAACACTTGAGAGGTACTTGAGAGCCTTTGTCTAAAAGTAAAGTGAAAGGTGGATGGCACCTGATGAATGACACCAAGCTTGTCTTCTGTCCTCCATATGCACAACCCCCACTGCCCACACACAAAAATAAAACAGATTCTAGTGCATTGGCCTGATCCAGTTATTGAAATATGGCATTTGTACACCATTAAATGTAACTGTTCCTGAGCGGGGGCTATAACTTAGGAGTAGAGCACTTGCCTCACATGCAAGAGGCCCTGAGTTCTATCGAAAATATCAAAAAGAATTTGACTCCTCCTTGTTCAGAGGACCAAGTTTGAGCCAAATCAGGTGTCTCTCATTTAAGAGAAGGTAACTGGGGAATTTATTGAAAATGTGGCATCTATTATAAGCTCTGAGAAATAATAAGCTCTCTTCCTGAATTATCTTCCTGCACCTCAAAGAAGTGATAACAGCACCACATCTGTGAGGCATACCGGCATATCACTCGTAAACACCTCACCAGGTCCTCAGCTTCTGGTGTAGCGTCAGCATGTACTCCTGAGAAGTGACATCTTTCACTTCTTAGAGGAGGTTTGTTTTTAACTTTCGCACTTACGAAAGAAATGCCAGCAGCCTCCAAAGTGTGGAATCAGGCCCCTTCCTCTGCACCGTTAAGAGTATTAATGTAGGTGTTGGAAGTCAGGAAATGCCACTCCCAAATCATGGCACTGGAACTTCTAGCTAAGGACACGTGGGGAGGCTGGAAAACGCAGGAAGGGCTCCCTCTGGACCCCCTCACCTACCAACAACCAGGGAAACTGAAAGTCAAGCTACAGCAGAGTAAAATAGCATTAGGACCCCTTGTAGACAGCACGACGCAGTTACCTGCTCATTTCCCTTCCTCTTGCCTGGAATCATTTCCTTTCCCCTAAGATCCTCACACTCTTCCTCACCCCCCCCCCAACAAAGAGGATATTTGAGCTTCTAGATCTTACTAAGTAGTCACTCTCTAAAAAAAATATTTTTATTTATGATTTATTTGCAAGAAGAGAGAGAAATGGGCACATTGGGGCCTCTTGCCACTGTAACCAAACTCCAGGCACATGCACTACTCTGTGCATCTGGCTTTATGTAGGCACTGGAGAATCAAACCCAAGCCACCAGGTCTTGCAAGCAAGTGTCTTTGACTGCTGAGCCGCCTCTCAAGCCCAGTAGTCAGTTTTTGTATGGCTTTACTTCTCATAGTCTGTCTACTGCTAGCTTATTGCATGGGCTCCTCTTAGAAAGTCAGGGCTTTTCAGTCCCCTACAGAGAGGAAAGAAACAACCACTGAAAAAGTGACTTCATTGTTGTTGTTTTCTTACTAACATTGCTGTTTCTGCTTCACAGTCTTTTGAGGGCAACAGCAACTACGACACACCTGAGCTCCGGACGTTTCCACCTCTTTCCACACGATTCATCAGGATCTACCCCGAGAGGGCCACTCACAGTGGACTCGGGCTGAGGATGGAGCTGCTGGGCTGTGAAGTGGAAGGTAATTACAGTCCCCAGGCTGCCTTCCACACTCTTCCTTGTCTCTTTCTCCTTTCATGCATTTATGACTCTGATGGCTGCTGGAGGATTGGCACCTTCCCCGTGGGTACCCTGCATCACTGTGCCCGCCAGTCAGCGAGGTCTAGCAGTCACCCATGTGGCAAGACAGCACCTGGGAGCCCACTGTTGCCTTAGCTGCCTTCACTCTTCTCTCCAGATCCACGGGATTGTGACTCTAGATTTTATCCGAATTGTTGAGGAGAAACACACGTAACCTGAAACTCACCACTTGTTTATTTATTTACTTATTTTTGAGATGCCGGCCTTGCTTTGTAGTCTAGGCTGGCCATTGACTCACGATTGATTGTCCTGTCTCAGCCTCCTGGGGAGCTAGGATGACAGGCAGCTGCCACTGTACTTGGCTTTAAAATTCACCATTTTTAAAGTAAAAATCTCAGTGGAAACATAGCGCCTTTACAGTTTAGTTGAACAACCATCATTTATTTCATGTTCAGGACTTGGCTGGAGTGACAGCTCAGTCAGTAAAGTGCTTGTCATACAAGCACGAGGACCTGAGTGTGATCCCAGAACCCACATAAAAATACCAGGCACAGAGCTGGGAAGTTATCTCAGTGGCCAAAGTGCTTGCTGTACAGGCATGAAGACCTGAGTTCTGATCCCCAGTAACCATATCAAGCTGGATGTGGCAGTACATGTCTGTAATCCGAGCACGCCTATAGCAAGATGGTTGGTGGAGGTAGGAGAATCCTCAAAACAAGCTCAAGGGCCAGCTAGCCTGGAGAACATTACAGCCAACAAAAGACCCTGCCTCAGACAAGGTAGAACACAGGGATGGACACCTGAAATTATGTGTGCACACACACTTGCGCACATACACGTGCACACACACACACAGACACGCAAGCCAAGTGTGGTGGTGCACACTTATAATCAATCCCAAGTCTCAGGTGGTGGAGATAGGAGGATCCCTGCAGTTTACTTGATGAGCTCAGGCCAATGAGAGACTATGTTTCAAAAAACAGGTGGATGATGCCTTAGGAACATGCCATTTCAAGGTTGTCTTTTGCCTCTTGCCTTGTTTGGGCACGGTCTCTGTAGCTTGCCCCTCCTTTCACCAGGCTAGCTGGCCCACAAGCTTCTCCCTGGAGCAGTGCTGTGCTGGGATTACAGGTACGCGTTCCCAACCCCAGCTTTTACACAGGTACTGGGGCTTCAAACCCAGGTCTTGTGCAGCAAGTGCTTCATTCACCATGCCATCTCCTCAGCCTCCTGTGGGTTTCTTAGGTAGTGTATAGAGGTCTGACCCATTCAGGTTTGCCTCTGATGTTGGCCACCATCACACCCCGGCAGGAAACATTTGACAGGAGGACATTGATACATCTTGGATGAATTCTTAAACTGTTATGAAGAAACAAAGGTTGGCATGAGAGAACGTGTATGACATACAGCACAACTTGCCTAAGGATGTGCCTGTGGAAGTCATGTGAAGGACAAATTCAGTGCACACAGTGACCTCAGGCGCTCTCTCTGCTAACACAGAACTAGTGAGCTGTGTGCTTAGAGCTGGTTATTATACCATTCACTGCCTTGGTGCATTGGAATTTCATCTGCCTTAGATTTGGGCATAAATGAGTAACCTTACACCAGCTTTTCTGTCCCCATAGAGGTCTTTCTCTGGGTTAGCTGGAAGAATGGCTATTGTTGGTACCCAGATGTTCATCAATGGAGCACATGTTCAGAGTTGTTGCAAAGAAGGCTTTTTAATATCACCTGCTTTGGGTTTCAAAATTATTTGTGTTTTGAGCTGCCCAAGCATAATTACATTCCTGAGCACATTAAATGCCATAAAACTTTTCTTAGGCACTACAGGATCTTAAGCTATCAATCACCACACTACTGAATAATTCATGGCAACTTTTCTATGTGTTCATTTAAAATCAGGCCGCTGTCTCCCATCCTCTTCTGGATGGCAGTTTTGCTATTTGTAGTCTGAATTATCCACTGGCCATCAACACTGACCAAGAATGACCACGTGCCATGGATTGGCAAAGATGCCAAATAGAAGACGGAGTTGGCAGACTGGACCAAGCGCAGACACATTCATTCACTGTGGTCGTTGGGAAAGGGACGTGGTGCTCAGGCAGGTCTTGCTTGGAGGCGGGCCTTTCGCCCTGATCCTGGAAGGAGCGCTGATTTAGGAGGTGGAGTGAATGGGAGGTTGAAAACACTGGCAGTTTGCCAGTGTCAACTGTGGAGTGAGTGAGACAGAACTGGCTGCTGAGGGGTCTGTCTGCACAAGCTTCCACACTTACTTGTAAGCACGGGGAAGGGAAGCTGTCCAGAGCCGTGTGAGGAACTGACACTGGGGGGGGGGGCAGGGAATGCCATGGATTTTAAACACAAATGGCAAGAAGGTGTGCCTTTCTGCCCCCTAAACCTCAGAGATGATTAAATGTGCACCTGTGCTTGGTCCCTATGAGACACCTGAGGGATGTGGGAGAAGATGAGGGCTAATACAGCCTTGCATGCATGTTTATCCTATTTTGAGCACGCTTCTAGTCTTGCTGTAAGTTAAAGAACCACGGAAGATGTGCAAATGGGAAACTGAGGCATGAAAATGATTCACTTCCTACATCTGCAGTTGAATTTAGGCACTACCCTGGACCACTTCCAGTGTGGAACTGCTCCTCTATAAATACCATTAGCAATGCAGAAAAATCAGCAAACTGCATGGAGTTTGCCTTTAATCCCAGCACTAGGGAGGTAGAGGTAGGAGGAACTCATAACCATGAGTTCCAGGCCACCCTGAGATTACATAGTGAATTCCAAGTCAGCCTGGGCTAGAGTGAGACCCTACCTCGAAAACCAAAAAAAAAGGAAATTCTTAATAATAGAGTGATTTCAAGGACTAAGGCAGCTGAGGAACAATGGCAATGTGGATGGTCAGAAAGGCTTCTGTTGATCCCAAATGTGGTAATAAATTAAGCAGAGAGAGAGAGAGAGAGAGAGAGAGTTTGGGTGACATCTGTAGTGGGTATGTCATTTGGACCTTGTGATTTCTTAGTTATTCATGGTCTGTGTGTTTGGATGGTTGAAACTTGGCTTGGCTTCTGCATTTGCCATAGTTCTGCTATGTCCTTACTCAGAAACACAGTCAGACTCTTATTGAGCAAAAGCAGTGGCTGACACATTCCTCCTGGACAGAGCTGCTAGAGAAATGGCTCCTCAACTCCCAACATCTCATCTGGTGCTCTAACATCCAAGAAATTGAACCTTATCCTTGGTCCTGTTAGATGAAGTGTGATGCCAAGCACTATAAAATATTAAACAGATTGCAAAAAAATTGAGTAACAGGCTGAAAAAAAAAAAGTCTGAACTAAATTTGAAGGACCTCAAAATCAGCCTTCAATAAATGTTGGCTACTTTTCAACTATGAGTTCAGAGATATGAGAGTCCCTGTCAACAGTGGAATGTGATCCCAGGGAAGGCCAGGTAAGCTGACCTCTGGCCCTGTGAGACCACCCAGCTCACACACCTGCCTGGGGAAGAGGGACCCAGGTGGAGAGCTGTTCAGAGAGAAATGGGATGTGGGGCTGAGTGTGAGTGCTGATGCTCCCTTTGGGGAGAAAGTAATCATTTCTATTTAGCAAACCGATCAATACCGAGAAGACAGAAACATATGTGGGGCGCTGCTTCTCCACCACTTTGAAATTCTCAGTGCCAAGGCCGTGAATACACATCTAAGGAGAACTCAAGAGTCTTCAGAAGAAAGGGATGTTTATGTAAATAGCAGTGTATGCACCGCTGTGGCAGCCAGATCTCCTCAGCAGATAGGGATCAAACACCCAAGCAGCACAGTCTCTGATGCAGTCTGCAAAAATCCAAGTATGTTTGGCGTCAGGCAAAGCGCGCCCCTGACCCTCCTACCACAGATTAGCGTCTGCTGCACGAGTGTTAGCAGATCCAACAGCCAAAGCCTTGAGAACACATTTCAGAGGTGTGAGGTATTAATCCTAGATCTTCTTTCAGCTCCTACAGCTGGACCCACCACTCCCAATGGGAACCTGGTGGATGAGTGTGACGACGACCAGGCCAACTGCCACAGTGGAACAGGTGATGACTTCCAGCTCACAGGTGCAAACCCCATCCTCATCCCATTGCTGTCCATGCCCTCATTGTCTCTGTGTGTGCTTGTCGCTCCTGGTGGTGGTGGGTATCGGAGTGCTGGCAGAGATAACCCTGGGAACGAGCCCTTGAAACACCGCATGCGTCTTCATTTCCTCATGTCATCCATAGAAACAAATCATCCCTGATAATCATAGTCCTTTGAAACAACCACATGAGCTATTTGAGGAGCCAAAGGCTAGGATTATCACCGTTGAAATAGAGTGTCTCCAGAGATGAATATGCTGAGCTCCATCAGGCCCTTCCTCCCACCATAACCCCGGCTCCCAACCACACGCTAAGGAATATTCACTTTCCTAATGAAGACAGTCATTTGAGTGGAGCCTTTCTGCAGCAAATTGATTAAATTAGGCTTAGGTTTGTAATGCAGCACTTAAGTTGGGATTTTGTCAATCATTTTCCATTGACACTTACTAAAGCAGAATCTGTTCTTTCAAATCATCACAAACTAACAAATACATCAGACGGGGTATGCCAAACGCCTCATAATTGATCTAAGATTACTCCCACATCATCTAAAACCCACCAGAGTGGAGATTGTCCTTCTCCTCCACTTGGGATGGCAGGGGAAATTAAGCATATGGGGAAATGGGACTGCCCACTTGGTGAGCAAGGCACTAGGATTTCCACCCCATTGTTGCAAAAAGTGTCGTGGGACCTTTGCTACTCCAGAGGTCAAGCCCGCTGTTCCATAGAGCATCTGACTCTCATTTTAGATTCAACAAGAGCCCTCAGTGCAAGTCTGTCTTTTTACCCAGAAGGGAACCAGAGCCCCCATAATTAATTTCTATGGGCAAAACTGAAGGTGTTACCATGTAATTTCATAACACAGCCATTTATTAGCTAATGCATTAGTACAAAAATCTAGAAGGAAATTTTCTACCATTCATTTCCAATTACCTCAAATACTCTTCTCTGAAAGATTGAAAGAACTCTATACTCTCAAATGAAATACAGGGTAAAAAAAAAAAAAAGTCCAGAAATTTAGTACTATGTGTTGGATTTATGTTTAAATCCCACCTCTTAAAGCTGTCTCCCTCTAAATTTCCAAGACAATTAGTGACATTCATATATGTAATAAACATTACATTGTTATGGGCTTTCAATACAAATCTTATATGTAAGTAGCCACAAGCCACAAAAAAAATACTATAATAATTGCAGAGGAAATTTCTGTGTAAAACACCAAATTCTACAGCTGCTATAAAAAAATTAAATTAAAAAACCAAGAGTATCATTCCCTGAAACAATCCTATGCAACCTTGCAAGGGTGGCCTATAAACAGGCCACCACCCCACAAGCCTTGGAAGTTTGTGGGCCTATCGCACATCAGAACTGCAACTCCTCATCAAAAGGAGGGATTTCCTTGTCACAGTGTACCCTTTTCATTTGCCCTCTTGTGGGAGGTACTTCTTATAAACCCTAAAGTGGTCAGTTAATATTGATTAGAAACAAAGCCTTAGATACACTCCTCATATCAGAACAAATGGCCCTCTTATTTGTGTATTAGTTCATGATGGAACCAAATGAAACTGAGACCTTTGAATGAAATAAGGAAGTCTGTTAGCCCGGAGCAAAGCACATACGTCACGAGTCACAAACCCCAGAAAATGGATCATTCATAGTGGAAACAGTGACAACCCTTTAAAAGTACAAGATTTTGTTTTACCTACAGGGCTTGAAATTGTTTCTTGAGAGAAAAAGAAAAAAAAAAAGTTCATTTTTTTTTAAGTTACCATAGCAAGAAAATAAAAGTTGTATTCTCAGACTAACATGTTTGTTTCAACACCTCTGGAAATCCATATGTATAATAAGAAACTCGGGGGGCAGATTATTGCTCAATGTCTCATGAAGGAGTGTGTTCTTTTTCTGTGTTTTTTGTTTGTTTGTTTGTTTTGTTTGTTTTTTGAGGTAGCTCAGACTGACCTGGAATTCACTCTGTAGTCTCAGGCTGGCCGTAACTCACACTGCTCCCCCTACCTCTGCCTCCCAAGTGCTAGGATCAAAGGCGTGTGCCAGCACCTTCGGCTTTGTTATTCTTTTTCTGAATAGACAAATGAAACTGTATGCCCAGAGCCATCCCCATCACCCACCTAACCCGAGTACCTCTTCACATGTGAAATACATGTCTCTGTGCTCTCATGTCATCTGCGCCCTTCGGATAATTGACACAAGTTTTGCAGTCTAGACTATCAACTTTGGGTACTGAGTTTTAGTAAAACCCAATAAGATCTTTCTCACCTGAACCTTGATAGCTGAGAAAGTAGAAACTGGGCCAGTGATCTATTGCATGTTGCTTAGGTGCCGAGCACAGACCATGTATATTTAAACTCTTCCTCTGGGGTGACATGTTTCCATATGGAAGGGGCAAATACTCCAGAAACATCTTCATTACTTACAGACAACACTGAGTACCAGATGAGCTGTGCCCGGTGACAGGAATGGGACTTGGCACTCCCATGCTTCCTTGCCAAAGTGAATATCCACCCTGGAGTTACACTTTTGCAAACACGTTTGAAAGACATCAGGAGGCCAAATTTCACATCGAGTCCTGGGTACCCAACAGTGGAATACAGCTCCCAACCTATAACAGAACTGATAATGCATAGCAGATATAAAAGTGAGTTTTCACCTTGAATCTTTCTCCTCTAAGGCCACCGGGAACAGAATACTAATGTGTTCTGGCCTCCCTCCAATTCTGCCATTATAGATTCACCTTCTTAACCTACAATGTGCATAATTCTTTCTTTCTCCTGCCTGCCTTATTGAGGCCACACTCACGTGCGACCCTCCTCCAACATTTCCACTGGGGAGCGTGACATGATGCTGTAATCAATTGGCTCAGAAATCTCTAGACCATTCCAAGATCATGATGTTACAGCTCTCAGATTTGTGGTGGGGGGACATTTAATGTGATTTCTGGTCTGTGGTCTGAGGACAGGACAGGACTGAGTAAAGTTGGTCACAAATCTTTATGAAGTCTTACTCTTGGACAGAGCACAATTCTAGCACCTTATGACTATGTTCAAAACTTCCCATGCTAATGTCTCAGCCCACCCGTGTCCCTCCCTGGATAAAGATAAGTACTCTGCTAACAGAATCTGTATGGCAGACACACTTCAGAACAGCTCCCCTAAGCACCAAGAAATAAGGAGAAAACCACTGTTTCCCAGATTCTGTGGGTCGAAGTCTGTCTCATCTGAGAAGTACTAGAAAAGACAGACTTGCTGTGAGGTCCCAGTGCATAGGTAGAAAGGAAGCTACAACTATAACAAGGGTTCAAGGCCATTCTTGTGGTAGGGCAAGTTGAAGAACACTGCTTACAGCAGGGTTCCGTGTATAATGGTGGTGACTGGAAATGGTAGACTACCTGTGACAGCTCCTCCCCCACCCCAGCCCTGCCTGGGGGTTCCAAAGAAGACCCAGCCAGATTGAAAGCTCACAATGTTCACAAGATCACCTGCTCAATCTTCCAATTCCTTGGGCCATGAAGAAATGTTTTTCCCTCCTTCCCCTCCTCCTCACACTGCTTTCCACCAGGTCTCCAAACCATGTACTGAGTAGAATATTTGTCCTTGGGAGAAATAAACAGGTACAGCAAAGGCTGAAGGGAAAGAGAAACACTACAACCACTTTAAACCTTCAGTTTGTAAAACAGCTTCTGGGGATAGGCCTCACAATGCCCCTGAAGGCACACATCTGAAAACTTGGCTACTATCTGAACCTCAGAGGTCTAGGTCAAGTTGAATATCCAAGTCACTGAGGACATTCAGAGGCCTGGTTGAGTGCCACATTTAACCTGGGAATTGGCAAATGCCACTGAAACAAAATCGCCAACTCTCCGTCCTTCTGGACTCTCTGTAAAGATATGTGCCAGGGTAACTGACATACTTGAAGAATTCTGAGAGTGATTTTCACGCCCTTACCACCAAAAAAATGAGATGTAGAGTAATTCATTTGTCAATCAACGTGAGTTCCTCAACGTGGATATCTATGTATGATATATATGTATATATATATACACACATATATATGTGTGTGTGTGTCTTCATATATATAAAGATGTTCTATGCATATCACATTGTACATCACAGATATAGAAAATATTTATTTGTTGATTTAAAAAATTTTAAAGAGGGCTGGAGAGATTGATAAGCCATTAAAGGTACTTGATTGCAAAGCCTGATGGCCCAGATTTAATTCCCCGGTTCCTACATAAAACCAGGTGTACAAAGTGGCACATGCATCTGGAGTTCATTTGCAATGGAAAGAGGTCCTGGTACACCCATTCTAATTCTCTGTCTCAGATAAATAATTTAACAGAGGGGCTGAGGAGATGGCTCAGTGGATCAAGTGTGTGTCAGGCAAGCATAAGGACTGGAGTTCAGATTTCTCAGAACCCGTGCACATACGGCGTGCGTACTCTGACCCACCAGTAAGCCCAGTGTTTACTCAGTAGAGAGAGATCAAGGAAGATGCCTAACATTGATCCTGGCTTCCACATATATGCACACACGAGCGCACACGTACGGGAACATGATACATATACACACACACCACATATGCATGTCAAAACAATTTAAAAGACAAATGCATGAGTGCTGCAGTCAGATTCGCATTGCTGGTAGAAATCAGCCAACCAAGAGCAGCTTTTGGGGGAAAAAAAAAGGTGTATTTTGGCTTACAGACTTGAGGGGAAACTCCATCATGGCAGAGAAAAACGATGAAATGAGCAGAGGGTGGACATCACCCCCTGGTCAACATCAGGTGGACAACAGGAACAGGAGATTGTGCTAAACACTGGCAAGGAGATACTGGCTATAACACCCATAAGCCCGCCCCCAACAACACACTGCCTCCAGGAGGCGTTAATTCCCAAATCTCCCTCAGCCAGGGACCTAGCGTTCAGAACACCTAAGTTTATGGGAGACACCTGAATCAAACCACCACACATGAGGTAACCAGTAATGCTGCTTGTGTTTGATGTCGTGGCAGGCAAAATATCAGTGTAACGGTGTGCTAGCTGGGCCTAAAGAAGGGACTTGCCATGGGAATGTTTGCCTCTGGCATGACCAGTGCAGCACTGCTGCCAACTGCTTCCTTGTTCTCACTTTGGTATGTCACCACCCTTGTTTTTCAGGGGGCACAACTGTGTTGACCACAGAAAAGCCGACGTTAATAGACAGCACGATCCAATCAGGTATGGAATAAGATCTAAGATGTCATGGATTGCATGTCCCCTTATTGGTCCTCCCCAAGAACCACACAGCACTGTGGCTTCTAACTTCAGGTGCCCTGAAAGCCTACAACTCCCCCATGCGGCTGGGATCTGGTCTTGGGCAGAGCGAAAGGGCAGCCTGCCCCGGGTCCAGCGTGCCCGCCGCCGCAGGGAGGGAGACTGCCTGCCCATCACGGTGACAGTCCCAGCTCTCCTTCCACACAGGGAACCGAGCGACATACTTTGTTTAAAAACAGCACATCTCTGCCGTGGACTGTGTTTGCAAACTAAAAGCAAATCTCACAGGCAGCAGCCTGACTATTTTCATCACCATTCTGCAAAACCAAGGCTCGCAAAGTTGGTCTGTTCTGCCTGCCGCGGAGTTGGCAGTCTTACAACAGCGTTTACAGTGGGTGTGTCACAAACGGGGTTCAGGAAACCACCATTTATATCGTGCACGGGTAGAGGAACACCCTCAGGAACAGGGAACTGTCCCCTCATCCTCTGGCTCACAGGAAAGCCCAAGGACTTTGAAAGGCCACAGGTTGTTTATCAAAGGCTGCTTCCCTGGGCTTCTTTTGTTTTTTGTTAGCGTTCTGTGACATTCTTCCCCACAGGCACACACGAAGGGAAGTGGCCACATAAGCAATCCGAGGTTCTAAAGACTCCAGAGTTAATCATTAGAGTAAGGTGAGAGGGTCAGTTTTCCAGCATCCTCCATTTCCTTTATTGAAGCTCACTCAACCCTGGCCTCCGCAGTCATTTATTAATGGGGCATGTGGTGTGTATCAGTGTTTCCTCAACAGTGTGATGGGGCAGAAGCTAGAAGGGACCACTCTAATTAGTATGCTTCCTTAAAGAACACTGTCACCACTGCCCTGATTAAACTGCAAGGCAATTTCCTTCCATGGAACTTTCCCCCAGTTTCCTCAGGTTGACAAAGTGCCTACTGCCACAGAGCACTAACGCCAGACAGCGAGGAAGGGGACAGTCACCTCGATTCCAAAAACACTGCACTCCTGCACCTGTGTGGCCTCGGAGATAGTATAGCTGGCTCAGAGGACCTCGGGAGGAAGGTCCTGCCTCCCACTGCATTGTCACTACCCTGGGTTCAAGAGAGAGGGGTGAGCTGGCTCAGTGGTGTTTTACTGATGCTGCACATATTTGAATTGTTTCAGTTTCTTCTCTTGCCAGAGAGGTAACTGAAGCCACTTGGAGTTGCCAAGTCATTTCTTTCATCTCATCTCTCTTCCTGCTTATTAAGACAGCATAGGAATCATTTAAAAAAAAAAAAAAGGAAGAAAGAAAGTAAACTACAGCTGTGGAGACAGTACAAAGTGACTTCAGATTCCAGATCTGGAAACCTGCCCCAATGTTGAAGGCCAAGGTGATCAGAGCAAGGGTCGTTTTGGTAACACATCTGATCTCCAACTCAATTTGTGATGGCCTCGCAGAGAGGGGCCAGGCAGCCCTCTCAAGGGATAGCTGAGGTCAGAGCGCAGGTACACAAAGCATGAACCAGTAAGACCTATTCTAGCAACCATGTCGCGGAGACTGGTTCAAACCACAGAGCTGACTGGCTGGGATAGTCATCTGTATGGTGGATCTGGCCGCTCCCTCATCACTGAGGGCTAATGGGATGTCTGACCTTTGGAAAAGGTGTGTTCATTGTCACCTTCTAGCTAAGTCTAACCACTTATAGGCATCACAAAGACCTGAACACAAGTGGCGGGCGACCCCTCAGTCAGGTTTACCTAACAGAAACTGTGAACCACACTTTTCTGTAAGCTTTATTCATTTATTTATTTATTTATTTCAGTTTTTCAAGGTAGGGTCTCACACTAGCCCAGACTGACTTGGGATTCACTATGTAATTTCAGGGTGGCCTTGAACTCATGAAGACCCTCCTACCACTCCCTCCCAGTGCTGAGATTAAAGGCGTGTGCCACCACGCCCGGCTCGCTTTACATTCTTCAGCAGCAGCAGACACCTGAACTTACTTAAGAAGTCTGTTTTCCTGGAGCCATTGTAGACTTAAGCAGAGTCCTCAGACTTAATTGTGAGGATTCTTATCAATATGATAAACTCAGCAAGAAAATAATATCCATGTGCTCTGACAGAAAGTGACAAGACCTGCATTTTCAATCCGCTCTCTTTTCGGGGGGACCCTTCGTCCTCGAGGGCCTCATGGTGTGTCAGTGACCTACGGCTGTAGGGAGCTCCACACCGTTACCTGCTTAGACCAAAAGGTCAGGCTAGGAGCAGGCAGGGAACGTACTCAGTAGAAGCCTTGAATACCAGATTTGAAAACTGAGGCCTCGCACATCTCTGGTGCTAATGATTTGACTCTGGGCAAGATTGGCTCAGCCCGCAGAGCAGGGGCTTGCCACAGAGGCCATAAATTTGTTTTAAGTTCAGAATATTGTTTCCTGCTATTTCTAAGAATGGACTTAGATTATTCCCATTGAACTTAATGAGAATTGTTTACATAGTCTGGATCATGTTTTGAAAATTTGAAAGGTCAGTCGTCTTGCCTGCTTCTTCTATGCATTTGTCTTTTCCTCTCCCCTTTGCTGCTCTCTGGCTCCCTTGCTGGTTTCTTACTCGCTTTTCTATTCCTGCTTGAATTGTCACCATGTAGCTACAAACTCTACTGCCACTTTGCACCCCCCCCCCCAATGCACTAATTTAGTATTTCTTTAAAATAAACAAAAGAGCCACAGGTCACGTGGGTGAGACAAGAAGATGAAAGAGAGGCGCCACCCAAAGGAAAGAGCAGGTCCCTCCCCTAGTTCACTTCACAGTTCAAGGTGAAGGATACGTGCCAGGGACTTCTTAAGAGGCAAAGCTGTCTGGCACCCTGGCTTATATGCTCGGTGACATCATCATAATATTAACAGTCAGATAAGGACAATGAGCTTTGCTAGTGCAGGTGCGACCAGAGGTGTGTGAGATGTAATGGCTTTCTGTTCTCCCATCGCATGTATCTTCTACAGCACAATTCAGGAGAAAAAACAAAGCCACACACATTAACATCTCCCAGCCTTAATGTTGCCTACCATGGCATTATGCAACGTGCATTCCATTCCCGGGCCATGAACCTTGACATCAAAGATTACTCAACTATTGGTCACTGTTTTCTTAATCAGTCCATGTGCAGAAGCCAGTCTTGCTGTCCCCAAGGGTGCTTAACTTCTTGAGAGATTCTTATGTTTTATGAAGTCCCGCTTCATGGCAGAGAGAGAGAGAGCGAGAGAGAGAGAGAAAGAGGGAGAGAGAGAGAATGCATGTAAAAAATGCACTTCTCCTTTGACAGTAAAGTTGTGAAATGCAGCCCTTTTGCACTACTGAGTATGTGCTCATTACATATATCACATGGCCTACTTCTCTTTCCAAATTGGCTCTATCCACCGTTCTGAAGGTCATAGCATTGCAACACTATTACTGGGAAAATCCATTGCGTTCAGTTTCATTATCTATATGGTGGGCTCCTTGCAATATTTGACCTGAGAATTTGAAAAAGATTTCTTGGAAACCAAAAATGCCAAGTAAATCATTCTTATCTACTGAGTAAATCTTCCCATTGAAATTGTTCCCTCCATTGTGCAAGTGGGGGAGGAGGGATGGAGGCTGGGCACCTAGAAACCAGCAAGGGACTTTGTGTTAAACACTTGGGCAAGATAAAGAAAAGCTCCAAAGAGATGGTGTGGTAATCGCCTGACCCTAAGGCAGCCCATAATAGCAGGTTTCCCTTATTGGGCACAGCAAGTCTTTGAGGTTCGGATGAATTGAGCAAAAGCCCCTGGACAATCTTTCTCTTCCCGTCTCAATGCTGCCACCTTGTGGATGCCTGAACTCGGACTCCCAGAGACCTTGGCCAAAACCGCTGAGGCGTGCCCATGTTCCACGTTAGGTGAGGAGACAAGTGAGACTTTAGAAGCTTGGCAATCCCATGTTTAAATCACCTCTACCACTCACTTTCTTTTTCCTAAAATAAATTCATAGTATCACTAATTTCATCTTTCCAATACTCCTTTGAAAAATGGAGTTGAGAAAAAAAACAAAGCTGTGAGGTGTGAGAAGCCCCAAGGTCAGAAGACACCTTGAGGGACCCAAAGTCAAATAATTCCTGCAAATTCACCCATGCTTTCTTTCAGCTTCCAAAGGAAGCATTTGGAAGATTTAAAAAAACGAGAAGGGCGGCTATTTAAATGAGCGTTGGCTTTAAATGACCTTGTATTGAGGTTCTAAATGGAGTGAACAATTTATATGCAAATTTAGAAATTCACTAAAAAAGCAGAAACTTACTCTGAAGTTAATTGAACTGATGGAAAGCACAGAAGAAAAGAAAATAATCTGAGGGGAATGCTTTAGTGATTTCTGCCCTGGCTGGCCAAACCTCAGTGCACGCAGGGTGAGATGTCTCCAGGGCCAGGCGTCCTGCCAGGCTTCAGAGGCTCGCGGTCAATCTCTAATATGATTCCTTCCATTGATGGATATCAATTTATGTGATTCAGCCTCAAGAACAGATATCTTTCCTATTACATATTGTGGAAATAGGAGAAATGCCTCAGATGTCATATACATTCCTTGGAAAGTAGCCTTCCTGGAAATTTTTATATAAACCCAGTTTGACAGGCAGTCCATAATCTTTTTAAAGCTGGATACAAAAAATAATGATGATACTAAATGTGATTTTGCAAACATTTTGACATCTCCCATACGTCAGTTGCTTTGTTGGTAATCCTGGATTTTGTGGCTTTCCCAGAACTTTTGAACAGACGTGGAGTTATAAAAGTTATGAGTATATTTAAAGGCCTTTCTGACCTTGGTGATTAAATTTGTCTTTCTCTGCTTGTCTCTGTTTTTTTCCTTCCCACCCACTGAAGAGTTTCCAACATATGGTTTTAACTGTGAGTTCGGCTGGGGATCTCACAAGACATTCTGTCATTGGGAACATGACAATCACGCACAGCTCAAATGGAGTGTGCTCACCAGCAAAACAGGACCCATTCAGGATCACACAGGTAATGGCGGCATGGTGGCCATGCTGGGCACATCTTTGTCTCTTGGGAAGAGTTCCGGGAACCTGTGGACTTAAGGGTGACCAAAAAGAATAGAAGCAGTGTTTCATACTTTGTTTCCTGGAATTCACAAGGTCTCTTTCCCTAGTCGAGATAGCCAGTCAAGCAGTAAGAATACTAATTGTATATGGCTTTAAAAAGGAGAAAAATTGGTAAAATTGGGTGGGTTCAAGCTCGTTTTGTGCTTTTTCTGAACTTTTAAGAACTGGACAACTTTGCCCATATTCATTAGCAGCGAAGAGATAGCATAAAACCAAGCATTGTGGGGCACACCTGTAATCCTTGCGCTGAAGCAGGTGCAGGTAGGGAGATAAGAAGGTTACAAAGTAAGTTAGAGGCAGCCTGGGCTACACGACTCCCTGTTACGGAGAGAGGACATATTGGACAGTGGAGATAAGCCTGCTTCCACAGTGATCACACTTTATGCACCTTACTTTTTCCTCTCATCGCAGACTCTACGTTAGTATATGTTGTCATGTTATGTCACCCATTTATTTTATAACTGAAGGCACAGTGAGTCGTCCTGACCCTTGCTCCCTCTTCCCCCAAAGCAGAGGTGGAACAACATAGGGTGAGATCCTTATTTTTTTGGTAGATATTTCTAAACATAGCCCATTTCCTCTGGGTAAGCAGAAACCACGCTATGCCACAGTTCACATCCATTCCCATACCTTGCCTTATTTTTCTCCTAAGATTAACTGATAAGGGATGAGTCCTGTGAACAGTTTTCTCCACTGCCACCCTGTGTTCCTCCAGCTGTTCTCTTACACAGAGCCACCATGCAAGGAACTGTGTCCTGCCAGACACACCCACATTCACATTCAATTCCGTTCCACAGACACACTTCCAACACACACACACACACACACACACACACACACACACCCCACTACGTGTACTCAGTAGTCACTTTCCCAAATCACTCAGAGGGACATCTGGGGCTCGGGGGGCTCCCTTAGTTCTCACATCCCAGCCTTGGAGCCAGCTGGGCCTATGGCCTGCTGACTGAGCAGAGGGCACGCCACGCCTTTCCCATGCTACTGTTCACTTTTCTCCCATGAATATAGCCATAAGGCAGGTTGAATAGGGCTCTTTCCCCCACCGCTACCCAATTTCCTAATGAGAATGACAAGGAAATTGGATAAAATTGGACTCCCTCAATTCTGAGACACTTTCCATTGAATCTTAAGACAAGCAGTTTTAGAAAACTTAAAATACTTTGACTGTAAATGGCACTGTACATATAAATGGCATCAAATTAACTAAATGCAATTAGCTGAAATGAAGGCAGTAATGGTGGAAAAATTGATGCAAAGTGAGGCAAAATGGCTCAGTAGGGTCTGGCATTCAAAGGAGGTTAAAAGCTATGTTAGCCAGAGACAAAAGCTAAAAGGCTCGCCAAAGTACAGTGCTAATTGAGAAAATGAAGACAGAGTTCTTGACCCAGAACTGTGATAAAACCCTCTGAAAGAGAAAACATCAGCACTTTGTGTGTTGAAGTCTTAGAAGAGAGAACTGGTGTTAGACCCATGGCCTGGAAGGGAGATTTCTTCCGACTACTTGGCTCCTTTGTTCTTCCAGCCACCAAGAACGGCTGGGTGGCCAGCAGGCTCTGGCCTGACTAGAAAGTGCCTTCTTCCTCCTCCAGCATGAAAATGCCACCCTGAGAGAACGGGGTGCAGCTGACAGCTGAAGGGCAGGGACATGGTGACGAGGCACAATCTAGGAGAAAGAGCCCCAGCTCACATCCAAGCACAAGGACATTGGAAATGATAGACACTTTTTCTTGACACAGGGGCTCATGTATCCTAAGCAGACTTCCATCTCACTGTGTAGCCAAGGGTGCTCTTGAACTCCTGATTGCCCTGTCTTCACCAGCCTCATGCTGGGGTTAATAGGCGTGAGTCAATGTGCCCAGTTTATGTGATGCTGGGATCAAACCCAGGGCTTCATGCATGCAGGCAAAGAGCACTCTACTAATAGAGGGAGAACTACATTTCCAGCCCTGAAGTTTGTAATAGGAGTGTTTGCAAGCTAGCCATGGTGGTGCATATCTGTAATCCCCAAACTTAGGAGGCTGAGACGAGAGGATCACAAGTTAGAGGCCAGTTAAGGCTACACAGTGAAACCTTGTCTCAAAAAAGCATAATAATGATAATAACATTTGGAACTTTGTGAATCATACATTGAGGATTTTTAATTTATTGCTATTTAGGTAAAATTCCCAGTTTAAAATGTAAATGAATTCCACTTAGCTTTGTGTACTTGATCTCTAAATATGCAAGTATAGACCTCCTTATAGAAGATTCCTGAGCTCTATCTAGCTTCTTTTTCCCCTTCACTAAACAGAAGCTACATGAGTAGCTCTTTTTTACTATTTTATTTTATTTATTTATTAGAGAAAGAAAATGAATGGGCACGTCAGGGCCTCCAGCCACTGCAAATGAACTCCAGATGCATATGCCACCTTGTGCATCTAGCTTACATGGGTCCTGGCGAATCAAACCTGGGTCCTTAGGCTTTGTAGACAAGTGCCTTAACCTCTAAGCCATCTCTCCAGCCCATGAGTAGTTTTTTTACATAGCAGATGGTGTGCTGGGCACTGGATATGAATATGCAGTGGGTATTCTCCCCCACCCAACCCTGCCCTTGTGTTTGTCCCTCATATAGAATGAGTGTCAGGGGACAGGCACAGGATGGGTGTGGTTTTTCCCAGTGTGTCTTGTTGGGCTGACCTGCCTCATCACTGCAGTGTCACTGTGATACAACAGGCCACTAGGGTTTGGAAAATTAGCAGGAGAATAGAAACCCCAGGAGCGCCAGGGTCCACAAGGACACTCCACCAGAGCTGAGAGTGAAAGAGGCTTCCTGCAGTGTCACACACAGGACTGGACAGGTGACCTGTGCCCACCTCTCCTTATGGATCCCTCCCATTGGGCATAAGGAGTGCTAGAGACAGTCCAGTAAAGTGCTTGCCTCCCAGGCATGAGGGCCTGAGTTTGGTCCCCACAACCCATGTAAATGCCCAGACATGTGGCCCACAACTATCATCTCAGTGCTGGGGAGGTGCACACAGGCAAAACTCTCTGTCCGGCTAGTTTAGCTTAATTGGTGAGTTCCAAGCCAATGAGAGAACCTGTCTCAAAGAAAGTGGACAGCATCTCTGAGGATGACCTCCCAGGGAGTCATATGGCCTCCACATGCATGTATACACGACAGAAGCATCTGCTAGGATCTCAAGAATATGGCCTGCTAAGGGAGGAAACTGCTCATGGAGACACTTCCACCTTCACACTGCTGAAACCAAACTATGGCATCCAAGGGCTCTCCTATGCATGCATATCAAAAAAGCACCTTGGGGCTGAACGGATGGCTTAGTGGTTAAGACATTTGCCTGCAAAGCTATGTTTGACTCTCCAGGTCCCACGTAAGCCAGATGCACAAAGCAGTGCAAGTGTGTAATATCACACATGCATACGAGGTGACACACACATCTGGAGTTCAGTTACAGTGGCTGAGGCCCTGGAGCACCAATTCTCTCTTGCGCGTGCTCTCACTGTCTCTCATTGAAAAAAAAATGCCAGTTTATTGGGCTTGCCTCAAAAAGAAAAGTTGTTAGTGTGTGTGTGTGTGTGTGTTTAAAAAAAATCACCTCACAGATTTACAGCTCCGGAACCAGCAAATGAAACGCCCCCCACTAGCCACTGACCCGAGAACCGCATTCCCACTTACATGAGGGAGGCACGGGAGTCCAGGATTTCTATTTGCAGAGCAGGCAGTGCCACACGAGCTGTATGTTTAGAGCACGTGGAGGCAGAGCAAAGTTCCCACTGGGGGTCATTAAAAATAAAGCTAGGAGTCGTTCCTCCTGGCCCAGCAAGTATTACTGTTGCCAAAACAGCATGTTCTAATGAGCCTCAAAAGTGAAAACTTGCCTCTCCTTTACAGAAACACTGCAGACAGACACAGAGCACGTGGGTGAGAACCAAGCACGGCCACGCTTCAGAAGTTTACAGGCCATTAACATATGCTAAAGGAATAAATAGAATTTAGAGGGGACACAAAGGTGTGTAGCACACTGGGGGAAAGCATAGCATTGTTACCATCAAGTCCTTGTGACAGAATCACCAGGGTCTGCTGCCCACTGGATAGCGGGCTTCACATGGGTGCTGTTATAGTTCATGAAGTTAAATCATGGGACTGAGGGAGATCGGTCAGTCCATAAAGTGCTGGTTTCACGAGCATGGGGACCTGATTGCAAACCCTAGAAACCAGGTATGGAAGCTGGGCATTTTGGTGCTCACCTGGAATCCCAGCACTGGGTGGGGGAAGGGGGCAGAGACAGGTGCATCCCTGGGACTTGCTAGTCAGACAGCCTAACCTATTTGGTGAGTTCAGGCCAGTGAGAAACCCTGTCTCAAAAGAAGTTGTTGTCTGGCTTCCACAGGCATGCACACACACACACATACATACACACACAGAGGTGTGCATCTTCACTCACACAAACATGCATGCAAAACAGGCGTAACTAAATTTATCACATGCACAGGCTGGCGAGGTGGCTCACTGGGTAGAGTGCTTGCTGCACAAGCTTGAGGACCTGAGTGCAGTCCCTAGAACCCATGTAAAAATGCCATGTGCGTTAGCACTCACCAGTAATCCCAGTGCTGGTGAGGCACAGACATGATCCCTGGAGTTTACTGGTTAGCTAATCTACCCAACTCAGTGAACTCTTGTTTCACTGAGAGATTCTGGTCTCAAAACATAAGTAAGAGAGTGATTAAGAAAGACACCCCAGGGCTGGAGAGATGGCTTAGCGGTTAAGCGCTTGCCTGTGAAGCCTGAGGACCCCGGTTCGAGGCTCGACTCCCCAGGACCCACGTTAGCCGGATGCACAAGGGGGCGCACACGATCTGGAGTTCGTTTGCAGTGGCTAGAGGCCCTGGCGCGTCCATTCTCTTTCCCTCTATCTGCCTCTTTCTCTCTCTGTCTGTCGCTGTCAAATAAATAAAAATAACAAAAAAATAAAAATAAATAAATAAATAAAAAGAAAGACACCCCAAATCAGCCTCTGTCCTCCACATGCACACAGGAACACGTGCCCCCACATACATATGAACACACATGCACACACATACAAACGTACGCATGCAAAAACTTAATGAATATTAATTAATTACTAAGCTACATTAGAGTAGATTTTATTGTCCAGTCAAACTCCTCTGCAGTCATGGTTCAGCTGTGCTTACAGTCTGCCTGCTTTAGTTCCAAGGCCAGCGTGAGTAGTGGCCTAGGTCCTTGTGACAATATGGGCCAAATAAAGGAGCGTCCAATCAGTTGTCCACTCACAGCTGCTTAGAGCAGGTGGCCATGAAGTTGCCAAAAACTATGTGGTGCCCTCTTTCCAGCGTCTAGCTAGCTCTTTGGTATCCAGTCTGGCCGAGAGGCTGGACGGGTTGTGTTGGGCAGGAAGCGCACAGCAGCAGCGTAGACTTAGCCACTCTCCCTAACACACAGTTTTGCCTCCTCAGGAGATGGCAACTTCATCTATTCCCAAGCTGACGAAAATCAGAAGGGCAAAGTAGCTCGACTGGTGAGCCCAGTGGTTTATTCCCAGAGCTCTGCCCACTGCATGACCTTCTGGTACCACATGTCTGGCTCTCATGTGGGCACGCTGAGGGTCAAGCTACACTACCAGAAGCCTGAGGAGTATGATCAGCTCGTCTGGATGGCCATCGGGCACCAGGGAGACCACTGGAAAGAAGGACGTGTCTTGCTGCACAAGTCTCTGAAACTGTATCAGGTGTGACGTGACTCCTACTCCCTGAGGGGCAGAGCAGTGATTTCTGGACACTGGGATAATATTTGAAAGCTCATATAAATGCAACAAAGGAATTCTTCCAAAAATTTTAGCAAGTGGTTCCCAGACCTAAACTGTCAGGTTGTTTTCCTTGATAGCATATCTCCCCATCTGCTAGATCACAGCAGAAGTTAGGCTTCATTATAACCCATTCCTGAGCTGTCCAAGATATTGTTCCTTTTATTTAAGTTTGGATGATGAAGAGTGAATGTGGGGAAAGGTTTTGTGTCATCCCCGACGCTGAGGATTGATGGGTGACGTGTACACTTACACGAGGTGTCATGGATTTAACTTAATGTGCCATAGCTCTAACTGACAGAGCATTTATAAACTTTGCCTTGAGGATAAGCATTAAAATATTGTCCGAAATGATCTCATTTTGTTAGGTGATTTTTGAGGGTGAAATCGGGAAAGGAAACCTTGGTGGGATTGCCGTCGATGACATTAGCATCAACAACCACATTTCACAAGAAGACTGTGCGAGTAAGTGTGGGTTTGATGTAGAAATGAAAAGATTTCTTGCCCCAGCAAGATTCATGCCCTATGATGACTTTTGTGTTGTTATTTCGTCCATAATTTTAGTATTTAAATTTAAAGTTAAACTTTGGACACATCACATAAGATGCATATTGTGACACAACAGAATAGAGTAAAATTAGGTCTGCTTGTCTTAAGTTATCTCCACCTAACCTGACTCATTTAGAAAGTCTTCTTGGCACCTCCAACCAATAACATAAGCCAAGGATTACAGAATAGCAAAGAGACAATGCAGAAGCTATAACTGGCATGTGAAAACATTGTGAGAAAAAGTAGGATGCATAGACATCTGGATCATTATAAATATCTGAGTGTATCAACAAAACAGCAGGCTTTCGTATATTTTGATCACAGTGAATTTAATTAAGATTTCATTGTTAATGAATCATAGAAAGCAACATTCTTTGCTTCATTTTGGATGAGAAGATAATTCTGGCTCTGATGCTAGATGGAAGAACTTAGTAGATAAATGCAGTTCAGAGACTTTGCCTAGAGTTTTAGGGCTGGTGATAATGGTATGATCTGTGGATGAATGTCTAACATAGAAAACCAATTCATATTCTCTAATTCTTGATATATAATTGCCCACAGCACCACTAATGGTGATATAATAGCACAGTAATTAGTCTTAAACTCCATTTGCGACACTTAAACTTTTGTTACATATCATTATATAATAGGATGTTAATTATAACAAAATGGAACAAGCCTATTGGGCAAATTTAAGACAAAGGAGGCCTATTGACTATAATGGGTTTTTGGTCATTTCAGCAACTTACAAGGCTTTTATTATACAATGTATTGAGTATATGCAATCCATAAAGTGGCAATAATCTGATAGCATCAACTGAAGAAATTAGAAAAACCAAGGAACAGTGAATAACCGTCTAATCTTTCATTCTACATAAGGAAACTGTTTAATGCCACACTACTTAGCAAATCTTCACAAATGACACAGTAATAGCTCAGTTGTGACTAGTTCACAGTTATTCATGTCCAACTCTATACTTGAATTAAATGTGTATCTCATGTGGTTCCACATGCCTGTAATCTCAGCACTTTGCTCTACCAAGGTGAGGATAAGAATGAGATGTTTCAGGGATAGAAGAATTCCACAAACTAAAAGTGAGAAACAGCTCAGTTCAGTCCAGTGAGTTTTAATGACCGCACAGCATATACAATGAGTTAGATGGAGAGAGGACTGTGAGCCTTTTCCCTCTCCCTGGCTTCACCTTCAGAGCCATAAGTGCTGTCGGGTGTAACACTCAGAAACACGCGAAAGCACCACTGAGATACTTTTTTTATGTTGTGCTACTAATAAAAAAAAAAGCCTAAGGTAATTATATAATGAGTCAGCAAATATATATTCTTGGACATTTAGCCATGGTTGCTATGAGAATACCAACAATTTATTAACCATTCATTTCTACAACAAATATTTATGAAAGCACCTACTGTATTTGCTACATACAATTCCAAATGCTGGGATGTAACAGGGAACAAAATCTTCTTCCATGGAAGTTTACAACACTTCTTCCATGGAAGTTTATCTTGCTTACTTTTGACAATACACAGGAAGCAGTCTCTTGCTTCAAAGTCAGCCTGCTAATTTGGGAAGTCAGGTTAGCACACACCAAACTTAGGAAGCAGCTTCCTGCACGTGGTGGCCCAGTAGCCCCAGCTCCAACCCCACTTCTGTTCTCTGTTTCCATCAGACTTTCCCACATTACAGACACCAAAATCCTGTCACTGTGTGCTAGCAGGCGTGTTGCCAGCATTCCTGTGTGACAATGTAAGGGGACACTGAGCTCCATGCACTCCTACGGGAGCCCAAGAGAAGGGCGGAAGGTGTGCGGTTTGAGTGTATTTTGTTTTTGTTTTTGTATTTTGTTGGCAGTTGTCACATCTCTTTCAATTCTGTTTGATTTGTCAGAACCGGCAGACCTGGATAAAAAGAGTACAGAAATTAAAATCGATGAAACAGGTAAATGTGTATTTTTATTTTTTTATTGACAATATACAAGATGTTATGTAAATACAGTATTGAGGAAGCAGTGCTGAGAAAAATGCCCACACTCAGCAAAAGTACTTGCTGCCTGCCTTGCTCCTTCTTCCCCCACTCTGTCCCCTAGTAATCCCCCCTTTGGGAATATCTCATGGATTCTGCCACCTTTCCCGCCTTACAGCCTCTTTTCCCCCTATCTTGTGGGCCCCTTTCTAGTTGCTTGGTTTCTCCCCTGACACTCCTACTTAAATGCATGTACTTAACCTTTATAAGCTATGATCCGCTTATGAGAGAGAATATGCCCATTTTTGTGTTTCTGAGCCTGAGATACATCGATATAATATTTTCCTCTTCCATCCATTTTCCTACAAACTTCATATTTTGTTTTTCATTATGGATGACTAAAATTCCATCATGCCTTTGTACTACATTTTTGTTATTCAGTCATCAATGGATGGACATCTAGGCTGATTCCCCGTCCTTGCTACTGTGAATAGAGCAATAACAAGCATGGATGTGAGGCCTCTCTGTGGTAGGATGTAGGGTACTTTGGTGTGTGCCCAGGAGTGGCAGAGCTGCATCACATGACAGCTGTACGGCTAGCTTTTTTGTGCGTGTGAAGAGCCTCCACACTGCTGCCCACAGTGGCTTTACCAGTGTGCGCCCTGCCAACAGTGCCGCTGTCCTTTGTTTTCTCACAGATGCCGTTCTGACCGGGGTAAGAGTTCATCTCAGTGCAATTTAACTTGCATGTCCCTGATGAATAAGGATGTTGAGTGCTTTTAAAAATATTTATTGCCCATTCATTCTTCTTTTGAGAACTGTCTATTCAGTTCATTTGCCCATTTGTGGATAGGCTGCTTTTGTTTTTCGGTGTTTCCTTTTTGCCCTTATTTATATATTCCAGATACTAATCCCTTATGGGAAATATAGCTGGCCAAGACTGCCTCTCATCCTGCAGACCGTTTATTCTGACCAACTTCCAATTTCTTATGACTTGTGCTGTGTTTGTGAAGATGCTGTTCTGGAATGCTAATACATTTGCATATCAAAGCACTGGGAATAAAATATGCCCTGAGCCAGAGCTCATGGGCTGGTGCTATAACTTGATCGGGGTCATTGGTGCAAAACACTGTTCTTAGCTGCACAGAGATGGGGAGGATGCCACCGTGAGAGGTCAGCTGATATAAGGGTTACAGCCTAGGAAGTGTGTGCTCGCCAATTCTTCCCCAGCTGAGCTCTCCACTGAAGGAAAATCACAAAACATAAAGTTTGTACCAACTAAGTTCGTCTTATGATTTTAAAATGATTCAGATATTTGTACCTGGTTCTATCCAGGTGAAATCTCTAGAGAAAAGACCCCATTTCATGAGAATCTGTTGCTTTGCGTCCATTTCCCCCTCTCCCTCCACCAGCTCCACTGTTTGATGATGACATAGACGATGTTGATAAGGGTGTTTGAGCACTGCTGTGTTACAGGCACGGTGCATACACTTTTCATGGAACCCTCAGAACAGTTTCGTGGGCATACTACCTCCTGTTTTTACAAATAACGAGACTGAAACAAAGTGACACAGCTAATTAGAAGTGTCTGATTAACTAAAATATGTGTGGGCTCTGTGCTCTTGGTCAGGACCACGCCCAGCAGCTTGCCACCCCGCCCGCTGGCGTTCCTCACAGGTGCCTTGAGCAGTGAGTTCTCCCCACACCATCCTGTTCATCACCATCTGTTGCCATCGGAAATGCAGTCCTGCTTGCTATGCAGCCACTGGTGGACTAGATAGACATGGGGCTGTGACACTGGAAATGTGAACGTATTACCAAGTCCACGCAGATATGAACTTTATTTGAGGTTGTTTCAAAACAACATTGCATCAAGGGAGAGAATATTAATATGCCCCCAGGGCTTGTTTTCCTCTGTATGGGGACCTGCATCTCATATTTTTAGTTTTTGATGACTGGAATCTCAGTTGATCAGAGCACGATTAAGTAAACACCACACATGTACCCATTAGCATTTTGGTCCTGTTTCTAGTACCAGGTAATTAGGCTCAAAGCTCCCATGCTAATAACTTCTCGTGTTCCACTCTCAAGCAAACACGTCCCCTGTGACTCAGCTGCCAAGCAGCATGACTATCTCCGAGAAACCACCAGGGTGGTGAGTCAGGAGGTACTGATTATTACATGCCCTCTCTTCAGCAAAACATAGACATGTTTCTCCATTGCAGCCATAGCTCTTCCGATATTGCTAGAGCAAGCATCCCTTGTCAGAAAAAAATAAATAAATCTCTCCTTCAATGAAACCAATACAGACTTGTGAAGGACCTTGTTGAGTTTCTGGTGTCCTTGTCAACTAAATGTGACATGGGGAATGGCGTTAGATGCCAGCACAGTGCTGAAGATGTCCTTGGCCTGGTTTAGAGGTCAGGCAGGTATACAGAGAATGTTTAAACCCATCCTCCACACACACTGTTGGAGCACATCACTAAGGAGTAAAAATTACACACGTGTCCAAGGAACTAAACACATATATTGGCCTATGACCACATGTGTCTAATGAACTAGACACATACATCAGCCTATAACTGAACATGTGTCCAAGAAACTAGAAACATATATCAGCCTATAACCTCACATGTGTCCAAGGAACTAGACACATATATCAGCTTATAAATTCATATATCTGGACTGTCCAACATTACCAAAAAAGTTACAAAAAATACGATGTTTAAGTAAGTGTATTGCTTTGTGTTGGGCTGCATTGACAGGAATCTTAGGTGGTAGGTTGAACAAGCCTGGACACTATAACTTCAGCCTCCAGGTCTGAATTCTAGTGCCATCACCTCCCATACCTCCACTCCTAACTTGTCACGGGTGACAGGCAAAGTTGGAACTCATGGGGCCTCCCAGCTCCTTTCTCTTCCTAGGCCTTTCTATCTGCTCACGTCTGTCCCTTCAGTGCCCAGAGAGCCTATTTTGTCTTCTCTCTTAGGGAGCACCTCAGGATATGAAGGGGACGGGGAAGGTGACAAGAACATCTCCAGGAAGCCTGGGAATGTCCTGAAGACACTGGACCCCATCCTCATCACCATCATCGCCATGAGCGCCCTGGGAGTACTCCTGGGTGCTGTCTGCGGGGTGGTGCTCTACTGTGCCTGTTGGCATAATGGCATGTCCGAAAGAAACTTGTCTGCCCTTGAGAACTACAACTTTGAACTTGTGGATGGAGTGAAGTTGAAAAAAGACAAACTGAACACACAGAGTAGTTACTCGGAGGCATAAAGGCGCAGACGTGGAAGGCGCACGGGAGGACTGAGGTGGATGGCGCAGTGGAGCGTGCTGGGGCCTCTGTTAGTCCGCTTTCACTGTAAGCTGGGAAGTGCGTTGATGACGCCAAGCCAGGCTTTTCTCAGGAGCTTCAATGAGTATCGCCGACAGACGTGGACAGGTGACTGCAGTAACAACTGGAATCATGTACAGTTGGCTTAGTTTGGATAATCAGATGCTGGTGTTGAGACCAAGTGTGATGGACTTAATGAACCACCCCCACCTTCTCTCTCTCCTCTTCCTATGAGGGATTCTGCTCGGAAACTATAAAATCTAAGATGCTAGCACCAAGCTTTGTGCAGTGGTCCCCTCCAATGGGCATCCGCCTGTGGCCCAGTGTCCAGAATACATTAGCAACCATATTTCAGGGGAGCCCTGAAATTGGTCCTGCACGTCATCGCCTGCCCTGTGCATAGGAAAAGAAGGGTTCTTTCATTTTCAAAGTACTGTGGCCTCCATACTGGTATTGTGTGTCAGCTCTGTTTACGAAGCAATACTGTCAGATTTTCTTGATGTTTTCCAGTGTTTTGCTGAATCTCGTGTTTGTGACCTCCATACCGAAAACAGTGCCATCACAGAGCTGCTGGCACCCGGGTGTCCCGCTGACAACCGCCACAAAAAGTCCTCGGCACTGGTTAGTCTACGTCTTCTCAAGTGCCTTTTGGTTTGTACTGGTTCCTTATGCCCCACTGATGACCCACTCTGTTTCTTGCTGGTGAAAACCCTGCTCTTTAATCAGACCTGGTGGCCCACTGACTAAGAAGAAAGTATACTTTAGCGCGTGACGCCGGCCCCGGGAAGGCAAGGGCTCCGCAGACTTGGCAACGTGGCTTAATTGTTCTGCTTTTTCTGTAGTTCAATATCTTGTCTCTTGACCCTTTTGTATAAAGCTGCAATATTCTCTCTCGTTCTTTCCTGCGGAATGTATTTTCAGATGTAAACTCTTGGCTCTTTCTTCTCTCCTCTCTCTTGTTCTCTTTGTCTTTTTCCTTTCTTAGAATTTGAGCATTTGCCGCTGTCCAGTAAAGAACCTTGCAGCTTTAACCTGCTGGCAATGGCGAACAATTTTACTAGACTATGTCTTAAAATCAGTAAGTAAGGAAAATTGCTAACTTTGCCCTCCAACGTCTAACTTTGGTTTTCTTGTTAACTGGTTAAGTGACAGTGTCTTTTTCCCTGAAGCCATCTGTTTGTCTGTTCTCATCAGAATGGTGTTTGATAAGTTAGGGAAGAAATAATGCCAACTGGCTTTCAAATGAGACCCAGAGGAAGGACTGAAGAAAATCTTCAAGTATTTAAAAGAACATACAACTTTTATATACAAATATGCAAAAATGACCCCTGATAATGTTTTTGTTTTGATACTGAAAGGACAGGATAGTTAAGGAAGAAACAATAAATCCCATGCCTGGGGTTAAAAAATGTTAAAATGTGGGGGGAGGGATGCATAAAGTCAAAACAAATATTTAAAATAATCCATTCAGCAGAAACCCTGAAGAAGAAAAAAAATAGATTTGAATGACTGCTTCTAGAAACTTCCAATGGCTCGTAGAGATAAAAGCCTGCCTTGGGGCTGGCAAGACGTAAGCCTCAACAGCTCAGAGAGGTCAATAGCTTACAGGCAGCATGTGTATTAACCCAAAGAAGCTTCAAGTTGGTGCAGCTCTGTCCTGCTGTGTTGTACATAAGAATCTCTCCCTTCCTAGGTTGCTATAGGTCTCACTCAAATACATTTATTGGGAATCACATTTGCCTCATGGACAGAACAGTCCATTCATCTTGGTTTAATTGGATTGAGAATGTCTCTTGGTTCCAGGAAAGTATTGATCACCAAGAAAGAAGAATAGATTTTTATCCCGGGGGGCATTCATTTACTTTATAATCATACCTGGAGAAAAGCATTAAGCTTACTTTGTTTTTAAGGCAACAGACTTAAACATTGTCCTCAGCCACGGTAAACTGATACTGCAACTTTAAATTTTAAAGTACCTTGCACTGATAAATATATTTAAAAGTTATATGTTTATAAAGTTATTAATTTGTAAAGGCAGTGTTACAAAATGTTCAGTTTATATTGTTTTAGATTGTTTCGTAATTTTTAAAGGTGTAAAATAACATATTTTTTCTTTATTGAAATCTATGAAACTTTCTGTAGTAAAATGTTTTCATTTTACTGGTATATTATTGCTTCATGTTTTGTACCATCATAAAATTTTGTGCAAAATTTTTTTTACAGAAATTTTTATTTTCTATGATGATATGACACTTGTAAATTGTTGTTTCAAAATGAACAGCGAAGCCTTAACTTTAAACGACATTTGTATTCTCAAACTGAGTAGCATAAAAACCACCTAGAATGAACTATAACTTAAACTCAAACTCTGACTACCACATTCCAAAGAAACAGTTGAATTAAACATTTTCATAAAAATCCCAAACCTGATGGCTTTCATTTTCTTCGCTCTGTTCTTAAGAAAGTTGGGCTCAGCTTACCATCCAATACCGTTCAAGATTTCTTTAAAGTTCTCTTCTCAAAACACGGTCCCACAATGGGCAGGAAGACATTTCCTGAATATGGAGCATGAATCTAAGACTAGCCGAGGAGTGCTACAGGATATGGCCTTATAAGTGGAAATTTTCATCCCAAATTATGTCCAGTGTTTTACATTCTCATGGTAAAGGTTGTTTTATGATTCTCACAAATTATTATTGGTAAGTTTCACTCTTTTTTATTTTATGTGATGGTTTTTCCAGGTAGGGTATCACTCTAGCCCAGGCAGACCTGGAGTTCACTCAGTAGTCCCAGGCTGCTCTCAAACTCACAGTGATCCTCCTACCTTTGCCTCCTGAATGCTGTGCTCAAAGGTGTGCCCCACCGCACCCACCCGATTTGCTCTTTTAGATGGTAGGTACTAAATCTGTTTATGCACACATGCTAAATTTAGGGAAAGGGGGAAACTGAGCATGGTGTTTCAAATGGCTATTTGGTCATTCCTGGGGAGGCATTTATTCCTTTTGGGGCCAAAATAATGGAAAAATAGTAACACCAAAAAAAAAAAAAAAAAAAAAACTTTTTAAAAAATGAGCCAAAGCCTGTTGAGCAGGGGTTTTAGAAAGCTTGTTACAGCAGATTGGCCAAGCTCCACCCCAACTACTCCTAGACCACCAGTTATTTGCCCACCTTTGACTAAAACCCCAAGTCCAAAAAGCATAGAAGCCCCCCTCCCCCGAGCCTAGGACAGTGACTCAAATATCCTCCGCTTCCTGCTTTTCTTGGATCCAATTACCATCTCTCAAGACTTAGCCAAGAATAGAATAATTTCCCTATTGAGCGATTTTTAGGTCTCTTGCTTAAAGAAGACATAAGGCCAGGAAATCTCATTACTAAAACTAAATGCTACCGGCATTCATGGATATTTCCATAAAAACACAATGATGTGCTAGAAGTTAACTAGTATTGATCCAAAAATATTTTCTGAACAGGGCTAAGGACTATGGACTCATATTACCTGTTTCATTATTCAAGAAGACTTTAAACATGGGTATTTCCCATATCTTTTTTTTAAAAAAAACATTAAATGTATTTGCAAGGAGAGAGAGCTAGAAGCAGAGAGAGAGTAAAAGTGGGCATGCCAGGGCCTGTAGTCACCAAAAGCAAACTACAGATGCATATCCCATTTTGTGCATCTGGCTTTACCTGGGTATGGAGGAATCAAGTCCAGGTTCTTAGGTTTTACAGGGAAGTACCTTAACTGCTGAGCCATCTCTCCAGCTCCTCCATGCCTTTTTTATTCTTAAAGTTATTTATTTGTGGGGGGGCATGTTTGTGCCATGGTGTGTTTGTGTGTGTGTGTGTGTATGTCTAGGCATGTTTGTGCCATGGCATATGTGTCTGTGCATGTGCATGCGTGTGTGTGTGTGTGTGTGTGTGTGTGTGTGGTCAGAGAACAATTTTTGGGTCCTTGTCTTTCACCTCACTTGAGGCAGGGTCTTTAGTTGTTATTCACTGCTCCATTCCTGAGTTTCCAGGAAATTCTCCTATCTCCACCTCCCTTCTAGCTGACAAAATACCTGTCAAATGCAGATTAAGTGAGGAAGGCTAAACCACCAGAGTAGGAAAATTAGGATGGCCAGTCACATTATGTCCAGTCAGGAAGCAGAGAGAGAAGAATGTTGACACTCAGCTCACTTTCTCCTTCGTACTCTAGTCTGGGACCTCAGCCCATGAAATGGTGCTACTCATAGTAAAGGTGGGTCTTCCTACATCAATTAACCTAATCCAGGAAATTCCTCACAGACATATCTTAGAGATTTATCTCCTAGGTGATTCTAGATTCCATCAGGTCGACAATGTTAACATCATACTGTGCAAACATGAGGACCTGAGTTCAGATCCCCAGTTCCCATGTAAAACTACAGACAGGATGTCACACACCTGTGATCCTGATCCCTGAGGCTCATTGTCTAGCCACCCTAGCCTAAGTGGTAAGCTCCAGGATTAATGAGAAACCCTGTCTCAAAGGAGGTGGGCAGAATGACATCCCTAAAGATGACACCTGAGGTTGTCCTCTGGCCTCCAAATGCATGCATACCTGCACATACATGTGTACCTGCATACCTGCATACACACATGCACATACAATACAAAAGAGAGACATGTGCAAGCATATTGCAATCTGACTGCCTGATGATGTGGATGAAAATGTCCCATCGTAACATACCTATAACTCTGAATCAGCAAGGAAGGCCCTGGGACCCAACCATCACAGGAGAGGCATGGAACCCTCCTGTGGTGCTGACAGTCTTCTACTGAGAGCACTGGCCGTTTCTACAGCAGCCCTGTGACATTAAGTTTTAGCACTCACTCTCCTTATTAATGTTCAGAGAAGTGACAGGGTGCATCCAGAATGTATTTGGTCTTCTCTTCCCTCCACAACTCCCAATAATTCTTATTAAGGAATTGTTTGCAGAGAGGCTTACAGGGTCCTGCTACTCAAAGCAAGTTTGTCCCCTAGAGACTGGAAAGGCACACTCTCTGTCAGCAGGTGGAGGTGGTCGCCCTATACCTACCAAGCCATTTTCATTCTTCTTTGCTTTTATGTTTGGTGGCACATGATAATTGCATGTATTTTTGGAGACATGATATGATATTTCTTTTAAAAAAAAAACATTTATTTATTAGCAAGCAGGGAGAGAGATAGAGAGAAGACAGACACAGAGAGAGAATGGCTGCCCCAGGGCCTCCAGACACTGCAAATGAACTCCAAATGTATGTGCCACTTTCTACATCTGGCTTTACATGGGTACTGGGGAATAGAACTTGGGTCATTAGGCTCTGCAGGCAAGTGCCTTAAACAGCAAGCCATCTCTCCAGCCCATGGCACGATATTTCAGTATGCATGCATACTGTGTAATGATCCAGTCAGGGTTCTGCCCCCGAAACCCCACATTCACGTCCAGGTGCTAGAAGGCCCTGCACAGTCCGCTGCGCTGAGCCACGTGTGTGACATTGGTGCTACTTTGTGTGGCTGCTTGTGAACACTCACCAGTGTCCACCCCGGCCGGCTTGCCAAACAAGGCAGTCTGAACACAAAGTGACCTGGCCAATGAGTGAATTCAAAATCTCACTCACAGCTGAGCATGCCTGTAATTCCAAAACTTGGGTGGTAGAAGCAGGAGGATCTAGAACTCAGTGTCATCCTTGGCTACACGGTGAGTTCAAAGCCAGCCTGGGGTACATGACACCCTGTCTCAAAACTAAATAAAATCTCACTCACTTACTTTCCAAGTGTCAACATAGAGCCACAAGTTAAAATCTCAGTTGGTAGAGTACATGTGCTGTAACCATTCTCCCTGTGGCTTCTGAGAGACCTAAAAGTGATTGACGAGAGATGAAAGGGACACCAATGTAGTATTTTGTTTGTTTAAACATGTGAAAATGCTACAGAAGTGCAGCAAACCCTGCACTCATGATAGCTTGGCCAGGGAGGAAGAGGAACACAAATTTCTGTTCCAAAGAGGTTGCTTGGTAAACTACACACTGTAAACATGTTTTAAAGACATCAAAACCCTATATGGAAAAATGAGATTGATCCTTACTTAATATTCCTTTCATGATTTCTAGTCTTGTTCTATCTAGATCAAGATTCTAACCTTAATCTTTCATGACTTCTAACCTTGGGATCTTTCTTACAAATAAGTGAGGAAGTATCAGGTAATAGAAATTTGTGCTCAAATAGTGACTCCCGAAAGAGAGTTCTCCACATAGGAACAGGTTCTCCAGCTGGGTGTGGTAGTTTCCATGTGTTACCTCAGCACTTGGAAGATAAAAGTAAAAGGATCAGTCAAGGTCATCCCCAGCTACATGGGGAGTTCAAGTCCAGCCTGGGATACAGAAAGAGTTCCAGATCAACCTGGGCTAGAGGGAGGCCCTGCCTCAAACCAAACAACAAACAAAACCAAATCAGGGATAAGGAAATGACTCAGTGGTGTTTGTCACAATTGGGTGGTAAAGACAGTGGATCCCCAAGGCAAGCTGGCTAGTTGGTCTAGCTGCATTGATGAGCACTGGGTTCGATGATGAGAGACCCTGTCTCACTAAACAAGGTGGAGAGCAGTAGAGGGAAACACGTGACGTCAATCTCAGGCCTCCACAGGCGCACACACACACACACACACACACACACACACACACACACACACGTGCCCACACGCAGCAGAGCAAACATACACTCCTCACGCTTACATTAAGCATGCACATGAATAAGCTGCTCATCTTCACATCATAATGGAGTAATCCATGTTATGATGCAGGAGCTAAACAAATGGGTACTATTCTTCGTCAACATCCTCATTTCTCCATTGTCCTGTTAACGGAGGTAGAAAATCTTCTTTGATTGGCTTTGAGTTGGACGTAAACACATACTACCCTTGTGAAGCTTTAGCAAGAAAGTGACTCCAGGATAGAAAGAAGGTGGTGCCCCCCTCCCGAAGTTCTTTTCAGTGACCTGCTCCTCGTCTTGGACCACAGCCAACTGCACACCTTTTCCTGGAGGTCACATCACCATGCCAGAGGTGGAGGCTGCAAAACTACCAATGTTGGTGATGCTCTTGGGAAACATCTGTCCTCTATGAGAGCCAACCGCACTCTAATTCCTCCAACAGTGGGAAAGTTTCCGTGTTAATTAAGTCATGTTCTAACACTATAGATGTTATTTATTGTTATTGCTATTAAAGCAAACTCAATCACTTTCCTAAAATTTTCTGGAATTCTGTCTTGATTCAAGCCCTCCACTTAAATGGAACTTAATTTTAGAGTCTCAACTATAACATTAGTCACATCTTAATTTTATCTATATTTAAACCACCAAAGGGCTGAGCATGTAGCTCAGTTGGCAGAGTGCTTGGGTAGCATATATGAAGCCCTGGGTTCAATTCTCAGCACTGCATAAATCTGGCATGGTGGTACATGCCTGTAATACCAGCACTCATGAGGAAGCGGCAAGAATGTCTAAAGTTCAAGGTCACACTCCTACAGCTACATAAGAAGTTTCAGTCCAGCCTGAGCTACTTGACAGCCTATCTCAAAAAAAAAATTAAAAAAATAAAAGTGGTTGTAGTGGTGCATATCAGCAGGAAATTGCTGAAGAGGCAGAGGCAAGACGATCAGGAGTTTGGTGCCAGCCTGGGCTACACATTTGGCCAGGCATGGTAGCACACGCTTTTAATCCCCAGCACTGGAGAGGCTGAGGTAGGAGGGTCACCATGAGACTACAGAGTGAATTCCAGGTCAGCCTGAGCTAGAGTGAGATCCTACCTCGGGAAAAAAAAAAAAAAAACTAAATTATTATTACAGATTGAGTGTCCCTAATATGGAAACACAAAATGTTCTTGTTATGGTTTGGATATGAAGTGGGCCCCGTGTGTGAAGCTCATTTGTGAAGGCTTAATCCCCAGTGGAACAGTGTCCAGCATAGCCTTTGAGAGGTGATTGTATCACAGTCACCTGACTCACAGCTGCATTCCTAGCTTAATGGTCTAGTGGGAAGTGTGCAAATTTTAGGTGGGCCTAATTATAGGAAAGTGGGTCACTGGGGACATGCCCTTTTCAGCTTTATTTTGTCCCTGCGCTCTGCCTCTCTCTGTCACCTTGACATGAGACGCTCTGCTCTTCTTGCTCACGCTGCCATGAAATTGTCCCTCGTGATCATAGCAACAGACTCATTGACCTGCGTGTGACTAAAACTCTGAAAGCGTGAGTTGGTGTGAGTCTGTTTTCTTAGGTATAGTTTCACAGAACAGGAAGCTAACGTAGCTTTAAAGTCTAAAACTTTTTGAGTGTCAACATGAGTCCTAAGTTAAAAATTGTACACCTGACCTCATGTGTTGAATCATAGCAAGCATGATTAAAAACAATTGTATGACATTACCATCAGTCTCTGTTTACAGGGTGTGTATGAAACATAACAATATATATAGATAATTTTGGCCCCATCCCTAAGATATCCGTACCAGTCAGATTTTTAAAAAAACTTTTTAAAAAATGTTTTTGTTTATTTTTATTTTTTTATTTGAAAGTGACAGACAGAGAAAGAGGCAGATAGAGAGAGAGAGAGAGAGAAAATGGCTGCGCCAGGGCCTCCAGCCACTGCAAATGAACTCCAGATGCGTGTGCCCCCTTGTGCATCTGGCTAACGTGGGTCTTGGGGAATCGAGCCTTGAACCAAGGTCCTTAGGCTTCACAGGCAAGCGCCTAACCGCTAAGCCATCTCTCCAGCTCCAGTCAGCTTTTTAATAACTAACAGATACCTCACATGGTCAACTTCAAAGGAGGAAAGGTTGATGTGGCTTTAGAGAGTCCAGTCAATGGTCATGTGACCCTGTTGCTTTGGGCCCAAAGAAGCATCATGGTGAAAGCAGGTTGGAGTTTTTTCTGCATCAAGGCAGCAGGAAGCAAAGAAAGAGCGGGAAGGGGATAGGGTTCCCATATCCCCTTCAGGAGCACACCCCTAATAGCCTAACTTCCTTCCACTAGACGCCACTTCCCAAAAGTTCCACAGCCTCTCAATGGTGCCATGGGCTGGGCACAAAGTCTGTGAGTGACATTCTAAATATGCAAGTGTCCTAAAATCTGAAGAACTTTGAGAAATGTAGATACTTCTGGACTCGAGTATTTCAGAAAAAGAGCCGATCTGAAGGGCCGTTTGGGCTCAGGATCTCCATGCTGGGACCAAGCCTCACAGAGCCTCACAGCTCCTCCATTTCTTCCTAGAACAATCAGCCTCCAAGTCGCACCTGCACACATGATTTCCCGGAGTACAAACTACGCTTCCCACACCACCCACAGCGCACTGCCGAAGGTCAGTATATTCAAGTCATGCCAGAAATAATGCTTGAAACTTGGGTTTATGGCTTTAACAGAAAAGAGACCAAGGCCTCCTGGCCACACTAATCCCTTTGCTCAGACTGGTATGGCTGTGCAGTAGGACGTGAGCATATTGTGATGAAGAAAACTGGAGAGACCATCGGACAGCAGAGGCAGCCACCAAGTCAGAGCTGCCTAGTGGGCTGAAATCAACAACCCAGCTTGTGCACAAACAATTATACAAGAAAAGATGAAATTGCTTCTTGTCTTAATGTGTATTCTCTGTGGCTAAACCAGATTTTAAATTTGACTTGCTATTCAACATGAGGCCATCAATAATGTCTTAGAAGAGAGAGTTGAGCCCATTCTCACAAAATTCACCTACCAAGATGGCATCACCTCCTTTCCTTCTCATCTTCTCACACGGTCACATGAGTGAGAAGAGTCAGGGATAACCTCCTGTCTGTGCACACAGGTGCTCCAAAAACAAGTAAGATACAGAGAAGCACCCAGCACCCACAAATAAACATCGGCAAGCACCAAGCACGGTAAAGCAAGTGACATCAGCAAGAAGAAAACATAAACCAAGAAACAGATGACATTTACTTACAATTGCTTGATGGTGTATAGAGAGCTCTGATATAATATAACATAATACTATATAATAAACAGAAGCTTACAACTAGGGATGGAGAGGTGGCCCAGCAGCTCGTGTGCTTCCTGCATATGCGTGAGGGCCTGAGGAGGCCTAAAACACCAACACCCATGCAAACTGCTAGGCACAAGCACACATGCCTATCACCCCAGTCCTGCAAAGGGGAGCAGAATCCAGGGAATCATGTGGATGAAAATGGCAAGCTCAGGTACCAGTAAGATACTCCTGCTCAAACAAGATGGGTGGAAGAGCCGAGAGCAATGAGCGGGATACCAGATAATCTGCTCTGTCCACCGTAGGAAAGAGACCCCAACCATGCTGCAGGCAAGCACACGGGGAGCCACAAGGGTACATACATGTGCATATACCACCCACACACACTGCACGCTACATCACACACACACACTGCACATTATGTATGCACATACACATAAGCAAAAGACAAAAGCTTATAATTAAACAATAAAATAACAGGATATGACAAAAATAGGGCTTGCAGAATTAAACGTGGGGAATGTGTTGGCATCATTACAGGTTTAACAAATAACTAAAGAACAAGCAAAATAGTATTAAAAATAGAATTGCTGACAAAAGGAAAGGTTGGAGATCATGATGATAACTGCAGGTGCCAAAGATGTTAAACAAGTTTGACATTAACGTGAATGAAGGAAAGAAACAGAGCAACATAATAAGATTCTTTGTAACTCTGAGGTAAATAACCTACCTATTCAAGTTGACATTAGTTTTATGTAACTCCCCACCCCCACCCTCCCTTCCTCTATTTTTCAAAGACCTTTCCACCCCTGTATTAAATGTAATACAAGCCGGGCGTGGTGGTGCACGCCTTTAATCCCAGCACTCGGGAGGCAGAGGTAGGAGGATCACCGTGAGTTCGAGCCCGCCCTGAGACTCCATAGTGAATTCCAGGTCAGCCTGGACTAGAGTGAGACCCTACCTCGAAAAACCAAAAAATAAATAAATAAATAAATAAATAAATAAATGTAATACAAGAAAAAAATTTCTTGAACAATAAGTATGGGGCTGGAGAGATTGCTCAGTGGTTAAGGCACTTGCCTACAAAACCTAATGACCTGGGTTCTATTCCCCAGTACCCACATAAAGCCAGAGATGCACAAAGTGGTTCATGCATCCAGATTTTGTTTATAGCAACTAGAGGCTCTGGCGCATCCATCTCTGTCCCCCAATCTCTCTCTCTCTCTCTCTCTCTCTCTCTCTCTCTCTCTCTCTCTTTCTCTCTCTCTCCCTCTCCCTCTTTCTCTTTGGAAATAAAAATTTTTTTAATTTTTAAAAGAAAAATAAGTATGGAACTTAATCTGATCATTGGAAAGAATGTTATCCCAGGAAAGTATTTGCATTGAGTTGTATGCTAATTTGGCTGTTAAGCTGCTAAAATACTACATAATGTTTCAGATATTGAAACAATAAAGTAAACTGCAAAAAAAAAAAAAAAGAAGAAGAAGAAACATCAGTATACTCTCAATCTTCTTGAGAATGGCTCCATTCAAAATAATGGTATAAAATCTACAATGTCCTAAGGGGAAGTTGGGATACCAAAAAATTCCTGTCAATATAGAATGCTACTTGGAAACACAGGAATCAGTGTTAAAAAAAGAAACAGGGAGATGGCTCAGCGGTTAAAGGTGCTAGCTTGTAAGGCCTGTCTGCCTGGGTTTGACTCCCCAATACCCACAGAAATCCAGAGCCAGATGCACAAAGTAGCACATCCATCTGGAGTTCATTTATAGAAGCAAGAGGTCCTGGAGTGACCATATTCTCTCTCTCTCTCTCTCTCTCTCTCTCTCTCTCTCTCTCTCTCTCTCTCTTAATTTAATAAATAGAAATATTTAAAAGTTTAAAAATCATGAAAATAAAATTCAAGTGGTATAGTACTCTTAAGCTACTGTTAAAATTTTTACATTGACAATCAAACTCAGACAATTCAGAGATGAACTGAAACTAAGGGCCCAAGGGCTGGGGAGATGGTCAGTGGGTAAAGTGCTTGTTGCTCAAGCATGAGGACCTGAGTTCAGATCCCAGCTCCCTTGTGAAGCTGGACACAAAAGCGTGGCTAAAGAAAGAAGGAATGTGAAGACGAAAATCACAAGGAAGCTTTCAAGCCGGCTACTCTGGCTAATGCAGCATGAATAACGTGAGAACCTGCCTCAAACAAGGAGAGATGTGAGAACCAGCACCCAAAGTTGACCTCTAACTTCCACACATGCGCCGCATGCACCCGCACTCACACATGACCAAACACACACATTGTAAACCTACAGACACACCAAAAAATAAACTTAAAATAAAAATGAAGAATTCAAGAATAAATAACTCTCCAAAATGATAAGTACTAAGCTACATGGGAACCAAACTTGCCTTGCAGAGTGTTAAAGTCTACTTCTGGATGATGTAAAAATGAGAGTCCATCTCAAGAAAGACTTGAGAGATGGATGAGAGAAAATGAGATTACCAATGATCCCTTCCTAATGCCCTCTGTCCACAGAATGCTTGGTCTGCTTTAAATTCCAACAGCTGGCTTTTTAAAAAATGATTATTTCACCTTAAAATTTTAACACAAAATGGATTTTCTTTGTTAGATATAAAGTGATATTTTTAGTGACTAACATTGCTCTTAGTAAAGAATTATTTTCGCGACTGGGGGAAAATGACCAATATCTGTCGAAGCAACGCATGGTCTAACCTACTTAGCAACAAATAACTTGTCGTGATGCCCACACAAGTGCAGTGGTGGCACACAGCCATGATGGGGAACCAACTGCTCTCAATTCGGCTAACTGATCCCCTCACTGGTATGGGACCCATAGCTAGAGCTGGGAAACAAGTCAGAACCATATCCAAACATCAGCACAGAGAAAAATCAACTCCTACCAAATCAGAGAGCCAGAGCCTCAGAGCCCCCCAACACCTCATCACTGAAGCAGACCCAACATGGCTCAGGGAAATTTTGCAGAAGAGGGAGCAGAAAGAATGTCAGAGCCACATGTTGGGTCATGATATGCAGAGACATTTAGCTTACCCATAACTGTGGGCTAACTCCACAATGCATGACCCGTATACCTCAACAAGGAGGGGCCAAGGGGAGGGGTAGGTCATGGATGAGCCTAATAATGGTACCAAACTGACTGTAAAAAAAAAAATAAAATAAAAAATAAAAATGAAAAAAAAAGAAAGAAAAAGAGAGAGAGAAAAAAAAGAATTATTTTCAAAAGTTCAATGTTTCTTTCTGTCTTTCTTTCTTTCTTTTTCTTTCTTTTTTTTGTTTTTTTTTTTTTTTGTTTGTTTTTTGTTTTTTGTTTTTTGAGGCAGGGTCTCACTCTAGCTCAGGCTGACCTGGAATACACTATGTAGTCTCAGAGTGGCCTCGAACTCACAGTGATCCTGCTACCTCTGCCTCCCAAGTGCTGGGATTAAAGGCGTGTGCCACCACTCCTGGCCAATATTTCTTTTTATTTGAGCTTTTCATATTATCTCTAAGCAAAATTAAACTCAATTATTTTCATTGATATAATCCCACTTGTATAAAAATAACTTATTCATCCATATCCATTGATCAATCTACATTATTCCTGTACTGCTATATTAGTAATATCGATGGGGTTTTTATTTGTATTTTCTTGTACTTTTAATAAATTACAGTAATACACAAAAGAAACCGATATCAAACTGGAGATAAAAAGTAGATGTGCCGAGGCAATTGATTGAACAGTTTTGAGAGTCTGCTTTGCTTCCTTTTCCCCTAATGTTAAGAAGGCAGCCAGCTTTGTAACTCCTTGTCTCCCACATTTTTGCTAGATGACAAGGAGCTGAGGTTAACTTCATAAAAGCATAAATCCATTGAAAAATCAATGTTAAGTATGTAAAAAGAGGAAAGAGAGGAAAGAGACATGCTGGGCAAGGAATTATGAGAGTGAAGATTCCATCAGGTTGGAAGTGGAAGACCAGGTTCCAAACACCCCAGGGGCAGGAACTGAGACAGGTGAGATCCACTGGCCTCTCAGCATGCAGAGGCATCTCACGCCCTGAGAGGAGGAAAATTAGAGGATTTTTAAAACGTAATGCATATGATTATTTATTACTTTCTAAATGAGCTTCTTTTGAAATAAAGGCATGTTTTGCATGTGTGGTATGTGTGTGGTGGGCTGTGTGTATGGTGTATGCACTTTGTGCACATGCACATGCACATGCAAAAGCCAGACGAGAGCACCGGGTGTCCACCTCTATCTCTAACCCACATGTTTCCTTGAGGCGGACTTTCTCACTGAACCCAGAGCTGCCATTTTTGCAAGACCCAGCAATCCTCTGTTCTCAGCTCCCCACCAGACTGGGATTAGACATGTGTGCCCGTTCCCAACTATTTAAGCAGGTGCAGTGCTGAGGAATCAAACTCAGGGGGAATCAGGCCCTCCTGGGACCTCACAGCAAGTACTCTTACCCATGGAGCCACTCCCCAGGCCCCTAAAGGCAGTGTGTGGGGTGTGTGTGTGTGTGTCTTACATATATGTGTATATGTATGCTGTATGCACATGGATTCACATGTGTGCGCATGCATGTGGAGGCCAGAGGTTGAAGTCAGGGGTCTTCCTCAGTCATTGCCACCTTACTTTTTTGAGAGAGACTGAACAGACAAGCTAGCCAGCAAGCCTCAAGGATCTGTCTCTCTACCTCCCTAGCACTGGGATGATAGACTCTCACCACCAGGCCCAGCAGGGATCTGAACTAGGTCCTCACTCTTGTGGGGCAGCACTTTAGTCATGGAGACATCTCCCCCGCCCTCAATAGCTTCTGTTTTATCAGCCCCCTTAGACAAAACTCACTCTAGACAGGAGACCTCTGTTCATGGGTGAGGCTCAGGCCCGTCTTTATCTACGTATGACACAAATACCTGGTACTTGAGAGTCCATGACTGGCACCCCAATCAAGCTTATCCTACCACTTTACCTTCAGTATCAAACATGTGGCAGACATTTGGGCTTTCAAGGTCATCTTGAAAGCAGCACTGTTTGTCCCTTCCTCAGCCAGTGCTACCTTACAAAGTCATTCCAGTTTATAACACCTGCTTCTAAGTTCGTATACTTGACACTTTTTCCTTAAGGGAATATTTAGTAGGCCTAAAAACTTTGCCATTAGGCACTTTTGAAAAGGAATTTTAAAAAAGAAATTGTTATTATTATTATTAAGTACAATTTTCTCATCACAGTCTGAATTCCTGTGGAAGTTGCCAGAAGCCCTCAGTGGTACTACTCCAGCCCAGGGCCACGCCAGCACATAATGTGACTCTCATCAGAGAAACAATTCCCCAGTCGCAGGGGACTGGGAGATGGAGTGAGTGTTTGTAAAATACAAGCCTGCAGATGGACGTCTGCAAGATTGAAGGATGCTGGGCAGGGAATCACAGGTATGTGCGTCTCTGAAAGCAGAGCAGCTGGCGGTTTGTGCTGGGACTCAGTCACTTTGGGACCAAGAAAGCACATTCAGCAAAGCACATGTCACCTGATGCCATTAGCCCCTCAAAACCACTCCTGGCAGAAAGCTGGGCAGAAACCGTAAGTAAAAAAAAAAAAAAGCTATAAACCCAATGATCTGTCATTTAAGTTGAGTGCTCTCACTCTTAAAGAAATTCAAGTGCTTCTATTTCACTTGTGATATAAATAAATGACTGTTTGACGAAGTAAGACAATGCAAAATCAGCAGGTCTGCACAGGGACACTCACCGCTTCATTTTCCCCACCTAGCCAGCAGTACATTTCCTGAATTCAGCTTTGCACAAACCTTATTTCTACGTCCACTCACGTCTTTTTGAACAACAGAAAAACATGCCTGCACTAAACTTTGCATTAACACATTGCTTCACTTGCCAACAACAGATTATTTTAAATCAATATGTTTCTGTTTCCTGATGCAGAGTAAAATCAAGATAATTCCATGCAGATGTGTCTTACAGTTTTCTGATCAATGACATTCAGGGTGCCATTTGGGATAAATGCTGGAGAGCTCAGGGGCTTCGGCCTTGGAAGACCTGTGTACTTATCTATTTCCACTTTTCCTTCTATCTCTCCCTCCCTCCTTCTCTCCCTTCCCTCATCCATTTCTTCTTTTCTTCCTTCCTTTATGTGTCCTATAAAATATACATGAAACCCACATTATGTCCTCAAAGGACTTGAAGCTTTGCATGGTAAATATGAACGACAAGATGAAGATATTATCAGGAGCTTTGAAATTTACCAGCATTAGACACAAATACCAAAATCATAACTCATCAGTTAAAAAAGAAGGCAATACTGCATAAATTAAGGATAGCTTGTGATGAATAATTGGCAATATGCCTAAAGCACTCAGAAAATTGCACACTAATTTTTAAAACTATTCTAGATTAAAGTCAAAAGAGCTAGGCAAAACTGTTGCTGCAACGTGTGTAAAGCCCCAGACCCAGCATACTCCTCATTCAGAGGATAGGAGTGAAGTAAACTGGTTTTGATCACATCTTCCACTTCAAAAACATACACTTGACATTTTAGGAGAATATAAAGTTTGATTAGAAAAATTAATTTGGGCTGGGTGTGGTGGTTTGTGACTGTTATCCTAGCACTTTGGAGTTGGAGGCAAAAAGGTCAGGAGTTGAAGGCCATCCTCAGCTGCATAGGAAGTCTAAGGTCAATCTGCTACACATGACTCTGCCTCAAAAAAAGGAAAGAAAATTAATTTGGTAATAGCTTGATAGGAGCACATGGAGAATTAGAAGAAAAAGACAAAAATTGTATTTACTAGGGAGTAGCACAACAGATCCAAATAGTGTCCATGGGAAGGAAGAGAGTTGAAATGGGTAGAGGTCAGGTGTGAAGGTGGTGCATGGTGGAGATGAAGCAGGAAAGGCGGACATGGGGTGTGGTGAGGCTGAGGTGTGAAGGGGTGAACATGGGGCATGGTGGAGGTAAGTATAAAAGGATGGTTGCGGGGCACAGTGGAGGTGAAAATATTTGTGTGTGTACGCATGTTCAAATGTGTGTGTGCACGTGTGCAAGTGTGTGCTAGTGATTAACCTCCTATCCAGCTGAGCTACAACCCAGCCCCTCACTGTAAGTTGATGTTGACCAGCCTCTCTGCTTCCTTCCCTCACCTTCTTTTCCCAGTCATTATGTGTTCTCAGCCTCTGTGAAGTCAAGTGTTTTGGGTTCTGCCATTGATGGAGATCATGTGGCTCTGGTCTCTGGGCAGGGCCTGACCTTCCTATTTCATTGCAGAACCCCACCAGGGCTCTTTCTTATGATGATCCGTAGCACATGCTGTTTACATAGCTGTGTTCTATTATCACACGTGTCTCAATTTCCTTGTTGTTGTTGTTGAATTTATTTATTTGAGAGAGAGACAGAGGAGGAGATAGAGAGAAAATGGGCATGCTAGGACCTCCAGCCACTGCACCTTATTACTCCCCTTCCCCAAAGCTTGGTTCATTCCAGTATTCTTCTCTTTGAAATGATCTTCATGACCCACAACACACTTACCTTTAGCTATGTGATGTGTGTGTCCCCCCATATACGTGCATGCATACACCACAGCACACATTTGGAGATCAGAGGACAAACTCAGGGCAATGGTCCTCACCGTCCCCCTCATTTGAGACACGGTCTCTTGTGATGGTCCTCACCGTCCCCCTCATTTGAGACACGGTCTCTTGTGATGGTCCTCACCGTCCCCCTCATTTGAGACACGGTCTCTTGTGATGGTCCTCACCATCCCCCTCATTTGAGACAGGGTCTCTAGTGTTCTCTGTGTTGTGCTCAGTTTCTGGAAGCTGATCCTGTGTCTGACTTCTTTCTCGTGGCAGGAGGCCTGGAATCACAGCATGAGTCACTACAGCCACCTTCACATGGGCTCTGGGGCTCCAAACACAGCTCCTCATGCTTGCACGCTTGCACTGGAGGTGCTTTATGCACTGAGGCCCTCCTGGCCCCTTAAGCAAAATTCTTGATTACCCTCCACAACTTGTCCCCTATCACTTTCAAGAGTTTTTCTATGCTAATGAGCCTGACATTATTACCCATCATCTCTCCTTTGCTTAATCATCCTGATTGCCTTTCTTGCGCATTCATAACCTTGGGCTCAATGTGCAGCCACTCTTCCCTCCTCCCTGCTACAGCAGTGTGTCCCAAGAGAGCCATTTCTGCCTCTCTGGTCACCTCTGTGTTCTCTGAAGAGTGTCTTCTGTACATTAATTCTCTAGTTAAATATTGATAGCGAGCTTCTCTCTTAATATTTACACTGTTGTTCCCTTATTGCTACATACTCGGTAATCATTTGTTTTTGCTTTTCCAGCCTGTTTAATCGGGGCTGACTCAGTGCTCTCTGTGTAAGCTGCCATCCAGTCATGACTGCAGAGAGCTCTGACGTCAGCTCTGAAGAGTTCTCTTTGGTGCATGCCCATCATAGCCAGCAGGGGTCACAAGGGCATTTCTCTCTGGGGCCCAGTAGCTGGTAATGATAAGGGAAAGCCCTAAAGGCATGAGCTGGAACTGAAAGTCTCTTCTTCAATGGGGTCCTCTAAATGTCACCTATGGCAGAAATGTCAGCGTGGAGAGGGGATCATCTTGCTGCTTTTCTGTCTGGCCTGGTGTGTTGCCTCTGGTTTTCTGACACTGAACAAAATTGCAACAAGAGTGGCCATCCCAACAAGGATTACAGGTGGCAGAACATGTCCCCACTCTAAAATACAGAGCCCTGGTACAGCCCCTAGTCTTGACCACAGCCTATTGGAGAAACACGAGCAAGAAGTGAACTCTCCCCTCAGCTGCCTTGTGGGATGGGCCTCGTGGGGCAGCATGTGCTGAGCAGGCAGGAGGTGTCTTTGAACATGTGTAGAGCTGCTGAAAGAAGATGCATGGAGCGCAAACTTGCAAGCCTCCAAAGGGAAGAGACCCCTTCTGCTCTCACTGGAACATCAGGAGGCCATCTCCTACTCCTATCTCCCAAACTGGAACATGTCACCTCCCCAGCCCCAGCAGAAATGCCACTCCTGCTTTGTAGATGTACATATTTTAGAAAGGAGGCAATAATTAAGTTTTAGACATCATTAATGCCACATCAAAAGAAGAGGATTAAACAAACAGATTTTACATATTTCCAACACCAAGAGACAATTAATGCCCAAGGTGCTGAATGTGCTAATTATAGGATCTGATCATCACACATGATAGACATGTACCAACATATCACATGGGGCCCTATAAATATGTACAATTTGCTCTGTTAATTAAATTTCAAAATTAACATTTACAAAAGAAAAAGACTGGAGATGGGCTCAGCAGTTTGGAACACTTCCTGTGCAAGCATGAAGGCCTAAGAGACCACTGGAGTTCAATCCCCAGGACCCACAGAAACAACTGGACATGGCCACATATTTCTGTAAACCCAGTCCTGCAAACAAGCAGAGACTGGAGAAGCACTGGAGTTTGCAGGGAAAAAAAAAAAAAAAGACAAGCTCCAGGATTAATAAGGGACTCAGCTCAAGTAAGAACTGGCAGAAGACTAATAGAGGACTCCACACAGTCCCTTCCAGTCACTGCAGATGAGCATATCCTGTCTCAGCTGAGTGCATGGGGCACTGCATGGGTGTGTACATGTGTATTATGACACAGACACATCAAAAAGAAAGAGAGAGAGAGAGAGAAGAAAGAAAGAAAGAAAGAAAGAAAGAAAGAAAGAAAGAAAGAAAGAGAGAGAGAAAGAAAGAGAGAGAGAGAGAGAGAGAAAGAAAGAAAGAAAGAAAGAGAGAGAGAGAGAGAAAGAAAGAAAGAAAGAAAGAAAGAAAGAAAGAAAGATAGATAGATAGATAGATAGATAGATAGATAGATAGATTACAGGGAGGGGAAAGGCCTAAGCAAGGTCATGGGAAGAGATTGTGTAAAAGAAGGGTGGGGGGAGGTTCAATCAAAATTCAAAATATTCTGAATAAGACATATGAAAATCTACTTTCTTGAATAGTGGCACATCCAGACGCCATAGATTGTTACTAGAAAATTTTCAGTACCATGGATGGGACACCTTCCAGTGAGTTGTTGGCCAGGGAGGTCCATGTTGTCTCCAAAACATTATAGGCTATTGCCAAGGCCCTTGGTTTCCCATGAGAAAGAGATGGTAAGACCCTATTGCTGAAGACTTCACATGCCTGCACAGCAAAGTCACTGGAAATCAAGCTGGTGCTGAGCAGAAAACCTCTCCATGGCCCAGACAACTGAAAGCTGGAAAAAGCTGCACTGTATGCAGTCTTATGGGATACAGAAGTCATCAGAGGTGAAAACAGTGGACACTGGAAGCCTCAAGTTTGGCCAGACAGACCAAATGACTGAATGAGCGCAATAGTGGTATGTCTGCTCTGGGGGAAACCAACTGCTCTCTAATTGGACTGAAGGCCTGCTCTATGGGAGGGAATACATGCCTGGTACTAAAAACCTAATTCAAAGTCTATGGCAGGGGAGGTCAAGAGCCTTAGGAGTATACAGCCTGCTCTTGTCTGGATAAATGTATATATTATTCTCACCAAACTGCCCTGAAAGAACTACACTCAATGTTCGTATTCATATACTAATGCTACTCTCACTTCTGGTTAGAGAAGCTTCTCTTTTCAGATGGTGATGACCACTGGGATGACCCAAAAGGCAACATAGTGCTGAGAAGAAGGGACGGAGGAGTGTCCAACACTGAAACATCTCACACCCTCCAAGGTTCAGGGTCCATTACAGAAGAGGTGGTGGAAAGAATGTAAGAGTCCAAGGAAGGGTGCCACTCCCTACATATAACTGTCCGGACAGAAATTGCCTCGATATCTAAGACCTCGCAGTGCCTAGTAATACCCACACAAGACCCTTACAATAGGAGAAAAAGATGATGACATCAAATTAAAAGAGAGACTAATGGAGAGAGGGAGGAGATATGATGGAGACCGGAGTTATGAAGGGGAAAGTGGGGAGGGGAGGGAAATACCATGGTTTGTTGTCTGTAAGTAAAGAAGTTGTTAATAAATAAATAAATATATACATATATATATTCAAAAAACAAAAAGAAAGAAATAAAGAACGAAGAAGGGAAGGGAAGGGAAGGGAAGGGAAGGGAAGGGAAGGGAAGGGAAGGGAAGGGAAGGGAAGCGAAGGGAAGGGAAGGGAAGGGAAGGGGAAGGAAAAGAGGGAGGGAGGAATACATGAAAGTAGAAGAGAGCTAGTTGTGATAAGGAAGTGGTTCAGCAGGAATGAGAGGGGGACAAGAGACGGTAATGGAGATGAACACAATTGTAATGTGTCATACACATATATGAAATTGTCGAAATTAATCTAAAAAAGAAATCTTTTTCACCATGCCACATATGCATACATCCAGCGGAAAGTAGGCAACAATATGAATTTTCCAAAAGATAACTCTCTGGTTTCCAATGATACAGCATCTCTCAGTTTAGAGACATAAGGCAACATGGTATAGGTAAATAAATGCTTGAAAGTTTCTGGAATAAATTAATCCTTTGCTTTGGGCACAGTTCTAACATATAGTGCTATTACCAAGTATATGGGTCAGCTTCTCGGTATTGCAACACATCAGCGGTAATTGACTTCTAAAGAAGAAAGGTTTGTCTTGGCTCAGTTCTGAAGATTCCAGTCAAGTGGCAGAGGGCAGCCCATCACAGCAGGGTCACGTAGAGGAGCCTCCAAACCCCTTTTGAGGGAGCACCTCCAAGTGAGCTACAGAGGGCACCATGCCCCACCACAGCAGCTCCCAGCATATCCCCCTCCCCTCGCCAGCCCAGGAATAATCTTGAACACAAGGATCTTTGGGGAATGCTGTTCACAGTCACACCATAGCACCAGGTGATTCCCTCCATCTTCTCTGAGGAAGTCTGGGACCCCTGAGGCAGTGATGACCCCTGTTATTCTAGAAACTAGGCTTGGAATGAGCATGCCTCCGAAACCCTGGATCCTGTTACGCTGTCAGACATTTGGCCAGTACCCAGAGCACTCACTACTGCCCTTCACTGTGAACCTTGCTGACCTCTACAGGTGAGAGAGGGCAACTATCTCTGTCCCCACAAGACCTGCACAAACTGTTCACAGAAGGATCACGTTAACTTTGTAACTGCTTTCTGTCTTAGTCAACCGACAGTTCACAAAAGAAATCCCTTTCCAGTTAGTCAAGAGGGACCAAGAGGCAGCTCAAATTTTAGGCACACAGGAAGCTACTAGAAAGCAAAGGGTTAGGAACAAAAGTAAAAGGCAGGTTGTTAACAAGAATCCACAAGTCTACCTGGGGAGATGGCTCATGGGTTAAAGCCTGTCAGTCAGGGTTCAATTCCCCAGTATCCACCTAAAGCTAGACACACAAAGTAACACAGAAGTCTGGAGCGTTTTTGCAGTAGCAGGAGACACTGGTATGCCCATACACACACACACACACACACACACACACACACACCACACATACTCTCTCTCTCTCCCTCTCTCTCGTATAAATCAATATTAAAACAAAACAACATCCACACATCAAGGCTTCCTAGACAGATGTGGTCCATGGTGACTGGGACTCCTGAGTCATGAGCGGAAGCAGGGACACCATGACAAGTATTCCGGCATCTGCCTAACACCCACACTCTAGTCTCCAGCCCGCGTTCCCCGTGCCTAAAGCATGGGTTGAAGCTGGGTGCTAAGGGGACCCAGAAAGAGCAGCTGTGGGGAAGATTAGATCAGGATTAAATCTGAGAACCAAGAAGTGGGTGACTGCCTCCTGTTCTATTACCTCTGCCACCGGAAATGCACTGCACACATTTGTTGAGTAAAATGCTGACAGCTTGAGATCCGTTGTCTTGATATTTATATCAAAGGAGCTTATGCCCTTTGTAGAAAATCAAGACCAACCTTCTTAGGCTGTTTTAAGCCATTTTCTGTCTATGCCTCCATCAAACTGAACCACTCCCGTACCCCTCAACTGTGCTATTTCCATCTTTGTCTGTTGGCTTTTCAGTTTCCACATTCCCAGAGTTCCAAGGGGATGACAAGGATCCCCTTTGAAATTTGCACTGAGTTCAGCTGTCTGTTCCCTGGGGTCCTGCTCTGGAGGCCAGGCTGGCTAGGAAAGGAGCTCTGTGCTATCAAACTTGTCTCAGTCTTTTCATTATCAATTCACATAATACACACAGCACAGCGCATAATGAGGTCTTGTAGCAGCAGATAGGGAATGCATTCCTCAGTCAAGAGGCTGTGCTTGTAGCTGCCAGATCCTGCGCCATTATCTGCAATTACTTCATGGGTATTCCATAAAGATAATTTTCTTTGTGAGCTAGCAAAGTCGGGCTTTCTGAGGGCTTTGTGGATTAAACCCAGGCCAAGCAAGAAGAGCTGAGGCTGATACTCAAGAGAGGGTGTTTCTCTTCTCTCATGAAACCAGGAGGCCTCTGTCCCAGCTGTGATGCTGCTCAGAGCCATAAAGCAAGTGAGTCACTCTGGGCACATATGGGTCTCTGAAGCTCTGGGCTCTTTGCCATTTGCCAGGTTTTACTTGAAGAGTCTGTCAGTGAAAGTTTCTATGTTGGTCATGACATCATCCCATGCAGCTTGCTTAAGAATCAGCTAGATGCTCAATTCCTTGACAAAGTCAAGGAAAAAAAAAATCATAAGGTACTCCATGAAAAAAAAGAAAACTAAAAGAAAATACTAGATGCTAGGTAAATAGCTCAATGGGTTAAAAAAAAATGCTTGCTTCAGAAGCATGAGGACCTGAGTTTGATCCCTGGAACACATATAAAAGTTGGGCGTGGTGGTACACACTTGTAATCCCAGTGCTTGAGGGGGGACGGTGGACACAGGTGAAAACCTGAGGCTCGCTGGCCAGCCAGTCTAGCCTAATGGTTGAGTTCCAGGTCAAAGGCAGCTTGGAAAGCAGGTACAGAGCAGTCATTAGTCAATAAAGGTAGAATAAGGCAGGGCCAAGGGAGTCATTGGGACAGAATGGCCATTGGGAAAGAAAGCAATAGTCACTCAAAGGGACAGAGACAGCCCATCATTTTGAAGCTGTCATGTGGCCTTGAGAGACAAGTTGTTTATGAGGGAGTGTCCTATCAGAAGGCTTCTCTTTAATTAATAGAACATGGCAGTCTTATTATCAGCAGGCCTAAGAAGAAACTCGGGGTCTTGTTTCCTTGGAAACTGCAAAGGGAAGCCCACTGTGGAAGGCTGGGCACAAATCCCAGATTGCCTGTTTTGGAAGCCAAAGCTGCATCCCCATGTCAAATTGACCCAGGGGTCCTCCAAGAAAACATGGGACAACCGCCCCCCCTTCTGCAAAGAGAATCAAAGAGCCCAGTTCTCACAGTGTCCCATCCCAGGAAGCCTGCGCTCACAGCAGTGTCTCTAACAGTGACATAAAAGCGGTGTGTCCTGATTCACTCCCGTCAGCCTTGAGTGCTCACCCCTGCTGCCTCAATCGGCTGGCCTCTCCAGAGGAGCAGGCTGCACCCTCCCCAGACAAGGTACTCCAAGGGTGCTGGTTTGAATCAATGGCCCCCAATATATCCAGTGTTTTATTAGTTTGTAGTTTTGTAGTTTGTTTGCATCCGCAGCCACCTGGCTGGAGGCGGTGTCACTGGGCAGATCTTAAGGTGTGGTGGTGGGTTTCAGATTTCAGTCTAAAGAGATGCAAAGTGTGCCTGGCTGGATTTCCTGGAGTGTGCTGTGTTGTGTGGCTTTTGGCTTTTAGGTTTGTGCTTCTCTGTCTGTGTTTGGTCCTGTGAAAACCCGGCCAGCTGCTTCTGCCAATATGGAACTTCCCCTGGATCTGTAAGCTTCAATAAATCCCTTCCTCTATAACCGTGCCTGGTCTGGAAGTTCACCTCAGCACACCTGAAGCTGTCTACTACACCAAACCCAGCACGGAGCCTGGCGCACAGTGGGTGCCACATTGGCATGAAGTCCTATGAAATGAGGGCTATTTGGGGGTTACATGGGGCTTGGGCACATGTCAGCTGATGCTATTTGGATCGTTCACTCTGCATGTGAGGTTGTTTGTTAGCACAATGATGCAGTTCCTTTTTTCTGTAGGAAGTTCCACACCACCATGGTAGGGCTAGGAAGGAAGGTGTGGGCTCCACATCTGTGAACCCTAGGTGTGCCCTTTGCTTTAGGTGTAAACAGAAAACTGCCCCTGACAACTGCTCGGATATATCAGGCAAGAGGCCACAAGTTACCAGAACTTTCTGCAGGCCTTTCCTAATGTGATGCATGGCCTGCTCTACTGCCATCAGCTGTTTGCTGTAAAAACACAAAATGCCCATCTTCACTCCAATGGGCTGACCTGGAAGCCCAGAAGTGCAGAGTCCACAAATTCTTGGTATGATGCTGTGTATGTATGCCAAGGTTTGAGATCAGCTCTCTCCGTCTTGTTCTGCAAGGTCTCCCCATGAAACACATTCAGGAGAATGTACCACTGCTCAACACTCCACTTGTCCATGCAACTAGCATTTACTAGGTGCTGCGTCCACAAGGAACTGGAGGGAAAGACTCTCAGGGCTCTACGTCTCCCAGCAAAGCCATCTGTCAGGGCAATTTGTCCTGAACTGATAGGTTTTTATTTCGATTTTGTCTTTTTGTTTTTGAGATTGGATCTCACAGTGTAGCCCAGGCTACACTGGAACTCACTATATAGCCAAGGCTGTCCTCCAACTTACTGCAATCCTGCCTCAATCTCCCAAGGGCTGGGATTACAAGGATGAGCTACCATGCTCAGATGAGAGATTCTAAGTGTATTTAAACTAGAAATAGAGAAATGACACGTGCTTCCTGACCAACTGTCCAAATTGCTAATGTTTACAAGCTAAGCTGTTCTCAGTGGTGACTTGGACTATGGCCTATGGGCAGTGGACAGAGAAATATGCCAAATTGCACCACTCTATTTTTGTTGTCCCGATTCTCCTATCTGCTTTCCATCACCCAGACCCTCAGCTGGTAGTGTAATGTGAAGACTGGCGCCTGGCCATCAGCCCGCATTCTCCTCCGGTGGACAGGTGCAGCCTCTCCCATGTGACCGGCTGGAGCAAGAGCCAAGGCAGCAGTACAGTCCTTGCCTTGGCTCAACCTGTCCAGACACCCAGGAAGTTTTCACTGCTTCCAGACTTTGCTATAGCAAGTGGGAGTTCATCTGCACAGAGCTAGGGAGCCAGGGTGTCAGGCCTCAGACCGTCTTCATGGGGCAAGTGCTAACCAGCAAGGCATCCCACGGCTTAGCCAACATCCATGGACTCCTCCCTATTTCTTAGATTGTTTACTAACATCAAGTTTAAGTGCAGAATAAAGACATCTGCTGATATGCTGGTAATCAGAATTTCCATTTCCTCAAAGCTATTAGAGAATGTCATCTTGCCAAATGGGAAGAAACAGTAAACAGGAAGCCACAGACTCTAGGATGTAGGGACAGGAAACTCAGCCACTGTGTTCCTTCTCTGTTACCACTAAACTTTTCCAAGACAGTTTGGTTGCAAAGACGCCTTCTCATTCTGGCTGGCTTACAGAGCAGGGCCTTGGGGACCAATAGTCCCTTATGAATTCAGTGCAGACAAGATTTCCAGCACATTCTTATCGATTGTCTGGTGGAGGATAGGAATTTAGGTGGAAAACTATTTTCCTGTGGCATATTGAAGGGACTGACCCCTTGTCTTCTGGCTTTTGTCACTATTGAGGAGTCCAAAGTTATTCTCTTTCCCAGTCCTCTGTGTGTGACCTGATTTGGGGAATCTTTTCAGGCCATTTCATTACCACAAGTCCCATGGCACTAGCCTGCAGAAGCCATTTCTCGGTCTTTAGTACGTTGTTCTGAGCACATTGTGAGCTGTGCCCTCCAGCTTGGGAAACTTACCCTGTATTGATGCTTAGGTTAATACTAACACTGTATCTTCTGGCTTTTTACTTCCTGTTTCTGTGGCTCCTGTTAAGAGTTTGTACTTTCTCATCCATCTGGGATCTCTAGTTCTTCGTTTCTTATTCTCTGTTTGTCCTCTTGTGCTTCTGTTTTTATTTCTTTCATTTATTTGCAAGCAGAGAAAGAAAATAAAAGAGAGAGAATGGGTATGTCAGGGCTTCTTGCCACTGCAAACAAACTCCAGATGTATGTGCCACTTTGTCCATCTGGCTTTAATTATGTAGGTATTGGGGAATGGAACCTGCGGGGCTGGTCACTAGGCTTTGCAAGCAAGTAGCTTTAACTGCTGAGCCATCTCTCCAGTCCCTGCTTCTGTGTTTTTGTGTTTGTTTGCTTGCTTGCTGTTTGAGACAGGGTCTTGCCCAAGATGACCTTGAACTCAATATCATTCTGCCTCAGCCTCAATGCTGAGATTACAGATGTGCACCACTATGCCCAGCTTTTCCAACTTTATTTCCCTGGTATATTCTTTTATCTTCTTCCCTAACTTTCCTAATAAAATGTTGGAGGAGGAGCATATAATTTTAATCTCCATGATGGCTTTTTTGTTGTCTGATTATTTCCTTTTCTTCTTTTTTAAAATTATGCTAGAATATACATAAAATAAAATTTGTCTCTTTGACTCACTCTCTCTCTCTCTCTGTGTGTGTGTGTGTGTGTGTGTGTGTGTGTAGGAATGCCTGTTCCAGTTGAGTGGTTGGATGCTGGGGATGGGGGGTAACATGTGCCTGTGTGTGCACATGCCCACTGAGGCCAGAGGTCAATGGTGGGTGTCTTCCTCAATCACTCTTTCACCTTATTTTTTGATACAGCATCTCTCCCTGAACCCAGAGCTCACCACTTGTGCCAGATTAGCGAGTCAGTAAACCCTACGGGTTACAGCTGCACAACCACGATTGCCCAGCTTTTGCATGAATGCTGGAGACCTGAACTGAGACTTTCACCAACTGAGACATGTCCCCAGCCCCTTCCACCATTTTGAAGTGTGCTGTGCAATAGGAATAAATACATTCGCACTGTCGTACATCTGTCATTACTAACCATTTCCTAACCCTGTCACCATTGTATATGGAAACTGCACCCAAGAAACAACTCACCGTTTCTCCAGCTCCCTGTCTCCATGAATTTGACTCCTCTATGTACTTCATAGCAGTAAGATCATATTTCTCCCTTTGGATCTGGCTTGTTTTATATAGTGTGGTTACAAAGTTCACCCAGATCATAGCATGCATAAGGATTTTGTTGCTAAGGCAATTGTAAGTGCATAACATGGGCTATTCACCCACTCATCCACTAGTGGACATTTGGGTTGTTTCTACTTTGGGCTATTGTGAATAATACTACAATAAACACTGATATACAAATACCTGTGCAAGTGCCTGTTTTTAGTTCTCGAGGGACTATACAACCCCAGAAGTGAAATGCTAGGTCCATGACCCTGTGTAATCTTTTGGTAGGTGTGTGCTCCCTATATAATTTTTTGGTAAGTCTGTGCTCCCTGTATAATTTGTTGGCAAATTGCCATAGTGTTTCCCACAGCAACTGCATGCACACTTTTATAGTCCCATCAGCAAAGCATGACAGCTCTATTTCTCTGCATCCTACCTATTTCTTGGTTTTGCCTGTTATTCTGATTTTTATAATAACCATTTCAGACTTAATTCCTTAAATACTGGGCTTCAAGTTCCTGATGGGAAGAGATATGGAAAAAGAACTTTAGCTGCAAATGTGACCTTCCTTCTAATCCTCACTACAGCACTCGTCTAGCCATCTAATTCAAAGCCATGTACTGACGACCTGCTCATCTCTCTACTGCAGCCCTATTCAGGAATTCCAATTCTGCTTCTTGTATTTCCTTCGTCATTTTCATATGCATGGGCTTCACATCTCCTAGGAGTTCGTGAACTTTTGTCCCCCACTATTGTCTTCTACTGTCTACTGCCTTTGAATATTCATTTCTTGCTTTTTTATCTTTGTGTATGCGCGCATGTGATGTATGGTGTGTGTGTGTGTGTGTGTGTGTGTGTGTGTGTGTGTGTGTGTGTGTGAATGTGGGCATGCCACAGCACACGTGTGGAGGTAAGAGGACAAACTCAAATGTTGACCCTCACCTTACACCTATTTTGAAGCAGGGCCTCTTGCTGTTCTCAGTACATATACCAGGATAGTTGGGCTTGCTTGTGATCTTCCAAGAATGTGCCTATCTTGCTGCAGGAGTGATTGGATTACAGATGTTCATGCTACCACATCTGGATTTGTATGGGTATTGGGGAATCCAAACTCATGTCCTTATTCTTCTGTGACAACCACTTAATGCATTGAGCCATGGTCCCAGTCCTTATTCTTTCTTATTCCTTTGTTTGCATGTTGAGAAGGAGAAGAAATATATGAGGTCAATTTATTTTATTACTTGAAGTCTCCACTGTCTTCTAGCATGTCCTTTTTGTTGCCTTACCACAGTTTAGCATTTTGGAAGGACCTTTGTGTCACTATGGACGAAAGGTTGGCTGTAGAGACATGCAGGACTAGGGAGAGAGTGCCATATTAGTACAGTGTTCTCCTCATAAGCATGAGGAACTCAGTGTGGTCTTCAGAACCCACATAAAAAGCTGGGTACAAGCCGAGCATGGTGGCGTTCACCTTTAATCCCAGCACTCAGGAGGCAGACATAGGAGGCTCACCATGAATTGGAGGACACCCTGAGACTACAGAGTGAATCCCAGATAAGCCTGGGCTAGAGCAAGACCCTACCTTGAAAAACCAAAAAAGAAAAAAAAAAAAAAAAACAGATGGGTACAGTTACAGGTGCTTGTAATTCCAACACAAGAAAGTGAAGATAAGCGGATCCTTGAGACTCACTGGTCAGCAAGTCTAGCTTACTTGGTGAGTGACAGACCAGTGAGAAACTGTCTCTATTAAAAAAAATGTAGATGGCACCTGAGAGGAATGATATCTGAGGTTGTCCTCTGGGCTCCACATGTACATGAGCATACACACAGACACACACACACATGCACACGTAAGCACAAATACACATTCACACATATAACACACAAAAAAATTTAAAGACATACAAAAAAAAAGAATGTTGGGCTGGAGAGATGGCTAAGGACCCATATTCGACTCTCCAGATCCCACATTAGCCACATGCACAAAGGGGAGGCAAGCACAAGGTTGCACATGCCCACTAGGTTTGATTTCAGTGGCTGAGGCCCTGGTGCATCAATTCTCTCTCTCTCTCTCTCTCTCTCTCTCTCTAAAATAATATAAATTTTAAAAAAAGAAGAAATAAAGAATGTCATGACCAAATAAGCAAAAGTAGTAGGTCACAGACATCTTCCTGCAAATGCCAATGTCCTTCACAGAAACTGATGTCACTTTCCACAGAAATCCTCTGAACCCACTTCAACTCCACATAAGAAACCACTCTTGGAGATGGCTCTCTGGATGTAACGCTTGCCATGCAACTCTATGTACCTGCATCTGGATCCCCAGAACCCACATAAAAGCCAGGAGCTTTGGTGGGGTTCTCTAATCCCAATACACCATGGTGAGAAGGGAGGCAGAGAGAGGGGATTTTCCAGGATATCACGAGTGAAGCGGGGAACAGTGAACAAGAGACCCTGCCTCAAAGAAAATAGAAGCTGAATGGGGACCGACCCAAAAGCTGTCCTGTGCCTTCCACGCATGCTGCGTGGCATGCAAGTGTCTGCATGCACACACACAAACACTCGCACGGCAGAAACACACAATAAACAGATACATTTTAAGAGAGAAACCATTGTTGTTGCATGTTGACAGCACTACTTTGTGATTACAAACACATGCCCATCTATGTTAGGTTCAGTTTGCATATATATCTACCTTATTCTTTGGATTGGACTATAAATTATTCCAGAACTAAACTCTTGCAAAGGACATGCCTCTGTCTCCTGAGGAACCCAAGCACATTTTGAGCTGTAACACAGTAACTTGCACCTAGAGCCACACCAGGGGAGTTCTCCCAGAGGGACAGTTCATGAATGCACGCAGGAGCCCGGCCTCTGGACACTTTTGATTCATGAGCCACATCCTACTGACTCAAATCAGAGATAGTGTGGCTTCCAATTTCTTGAAAAACAAGGATTAAGCTCCCCCGGTGGCAATGAAGTCTTATCCCTAACAGTCAGCCAAGGCTGGGGCTTCTGTGCTCTTTGTTCTGTCCGTTAAGCTCTTCATATGAAGTTGTCCCACATTTGATGTGTCCTTTGTTCCAATACCACTCATTCCCTGCCAATTTAGAAAAACATGCTTTAGCTCTCCTGCTACATCTGAAAGGAAGGATAAAAGAGGGTCCAGGCATGTGTTTTTTTTTCCAAGGGTGGGTGGGGAGAAGCCTTTCCAGAGGCAGGCAGAGAGTCTCTCCATTCCTGATTTTGACATCTCTTCCATGGTTTGTCTCTTTGCTGAGGACAGACACTTTGTGTATGCCAAAATGCCACTTGTTACAAATGCAGTCAGCGTCCCTCAGAAACACTCAGAGAGCCACTTCGTGATCCGCTGAAGTGTCTGCCTGACACACAGCACAGCTCAGCTGCCAGGACCTTAAATGAATGCCGATTACAATTAAATGCAAATTAGTGGCAGCAGTACACACATAATTCCTTCAGCTGCCTCCATATTGCACAGTGAACACGCCATTCCAGACCGCTGGATGAACTGTCCCCAGAGAGGCGAGCAGCGCCACTCTCCCTGTCATTTCGGCTTCCGTCTCTGATTTACGCATCACTGGCAGCATGTAGTTAGCCGGTTAGGCAGTTTAATTAGGTTAATCGATGCAGTCACAAGTATGCTCTGGGAGTCACTCAATGTCTTGTCACCCATCCACCCAGCCCCTGCATCACAGTGTGCTCACATAGACCGCAGGTGAACCCACAAGTTGCCAGTGCAGCTACCCTGCCCTCAGCCCGCCTACTTCATGTGTGTGTCTGACATGCTCAGCACAGAGCCTGAACATGGAAGGTGTTTGTTCCATTTGTTAAATAAATGGCTGAATGACTACTGCCAAAGCGTCTTTCCACCACTGCAGTGCTGACGGCAGAGAAGGTGTGTGCATTAGGGGCCTGGAAGATGTGCAGGCAGAATATCCAGACAGGGCAGAAGCAGAGACCACAGATCCACCTGCCACATTCCCAAGGCTGCGATGAGCTGAAGGAGGAGACTGGCAGAGTGCACTCTGGCAGCAGCAAGGTTCATTCTCGTGCCCTCGCGGCATGATGCTGGCTTCTCTGCCAACGCCTGACAAAACTTCTTTGCAGATGTCTCCATTTGGCTGGTGGGTATTACAATGGGTTCATTCATGAAATGGAAAGGTTCTCGGTGCATGGGGCAGAGGTCACAGGCTTTCTTATCGATACTGTCACTCTGAAATGGCTACCAAGCTTGGGCTGCATTCTGTAGCTTATCTGGCATTGAGGTGGTCTCTCCGTGTTACCAATTCTCAACAACGGCATAGTGGCAGCTTGCACTAAAGACAGCCTGAGCAGTCCATGTCCTCTCCCTTTTGAATCAAGGTGGATTTGTGGCATTCATCGGGCCAAATCATGAACAGAGTCACAGCTTTCACCCAGTCTTCTGGGGACGCTCACCAGCGAGCACAGCCTCTGTGCCAGAGGCAGCTCAGCAGAAACATGGAAGGTCCAGGTGGAGATGCTGCTGCTGTGGGCACTAGTAACGCACCAGCTGACAGTAACCCTGGTGCAGGATGGGGTCGGGGGGCAGAGTTCACCAAGGCTCTAGTCTCCTGACTCCCCTGGAGACACTACATAGAGGAAAAGCAGGCTGAACCCATTGAGGGCCCCCCCAAATTAAAAATTCACAAGCAAAATAAATGTTGCTATGGTTGTAATTCTTCTGCCCAGGCCCTCCTTCCCCTGGGATGGGACCAGAAGATAGAAAGAGACAAGGATCCGCATGGACTCGTCACTCAAGGATGCCCACATCAAACCACTCTGGAGCTATGGCCTATTCTAGTGCACAAAGCCCTTGGCCACGAACAGTTTATCTATCCATAGCATCTGTATTAGTCAGGGTTCTCTAGAGGAACAGAACTGCTAGAATGAATTATTTTAAAAGGGGATTTATTGGATCAGCTTACAGTAGTCCAATAGCAGTTGCTGGCCCAAGAATCACCGAACCTGGTAGTTGCTCAGTCCTCGTGGCCAGATGCCTCAGCAGTCCCAACCCGGCACTGCAGATGGTGCTGGAAAGCCTGGAGGCTTCCTGAGGAGCCGCTGGGCTTCAATCCACGGGGGTCTTCAGTTGATGCTGGTCTTTCGTCCGCACTGGTCTTCAACCCACGCTGGAAGTTAGCAAGCAGCTCCGGCAGCCAAAATGGAAGGGAGGCAGGAAGGAAGGAAGGGACTCTTTTTTCCCAGAGCTCCCTTGTATCAAGTCCCCCTCTGGGCGGGACTGCCCATTCTGGGGGAAGGGCTCAACCTTGGGGAAAGACTTCCTCCTTTAGTTGATCCTTCCTAGAAGCAACCTATGGATTACTAAACAGATCAAGTTAACAACACCTTAACTATCACAGCATCTGAAATGACCTCAACTAACCTAAGCCACTTTCCTAATTTGTCCCAAATCATCTTCTTTCCCAGAATCCTCCCATTCTTTAATTTCCCAGTGGCCTGAGCACCAGTCTTCCTGTCGTGTCCTGCAGTCCTGCCACCAGTGGACCAAGGCTGAGCGCAGCCGGAAGGGGCAGCACTTTCACACGCGGCCCCTCTCAGGCGAAGGGAGGCTCGGTGCTCACCTTTGCCGTCCCCAGGAAAGGGCAGCATGAGCCAAGGATGAGGAAGAAGAAAACGACTGATACTGGTCAACAGACACGGCGTCCCAGCAGCCCGGAAAGATTCACCTGGAGCCTGCACATTGTTCCTGGACCTGTTTGGAAGGAGCAAGTAGAGCTCCCACTGCCCTGGACTCCAGGACCAGATAGACAGCCCAAGAACATAGATGGTCAGTCAGCATCTTCCTCAGCCCCTGCCCAGGCCCCTTCCCTGCGGGTCTGGATGACTGAGGTCAGTGCTCTGCCTTTGGGCTCTGCACGGACAAAGCCCTGCCTAATATGCTGGTTGTGAAGGGCTGCAGGCCACCGAATCCTCCCAGTAAAAATGCAACATCTGGGCTGGGGAGTTCAGTTAGCACGTAAGAACACTTGCCAAAAAAGCATGAGGGCCTAAGAGGTCCTGATCTGCCCTGAGTTCAATTCCCCAGTCCCCATGTAAACAGCTGGGCTTGGCCATGCACACCCACAACCCCAGTCCAAAGGGAAACAGAGGCGGTAGAATTCCCGGGGCTCACAAAAATGGCAGCTCTGGATTTAGAGAGATACTCCATCTCGAGGAAATTCAGGGATGAGCACTAGAGAGAGACAGAAGACGCTTGATGCTCTCCTCTGGCCTCTACATATGCACATCCCTCCACATACACCGCACCATGCATACTAAACATGTACATATGAGTACACACACACACAGTAACATCTTATAAGATCATTTCTGGTACTTGCAAACACAAAAGCAGAGAAGTGAACATTCCGGGATTCTGAGAGATTCCAAAGGCCTCAGCCCCATTTCATATAAAAACTTACTGGTGGCACATACCTTTAATCCCAGCACTCAGGAGGCCGAGGTATTATAAATTCATTCCCAGCTTGGCTCTATACAGTGGGTTCCAATTCAGCCTGGGCTTGAGACTATTTCAAAAAACATTTTACTGGAAGATAGCTCAGTCATGAGAGCTTGCCTCACAAGCACAAGGACCTGATTTTGGATCCCCAGAACCCACATAACAATGTTGGGTGTGGGAGGATGCATTTAAAATCCCAGCACTGGGTAAGAGCCTGCTGGCCCATCCAGACTCTCTGGGTACCCCAAGGCCAATGAGAGACCCTGTCTCCAAGGAGGAGAACAGCATGCCTCAGGAATGATGTGCAACGCTGTTCTCTGGCCCCCACGCCCATAGGCACACACGTGTGTGTGCACCCATACATATGCAGACATGCATACACACATATATACAGAAAAGAAAATTCCATTTCCAAAGGTGAACTACATCACAATAATTGGAGGTCTTTTGTGGAGCCCATGACACCCAGAGTCAAAAAGCAGTGTGGGGCTGGAGAGATGGCTTAGCGGTTAAGCACTTGCCTGTGAAGCCTAAGGACCCCGGTTCGAGGCTCGATTCCCCAGGACCCACGTTAACCAGATGCACAAGGGGGCGCATGCATCTGGAGTTCGTTTGCAGTGGCTGGAGGCCCTGATGCGCCCATTCTCTCTCTCTCTCTATCTGCCTCTTTCTCTGTCTGTTGCTGTCAAATAAATAAATGAAAGTAAAAACAAAATTTAAAAAAAAAATTAAAAAAGCATAGTGTGGACTGTGTTATACCTGGAAGTGGGTTTGTAAATTCTATGCTCAGAACAAAACCCAGACCTAGCACCTGCTGCCTGATGACAGCATCCCTCTTACACTAACAGCCATCCTTCAGCCACCACAGCTTTCTGGCAAGTGGCGCCCTCATCTCTGTCACTCGGAGCTGCTTACTGGTTTCTCGCTTAATTAGAAAACAAAACACACTTTTTTTAAAGGTTTGATGGCAGCCTCCCAGGCAGCAATTGGTATCCAATCCAAGATACAAACATTTTACCACTAAAGACAAACCCACACTACGAATACACTTGGTCCGTGTTCCCTAGTCTTTTCTTTTTAGCTTCAGTAAGAACTCATCTCCTCAAAGGACTGCAAATCCCCTCTACTCACAATCCCCTGCCTTTTCCAGCACAGGCACAAAGAAGGGTCCCCGGGTTTGCTCTGAGCAGCCAGCTCTGGAATAGGATCACATGCCATTTTCCTCAAATGACCTGTGGGAGAATTTCTTGGTTTTTATGCTCCAACTGAGACCCCAGCGTAGAATTCAGCTTTTCACAGTTCAGCCTAGAGTTGTGCAAGCCCCTTTTCTATGGGGAGACCAAAAATGTCAGAGATCCCCTTGTCTTCCCAGGCTTTCAGAGGCTCTAATCCCTTATCTCTTCATGAGCCATTTGGCTCATGCTGTTTTGATTTCCCCAGCACAGATCTGAGCCTCAGAGCTCCCCAGCCCCTGCTTCTTCTCCTCAGTGGGGCCCTTTGGGCCTCTGAGCTTAACGTCTTCAATGGAGATCTTGTGGGATAATGTTTCCAAATTTGTTTTCCAGAGCCTCAGCTCCTGGGAGCAGACTGGCCTGGCTTTTGTCAGTACCCTCAGAGACCTCCCTCCCTACCCCTCTCCCCACCTCCTTTCCCACTCTTCTCCATCCATCCCTTCCTCCCTGTCGGTTCTATCACTCACTGCTGACCTTAGAGACATGGTGAAGACTTCTTTTTTTTGTGGCTGTGCTCAGCTGGGGAGATCCAGAGGTGCCAAAAGCCAATTTCTCCTTTTTTAGCCTCATCATCTTTCACTAGTTCCTAACAATTTGGGGGTTTTAAATGCTTGCTAAAAATGCATGAAATCTATTTGCACCCATCATTACCCTTGAAGCTCCCTACTAAAAGACTGTAGCCATTTGAGCATTTGGCTATCCTTTGACTACTGAAACAATGGACCCCAGGAAATTTCCTCAGGAGTCTCGAGCTAGGAGGCAAAGGCTGAAGCCTGATGCCAGCCAGAAGGGGAGCTCATCTCCCAGGAAGAGATTTCACACAGTCCTGACACCGCATTAGGCCACCTTGCAGGACAGGCCAGAGCTGAGACCATGATGATGGGTCATCTGAGACCCCAGGGTAGTATTCAGCTGTGTCATAATGACCACCTAATTTTGCATAACTCTTGCCCTTAACATCATGTTAAGATCACAGAGATAGACTTGGAGGATCACTAGTCCTCATCATTCGTCCTTCTCTTTCCAATACGGTCTCCATTCTCTGCTTCTCACTGTTCCTTGTCTCTTTAACTAGCACATTGAGGACAGTGGCCAAGCCTTCCAGGGCCCTGACTCTGATATTCACAACTCCAGTACCAGGACTACCCTCTGGTTGACACAAGCTCTTTCTCTTAGTTAGAGAGCCAGCACTGGTCTACACTGGAGCTATGGCGTTCTTTTGAACAAACTCCAGAACAAGTGAAAACACCACCCAACTTCCAATGTTCCCGCCGGCCCCAGAGTATGAGAATGAGAGGAAGTGTCTCCCTAGGAAGCACAGCCTCTGTTGCTGCCTCCCTCCTGCAGAGCCTGGGCCAATAAGTACTCCCCAGATTGCTTAGCAAATAAGAGCATCAGCCTGGAGCACCTGCGCCAAACAAGCTTCTTGGCCAATCCTGGTTCTCTGACAAATCAAGATGAAGGGGGTGTGAGTGGGTGATGAACCCCACCATGCTTTAACCTAGGAGTGCACAGGCTCCAGGCACAAACTGTGAGGCTGTATCAGGTCTCAAGTTCCAGTTGCGTTTCCATGCACTGGTTAGCACCCTGCACACAGACAGACTGAGTTGGCAGTCACAAAGGAAATGGAGCGCTGGGCACTCAGATGGCAGAGTTACCAGATGAGGCACCCATCTGTGGAAGAAAAGACCCGCTCAGAGGCACAGCGGAGTCATTCCTGCTCACCACTGAGGAAATACTTATGAGATGAGGACAGGAGCCGGGGCACGTGAACTCCCAGAGATGAGCTTATGAACATGGGTCCAGCTCACAGGACCCCGCCAGGCATCTCTGAGAAGAGACGTGTGGGTCAAACCTATGAGATGCCATTCCTTATCCTGATGGAGCAGAGATGCCAGAGATGTATACAGAATGTGCCAAAAGGGGTATTTTCCCTTGCTGAGGGAAAGAGATAATAGGGGAGAGTTAGGGGCACTAAGTAATGGTTCATTCGCTCATTCATAAGATATTTGATGAGCCACTAAAATCTTCAGGGTGCTGGGACTGTGGCAGTGAACAGTGAGTGCATATGTGCTCCTGCGTGTTCATATGTGTATAGGTACACAGGTGTGTGTATGAGTGTGGAGGCCAAAGGACAACCTCAGGAAAACCACCCATCTTCTTTGGGACAGGGTTTTTCATTGGCCTGGAGCTAACAAATTAGGCTTGACTGGCTGGCCAGAGTTCTGCATCTGCCATTCCTCACTGGGATTATAAGTAGATACCACCATGTCTGGCTTTCTTACCTGGATTCTGAGGACTGAACTCAGATCTTCATGCTTGTAAGGCAAGCACTTCGCCTACTGAGCTGTCTCTCCAGCCCAGAATAGATTTTTTTTAAAAATCCATATTCTTATGGAGTTGAGGAATGCCAATCTCCTCAAAGAATATTCAGTGCCTTGCAGGTACCAGGAATGCAGAGTGAGGAAGGCCTGGGGAAGTGGTGAATAGGGCCATGATGGAGGGAAGGGAGAGGACAGAGAGGCTCCAGCCTGGGGCTTTGGCTGAGGATGGAACAATGCTGGAGACACTGAGGGGAGAGAGAGATGTGGGCTGCAGTGCACTATGGAGATGGCAGGATCCAAGGTTAGAACTAGGGTGTCACTGGGAAACAGAGACCAAGTTATTGGGCAATAGGAGGTCGCACTGAGGGCAGCAAAGACAACTGTCAAGAGTTGGAGCCAGCTGTGGAGATGCATGTCTTTAATCCCAGCACTCAGGAGGCAGAGATAGGAGGATTGCTGTGAGTTCAAGGCCAGCCTGAGAATACATAGTGAATTCCAGGTCAGCCTGGACTAGGGCAAGATCCTACCTTGCAAAATCAAAAAATAAAAGAGTTGGGAACGCAGGACTTGTCATTCTATAGGGAGAAAGGCAACAAACAGCCCTGTTTCTATTCCCTCTGCCTATGAAAGAACAAATGTTCTTCCAGCTATCATATACCACTAACCACTGTTGGATTTCTGTGCAACCATGCTCATTGCAGCAGTATTCACAATAGCCAAGTTTTGGAATTGGCTTAGGTGTCTGTCAGCAGATGGATGTATACAGAAAATGTGGAATATGTATGCACGAGCTATTATTTTCAAATATTTTATTTATTTATTTGAGAGAGAGATAAAAAGAGAAAGAAAGACAGAATGGACACATCAGTGCTTCTAGACACTGAAACTCCAGACACATGTGCCACCTTGAGCATCTGGCTTAACATGGGTACTGGGCAATTGAATCTGGGTCCTTAGACTTCACAGACAAGGACCCTAACCACTAAGTCATCTTTTCAGCCCCACACAGACTTTTATTCAGCCAGAAAGAACAATGAAATGATGTCATTTGTTGGGAAAAGGGAGTCACCAGAGATCATCATATTAAGCAAAGTAAGTCAGAGGCAGAAAGACAAATGTCATATGCTTTCTGTCATTTGCAGGCCCTAGAATGGTTTATACTTTCATAAAGCTCTGTGTGTGTGTGTGTGTGTGTGTGTGTGTGTGTATGCACGTGCACACATGTGCGTGTGTGTAGTTGTGTGCACACACACATCATGAAAGCAGATGGCAAACTAGGAAAAGGGAGGAAACTAGAGGGAGGAGAAAGAGGGGGGAGGGACTAAAGAGAGGAATGGAATGGGGTGATTGTAGTCAAAGTACACTGATACACTTAAAAGAAATTATCTTTGTGAAATACAACACTGTACAATGATATATGTCAAAGAAAATAATTTCCTCATAAAAAAATCTAACCTGGCTTGGGGAGATGGCTCAGTGGTTAAATTCTCTTGATGTGAAAACTTGATATCCAGAGTTCAGATCTTCAGAACCCACATCAAGTCAGACAAAAGGGGTCCATGTGTCTGTCATTCCAACAGCCCTGTGGCAATGGGGAGAAAGTCAATAGAATCTGGAAGCTTGCAGGCCAGCTAGCTTGGCTTTGTAGTGGCAGAACAAGAGAGACCCTGTCACACTGGAAGGCGAGGATCAACATCCATTGTTCTCTGCTGATCTCCACATATTTGTCATGGCACAAGCACACTCATACATACACATAGACAGTACATACATACATACATGCATACACATATACATACATGCATACATATATATGCCCACCTGAACCATTGTTACCACTTCAGATACATGGAGTTTGATTTCTTTCGCTTTGAACAGAAGTAGCACTGGAGATGTAAAGGTTCATACCACTTTGTACTCTGAAAGCCAAGCTGTGGATAAACTGACTTGATAACATATTGTTTCAGGAGCTAGTATAAAACTGGAAGAAAGAAATTGCAACTTAGGGATGATGCTTGTTAAGGAGCAAAGCTTCCGTTTCCTCAACTTCACATTGAGAACAGAGAAAGAATATTTCCCCACCTCATTTTTCCAACCACCTGTTGGTACTGAAGTAGATAATGACTCAAACCAAAGGTCTGGGGTGGTGGCACACACCTTAATGCCAGAACTCTGGAAGTGGAGGTAGGAGGACCCAGACAGAGTTCAGGGTCATTCTTTGCTACACAATGAGCTTGGAGCCAACCTGGAATACATGAGAGCCTGTCTCAAGAAAAGAAAGGTGAAATTGCTCGGTGATTAAAGCACTGTTCAGGCTGAAATGCCTGAGTTCGATTTCCCAGAAGCCATACACTGTGACAGGCTTCTGCCGTCCCAGCACACTGGCACTGATGAAAAGATGGAAGGTCGAGACAAGAAAATTTCCAGAAATTCATGGTGAGCCCAACAGAGAACAGCAGACCAAGAAACTAAAGCAAGAAACCCTGCCCCAAAAGAGGTGGACAGAGGAAAACAGACCCACAGCTGTCCTCTGACCTCCACACATGCCATAGCATTCACATGCCCACACACACACACACACACACACACACACAGACACATAATAAAAATTTAAATTTTCGGGCTGGAGAGATGGCCTAGAGGTTAAGCACTTGCCTGTGAAGCCTAAGGACCCCGGTTTGAGGCTCGATTCCCCAGGACCTACATTAGCCAGATGCACAAGGGGGCGCATGCATCTGGAGTTCATTTGCAGTGGCTGGAGGCCCTGGCATGCCCATTCTCTCTCTCTCTATATCTGACTCTTTCTCTCTCTGTCTGTCACTCTCAAATAAATAAAAATAAACAAAAAAAATTTTTTTTAATTTAAATTTTCTTAAAGGACTTAAATCAGAACAGAAATTTGTTTTTATCCAGTTTGTTCATTTCCATAATCCCAGAACACATGATAGAGTCTCTGGAAACTTCTGCTGACTAAATGCACAGGAACAAGGAGCACCGGCATCAAGGTGTGCACCATCATGCCAGACCTCCATCTCTCTGTCTTCCCTCCCTCTGCTCCCTCACTCCGGCCCATCTGCCTTGCCCTGCTGCAGTGTTGGGACTCTAACATCAAGGCCTCTACCCTGGGTTCCTGAGGTGGGGCTTGCAGGGAGGTACACGCAATCCCTGCTTCCCCAGTCTAGAGACTTCCATTCACCTGTGGGCACAAATGCGTCCAGCCTTCTCTGTGCCTGACCATCATCTTCTAGTCACTTCCCGGCTTCTCCAGAGGGTCCCCGGAGCCTCAAGCCAGAGCCCCTGAGATATCATGGTAGACCATTGGTGGAACCCAATCCACCCCAGACAACAAAGCGTGACCTGATGATCTTCATAGATTTCCAAGCAGGACAGAACTTTTCCTCGGAAAGAAAGGGCTGGGGGCTGGGCTGGGGCAGCAGCTTGAGGCCTGCCTCCTGCTGCTTGCTCTGTGACCTTCAGCTCTTGGCTCTGCTAGCTTTCCTCCATTGCAGCGCCCTGGCTTGCGAAAGAGCAAGTGGAAAAACCATCTCCCTCGCTGGCTGATAAAATGAACTGGTGTTTCTCTTCCCTCCCCCATTATCCCAACACTCTCCTGGTCATATTCCTCCATTGTTCAACTAAAAATGAGAGTAAGAAACACGCATTCTTATTTCAAAATCCCCATGAATTGCCTGATGGAAGGCAGAGGAGGGTGAGTTCATTTGGGTTGAAACGGCTTTCCGAGAGAACTACGGATTGCAATGTCAGCATGCCCATCACCCGGTTTCCATGGAGAGGCTACACCAGACCTCACACCTGTCTCCTGTCATCTCACATTCCATTCAGAGCTTCATCTCACATGAGCAGTCTTTCTCCTCAGAACACCCCCCATCTTGCTACGACATGACCCCTCTTGAGCAGTGGGCTTTGTGGCAGATCACTCACAGGTCCCTTGTGGGCATGTGCACATAATTGCGTCATCTCCACAGCTTGGCACATCCACCCAAATAGCTGGGATTAGTTTCAGTCTCTCTTAGCAGTAACAGGTGTGTCTGCCAGGGGAGGCTAGACTTGAGCTGAGGCTAAATCAATTAGGAGCCAGACCTCCCTCCCCTTGCTTCGCTGCCCTAACCCGCACCAATGGCTGAATCTGAAGTATGAACAGCCGTGTGGTGGCTGTGCCAAGTTCTAAGCCAAGACTTCCAAAGATCTGCCTGGGTAGTGTCACCTCCCAATACAACTTTGAAGAGCACTGGAGGGTCTGGTCTCAGCTGAGCTGTCCCTGCTGTAAGCCACCTGAAACCGAGACACTCCTCTAAGCGCTCCCTCATGGATGTCTCATTGGAATGGCGCCCTTGAATTTCATATGAAATATATGTTTGTTTATTTTTTTCCAGCCTTACAGTACGAGATGCAAGTTCCCTTCCTACAGACAGGGCTTTGAATCCAATTAGAAAGTCCTTTCACCATTGCTGTAGCCATAGGTACATCTTTGCTGGGTGCTCTCTAATTTCAGCCCTACCAAGTAGAGCCAAGGATTTTGAAGATGCTGTTCCAGTCATGTGACAGTCTTTAAACTCTGAAGCACATACTTTGTACCAGTCCCCAGTCTTACCTCAGTGCCAGAGAGTCACATCCATTGAGTTAGCAGGTGTGATGGAAATAAGAGTGGCTGCTCTGGCACTTAGGGTCCCTCTGGGCTGGCTGAGCCTCCAAGCAGATTCTAGAGATGAGTGATTATCTCCTGTTCATGAGTGTTCGTTGACCTGAAACCATTACCACGTGTTGAGCTGGCACAACTGGGCTCTGAGATGACTCAAGTCTGGCAAGCAGGCTGAGTCACATAGCTCCTGCCAGCCTTCAGCCTCAGCCCCAGCTCTGGGCTCTTAATACTGTGTCCAAGGGTCAGGTGTCACCTATGATGGACTCGAAGCTGCTGGGGCCCTCTGCTTCCTTAGGAAGGTGACCAAGCTGGGGCTAGATATGACTTGTTACCCAGGAGATAATGACCTTTTGCCTTTCGTTCACAATTCTGAGGCACACTGGACAGGTCTGTGGTTCTGAGAGACCTGTCCTATCTAACACTTAACAGGGGATATTTCTTTCATTTTTCAGTCACTGGAGTCCGTATCAGAAGCTTCCAGTAACTTACTCTCCATGACCAGCATGCAATGTTTCTCTTCCCTTTGGATCTTTTTCAAAAGGGGCAAGGCTGTCGTGGCGTGGCCTGTTTTGTTGTTGTTTTTTTAATTATCTAAAAGGCTGTATCTGCCTCTGTCACTTATCACCTAATGCCCATAGAACGTGTCATGGACAGAAAAACTCAAAATGAGTATTAGCATGTCAAGGACCTGAACTTGTCCTTCCTCATCAGACTCCATCCCAGCTAAGGAAAGCAAATGAGGCCAGATGAGTCTGAAAAATCACATGACTATGACCCAAGCAGGGTAAAGTGGTCTGTACATGGGAAATGCACCAGGTCCCCAGCCAAGAGGAGCTGATGCTGTGAGCACGGGGACGTGTTCCACTGCTCTGCTGGACCCTACGCCTTGACAGTGGGAACTGCGCGGCAGCACGTGAGCGCCAGCAAAGCTGCATGAAGGATAGAGCTGTTCCTGAAGCTCAGGCTGGCCAGGTACAGGTGGGAGCTGACAGTTCAGAGGGAGCGACAGTGTTGAGGCAACTACAGAGGAGGGGAGTGCTGACCCAGGGTTGTTTGTTTGTTTGTTTGCTTGTTTGTTTGTTTGGTTTTGGTTTTTGGAGGTGAGGTCTCGCTCTAGCCCAGGCTGACCTGGAATTCACTATGTAGTCTCACGTGGCCTCGAACTTACAGCGATCCTCCTACCTCTGCCTCCCGAGTGCTGGGATTAAAGGTGTGCACCACCATGCCTGGTGATCCAGGGTTCTTGAATGCACAGCAACACAGGTCAGAAGGCCTTCTATGACTTTCAGGAGGATTTTCTATCAGACAGCAATGTAAGGGCAATTTCTAAAGCTGGCCATGGAGGAAGAGGCAGAGAGGAAAAGGGTGAAAGTGGATTTTCAGTAGGAAATAAACGTGAAAATGCTTGAAATCCAGGCAGTGGTGCTCATCAAAGGGGCTGGTGGGGGTGGGGATGAACTTGGACTTCGAGGCTAATGGCTCAGACATCTGAGAGAGCATCAGAGCCACCTCACTGCCGCTAGGCACACAGAAGGGGCGTAGTCATTACCAGAGGCCACAGAGGGAGGGCGACATGAGAATATATTCCATTTGGCACATGTTTACTTGAGCTTCATGGTTCCTCAATCCCCCATATGCGGCACACATATGTGATCTAGTTGCACATGTTTAGGTCATGGACACTCTCCATGTCCCATGTGACCCTCACTACTACCACCTCCACTGGGGATACAGTAAGATGAACTTCAGATAAGTTTAGTGTGGAGGCTGGGGAGATGGATCAGTTGGTAAAGTGCTTGCCTTGCAAGCATGAATACCTGAGTGTGATCCCAAGAACCCACATCACAATGCCAAGAATGTTGGTGCATGCCTGTAATCCCAGCACCGGTGAGTCAGATACAGGCAGACTCCTGGGGTTTGACAGCCAGCAGCACATCTAGTGCAACTGGTGATCTCCAGGCTCAAAAACAGGTGGGCGGCATCATTGAAAATACCACCTGTGGTCATCTCTGGCCTCCACAAGCACCTACACATGTTTACACGCACCTGCGCATGCACACACACACACACACACACACACACACACATTCCAAAAAAGAAAGAGAAAAAATTTAGTGTGGTACCAGGAAGATGGCTCCACAGACAAAGCACTGAATACCTAAATTCAAGCCTCCCCAGAATTCATATAAAAACTCATGTTAAAAGCCAGAAGCCATGTAGGATTCATTAATCCCAGAACCCTGACAGTGAAATGGGAGGCAGAGACAGAAGAACTTCCCAGAAGCTCCAAAAATAACAACAGCAGAACAAGATCCAGAGAGAGACAGACTCTGCTTTAAAAAAGGAGGGCCAACCTGAAAGTTGTCCTCTGACATCCATGAGTATACCATGGCACACAAGCCTACTACACACACACACACACACACACTCACACACACAGATCTTTTTAAAAACAGTTTAGTGTGGGACAGGAAAACTAGTCGGCTTTGTTCTATTAACTCCCATCAACAGGAGAGACAGCCTCCCAGGGAGATGCTAAACAGTTCACAGTACTGAGGAGGCAACAAGTTTTCTACACTAATCTACAAAATGGTAAGCAAGAACTCCGTTGTGAATTTGGAAATAGAACCCTCTTGCTCTCATTAGTAAAAGCATCAAGATTAGGGTGTGAAGCAACAAGTAATGTTGTCCTACTACGTGAGAAACCAGCTGGAAGGTGCAAAGATGGATACAGTGTCCCACAAATCCAAAGAACTATATTCTTAAAGGGCATTTGTGCACACAAGTAGCAGTAATTGAATATTGCCACCAAACTCAGGATGAGAGACCAATTACGACTAGATAAATCGTGGAAGCTTGACACTGGCTTGTTTTAAGGCTTGAATCTAAAATGCCATCTACGGTTATACTACCCTGAACGTACTATACACAGTCTCATCTGAAATGCACCCCCTCCCCCCACACACAGGCTCAGGTTTGGAACACTGCATCTCCAGCTTGGGGTACTATTTTGAAGGTTGTGGAGGTTTTAGGAGGTGTGGGCTCAGTTGGAAGAAAAAAGTCAGTAGAGATGGGTCTTTGAAGGTGGCACTTGCTCCCTGGTTCCTGCCAGCTCTCTGCGTCTTGTCTTCCACCATGTGAACAACCACTGCACATGCTCTTGTCATAGGATGGAGCCAAAGCCACTCTTCCATGAACCCCACTATGCCTTCCCAACCATGATGGACTGGGACTGAAATCCCTCTGTAACCTTGAGCCAAAGTTGTTTCTCACATTTGGGTTGGTGACATAAAAGTAACTGATATACTGGACCTGGGAGAATAGGAGATCTTCATTCTAAATCCACATGAAGTCCTGTGAAGTTAAAATATATCAGTCAAGACCATCTTGGTTGCTAGAGTCCTTGCCTAGTTTGCATGAAGCCCTAGATTTCATTCCCAGTACTGCATGGCATAGGAATAGTAGTTCCTGTGTAATTCCAGCACTCGGGGGGAGGTGAAATTAGGAGAACTAGAGGTCCAGTGTCATCCTTGGCTACATAGTTTGTTTGAGGCCAACTTGGGCTACAAAAGACCTCATCTCCAAAAAGGGAACCAAGTATAGCTCAAGTGCACACAGTAGGCAAGCTGTATGAAACAGCCATGTTAATGGAAGAGAGATGGTTGGCTATGGGCCATTTTAGAGTTCAATCCTGTCCTCCTGCTGTAACTGAGGCCTCAGTACAAAGGAATTCTACTGTGTGCAAGGAAACCACCACCCTCTGAAGAGCTTGGTTTAGGGTCACAAGCATCTTCATCTCACCCTCTCAGAGGCCACCTTTTTGATCTGCAACACGTTACATGGTTTGTATGTGGACAGTTTGAGAGGTCCATCCATGTTATCAGCCTCGTTGCCAGGGAGGCCTGGAAGGACATTAAAAGGAAATCAATACGATGAGGTCACACTTCCATGGCAAAGGCTCCTGACAGGATTTGCATCCTGAATTCTCACGACAACTGAGAATCTCAAAACCTCAGTCGCCTCTGGGATGGAACCCGCATTGGTTTCTTGTATCATGTGTGAGGGTCAATCCCAAGAGCCACACCTCCGTGACAGCCCTGCTTGGCTGACACTTGCCAGACACCCGACAACCTGGTGCAGCAGAGGGTCCTCCGAGGCGATGTCTGTCTCTCTGAGGCGTACGTGTGCTCTGGAGCCGCCTGACAGCAAATGATGAAGATGTAATGATTCCCGGAAGCTGAGGTCATGATCCTAGAACATGCTTTTAAAGTGTATTAGAGGACCATTTCAACATCCATGTGGGAACAAAGGGGAAAACTGCTGATAAATACTTAAGATGGCTATCTTTTTGGTCTGGCCTCAGGACTATGGACTGAGTTAAGGTCCCTACAAAATGGCTTCTCCTTACAAAGGGAGAGGTTTGTTTTAGCCTTAGAGAGAAAAACGCTTTGCAAAGCCAAAGCTCACACAAACCTTTGCAGACATGACTTCATTCCACAGCCCCTTTATAGTTCCACTCTGGCTCAGCTCAGATTTGATGCTACGGCAAGTGGGAAGCTGGCCAAGGTCACATGTCAAATTGGCAGAGATGCACCTTCTGGAAGATGACACACCCTCTGTGACAGGGAGATGATGTGTGGCTTTATCTGTTATTCCCCACGCAGCCCAGGGCAGGCTTGACATGCACTAAGTGCCCAACACAGACATAGGCCCTAGACGCCGAGCAGAGTGGTCACCTATCTGCTGCTGTCTTTCCCCTCCAAAAGGACTAGCCAATCTACCTACTGAATGGCATTTGACACCAGGCATAACATGATGTCATCTTGGAGTAATGAATGAAAAGTCCCATCCCATCCATGAAGTTACAACCCAGTATAGAGTGAGGCTTTGTGGTGATGGAGCTGCCTTTGAGACATCCATGCTCTGGAAATAACCCCTCACCTATGCTCTGTAAGTAACCCCAATAAATTCATTGGCTCACCAAGCTGGACTGGGGTGTGGTCATGCTTTGGTCTGTTGGTTGGTGCCCTATCTGGAGTAAATAGAAGTGCGTCCGTGTCTTCCTCCCTAGGAAATCTTTCATGCGACACCGCCTCTCACCCTCACTGTAAATTTCAGTTGAACGTTTGGGGAGAATGGCTCAGTCTGGTAAAGTGCTTGCCACACAAGCGCGAGGACCCGAGTTTGAACCCCAGAGCCCACATAAAAATGCTAGGGAAATGGACCAGTGGACAAAGCACTTGCCAAATTCATGTGAGGAGCAGAGTTTGGATCCCCAACACCCCTGCGAATGTAAGTACTGGGTGGGCACGGCAGCCTGTCTGTAATGGCAGAATTCTGGAGGCAGACAAAGGATCCCTGGGGAAAATGTCTAGCAAGACTAACAGAGGCGGCGAACTGTGGGTTCAAGCGATAGACCTGGCCCCCGTAGTAAAGCTGAGAGCTACTGAAGAAACCTGACATCGGCCTCGAACATCCATATGCCCGGGCACCCAGTGTACCCACATACACGTGAACAGGCATACACACGTGTACGTGCACATGTACATGGATGAAAGAAATACTGGGTGCCATATCACATGCTTTTTATCCCAGCACTGTGGAGAGGGGGACAGAGAGCTTGTTGGACAGCCAGGGTGGCACAACTGGTGAATTGAAGAGCTCCAGGCCAGTCTAGGAGAGGCCCTGTCCCAAAGCACATAGACAGAATTCCTGAGGAACATCCCAAGGTTTCCTCTGGCCTCCATACTTGCCTGCACATGCACGTACACACACGCACACACACACACAAAGAAAGAATTCTGAATTGACTCCCTCAGAAGGCTCAGATCTCGGAGAGGAAAATGACCTGAGCCGCACAGGAAGCACGACCACATTCTCTGGCTCCTGAAATGAGAAGCAGCAGAGGCAGGTACATCACTTTTGGAAGTCAGTCAAGCAGAGCGAATGGCTTGGAAAATCACTTTCCATTGCCTTCAGAGTCTAATAAACATTAAATTCCCAAAGCAAGAGAGGAGGCATTCGTCCCTGTCATTTCTTACAAATATCCTAGCTACTCAGCACTCTAGAATGATCCGAGGCATAATGGGCCCTGGCTGAGGTGTTGTGGGGAGCAAGTCTGCCCCTCCAAATCCTCCTCCCTGCGTGGCATGTTTAAGCTCAGATGTCCCTGTCAAGCCAAACTCATAAAGATATGTGAAACTGACCATTGTTACCCCTAGAATGCTAGTAATTCCACAGGCATTACCTCAATTTCCCTGGTGTTTTGAGAACAATGCCTCAATCTATATGCTTTCCAGGACCACGTAAAGGGAGACCACGTGCAGACAGGCCAACGCCCCAACCTTCACTGCTCATATTTAACAGCCTTTCCCGCCCTGGAACTCTGCATTCATGTCCTTCCCAACTTGGACTGCCCCGTCCTTTGTCTCTCAGCTCTGTTCGCGGGGCCATGCACTGGTTAATCTCGGGTGGGATGAAGTCTCCATCCATTTGAAGACGAAGCAGCTTTCCCATTTCCATTTGACTCGACTGTATGAAATATTTATGATCATCCTGGCACCTCCAAGCCCCTATCTCCCATCGATTCTCCCGGTTGCACTAAGTGTGCACTTTGAGGAAAGCATTTCCCGCTCATCAGGGACAGGCCTGGGATGACAACACCAAGGAGCTCAGCTGCTCTATGTCCAGGGTCACCAGCAAGACCCTGCTGACACTCTGCAGAGAGCTCTTGCTGCCTTGGACTCCAGGGATCTTGTTTTGCTAACTTCTCTTTCATAGGGTATTTTTGTTGTTGTTGTTGTTTTTGTTTTACTTTTCGAGACAGGCTCTCATGTAGCCCTGGGCTGACCTTGAACTCACCATGTAGGTGCAGATGACCTTGAACTTTTGAATTTCCTACCTCCACCTGCGAGTGCTGGGATTATAGGTGTGTGTCCTACATTGAGTTTCTGCTGTGCTGGGGATTGAAACCAGGGCTTCAGGCATGCTAGCTAGATTAGTCACTTTGCTTGTTTTTTGCAACAAACACTTGACAAAAGCAACTTACAGTTGAGGGGACACAGTCCACCGTGGTGGGGGAGCACTGACGGCAGAGCATGAAGCAGCTGATCACATTCTGTGCCAGGGCCAGGAATCAGAGCCATGAATACTGCCGCTCGGCTTGCTTGCTCCTTATTTTTCTTTTTCCTGGTTTTTCGAGGTAGGGTCTCATTATAGCCCAGGCTGACCTGGAATTCACTACGTAGTCTTCAGGATGGCCTTGAACTCACAGCGATCCTCCTACCTCTGCCTCCCGAGTGTTGGGATTAAAGGCGTGTGCCACCCCGCCTGACTCACTTTCTCCTTTTTATGCAGTCCAGTCCATTTAGAGAGGGTCTTTCCACCTCAACTAACCTAATCTAGAAAATCTCTCACAGACATGCCCAGAGCTTTATTTCCATGTTTTTTCTACATCCCATGAAGTTGACAATCAGGATTAGCCGTCGTGCTGGGTAAGCACTCTAGCATGTGAGCCCCAGCCCCACCAGTGTGTTGTCCTAATCAGACATAAAACAACTCATGCCTTAAGGTCCCCAGGGACTTCAGGAGCTACATAAGGGTAGTTGAGAGTAAGACTGATGTGGGAGACCCCATGCAGACTTCCATAACATGATCAGTCCCACATAGCAGACTGGCCCTCACAGAAGGTTGCCAAGGGAACAGCTCTTGTCTCTCAAAAGTGACACATGCCCAATTGCTGGTGTCTATCTGATACTTCAGATCTCAGAGTGGTCATTCTTCCAGACTCAAGGCTGTAGGGGACAGAAAATTGTGTGAGGAAGGATGTGAGGCAGCAACATCAGGTGAGCGAAGGAGAGCTGTTGAGTGCTACCGTCTCTGAGCCTTGATTCTTCGACTGCGGACACAGGCACCACCCTGAGTTATTAATGAGAGTGACTGCAACATGGCGAGTGCTTCAGACAGGACCCGGCACTCAGTGTTTAGTAAACATTAGCTGTTATTGTTGGTGCAGTTGTCATTAGCTTTTGTGTTGCCTCTAACAAGACAGAATTATCCAGGCAATGAGGGATGGCAGGCAGGTGCAGTGGGCCAAGAAACTAGGGAAACAAGAAGAACTTAGCATGTGAAAACTCCTGCCTCATCTTGGAAATCTCTTCTGCCCTTTCTGCTATTAGCCCAAAACCAGCATAGAAGAGTGTGTGAAAGGCGTGGGTAGTGTGTTAACTGGGATGCCCCTACTCTCCCAGCATGGAAGGTGTTCCACATAATCCTGTACATGAGGACTTGAACTTGGCGCTCCCTCCATTGTTCCCTCTTCTCAGTGACCCTATGAACAAGTCCTTCCCTGACAGATTCCATCATCCAAATGAAATTGACAAGTTTCGCAAACTGCCACAGAGCTTTGAACCACACATTCAGGTCCATTGCTACTCTGTTCACAAAAGATAGAAAATGGAATCAACCTATATGCCCATCATCTAACGACTGGATAATGAAAATGTGGTGCATGTACACAGTGAAATTTTACTCATCTGGGAAGAAAAATAACATTATGAAATCTGCAGGAAAATAGATGGAACTGGAGAAAATTACATTAAGTGAGGTAAACCAAGCCCCAAGAGACAAAAATTATATAATCTCTCTCATATGTAGGATCCTAACTTAAATGTTTGTGAGTATGTAAGTAAGGGGGTACAAGAGTGGCTATATGTAAGTAGGGGGGTGCAAGAGTGACTATAGGCTATAAAACCAGACAAAGGACCATGAGAGAGGAGCAAGAGATGATGAGAAGGGGGCGGGGAGAAAAGACATTGAAAGAAAGGGAACAGGAGGTAGTAGGGAGGGCACAAGGGAGGAAAGGAGATAGAGGAGAAAAAGGGAGAAGAGAAATAATTTTGGGGGGCTGGAGAGATGGCTTAGCGGTTAAGCGCTTGCCTGTGAAGCCTAAGGACCCCGGTTCGAGGCTAGACTCCCCAGGACCCACGTTAGCCAGATGCACAAGGGGGCGCATGCGTCTGGAGTTCGTTTGCAGTGGCTGGAGGCCCTGGCGTGCCCATTCTCTCTCCCTCTCTCTATCTGCCTCTTTCTCTCTGTCTGTCGCTCTCAAATAAATAAATTAAAAAAAAACAAAAAAAATAAAAAAAAAAAGAAATAATTTTTTGAAAAACACCACAGTGAAACTGGGCACAGTAGATCACACCTTTAATTCCAGCACTCAGAAGGCTGACATAGGAAGATCTTGTGAGTTCAAGGCCAGCCAGAGCTACAGAGTGAATTCCAGGTCAGCCAAGGCTATAAAGTAAGTCCCTGCCTCAAAAAGAAATAAACATCATAATGAAACCTAATTTTTTGTATATCAATAACAAAAACTAAGAAAAAAACAAGAATTTTGGAGTGAAACTAACTCAGGTTCAAATCGTGGCTCTGATAGCTCCATGCTGTATACCTGGGACAAGCTCAGTTCCCTCATCTACAAAACAAGGAGAATACTAATGACTAGCTTACACTTGGCCCCCATCTAGTAAGGAGTTATGAGATACTACAAGAAAATTGTTGGCAAGTTGGGCAGCCCGTGCTGATTACTATGGTCTGTGTTCTCCATCAATCAATACAGAAAGCATGTGGGTTTTACTGAACCTTCTAGAAAACAGTGCCGCAAAACTATCCGAACAGCAACTGATGATTTTGCTAAGAGCAAAAGAGAAGGGTGTTTGGACAAGTGGCTCTCTGGGTGGCCTCCAAGGCCAGCAGCAGAATGCTACTTCCTCCAGCCATGACCAAGAAAAGCAAAGGAAAGCAAACCCTGCTACTGAGCTGGAAGGCTGTCTGAGCTCATGCAGCCACTCGCTGTGCCAAGGAAGGCGGGCTGGGGAGCAGCAGAGCAAGCAGAAGACTGACTCCGAGTCAGATGTGGTCAACCTGGCAGCAGGGCCCCGTTTCAGTCTTGAAGTTATTTTCGGGGGCAGCAGCAGAAGGTTGGTTTGAGGTTGTTTAATTGCATTGTCTGTCCTGCCAAAAATAATGCAGATGAAGTAAATCCTGCAATTATCATGGCTCACCTGGTGCATTGCTCTCAAAGCTCTTAAGTGCCCAGGCTGCTGCTCAGAGGGTTAGCTGAGCTGACAAGGGTATATGGGAGGGCTGTGAGCTGCGCATCTCTCCCATGCGAGGTGCCTGGGCCCTCATGGACAGGGCTGAGCATACACACCAGTGTGTTACTGCAGTTGGACGCATTGCAAGCGGCCATGCTGGCACTTTGTCCATCTGTTTACATTCAGAAAGGCACTCCCTGCCAACAGTTAGGAATCCCCGTGCCCACAGTCCAGAAAGCACAAGCCAAGGGCTAGAAATAAGAACAATTTGAAAAGCCACTTGTGGCTCTCTGGGTGAGCTGGATTCAGAAGGACTAGGCATTGCTACTTGGAGTGCCTGGTTGCACAGAGGGTCTTCATGAGTACATCTGAATGGGTCTCACAGGGCCTGTCCCCACAGATATCACCTTGACTCTGGGCAACCTTACTGTGGTAGTTTGAATGGATGCCCCCCAACATCCATTATTAAAGTTTGTAACTTATGAGAGCTCCAGCCCTGGCTGGAGAAGGTGTTACTGGGGGCAGATCTGAATTCTAGCTAAAGGCATGCAGAGTGCTTGAGCTCTGCCTGGGGTTCCTGAAGTGTGCTTGCTTACAGTGCTGGTGGTGGTTTTTCTCTCTGTGTGCGGCCTATAAAAGGAGCCCAGCTTCTTCTGCCATTATGGAGCTTCTCCTGGATCTATAAGCATCAATAAATCCCTTCCTCCCACAAGTTGTGCCTTGTTTGGAAGTTCACCCCAACAACTTGAAGCTGTCTACTACACTTACCCACCACTACTAGGAGCTCCTCAAAAGGTAGGCAAGGACATGCTGTTTTATTCTAAGCTTCCTTGTAGAAAGGCCAACATCTGGTATCTTGAATTGCAATAAGATCTCTGCATCCCTTACCTTCAACATGGGTGGACTTACGAGTGTTTCCACCATGTTAGTTGAGCAGAGGTGGTACTATGGGATTCCAAAGCTCACTTATAAAAGCTCATTCCTCAGCACTTGCTGTGTTTCATTTTGTAATAACAATCATCTCATGACAGTTTTGATTCACATTTCCCTTAATAATGAATGGTACTAAACATCTTTTCAGATACCTATTGGCTGTTTATATATATGGAACATTCAAGAACTGGAAAATGCATATATAAAATGATGTACCCTCTGTGAGAAACACTATGGACTCTCCTCCCACCAAAAAAATTAAAATAGAACTGCTATATAATTCAATAATTCCATTCCTACATGTAACATCAAACATAATTGAAAGAAGGATCTCAAATAGTTATCTCCACTCCTACATATACTATAGCATTTTTTCACCATAGCTAAGATATGAGATCAATGCAGAGGTCCCTCAACAGAGAATGGGTAAGGACACTGTGGGACAGACATACAATGACATATTATTCAACCACCGAAAACAAGGAAATCCTTCCATTAGTGACACTTGGTTCAACCTGGAGGACATCATGCTAAGCGAAGCCAGCCAGCCACAGATAAGGACAGCATAATTCCACTTCTCTAAGGTCCCCCAAACAATCTAACCCACGGAAACAGAGATACAATGGTGGTTTCCAGGGTGTAGGGGTAAGGGAAGTGGGGAGGTGTTCAGTAGACCTAATTTCAGTTATGTTAGATGATCAAATCTGAGAGTTCTGTGGTGTAGCATGGTACTTATAGGGAAAGGTAGGGCATTATGCATTTCAAATTTTTTAAGAAGGCAGATCTCATGATAAGTGGCATTACCCCCAAAGGGGAAGGGGACACAGGAAAGGGAGGGCAGTACTGGATATGTGCATTGCTTTGACTGTAAGCATGGTAGCACCGATGTTTGCCCATGTTCAAATTCATGGAAGTGTACACATTAAATATACACAGCTCTTTTGTATCAATTACACATGAGAGGGCTGGAGAGATGGCATAGGGGTTAAGGATCCAGGTTCTACCTCCCAGAACACACATAAGCCAGATGCACAAGGTCACCTGTGTGCACAAGGTGGCACATGTGTCTGGAGTTCAACTGCAGTGTCTAGAGGCCCTGACATGTGATTTCTCTCTCTATGTGTGTCTTTCTCTTTCTCTCTCATAAAAAAAGACATTAGAAATAAAAACTAGGAAGATAGCTCAGCAGGCAAAGTTTTCTTTCCCTACATGAGAACCTGAATTCCATCCCCAGAACGCACATTTTTAAGAATCCAGGTGCTGGTGACTTCCACTTGTAATCCTAGTACTCAGGAGGTAGAGGCAGGAGCATTTCTGGGACTTACTAGCCTGTCAATATAGCCTAACTGGTAAGCTCCAGACCAGTGACAGACCTTGACCCCCAAAAAATGATGGAGGATGAAAAGATAGTTCAGTGATTAAAGATGCTTGCTTGCAAAGCCCGATGGCTCAGGTTTGATTCCGCAGTACCCACATCAAGCCAGAAGCACAAGGTGGCATATGCATCTAGAATTCGTTTGTAGTAGCAAGAGGCCCTAGTACAGCCATTTCCTCTCATTCTCTCTCTCTCTCTCTCTCTCTCTCCTTGCAAATAAATTTGCAAATAAATGATAAATAAAAATATTTTTAAAAACATAGTTGGTACCTGAAAAATGGCACTCAAGGTTGTCCTCCGCCCTCCACACATATATACAAACATATGTGCCATGTGTATCTGCACATGCTCAAATGCACGCACACACACACAAAGGTTAGAAATGCAATAAAAATAAGTTAGTCAGGTGTTTGTTGTTGATGGTGAGTGCATATGCATATTCACTTGTGTGAGTACAGATGTGCATGCCACGGGGCACGTGGGAGATAAGAGGACAACCTCAGGGGTCAGTCCTCACCTTCTACCTTGTTTGAGGAAGGGTCTCTCATTGTTTGCTGCTGAGTTCACCAGGCTAGTCCGCCCCCTCACCCTGACCTTCAAGATTCTCCTCTCTATGCCTCCCACTTGACCATCATGCCCTGGGACTGCAGGCACTCGCCCATTGTATCTGGCTTTAGGTGGGTTCTGGGGCTCTGAACTCAGGTGTTCATGCTGGCACTGCAAGCATTTTATCCACTGAGCCACATCCTCAGCCCCAGTTTTAGGCTTTTTCAAAAATGAAAAAGCATGCATTCCACGACCAGGAGACTTTTCCACTTGCTCTCATAACCTTGGGCAAGGTTAGACATCCAGCCACCGGAAGGCGCTCTGTAGAAGAAGACTTGCACAAGAAGATTCAGACACTGCACAGAGGTGCCAAGTGTGACCCCGAGCATGTGATGCATGAGTGGGACACGCTGTCCTGCTGTGTAGAATGAGTGTGTCAAGCTGGCTTTCTGGGTGGTCCCAAGGGAGTCCAAGTCATAGGGCAATGGGGGGGTTGCCATTCCTGCCTGTCATCAAACTCCTGAGCACCAACTCCTGAGAAAGCTATCATGTTTATTTTGCACTATGTTTGGGGACAGTTTGTACGTGACCATAGACAAATTCACATTCTTTCAAGCCCGAGGCTAGACAGCCTGTAGGACCTAGCCCCTTCTCCTTAATCACAACTCCCATGCTCAGGAAGCTGGCCTAAAATAACAAAAATCCCCGCTTCAGTTTCCGTCACCACTTCTTCACTTCCATCGGGAGAAGGCTCACAGCTGTTCCCGCTCCCGCCGTGGCCCAAGCCTTCGCCTTCTCACAGATATTAAGAAAGCAGCCGCTCAGCTGCTTCTTTGGGGGCACTGTTCTGAAATCTTTGCAGGTTCTTTCTTCTTCTGCCTTTTACCTTCTATTTTCCACTCTCTAAAAACAGATGCCCACCGTTCTGGGAAAGACAGATGACTTGGTCATGCGATGAGAGCCTTAGATCAAAGTGACGACCCGTCTAGCCTTCAAGGCACTCCACGGCACAGAAAGCATTTACATTTGTGCTACCGCTGCATCCCCCAGCCAGCCAGCGATGTGAATGAGATAGATGTTTGTCCAGACCTATTGAAGTTCAGCTCCTTCCTCAAGATCGTATTTAATGGTGGAGCTGAGACTAGAAAACAAACCTCCCCTTTTTGCAAGTATCTGGACAAAGACCGAAAGAAAAAACTGAAAGAAGAGTAAGATCAGCTGATGTATGTGAATAGCAAATTATTTTCTCTTCAATGTTTCTTGATTATAATTTTGCCTTTTCAATAAACAAAATCACAAGTTTTTAGAAAAGAAATACCGTGTCTTTATGAAGTGTTTTGATAGTGTTGAAATATTTTGAAGTATATAATTTTAAACATAAATATGGAAGATTGTAGGCACAACAGAAAACTACACAGTGAATTTTCTTCTCACTGCTATCATTGGCTTTAATTCTTTTAGTTCTAGGGGGAAAATGGTAGAAAAGTAGTTGTTCTTAAAGGGCCATTACATATGTTCTATTTCATCCAATATAAGTAGAAGGGGGATTAGTTTGGAAGAAGAAGGGAGTCAGTGGGAGTGGGAGGGAGATAACAGAAGGTGATGGGTGGTAAATACAATCCAAATACATTATATTCAAGTATAAAATAGTCAAAATAATAAAATTGGGCTAGAAAGATTGCTCAGTGATTAAAGGTGCTCGCTTGCAAACCCTGCTGGCCTGGGGTTCAATTCTCTAGTACCTACATAAAACCAGATACACCAAGTAGCACATGCATCTGGAGTTTGTTTGCAGTGGCCAGAGGTACTGACATGCCCAAACTATCTCTCTGCTTGCAAATAAATGAATAAAATATTTAAAATAGTAATATAATAAAATAAAAGGAACCAAGCCCGAATGATGCATCAGGATTTTGTGGACACCATGTTACACCTTAGTGGACAATTCACTGACTCCTCGCAGACCTGTGGCAGAAATGGGGAGGTAAGACATCCTCGCCTGTGATCTCTAAAGCAGGGACAGATTCCCATTTGCTCTTCAGCTCAGCTGCTATGGTCTGTGGCGAGTATAACAAAGGCAAGGCACTGGATACAGTATATATTTCTACATCCTGAACAAAAGGGAAGAAAGGAGTACTGATGGTCCGGAGGAGGTGAGAGGGAGAGTGGAAAGTGAGTAAGAGCAACAGTTACTCCCACTTGTTAAAGTTAGGCTGCTCTCAAGAGGGCGCCCAACAATGGCTGAGATGAGACTAAACGTTGAGCAGTCACATACAACATGGACCAGTGGCCATGTCACCAGGACAGACTCCCATTTCCATCCAACTTGTGGCAGAAGGCATGACCCATGGGAACCACATGGCTTTTCCGGTGGGTATGAAGGATCTAAAAGCGGCCAGTTACACCAGGCAATGCTGGGATGCTACAACATGAGTAGTCATTCATGCCATCAGCTCAAGAGCTCAAAAAGTTACACACAGCAATGCCAGACTCAGAAAGCCCACTGCATGGTGCTGTGCCCTTCCAACTCTAGACCCACACTCCATTCTCGTCTTTACTCTTCCCTGAGTCTCAGGCTTCTTAAGTGCAAGGTGTACATTATCTCTCCAATTTCTTTTGTGTTTGACATTTGATGGTGGTTTGACATGAAATGTAGCTGCATCCAAGGCAGAAACATCAAGGTGCCATTTTGGATCACAGAAACTCACACAAACTTTAGGCACCGTGGTTCTTCAGCAGTCGCTGAAGCTCTGAGTTAAGGTGTGTCAGGGACAAGATACGCATGGCCCTTCTATATCAAAATTAAGCTTTCTCGAATTGGCAAACGTAACCGCACAACCAGGGCAACCAAAGGTGACTGCCACCATCCCTCAGCAGCCCAGCACCAGATGCAGCAAAGAGGATGTGGGCACAAGCCTTCAGACTTGGGTGTGTCACCTGAGACCAGGCCAGAGCCAGCAAAACACCATGCATGCCTCCTCCACCCTTTCCGATGCCCCAAGACTGGCACGGTGCTTACTCAGAGCGAAAGTAGCACTTGCCTTTCTGGGGCCAACAGACTTTTCTAAGTAGGCACTTTAGGTGCCAGACAGAGAACTTTTCATAGCCCCAAACCAGATACTTCTGCTGCCAACAAGCTCTGCATCTGAGCCAGGCCCTTGTGTCACACCAAGGCACATTGCAACCATGACAAGGGGACATTTGGCATCAAGGTCTGACCACAAATCTTCATCATTTTAACCTCGCATTCTGAAGTGTATGTGGGCACCTACATGGGCAGTAAAGCCTTCTTTGGCCTAACTGTGGTTCAGAAATAAATTGACAACGCGTTCTTATGGGACTCTGCCAGTTGGTTTCATTTATCAATTTATCGATGTCATTTGGAAAGAAATAGCCTCCACTTGAAAGATGACACTTCATCCATAACCAAAAGGGCTCGCGTGTTCCTCAACTGCCAGCACATGACGAAATGGAACGTGTCGCTGGTCCTCAAACGAAGGAGCAAGTCTCTGCAGATAACGGCACCATAGACAGGATGTGCTCCGCCAGGATAACGACCCCATGCCTTTAGGATGTGGGGTGCAAAATGAGATTCTGAGGGCTAGGGAGATAGCTCAGCTGGTAAAGTGCTTGATTTCCATGACTGAGGATCTCAGTTTGATCCCCCAAATCCATGTGAAAATGCTGGATGTGGTGGCATACACTTGTAATACCAGCTCTGGGGAAGTGGAGATAGTCAGGTCTCTGAGGTTCTCTGGCCAACCAGGCTAGGCTAACTGGTGAGTGCCAGACCCATGAGAGGACCTGTGTAGATGAGATTCCTAAAAACAGCCCCTGAGGTTGTCCTCTGATCTCTACATACATGTGCGCATGTCTTCATATATGTATACAACACACACACACATACATTTACATACATTTGTGTATTTTTTTAACATTTATTTGTTCATTTATTTGAGAGAGAGTGAGTATGAACATGCCAGGACCTCCTGCCACTGCAAACACACTCCCAATGGGTGCACCACTTTGTGCTTGCCAGCTTAACGTGGGTCCTGGGGAAGCAAACCAAGGCCGTCAGGCTTTGTAAGCAAGCTCCTTAAACTGCTGACCCATGTCTCCAGCACTCACATGTGTTTTTAAAGAATGAGGTCCTGAGGAGTCAGGAGTTGATAGGTGCCAAGAAAGACCGACAGCTTAGGTCAATCCATTGTCCGTGGCTTGATGGGGAAGGGAGGGAACTTCAAAGAGTAAACTGCTATTGCCCACAGCAATCCCATAGCACTTAAATCAGCTCAGTATCTGGTCATATTAATGAGTCTGTCTACTATTGCTCCCTACCATCTTCCTTGGCTGTAAAATGGGCCAGATAGTTGGTTTGGTGCTCACTCATTAGCTTTCACTGGGCTAAACAGCCTTCCTATATGGTGGGGAGGAGAGGCCTATCTCTAGGCCAGACCACCAACTGTAGTAAGTCAAGAACTGTGATGGTTTCCATTCCTGGCTTATAAAACACCATTCAGAAAACTCCCTCACACAGGATATTGGAATGCTGTCTTTCCTCTCTCATTCTGTTTCTGGGTTGGCAGACCTAAAGCCATCCAGCTAACCTCACACACAAAAAAAACTAATGGATCTGGCTTTCCTGGGAAGAACAATCTCTCGAAATGATTATGAAGCCCTTTGCAAATATCAAAGTGGTGATGAAGCAGTAATGAGCTTTGACCAGGAGCGGGATGTCTCGTGGGCTAGCTGCTTTAATTGCTCCTGTTCGCTACTACGCTGCTATTGGAGAATGGAAGGAAGGAGGCAAGTGCTTGGCTAGCCTGGACTGTGGGCTTCTGCAGACATGCAACACTGCCCTCTACTGGCACCCAGCGCCTTAGCAAGCTGAACAACTCATTTTCCACACCCGCATGTCTTTGTACTTCACAGCAGAGGCCCAGAGAGTTGGTGAGCTAGGGCCTGTGACCAGTGGGCTCTGCAGAGGCTTTTTGCTTCACAGAGTGTGGTACGTGTCCATTAGAAAGCTTCTGAGTGGAAATCTTATTCCCTGGGATTTTAAACAGCCACATTTCCTAGTATTTGACATCAATGGGACATTTAGCAAATGGAGCGGCAGATGGAGTGCCTGCCTGGCTCTATTTTCTGTCAGACACTTGAGAGTCGAAGCCCTCCGGATGTCTGCATTTCAAAGCCTTGCTTACTTCAGGGCTGGCGATGGCTCAGTGGACATGGGGCATTCTGTAGGCCTCTGAGGTCAGGGAGTGCTGGACACACAGGACAGCAAGTGGCCCCTCTGCCCGCAGTCCTGCACCTGCACTTTCCAAGGGCAATGTTTCTGGAATACACTTTGTCCTCCAACAGCTTCCACCTCTCAGCTATCTGTCACTCTTTCAAGCCCTGTGCAGGGATGCAAGTAAGTGACTAGCACCTCCCCAGAGTGGTTTCCTGTGGGCCTTCAAAATGAGCTAGAGCAGACCTTAGAACCGCCGGTTTGGGAAACTGAGGCTTTCAACATTAAGAGGCTTTCTAACAGTGGTATGACCAATAGACGAAAGCCACACAATTGCAGGTTTTCTCAGATGTCTAAACTTGCTTTCCACCCCTTTCTGTGTGGACACACACAAATCATTTTGGCTATTTCATGTTAATAATTCACACTCGTGTGAGTCTCAGGATTCAACATCAGCACTCCTTGAAGCCGCTCTCTGGCTCGCGGCACTGACGAAGGCACAAAGCACAGGGGGTCTCGGCGGCGCCATCTGAGGCTCTGACATCTTCAGTGCCACCTGCAAGTACGCTAGGGTGGCTGGCAGTCACTAGCCAATGAAATAATGACTCTCTGAGAGTGAAACTCTGGATCCCCCGCATCAAGCTGCAGTATCTTTGGTGTTCAGGTAAATGTCACGTTGCTTTATTAACCTAGTGTGACCCAGTGTGGATGTTGCTGCTTGTCTATCATCCCACTCAGAGGCCCTCTGAACTTCTAGAACTCTGGTTCATCACTGATTGCTTAGTTCAGATGGTTTAATAACCAGGAAATGTTTAAACTCAAACTAAACTGCTGGCCAAGTGGGCCTGGCTTTGTCCCCTGAAATCGGCACGCTGTTATTTATACAAGGGTTTTCTTTGGTTCCTGCTCTAATTCAGGTCAGGGCTTCATGGGAAATGAAACTATTTCCTCTCCCCTCCTTCTTGCATACTTGACTTCAATTCTGAGCCCACAGATATGCTTCACCAGCCAACACTTGAGCTGTTTACACCTCTGCTGAGAGATGCCGTGATTAGCGGTTTCTTTAGACAAAACTGCCCCGTGGAGTTTACGTGGTGCTGAGCTGCACACCTGGCACATGGGACTTTCACCTTGTTCAGTTTATACAGTGGCACCTACTTTTCCCCTGGTATGACAAGCCAGCCTCAGCCTGCCACGCAAGACCTCGAACATGATTTCCCGCACATCAAACTACTCACCTCCTCCTTCAAAACCAAGCTCTTGTCCCATAGGGCTCTTGAACAAGAACTTGTGAAGAATTTTCTGTTTAATTAAAACTAACAGTGATGACCACAAAGGAAAAATCTGGACCTGTTCATATCCATGAAGCTTTCTTGGCTCTCCTACATTGACTGACTTTTTGAGAACAGTTTCAACAAATCTCACGTGAGAAGGACTTTGCGAAAGCACCCAGCCCAAGCTTCCAATGAACACAGAAATGCATTCTCTTTATGTCTTCACTAACAAAGAATCCTCTCTTCAAAAGGTTGTACATTCCGTTTCTGAAGTGTTGTGAATGAGGAATCCAAAGAAAAGCTACTTATTTCTCCAGACATTATGGCTTAGGAACTGTTCATTTCAGATATGTTCTCAAGTAAAAGTAAGCAAGCATATACCCAAATTACATGAATAAGTCCTTGAAGTCTACAACAAACCATCCACGGGGCTGTAACAACAGAGTGATAACAGACAAGTTATAACATGCAGCCGGCCGAGTTCTGAACACTGTGTTTGGGCTGACGAGGCTGGGACATGTGAAGAATTATGATGTTCCCTTTATTGCTTATTAGAGAGGGAGAAAAGTCATGGATACAGATGGCTGCCTCTATGTCAAAGGTGACTACAATGGGTGGTTTTACAGAGCTTCTATTGAGCAAACTGTTAAGCAGTTTTTCAGTCACATTTTTCTCCACCTAATCATTAGAAAAGAATGAATGTTCAGAAGGTAGGAAATGCATTTCTTGATGAGGCTGGGCCCTCCCACTTGCTATCTGCGAAGACCCCAGTATGCTGCTAGAAGCCACTGTGCTCCTTGGGCAAAGCTGTAACCACACAGAGCTGCTCTCTAGCCAGCTGCCCAGGACACGCAGCGTGGAATACCTGTGACGGCGCAGGGAAACAGGACCGAAAGGGAAGTTATTATACTGCTGCACATGAACTCCTCCTCCAGTCATATCATGAGAGGTAGAAGTTTCTGGCATGTGCGTGTATGTGTGTGTGGAATGCATATGCATGTTCATATATGTATATGGGCACATGTGCATGTGTGGGTGCATGTGTGAGTGTGCATGTATGGGTGCACGCGCACGTGTGAGTGTGCACATGTGTCGGCCAGAGGTCAACTTCAGGTACTTCCTCAATCACTCTCCGCCTTTTTCTTTGAGACAAGAGTCTCTCCCTGAACCTAGAGCTCACCGATTCAGCTGGACTAGCTAGCCAGCAAGTCACAGGGACCCTCCTCTCTCTGCCTCCCCAGAACTAGGACTTCACACATGCCACTGCACCCAGATTTTACATGGGTGCTGGGGGTTCAAGCTCAGGTCCTCATGCTGGCATGGCAAGAACTTTAGTTACGCTGTGGGTTTTTAAAGCATCGTGTGTAGTAGACCCTGTTGCCCGTCCTCCTGCCCCCAGTGCCCTCTCCCACCCCCAGCAGCCTTCCTTCCACTTTCATGCCCATGTGCTCTACTACCCTCCTCCTTTTCTCAACACTCCTTCTCTCCTGTGTTTCCCTTTCTAGTTTTGTAGACTATACCCACACTCACACCCACATGTATACGAATATAAAAACACAAAAAGCTAGCATCTGCATATGAGGGAGGACACGCAGCATTTGTCATTCTGAGTCTGGGTCACCTTGCTTAGCATCACGATTTCCAGACCCATCCATTTTCTGTGCACTTTAGCAGTAAGCCCGGGGCTCTAGCTCAGCAGTAGAGCACGTCTCTGCCATGCACAAACAGGATCCTAGGTTCTGTCCCCAGCACTGCAGAACAAATGAATAATTAAATAACACAGTGAGCCCCCACCTCAGCACCAGAGCCTTGAGTGTGCAGAGGGGTCACATCGGCCTTGGTGCACTTGGAATCTGTTCTTCACAGTGTTCGCTGTCACCATCCGTCAGTGCAGTGGAGAAGCCACAAGAGTCACATCACAGTCAGTGTCTTCTCGGGGAGGGCCCCTCTCTGAAGCCTAAAGTGCCTTATCTACAGAAAAGAAAACAGCAGCATTCACAACTCCCGGGGAGCCTGTCATTCGGTCCCCAGGCCCTGTGGCTGCCTCTTACTCAGTGAACACTGTCACCATCCAGCAAGGACAGCAGAAGGTTCAGGAAAGGCCCGAACCTGGTCCACGGTGGCCACCAGGCCACGCACTGCTAAAGAGTGTGGTAGCTCTTCCACTCTCCTGTGGAGTGAATTAGTCATTAAACACTAAGTCACTTGTGAGCTTAGCACTCCTGCATCTCTTCCAGCTTCATGAACTTGACCTGCTCACCACACCTGCCACCCCAGATCTCATAAGTCCTAGCTGGAGAACACCTTGATCTTTCTCCTTCCCTGAAGCTGGGATTCTGCCGACTACATACCAAACAACCACTGGGCTGCCACATTGGAGCTAACTCTCTAGGAATATTTTTGACTATGTAATTCCTGAGTCAGTTACCACTTTAAAAAAATATGATTCTTCCAACTTTTTTTTTTTTTTTCTCAGCTTACAAGATGTTTGTTAGAATAGATCACCACCTTGGGTCATTTCCTTTTCTCTGCAAAAAGGTTTCATATGGCAAGCTGGAATTTCCTTTATTTAACATGCTTGAAAAATCTGGAATGGCCTCACTGGCTTATTTCTAAAGTATGGGTTTCCAATCCAGATCTCAAACAGACACAATGCCCATTGGTTCTCATGGGCAGGAAAATAATTTACATTTCACATGTGTGAAGCAAATGCCAAGCAGTTGTTCATTTCATGCACAACAAAATCCCATAGAATATAAAACCCTAAGCTAAGAGCACCCAGATATATTTCAAACATTGGGTAAAGGGCCCAGCCCATGGCCAGAAGAGCTGTGAACGCAGTGGATAGCCACCAGCTTTAGTTGTTACTCAATGGATAGAAAAGATAGTGGAGAGTTCTACTGTGACTTCCTTCCTTCCATCTGATTCCATTCATCACTCCAGTTGTGAGACCCACAGATGGAACATTAATATTCCAGTGCAATTAACAATGCCTTCTATATTCACATTGTTGGAATAAAGTGTGATGCTCTTGGTGAAATTTGTTTCAATACACTAATTGTAAAAAAAAAAAAAAAAAAAATTCAACCACAGGGGACATGGACAATGAATGTCTCAGTTGGTAAAGCCTTTCCTATGCAAGCATCAGGACTAAATTCAGATTCCCAGTGCTCATAGCAGTGCCAGGCATGATGGTGTGTGCCTGACCTCAGTGCTGTAGAAGCAGAAACAGGCAGATAGACACCCAGGGCAAGCTGACTAGGCAGACTAGTGAAGTAGGTGAGCTCTGGGTTCCAGTGAGAGACCCTGCCTCAATAAGTAAATTGGAAAATAATCAAGGAAAACATCTGATATCAACCTCTGCTCTCCACATGCATTTGCACTCATGCACACATGCCACACATGTGCACAGACACATAAACAACACACATACACATGCAAAAAAATCCTCTTTAAAAATAATAATCTAGGGCTGGATAGATGGCTTAGCAGTTAAGCACTTGCCTGTGAAGCCTAAGGACCCCGGTTCTAGGCTCGATTCCCCAGGACCCACATTAGCCAGATGCACAAGGGGCGCATGCATGTGGAGTTTGTTTGCAGTGGCTGGAGGGCCTGGCACACCCATTCTTTCTCTCTCTCTCTCTATCTGCCTCTTTCTCTGTCTGTTGCTCTCAAACAAATAAATAAAAATGAACAACAATAATAATTTTTAAAAAATAATCTAGGGCTGGTGAGATGGCTTAGCAGTTAAGGTGCTTGCCTGCAAAGCCCAAGGGGCCAGGTTCAGCTCCCCAGAACCCACAAAAGCCAAACAAGATGACACATGTGCACAAGGCCACACATGCTCATAAGATGGCACATGCATCTGGAGTTAACTGCAGTGGCTAGAGGCCCTGGCATGCCAGTTCCATCTCTCTCTCTCTCTCTCTCTCTCTCTCTCTCTCTCTCTCTCTCCTGCATGCGAAATGTGCAGCACAGAGTTGCACCAGGACATGAGGTCTTCACACATGCTGCTGTGGAGAGTACAGGATTTTTGCACTGGATGACAACATTTCAGAAAAGGACCAAGAAAGAGACTTGTATCTCCTGCTGACTATTTTCCCATGAAGGTCAAGTCATAGCCCTGCCCCACTCACAGCTGGAAGTTTCAAGAACTCTAGTCTGGAGTCCATCTTGTCTCCATGAAAATAAAGAGCTAACAGGACTTCAAAATGGCCTCTCTAGCCACCCTGAGACAGAAGGCTGTGGCAGCTACCTCTCTCTCTCTCTCTCTCTCTCTCTCTCTCTCTCTCTATCTCTCTCTCTCTCTCCCTACCTCTCCCTCTCTCTCTCTCAACACACATGCATGCATGGGCATACATGTACACACACACAATGTATATTTCTATGATTTCCCTGGCAGCTGGGCCACTATGTTAGGACAAGAAGGACATCTGATGCTGTCTTGACTCGCACTTCCCAAGGGACCTCAGGCTGGGTTATGTTGATAAATCACTTAAGAGGAAACGTCCCTCTTCTGTCTTGCTCGCTTTTTCTTCCTTTTTTCCTTACTTTCTCCCACTCTTTCTTCCTCCTTTACTTCCTCCTCTTTCTTCCTTTTCCTTCCTTCCTTCCTACCTTTCTTCCTTTTGTTTTTTTTACTCCTTTCCCCTCCTTCCTGATTCCCTTCTTCCTTCCTTCCTCCTTTCCCTTCCTTTCCTTCCTTCCTTCCCTACTTCCTTTTCTTCCTCCATTTCCCTACCCCTTATCCTTCCTTCCCTTTCCCATCCTCCCTCCATCCTTCCCTTCTTCCTCCCCTCCTTCCCTTCCTTCTCTTCCCTTGTCCTTTCTAATCTTTAGTTGTATACTCTTGGGATACAGAAATAAAGCCAATGAGAAGGCTGAACTCCTAATTGATATGGAAGTCTGTCTAGGCTAAAGGATGGCCTTTACTGTATTTTGACCCCAAATAGAAATTGACCCATTTGTACATCAAGGTGCCTTGCTGCAGTTGAGCCACTGGACTTTTTCAAATTTGTACATTTTCAAGACTGGGGTTCAGTGTTACAGAATATGGCTAGCATGTCCAAGGCTTGGATTTGACCCCCTGCACTAACAACAACAAAAGCTTGCATATACATACATATCACCAGAACTAGCTATATCATACAGCTGCTCAAAAGCATGCTTTAGACACTGGCTTCTCCTACTGGTGAATTTCACTGCTTTGTTCATTTATTTACTGGAAACCACAGACCATTTGGGGGCTCTTTCCCTAAAGCCTTTAACCCACATAGACTGTATTCAGGAAAACAGCACTGTTACCTGTGACCGGAACACTTTAGAAATAAGGGCAACAAAATGAATTCTTACATGTTTTGGACAAAGGGCTACTCTTTTCTTCCTTTTTGCATGTGTGGTGTGCGTGCATATCTGTGAATATGTAGCAGGGGGAAGGCATAAGTTTACACGTGTAAGGGGTCAGAGGTGGAAGCCCTGTATCTTCCCCCATCATGTTCCACCTCATTCTTTGAAACAATGTCTTTCATTAGCCTGGAGATTACCAATTCAGCTAGATTAGCTAGTTAGCAAGCCCTATTCTCCTGTGTCCACCTCCCTAATGCTGGGATTACAGGCCAAGCTAAGACATCACAGCCAGCATTTTATATGTGTGCAGCAGATCCAAACTCAAGTCCTCATGCGTACATGGCAAGTGCTTTTCTGACTGAGCTGTTTCACCAGATAGGTGACTTTTGTATAAATCAATCCCCTTTCCTCTTCTGGAACCCTAGAATAAGTAGAGAAAAGTGTGTGGGAATTGAACTCCAGCATATTTGTATTTAAACTTCAACCTGCCATATCTGAGCGGAGTGACTTCAAGCTAATTGCTTGCCCCCTCTAAGTCTTAGATTTAACAAATGAGAGTTAGGGCTGGGGAGATGGCTCAGCTGTTAAAAGCACTTGTTTGCAAAGCCTGCCAGCCCGAGTTCAATTCCCCAAGTACCCACATAAAGCCAGATGCACAAAGTGGCCCATACATCTGGAGTTTGTTTGGAGTGGCAAGAAGCCCTGGCATATACATTCCCATTCCTATTTTCTCTCTCTCTCTCTCCCTCCCCCCTCTCTTTCTCAAATAACAATGCAATAAATAAAAATAATGCAAATAAATAAAAAATATTTTTTAAAAAGAAATGAGAGTTCAGGGCTGTTGTTTATGTGATCATTGTGACGACTAATTGAGATGGCATACACGGAGCACGTGGTGCAGAGCGTGCATCTGGTGCTACTCGGGTCCTTTGGCCCTTGGGGAAAGAGGTCTAAACCTCATACTCGCATGGAAACCCCTGGGGATGATCTGGGAAACAAGATTCCTAATAGAACAGAAGGAGAAGGCTAAATTTCATTATTCAGATAATGAAATAAGGCCTCTTTCTTCCATCCATCTTCCTGACCTCCTCCTCTCCCTCCTGGGCATTCCACATGTATCCCCAGATGCAGAAGATTTTTAACTTCTGAAGCTTGTACCCTCATGAAATCAGTTCCATTGTTCTGCTCAGCCCTTCCAGAAGAATGAAGAATGGCAATGACCAGACGCTGTCCAACTGAATTCCCACATTAGTTCCTTTCCCATTTTCTAAAACGATATGACCTACTGACCCAATCCAACCCTGGAAAGCTGTTGTGAACTTCCGGTGGTAGGGTGGCCCCGGGTCAGTTGCATTCAGAGCTGTTCCTTCCTCTGAGCCCTCCTGAGACTTGGCTACACTGGATCCACTATGGAAAGTGGTCAGCATACCACTTGTGTGGACTGTAGGGTTGGGGTTCACCAGTATGACCACATTGCGCTGTTTCCAACTCTGATTTATCACAGGCCACTTGATAATCCCAGAATTTGTTAAATCTGCTATTTCTAAAGCATATTTTCTATTGATTGAACTGCTGAGGGAAAGCTTCTTTTTGGTTTTTCGAGGTAAGGTTTCACTCTAGTCCAGGTTGACCTGGAATTCACTATGTAGTCTCAGGCTGGCCTCGAACTCACAACGATCCTCCTACCTCTGCCTCCTGAGTGCTGGGATTAAAGGCATCCGCCACCACATTTGACATCATCAAAACATACACCCCCAGGAAGAGCTCTGCAATGGATGCAGTGATAAGTATCTGCATCATTAACATACATGTTGAGTTCATGCTTCATAGCAGACATGGTGGTGACCTTGAACACACTCATTCTTTCGAATGTGCTATGAAACAAGTGCTCTAGTCCAAATATGGGAAATAGAGCACTGGAAGACCACAGAATTACTGATTGGTAGAGTGGGAAACACAGTCAAGCTACTACCACAACTCAGTGTTACCCAACCCTGCAGACACTACCTGCCCACAGAGGATATTCACGAGGGTGTTAGAGAAAGTAGATAAAACTCGAGCAACACTGCTTTCATTGCTTCTTATTTGTTTGTTTGTTTGTTTGTTTGTTTGTATGCAAGCAAAGAGAGCGATAGAAAGAGATGGAGTGAGAGAATGGGTGTGCCGGGGCCTCTAGGCATTACAAACAAACTCCAGGATCAGGCACCACCATGTGTACCTGGCTTATGTACTAGGAAAGTGAACCTGGGTCCTTAGGCTTCGCAGGCAAAGCATCTTAACCACAAAGCCATACCTCCAGCCCATTCCTTTTCTTTTTATCTAAATTTTACCTACATTTAGATTTCAACAGGTGCAAAATTGAGGACATTCTAGATTTCTCAGGAAAAGTTTTTCTCTTTGAGGCAAAACCTACATAATGTGTTTCTGAAAGTCCGTAGGGATATAAAGCCATGCTTGAGGGCCAACCATGAGAGCCATGTTCCTCCACTAGGATTCACTTGCCACTCAGACTTCATCTCCACCCAGAGCAGACTGTCTCAGGCTCTCACTTTGAGAAAACTGTGGCCTAAAAGTTGTATAGCAAATGCTGAGTATTATACTCCAACAGCAGCCTTAGGAATCAACCCTGGACTCCCCAGGGAATCCTCTGCTTCTTGCTGGTCAATCAGTAGCCCTGACTAGATGACAGGGAAGACTGGGGACAACAGCAAGAACAACTGGATCTGCAAGAACATTTCTGATGTGCTGACTGTTGCCCATTGAAAACAGAAGTCTGAGAGGCTGAGCAGAGAGCTCAGTTGGTAAAGCATTTGTCTCACAAGCATGAGGACCTGAGTTCGATCCCCAGAGCCCATGTAAAAATGCCAAGTGTGGTGACATACTTCTGTAATCCCAGCACTGGAGAGGTAGAAACAGGTGGATCCCTGAGACTTGTTGGCCAACCAGTCTAGTCACTTGGTGAGCTGCAGGCTAAGGAGAGACCCTATCTCTCAAAAAGTGGAAACCATTCCTAAAGCACACCACAGGGAGCTGGAGAGATGACTGAGCAGTTTGAGGCACTTGCTTACAATTGCCAGCCCGGGTTCCATTCCCTCACACTCATGTAAAGCCAGATGCACGAAGTGGTGCATGTGTCTGGAGTTTGTTTGCAGCAGCAAGAGTTCCTGGCACAGCCATTCTCATTCTCTCATTCATATTCTCTCTCTCTCCTTGCAATAAATAAATAAATATGTTTTTTAAAAGAACAACACGCAAGGTTGTCCTTTGGCCTGTACATGCATTCATGCACAGATACCTGCATCTGCATATGCATGAACAGACATGCACACACACACACACACACACACACACACACATCTGCATTAAAAACGTGATGGGAGTTGGGGAGATGACTCAGTGAGTGGAGCGGTTGCTGTACAAACCCAAGGACCTGAGTTTGGCTCTCCAGCACCCATCTACATGCTGGGCAAGCACAGCAGCCCATGCTTGTAATCTGAGCACGCAGCAGGCAGAGACAGGGATCCCTGGGGCAAGCGAGCTAGCTAGAGCAGCCAAATCCGTGAGCTCTGGGTTCAAGTAGAAAACCTACCTCAGCAAATAAAGTGGAGGTCAAGGAAGACACCCAAGGTCAACCTGCGGCTTCCACGCATGCACACCCACACAGGTGCACTCATGTGCATATGAACATGTCTACCTAGGACACATACGCACACCCACAACAACTTTTCTTAAGGAAGTGTCTTGGGATTCCAATAAGGCATGGACATTTGTTTAGATCAGTAGTTACTCATCTGAGTGTTGGATTTTTCAGTGTGCAGATGGTGCTAGCTGTCACCTTGCCTCAGTGGTGAGAAATCCACCCTCTACCCCCAAACATCTTAGTAACTCCAACTATGTCATTCCCAATACCATGCTTGGGTCCACCCTGTGTGTAGAGAGGCAGGGTATTGCTCTAGCCCTCCTCGGGAGTGGTTTTATTTTGTTTGCTATGCTGAGAATCAGACCCAGAGCCTCGCACGTGCTAGGCAAGTATTTTACCTGTGAGCTACATCCCCAACCAAGCCTCTCTTGTTTTAAAGGGAATGTATGTAAGCCTTGTAAAATAACAAATACTCCAACCATAAATTCTACATTCCATGCTTCAAGCATGTTGATGAATGTAATTCCAGTGTTTCAGGTATGTATGTTGGACTGAATCGGGGAAGAGGAGGCCTGGTACACACCTGTAATCCAAGTATTCAAGAGGCTGGCAAAGGGGGATCACAAGTTGCAGGTTAGTATGGCCACATAATATGACCCTATCCCCCTAAAAAAAAAAAAAAATGAAACAAACTATCTAAATCTCTAACCATATAGTGCAGATGATTTAATAACACTTTGCTATCAAATAACAATTATCAATAACAATAAATACATTGTGAAAATTTTCCTATGCTACTAAACAGGTCATCATTTTACTGCAGATCTGTACCCTATCATATGGACATACCATAATTATATGCCACAAATGCATCACTAATGGATGAATTGCTTATCTATTGCTGTATGATAAATGACTCCAAACTTCTCAGGTGAAAACACCTAGCATTTACTACTCCATAGTCTGTGTGGGTCACACGTTCAGACACAGCTTTGTGAGGTCTCTGGTGCAGGGTGTCTCACAAAGCTACAGTCCAGATGTCGGCTAGAACAGTGACAGCTGCCTCCAAGTTCACACATGTCACTATTGTCAGGCTTAGAGTCCCAACTTTTAGCTGGAAACCTCAATTCTCTGTCATCTGATCCCCTCCCTAAGTCTACCCACAAAGAGTTGGAGGCTTCCCTCTCAAAAAAGGTGTTCTGGGAGAGACTGTGAGACAAGACACCCAAAGTGATGGTGCCAGCCTCTTACCCTCACCTTTGAAATGGCACACCGTGACTTTTGCCATATTCAAACTGATAGAAGCTAGTTACAGAGACTGGCCCACATCCAAGCAGAGAGTACTCACGAAGGTAATTCAGGTCACAGCGAGCCCTCAAAACACACCCCCCCACACACACACACACCCCTCCAATATGAACAGCAAGGAAACAGTCTTCTTGTTTTCTTACAGGAAGTGACCACTTCTTGTTGTCAAGACTGATGTTTCAGATACTGAAAACAAACAGAGCAAAACTTATCATAGAAAATTGCTCAAGTTGCCTCAGAACGTGAAAAGAAATTGCCTATAGCTGGACACTTGCATACATATTTTGCCAGTGTGTGGACCTGAAGTATTGGCCCTAAAGAAGCCAGATCCTATTACTAATAATGCTCAATGAACATGAGCCACAAACACCATACAAGAAAGAAGGCAGGCCTACGGCAATTCACTTTCACGCTCCCCCTAAGCAAAAATTCCTCATGCCACGCAACTCACCCCTTCAACAGGCTGGCAACCATTCTCAGCCTGGCAATCGTCTTCTCCACACCCACATACAAAGCCGTTATCCAGGCTTCTCCCTCAGTCTCCTTCTCCCCAATGCTTTCTTTTCTTTTCTTTCTTTCTTCTTCTTCTCCTCCTCCTCCTCCTCCTCCTCCTCTTCTTCTTCTTCTTCTTCTTCTTTGTATTCCCACCTATCAGATCCCATTCAACCTTCTCTAAGTTCTAATTAACACAAATGTCCTGGCTCTGTCTGGGTCACACCCCAATCACTACCACCTCTCTATTCCAGAATTTTCTTCATGTTGCTGCTGTAGCCAAAGGCCCCCAGGATGGGAAGAAAGGAGGGATTCAAGGTGGAGAATAGAGCAACATGAAGAGGACAGTGGCAACCACATCGACAAGTGTGACTCTTAAAGCATGCCCAATGCCATCCAGACACTGAGCTAACCACAGCTCAGTAAGAGGCACTCAAGTTAAAAAAAAATACTTAAAAAAATAAATGCAGGGCTGGAGAGATGGCTTAGCAGTTAAGCACTTGCCTGTGAAGCCTAAGGACCCCAGTTTGAGGCTCGATTCCCCAGGAACCACGTTAGCCAGATGCACAAGGGGGCTCATGCATCTGGAGTTCATTTGCAGTGGCTGGAGGCCCTGGAGCACCCATTCTCTCTCTCCCTCTCTCTCTCTCTCTCTCTTTCTCTCTCTCTCTCTCTGCCTCTTTCTCTCTCTGTCTGTCACTCTCAAATAAATAAATAAAAATGAACAAAAAAAATAAATAAATCACAAACTGAGTGTGGTGGTACACTCTTATAATCCTAGCTACCACAGAATCAGGAGTTCAAGGCCAACCTCAACTGCATAGTGAGTTTGAGACCAGCTTGGATATATGCGTCCCTGCCTAAATTAATTAATTAATTTATTTAATTAATTAATATGTGGTTCAAATCAGATGTCGAAGTCCCCCATAAACTCATATATTTTGGATGCCTGGTTCCCAGCTGATGGCAGCTGGGCAAGTGGATCCTAGCGGGAGAAGTTGTGTTGTTGGGAGCAGGCTTTGGAGTGTCATAGCCAGCTCCCTGTTGCCAGAGATTGGCTCACTCTCCTGATGCTGTTTTCAACCTGCTGTGGCAGAAGTGATGTCCAGCTTCTGCTCATGCCATACTTCACCCCTCCCCACCCCATCATCATGAAGCTTTCCTTGGTAGCTGTAAACCAAAATAAAAATTTAAAAAAAAACTTTTCTTTCATCAGCTGCTTTATCTAAGCAATGAGAAGACACCTACAACAATTAATTAATTAATAATTAAGAAACAAACCCAAGGCTAACTGAGACTCAAGATGTAGGAAAGCAAAGCTCCAAGAATAGAATATTCAGGGTCATGACCAAAAAACCCTAATGCATCTGAAATATGGGTTAACAAGAGAGAACAAACCAAAGTCACAAGAGAAAGAACACGTATATGATGGCATCCAACATCACCAGCCACACATTTCTAGGTTCTTTCATCAGGCAAATGGTTGGCTGTTGTTAGCACAAGTATTCTGTAAATTACTGAAGTGAAATATCTCTGTTGAACCCACAAGACTGGGTTTCATTAGCACTTACACACCAGGACTAATGGTGTGGCTCAGTGGCAAGAGCTTGCTTAGCATGGAAAGACTTCCTGTGAGTGTGAATCCACCAATGTGAGGCACAACAAACAAGGCAGCCTCTCTATGGCTACAGCATAGCAAGAACAAAGCCAGCAACAACCTGGGACTGGGGAGATGCGCAGTAGGTAAAGCGCTTGTCTCACAAGCATGAGAACCTGATTTAGATCGTCAGAACCCATACAGAAATGCCAGGTGGGGTCATGCACACCTGAAACCGCAGAGCTGGGGAGGCAAAAACAGGAGGATCCCTGGAGCTCGCTGGCCAGTCTAGCTTAGTAGGTAAACTCCAGCACAGTGAGAAACTCTGTCTCAAAAAAAAAGATAGACAGTGTCTGAGGAATGACAACCAAGGTTGTCCTCAGGCCTCCACACACGCATATGCACGTGTCCAGACACACAAGACACCTGTGACAATGCAAATACTCATTCCGTGTGGCAACATCAGCAACACAGAGCTCAGAAGTGTGCTGATTTCCCCTCGCCCACCACCGCAAAGCCCAGGAGACAGAACAACACACTGACGAGCAACAGGATGGGGGAAGTCCTGCAAGCAGCCCCAGAGCTGCACGGTGTTCCTGGACCACAGTTCAGAGTTCCCTGCAGCTCAGGGACGGAGCGCTCTGTGCTGGGAGCATTGCTTAGCTGTTTTCTGTTTCGATGGCCATCAGTTAGCATCAGAAAGAGAAGCTGAGCTACAACTGTGTTCCTCCTAGCCCTTCACAACTGAGTAAGTGAGCCAAAGTGAGGGCTCATGTGCTTCCATGTGTGACGAAGGGCCATGGGTGTGAGGGACACACCAAGACAGGATTGTCCTGTTGACCTGTGCTGGGGTCTATCAGCTCCAGCTCAGCACACAGCGACATGAGTCCAGATGAAGGCCCACAGGGGCTGGGCAGAATGCTGATGTGGGTAGTCAGCCACCACAAGCTATGGGATGAGGGGCCCCTCTCCTCTGCACCTGGGTCCTCTCTTCTCCTTCCTTCCCCCCCACCTTGTGAGAGAGAAGAGGTGTAATTTCAGTTCTTTTGCATTGTTTTTCTCGGAGCATCTCAGCTCAGTTTCTTGACTTGTTCTGCCTCAAGCTCATTAAACGTGATTTAAAATAATTTACCCTGCCTCCTCCTTCGTTCAGTTCTTTAATGTTTCCCTTCCCCACTTGCGTTTTATTATCACCTCGCCATTCTGATCATGTTCCCAGCTGCAAATGCCATCATAGGCCCGTGCTCTGGCACAAGCCTTTCTTTTCTTTTATCCTTTAATTGGAATTTATCTTCAAAATCTCCCAAGCCTCCTTCCCGAAATCTCCAGTTTATTGCCAGCCTTCACAGTGACTCACCCCCTCTTGAGGTAAATCTTTGTTCCCTCGGGAAGACAAACATCAGCTTTTTATTGAGGCTTCTCTCTCGATTCGGTCCCTCATTTATTAGAAAAACAGTTTTAGAAACTATTCACCCTGAAAATGCACAGCCTAATTTGTGATAAAAGCCAGCTAATTTGTAGAGAGTGAAATAAGACATAGTTCACCTTCATTTAATCACGGAGCCAATCTACGAAGGGTCAAAAGCCACAAGAATCCAGTTTCTGCCTTAACAATGAACTTTATACTCCACTACAATGGCTCCCTATGCTTTTTTTTTCTAAATGAGAAATTAAAAATAGAAACATTGTTCTCTGCAGGATCCTTAAGGGAGCGGAGTCCAGATGCAAAGAAATAATTGACAATTGAACTTTGTACAAAAGGAAAGGCTGATTACGAGCATGTCAGCCCAGTGACTCGAGGAAAGTCCCGACGAGGGTCCCAAAGAGAATCCATCTCAGAGACCACCAGGCACGCATCCCTGTCAGGGCCTGGGCAGTGCCTTCCAGGAATCGCAGTAACCAGGCCAGGCTGCAGGAACAAAGAAAGACTTTATCCTTCAGCTCCTCTCCTTCATGCCGCCCACTCCTAAAGAAAAAGGGCCGGAAGTAAGGGCAGCCTTCACTGTTCACAGGACGGGGCTGGAGGCCAGGCCTGCCAGGGCGGTTCCTGAAGGAAGGGACTGCGTCTGCGGCTGTGCTTTCCAGGGGCTGAAATGTGTGCACTGTTTAACACTAACCAGCCAGTCAGTGTTCATTTAAATGTGTGTGTGTGTGTGCATAATTTATTTGTGAATGAGAAAGGGAGAGATATAATGGGCACACCAGGGCCTCGTGTCACTGCAAACAAACTCCAAGCATGCAACCACACTGAGCATTTGGCTTTACATGGGTACTGGCAAATCAAGCCCCGGCTGGCAGACTTTGCAAGCAAGCACCTTTAACCACTGAGCCCAGCCCCCAAGCTAGTGTTCTTCAGCCATGATCAACAGCTTTCTCCTTAGTAACTTTGTGAAAACACATGGAAAATAGAGCATTGAAAGGTACGTACAACATAGAAACCCATACATATTCTGAAAGAAGAAGGGATATTCCTCAGATTCCTGGGAAATAGAACTACCATACACAATAAGGCTTCCCTATGTAAAAACATTACTGTATCAGTCCAACCAACCTAAGCCAGTCCCTCTTTGCTTTTTAATGCTTGTGTGTGAGTGCCAGTACATGTGTGAGAGTACACACATGTGCATGGAGACCATAGGAAAACTTCAGGTGTCATCCTTAGGAACACCATCCACCTCTTTGAGACAGGGTCTCTTACTGGCCTGGAACTCACCATTTAGGCTGGACTGGCTGGCCAGCAAGCCCTAGCTAGCCCCTCTTCTTGTCGTGGAATTCACATGCATTGCTTCTCTTCAGAAATAGGTCAGCTGGTTAGATTTTCTTTTTAAAATAAATTTATTTATTTGCAATCAGAGAGTGAGTGAGAATGAGAGAAAGGGGGAATGGGTCCACCAGAGCCACTACAAATGAATTCCAGATACATGTGTCACTTTGTGCATCTGGCTTTATGTGAGTACTGGGGAATCCAACAAGGGCCATCAGGATTTGCAAGAAAGTCCCTTTAACCACCGAGTCATCTCTCCAGGCCCTCATTAAATTTTCTTTGCTAAACATTAGAATCATAAAGGGTGGCTAATGATTACAATGTGACAGATAGATAGGAGGAAGGAGGTCTGTGGCACATGTGGTAAATATAATGACAGATAATGCAATATATATACAAGTATCAAAATAGCCAGAAGAGGCATTATGGATGTACTCACCACAAAGAAATGATTACACTTTAGGTGATGGAAAATTACCCTCAGTTAGTCACTACCCAAAATACAGATGAATCAAAACATCACATCTCATAAATATGTGCAAATGTGACTCCAAAATATATTTGAAAAGAAAGCCATCCTTACTTCCACCAACACCACCGGATGGGCACTCAGGGAACCTGCCCAGGACACATGACCAGTTATCATGGGGCTGCGACTCTCAGACTCCACAGCCCACAGCCCTGAGCACTGCATCGTGGTACTTTCCCCACAGTGTACATGCCAAAGAACCCCAAATGCACGGAGACCTGCGGAGGCCAGATCTCCTACTGTGCCATCAAATTCCGTGGAATGCTATTTGGCCAGAACTGACTCTGAAATGCTTTGCTGTAAAGCAAACCTGGTCATAAAGTAGGTGTGCAAATCCACTCCGTTTACATTGATACATAGTGAGTCAAGGTCAGCCTGGGCTGTATGAGATCCTGCCTCATAAAAAGAGAGAAGAGGCTGGGAAAATAGCTCAGTCAGTAGTGTTTGCCTTGCCTTGCAAGCATAAGGACCTGGGTTCAATCCCCAGAACCCACATAAAACCAAATCCTGACATAATGACATATTCTTGTCATCCCAGCACTGGGGAGACTGAGACAGGTCAATGGACCCCTAAGGCTTTCTGGACAGCCAGTCTAGCCTAATTAGTCTTCACTTGTATGTACAAACATGAACGAGCAAACAAGAAGTAACATCGCACATGCTGATTTCTACACCCCCATAGCATTTTAACTGGAATAGGGTGCACCCAGATGAAAGCGTGGAGAGCGAGGCAGCACTTCCTCCCCACACCTGCCTTGGTTCATCAGGTACTTCGTGCAGACTGCTCTGTTTCCTCACTCATTCTCGAAGCCATTCCACTGTATTTCTGCTTGTTTTGTGCTAACTTTTCAGCTCTCTTCTTCTCCTCTTACACTATGGCTCATTGATGATTTAATTAAATGTGTCTAATGTCTTTGACTAACCAATGAAACAGCCATACAAAAATAAAATGGGAAGCTGAGAGGGCTGTGAAGCCAACTTGCGTTTTCCCTATCATGCTGACGGAGGCAGAGAGGACAGCGACACAAAGATCATTTGAAATTTACTTTAACTCTCTCTCTAATCACCTACTTAATGAGGAGCGCTACTAATTAGGCAGTCACTTAATGAGTTTCCAAAATGGGTGAACAAATAATAGGAGGTAAAACTGAGAAAAAGGAAAAAGAAAACAAACCAAATATGTACTCTGCTCTATAAATTATGTATATTACACATACCTATGCATGATGTTTAGCAAGTAATTATGAATTATATATCCAAGACAAATATGTTTTAGGTTATATATGGATATGTAATATAATATTCCATATGATAAAGAAAAATTAAATTATGTATGAGATGTGGTATTTATATATTTTAGTCTGAGAAATAAGACTCCATCACAATGATCTTGGTTATATTTTAATGCTTGATAAAATCATGATCTGGGGTTGCCTCAGTAGTTAGAGGAACTTGCTTGCAAAGCATGACAGTCTGGGTTCAACTTCCCAGCACCCACATAAAGCCAGATACACAAAGTAGTGCATGCATCTGGAATTTTTTTTTTTTTTTTTGCAGTGGCAGTAAGTCCTGGTGCACCTATATTCACTTTCTCTGTGTCTGCCTCTTCATCTTTGTCTCTATCACTTTCTGAAACAAATAAATAAAACATTTTTAAAAAATAAATCATGTATCAGGGCTGGGGAGATGGCTTAGTGGTAAAGGTGCTTACATGCCTACAAAGCCAAAGTAATCAGGTTCAATTCCCCAGGACCCACATAAGCCAGATGCACAAGGTGGCACATGCATCTGGAGTTTGTTTGCAGTGGCTGGAGGCCCTGGCATACCTATTCTGTCTCTTTCTCTCTCTCTCAAATAATAAATAAATATAATATTTTTTAAAATCATGTATCATGTGTGTATGTTTCAAAGTGCCTCTCTAGCGTTAGAATAGAAAAACTATAATATATACCTTTCAATCCAAATCTTTACTTCACCCTGGATATGATTGTTTGATATTCTGTGCAATTTTCCAGAGAAAAAAATTAAATGCAAGAACTATATCTTACCTTTCAGGACAGCCTGCTTACTATTTTTCTGGCTCTGGATTTGTTTCGTGTACAGCTTGTCTATTATGGAAACTCTTCCCTTGAGAAGACAACCTGCCAAGCTCTCAGCGTGCCCAAGAAGAAGGTTGAAACCCATATTAGTGAAACAGGCCCAATTCTGGCTATATGTGAAAGATACTGACTTCAGGGCTTAAATTAGATTTGAAACTCTTGGGACTGGGGAGATGGCTTAATGATTAAAGGCATGGCACTTGCTTGCAAAGCCTGCCGACCTGGGTTCACCTCCCCAGCTACTCACATAATGTCAGATGTTGTTTGCAGTGACAAGAAACCCTGGTGTGTAAACATGCGCACAGACACACACAACACAAACACACACACGTAAATACATAAAAGATTCTTTGTAAAGGACATTGAAAATTTTACATATTGCTACAGTTTGAAGTGTCTCGAAAGATTCACGCGTATTTTAGCTTGGTTGACATCGATGTCACACAACATCATGGGAGGTGGCAGAATCTTCAGGATGTGGGGCCTAAGGGAAGGAAGGTCATCAAGGGCGTGTTCTTTAAGGGGATTGTGGGACACTATTGCTTCCTTTCTCTTTATGTCTAAGACACCATGATGTTCTGCTTCACCATGGGCCCCGACATAGCAAGCTCACGAACCAGAGACTGTGTTTGGGAACCTGCCAGTGCCTGGAGGGAGAAAGGTTCAGCTGCCATCGCTGAGGCTGGAAGGGAAAGTTCTCATTTCCAACCTCCACTCCAGGTGGAGCACAAGGCTTGGGCTTGAACCACCGGCTTTTAAAGCATAGACCAGTGAGCAGAGTGGTACAAGGCCCTCTGGCGTGGTTTCGGGTACCACAAGCCATGGGCCAGCAGATCTTGGCCAGCAGCACGCATGCTAAGTAGGACCCTGGCCATATTCCAGCTCTCAGCTTGCCCATCTTCTTCCTGCATCTTCACAGGGACAGAGAAAGCTGCTGGGCACCAAACCCTCAGTTCCACTTAGCTGAACCCAGAGTCAGTTTCTCGTCTTTTAATTCAAACACCCAAGAGTACACCACAGAGACATCTTCCCAAGTTTGTGCTTTGCCCCATGCAATGTTTGTTTCCATGGTGATATTTATTCTCTGTCAAGGGAGTCATAACTCAAACAGATTGTGATGTGGGGGTAATATTTGAACTAATAAATATACTGAATTATGCATCCTTTCCTAAGTGCCATTTTATTCTCTTTGAATGCATGAAATGACTAGAATGAGCTTATTGTGGTTCCTGGAGGGAACTTATGTGAAGAAATGCATTAAAAATGAGTTCTGTTTAGCAAATAAATTACTTGTTAACAAATATCTGCTCCTGTGGTTTTAAGCATACTTAAAAAAAACTTTTGCCAGCTGTAGCAGACAGCTTCAGGTTCACTGAGATGAAATTCCAGACCAGGCACAGTTATGGAGGAAGGGATTTATTGAAGCTTACAGATCTAGGGGAAGTTCCATAAAAGCAGAAGAAACTGGCCTGCTTTCACAGGCCCAAGCAGAGAGAGAGAAGTACAAGCCTAAAGGTCAAAAGCCACAGCACACTTCAGGAACTCCAGCTAGGCACACTTTGCATATCTTTAGATTGAAATCTGAAACCCACCACCACACCTTAAGATCCACACAATGGCATTGCCTCCAGCCAGATGGCTAGAGATGCAAACTACAAACACATAAACAACTGAATCTATTGGGGCCATCTATTCTATTCAAACCACCACACCAGCCATGGTGGCACATGCCTTTAATCCCAGCACTCAGGAGGCAGAGGTAGGAAGATCACCATGAGTTCGAAGCCACCCCAAGACTACATAGTGAATTTCAGGTCAGCCTGGGCTAGAGTGAAACCCCACCTTGAAAAAAAAAAAAACTTATAAGAAAGTTTGGTATCTTGAAGAATTATAAATAATCATACAGCCTATTTTGTTTGTGCTAATAAATAACTGCACAAATAGAATCTCAGAAGCTGGGATTTGCCTTCAAGGAAAACAATGTGAGGGAAATGGAACAGTATCATTTTTGAACTAGTATTCTGAGGTAAGACTAGCTCCTTTGCTAAGAATGAGATCTGAGCCGGGCATGGTGGTGCATGCCTTTAATCCCAGCACTCAGGAGGCAGAGGTAGGAGGATTGCCATGAGTTCGAGGCCACCCTGAGACTCCATAGTGAATTCCAAGTCAGCCTGGGCTAGAGTGAGACCCTACCTCGAAAAAACAAGAACAAAAAAAAAAAAAAAAAAGAATGAGATACAGGTGAGAGGGATTCCCACTGTTCGATGTAAGCTGTCTCCAGTAGGCCCCTGTGCTTGCACACGTGATCCTCAGCTGGTGGCACTGTCTGTGGTGGTTGTGGAACCTTTAGGAGGTGGTGTCGTGCTGAGGAAGGGGTTTACTGGGGTTGGGCCTAGAGGTTTTATTAGCTCAGCCCTCACTATCTGTTCTCTCTCTGTTCTCTGCTTGCCAATGTGATGAGCCAACTTCCTGCTCACACCACCATGTCTCCCCCATCATGAAACCTACCCTTGACACTGTAGATCAAAAATAAACCTCTCCTTCCTTAAGTTGCTTCCAGTCCGATTTTTATTGACTGAAATGATAAAATAACTATACCTGCTAATACAGAAAAAGTTCCAAGGTGTTGTTGTTTAGATCTTGAATGTACCGTAAAGACTACATGTTAAGGGCTTGATCACCAATCTGTGGTGCTATTCAGAAGCAGCGGGACCTCTAAAGGGTGGGCCTAATGGAAGTCCAATCCAGTCATTGGTAGCATACCTTAAAGGAAGAGATACCAGGACCCCCCACACACACACATACACACACACTACTTCTTTTCTACCTCTTTGCTTCCCAATGGCCATGAGTGGAATATGCTCCCTCTGCCACATGCTTCCACTGTGATATGCTGCACAATGGCAGGGCCAAAGCAATAGGGACAAGTGACCATTAACAGAAGCCTCTAAGACCATGAACTGATATTAGCCTTCTTCTCCTTACAAGTGATTTTTTACAGGTATTATGTCACAGTATGGAAAGCTGACTAGCCCATGAGTAGCTGATACATGACTGAAATAATAGGCAGTTTGATTGACATTCCTTAAAAAAGAAAGATAGAGGAGACAGAACACAAGTGTCCTACTTTAAAGGTATGCATAGATGTGGATGCTGGATGTGGTCTCAAGTGTGCTAGGCAAATGCTCTACCATTCAGTTTCATGTCTAGCCCAAGACTAAGGTTTTGAAAGAAAAGTGCTGGGGTAATACCCCAAAGCCAATCCCAGCCTGCAGGCCATGTGGAGACAGAGTGAAGACCCTGGATACATATGGAGCAGGGAAAGAAGGCTTGCAAGCAAAGAGCAAAACGAGAACTCAATGTCTTCACTAACTTGCCAGTTCAGCTGCAGCTGGACTTCTCACCCATGTGGAAATAGTGTATGAAAAGGTTTATTCAAGTAGACATCCCCCGTCTTGCATTTTAAGACCAGTTCACAAGAAGATTGGTGTTTCCCTTTAGTTTTCCATGTAGACTGCTGAGAGCAGTCCATGCTGCCTGCCACACAAGCAAAGAACCAGAAGTTGAATCTTTAAATTACACTTTACTCAGAAAGCTAACAATCTGAGAAGACGCTGGATGAGCATACTTTCATCTTGCCCAATCTTACTCCTTACCATGTTTATAGAGAACCGGATCAGAGGGAATAAATCTATTCAAATCTCTTACCCTTCAGGCCAGGTGAGTCTTGTCTCTTGGATTCCAGCTTCCCTCATTATAGTCTCTCTATGGAAGGGTTGGCATATTCCAACGCTACTGAGTCCTCCTTTCTTCCTGAGCTGTAAAGCAAACATCCATTAGCAGTGTGTATGTGCTGAAAGTTAAGCTGCTTCCATGTGTCCTGGTGTCCCTGTCACATCCAGCATGCAGCCTGAATAGCATTCCATTTTTAAGTTGCTTTACACATCCACACTGTTGTTTTTCCTCAGTAAGGACCAGGTTTCTGCTGACACTGACCAGGATAGCTGGAAGACCTTCTATTCAACTTGTGTCTCTGCCTATAGATGACATTGTGATATATACTTCCATATTTTCCTCTGTGAATCTGTCCTTCCAGACCATTAATCATTTCTCTACCTCTTCCTGAAAGTTGCTACAGTCTGTCAATATCCCCCGACCCTTAAGCATCTCTTGTTCATTCTTTTCCCTCCACTCACCTATCTGTTTTGTAAGGAATGAAGGAAGCTTGATGCCTGTTAAGCGCAGAATTGTAGCAAGAATTTAGTTACCAACAAGCCAGAAAGACATATTCTCCCAGGGACTTACTTGCTCCCCAAAGTCAGTTCGATGGGGCCTCTTAGAAAAGGTTGGAGACCCCCATAAATCAGTTAGGCAAGCACTTGGTGGTCACTAAGAAGAGTCAGAGGTTACAAGGGTGAGGAGGCCATGGGATGGGCACTGGCTAAAGCCAGAGACCTAGAACTGAGTCACCTCTACCCTGGACTCTACCTGTGATAAGATGCGCAACTTCCCAGAGTTCCTTGCAAAGTACAAGAGTGCTATGATAAGTCTTCATCATTTAGAAGCATCTAGGAGACACACCTATTGGTGCATCTGTGAAGGTGTTTGCAGACAAGTTTAACTGAGAAGGAAAGACCCACTCTAACTGTGAGTGGCACCATTCCCTGAGCTGAGGTTCTGGACTAAGTAAAATGAAAGTGAGCTGAGCACCAGCATTCACCTCTCTGCGTCTTGACCAGGACACCATGTGAGCAGCTGCTTCATGCTCCTGCAGCCAAGCCTTCCCCACCATGATGGACTGTAAGCCAAAACAAACCCTCTTTGCCTGTAGTTTTTTTTTTTTTTCATTTTGTCACAAGAAGAAGAAAAGTTATTTATATAATTTATATTACATTGAGTAAAATATTAATTGCAGTAAGAGAATACTGCACAGTGGGAAGAGTGCTGTAGTATCCACATGCCTGAATCCTAGGTTTTTTTTTATGTTATTTAGCAGAGAGAGAGAGAAAGTGGCAGAGAGAGAGTGCAAGAGAGAGAGAGAGCAAGCAAGAGAGAGAATGGGCACACTAGGGCCTTCAGCCACTGTAAACTTATTCCAGACGCATGTGCCACCTTGTGCATCTGGCTTATGTGGGTCCTGGGAAATCAAACCTGGGTCCTTTGGCTTCACAGGCAAACCGTCTTAACCACTAAACCATCTCCCCAGCCCGAACCCTAGATATTTTTCCAGATAAGTAGCATTAGGTAGGGACTGGGAAGATGGCTTAGTGGATAAAGTTGGTGCACTGCAAGCATGAAGACCCCAGCACATAAATGCCAGGTAGGACTGGTTACCTGCCTGTAATCCCAAATTGGCAAGCTCTGGGTTCAAGTGAGAGACCTTACCTCAGTAAAATAAAATGAAGGGCAACTGAGGAAGACACTCCAATGTCAGCCTGTGGTCTCCACATTATCCCAACAGAAATATGCACATTCCCACATGCCTACACATACACAAATATTAAAATTAAAAAACAAAGCTGACTAAAATGATATTGCATTTAGCTCAGATGATTTGAAATAATTTTAAATTTTTATTTATTTTCAAGGAGAGAAAGAGAATGGGTATGCCAGGGCTTCTAGCCAATGTAAATGAGCTCCAAATGCATGCACTTCTTTTTTTTTTTTTTTTTTTTTTTTTTTTTTTTTTTTTTTTTTTTGGTTTTTCGAGGTAGGGTTTCACTCTAGCCCAGGCTGACCTGGTATTCGCTATGGAGTCACAGGGTGGCCTCGAACTCATGGCAATCCTCCTACCTCTGCCTCCCAAGTGCCAGGATTAAAGGCGTGCGCCACCACGCCCGGCTGCATGCACTTCTTTGTGCCTCTGGCTTTACATGTGTGCTGGGGGCTCGAACCCCTGTTGTTAGGCTTTACAGGCAAGTGCCTTAACCGCTAAGCAATCTCTCTAGTCCCTGGAATAACTTTTTTTAAAAAAATGGCACTTGTAAAGATCTGAGCCTATACATTGTTTTTAAAATGGGTGCAATACCCACATCACAGGATTATTGTAAAGATCAAATAAAATAATATGTGTAAGGTACCTAGCAATATTTTGAATATAGAATAAATGTTAGTTCTTTAGCCTTTCCTTTTCTTCCCAATGCAAAGTGTGAAGAGCTAATGTCATTATAGCCAAAGGAAGTATCAGTTGATGTATTAAAATAGTGCATATGAAAATACTGAGCCAGGCATGATGATACAGACCTGTAATCCCAGCTCTCTGGAAGCTGAGACAGGAGGATTGTGAGCTCAAGGCAAGCCTGAGCTGCAGAGCATACAGCAAGACTCTGTCCCCAAATTTATATATATATATATATATATATATATATATATATACATATATATATATATATATATATATTCCTATATACTATAAAAAGTTCACTGGGAATATATATATATATATATGTTTCTGTAAACCATCAATAGTAGCAATGTGAGCATAAGGCATTTTGAACATTAAACTACTGTGTAAAGAAAGCAAATTCCATGATTATAATATAAAATCTTTTCATTGATTTTGCTTAAATCTTACCATCTTAGTAAAGCACCATATTTCCAAGTAAGAAAATTAGTTGTCTTTTATATTTGTTGAAAGAAATTGTAGACTACATGTTCAAAGAAAGCAGATAATCTAAAAGTCAATTCTAAAAATCCAGCTCTGCTTTAAAACTGCTTCATAAAGTCAACAGAGGACAAGATCCTTTAAAGTTCAACATTCCTTGCTTCTTTTGTAGCCCCCAGTCCTGGATTATGAAACATGTTCTATAAGTAGTTTTTAAACTGAATTTACTTTCAAAAAAAATTCAAATGGCTTTCCCAGGGTTTTGGGGTCTGTTGTGGGCTGAGGCCTTGGTCCTGCCAAGATGCTTCAAAGCCTTATTAAGAATGTGTGGGTCAGAACCTAAGCCAGGGTGATGGAGACAGACAAGGAGGACACTCAAAATGCACCAAAGTAGAAATCCAGAAGCTGCTGAGAGCTCAACACTAAAGCAGACTTAAAGCACACCCACCAAGGCTTGGGGAATTTTTCAAAAGAGAGGGTGGAAAGAATGTAAGAGCCACAGGGTGGGAGGGAATATCCAAAAGCATTGCGACCCCCCTACACACACACACATACACACACACACACACAATGACTGCTGCTCTCACAACTCATAACCTACAACTATACGGTGAAAATCAGCAATCCTGCTGTGGAGAGCCCTCAGTGGAGTGGAGGCAGGGAAGAGGGAAATGATGGTACCAACATATGACATGTCCATACAAAGTTTCTACCTAATAATCATAAAAAAGAATGTGTGAGTCAGTTTGAGGAGATGGCTCAGTGGCTAAAGGTGCTTGCTCGCAAAGCCTGCCAGCCTGGGTTCAAGGCCCAAGTTCAATTTCAAAGCACCAACGTAAACCCAGACATAAAAAGTGGTCCAAGTATCTGCCATTTGTTTGCAATAGCAAGAGAACGAGTCCATACACACGCACACACGTGCACACACGTATAAATAACAAATGAAAAAATATTTTTTTTAAAAAAATGTGTGGGTCCTCGTGAAGATCCACAGTAAACTTGGGGTAGGAGTGGGTTGATGACCTTCACAGTTTTTTTTTTTTTTTTAATTTGAGACAAAGAAGCAGAGAGAGAGAGAGAATGGGCTTCACGGTTTTTTTTTTTTTTTTTAATTTGAGACAAAGAAGGAGAGAGAGAGAGAATGGGCATGCCAGGGTCTCCAGACTCTGCAAACGAACTCCAGACACAGGTGCCACCTTGTGTGTCTGGCTTACGTGGGTCCTGGAAAATCAAACCTAGGCCCTTTGGCTTTGCAGGAAAGCGCCTTAACTGCTAAGCCATCTCCCCAGCCCAACCTTCACAATTTCTAAAGTCAGGGTAAGAGCTTCTAAAGGCTCTAGTCCTGCACCGGCCTGTGGTCATCACTAACCACCCGAGTCCACTTAAGATGAAATGTCAATTGTCCTGGAACTTTAAGCAACCTGTGTCAGATGGGAACATGTGACATCACTGCACACTTACCTAAGTACCACTTTCCCTGTGACATGAATATATGTGTCTGTGAGATGCACCACTAAAGTCCAAATGTATGAGTGACAAGGGATCCAAATGTATGAGTGACAAGGGAAAACGAGAGAACCCTATGGGAGATCTGTCTCACAGATTTAAACATAAATCCCAGAACAGATCATCTCCAATTCTGCGGAGAGCTGACTGATGGACATAGATCTCCAAGAGGCATCCCTTTGGGTCTGAATTGGTCCTCTTAGTGTTACAAATGGAGCCCAGTTGATGCTTCCTCCCTGCACTGCTCCTGCCTGAGCCTTTCTCCTCTAAAGGCCACTCTTCTATTTGCTGACCGACTGAGATAAGGAACTTAAACCCTCACCTCCACCAGCCTTCCACTCCCCAGCTCTTTCTTCCTATACAGACATTCTTCCTCCTCTGCAAAACTAAGTCCTAACAGGGCCACTCATTCCTAACCCCTTCTGCCTCTAAGGGCAAAGACTCATGTTGTTGCTTATTCTCTCTTCTGCATATGCAAAGCTCACACTGCATTGCCTACTAGTGCTGACCATGCCTTCCTATAAGCACGGTATTCTCTGTATAATGTCCAGATTCTCTAAACATGTCTTCTACCTCTTTTAATCTCTTAGGATTTCTTCTCCACTCCAGTTCAATATGCTTTGAAAGTCCCGCTCCCCCTGCCTGTCCCTTCCATGTTGACATCTAGTCTACTTTTAATTTTAGAGCATTTCTTTTCTCTACTCACTTCCTCTGTAATCCCACTGACTCATTAGTTTGCTCCCAAGAAACACTGATCATATGTCTCAGGCACTGGTAGATCCCCAGAATCTTGACTCTCCTGTTCAGAGAAGGCCCCAAGGGTGACAATTTGGTAGAGGTAAAGAGCACAAAAGGTCCAGGTGTACAAATGGATGTGGTGTAACTTTTCCTGAGGAGGCATGAACAGATATCTATTCAGTTTAAACAGGACACCAGCAACAGACCAAAGAAACGATTCCACTCAAGTCAAGCCTGATGAACCAATGAGTTTACTGGGGATGCTTACAGGAGCACAGATGACTCAGGCAGCTGCACTGCTGAAAATCGTAGCCCAGTAAGGAAGACAATGCACAAAGGTTGCATTCCTGAATCACCCACACCACTTGCAGGCAGCTCCATCAGAGCCTCCTCTCACTAGCAATTGCTCACTGACCATACAGTCTTGTGCAGGGGACTGTGACTCTTGGACCCTTTTCAGCCTTCTGGGCCCTGGAAGATTCTTTAGCTTCCTGAATCTCCCAAGCCTCCCTCCTCCCTATAGGGGGCAACGTTCCAATTCAGAGGAAACAGCTTCGCAACAGATGCTCAAGCCAGTGGCCACTCTGGGCTCCTGCAACAGCTAACTTCCAGGGAGAAGGCCACCTAATGAAGAAAGCAGGAAGAACTATAACCTAGAAACCCCATAGGGAGAACAAGCTTACTGTAGTGTTGGAAAGCATGGGATGGTGGTGCTAGAAGGTCCAGGACCACACGTATAGGGCCCTGGGCCACCAGAACACCACTAAAACCTGGACTGGCCTTGCTCATCAAACTGGAGATGCATACGCCTTCCACATCAGCTCTCTGTGGTCATGAGATTCAAAGTCTGTCTAAAACCTCCAGGGATTTTTCACAATTAAGCCTCAGAGGAGCAAATCTCAAGAGGAAAACACTCGTCTTCCCATGAGTGTAGTCTGTGGGAGATTAAGACACCAGTTGAAGACCGCAGAAGGGAAGGGGTGGGAGGCATACTTTAGGTGTTGCTCGCAGCTCATGATAACCACCCTGGCTAAGGGGCCTGGTGTTTCTTAGGGATGGTTTTTTTTAATATTTATTTTTATTTTTATTTATTTGAGAGAGAAAGGCAGAGAGAGAGAGAGAATGGGCGCACCAGGGCCTCCAGCCACTGCAAACGAACTCTAGACGCGTGCGCCCCTTTGTGCATCTGGCTAACGTGGGTCCTGGGGAATCAAGCCTCGAACAGGGGTCCTTAGGCTTCACAGGCAAGCGCTTAACCACTAAGCCATCTCTCCAGCCCAGGGATGGTTTTTTTCTCTACCCAAAAGTCTCAGCAAGAGAGGGAGAAATCAAAACCTGTATGCTCAGTCATGGTTCTGGAAATAAGAAGCAGATGTGTTCATTCTTGGGTTTACCACTGAGGTGCCCTGGCAGCGAGGCACTCCCGCTGGAGCCCTGGAGGCAGCCAACACTGGCACGCTCTACCAGTAGGGAGCAAGCCCCTTTCAGAGTGCCTGGTTGTCTGATAGTGACAGACAGGATGCTTTCTGTTTACGGAAACAACTTGTGGGAAGACCTATGCGTTCCCCCTGCTTCTGTGTGGAGTTCATCACATCCACTTCCCTCCCGAGTTCTGCCTCAGCAAGAACCAAAAGTGGGAAGAGATAGAGCTCCTTCCAGAAACTCACAGTGCTGGACGCTTCCAGAGTAAGTACTTGCACAACAGTGCATCCCCCTTGGCTGTCTCAGGGGATATTTTCTTGCTCAGAAGTCTTTCTACCCACCTGCGGTGGTTAATCTTCATTGTCAACTTTTCAGGATTTGGAATCACCAAGGAAAGACATCTCTGGGCACATCTATGAGGAAACTTATCAAGTGGCTTCACTGAGGTGGGAGGACTCACTGTAAATGTAGGCAGTGCCTTTCCAATGGTGGGAGTCTCGGACTCCAGCACTGCTCTCTGCTTCCTGACTGTGGCGATAAGGTGACCAGCTGCTCCACACTCCCATAGCCGTGTATCTCCCCAAACTGTGAGACAGAATAAAACCTACCTCCTTAAATTACTTTTGTATGGTACTGCCATAGCAACAAGAAAAGTCACTAATACACCACCCAAGGCAAGCCCTAATACTGGTCACTATCTCCACAGAGGTCAGCACGTCTCACCTTCGACTTTTCTCAAGCTGTCCCCTCTGAGTCACACCGACCTCTGGCCATGGAAGGTTCTCTGCTGTAGCACCGTGCCAACAGACCCTTGTTCCAACCCACTCTGGAGCTCACTTCGCCTCCTCACATGCCTGCAGTGCCACCTGTTAGAGTACAGACGCCTCTGCTTTATGAGCCCGGGTGCGTAGAGACGAGCTCTCAAGCTTAAGTCCTCCCCTCAGCTGCTGTGGGGCACATAGCAAAGGAAGGCCCAACCCCCACCCCTGCTGCCCGCGCACACCAAGGCCACATGGAAAAGCAAGACCAGCCTCCTGTGGCCAGAGGTTGCAAGTCACTTGAATTAGGGCCTTAAGTCCTACCTAATGCCTTCCTAAGCATGTCCCCTAACACATAGGCTGGATAGGCTGGGTCACATGGCAGGGAACATTTCCCTTCCCCCAGAAACCTATGAGAAGAAACATCTAGCTTTGTCCTTTAAAACCAAAGCCTCTGTCTTTCTTATGTAGTTGCAAGACCTTGCCATAGGTGCTGCCTGTCTGCCTGTGGTCCCTTGGTCTCTGGAAGTGGAGGCTCGCCTCCCTCAAGGGACCCCATCCTGCTTCCTGAGGCACAGTGCTAAGAACTCTCCTGAGAAAGCTCCGATCTGAAGGGCAATTCGTCTCAATGCCTCTTTCAGACCAGCCTGCTCTCCCCCTCTTCTCAGGGAATTACTACCTTGTTGGGCAGACTTCTTGGTGTGCATACTTTTATTTTTATAAATCTTTGTAGGCACAGTACAGGCTTTGAGATATGCATGAGGAAGCTGAAAATGAAGGTTAGCACATAGGAGAGAGAAGAAGTCCATTTCTGAAGCTAGAGTCTTCATAAATGAAGACATTATGAAGCTAGGACTCCTCAGGATGGATGGTGGCACCACAAAGATGGCAGCCTTCATCGTCCACTGGGAAAATCCATAATTTTCTCACCTCGCAAGACGAGGTAATGACTGATATCTCATTAGAATCTGTTGACATTTAAGTTCAGACAATCTATCATTTACCATTCATAGGCAGCTCTGACTCAACACACCACCATTTAAATTAATTTTCTGTATCTACCTACCCCTCACATACAAGCATAAACACACTGAAACATAAGGAAAGGTCTATTCTCCCTGCCCCAGATCTCCTTCCTAGGCATCGTTTGAGGAAACGTGGGAGAAAGAAATAGACAACTTCAAGTGAGAGAAATATTCCTCAGAGTGAATCTCTGTTTACATATCAGATAGTTACCTAAGAAAGACTTTTTTGGGCTGGTGGGATTGCTTAATGGTTAAAGTGATTGCCTGCAAAGCCAAAGGACCCAGTTTCAATTCCCCAAGACCCACATAAGCCAGATGCACAAGGTGACGCATGTGTCTGGAGTTTGTTTGCAGTGGCTAGAGACACTGGCACACCCATTCATTCATTCTCTCTCTTTCTCTCTCTCCCTCTGTCTCTCTCTCTCTCTCTTTTTCTCTGTCAAATAAATAAAAAAGAAATATTTTAAAAATTTTTAGAAAAGAAAAACCTTTTCACTAAGAAGCCTGAATTATTTTTAAATGATTTTCTTTATTTTTCCATACCCGTATGAATGAGGATTCCACAGAAGAAGAAAAACTATTAGAAATGTAATTTTTTTCTTTACTGTTACATGTCTATGCCTCACCTTTCAGGAAGGGCTTAGAGAAAACATAGACTGCAGAACAACATAAATTACAAGGGGAAGAATAGAAGGAAAAACCAGGAAAATAACAGACATGATACCATCACCAATTCTTCACTTACACGAGAGATTTCTAGCACCTGGTAATAATACGGTGACTCATGGTGTCCATGACATTAAAAACAAACCACTGTCCAGAAGTGTGACAGTCCCTCCAGAAAGTAAGTGGTTTATTCTAAGTGGGACAACATTCTTAGAGAAGTTTCATAAGTTACATGGAGCTGCTTCTAGAACCTTCCATTATAACCAGGTACCTTTCAGAAGAAGTGGTTCTTCAGGGGTCCAATGCTGTGTAAGGCAGACCTTTTGCCACTAAGTAATTCAACTTGGACCAGAGTAGGAACTTTAGAATTTCTAAGGAAAGCAATGGTCTGGGTATACATTAGCCAACTGACATATTCCATCTTGAATACTCCAGAAAATATTGGGTAGTATGTATTCCCTAGTAAACAGTGACAGTTGCCTGTAGTTACCCACTATCCATTTCAAATCAGCAGGGGATTGCACTGGTTTCTTTTTGCAGGTACACAGAAATAGAAATGCACTGTCCCAAAGTTCTAGTAAAATCATATGGACAGAAACAGATTTCCAAATACATGGCAGTAGATGACCACTTGAGGCAAACTAGTCATGCCAAAAGAATGTTTCATCCCCTTGTGAGTTCCAAAATAAATTGAAATATGACCCAAGGAACAAAATAAGGATACTATTTATGGGACAGTCATTTACAAACCAGATTTTAGAAGATACTGCCTCTCAAATATACTAGCTTTATTTATTTATTTATTTATTTAGCTTTTCTAATAATATCCAACTAATAGTTGAGTGGCTATGGTAATCACAGCTGCTCTCTCCTTTCTTCCTTCTGGGCACATAGGAGGAGGACACTTCCCTATGCCCCGAGAGGCCAGGGGAAGTGAGGGACCTACCCTGGCCAATGAAATGTTAAGATTCGTGAGAAACTCCAAAATGGAAGATTCTGGAGGCAGTGCATTCCCCATATTCCCTTTGCTTCCCTCCACAGTGGTCAGGTTGAAGCCATGGGGCTGCCTTCAGGCAAGTGTCCACACAGAGCCTGTGGTGGTTTGATTCAGCTGTCCCCCATAAACTTGGGTATTCTGAATGATAGGTTCCCAGCTGATGGAGATTTGGGAATTGGTGCCTCCTGGAGACAGTGTATTGTTGGGGGCCGGCTTATGGGTGTTATAGCCAGCTTGCTCTTGCCAGTGTTTGGCACACTCTCCTGTTGCTGTTGTCCACCTGATGTTGGCCAGAAATAATGTCCATCCTCTGCTCATGCCATTGTTTTCCCCTGCCATCATAGAGCTTCCCCTCAAGTCTGTAAGCCAAAATAAACCTTTTTGCCCCACAAGCTGCTTTTGGTTCGGTGATTTCTGCCAGCAATGCGAACCTGATTGCAACAGGGCCACTCCAGCCACTGCCCCTCCATCCCTGGGCTACATGCTCACCCAGCGCTGCACTTTTCTAATTGTACAATTTATTCCACTTAGACAAATTAAAATGGTTAACATTTTAAATTACAAAATACCTTCAAGTATGTTTAAATGACTAACTTAAATTCAAAATAAGTGGTAAGCTACTTTGTGATTCCAGAATTATTTGTATCAAAATTTATTAGTAATTGGAAAATTAAGTATATACACAAAAATCTTCCATGTTTATTATTAGTGCATACTAAGTGTACAAAATAATAGATTGTTGTGACATTGTCATACGTTATATATTTGATCGTACTTCATCCCCATTACTTTATTTATTGATTTATTTATTTAAGACAGAAAGAAGCAGAGAGAGAGAGAATTAATGGGCACACAAGGGCCTCTAGCAACTGTAAATTAACTCCAGACCCATGCGCCACCTTGTGCATCTGGCTTCACATGGGTACTGGGGAATAGAACCTGGGTCCTTTGGCTTTGCAGGCAAGCACCTTAATCACTGAGCCATCTCTCCAGCCCTCCCATTACTTTATCTTAATCTCCTCCCTACCTTGGATCCTTGTTCTTTTCCTTAATGGTTTCCTTCTGCTTTTAAAAATATGTATGTAGCCGGACATGGTGGCACATGCCTTTAATCCCAGCACTCGGGAAGCAGAGGTAGGAGAATTGCCATGGGTTCAGGGCCAGCCACAGTGAATTCCATGTTCAGGTCAGCCTGGGCTAGAGTGCGACCTTACCTTGGAAAACCAAATAAGGGCTGGAGAGATGGCTTAGCGGTTAATCGTTTGCCTGTGATGCCTAAGGACCCTGGTTCGAGGTCCCATGTTAGCCAGATGCACAAGGGGGTGCATGCATCTGGAGTTTGTTTGCAGTGGCTGGAAGCCCTGGCACACCCATTCCCCCCCACCCTCTCTCTCTGCCTCTTCCTCTCTGTGTCTGTCACTCTCAAATAAATAAAAATAAACAAAAATAATTTTAAAAAAAGAAAAACCAAATAAATAAATAACATATGTATTTTTATTTATTTATTTTCAAGGTGAGAAATAAAGAGAGAGCAAGAGAATGAGCATGCCAGGGCCTCCAGCCACTACAAATGAACTCCAGATGCATGTACCACTCTGTGCATCTGGCTTTACGTGGGTACTGGGGAATTGAACCTGGGTCCTTACGCTTTGGAGGCAAGCACCTTAACTTCTGAGCCATCTCTCTAGCCATCCTTCTATTTTTATGTCTTCCTCCCTCCCCTACATGGAGAGAAAACATGTGACATTTGTCTTTCTCAGTCTGCCTTATTTGTTTACTTCTCTCTCCAGTTGTATCCATTTTCTTGCAACTCGCCCGGTTCCATTCTTATGGCTGAATAATGTTCCATCGACCACACTCCAGCACTGACATGGAAACTCTCAGCCTGGCATGCCGTTTCCTCTGCTATCCCTTCCGTATCCACATAGACAAACTTTCTGAAAAGACACAATCCACATCCTGAGTCACTGTCCATTTTCTGTGCTTCGATGGCATCCTGCACACTGTTCTAATGCTATGAACCAAGTTCGAACCATCTCCTTGCCCTGAGTTTCAAACACTCTGAAACATTAACCTCTTCAGGGTACACATTTTTATCACCTTCCACAATGCCTAGCATTAAGCATGTGCTCAGAAAGTGCCTGCTGGGTGATAGAATGAGTGACTTAATGAATGAGTGAATCAAGAATGAATTGAGACAAAGAAGAAGGTCTTATCCTCAAAGGCTAAGCACTCAGATCTTATTACTATCCATGACTAGATAGTCTATGATGACCACGCCATAAATACTTATGTGTGAATATTATGGATGGAAGCCTTTGTTTTTTTATGTGCCAAGTTTTCTTTACTTTCGGGAGAAGAACCTTTGCTACAGGAAATTCATTATTTAGGCTCTCTGAATTTTATATATCAACACAGTGAATAACAGTGATAGCCCTATAGTGCTTAGTGTGATCACAATGAGCAAGTTAATTGACCAATCTCATTATATATCTAGGATGTGTGTGTGTGTGTGTGCGTGTGTGTGGTACATGCATGTATGTCTATGTGGAGATCAGAGGTCAATGTCAGCTACCTTTCTCAATCATTCTCTACCTTATTTTATAATACAGTGAATCCTCATTGAACCTAGAGTTCAGCTAAACTAACTGTCCAGAAAACCCAGGGATTCACTTTCCTCTACCTCCCCAGAGCTGGGGTTACAGGCACGCACCACTACACCCAGCTTTTATGTGGGTGCTGGGGATCCAAACTTGGGTCCTCATGCTTGCCTAACAACATTACTCATTGAGCAATCTTCCCTGCCCCTTCCTATCCTACTAAACAAGAAAACTTATCTCTGAACCTCTCTTAATTACTTTGTGCTGAAAAACATATTCAGACAAAATTTTAAACTTAGGCACAAAATAGCTGGTCAAGGAGCTTCTTAAAACTAGAGCAAAGAACAAATCCTGGAATAAATATATGAGCTGCAGATTCTGGGCCTCTGACTTACTGATGAAAATGAGGCCAGCCATTCTCTTAAGGCCATTGGCATGCTAGCATTCTCCTCTCTGGCAGTAGTGAAGGTCACAGTTCGGGGCACTAATGGTGTCTCTCCATTGCAGAGGATGTTCAGAAACCAAGCTGATATTTCATACTGGTTTCAAAAGAAATAGGAAAAGGGCAGGACTTTAGTTCCTTATCTGCATTGTTAGGCTGTTTATCCAATAAACCACCCTGGGCAGGCTTCCTTGTTCACGTCGCCTAGTGACAACAACAACACCTTCTCTCTTTCCAATAAAATATATTAAAATGAAAAAAAATACCACTAGGTCAAACTTCCTCAAGTCTCAGGAAATGAGAAAACCACAGAGAAAACAATTTAAGATCTTTCTAAGAGTAAGATGAACTTGACTGTTTATGAGGGATCTTTTGTGGGGGGAGCAGGGTGGGGTCTGCTTTCCCATTTTATAAAATATTTAGCTAAATAAAGTAGCTGTGCCAATAAACTCTAGTTTCTTCTGTTTACACTAAAAGCTGCCTGCCAGCCCCACTGCCCCCCCCCCCTTGGCAGGATGAGTAAAGGACCATTAGCGCTCTGGGCTTTCTCTGCATCCCAAGTTAGCTGAGTGAAGAAACCTAGTCAGGAGCCTGACAAGGTTCACAGCTGTTCAAAATCGTAGATCACAATCGGGACATGGACCATCCCTGGGACACTGAGCTCACTGTCACACCAGAGCCCTCCCCATGTGAAACCTCCTGAACACCATCCTCCTCTACCTGTACCTAACGTACAACGATAACTGAGCTGCGCACAGGGATAGAGCATGCTCCCTCCCCACGCCCAGGGTCCCAGCTAGCAGCTAACTCTTATGGATGAGCCAACAGAGGCTCGAAGCAGTTCCTGAATCCATCACAGCAGGGACTGAAGCAGATACACGGGCTGGCCTCCTGCAGGATAATCAGATGTTGCAACATGGGAAAACCAGGAACAACTGAGTCCCACTCACCCCTTCTGAGAGCGGCTTGCACGCCTTTTGAGGAAAGAAACACACAGCTCTCAGAACACAGGCTTCCAGAGGGTGGGAGCCACTCCACTCACAATGGGACAATGGGCCTATGACGTCATTGCAAGTTGAGACTATCCTAAGCCAAAAAAAAAAAAAAAAAAAAAAAAAAAAGGCGTTTAACACACCCAGCTTCCTGAACACCAGCGTTTAGCCACTCAGTATGCAGCGGAGTACTGTTCATCCTCCCTCAGGTTCCCATGGCTCACTGGACCCACAATTCACTACTGTTGTTTCAGATCAAAGCGTCAGAATCCAAAGTACAGTTTCTACTGAATGCCTACCCCTTTCCCAATACCATAATGTCAAAACTCATAAATCAAGCCACTGTGAGTTCACAGTCATCTGTACATTACTCAATATCTTAGTTTATGGTATCCATGCCAAGAGACCGAAGTTCAAAACTTAGCTAAGAGAAGAACAGGGCCAGTGAGCTCAGAGAGGACAGTTTTCATGTTCATTCACACACTTTCTTGGGTTTCCTAATTGTGAGAGAGAAAGAATAGTGTGTGTGTATGTGTGTGTGCACACGCTCATACATGTGCATGAGTGTAGAGGCCAGAGGACATCAGGTGTCCTTCCTCAGTAATGTCATCCATCTCTTTTGGAATTTTTTGGAGTCTACGTGTAGTAAGTCTATATGGTGTGTGATGTGTGGTACGCATTTGGATAGCTCATGCCTGTGTATGTACAGATGTGCATGCCCTGTGCACATACATGTGGAAGCCAGAAGAAAATATCAAGGCTCTTCTCTGTTGCTCTTCCATGTTTCCTTGAGACGGAGTCTCTCATTGAACCTAAAACTGCTGTAATTTTGGTCAGGCTGTCTGACCAGAAGGTCCCAGCAATTCTGCTCCCCACAGGATTAGGATTATGTAGGCACTGGGGATCCAGTCCAGGCCCTCGTTCTTGCACAGCAGGAACTCCTAGCCACAAAGCCATCTCCCCAGCCTCCTGCCCACCTCTTCTCGAGACAGGGGGCTTATTGGCCTGGAGCCCACCAATTAGGTTAGACTGGCTGAACAGCCAGCCCCAGGGATTTAAGCGTCTCTGCCTCCTCAATGCTGGGATTACAGGTGAATGCCATCACACCTGGTTTTTTTACATGGGTTCTGGGGACTTAACTCAGGTTTCCATGCTTACAAGGCAAGTCCAGTACCTATGCCCTTCACTGCTCAAGGTGATGTCTGCAGTCAGAGGGAGAGACTCCACAGCCAACCACAGAGATGAAAGACAAAGTGGGTCAATAGGCAATATCAGGTAATGGTTATCTAGGTTACTTGGCTTTCACTCCAGCCTAGGACTGCAGTGCAGCCTCTGGCTTTCCCATCTCCACCTCTTAGCAGCATAAGCCCCATAGTAGCGCTTACCTGAAATTTAACCAGAATCTAATGCATAGGTGTGGCTCAGTGATGGAGCACATGCCTGGCATGGGCAAGGCCCTGAATTTGATCCCCAGAAGAGTGGGGGGGAGAAAAGGGAGGGGGGAGCAGGGAGAGGATGGGAGGAGAGAGGTAAGGAGAAGAGAAAAGAGGAAAGGGGAGGAGAGAGGAAGGGAAGGGAGAGGAAGGGAGAGGAAGGGAGGAGAGGGGAGGGGAGAGGAGGGGAAGAGAGGAGAGGAAAGGAGAGGAGAGACTGACCCACAGTTGTGCCTTATTTCACTGACCACTTTGAGAAAATAACCTCAGTTCACCAATTTATCTCATACACATAGCAAATAGCATTCATTGTTGACCTTACCTATAGGAAAATATGTCATCTCACACACACACACACACACACACACACGTGCAACCGTAGCTAATATATAGTTAGTGTGGGCCCATTCCATAGAATTGCCATGACAGAAAATGTCTTGACGGTGTACATAGTAGTGTGGAGTAATTCGCAACAGGATATTTCTCTATTGAGAATTTCCCTGGCATGTCAGAATTTCCTTGCTTTTTCAAATAAAAGATCTGTTATGCTCTTCTACTCATTTCATCATTAGATAGATCCTCTCTCCTCTTTCCTTCTTACATAAAAATGGCCACAATTCCCACTTTCTCCCTGCTCTGTTTTTAAAGAGTAGTCTGCTAATCTAAGAGCATCACATTTGAAATGCATCTGTAATATATGATGGAAGCAATCAGAAATACAAATTCTCTAAATAGAAGTGTCAAACTCCTAGTAAAATAAGATGGATTTCTTTTTCTTTTGTATATGTGCAGCATAATTCGTTTCCACTATTAAAAGTCTGGTGTGGAATACCAAGATTCACGGTTTTTTACTCCAGCAGAAAACATTAGTTTAATTCCTCCTCTTAAAATGATTTAACTTCCCTGCAGATGTCTCAGGCAGACTCGGGGCGTGTTCAGAGGCTCTCAGCAAATTAGCTATAGTCATGTCCTGGTATGGGCAGATTTCCTGAATGCCTAAAATGGATTATTTAAGAAAAAGAAGGGACAGAGTTAAGCACTAGAATAATAATTTTAAAGCCCTTCCCAATCATTTGCAAGCTGCGATTCTTGATTTAAAGAATGCTTATTATTTCACAGATGCAGACATGTCAGAGGTCACAGCATGTGTATAGAAAACAATTTCATGAGAGGAAGGCTCTGCAGGGTGCACCCTGGTTGTGAGTCTATTTTAATTCTGCTTTTCACAATGCATTCCCACATTCATTCAGAATGTGGCCATAGAGCTACATGTCTTGGCCACCACCATTCACAGGCAAGAAGAAATGAACCTTTTTAAATTTTTTTTCTGTATTTGTGTATGTATATGTGGTGTGGGGGGGTGGTTTCACATGTATGTGTGTGTACACATGTATGAAATGTATGTATGAATAACCCAGAGTTCAGTGTTGAGTGTCTTTCTCAGTCACTCTCTATAGCCAGATGCTGTATCAAGAACATCTGTAATCTCTAGCACACCCACAGTGAGAAGGAAGGTGGAGAAAGGACTCTCCCACACCCTGTAGCTTACACTCCAGTTAACCTGGAGAGCAAGCAGTGAACAAGAAACCCTGCCCCAAGCAAGGTGGAAGATGAGATCTGACACCCAACGTTGTCTTCCGACCTCCACATACACACGCAGCACACATTCCTGCATGCACACACACACACACACACACACACACACACACATACGTATGCACAATGAGTTTATAAATAAGGAATTGTATAGATAGATAGTGAGTAGGATATTAGCAGGCTTGAAAGCACCTGAGAACAGAGCCAGGGGCTTGTAAAACCAGGTTGAGAAGCTACAGGACTCAAATTACTGGTCAGAAGAAGCGGATCTAAATTGAATCTCTGACCCTGATGGAGACATGCCATTCTAAACTGCCCAAAATGATCGTAAGACTACTATCTAGGGCAAGGCTTCCTGGTAAAGAGCAAAGGTATCCTATTATCCCTGTCCTGAAGAGAAAATCTAAATTGGCTTGTCAATTACTTAGACAGTCAATCACCTCTCATGAAAGCTGTATGTTCCAAAAAGCTTTAAGAAATGCTGCCAAGCCTACCTACCAATGTAGACTGACACCACAGCCTCTCTACTCGTCATCTGCTCTCACCCCTGGAAGGGTTTTCCTCCACAATGCTCTCTGGCAATTTGTCACTCACCCTGAGAGCACCCACACTCTACCTTGTAACAGACTCCACCTATCTTCTTCTCCACGATACTGTGTGTGTGTCATCTGCATTCTCTCTATGGAGAGCACAAGGCCCAGAGAGATAAAGAGAGACCAGAGCAGTAACTGCTATAGAACCAAGGTCCCCACTTCTTGGTTGTTTGTCAGAACCAGACATATTCCTCAGTATAGGCCACCCTCCACCTTCCACACCAGCAACAGAGACCCCACGCCAAATCCTTCTCACACTTTCAATATCATTCCAGGAAGAACTGTGTTCTTCTAAGCACTCTCGTGATTAAGTCAGACCCATCCCTAAGAACTAATCTTTTCTGAGGTCAGCTGTTCCATGTGACATGACAGACTTACATCCCCACATGCCTAGGGATCACACAAGGTATGCCCACCAGGGCCAGGGATCTCAGAGCTGCCCCACCATCCTGTGTAACACAGGGCCAGCATGAGTGAATATAAGAAGTCCCTTTGTTAGTGGTCCCTTAAGGCAGCAGCTATATAGCAGAAGAGTAGGGACTTGGAGAGAGTGACATCATAATCAACGTATGAGGTCTGGAGAGATGGCTTAGCACACTTGCCTGAAAAGGCAAAGGACCCAGGTTCAATTCCCCAGAACCCATGTAAGCCAGATGCACAAGGGGCTACACATGTCTGGAGTTCATTTGCAGTGGCTGGAGGCCCTGGCAGCCCATTCTCTTTCTCTCTTTCTCTCTCTCTCTCTTTCTCTCCCCCCTTATCTCTCTCTCAAATAAATAGAAAAAAAATTTAAAAATCAACATATGAAAGGAGGTGATGGCAGTGGAAGACTAGAAACCTTCCCAATGCCAGGAACCACAATGTGTAAGAAAATTCCACAACACACAAACACAGAAGAAGTGGGCTTTTGGGTATATGTTATTTCCAGCTTACTAGTCCATGACCATAATTGGGAGTGACTTTCTCTTTCTTAATAAGCTATCTCAATAGTGACGTGACTATGATAGGAGTAACCAACTATTCTGATTATATTTGAGACCCACTCCATGGGGAAAAATTCATGCCTGGTACTGAAAACCTAGTCAAAAGCCTACAGCTGGTGAAATGTCCTAGAAAGGAAGTGACTACTGTTATTTGTTTAAATGGATATGCTGTGCTGTCAAATTGGCCTCTAAATATTCACATTTATTATGCCCACAGATGACAGCAGCTTCAAGCAGTTGATAATGACTACTGAAAAGACTCAGAACTCGTCAGTGCTAAGAACAAGTGCCTGTTGAGTGCTCAGCACTACATGAGACATCAGTGTCATCCCATTCAAGGCTCAGGAAACAAAGCAAAAAGGAGCTGGGAAGGATGTAGGAGCCAGAAGATGTGGAGGAGTTCTTTGGAACTATGTCATCTGGACATGGAGTTGTTATTTCCCAAAGTTGTCCTCTGACCTTCACATGTGTGTGCCCACACACACACACACACACACACACGATTTAGTAATCTCTAACTGGGTGCCCGGCACTGTGCTATTTCACACACATGTCTAATCACAGTGCATTAATGAATTGAGAAAAAGAGATGGAACCTTGTAAGAAAAATCCATTACAGACAACCTATCCTCTTCAGTATGACCACAGAAAATAGCATGGTCGACAGTGTCAGTTGACAAGAGAAATAGAGAGCTTGGTGAGACATCGGGTGGCCGGCAAATGAATTTGCTGTAGGTATGTAAAATTGGGGGCTGGGAATGTGTTAAATGACAGAAAAAAGTCTAGACAAGCTGAAGGCTGGAGGCAACACAGCATCTTGGTCTGATGCTGGAAGAGATGGGGCCCAGTGCTGCGTGGTCACATAGAAGGCCAGCCAGGTCGCACGTTCACTCTGTGCCACAGGGGGAGAAACTCAAATCTGCCAACATGATGCTGATATTTTCCTGTGTTACTTTGGCAAAAAAATATCTCAACCCCTGTGCTCTCAGTCAACAATATTAAGGCTGCTCTTCTCCTTGAAGGGTTGAGATGAATTTCTAGTTCTGGATGGATTTGAAATGTCTCGGGGAAAGTGTTACTCCTTAACCCTGCCTTAGATTTCTGCCCACCCCGGACATGAAGAGGACTGAGCATCAGGTTTGCCCTCAAGCTGGGAGAGCAGCCCACAAGTGGGGTCTGCTCTGCTAGAACAAGGGCACCTCCATCTGGTACTTAAAGCCATGAAAACACAGCAGCAAAGACCAGAGAATGTCAGCAGGGACCATGTGACATCAAACCCCATGGAGGGACCCTTCCAGGAGGGGCTGAGTCTGAGCAAGTAAGGTATTCTAATTAAACACATCGTTGGAACGAAGTGTAAAATAATTGGTGGAGGATCACTGAAGTAGGAAATTAATAAGGTTCAAACCTGGTATTAAATGCTTCTTCGGAATCCCCAAAGCTCAGTAAAGTGTCTTCTGTGGTGTTCTAGTTTAGTGAGAGCGAGTCCAAGGGTAGAGAAGCAGCAGGCCATTGTGTGGGTCTGCCTGCTTAGCAAACACAGGGGTGATGACAAAGACAGGGTGAGCTAAGAGAGACTGCACAGTGTCTCTGTGGGGTCAGATGCTGGATTAAAAATGATCTTTTGTTCATTATGGATTTTTTTTATTAATTTGGGTTTTGAAATTATTTCATTAAAGTGTAATTCATCTTGACTGCTGAGGTATTTTGTGCCTCCCACGCCTTAGTGCTTAGAGTGAGTGTCTTCCTTGCTTCTTTCTCCTCTCAGCATGGCAGGGAGCCTCATGCACACGCAGAACAGAAATCTGCTGGGCAGTGGACTGGAGAGATGTCTCAGTGGTTATAGGCACTCGTCTGCAAGGCCTGCTGGTCTGGGTTCCATTTCCCAGTATCTATGTAAAGCCAGATGTACAAAGTGGCACGTGCATCTGGAGTTTGTTTGCAATGGCAAGAGGCCCTGGCACATCCATTTTCCCTACCCCCCGTTCTGTGTGTGTGTGTGTGTGTGTGTGTGTGTGTGTAAATAAAACTATTGAAAAAAAATAAATTTCCTGTGTTAGTTAGCCTCCTGATACTACACCAAATTCCTCAGCTAAAACAAGCTAACCGGAAGAGAGGTTTGTTTGGGCTTTCAGTTTCCAAGGTCTCGGTCCCTGGTTTCTTTGTCCTGTTTCTTTGGGCCTGCAGTGACAAAGCCCATCGTGTAAGGAGCAGGTGGTAGAGGTCTGCTCACTTCATGGCAGCCAGAAAGCAAAGACAATGACAGGAAGAGGCCAGAGTCCCACTGTCACTTGCAAGGGCACACCCCCAATACCTGACTTCCTTTTACTAGGCTCCACCTCTTAAAGGTTCCACTGCTCCCCTGTAGTACCACAGGATGGAGACTCGGCTTTCAACACACAAGCCTTTGGGGAGCACTTATGACCCAAACTATAGCATCTTCCCAAACGATGTTGGAGTCCTGAAATGCAGTGTCTCCACAGCAGTCGATCTTAACTTGGAAACAGGGTCTCTACCAATGGAACTAGTTCAAGGGAAGCCATGTTTAGGTCAGGAGGGCCCTAGTCACACATGACAGGCATACTTATAAAAGCAGTCAGGGGACTAGAGAGATGGCTTAGCAGCTAAGGTCCTTGTCTGCAAAGTCTAAGGACCCAGGTTTGATTTCCCAGTACCCATGTAAGCCAGATTCACAAAGTGGCACATACTTCTGGAGTGCATTTGTAGTGGCTGGAGGCCCTGGCATGCCCATTCTGTCTGTCTCTCTTTTCCGTATCTCTGTTTGCAAATAAATAAATATTAAAAATACTTAAAAAGCAGTCAACACAGATCACACAAGGAGACATGGAGCCTCAACTGTGACACAGTCATTTCTGCTGTGTAGGTCACCCCATTTGTAATGACAGCCCCTAGGAAATAATGCTGTGAGACTTATCCTGAGGAGACACAAACATGAATCCACTCCAGATAGGACACATCTGACATCCCAAAGTAATGATCCCACTGAAGTCCAACTTGGTGAACCATTGAGTTTACCGGGATTACGTACAGGCGTGTGTGTGAGGGTCACCTACACAGCACGTCCAACTTGGTGAACCATTGAGTTTACCGGGATTACATACAGGCGTGTGTGAGAGGGTCACTTCCACAGCATGGAGGACTCAAAAGCTGCTGTGTGACCAAAACCCTCAGCACAGGCACCTCGGCACAGGCGACGACGCACAAAAGCTGTGTCCGCGGAGCTCACTGCTCAGGCAGTTCTGCCGGCAGGAGAGTATCTTCCCCCCAGCAACTGTCACTGCTGTGTAACCTTGGCTTGTGCCCTTGCAAATCTTTGCAGTTTCCTGAGACCTCTATGTTATGTTTAGTTCCTAAATCTTAAGGAGCCCCCCACCCACCCATCCAGTAGGAAATGTTTGGGTTAGGAGTAACTACACAACAAACAACACTCCATCTTTGGTCTTAAAGAGACCCTATGACCTGAAGCTTCCAGTGCAGGGGGGGAATGTCAAAGATTCCACAAGGCTGGTTACCACTTTGTGCATGCAGAGTTGGAATTTTGCAGTTCCAAAGCAAATTATCTTGTACTATCTTTAGTCCCCTTAAAAGCCATTTAGGCATCTACTTTATGAGTCTAACTTAACATCCTTTCAACTATCAGACAAAACATTTGTAATATATTAACAAAGCAGACTAACCTAGAAGCAAGAATGTCATCACATAGCATCCAAGCCTACAGCAGAGATTTATCCACTTTCCTGTAACCTACACTTGATGATTCTATCAATGTCTTTTCTTTGTTCTTTTTTCTATTTTGTTTTCAGTTTTTCAAAGTAGGGTCTCACTCTAGCCCAGGCTTGCCTGGAATTCACTATGTAGTCTCAGGGTGGCCTTGAACTCACGGTGATCCTCCTAGCTCTGCCTCCTGAGTGCTGGGATTAAAGTTGTGCACCACCACACCTGGCTCCATCAGTGTTTTTGACAAACTTGTGACTTTCTTTTGTTTTGTCACTATAAAAACTATGAAACCAGGCTGGAGGGATGGCTTAGCAGTTAAGGCATTTGCCTGCAAAGCCAAAGGACCTAGGTTTGATTCCCCAGGACCCACGTTAGCCAGATGCACAAGGGGGGTACACATCTGGAGTTCATTTGCAATGGCTAGAGACCCTGTCACACCCATTCTCTCTCTCTCTCTCTCTCTCTCTCTCTCTCTCTCCTCTCTCTCCCTCCCTCTTTCTCTCTGTCAAATAAATAAAAATAAAATATTTTAGGGCTGGGGAAATTGCTTAGTGGTTAAGGCATTTGCCTGTGAATCCTAGGGACCCCAGTTAGATTCCCCAGGACCCACGTAAGCCAGATGCACAAGGGGGCACATGTGTCTGGAGTTCGTTTGCAGTGGCTAGAGGGCCCTGGCGTGCCCATTCTCTCTTTCTCACAAATAAATAAATAAAATACTTTAAAAAATAAATAAAATTTTTTTAAAAAAAATATGAAACCATTTCCAAGTTGGAACATGTTACTTGGGGAAACCTGAATCATTGTTCCTGGGCCATGGTCATTCATATTTGGGTCAAGAATAAACAACCTTTTATCAGCTTTGAGCTGAGGGCTGTGTTTGCAGCAACAAGATCTAGCACCTCTGCGTCTCTGGATCATGGGTCTCCTGCTCCAACAGTACAGTCAGAAAAGATCCTCTAATCACATGCTCCCTGGCTCACAAAGGACTGGACCCAAGAAACTCTGCTCAAATTCAAAGTATCTCAGGGCAAGAATTCATTTGGGGTTAGATCGTAGCTAGCTCAGTGGTATAGTCGGCTACCTTACCTAGTTAAATCCTCAGCAGTGGGGAAAAGACACAAACGCATTGAATAACCCCACCCTATATCCTAGACAAGCCAAACAGGACCCTACAGTAATAGTTCTTTGCCTCGTGGTTAGTCTGTTGACTGGAAGTTGAAGCTCAGCCACTCCTGGGCTTGCAAAAAGAAGCATGGCTGCATACCTCTGCTGAGAAAAGATGGAAACTCATAGTGTCAATTCTGGGGCTGGAGAGATGGCTTAGTGGTTAAGGAGCTTGCCTGAAAAGCCAAAGGACCTTGGTTCAATTCCCCAGAACCCATGTAAGCCAGATGCATAAGGTGGCGCATGCATTTGGAGCTCATTTACAGTGGCTGGAAGCTCTGGTGCACCCATTCTCTCTCTCTCTCTCTCTCTCTCTCTCTCTCTCTCTCTCTCTCTCTCTGTCTCTCAAATAAATAAAAATAAAATGTTTCAGAAGTGTCAACTCTGTCTCCTCCTACCTTTCTCAACTATTCCCCCCCTCATATGTAACATGGTATGTGGGTGGTGGGGGTTGTGGTGTATGCACATGTATGTGCTCTTAGGTACCCATGCACTCACATGTGCTGGTAAGGCAGGTAGCACTGACCTGCAGTGACTGGAGCAGAACATGAGGCTGCCGCTAAATTGCTCTTCCACCGACTCCTCTGACATCTGAGCTTGCTGCTTTTCGCAAGCCCCAGTGACTCCCCAGTCCTGCCCCTCTTTACAGGCCTAATGGAGCAGCACTTTCAGTAGTTGATCAGAACAAGAGTGAGGATCTAAGATGTCTTGCATAGTCCCTTGCTTCAAAGGAAGAGAGCTTTACCAAGTGGGAGTAAAGCACACAGGGCCCTCCCAGAAAATCAACACTGTAAGGACCCATCTCCACTCCCCCAATCACCCTCCTGCTGCCCTTCAACATAGTAAAAATAAGCATCCTGAATGGTGGTTCAAGAGTCCGAGAGGCAGTCACATTAATTAATTAATTAAGCTTGGTTATGTAAGTGAAATAAAAGATTCTGAGTGCCTATGTTATTTTAGCTTTACATTTAAGTACTCGGTAACTCTCTACTGCTCTGTGCATCATGAATCATGCCTGGAATAAATGATTTAGGGTCACTGCTGGACGACGCCCAGGGGGGGCCTGTCCATATGGTTCGCTATCAATTACCACTTTATATCAAGGCTAATGGAATGAAATGCAATATGGAATTCTGGTTTGGAGGAAAATAAAAGAATGGTTGTCCATTGATTAAATTTACCTGAAAGTCTGACATCTTCATCGACCCAAAGTTGTACTTCTGAATGAGTCATGTGCTTTTAAGAAGCTGCCAGTAAAATGCTGGTTGAGTTTTAGACTGACACTGAAGATGTTTGTTCCCTAGGTTAACATTAGCCTCTGGTCACAGGACCTGCCCAGCCAGACCTGTGAGACTTCATTGATCCTACCTGCTAGGGACCCAGACCCATGGCCCAAGACCCAGACCAGAGAAGGAATGAAACAGGCCAAAGCTTAAATCCCACGGGTGAGGGATCCCTTCCATTCCAAGTCTGTCAGTTGACAATGGTCACAAACCTAACAACTCTAAATAACACAGATTTATGTGTGTGCCCATGTGTGAGTGTTCAGGTGTGTGCACATGTATGTGCATGAGTATGGAGGGCAGATGGCAACCTGAGGTGTTGTTGCTGCCTACCTTTTTTGAGACAGGGTCTCTCACTGGCCTGGAACTTACCAATTAGCCTAGACTGGCTAGTCAGCGAGCCCCAGGAGCCTTCCCAGGCCTAAGATTACAGGAGCGAAACGTTTTGCATGGGACCTGGGGAATCACGCCCAGGTCCTCACCCATGCACAGCAAGCACTTGACTCACTGAGCCATCTCCCCAGCATTCATATTCCCACGATCTCACCAATTCGGGGCAAATTACAGAAACTAACACTTGTGTAACAAGCACAGAGAGTTTTCCTGCCATAAAGATGAGTTGTCGGGCCTTCTGACGGTTCAGAAAAGCCAGACCTGAGGCCGTGGCCCTCCATGGCTGTGTAGATGACAGGTGTTTGCATTTCGCTCTCCAAATGGTGCCCAACACAGAGCTTTTTACTCATAACTAAAGAGCCCAGTGGCTTCCCTTAATACCTCCTCAGATTCTCAAACTGAAATTTGTCCTTGAGATAAATGCTCACCAGTTGTAATCTAATACCATTCAAAGGTCATCCAGAACCATTTTCTGAGACCCAAATGACTGAAATCCACAATCCCTCTTACCCAGTCCTTCCTACTGACAAAAAAAAAAACAAAAAAAAAAAAAAAAAAAAAACTATCACATCTTTCTTTTCTGACCTCAGAATTTTTTTTAATTTTGTTTATTCATTTGAGAGAGAGACAGACAGAGAAAGAGGGAGAGAGATAGTAAGTATAGGGTGCACCAGGGCCTCCTGCTAATGCAAACAAACTCCCGATACATGCACCACTTTGGGCGTCTGACTTTACATGGGTACTGGGGAATTGAACTCAGGTTATTGGGCTTTGAAAGCAAATGCCTTTAACTGCTGAGCCATCTCTCCAGCCCATAACCTCAGAATTTTTGAGGAGAGCCTACTGTAAGTGAAGAATGCCTAGAAAGTCCATGATGAAGTCACCATGGGTTTTCTCATCACTAATGTTTTGTGTGTATGTTCACCTGGGGCTACACATATGTGCATGTGTGCGTGTGCATGAAAAGACCGATGTTGTTCTTCAAGTGCTATTGGCTTTTATTAGTTTTTTGCCTGTATATGTTTGTGGTGTCTGTGTGTGTGTGTTTATATGTGTGGGTGAGCTACATCAGTGTCAGGGAAGCCAGACTTCAATGTCTTCTTCACTTACCTTCCACCTCGTTTTCTGAGACAGAGTTGCTTGCTGAACACAAAGCTCACTGACTTATCCAGACAAGATGACCAGCAAGCTCTGGGGATCCTCCTGTCTCGGCCTCCCCAGCACTGGGATTCCAGGTTCATACCAACACACCTAGCTTTGATGTGGGTTCTAAAGATGTGAACTCAGATCCTCAATTGGATGGCAAGCACTTGATTAACTGAGCTAACTCCCAGTCCCACTTTTGTGAGACAGAGTCTTTCACTGGCCTGAAACTAGGCTAGACTGGCTGGCTAGTGAATCGCAGAGATCCTTCTGTCCCAGCCTTTCCAATGTGGGACTTACAGGCCTGCCACCATACTTGGCTTTTTTGTGGGCTCTAGAGATTGCATTTATGCCTCTGGAAGTCCAGAAGTAGAAAATAAGCACTCAAGAGAAATTCTTCTCCCTTCCCCTTCAGATTTCCAGAGGCCACCCGTCATCTTTTGGTTCTTGGCTGCCTTCTTTCATCAGTACCCTTCTCTTATCAGAGTCCCTGTTGATTGCATAATAACCTGGATCTGCAAAGTGCATGTGGCTTCATAAATATCTGTGGATTTGAATGCAGACATCTTGGGGCTACTGTTTTTCAGTCTACCATGTTGACAAAAGAAACATCATTGTTGACAAACCACTGAGAGTATTTGTCCTCAACCAACAGATGCTCTGGTGCCTTGCCAATCTCTGCACGTGTGCAGTAAGAGCTCAGGGCGCGGGCACAGCGATGCTCTGGACGCTTTCATCAAGCCATGTATGAATTGCTGATGTTGCGGCAGAAGGGACAGAGGAGGGAGAGGCTGGGAGAACAGGGGCATTGAACTAAGGAGCGACATGCAGCAGGTGAAGCTATCTGGGTCTGTCCCCAACTTCTTGTTCTGTGACTTCCATGCCTAGAAGAAGGCTGTCATGATAAATGTTTGATGAATGAATGAGCAAGTGTCTCTTGTCGTGAGCAGGTTCATATTAGAATTGACTCTGGCATAGAGTCAGGGTTCAATAAATTTTGGGGAGTGAATAAAAGAATTAATGACATAAGCTGGCACTTTAGTGGCTTTTATTATTTCCTGTTCAGTAAACTCAGATGCCTCTGTGGCTGGGATGCTCAGGGAATGAATTCATGGCTAGTCTAAGAAGCACAAAGGCCACTTAGCCCATAATTATTGCATGGGGAACTGGGACCTGGTGTGGACAGACTTTCTAGGCTTTTTTTTTCTTTAATTTAAAGAGATACTCAAGATGCAGATATTTATATAAGAACACCAATGTTTAAAACTTTGCTTCAATTTTTGGCTTGGTTTTTGAGACATGATTGGTCTTATGTAGCCCAGGCTGGCCTCAAACTTACTATGTAGCTGAAGCTAGCCTTTAACTCATGATCCTCCTGCCTCTATCTCCCAAGTGCTAGGACTGCAAAAGTACACCACCAAATCTGGCCTCTCCTCCAGTTATTTTAAACAGCATTCAGGCCAATGGCCATGTCTGTCAGCCAAAGTCAGCCCAAGGTCTCCTTTCTGCTGCCATTTCTCGTTAGTCCTCCTAGTGTCCAGAGCAGTAAAAAGCAGATAATGAGATAGCTTGAACTGCTCCTTGACCCGGGAAGAAGAGAAGCGGTGTTGTGGGGAACCCTGTCCTGCCACACGTAACAATATCCATGACTGTCTTTTCTTCCAACATTTTTGGGGGAGTGTGTGTATGTGTGTGTGTGTGTGTGTGTGTGTTTTATTTTTCGAGGTAGGGTTTCACTGGCCAGCCAGTGTAGCCTACTCATGAGTTACAGACCAACAAGAGACCTTCTCCCAAAAAACGGGGGCTGGAGAAGATGGCTTAGTGATTAAGGCATTTGCCTGCAAAGCCAAAGGACCCTGGTTCAATTCCCCAGGACCTACATAAGCCAGATGCACAAGGAGGTGCACACGTCTGGAGTTTGTTTGCAGTGGCTGGAGACCCTGTCACACCCATTTTCTCTCTATCTCTCTCTCTACCTCTTTCTCTTTTTTTCTCTCTCTCTCTGTCTCATAAATAAATAAATAAATAAATAAAGTTTTAAAAAATGGTGACAGCATTCCTAAGGAATGATGCCTGTGATTATCCTCTGGCCTCCACATATATGCACACATATGTACACATGCATCTGAACAGACATACCATAAAACACACACAAGGAAAAGAAAGTTTCCACAGGCTACTACAGCTGGGCAGAACTATCCCTTTTGATTATGAGGTATCAGTGAAAGAAAAGGTTATTTGAAATCACAGACATAACAGCATCGAAGCCCCACACTTGCAAACCAGTCCTATAATCTTTCACAGGAGGCTTAATGTCCCTCAGTCATCCCCCACCAAAGGGTTTGTGTTCTGTTGCCAAGTGCTACGATAGTGACTGAGCCACAGAACGGCAGACAGGTAGAGTAAGATGTCACATACAAACAGCCTAGTAAAGAACTGAACAGGTAGTGCTCAGTGTAAATGCTGAGGGTTTCTTCTTTCCCAGGTCTACCCTCCAACCACGGGGCTCTGATCAGTTATTCTTACTCAGCCAAAACAGTTTAACAAGTCGGAACATTCTTTCTCATGTTTAAGCACATTGCACTTTTTGTTTATTGTTTGCATTGGAACTGGATTTTTGGAATCCAGAAAAAGAACCTATTCTGGGCTGAAAGAAGTTTCTGTCTAGTTTGAAGGCTGGAAATTTGCATCCACCTCTTCATAGACTCAGCTCTTTGCGTGTCTGAATCTGACAGGAATCTGATTACAAGTGCAGGTCTCACAGGAAGTACCGCACTGTTGGATCTGACAGGAAATACCTGCTGCTTCCCTGTGTAGATCTGACAGGAAGCACCCCACTGTTGTTTTGATGCTATGGATGACCATTGTCATGAGTGATGCAATATTTACGTTGAGAAGATCATTTGAAAGCTTGGCATGGTGCTGCATGTGTATCATCCCACCACGTGGTAGGGAGAGACAGGAGGATCAGAAATTTAAGGTCATCCTCAGAGACATAGCAAGTCTGAAGCCAGGCTGGGCTACATGAAACCCTGTCTCAACAACAAACGAATAGGGACTGGGAAGATGTCACAAAGCCCTGAGTTCCATCCCCAGCAGCACATAAACCAAGCGTGGTGGCAGCATACGCCTATAAAACCAGCACAGGCCAACTCTGGGAGGCCACTCATGCTTGGTGCTGAAAACCTAATCAAAACCCAGTGACTTAGAAGGTCATAATAACTCCTAGAGGACAATTACCACTATTCTTTGGCTAAATGGATATGTTGTGCCCATGAAATTTCCCTGTAAGTATTTATGTTTATGCCCATAGATTAGTGCTGCTCTCCCTTTTGGTCAGACAAGGGCAGTGACTGCTGGGGAAACCCAAGACTCATCAAAGATGCCGAGAAGAACTGATAGCTGAGCGTTCTGCCCTGGATGGGACAATTCTATCACCCCCTCCATGGCTCAGGGGACATTATGGAGGAGATGGTTTCAAAGAAAGGGGCGTCCAAACCTGGTGGGTGGTCTGTTGCTTTGGGTCCCGCAGTAATACTGCCCATCATGGTGGGAGCATGAGGCGAAGAAATATGCTCTTCTCACTGCAGTCAGGAATTAAAAGGGAGAGGCAGAAAGGAATAGTGCCCCTGCGACCTCCCCGTGACCTCACTTCCTCCCATGAGGCTCCGCCTCTTAAAGGTTCCACCTTCTCCCAATAGCACTACAGGCTATGAGCCGTGCCTTTAACACAGGACCCTTTACAGAACATTTCAGATCCAAACTTTAGTACCCTCTAAGTTTTAGTGCAAAAAGAAATTATTTCAAGGACTGCTAAGAAGATAAAAGAAGCGATGAATATAAAGTCATTTTATCAATTAGTCTCCAAGTGCTAAGAATCTCCATGGAGACAGATTACACACCTCAGTAAAAGAAACAAGCATCCTGCCAGAAGACCTACATTTAATACTATTGTCGGTGTAGCAACAATCCCAGCATTTAGGAAACAGAAGCAGGAGGACTGTGCAAGAAAACACCTTTAACCACTGAGTCATTTCCCAAGCCCTGTACAATTTTTTTCCTGATAAATAGTCTCTCTTATTTCTCTGTGATGTTGATTGCATCCATGTTACATCCTGGTTCTGTTCCCCTCCCCATCTACACACTTAAAACACTTTCTTGACTGGGTGGTGTGTCCATATGTGTGGGTGTCGGTGTGTGTGCACAGCTGCATACCTGAGTGCAGAGACCAGGGAGCAACCTCGGGATTCATCCTCAGGTTCACCGTCCATCCACCTCCTTTGAGACAGGGTCTCTCACTGGCCATATGCTGGCTGTTCAGAAAGCTCACAGGATCTGCCTGTCTCCACTTCCTCTGTGCTAGGATTGCAGGAGCATGCCACCATGCCCAGCATTTCACATGGGCTCTGGGAATCGAACCCATGTCCTCATGCTTGCAAGGCTAGTACTTCACACACTGAGCCAACTGCCTAGTCCCTATTTCACTTTTTTATGTAATTCTGTATCATTTATTCTTCTTACAAGAGACGTTTAGAACAAATAAATATAAAATGGTATATGTCATATTTAGTAATGGCCAAAACACACTTTCTTTGTATTCCTCACAGAAGTAAACCAATGAAATCTTCAGAAATACTCTCATCCTACCCACTTTCATTTTTTTAATTAAAAAAGTCAATTATCTTAACTGCACAATTTAACTCCTGTTTCAATTTTTAAAAAAATATTTTTATATATTTATTTAATTTCAAGGAGAGGGAAAAAGGGAGTTGGGGGGAGAGAATGAGCACACACCAAGACTAGGTCTTGCCTCCTGAAACAAACTCCACATGCATGTGCCACTTTGTGTATCTGCCTTTAGGTTGGTACTGGAGAATTGAACCCAGGCCGTCAGGCTTTGCAAGCAAGCATCGGTAACTGCTGAGCCATCTCGCCTGCCCTGTTTCACTTTTTTTTTTAATTTTTTTGTTTATTTATTTGAGAGGGACGGAGCGAAGGAGGCAGAGAGAGAGAGAAAGAGAATGGGCACGCCAGAGCTTCCATCCTCTGTAAACGAACTCCAGATGCGTGCGCCCCCTTGTGCATCTGGCTAACGTGGGTCCTGGGGAACTGAGCCTCGAACCGGGGTCCTTAGGCTTCACAGGCAAGCGCTTAACCGCTAAGCCATCTCTCCAGCCTCCTGTTTCACTTTTAATTCTGCTTCCCCTAGTAGAGGTCTGCCTGTTTGCTGCCTTTATTTCACTGGGCTTTCCCAGATTCCCGAAAACTTCCCTTACGTATATACTATTGATCTTCTTACAACTAGCAACTGCTTCAGTCACTAACACTGATTTAGAAACTAAGATGAAAACCCAAAATGTACTTTCTGTCCCATCAGTAACAGGCCCAGGACAGGCAGCTCCTAAAACTATGATCTTGACTCCAACCTTTCCTCCTGTCCCTCACCGGACTTGTGTCTCCCTAGGGAACTCACTCTCGATCAGGGGCCAGCCCTCTACAGCATGTGTCCTGCATTATTTTCTTTGGGCTATAAATCCCAGACCTGCCAATCCTGTTCTCATCCATCAACATCTCACCCTAGCTGGGCTCCTCGACGCCCTGGGATGACCTAACCTTGCATTTTCATTTGGTTTCTTGCCATGTGGTGGTAATGAGACTGACAGCAATGCTTCCAGAGAAGGAAGGAGGACACCAGCTCAGCCTCAAGGCCTTCTCCCCGCACCACTGACTCAGCACTTCCCACACTAGGGCTCCATTGCCATGAGTCTCTCCAGGCTTCGGGAGGGCATGCTCACTGTTTCAGCCATGTGGGAGGGGAGGCATGTGGGCATCGCACACTTGTGCGTGGAAACCAGAGGACAACCTCAGAATTCCTCAAAAATACCATCCACCTGACCTCAAAACACACACTGTGCCACATGCATACCTGCACTCGTGCAGAAGAACACAGGCAAAAGCAGAGGTTATCTTCTTATGCGTCCTTCCCTTAAGGAGTCCATTCCAGTTTTCAGAATCGTAGGGCAAGAACAGGCATGTGGGAAATAGGCTGTGTGCAAAGAAAACCAAGACTGCTATTGGATTTCAGATGCTGGTGTGGTGGGGTCTGGCTGGGCCCGATGCGAAGGAGCTCACAGGCTCATAGGCTCCATCTGTCACTCTTTACTTTGCTCCCTCCCTTCTGAACTTGGATGTACAGTGCTGTCTCTTTCCTCTGAGTGTGCGTGGAGGGGGGGGCGGGGTGCAAATATCTGTAGAGGCCAGAGAACAACCTTAGGCATCATCCACAGAGACACTGTCCATCTTTTTATTTTTTAATTTATTATTATTATTATTGGTTTTTCAAGGTAGGGTCTCACTGTAGCTAAGGCTGACCTGGAATTCACTATATACTCTCAGGTGGCCTTGATCCTCCTACCTCTGCCTCCCAAGTGCTGGGATTAAAGGAGTGCACCACCACACCTGGTTTACGTCCACCTTTTTTAAAACAAGTTCTCTTAAACTGGAAAAGAGCTCCAGGAATCCTCCCGTCTCTGTCTCCCTAGTGCTGGAATGACATGCATAGACCATCACATCTGGCTTCTGATATGGGAGCTGGGGATCAAACTCATGTCCTCATGCTTGTGAGGAAAGCATTTTGCCCGATGAGCCATCTCCTCAGCCCTATTAATTTGGTGATTGATTGAAGTCTTTGTCTAATTCCACAAGTCCTAAAGGGTTGGCTCATTAACCTCTCTTCTCTCTGGGCACCAAAATAGTTGAAGCAAAAAGTGGCTCTCTCCTAAACGTCAGAGCAGCTTCATTTCACACCTGCTCCATCTCATGATGGCAACAAGAAACAGTAGGAAATCTTTTGCTATGTTTTTCCCTTCTGGAATATGTGTTTGTTTTTAAGAAACTGGGATTAATTTAGTGATGTATACATCTAAATTAGAGGCAAGAAAGCAAGTAAGACTCTTCCCAGAGGGGGTGGAGCCTTTTATTGCTGCTCAGGACTAAGTAAGGCTAAGGACAAATCTAACTACTGGATAGCTTCTCTGCCAGCCTTCATAGATCACCCTTCATTACTAGGGAGCCTCTTCAATTGACAAGGTAATTGGGAAACTGAAGTCCTGAACATCATGATTGCTCACATGTGAGAGGATCTGCTCCTAACAACTTGAACTTTTCTATTTTCACTTCAGGTCCCTACTGTTTTGAAATTGAAATAGAACATTTCAAGCTGCCTAGACCTCAAATGCTAACACTGAGCCACAGATTCAACCTCAAAATCATAGACATTTAAAGCAGAGATGTCCAATTTTGGCTTCTCTGGGCCACACTGGATTGTCTTGGGCCAGGACTGTTAAATTTGACTTGTGGGCCAAACATTAATTCATAGACATTTATGAACATCATGAGATTACTGTTGGGGTGTGTGTGCACGTGCATGTGCACGCACAGAAGCTGTGATGCACATCTGGAGGTCTGAAGTGTGTCCTATCCTTCAACCTTGTTTGAGGCAAAGTCTCTCATTGCTCACCTTTCCATTCAAAAAACTGAATTAAAATTTAAAAATAGGAGCTAGAGGGCTGGAGGGATGGCTTAGCGGTTAAGGTGCTTGCCTGGAAAATCCGAAGGACCCAGGTTCTATTCCCCAGGGCCCACATTAGCCAGATGCACAAGGGGGCAAAGGCGTCTGGAGTTCATTTGCAGTGGCTTGAGGCCCTGGTGTGCTGATTCTCTCTCTCTCTCTCTCTCTCTCTCTCTCTCTCCCTTTCTCTGTCAAATAAACATATAAATAAAAATAAAATATTAAAAAATAGGGGTTAGAGAGATGGCCCATTCTCTCTGTCTCTCTCAAATAAATAATTAATAAAATATTTTTTTAATTTTTAAAAGAAAAATTGTAAGCATTACAGCACAATTCCATCTGTCATTTCTTCCTCTGACCTCTGTTATAGTCAGCCTCCTCAAATACAAAAGAGGGAAAGCTGGGAAATTTTCATCCATGTTCTATAACCAAGAGGAATGAAACCTTTAAAATTAAGGGGCCAGAGTTAAAAATCTGGTTGTGACAATTAGGTAGCAGCCCAGCTTGAGACACAAGCTTGATCTTTCACCAGCATGCATTTCTTACCTGTAAAATAAGAGAAAGCATACCTGTCTCATGGGATATCTATGAGGCTTTAATAAGAAAATAGGTGTGGAGATAATTAAGCAGAGCACTTTGTAAAGTGAGGAATATAACACATTATGTTGGTCATTGCATCACTTTTTTTTTTTTTTTTTTTTTTTTTTTGGTTTTTCAAGGTAGGGTCTCACTCTAGCCCAGGCTGACCTGGAATTCACCATGGAGTCTCAGGGTGGCCTCGAACTCACGGCGATCCTCCTACCTCTGCCTCCCGAGTGCTGGGATTAAAGGCGTGCGCCACCACGCCCGGCTTATTGCATCACTTTTCTTCATTTAAAAACTCATAATGTCAGTGCATGCATGGCTTTATACTAAGTACCATAAAGGACCAGGAGAGAGCTCCATTAAAGAGCATCGTAGTTGGCAGGGATGGTGGCGCATGCCTTTAATCCCAGCACTTGGGAGGCAGAAGTAGGAGGAAAACAAGTTCGAGGCTACCCTGAGACTACATAGTGAATCCAGGTCAGCCTGGGCTAGAGTGAAACCCTACCTTGAAAAACTAAAAAAAAAAGAAAAGAAAAGAGAAAGAAGAAAAAGGAGAAAAAGAAAAGAGCATTGTTGTTGATGCTAAGGTGATGGCTCAGTGGGCAATACGCTTGTCTCTCAAGCATAAGAATCTGAATTTGGGTCTCTAGATCTCACATAAAATACCAGGCCTGGTGGACCAGTCTTATAATTCCAGCACCTAGGAGATGGAGACAAGTGGAATCCTGGGCTTACCAGCTAGCTAGTCTAGCCAAACGAATAAGCTCTAAGTTCAGTGAGAGACCCTGAAGGTGGAAAGGTGGAGGAACATTCCAGATATCGACCCCTCCCCACCACATACACACATATGTACAAACATTCACACACATACAGATACACATATGCCATTGTGTGGGGCTAGGGACGTTGCTCCATTAGTAAAGTGCTTGCCTGGCATACATGAAGCCCTGGTATTGATTCCCAGCACTGCATAAAGATGTTGTGGTACATGCCAGTAATCCCAACAGCTCTGAAGGCAGAGGCAAGAGGTTCAGAAAGACAGGAATCTGTGAAAACATTTTTTGTAGTCAGATGTGTTTTGTTTTGTTTTTTAGGTAGGGTCTTGCTCTAGCCCAGGCTCTCCTGGAATTCCCTATGTACTCTCAGAGTGGCCTCAAATTCATGGCGATCCTCCTACCTCTGCCTCCAGAGTGCTGGCATCAAAGGCATGCACCACCCCACCCAGCTCTAAGCAGGTGTTTGTGAACAGAGGATCTCTTCTGTGGCATTCTTAATTTGCATCCTCACAAGTTAGAACTACCAGTAGATGGGTCTTGCCCTCAGGGTACAAGGCGTACAAGTATTCTGGGCTAGAATGCAAGATTTGTCTTTAATAATTACAGCTGCGGCTGGGTGTGGTGATGCATGCCTTTAATCCCACTACTCGGGAGGCAGAGGTAGGAGGATCACCGTGAGTTGGAGGCCACCCTGAGACAACATAGTGAATTCCAGGTCAGCCTGAGCTAGAGTGAGACCCTACCTCAAAAAAGAAAAAAATTACGGCTGCTTTTTTGTTTTGTTTTTTGGTGGTGTTGTTGTTTTGTTTTTCAAGGTAGGGTCTCACTATAGTCTAGGCTGACTTGAAACTCGCTATGTAGTCTCAGGGTGGCCTTGAACTCACAGCAATCCTCCTACCTCTGCCTCCCAAGTGCTGGGATTAAAGGCGTGCGCCACCACGCCCGGCTACAGCTGCTTTCTTGACACACTTCTGGGAAACTTTAAGCATACATTCTTTTCTCTGACAAACTTTAGATTTTTCATATTTTCCTAATCCACTTGTTACTCTCTTTCTCATACAGGTCTGAATAAGAGCAGCAAGTACCGGCCATAACACAGGCTGAATTCTGTCCTGTCTTGGTATTTCTTCTACAAAACAAATTAGCCTATTTCCTTTATCTTCAAGCTCACACAAGTTCTCAGGACACAGACAGAATGCAACCAGATTATTTGACAGATACTGTCACTTCCTGATAGCCTAGTTCCTCTTCAAGTTCTTGTTCCTCTCTGAAAGCTCATGAGCCGGACTCCACTGTCACAGTTCTCTGAGGATTATTGTTTTCCAAGTCCTCTCTCGAATGGCCCATTAAGCTCTGCTTACAGTACTCTAGGGCTTGTTTTCACCCAAAGTTTCAAAAGCTTCCACATTCTTCCCACAAAACAGTTCCAAAGACTTATAAACCACCTGGTCAGGTTTACTGCAGCAACAGTCCACTCTTCCGTACCCATTTTCTGTATTAGTTCCCTTTCCTGTGGCTGTGGCAAAATACATGACAAAAGCAACTTAAGGAGGAAGGATTTATTTCAGCTCACAGTTTGAGGGCACAGTTCATCACAGCAGGAGACATGGCAGCAGGAGCGTGAAGCAATCTGATCACATTGGTCTGTAGTCAGGAAGTAGAGAGGTCATGAATTCTGGTTTTCAGCTCACTTTTTTTTTCTTTTTTATGCATTCTAGGACCCTAACCCATAGAGACAATAGTACCACCCACAGGACAAATTCTTCCCAAACTAGAAACTCCCTAACAGATAAGCCCAGATGCTTGTTTCCATTGTAATACTAAATTCTATCAAGATCAGCCATCCTACCTAGAATACCAAAATCATATCTAGATCTATCTATAATAAGCAGGCTATATTCTCCAACATCATTTTTTTCTTTGAGCAGCTGACTGAGCTTAAAAGGCAGTGTTGTAATCAGCTCCACATAGCTGGGATGAACATCCAAACCAGACAGTTTATGGGAGGAAGGGGTTTGTTTCTAAGCTTACAGATGCATGGGGAAGTTCTATCAGGGGTGGAAAAAGCTGCTTCCATACATCCAAGCAGAGAGAAAAACTACAGCAAGAGAAACACCAGCACCAGTAAACACACAAAGTGGGGAGCTCAGACCTCTCTGCATACATACATCTGGGCTGGAATTCAGATCCGCCTCCAGTTGACACCTTAGAGCTGGACTCCAGGATCCAACCCCAGTGACACTTCCTGGCTGGAGATCCAAGTTATAAGGTTTAATAAAACATCTGATTCTATGGGGGACTTACATTCAAACTACCAAAGGCAGTGTCTAAAACAAGGTACTAAAGAGAATCTCTCCAATAGTCAACACACAATAATTGAAGGAAGAAATAGCCTACTCTGAATTCTCTCACATTTGATCTTATGCTCTGGATAATAGCATTTGTGTTATAACTTGGTTTTGGATTAAAGAGGAAAAAACCCACTTAGAGCTGGGGATGTAGCTCAGTTAGTAACTTGTGTAGCATGCACAAAACCCTTGGTTCAATTCCTAGTACCACATGAAACAGGTGTGCAGGCATATGCCTATAAGCCTAGCAATGGAGAGCCAGAGGCAAGAAGGTCAGCAGCTCAAGGTCATCCTTAGCTATATTGAGTTCAAGGCTAGCCCAGGATACATGACACCTGTTCAAACAAAAAGGAAAGAAAAAAGGTAGGAAGGAAGAAACGAAGGAAGGAAGGAAGGGTGGTCTGACTCTTATGAGCAATACCTACTGAGCTGTTGTGGTCAAATATTTACTTAAAAGAACACATTGATTTGTGGATTGAACTAACCACATATGTACTCTTCCCATGACACTCTCATTTAAGATATTGATTAAAGACTTTTCATGCAGAAAGCATTTTTCTTGTCCATTCAGTTATGCTGGCTTTAGTAATAAGCTAATTTGATTTCCTTTTTTAACCTTTGTTTGATTAGAGGAACAGACATTTGCATTAAAATTCGAGAGAGATGAAGTCTACCATCAATCTTGACTTCCTTGTGGACCTCTTGTACTCAGTGAAAGATGATTTAGAGAATGTCAAGAGTCTCATGACAACCATAATGAGATAGAGAGAAAAATCACTTCAGACTTATAAAGCAGTGAGGGCTTACTTGACAGAAAGGGCAATCACATTTGCTAGATATGTTTTAGGGAAATCAAATCCAGGAAGTTTAATTGTGTTCTTAGGCTGTCATCAAAAGATCAATGAGATAAGCTACCATTAATAAAGTACTTGTAGTTAAACCAAAACATTTCAAAACAGTTGAGGAGGCTAAACAAAATCTATACGTATTATTACTTGCCACAAAGCTTTCTTCTTATTGTAAAATATTCAAAGTAAATTCCAGTAGTTTTTATAAATATGTTTCTGACAAGTTTATGGTTTAATCCTTTATTGTTTCCTCTGAGAATTGTGGGGATAAAACATGTATCACTCCAAGTCTTGGGTTCCTGAGGTTAACACTTTTACAATAGGACATAAAGGAATTTGCAAAGCCTTGGAGTAGTTGTGGCCTCTGCATTCTTTTCTGTGACCTCAGTAGTATAGATCCATTATTCATTTTTATAATCACCCTCAGGAAGATCTTTATTTGTAGACAGATATGATGAAACACATCTGTAATCCCAGTGAGGTAGGAGAATAGGGTAGAGGGGGAAATTTCAGAGACATTAAGATTAATATTAAAGAAGCCAGGGATAGGGAAAAGACTGAAAACTTTCCAGTATGCTGGAGGGGATAGAGGAGGAGGAATAAGGAGAGAGAAAGAAGGAGGAAGAAAATGGGTGGAGAGAGAGGATTAAGAATAAGAGAGGAAAAGGAAGAAAAAGGACTCCTCATTCATTTTGGCTTCTTCTCTTTCTGTGAAGTCCCACTGTCAATGAGATTTGGAATTCAAGAGCAATTGAGTGCTACAATGGCTCAAATAATATACTGAATGTTCAGGGAGCATGGAGCAGGAGAATGTGGGAGTTGTACCCACAAGCCACCCATTTTGGTATAACTACTCAGGCCAGGGGGTGCCTGTGGTAGTTAGAATTCAAAAAAAGTGGGCTGGAGAGATGTCCTAGTGGTTAAGGTGCTTACCTGAAAAGCCTAAGGACCCAGGTTTGATTCCCAGTACCCACATAAGCCAGGTCCACAAGATGGTGTATGTGTCTGGAATTCATTTGCAGTGGCTGGAGGCCCTGGTGCACCCATTCTCTCTCTCCCTCCCTCTGTCTCTTTTTCTCTCAAATAAATAAATAAATAAGCCAGGCATGCTGGCGTACACCTTTAATCCCAGCACTAGGGAGGCAGAGATAGGAGGATCACCTTGAGTTCAAGGCCACCCTGAAACTACATAATGAATTCCAGGTCAGCCTGGGCCAGAGTGAGATCCTACCTCGAAAAACTAAAAAAAAATAAATAAAATAAAATAAATTAAATAAATAAATAAAATATTTTTGTAAAGTTTTTTTGTTCATTTATTTGAGAACAACAGACCGAGAGAGAAAGAGACAGATATATATAGAGAGAATAGGGGCACCAGGACCTCCAGCCACTATAAACAAACTCCAGATGCATGCTCCACCTTGTGCATCTGGCCTATATTAGTCCTGGGGAATCAAGCCTCAAACTGAGGTCTTAATCTTCACAGGCAAGCGCTTAACCACTAAGCCATTTCTCCAGCCCTCAAAAAACTTTTGTAAGTGCTAAAAAGGATTACAGACTCATGAGCTACATTTTCCAGCTCCATATGGGCTCTCCAGATTCAAACTCCAGTCTCAGGCTTGTATAGTAAGACTGTACAAGTCTATTACCCATCAACCATCTCCTTAGCCCAAGACAGACAGTGTGTGTGTGTGCACATGTGTATGTGTACATGTATGTGTATGTGTGTAGAGGCCAGAAGTCAATGTGGTATGCCTTCCTCTGCCACTCTCCACCTTGCTGATTGAGACAGGGTCTCTCACTGAACCTGGAGGTCACCCGCTAGGGTGCTCTAGCTATCCAGCATGCCCCAGGGGTCTGCTTGTTTCTACCCTCTCAGTGCTGGGATTATAAACATGCACTGCCAAGCCCAACATTTTACCTGGGAACTAGGGACTGGACTCGGGTCCTCATGCTTGAGAAACATGTTCTTTACCTACTGACCCATCTGCCCAGCCTTATATTTTGCATAATAGTTATGTTACCATGAATATAGCTTGGTGTTAAAGCACTTGCCTAGTATGGAGAGAACCCTGGATCCCATCTCTAGCACACATGCATGCATGCCGCCACTGGCATGTGCACATACACACACACACACACACACACACACACACTTAAAAAATCATAGCTCTGGCTGGGTGTGGTGGCGCACGCCTTTAATCCCAGCACTCAGGAGGCAGAGGTAGGAGGATCGTTGTGAGTTTGAGGCCACCCTGAGACTACATAGTGAATTCCAGATCATCCTGGGCTAGAGTGAGACCCTACCTCGAAAAAAAAAAAAAAAATAGCCATGTGTGTGTGTGTGTGTGTGTGTGCATATGCAGTACTGGGAATGAAACCCAGTTCACCAGGCATGCTAGACAAATGCTCTACCACTGAGCAACATCCCCATCCTTAATTTTTAAGTCAATGTAAATTAATATAGCTATATCCATCTGTTTAAGCTAAGGTTCTAGAATACTAACTTCTAAAAAAAAAAATTTATTTGAGAGAGAGTGAGAAGGAAGCAGAAAGAAGGAGAGAGAGAGAAAGGGAATGCCAGGGCCTTCAGCCACTGCAAACGATCTCCAGACACATGCACCACCTTGTGCATCTGGCTTACATGGGTCCTGGAGAATCAAACTTGAGTCCTTTGGCTTTGCAGGCAAGTGCCTTAACTACCCATTTCTCCAGACTAAAGACTAACTTTTGAAAGCCTTAGTTAAGGGTCTGGGCAGGTGGCTCAGTGGATAAAATGCTACATGAGCACGTGTAGCTGAGTTCAGATCCTCACAACCCAGGTAAATCCCACTAGTATCTGTACTCTCAGCTCACCTTTGACAAGAAAGGCAGCAGAGAAAAGAGAAGCTCTGCCAGCAGCTTGGGGCCTGCTAGCCTAGTGAATGCAATGGCAAACAATGAAGACCTTGCTTCAAACAAGGTGGAAGGTGACGACTCACTCCCAGATGTTGTTCTCTGACCTTGACACACACATGGTGGCACACAGGTACCACATTCACATACATAAACACACACACATCATACACACAAAAAAAAAGCCCAGTTAAACCTGGAAGCAGGGCTGGAGAGATGGCTTAATGGTTAAGGTGCTTGACTGTGAAGCCTAAGGACACAGGTTCGTTTCCCCAGTACCCACATAAGCCTGATGCACAAGTTGGCACATGCGCCTGGAGTTTGTTTGCAGTGGCTAGAGGCCCTGGCATGACCATTCTCTCTCTCTCTATCTGCCTCTTTCTCCCCTCCCTCTCTCCCTTCTTACCTCTCTCAAATAAATGAATAATAAATAAAATAAAAATAAATCTTTAAAAATGCAGACATAGAAAATATTTATAATTTGGCATCAGAAATATATGCAGTGTTTCTGAAAAGAAATCCTGTGAGTAATAATATAAAAGTATACACATCACGGTCATGAATTAAGTATATCATGCATATGGGAAAACTTAAAATACAAAACTGCACAACTGAGTATACAATGAGAGTCCATTGAGTCCGGATCTTTTTCAGTAAGTTTGACTGTCTTTACTATGTATGTCTAACAAACAGTGGAGGACAAACTGCTATGTTATCAGTGTATAGAAGCAGAATATTAAGAAAATAAGGCTGAAGCATTTGAAATAAGTATGTGTGTGTATGTGTGCATATGTGGTGTGCATACATGTGTGTACACATGCTCATTGCATGGACACATGTATGGGTACACATGTGTGTGCATGCACATGAGTACACATGGAAGCCAGAGGTTGGCATTGAGTGTCTGCCTCAATTGCTCTCCTCTTTGTTTCACTGAGGCAGGATCCCTCACCCAGAGCTCACTGTATCAGCTAGTCCAATTAACCAGCTTGCATGGGTATGCCCTACCTCCACCACCTCCCAAATGTGGGATTACAAAAGGACTGCCACATGCATCTGGCACTTACGTGGGTGCTGGGGATCAGAAGCCAGGTCCTCATGCTAGTGCAGCAAGTGCCTGACACTTCTCCACAGCCAGAGAGATGTATTTTCACATGTCCCATGCACGCAAACTATCAGCTCTTCTTCTGTGTCCTGAAAAAAAAAGTATCTATTATGTTTTATAAAGTGTTGAAATAGGTATCATGCTATATAAACTTCATCCAGAGGATAGTATGTATTCCTACGGCAATTTTAGTTGAGACATTTATTTGGATTTCAACTTTTAAAATAAGGCCGCTAAGCCCCCGCACACACTGATCCTCTGGTGTGGTGGTCGCATGAACCACCCTGGCCTCAGGCTTGTCTCGCTGCAGGATTGCAGGGTGAATAAATGGTCTTTTCACTCTCCAGTTGCCTTTCAAATCTACTAAGCAGAATTCCTTATCTCATAACACAAAGATTTTACAAGATTATTTTATAAGCACTTTATCAATACAGCTGCCAAGATGTTCAAATTTGTTTTAAAAAGAAGGAAGCTTTGGAGCAGACAGGCCTGAGGTTTGAAAACCCACTACTGCATGTTCTTCATTTTCTTGTGGTCTAAAAAGTTCTGTTGATCAGGAAGCCCTGCTGCTCATCCAGGCCAGCTCCTCATTATTCAAACTCAATAATAACTGCTAAGTATGACTAATGTCATGCAGAAGGTCACGAAGTTCACCGCCAACCTTCATTCCAGCTCCAAGTGTTTTCAAGGTTAATAGATTGATTTTGAGCTGAGATATGATGCATTTATAAAATGGAAGAAAATGAAGCATTTGGCATCCCTGATCTCAGTCTTAAATGATTCATTTGTTACATTTGGACTGTAGCCATGAAATTCATTTGATATATATCACCTAGTTATATTCCATCCTAGACTCTGGAAAATAAATTAATGATACATTTTAACATTGGGTGAATGTGCACATGTGTGCAAGCACACACACACACACACACACACACACACACATACCAGAAAGGGGAGAACCAGAACAAGCACCTCAAGAACAGTTTATATAGTAAATGACACTGAGTCACTTCCAAAGACAGACTCACAAACACACAGTTAAATTAAAATTGGAATTCTGATGGGCTTGGTTACAGATGTATCCTTGCCTGGAGCAGGGACAGACATCATTCCTGGCTGAGTCTCCATTCCTTGGTTCCTGGACTCTGAGCTCTGGCTCCTATTTGCTATGGTCTCCAGGCCGACTTTGGATCACACAGACTCTTCATACCAGCATGCCCAGCTGGCTCAGGTCCCATTTCTGCCTGCGGTGTGTGTGTGTGTGTGTGTGTGTGTGTGTGTGTGTAGACTAGAGGACAACCTTGAATGACATGCCCCAAAGTAGACTGGCTAACCTACCATTCCTAGGGATCCCTCTGCCCCTGCCTCTCTAGCACTGAGATTTCAGGCACACATCATCACGCTCAGCATTTTCGCAGAGGTTCTGGAGATCTAACTCGGGTCTTCATACTTGCATGGCAAGCACTTAACCAAATGAGTTATCTCTCCAACCTATGAAATACTCTCTAATTATTGTTCTGAAATTGGTTTTCTGTTCCCTCTCTGTTATAAAAAGAACTATAGGGTAGCCAGGTGTGGTGGAAGATGCTTTTAATCCCAGCATTCGGGAAGCCAAGATAGGAGAATCACTGTGAGTTCAAGTCCAGCCTGGAGCTACAGAGTGAATTCAAGGTCAGCCTGGGATACAGTGAAACCCTACCTCAAAAAAGAAAATCTAGGACTGGAGAGATGGCTTAGTGGTTAAGGTACTTGCCTGTGAAGCCAGAGGACCCATGTTTGACTATCCAGATCCCACGTAAGCCAGACGCACAAGGTAATGCAAGTGCTCAAGGTCGCATATGTGCACAAGGTGGTACAAGCATCTGGAGTTCGATTACAATGGCTCGAGGCTCTGGTGTTCCAATTCTCTCCCTCACTCTCTCTTGCTCTCACCCCCTCTCATAAAAAATGGGAGGGGGGCAGTCTGTTGGGCTAGCCTCAAAAAAAATCCAGTCAGGTGTGGTGGCACACACCTTTAATCTCAACAGTCAGGAGGCAGAGGTAGGAAAACTGCTGTGAGTTTGAGATCAGCCTGAGACTATGTAGTGAACTCCAGGTCAGCCTGGGCTAGAACAAGACCCTACCTCAAAAAAAAAAAAAAAAACTAGAGTCAAATGATTATTGCTTGAACTCCACCTAAATGAGAATTGGTCACACCTCTTGGTTCAAACAAAAGCCAGGGAAGACTAAGCTTTGTGAAAAGTATCTGTTCAAAATGTTAAGACCCTATTGCTGAAGACTCCACATGCCTGGGAGGCAAGGTCACTGAAAAATCAAGCTGGAAAGCCAGGAGTGGTGGCACATGCCTTTAATCCCAGCACTTTGGAGGCAGAGGTAGGAGGATCACCATGAGTTCAAGGCCACCCTGAGACTACATAGTGAATTCCAGGTCAGCCTGGGCTAGAGCAAGATCCTACCCCCCCCAAAAAAAAATCAAGCTAGGGCAGAGCTAAAAATCTTCTCCCTGTGGACAAGCCATATGAAAGCTGGCAAAAGCTATACTGCATGCAGCCCTATGGGAGACAGAAGTCATCAGTAGTGAAAACAGTGGACATTGGAAGCCTCAGGTTTGGGCAGATAGGCCTAATGACCAAACAGGTGGAACAGGTGCAATAGTGGCATGTCTGTTCTGTGGGAAACCAACCACTCTCTAATTGAACTGGAGACTGGCTCTGTGGAAGGGAATATACGCCTACTACTGAAAACCCAATCAAAAGCCTATGGCACAGGAGATCATGAGCCTTAGATGTATAAACCCTGTTCTTGTCTGGCTGGTATTATGCTCACCAAACTGCCCTGTAAACACGACACTTAAAGTTTGTGTTCATATATTAACACTACTCTCACTTTTGATTAGAGAAACTTCTCTTTTCAGATGGTGATGGCCACTGGGATGACTCAAAAGGCAACATAGTGCTGAGAAGAAGTGACAGAGGAGTGTCCAGCACTGAAACATCTCTATCACACCCTCCAAGGCTCAGGGTCCATTGCAAAAGAGGTGGCAGAAAGAATGTAAGAGCCAAAGGAAGGGTATGACTCCTTACAATGCAACTGTCCAGACAGAAATTGGCCTTGATACCCAAGACCTCACAGTGCCTAGCAATACCTACACAAGACCCTCATAATAGGAGAAAAAGATGATGACATCAAAATAAGACAGACTAACAGAGAGAGGGAGGGTACATGATGGAGAGCGGAGTTGTGAAGGGGAGAGTGGGGAAGGGGAGGGAATTATCTGTCTGTAAGTACAGAAGTTGTCAATAAAAAAGTATCTGTATAAAACTTGATTTTGCCAGTTGTTATCAAAATTCTTCCTGACCCCAAGAAGAGGAGGCAACATGGAAGAATGTTCTCAAGAAAGCATCTGAAGGCTAGAGAAGCCTTACTGGCCTCAAGAGGTAAATCTGCTCACTGCCTTTGTCCCGTCCTGCCAGCTGCCCTCCCCAGAACCTCTGTCCAGAAGGTGTGAAGATGAAATGTGAAGGGGTGGGGGCAAGTTTGAGGAAAGTAAAAAGTAATAGGGGGAAAGCTAAGTACTGCTTCTTTCTGTCTCATCCGTGGGTTTTGGTTTCCCCTGACATAATGGCTTGACTTTGGCTGCTTCCAAGTGCTTTTTTTTAACATTTATTTTTATTTATTTATTTATTTGACAGAGAAAGAGAGAGAGAGAGAACAGGCATACCAGGGCCCCCAGCCACTGGAAATGAACTCCAGATGCATGCGCCCTCTTATGCAACTGGCTAACATGGGTTCTGGGGAATTGAACCGGGGTCCTTTGGCTTTGCAAATGCCTTAACAGCTAAGCCATCCCTCCAGCCCCCAAGTTTTTTAATCATAGTCTAACATTCTATACAACACGTCCCCTACATAAAGGTCACATGCACTTATTACATCCATTTTCAAAATTGAAAAACATTAAGATAAACCAACAAGGGGTCAACTTCATACTTGTCATTTTTCAGTGGTATACACTGGGAGCAGAATTCATTACCAGATGTGACAAAGGAACCAGAAAAAAGAAACTTGCGTGGGGCTAGAGGGCATGGCTCATGGATAAAGCACCAGGTGTACAACCATGAGGACCTGAGTTTGGATCCCCAGCACCCATGTAAAAAGCCAGATGTACCGTCTTATGGGAGGCCTGGAAGAGAGACTCCTGGAAGCTCACAGGCCAGCCAACCTGGCAGTCACAGCATTGAAGAACAAAAGAGTCCCTGCCTAAAACAAGATGGAAGATGAAGATGGACACTTGAACAGACAGACTCCACACACAGAGAGAAAGAGAGAGAGAGAAGACCAGAGCTGGAAATAACCTTGGAGATGGTCAAACTTAATTTCCTCACTAGGCACATAGAAAAACTGAGACCACAAGAAGACATAGAAAAACTGAGACCACAAGAAGAATGCCTGTTACCCTACTTGTTACCTAAGTAAGAAAATTGCCAAGCCGGGCATAGTGGTGCACACCTTTAATCCCAGCACTCAGGTGGCAGAGGTAGGAGGATCGCTGTGAGTTGGAGGCCACCCTGAGACTACATAGTGAATTCCAGGTCAGCCTGGGCTAGAATGAGACTCTACCTCAAAAAAAAAAAAGAAAGAAAGAAAGAAAGAAAGAAAGAAAGAAAGAAAGAAAGAAAGAAGAAAGAAAGAAAGAAAGAAAGAAAGAAAGAAAGAAAGAAAGAAAGAAAGAAAGAAAGAAAGGAAGGAAGAAAGAAAGAGGAAAAGAAAGAAAATTGCCTCAAGTTTGAGGCCATCAGGGTCACCCAATGAGACTCTGTTTCAAAATAAATTAATAATAAGAAATCAAGAGTTCAAAGAGATGGTCAATGTTAGACCTAAAATTAGGACCCAGGACTTTTAAAAATAACTGATCTTCCCACTCTAAATAGCTATGGTATTCCCAGGCTGGAGGAGGAGGGAAGTTTGTAGCTGAGGCTGCGTCCCTACCCTGAAGTTTGTAGCAGGCTGCTGGCAAACAGCTAGCTGGCTCGCACTAAACATGTTTGTGGTCTCCGCGCCTTCTGCACTGGTTATGCTACACAGTGACCAAAATATTTGAGAGGAAATTCTTTCTTTTATATCTGATGCTCAGTACTTTCATTTGAGGATCTCTCTCTATCTCTCTCTCCCTTTCTATGCCACCTCCCCCCCCCCAAAATTCTGTCGGTTTTATCAGAATCATTTCTGTAACTTGAAGCATTTTTCATTTTAAGTTTTTGGCAGAAAGCACATGAAAAGCAGTGGGAGGAAACCCCCATTACCCAGATTCAAGTAAGAGTGCAGATTGATGTCACTGTGAGCTCATCTAGTTAATTTACCTGCCTGTTGTTTTTTCCATTTAATTTTATAGATCACCCTTCCATCCCTCACCATGGGCAGAAACTTATGGAGACAATAGAGAATCTTGGCATAAACTGACGAGAAACTGTGGCCGAGGGGTGGGAGAAAAATGGAGGTAGCCCATTCAGTCACACAAAGGGAAACAAGTTTTCCAATCACTGTATGAAAAGGAAGTTTAATGGGATGCAAGAAGTGACTTTAACACCTGCGTTTGCTGTTGAAGATTCACTCACTGAACAGAAAGTGATTTTATCTCTTATTCTTTAAAGGTTGGAACATCAAAGCAGGCTTTAGTTTTAATAGTCCTAGGAGCAATGACCATGTCATTGACTACTAGGACAGTGTCTTAGGAGGTATGGTCTGAGGCACTGGGGAAATCAGAGCAGAGAGAGAAAGGGACCCAGAGGGACTATGAACCTGTTTAAGTACAAACACATGAAATAAGGAGTACAAGCTATTTTCTTAGGGATGGAGAGATGGCTTAGCAGTTAAGGCATATGTGTGTGAAGCCTAAGGACCCAGGTTCAATTCTCCAGGTCCCACATAAGCCAGATGCACAAGGTGGCACATGCGTCTGGAGTTCGTTTGCAGTGGCTAGAGGCCCTGTTGTGCCTATCCTCTCTCTCTGTCTCTCTCTCACTCTAATAAATAAATAAAAGTAAAATCTTTTTTAAAAAATAACAGTTTTTTAAAGGTCTGAAGAGTGTGAACTACTACTTCCACTGTGAATATTCTTAAGCTCGAAGTCACACTGCCAAGCTCCAGGGAAGAGATCTGCCTTGGCCTCTCATTGCAATCCACTATGGGAATGGAAAGATGTCTTTTGAACTGCAGCTGCCCACATTGACTTTGGGAAAGAGGAATTCAGAGCACACACTCTGGTACACATGGTCAGGACTGGAAAATGAAACGCTCATGTACGCTCATCCCCCAAACCTCAGACTTCCTCCCTGAAGATGTGTTAGACTCCCACTTCATCTGAAACTCTCCGAGTTCGAGTTTCTCTCTCCGGCGTCCCCCATAAACCAGACCCAGCGTGGAGAGGGGGCAGAGCACATAGAACCATCATGTTCTCCTGACCTCAAAAAAGTGTTACTTATGCATTTTAAAGCCTTTCCACTTCTCCAGGGATAACGGATCCATCCAGACCCTACATTTTTTAAATAGCTTGCAATGTGTCTTTTTTCTTTCTGTTTTTGACATCTCAGGTAGCCCAGGCTGGCCTCCAACACCCTGTGTGGCTGAAGATGCCAAGGACCACCAACTGAACAGCTATATCCCCAGCCCAGCTTTCAATGTTTCCTAAATAAGACCTGGATTTTATTTTAATAATCTATGTCGAAAATTTTGGTTTGGGAGGGTGTTGTCATTGTTTGATTTTTAGCCCAGGCTGGCCTAAAACTTGCTATGAAAGGGTCTCTCAGGCTCTCTCCCTCTCTACACTGATTTCCCCAGTGCCAAGGTTACCTCAAGTTCATGGCAATCTTCTTGTCTCAGTCTCCTCATGTACTTGGGTTACAGGTTGAGCCACCCTGTCTGGCTTACGATGTTGTATATTCTCTCTGGTTCTTGATCCTCATTCAGATATTCATATCCTCAAGGACTTCTGAGTATCTACCTATATCTACACAATATCGTACAGCACAGGGGAGTGATACCCAGGAACACAAGCAGGTGGAAGGGAAGCAAATAAAAAAGACACAACAGAGAAACTTATACAGAAACCCAGGATGCCAGGAAGAAAGTAGTCATGAACTTGGCTTGGCGAAAAAGCTCAGACCAAACCTGAAAAGTGGTAGCTGTTGGGGTTTCTGTTGGGGGAAGGCAAGGTGGGTGTTTCAGACAGGAAATGAACATGTGTGAAAGCCCAAAGGTGTCACTGTGCATGACACATTCAAAGAACAGCCAGCGGCTCCATCTCGCCAGAGTGTGAAGCACTCATGTCAGGGAAGGCTAGCGGGGGGAGGGGCAACAAGAGATGAAGCGGAATGGAGCTGGATTGTGAAGGATCCACAGCAGAGGCGAGGCCTCCCCACTCCTTCTAAGACTAGAGAGACTGCTGCACTGAGAAGCCTTCTTCAGCACGGTACCCTGACGTCCCAAGCTCTGGACCTAGCTGGTTTCCCCGGCATAGGCTTTTTCAGCTTGTTCTTCAAGCTTGTTTCTTTTCCTCTCAGGTACCCAGGAAGACCATATTGCACACTCTCTGGCAACACGAAAGCGCGAGTTCAAGCCAGTGAATATGGGCAAGGCAATAGATGTCACTGCCAACACTGCCCACTGAAGGACTCTCGGGCCCCAAAAGTTGGCCAAGTCCAAGATGCAGGAATCACTACATGGAAGCTGTCCACAGATATCAACTGGAAGATGACCTGAATTGGGCGGGGGCTGGGGGGAAGTCTCGATGCCTTAAAGCTAAAAATTTGAGATTTTTCCATGAAAAGTGATAAGCCTATTAGAAAAGTTAGTGAATGAGGAAAGTTCTCAGGGGACAAGGGACAAATCCAGTGAGTGGATAAATGCCAACACGACATTCTCATTTCTCTCCAGAACTCCTAGCACCTGAGAACCATTGCACCAGACTCTCCTCAACTCATTGGTGGAAGGTGTTCTGTACCCTGCTCATTCTTTTTTAAAAAAAAAACTTAATTTTTATTTATTTATTAGAGAGAGAGAGAGAGAGGCAGAGAGAGGGAGAGAGAGAATGGGCATGCCAGGGCCTCCAGCCACTGCAAATGAACTCCGGACACTTGTGTCCCCTTGTGCTTCTGATTTATGTGGGTCCTGCAGAATCAAACCGGGGTCCTTTGGCTTTGCAGGCGAATGCCTTAATGGCTAAGCCATCCCTCTACTCCCCGCTCATTCTTTCAGCCCTGCTTGACCATCTCCTTCAGAGTACACACTAGTTGCATGAAACCAGGTCTCTAGTCAATTTCTAAGGTTCAGTTCCTGCTCCCATGGAAAGCAGATGCTGGGCGGAGGAGATGGCTCAGTGCTAAAGTGCTTGCCATTACTAGTGCAAGGAGCTGGGTTCAGATCCCCAGAACCCACATAAAGCCAGACACAGCAGCCTGAGTGTGTAATCCCAGAGCTCCTATGATAAGATGGAAGGCAGAGACAGGAGAACCTCAGGAAGCTCGGCTGGAATACACATTAGCATATGAAGCATCCCTGCTTCGAACAAGGTGGAAGGCTAGGAGTGACACCTGAGTTGTCCTTTGATGGCCTTTCACATGCCATGGCACACGTCTGCATTCACACACAGTACACATGCATACATCACACACACACACACACACACACACACACACGCAAATGGATGTTATCCTCCCACATGTCCTTAGGGAGTCCATTGCAGTTGTAGGCATGCTTATGTGCAAACACAGCTAAGGCTGATCCTGGATTTCAGACTCTGGTGTGGTGAGGTCTGGCTGGACCTGGATGAGGGGCTCTGATGACATCACATCCAAGGCTCCATCCGTCACTCCTTCCTTTGCTCCGCCCCTTCCATACCTCTGATTTGCATATCAGTAGTGTTTGCCTGGCTCTTCCTAGAGCTCCGTCTTGGCTTCATTTTAGGCTGACTGAAACTGTGCATAAGCATATTTATTTAGGAAGTATCTGGGAGCTCTGTGTCCCCTGGAGACTAGATTGAATGCAATGGACAGAAAATTTTCCCGCTAGGAAAATCAGACCCAGTTGAAAGCAATGCGAGCCATGGAAGAATGAAAGGGGAGGGATGGGAAGGAGGACTCCTTTGGGATGGAGGTGGCAGTGGCAGACAGGTACCTGCAGCTTTACGAGATGCCTTTCTGTCTCTGGCTTAGCAAGAGCTGAGTTCCATGTGAAACCAGACTTGGTCTGACAGTGAAAAATCCTCACTGATTCCTTTCTTGAGGGAAGACTTGGGAATGTGAACCCTTGCACAAGATGACACCTTAGGTTTTTACATTCTCAGGTCCTGGGTGAAAGCGTAGCTGGGCAGCTCAGAGGAAGCTGAGCGTACCTCTAAGGTATCCAATGACTGTGATTAAGGAAGCTCAGCATGGACTACCGTATGCTTAGAGCTCAGAGTGGACCCCTGCACGCTTACAGCATGCTCTCGCACCAAGCTTTATGAGCTCAGAGGTCAGAACTGGCTTCCATTTAGTTCTTCCTTTTGTTCTTTCCTTACTTCTTTTTTACAAAGTCTCATGTAGCCCAGGCTGATCTTGAACTTACTATATAGCCAAGAATGACCTTGAATTTCTGACTCTCCGGAATCCACCTCCCAAGTGTGGGGCTTGGAGGTGGCCCAGTGGTTAAGGTAATGGATTGCCAAGTGTGGGGATTATGGGTGAGCACCACCAGGCCTGATCTATGTCTCCCTAGAGTAAAATACTGGCTCCACCACAAAGGGAGACCTTGGACTAGGTACTGGACCTCAGCATGCTTCAGTTTCCTCCTCACTTGAACACAAAGTTCCTCAATTCTGCTAGTTTGTCCCAGAGATCCCGTCTTTACCTGAGCACTGCAATGTACATCCACCCAGCATTTACGGGACTTGGGTCACCCAAGTATGAGTACCTGAATTTGATTTGTTAGAACCTACATAAAACAAGACACTGTAGCAGGGGTCTGTAATTCCAGTGTGCTGACAGTAAGATGGGAGGCAGAGACCAAATCTGTCCACAGCTCACGGATCAGTTAGCCTGGCTAACAGAGCAGTGAACAAGGCAGGACCCTGACTCAAACAACCTAGCCTACCAAGTGAGCTCCAAGCCAGTGAGAGAGCCTGTCCCAAAGGAGGTAGATTCTGCCTGAGGAATAACACCCAAGGTTGTTCTTTGACCTCCACATGCTTGCACACGTATGTGCATGGACACACCTATACACACCAAAACAACCACACACACTGAACAATTTTTTAATATTTTATTATTTGCAATGAGAGAGAGAGAGAATAGGTGCACCAGGGCATCTTGTCACCACAAACAAGCTCCAAATGCAGGTGCCACGTGCATCTAGCATTACATGGGTACTGGGGAATTGAGCCCTGGCCTGCAAGAAGCACCTTTACCACTGAGCTATCTCTCCTGACCCACATCACATAATTTTTTAAATGATGCATTTTTTAATTTTTTTATTTATTTAAGAGAAAGAAAGAAAGAGAGAGAGAGAAAGGGTGCACCAGGGTCTCTAGCCACAGTAAATGAACTCCAGACACATGCACCACCAGATGCATCTGGCTGACATGAACACTGGAGAATCAAACCTGGGTCCTTAGGCTTCGTAGGCAAATGCCTTATTGCTAAGCCATTTCTCCAGCCCGACATTAATTAATTTTAAAGGGAAACATGTGCATGCATAATGAAGATTTTTTTAAAAATAAATTGGATTTAATTGCAAGGTATTACATTGGAAATGTGTTCCGAAGTCATTCAAAGTTCCACAGGCCTTAAAAAAAATTCACATTGCATGTACACGTATTCCAGAGCTGAACAGTTGAAGATTGGTTTGACATGATGGAGTGAGGCTCTTATGCACTGGTGCGTGGATGGTCAGCGGAAAGTGAAGTCCTGGGCCTGGCTTCAGTACTGCACCTCCCAGCCCCAGGACACTCACAATCACACCCTGTGACACAGGACTGTTGGAAGCCATTTGACTCTCTATGCCTAAACAGCCAGCCTCCCTTCTGTGGGCAGCTGATGGGACAGGGGAGATGAGGTATGCATCGTGCTCTGTGTGAGGCTCAACTTCACTGTCAATGTGACTGGATTAACAATCACCATGGAAACATACCTACCTGGTTGTTTCCAGAAAGGTTTACCTGAAAAGGGAAGACCCACCCCGAATGTGGGCAACACCATCCCATGGTTTAGGGCTTTGGTCTGAATAAGAAAGGAAAAGAAGCCAGGCATGGTGGCGCACACATGCCTTTAATCCCAGGACTCAGGGGACAGAGGTAGGAGGATCACTCTGAGTGTGGGTTAGAGTGAGACCCTACCTCAAAAAAAAAAAAAAAGAAAGAAAGAAAGAAAGAAACGAAACGAAAAAGGAAATGAAGGAGGAGGAGAAGGGGAAGAGGAAGAAGTAGAAGGAGAAATAGAGAGTTTTTGAGCATTCTACCTTCTGAGTGTGACTGCAATGTGACCAGCCACCTCACTGCTGTCACCAAGACTGCCCCAGCATTATAGACCACACCCTCATACTGTGAACCAAAGAACCCTTACTTTCTTAAGTTGTGTTGAGTATTTTGTCACAGCCACTCAGAAAGTAACTAACATGGTTTGCATTGTCATGGAGCCATTCCCAGAGATAACAATTCTGGGCTCCTGGGGTTCCAGTACTGATTTTTTTTGGTGGCGGGGACAGTTTACCAGATAAAGTCTTGCTCTAGCTCAGGCAGACCTAGAATTCACTATGTATTCTCAGGCTGACCTCGAACTCACAACGATCCTCCTACCTCTGCCTCCTTCCTGAGTGCTAGGATTAAAGGCGTATACCACCATGCCCAGCCACAATACTGATTTTTAAATCTCCTGGAACTATTATCATGAAGCTTTCTTAATTCAGTTGGAGATCGATCTCTTATATACTGATAAGATAAAAATATTCCACTCATTTCACTGGATATGAAATTATAAAAGTCACTTGTTACAAGTTTAAATTTTCATTTTGTTTATTTATTTTTACTTGTGCATGCATGTATGTGTGCGTAAGGTGATGTTATGTGGTGTATGCATGTGGCCTGTGGCAGGGGTCACTTGCCTACAGTGGCCAGAGTGACACATCAGGTGTCCCACTACATTGCTCTTTTGGGGTCTCTGTTCTTACTGTTTCTGGAGCTTTACAGGACTTAACTGATTCTTGAGTCTCTGCTCCCCTGAGGGATGGGGTTGACAGATGTGCATGGCCTTGCCCAGCGGTTTTATGTGGGAATTGAATATTTGAGCTAGGACAGTCTCAGACCTCTCAGGCCCTCATGCTTGTGCACGAAACAGCTAACCACTGAACCATCTCTCCAGCCTACAAATCCAAGTTTTTTTAAACAACCAATGAGTCTGTGCTGTTTTTCTTCTTCAACTGCACACACATAATCATCCTCAACTAGCAGATCACTAGATAGTCTCGTTAGCTTCTACTTTGTCACGTGATAGAATCAATGCCATCCCCTGAGTCCTTAACTCCATGTAGATATGACATCTTCATTTTGTTACCTGGTCATCATGCCCAATGACTCAGCACTTCAGATTCTCAGCCAAGCACCAGAAAACAAATGCGTCAGTGGAGTGATTTCTTTTTGTATCTTTTGGTTTTGTTAGGGCTCCAACCTAGGGCCTTATGTTTTTTGAGCAAGTGCTCTGCCACTAAGACATACCCCCGTCCCTTTAGTGCAGGGCTTTGAGGCCGTCATTCTGTGTGAGTGAATGAGATGAAAGACGCCTGACAGGAAATGAATCCATCATAGCTAGGAGAGATACTCCAGCAGAAATACTCCATTTCCATCACCTCCATGACTCTTTTTTTGTTTTAATATTTGTTTATTTGAGAGAGGAAGAGGCACATACAGAGAAAGAGAGAATGGGCATGCCAGAGCCTGTATCCACTGCAAATGAACTCCAGATGCATGTGTTTCCTTGTGCATTTGGCTTACGTGGGTCCTGGGGAATTGAACACGGGTCCTTAGGCTTCACAGGCAAGCGCCTTAACTGCTAAGCCATTTCCCCAGCCCCCAACTCCATGACTCTTGAAAGCAGCTGGAGGTTCACTGGGGACATAGCTCAGTTGGCAGAGTGCTTCTCAAGCATTCAAGAAGCCCTGAGTTCCATTCCTAGCTCCTCATAAACCATGTGTGGTGGCACATGCCTGCAGTACCAGCATTTGGGGGGTGGAGGCAGGGGGATCAGAAGTTTAAAGTCATTCTGCTCCATACTGAGTTCAAGGACATCTTGGGATATGTAAGATTCTCTCTCAAAAAATATAAATAAAGTAGCTGGGGAGTAACTGTTCTTAACTACTCCTTGCATGCTGTAAACTCCAGGCCCCCAGAACACCTGTAGAAAGCCAAAAAAAGCAGCCAGCAGTTGGACCTGTTGCTGTTTGAAGGAGAAAATAGACAAGCTCAGTCTTTAATCAAAGGGCTGCATGAAAAAATGACACATCTCCCATCTCCCAGATCACCAGTTTGTGGTTTTCAGAAGGGACAATGGGTGTGGGCTGAACATGTGTCATAACCACCCAGAAAGAACTGAACTTGCCAGGCAGGCACATAACCACAGACCTTATAATCTGCTCCCTGGATGCTCTCTCTAGTATAAGCCTACATCTTCATGCCTAGCCAAAAATTGAGGACTTAATGACTCACTCTCTCCATGCTACCCTGCTGGTGATAGGTATAGGGAGCGTACCTCATAGAGGGCTAGGGCCAGAGAAAAGACAAGCTCTGGAGATGACCCAGGCATCAGCATTGCCACTTAGAATGTAGGAACAGCAGGTGCTGGGCTACAGCTCAGTTGGTGAAGTACTTGGCTGGCATGCATAAAACCCTGGGTTTGGTCTGGAGAGATGGCTTAGTGGTTAAGATACTTGCCTGCAAAGCCAAAGGACTCAGGTTCGATTCCCCAGGACTGATGTAAGCTAGATACACAAGGTGGCACATGCATCTGGAGTTCGTTTGCAGTAGCTGGAGGCCCTAGCATGGCCATTCTCTCTCTCTCCCTCTCTCTCTCTCTCTCTCCCTCCCTCCCTCCTTTTGTCTTAAAAATAAATAATTTTTTTCAAAACCCTGGGTTTGATCCCCAGCACTACAAAAATGGGTATGGTGGTACATACCTATAATTCCAACACTCAAGTGTGGGAGGCTGGAGGATCAGAAGTTCAAAGTTATCCTTGGCTACATGTGGAGGAGAAAATAATATTCTAGGGAGTTTTCAAATAGCAGTGATTCAGAAAGCTCAGCCTGAAAATGGTATGTGGTCTGGTCAGAGTTAACATAATGGCAGAGAGAAGCTATGACTCCAGTTAGCAGTGGTAAATGGTAAAAATGGAGAGCTAAAGGAAAGGGTTTGAAGGGGTGACTGCATGTCACCGCTGTCCAGTGGCGCCTGGGAGGACATGAAATGAACACGCAACACACAAAATATGTAAAGGAGTGTCAAGGGGGTGTACTTGAGTGCTACCCAAACTGACTGTACTCACAGCTTGTATTCAGTTTCAGGCAGTCAAAGCTATGGGGAGTCTGAGCATAAGGCAGATCCTGAGTTTGAATCAGCTCAAATCATGATGCTCATCAGGAAATCACTGGAGTAGCTGACGAGTTACTTGTTTCCTAGGAGCTCTACCCAAGATGCAATTTTCCATGTACCTTAGCCTGTGCAAAGATTAACCTGTTGCCAATTATCTTGGTACCCACAATTGCACGGTGTTAAAAGCACTAATGCCCAAGGAGCCCCTGATCCCAGTCACTGCAAAAGAGAGAGGAAGGAAAGAAGGAAGGAAGGAAGGAAGGAAGGAAGGAAGGAAGGAAGGAGGGAGGGAGGGAGGGAAGGAAGGAAGGAAGGAAGGAAGGAAGGAAGGAAGGAAGGAAGGGGGAAAGAAAGAAAAGAGGGAGGAGGGGGAGGGAGGGAGAAGAGGAAGGAGAAAAGGAGGGGTAGGGAAGCTAACAGCAGGGACAGAAGGGATGGAAGGAGGGAGGAAAGAGGAAGGGAAAGAAAATAAAAAAAACTGCACAGCAAACTGGATGCAGAGGATGGAGATGTACTGAAGATTGATCCAAGTGTCAGGGGCTGGGGGTCTACAAGATCATCTGGTTGCAAGTGATACACACTAGTGGCTCTTCCTTACTGAACAATTCTCTACTGCACTCTAGTTTTTGTGGTATGCTCAGTTGTGTTTTCTTGGTGCTTTGTCTTGTTTGTGGAGCTTTGTAGCAGTTTCCTGCTTGTTGCTGGGAGAAAACACTTGACCGGAAGCAGCTTATGGGAGAAAGGGGGCTTGTTTCAGAAAGGTTAGTTTCAATGGGAAACTTCATCACAGCAGGGAGACATGGCAGAGCCGGCAGCCAAGGCGTCCCATCTTTTCACAGTAGTAGGAAGGAAACAGTCCAAGTATGCTGGTTTGAACACTCAGTGGGCTGGACTAATAGACCTCAAGGTCTGCCCCCAGTGACATCTCCAGAAAGACTCTGGAAGCTCTACAACATTCCCAAATTGCCACCAGCTGGGGACCGAGTAACAAAAACACAGGAGCCTATTGGGAACAGCTCATTCATACCCCACAGGCTCTGAAGTTCAGAAAGTAGGATCATTTGTAGCATCTATGCCAGCTTATTTAAATCAGTACACTGTTGGGAATTTTTGCTACATTACAGTGATAAAATGCAGTTCCAGTTTGGTGCACCAGATGGCGGGCAACTACTCCTCTCTATACCATTCCATAAAATGATCAAAGCCACAGCTGGGAAAAATGAGGCTCTCGGATGGTTTCTGTTTGTCCTCTGACTTCACATGTGGAAATACAAATCATCACACTTAGCAGATATATTCCACTAAAAAAAACTGGGAAATATTCAACTTGGTTGAATATTTGTGTTTTGAGGTTTTATTTAATTGAGCTTAGGTTTTATGTGTTGTTCAATAGGAAACTCTGGAGGGAACAGATAATAAAGTGGTAATGATGGAGGTAAGAAGTGAGATGATGCTGGCTATAAAGCAGTAAGCAGTTGATTAACTCATTTTTGCTGGGCAGCATCGGGGTGGGAGGGGTGGTGGGAAGGGGAAATTGGCTGAATGGGCATGCATCCAGCCTCTGCCATCCTCAGAACCACCCCGCCTCCCCAGGCAGCACTGAGAAACACGATCAAACACTGCATTCAGCAGACTTCTCATTGATACTTCTGCTTCTGGATGGGACTGCACTTCACTTAGGAGAGACAAGCTCCCTGCGGACTTCAAACCTGAATGAAGGCAAGGTACTTTGAGAAGTTGAGTAATGATGGTTGGAACCATTGTCCTTTGAGCAGGTTTGGTCTGACACTGTAATTCCCTAGTCTCTTGTATGTTTAGGTAATTACTTTTTAAATTTTAATTAATTAATTTGCAAGCAAAGAGAGATAGAAGGGTGCACCAGGGCCTCCAGCCACTACAATCGGACTTCAGATGCATGCGCCACTTTGTGCATCTGGCTTTATGTGGGTATTAGGGAATCAAACTCTGGTCATTAGGCATTGCAGGCAAACGCCTTAACCACTAAGCTATCTCTCCATCCCTAGGTAATTACTTTTGAAATTGATTTTTATTTTTTGCATGTTGTATGTGCTTGGTGTGCATACATGTGTATGTGTTCCTATCCATATGGGCGTACATGTGAGTGTGAAGGCCAAAGGTCAACATCAGGTCCCTTCCTCAATTACTCTCCACCTTATTTCGTGAGACTGGGCCTCTGGCTCATTAATCTAGCTAGACGGACTAGTCAGTGAGCCCCAGATCCCACCTCCACTTTCCAAGCACCAGAATTACCATCTCCCCCCCACCACACACACACACACACACACACCACAACCCTTTCATGGATACAGGGATCTGGATTCAGGTCCTCATGCTTGCTGGCAAGCACTTTCCCCATTGAGCCAATTTACCAGCTATGCTATCTACTTTGGATGATCCCCCATTTCCCCAGTCCACTGAACCCACCACCTGCTTCATGCACACCAGGCAAACACTACCTTAAAGATATATCCGGGCTGGAGAGATGGCTTAGCGATTAACGCTGTTGCTGCAAAGCCTGAGGAACCATGTTCAACTCTCCAGGTCCCAGGTAAGCCACGCACACAAGATCACGCAAGCACACAAGGTTGCACATGCGCACAAGATGGCATAAGCATCTGGAGTTCAATTACAGTGGCTGGAGGCCCTGGTGTGCTAATTCTCTCTCTCTCTCTCTTTCTCATGCATGACCATGCTTCCTCGCTCTTATTTTTAAAAGGGGGGGGGGACAGTTTGTTGGGTTTGCCTCACACACACACACAAATTGTTTTACTTTTTTACTTTTCAGTTTTGAAATAGTCCCTTGTTTTACTTTTCAGTTTTGAAATAGTCTTACCAAATTGCTCATGCTGGCCTCGAAGCCACTCTGTAATCACAGGCTGGTCTTGAATGTGTGATCACCCTGCTTCAGTCTCCCCAGTAACTGGGATAACAGAGTTGCCTCACCAGACCAACTTGAGAATTTTTTAAACCGAATAACTAACAAGATACAGTTCTTTATGGCTAATGAGATGATAATCTAAACATGTCGTAGTCGCATATTTCCCTGAGTCTCTGGAGGTTCCGAAGAGCCTGGGCTTTTTCTGTGACCAGTTCACTAGGGAAGAAACACAAAGCTCTGATTCAAGTCACATTCCACCCATGCTCTTCCCAGCCCTCGAACTTCCTCTTTGTTGCTCTCTATGTACAGTAGTGTTTATTTAGGGCGTTTGGCCCTGCCCTCCCCATCAGTTCCACACATCCCGGGGTAAAGTGTTGGAGCAGGCTCAGGGACTGGGATGCCTGTGCAGCGCGGTGCAGAGGCCCCCCGCGCTGCGGCCGAGGCCAGGCCGCGTCCCCACTGTCCCGGGCTGGACGCGCAGCCGGTCCGCCCAGCCCTGCGGGGGCGGGGGAGCCAGGCCGCCGGTAGCTCTAACGGAGGATTCTCCCTTTGCCAGCCACGACCGCCTCCAAGCCTTGTGTTAAAGTGACGTCACTTTCTTTCCACTTTTCCTGGGAAGCCAGCCGCTTAGGCTTGAGAGCGGTATGACCATATATAGAGAGAAAACGGCCTGGTGGAAGTTTAAAAAAAAAAAAAAAAAGTAGAAGAAAAGAAAAAGACAAGAACAGAACGGCAGTAGAGAAGCCTGAGTCAGTCCCTGTAGGTAGCAGTGACTGTGCGCAGGGTCACGGGGAAGTCTACCCTTGGCCAACAGCATTACTAACCGCCAGGTACAAAGACGATGAGGATGGGCCAGGAAAGGGGACGGTTAACAACGCCACAGTTTCCTGGAAAGCTGTCATGACAGAGTGGCAAACAGTTGTTAAAATTCGGGAAAAGCAATGAAAGAGACTTTTCACAACCCTTAAACCCGTTTGTTTCTAGGTTTGATTTCTTCCCTTTTCCTTTCCCTGCCACTGAACTACATTCCTCCTATTGTTTTCTGTTTTCAGAAAACAAAACTGTAGACAGAAATAATCAGCTAGGGGTGGCTCATGTCTGTAATCTCAGCACTCAGGAGGCTGAGGTACAAAGATCAAGACCAGCCCGGGCTACAGAGCAAGACCCTGTCTCAAAAACAGAAGAAAAAGAAGAAAGAATCAAAAAACAGCCTAGTGTGTTATCAAGACACAATCCCTAGGGCTGAGGACTAGGTAAATGGCTCCGTGGGTAAGGGCTTACCTCTCCAGTGTGAACACCATGACACCCAGCAATGCCCAGGGCGGGTGTGTTCTTGTAACGCAGCAGCTGGGAAAGGTGGAGATAGGGAGATCCGCTGGGCTCCCTGGACAGCCCATAATCTAGCCTAATTTGTGGAGTGCCGGCTAATGAGAGAGCCTGTTTCAAAAAAGATGGAGAGCATTCCGGAGTAAGGACATCTAAAATGGTCCTCTGGCCGCCACCCACACATGCCCATGCACACACACATGCACGCATGCACACACCTATGTGTACACACGTGCATACACACATGTCCATGTGTACACACATGCATACATGGTAAAAGAAATATTGCTGAGACCGTGAAGCACTGCTAATTTTTTTTTTAAAGGACAACTTACAGGTCAGACAATCTTGCAGACAGGGCAGACTTTTGCTTGCTTGCTTGTTTGTTTGTCTGAGCCAGGGTCTCATGTGGCCCATGCTAAGCTGCTCCATAGCTGAGGATGACTTTTTTCCTGCCTCCTCTTCCCCAGGGCTGGAATTGTAAGTGTGAGCCACCAGGCCCACTTGCATGGTGGTGGGCTGACTGCACGCTATGCAAGCCATCTGTCCGCTGAGCCGCAGCCCAGCCCCTGTCACCGATTTTGACCAGACAGGTTTCAGGAAAAGGTCAGGACTTGGATGAATGACTGGAAAACCTGGGAAGTGTTCCACTTATTCCCAGCCGTTCCTTTTGGCCAGCAGGGCACAACTCCTACTACCTCACTTGCCAGTCATCAAATGCTCACAGCATCTTTCACTGCTTGGTTTGTTTGTGGTACTCTGCACAGGTCTCCTGTGATGATGCTGGAAAACTCTTTGAGCCTCTTAGAAGGAATGTAGTCTCGTCACGTACACATTTCTGGAGCACCTACTCCGCTAAACTAACTGGCCGGCCAGCCTGAGCCCTGGGATTACAGGCATGCACCACCATGTCTGGCATCTTATGTGGGTACAGGGCACCTGAACTCAGGTCCCCATGCTTGCATGGTAATCACTCTACTACTGAGACATCACCCGAGTCCCTCTTTGAGCCAGTCTTTATCGAGAGCAAATTCTATGTGTTTAAATTGCTCCAAAACTATGGGATGGCTTGGAGACTATTGATTATGGATTCAAATGCAGAAGAGATTCATTTGAAATCATTTATTGGTGGGAATTCTCAAACTGTCTTTCTGTTTAAATAATATGTTTGCTCTCTTCATTACATATTTTTTGCATTCAGATATAGATTTCTTTCTTTAGTGAATGTCACAAAACATGCAAGTTAGAAGAAAAGCAAGCTGGCCTAGTTAATCATTTGGCAAAGCAATCTATTTCTTCAAATAAATTTCAGGGCTCACTAACAAAATAAAAAAATTAAAAAGCCGGGCATAGTGGTGCACGCCTTTAATCCCAGCACTCGGGAGGCAGAGGTAGGAGGATTGCTGTGAGTTCAAGGACACCCTGAGACTACAGAGTGAATTCCAGGTCAGCCTGAGCTAGAGTGAGACCCTACCTTGAAAAACCACAAAAAAAAAAAAAAAGTTAAAATGAGAGACTGGGAGATAATTCAGTGAAGTGCTTGCCTCACAAGCATGAGAACCTAAATTCCACCCCCAGAACCCATCTAAATACCCGGTGTGGCAATGCACATGTGTATTCCCAGCGCTAGGAGGTGGAGCCCGGGGAATGCTGGGGGTAGCTGATCAGCAAGCTTCAGGTTCTGGTGAGACCTTGTCGCGACAGGAAGTGGACAACGTGGGAGAGACGGCTCAGCAGTTAAGGTGCTTGCCTACAAAGCCTAACGACCTGGGTTAAATTACTTACCCAGTACCCATGTAAAGCCAGATGTCCAAAGTGGCACATGCATCTGGAGTTCGTTTGCAGCAGCTAGAGGTCCTGGCATGTCCATTCTCTGTCTGTCTGTCTGTCTCTCTCTCTCTCTCTCTCTCTGCTTACAAATAAGTAAATACATGAACTTCAGCACTGCATAAAGCAGGAATGGCAATGCACGCCTGCAATCCCAGCACTTGGAAAGTGGAGGCAGGAGGATCAGGAGCTCAAGGTCGTCCTTGGCTACAAAGTGAGTTCCAGGCCAGCCTGAAATAAATGAAACTCACCCACCGGTACAGGATCTAAGTCGCTCAAGCGCTGCGCAAGTGTGAGGCATGGGCCACGTGGGAAGACGAACTGCAGTAGGCAGGTGGTAGTCAAATTCCCTTTCACCTCTGACCTACAGCTCGTGACTCAAACTGACTGACCCGCGACGGACAGTCCATCTGCACCCTTTCGATCTTTCTTCGTTCTCCTGGCATGTGAGCAAAGCCCTGGGCCTGGCTGCAGGCCACTGCCTGCCTTGGTGCTGGCCATGAGGAACTCTGTGTTGCCTGTGACTCAGATGGGGGAACACTTTTCCAGAAGCACGGCCCCTCACTCAGCCCCACTGCCTCTTATGAATCCCCTCCCATGCCTAGAGCCTATCACTAGCCCGAGGACCTCCCTCTACCTGCCTGACTCACCCCTAGATCAGGGCTGGGCCCTCCCCTCAGGCCCACAGCTATCCAGGATGGAGACCTCCACAACTGTGCTGCTTAGGAAGAAGGGATAATGGTTGGCATAGGCAGGCTAGAAAGTGGGAATGGCTAGGGATTCCAGATGGTACTCTTGTATCATTTCATTTACCATACACAAAATTCCTTGTCAACAAATATTTTTAAAAACATGATTTGGGGCTGGAGGGATGGCTTAGCGGTTAAGGCGTTTGCCTGCAAAGCCAAAGGACCCTGGTTCAATTTCCCAGGACCCACGTTAGCCAAATGCATAAGTGGGCACATGTGTCTGGAGTTCATTTGCAATGGCTGGAGGCCCTGGCACTCCCATTCTCTCTCTCTCTCTCTCTCTCCCTCTTTCTCTGTCAAATAAATAAATAAAAGTAAAAAATATATCCTTTAAAAACACATGATTTCAACTGAAAACTTAATTGTATGGAAGTATCAGTTTACATGTTCCCTGTTGTTAGACATTAAGGGCAATTCTATTTGTCTGTGTCATACATCACTCAGTACTTTGTCCTAGAACTGCCAAGTTCATGTCTATAAATCCATGGCCTTGATCAATACTGTTCCTTTTTCATTACTGTTCAAGATGACCTTATGCTCACACCATCGTGAGTGGAGAAATGAGTTTGCAATTTACATATATACTTTCTTTCCTCTTTTCCCTCCTCGTGTAACTTTTATGTCACCATATCCTGCTACATGTATACTTTAACTTCGTATCCCCACACACTCCAAAGATTTCTTGTTGCCATAAATATTTGGCAGATCCAAAAAAAAACCCTAGTCTCAGGACTGGGGAAATGACTTAGCGGTTATGGCATTTGCCTGCGAAGCCTAAGGACCTGGGTTTGATTCCCCAGGACCCACGTAAGCCAAATGCATAAGGGGGCACATGTGTCTGGAGTTCTTATGCAGTGGCTAGAGGCCCTGGCGTGCTCATTCTCTCTTTCTCCCTATCTGTCTCTTTCTCATAAATAAATAAATAAATAAATAAATAAATAAATAAATAAATAAATAAAATATTTTTAAAAAAACGAGTCTCTGCCTTTCTGAGCATATAAGTGAGCAGTTTTCCTGAATTTTTTCTCGGGAAATACAGCTTCAGGTTTCCAGAGCTGCCTTAAGCATACCTTTGTTTGGTATTTCTTGGGGCGCTGTCATGTGCCAGGGCTGTTCTGCAAACCAGGGTGCTGTGTCCCAGGGCAACAGGGGCTCGTAGACTGAGAAAGAAGTGCATTGCAGCTGTCAAATGGTTCTTCCTACCTATTGTTCCCAAGCCTCTGCCGCTCGGAAAGGAAACTTCTGGCCTCTGCCCTTTTCTGTGGACGTGTGAAACAGTAATTAATTTTTCTTCACCTTTGTCACTGATGTCAGACACACTAGTTCAAAAGACTTGCTAGAAAATATAATTTTACATACTTCCTTTCCTGCTGCGGCCTGTAGCTCACAGACTATGCAGGAAGTACTGCTCCAAGTGAGCTTTGCTGCTTATGACCCTGTGACCAGCCCCGAACCAGCAGCAGGGAAAGGCCATGCCGCACGGGCTCTGCCTGAGGACTTTTGTTCAGGTGAGACATTTTCCCAGTAAACGTTTCTCCTTACAAATGGGAATTTCAAATATAAGCAGTTGTGTGCTTTCCTAAGTGAATTTCCTTTAAACATTTAATTTTTAGAAAAAAAGAATAAAATTGTAAGAACCTTTTTGCCTCTTTAGTGTCTACGACACCATAATGAATAGTTTCCCGTCTTGGTTCCAAGGGACTGGGTTGTAACAAGAATGTCTATTCACAGGTCTGGAAGGGCTCTGGAAAAACTCCAAGGCTGACGTTAGCAGACTTGGTTGCTCATCCAAGCTTCCTACTGCTGGCTGCCCCACCCCAACCCTGAGGAAAGGAACGGAAGGGAATTCATGTGCTTGGAGCTGCCCTGAGGGAAATGGAGGAAACTTTTCTATCTCAAATCTCCATTTGCAGGAACGCCCTGGGGCGCTCAGGGCTTGTAATGGGACCCGGAGGGGTTACAGTGGACTAGTGGACAGAGGGCAGGACACTTCTCACTGGGTGGGTCTTCCTCTCCTTCCTCCCTTCTTCCCAGTCAATCTAGACCTGGGACAATCTCCGCTTCCTGGAGCCAGCAGGTACAGCTCCCCTTTACACAAACATCAAGGTTCAAGCTCAAACTCAGGCTCAAGGAGTAGCCTTAGCCACTCCAGCACCCTATTGCTCTCAAAATCCTGCAAGAAATAGGAGCTGAGGGAAGGTGGAGGCATCTAGGGGCCTGTCACACAACCTGGAACCCCACAGGAAAGGACGGGTCCTTGAATGATTAGAGAAAGCTTAGCGGCTTACAATCACTGCGCTCCAGAAGCTAAGGCAAGAAGAGAGTTTGAAGCCAGCCTGACTACATAGTGAGACCAAGAAGGAGGATGGAAAGAGGGGGAAATGGGAGGAAGGAAGGAAAAGAGAGTGACAACGAAGAGGAAGATGTGCTGGAGAAGTGGAGGAAGAAGATGAGGGAGGGAATTTTAAAAAAGAGCGAGAGAGAAGGAAGGGAGAAGGGAAGCCAGGGCCTGTGGAAGGGAAGAAAGGCACCAGTAAGAGTTGACACTTCCTGTACGGCAGTATGGGCCAGGGCTGGAGTGTAGAACTGCTCAGCTGCCCAGGACCCTGGACGCCATCCCCAAAACCAAAAGCAAAGTAGAATCCCTTGACCTCCCCTGGACCAACAGAATCACTGGATGGGATCATGAGACCCACCCGGGCAAACTTCTCCCTTCCCAGGAGAGCAGCAGTCACAGAGGCCAGTGTCCAGGTGTCCCCGGCAGCGGCAGGTGGGTGGAGCAGAGGTGTGGCTCAGCTGGCTGTTGAGTGGGTGGGAGCAGGGGCTCCCACCCTGGCCCAAGGGCAGAGGACTGGGTTCCAGGTGGCAATGGACTGGAGCTGCGAGTTGCCTGACCACAGCACTTCCTAGCGCTGGCTGGCGACCCGCAGCCCTGTTCTAGAGCCCCACACACCAAAGCCAACAGCAGAGAGGGTGTTCTCAGATGAAAGCAGTGGAAATTCCTTGTCTTTAAAAGCCCTGTCCCCATCTCTCCCCACCCTTTTGTTCAGGGCTGGGGATGGAACCCAGGGCCTTTGGCATGCTAGGCAAGCGTTATGTCCTCAGAACTGTCACAGTCTTCAGTGACCTCCCATTCCACTCTTCCCTCCCTCCTCCCCTCCGCTCACCCTCCCCTCCCCATGTATTCAAGTGAGACTGGGTCCTCACCAAGTGGGCCAGCCTGGGCCTCTCCATCCTCCTGCTTAAACCTCCACAGTGAGTGCTGGGGTTACAGGCAGTGTCGCCAGACTGCTTGCCTTCCTTCTTTCCTTCCCTTCTTCCATTAACTTGTATTAATTGTACAAAATAGCAGGTCTCATCGTGACATTTTTGTATCCTGTGTATAATGTACTTTGATTTTATTCATCTCCCCCATTACTTCCCTTGTCCCCCTCCCACTAGTGAATGATTTATTTTAATTGTTTTATGAGAGAGAGAGAGAATTGGCCAGCCAGGTCCTCCAGCCACTGCAATCAAACTCCATCCAAGTGCACCATCTTGTGCACATGTGTGACCTTGTGCACTTGTGTGACCTTGTGCATATGGCTTACATGGGATTTTGAGAGTCAAACAAATTTGCAGGGTCCTTAGGCATCATAGGCAAGTGCCTTAATGGCTATGCCATCTCTCCAGCCCAAATAGTCCTTTTTAAAAGGGGACTTCGAATACAAATGAAGAGAGGCCAAGTTGCTTTGTGGAGTTGTGTAATCAGATGAGACGTTTGGCGGGCACTTACTTCTTAAGTACCTACTGTGGGCAGTTCTGGGCATTTGGGACACAAGCAGGCAGTCTCACCTTCTGTAACTGTAACATTCTTCTGTAACATTCTCAGAATGGAAATCAGAAACATCTTTGTAGTTAAGGAAACACATGAGATTAGAACTTCCTAGTGCTTTGCTGACCTTCACTGTTTACTGTGTAAATGAACAGCAATTTCATCAAGTGGGGATATCTCTCAAGCATGTCTAATATTCTGACCTTGCTACATGACATGGTCATCTACAATGTGCACACTTGAGACCTGAGCAATTAAGTCACAAAAAACAATCCCAGTCCCCACCTCGATACTTGAAGTAAATTTCTAATTTTTGTATTGGTTTGCATTCTTACCTTTCTAGGACTTGGGTTGGAAATGCCTGATAGAGACTGACATATGACATTTTGGATTTGGTCCCCAACACTGTGAAGAACATAAAATAAAAATATAAGTGAAAAGTCGTGGCATCTTAGCACATAAGAAAAACAAACTAGCTTAATTTTAATCTTACCTTCCTTCACTTCTTCCTTTCTTATTATTTACCACTTACTGGGAACCAAAACTTTTGCAAAATTTAATAAAATATCTTAGCAATTTTAGCTTTTAAACAGGTTCTTGCTAAGATGCCCAGGCTGGTTTTCTCTTGTTGCTATTGTTGTTCGAGGCAGTGTCTGGCTCTGTAACTTAGGCTGTCCTGGAATTTGTGGCAATCCCCCTGCTTGTCTAACAAATGCTACAATTAGACTTGAGTCAGAATGCAGTGCCCAGGTTGGCTTTGAACTCTCCATCTCCTACCTCAGCCATGAGTAGCTGTGACCATAAGTGTGAACTATCACATGTGGCTACTGAAAATGCTCTTAACTACCAATTGTGGATTTCTGTTCTAACCTCACGGAGGACTATGAATCTTGATCTGATTGGCCCTGATATAAGCTCTTCCTTCTTAATCCATAAAATCAAGACCCTAATACTTACATCCCATAGTTGTCATTCAAACATCAAGTACAGGTCCATAAATACAGCAGAGTTGGTAGAGTGCTTGCCTAGTATATGCCAAGCCCTGGGTTTGATCCCCAGCACCACATAACTAAGTGTGATGGTAAATATCTGTATTCCCTAGCACTCTGGGAAGTAGAGGCAGGAAGATCAGAGGTCATCCTCAGTCACACCTCAAGTTTGGGAGGCTAGCATGTAAAATAGAAGACCCTATCTCAAAAAGAAAAAAAAAAAATCCAGGCATGCTAGTACACGTCTTTAATCCCAGTACTTGGGAGGCAGAAGTAGAAGGATCGCCATGAGTTCGGGGCTACCCTGAGACTACATAGTGAATTCCAGGTCAGTCTGGGCTAGAGTGAAACCCTACCTGAAAAAAAAATCAAATGATGTAATGTAACAGGAGTGGTTAGCATATTTTTTTCTTTGCCTGGCATATTACAAACTTGAGAGCGGGAACAAAGATAGACAGATAAACAGGGCACAAGTTGGCGCCTCATCTGGGTTTACCTCCTCCCTGTCTGAGCCCACTCTGGGCAGCTTGAGTATCCCCTAGGACAGAAAACTCCAGAGCTCCAGTTTTTCCAGTGGTGTTTTGAAAATTTAAGTGACTAGGCCTGGCCAAGCCGTGACTCTTTCCAAAGACCGATCCATTCTGGATTCTCAGCATGCTGTTCTGTTTTTCCCTACATAAGCATGTCCCCAGCACATTACTAAAAATAAGCAGTACAGACATGAATATGCCTGACTAAAAAAAGTGAGTGCATTATAATGGGATTTACACAATGACTCAGTCCGATTCCCCCCCCCCCCCAATGCCAAGCCGAGTTAAATTGAGGAAGCACAGATACCCAGTAGTTATCACTGTTTGAGGGCGTCATCCATTGGTGGCTGGAGAAAGAGTACAAATACCTCATGATGATATCCCAGTTATTCATAAACAGTGATTGGGTTGTCTGGTCATGCAGCTGAATCATGATGTCACTTGTCAGCACCCCTCAGGCAGTAGCCAAAGTCCTGTTGTGGGTCTAGGTATTTGAATCCCGGTCCTCACATGAAGCTGGAAGGGGCTGTTCTGCTTATATTTTACTCACCCTGGCATAAGCCAAAAGGGTAGTGCCAAGTAAACACACAAAACAGAGATGAGTTGTGGCTAAGAATTGTCTGATGACTCTAGCCCTAAGTGACAGATCTGAATTATGAATAAGGAGCCTCGGGGAACAAGCACCTGGCTCACCTAAACTGTCATGGCTGTGGATCTCAGAATGTGGATTCATACCAAATCTAAGCTCACAACAAACTGTCCAATATCAAGTATTATAAACATTTGGGGGAAGCTGGAGAGATGACTCAGAGGGTAAGAACTCTTGTTATATAAGCATAAGGACCTGAGTTGGTTCCCAACATTCATGTAAAAAGCCTGGCATGAGCTGGAGAGACGGTTCAGTGGTTAAAGGCTGTTGCTTGCTTACCCAACCCCTAAAAGCCCTATGACCCAGGTTTGATTCCCCAGTGCCCATGCAGAGCCAGATGCACAAAGTGATGCATATGCCTGAAGTTCATTTGCAGTGTCAGGAAGACATGGTGTACCCATCCTCACTTTCTTCCTGTCTGCTTCTCTGTCCCCTAAATAAATAAAATGAAATAAAATACTTTTTGAAAAATGGTTAGAGCCAGAGTGATGGCTCAGTTGTTGAGACTCCTGCCTGTGAAGCCTAAGGACCTAGGTTCGATTCCCCAGTACCCATGTCATACAGATGTAGAGGGTGGTGCATGTGCCTGGAGTTTGTTTGGCTAGAGGCCCTGGCATGCCCATTCTCTCTCTCTCTCTAATAAACTAATAAAGCTTTTAAAAAAAAAAGCTTGGCATGGCCATGAATGCCTGTAACAACAATGAGGGAAAACAGAGACAGGAGGATCGCTGGGACTTGCTGGTGAGGGAAAAAAAAAAAAAAAGCAGAGCTACAGGTTCAGTAAGAGAACCTGTCTTGAAGAAAGAAGGAAGAGCAATGGAGGAAGGTACCCAACATCCTCCTGTGACCTACGTGTACACAGGGGCATATGTACACATGTGTATACACCACAAGCACATACAAGCACATACACACACACTAAAAATATACCTCTCTTCCAGCTGCTTTGAAATACACAGCAAATTATTTTTCAAAATAAAGAAAGCAGCCAAGCGTGGTGGCGCACACCTTTAATCCCAGCACTCAGGAGGCAAAGGTGAGAGGATCACTGTGAGTTCGAGGCCACCCTGAGACTACATAGTGAATTCCAGGCCAGCCTGAGCTAGCATGAGACCTTACCTCAGAAAACCAAAAAAATAAAAATAAAAAAATAAAATAAAGAAAGCTACACATAATGGTGGCACACCTATAATCAAGCCCTTGGGAGATGGAAGCAGGGGAAACAAGAGTTCAAGGCCTTAGTGAACTGGAGACCAGCCTGTGCTACCTGGGACTGTGTCTCAGAAACACCAAAACAAATATTTTTTACTACCAGTACTCTAAAAATAATAAAAGTAAAAGCACTTTTCAAACTGAGTCCAATGAGGGACATCTATAATCCCAGTACTTGGGAGGCTGAGGCAGCAGGATGCTGAGTTCCAGGGCAGCCTGAGGTTTATAGTGAGACCCTGTCTCAAAACAAACAAGGGCTGGAGATATGGCTCAGCGGTTAAGGCACTTGCCTGCAAAGCCCAAGGACCTGAGTTCAATTCCTCACTACCCATGTAAAGTCATATGCACAAAATGGTGTATCCATCTGGAGTTCATTTGCAGTGGCTAGAGGCCTTAGGGCACCCATTCTCTCTGTCTCTCTTCTATCTCCCTGTTCTTGCAAATAAATAAAAAAAATAATATTAAATAAACATAAAAACACTTTCAGAGGTATTTAGACCAAATCACAACAAACCCTGATGTGAAAATTTTAAGCTTTCAGCTGTGTCATGGAAAGCCAAGGCACTAAAAGTACTGAAAAATAATATCCCTGGGGGCAGGGTTGTGGCTCAGTTGGCAGAATGCTTGATCATAGAGGCACATACTTATAATTCCAGCACTTCGAATGTGGAAGCAGAAGAATCAGGGGTTCAAAATTATCCTCAGCTATATAGTGGGTGTATGCCAAAAAAAAAGAGGAAGGGGAAGATGAGAGGAAGGGAAGAGGGGAAGGAACAGGAGTGGGAAAGGACAAAGGGGGAAGAGAAATACTGTCATTGTCAAATATTACCACTTACCCAGCATGGTGACTCATGCCTTTAATCCCAGCACTTGGGAGGCAGAGGTAGGAGGATCACAATGAGTTCGAAGCCACCCTGAGACTACATAGTGAATTCCAGGTCAGCCTGGACTAAAGTGAAACCCTACCTCAAAAAAAAAAAAAAAAAAATACTAGCACCTGAAAATCTTCTAGGTGAAGTTGCGGGGTGAAATCAACTTGTGGAGAAAAATGATGGTGAAGCCGGGCGTGGTGGCGCACGCCTTAATCCCAGCACCCGGGAGGCAGAGGTAGGAGGATCCCGGTGAGTTCGAGGCCACCCTGAGACTCCATAGTGAATTCCAGGTCAGCCTGGGCTAGAGTGAAACCCTACCTCGAAAAAAAAAAAAAAAGAAAAGAAAAATGATGGTGAAAGTCAAATAAAAAGGCTAAGCCCAAACCGGTGGATCAGTGTGAATAGACAAGCCAAGATATTGATATGTTGAATGGCCCAAAACAATGAAAAGTGCCCTGGCACTGCCCATCTCCTGTCAATGGCGATGGAATCGTTAGTCTTAAAATGAGCTTCATCCCCAGGGCGTGGAGGTGGGGGAGAGTGGGAAGAAGGACAATTCTGGCTTCTAAAGCACCTGGGACAGAGGAAAGGAAGGAACATTCAAAGAGCAAGATGTCAGTGCAAGGAAGGAAGACAGCAACGATTAGGTGGGCATCTGAAAGGGGTGAAATGGATGAGAGTTCGTGGGCCTGACCTGACACCCATTCCCAGAAACACACAGAAATGCTCGCCAAGACAACAAAATTAAGAACATGGTAAACTGGGCATGGTGGTGGTGCATGCCTGCAATCTAGGAATCAAGGAGGTGGATGTAGGAGGATCATGGGGTCAAGGTCATCCTCAGCTACATACTGAGCTCAAAATGAGCCCAGGAGCCGGGCGTGGTGGCGCACGCCTTTAATCCCAGCACTCGGGAGGCAGAGGTAGGAGGATCGTTGAGAGTTCAAGGCCACCCTGAGACTACAGAGTGAATTCTAGGTCAGCCTGAGCTAGAGTGAGACCCTACCTCGAAAAACAAAAAACAAAAAACAAAAAAAAAAAAAAATGAGCCTAGGATACAGGAGACCGGGTCTCAAGTATATATGTGGAGTGAGAGAGAGGGAGAGAGAGAGAGGCAGGCTGGGGAGATGGCTCAGTGGTTAAAAGGCACTTGCTTGCAAAGCCTGCCAGCCTGAGTTTAATTCCCCAGAACCCACATGAAGCTAGATGCAAAATGTGGAACATGTATCTGGAGTTCATTTGCAGTAGCAAGAGGCCCTGACACACTCATTCTCTCCTCCGCTCTCTCTCAAATAAATAAACACAAATGGAAAATTTTAAAATATATGAGTTTTCAGTCATACAAGCCTGGATTGAATATTTTTATAAAATGGAGATGACAATGTCTACATAGAAGATTTAATGAGACAATATAAAAGTATCTAGCAAGTTCTTGAATACTCTCCAGACTGAGGACTGAGGAATGTTACCATGAGCAGTAACAACCAGTAAGAATGAGCTATGTGTGGTGATGCATACCTGTCGTACCAGAACAGGGGATGGTGAGGCAAGAGAATGGTGAGTTTGAGTCCATCCTGGGCTACATAGTGAGATAGTGCCTCAAAACAAACAAAGGAGGGGCTGGAGGGATGGCTTAGTGGTTAAGGCACTTGCCTGTAAAGTCAAAGGACCCAGGTTCGATTTCCCAGGACCCACATAAGCCAGCTACATGAAGTGGCACATGCATCTAGAGTTCAGTTGCAATGGCTGGAGGCCCTGGAGTGCCCATTCTCTCTCTCTCTCTCCCTCTCTGGAACATAAATAAATAAATATAAAATATTTTTTAAAAAATAAAGGAGTATGGAAGGGGGAGGAAGAAATGGGAGGGGATACAGTTAATGGTTGTATCACCAATGACTGAACCTGTCAATCTACAGAAAAAAGAACATGTCTGAAATGTAATAACAATACTGAAGCATGGTTCTATGTCTGCAAGGTTCTCTCAGAGGGCAGATTTTATTATAAAGGGCAAAGTGGTGATACATTTGGCAAATTCACAAGGGGCCTATTTTATTTCATTTGTAAATTGAAAAAATACTCTGAGGGCTAATTTCATGCGAAGTAATAAGCCCTTTAGGGCTGTAGTTATTTACTTGGCAATGTTTCAAGCGCTTTCTCAGATGACACTATTCCTATTCAGCCTGTAAACCACATACTTAAAAATAAATACTTCTAAAATATTTTTAAATTACTTCTCAAGGATGACTGACTTAACTTCTCAACAACCTGGTTCCTTGAAGGAAATATGGAATGTAAGGAGTTAGTGTAATAGGTAACATGACTTAAACACTCTTTTTAAATTTTTTTTTTTTTTGAGAGAGAGAGAGAGAGGCAGATGAGAGAGAGAATGGGCACGTCAGGGTCTTCAGCCACTGCAAATGAACTCCAGACGCATGCACCACCTGCATCTGGCTTACATGGGTATTGGGGAATTGAACCTGGGTCCTTTGGCTTTGCAGGCAAGCATCTTAACCACTAAGCCATCTCTCCAGTCCATGACTTAAACTCTTAAAGCATAGCAGAACCAAGGTAATGCTGGATTGGTTTGGGGTTTTTATATAGGCTCTGTCTTATTTGAACAAATCAACTATTTAAAAAAAAAACATATAATTTTAGACCTTCAGGGAAATTTGAATGAGGATTTGGCACTAGATCTTAAGAGGAAAAAAACCCATTACTTTTATCGATTGTGATGATAATATTATGAGTGAATAAAGAATGCCCAGATTTTTTAAATATTGTACTAAAGCATGTAAATGAGAAACGGGCCTTTAATGACTTGGTTTTGCTTTCAAATAGTTAAAAAATGGCAGGGGGGCCTGGAGAGATGGCTTAGCAGTTAAGCGCTTGCTTGTGAAGCCTAAGGACCCCTGTTCAAGGCTTGATTCCCCAGTACCCATATAAGCCAGATGCAGAAAGTGGCACATGCGTCTGGAGTTCATTTGTAGTGGCTGGAGGCCCTGATGCGCCCATTCTCTCTCTGCCTCTTTCTCTGTCTGTCTGTGGCTCTCAAATAAATAAATAAAAATAAACAAAAAAAATTAAGAAAAAATGGGAAGGGAGAACCCTGTGAAGCAGAGAGTGTATGGGGAGACTCTTGAAGCTTTCCTATTCCCAGTTCCCAGCTGTAGACACAGGACATGGGAAGTGCCAAGATGAATAAAAGGCACTGAAATTTAAAAGTGACTCAAAATGAAAACTCAATTTATTCATATTTTTGTTTTTAATCTCAACAAGTTAGACTGTGCCATGCATCTGCATTTGTGAGAAGAACTGTAATGTCATGACTTGAATATTTTAAATATTTATTTGAGTGCCTACATGCATGTGTGTGTGGATTCCCCAGCATATGCAAATAAATGCCACATGCAATCACTACTTTTTGCAAGCTGGCTTTATGTGAGTGGCTGGGGAATTAAATCCAGACTGGCAGGCTTTGCAAACAAGTGCCTTCAATGGCTGAGGCATCTTCCCAGACCCCATGATTTGAAATTTATAGTGTGTACAATATCAGAACCACTAAAGTTTTCATCTGTTTTATGAGCTCCTCTGCTATTCTTCAGAAATGTGGCTCTTCATGACCATGGATGTAGCTTAGTGATAGAGCAGTTGTCTAACATATTCAAGGATGTGGGTTTGGTCCTCCATAGAAAAGAGAAGAAAGTCTTTTAATTCTCTGCAGCAATATGACAAGTTCAAAACCAAACTGAGGGCCGAAGAGATGCCTTAGAAGTTAAAGCACTTGCCTGCAAAACCAAAGGACCCAGGTTCAATTCCCCAGGACCCACGTAAGCCAAATGCATAAGGTGGTGCATGTGTTTGGAGTTTGCAGTGGCTGAAGGCCCTGGCATGCACATTCTCTCTCTCTCTCTCTCTCAATCTCTCAATATCTTTCAGTTTGATTCAAGTGTCCCCCATAAACATAGGTGTTCTGAATGCTAGGTCCCCACCTGATGGAGATTTGAGAATTAATGCCTCCTGGAAGCAGTGTATTGTTGGGGGCAGGCTTATGGGTATTACAGCCAGTTTTCCCTTGCCAGTGTTTGGCACAGTCCCCTGTTGCTACTGTCCACCTGATGTTGGCCAGGAGGTGATGTCTACCCTCTGCTCATGCCATCGTTCTTCCCTGCCATCATGGAGCTTCCTCTTGAGTCTGTAAGCCAAAATAAACCTTTTTCCCACAAGCTGCTCTTGGTCAGGTGATTTCTGCCAGCAATGCGAACCTGACTACAGCAGTAAAGTTTGGTACCAAGGAGTGGTGTCATTTGCTGCTAGATACCTGACTGTGTAGTTCTGGCCTTTTGGGGCTGATTTTCATGATGAATATGTGAGGATTTGAATCTTGACCTAAGAGATGCCTTTCAGTGCTGTAAGTACAGCTTGATGGACTAGTCTGCTCAGAGTGAAAGACCCGAATGAAGTAAGAACTATGGACTGTGAGGTTTGGCTCATGAGAGTGAGAAATAGTTTTGCCTGGACTGGGCTAGATGTAGTTTGTGTGAGAGGCTTGCTGTTATAGCCATGATTTACAGTGTGAATGTTTATTTTGTGCCATTATTGGTTTGGGGGGGATTTTTTGGTATTATGGCTCAGTTAAAAGGCCTTGGATGACTGGGTGTGGTGGAGCATACCTTTAATCCCAGCACTCAGGAGGCAAAGGTAGGAGGATCACCATGAGTTTGAGGCCACCCTGAGACTACATAGTGAATTTCAGGTCAGCCTGAGCTAGAGTGAGACCCTACCTCAAAAACAAAAACAAAAAAAAATAAAGAAAGGAAGGAAGGAAGGAAGGAAGGAAGGAAGAAAGAAAGAAAGAAAGAAAGAAAGAAAGAAAGAAAGAAAGAAAGAAAGAAAAAAAGACCTTAGACTATGGGGATGTTTGAACATCATTGGAATTGATAAAATTATGAGGACTTTCAAAGTTAGATTGAATGCATTGCATTTTACATTATGGGTGGTTATCAGTTTATGGGGGCCAAGGGAAGAATGTGGTAGTTTGATTCAGGTATCTCCCACAAAGGTAGGTGTTCTGAATGCTAGGTCCCCAGCTGATGGAGATTTGGGAATTGGTGCCTCCTATAGGCAGTGTATTGTGGGGGTGGGCTTATGAGTATTATAGCCAATTTCCCCCTTGCCAGTTTTGGGCATATTCTCCTGTTCCTGTTGTCTACCTGATGTTGGCCAGGAGGTGATGTCCACCCTCTGCTCATGCCATCGTTTTCCCCTGCCATCATGGAGCTTCCCCCGAGTCCGTAAGCCACAATAAACCTTTTTTTTTTTAATCCCCTGCATGGTGCTCTTCGTGATTTCTGCCAGCAATGCGAACCTGACTGCAACATTTTATCTCTCAAATAAATAAAAATAAATAAAACACAAAAAATTAATTAAAAACTGAAAATCTACTTGAAATAATAGTAATGCTGTTTTTTTTCTATTAGTAACATGAAGATTTTATATTTACAGAAAAATAAAGAGAAACCAATTTAACTTTAATGTATTGTAGAAAGTTCAAATTTTCAGATATATGGGTAGGTATTCAACCTGACACCGGTATCCTCAAAATCTAATTAAACCGGAATAGCAGTAACAGCTATTTCCTTCCACCTATTTTTGCATGACATCCTGACTGACCAGCTGCAAGACTTTTAGGACACAGTGACACTTGAGTTTCATGGCAAGCTTGTCTGAGTGAAACATTCTGAAAAAAAAAATGTAACCATGAATGTAATCTTTTATGCCAATAATATCATCAGATTTTTCTTGTGACAACTGATAAAAGCTATCTTCTGATTTGTCAAATGTTTCTCTTTAATAACCCAAAGAAACGAACATCCATCATTCTGAAAATGAAAAACAGTCTAAGGAGAGATGGGGAGTCGTGTAGTACGTTCTTCCGTCTTAAGCTCTGAGTTAACAAACTTACCTAGCAGCAAATAAGAGCCTATTGGGAAAAATCTCCAGTGATAATTATCCCAGAACTTCCGTGACTAATTCCTATTCAACAAGTCTTTATTTTCTTCCACCAGAATCCAGAGGGCTGAGTTTATCCTAACTTCCTGGTGCTCCCAGATAAGCTAGACCCCACCTTACCAGTGCACAGTGTGAGTCCCCAGATGGCCTGGGAAAGTCTGTGAATCTTAGAGTACTGGGTGTGTTCTATAAGAACAATATCACCACCTGCTCTAGCACCTCCAAGTTCTGTCTGTCACCTGAGCCTTATTTACTATGCCAGCAGGACACTCACTCAGCTGGGGAGACATGGACACACATCTAGACACTTCCCCTAGCCAGGGCTCAGATGATAGACAAAAGTACAGTTGTGAACTGATTAATTTATTGGGGTAACTTACAGAGCAGAGTGAGAGGTTGCTTACAGGAGCCCTGGATGACTCAAAGGCAGCTACCTCACCAAAAAGCCCACCCCAGCACAGGTAACGTGTCTCTGGAGCTTGCTGCACCACCTGCAGGCAGCTCCTCCAGTTCGAGAGTCTCTTCCCAAGCAGTTGCTTTCCCTTCATATAACCTTGGGGAGGGGTCTTTTAAATTGTAGCTCTCCCAGACTTCTTCCCAGACTCCCTCATCCCTTCAAGAGGGAATATTTCAGTTCAAATCTTTAATTGCTGAGCTATCTCCCCAGACTGCTGAGGTCATTTTTTTCTTTTTTTGAGATAGGGTATTATGTAGCCCAGGCTACCCTCAGACTCACTATGTAGCTGAAGATGACTTTGAATTTCTGATCCTCCTGCCCCTGCCTCACAAGTGTTGAGATTGTAAGCATGTACCACCACACCTGTTTTTTCCATGCAAATACTCTACTGACTGAGCTACAAGCCCAGCCATCATTTGAGCTCTTGATTGTTTTAAAGAACAATTTCTTTAAAGGCTGCTTCTTCCCATGCCAGTTCTGTTCAGCATGGTCTGAGTCTGCGGGTACAGGGGATAGGTTAGGGTTCCAGAGTGGAACCAGACGAGTGGCCTTGGAGGGCCCTGAGTAGCAAGCAGAATGCCCTCAGGCTGCTTTAGTCATCCCATTTACTTGTTTTCTTCTCTTAGATTTTACTCTCTTGTCTGGTCTCTGGAGTCCCACTGCTTGTAAGTGATCTTGATCCCACTGCACATAGCATTCACAGAAGATGTCAAACAAGTTTCCCATACTTTCATCACAGAGAGAACAAAAACGTAAGTATGAAGGAATATTGAGCATAGGGAAATTTCCCTTGTCAACCAGGCCAGTGACACTGACCCTGCTGTGGTCTTCAAACTTGTGACATCTTATGATGACAGGAGTTAGAATACATTCCATCACTTCCATTGCCATTACATGCAATAGTTCAGTAAATTCATACATCACATGTATTGTCTCATCCATAAGATCCTAGAGAAAGTGGTCGTTATTATCTCCATTTAACAGGTTAAATATATCTCAGTGGTAGAGTGTTTATCTGGTATGTGTGAAGCCTTCGTTTAATTCCCAGTGCTGCCAAAGGGGGGAAAAAACAAGATTATAGACTAATGTAGAAAGGTAAGCTGTAATTTGTCTATTATTGGAGTCTGTAGGAATGTCATTTTCAGACTGACAGTTATCAGTGGCTGTCCTCTGTCATTGCTCTTTCATTTCTCTCAAATCTGCAGACAAATGGTTCCTGTTTTGTGTTTGTATGAATTATCTCATGTAAATGCTATCACTCTTTCTGGGTTTTTCCATATATTCATTTTTTTTTACTCCTGATTCCTTTCCAGTGTGTCAGCATGTTGTTTTTCCACTGCATTTTTTGTGTATTTGTGTGTCTGTGGTGGTGGTGTATGTATGTGTGTGGTGTATGAACATGTATGTGACCATGTGGCACCACATGTACTCACTGCATCAGGGTGGATTCACCAGGGATGATCAGAGCTGAACACCAGGTATCTGGATCTATTGCTCTTTCATCCGTTCTTACTTGAGCTGTAATTTTTAAAATTTTTATTTATTTATTTATTTATTTATTTATTTATTTGAGAGAGAGAAAGAGAGTACAAAAGAGAATGGGTGGGCCAGGGCCTCTAGCCACTGCAAATGAACTCCAGATGCATGTACCACCATGAGCATCTGCCTCAACTAGATTCTGAGGAATTGAACTTGGGTCCTTGGGCTTCACAGGCAAGCGCCTTAATCATTAAGCCATCTCTCCAGCCCTGAGCTGGAATTTCTTAATAATCCTGTAGTTTGATGTTTTCTCAAGAGCTGTGATTCTTGTTTCTTTGTTCCCCTACTAGACTGGGGTTACAGATGCGCATGGCCATGCTAGCAGCTTTTGTGGGTCCTGGTACTGAACTTGCGTGGTCTCTCAGGCCTCCTCAAGCCCTCATGCTTGCACAGGAAATGCTCTTAACCTCTGAGCCATCTCTTCAGCCCCCCACAGTGTTTCCTATCCAAACAGATTACATGTACAGTCTCTCATTACAGCATAAGCATTTACATCTGTTTGACTCAGAACCACTCATTAAAGAAAGAAATTCAACATCCATGGTAGATATTTTTTAGTAAATTGTGAACATGCCTCAGTTTTCTTTTTTTTATTGAAAATATTTTATTTAACAATCTATCAAAATATTAATAGTTTAATAATTTAATATGTTATTGATATAAAAGGTATTGAGATATTTTACACTTTGTAGCAAGTCTTTGAACTCTGCTCATTATTTTATAGTTACAGCACGTCGGAATCCACGCTAGCCACCTTACAAGTACCCAGTAGACACAGAGACACATGAGGGCCCATAGCTAGAGCTGCTGTGTTGAGCAGAGCAGGTCTTAAAACCTGGGCTTCACATGGCAGGGCCTGGGGAAAAAAGCTCAGAAATTAAATGCCTCAGTTTTCTATGTTTATTTGTGGGCATACCAGGGCCTCTTGCCTTTGAAAATGTACTCCAGATGCATGTACCACTTTGTGCATCTGGTTTCATGTGGGTACTAGGAATTTGAACCTGGGCTAAGCCCAGGCTAGCAGGCTTTGCAAGCTAGCGCCTTTAACCCCTAAGCCATCCTCCCAACCTCACTTTTGCATATAGACTTCTGATGATCATCACTTCAGAGCTTACTTACCCCAGAAAGAATATTTATTTTGAAGTTAGATACTGTCTTCAGGTATAAGCTGCCAACTTTATTTTTCTAATCTTAATGATTTGTGTTTGGTGGGAAAGAACTTGAAGTGATTAGTTTTGTGAATATGTGCTTTTCACAAATAATTCAAGAAAATTGATTTTATTAGCATTTGAAAATTCCAACTATTGTTAAATTACAGTTAAAAATCTGTGGTGTTTCCATTAAAGAAAACCAACAGGAATGATTGAATGCAAAAAACAGTTCTGCTCCATCATAAAATAAGAGTGAGATTAGGAGAAAAATCTAAGCACATAAAGGGAATTTAATTTGTTAAAATGGTGACAATGTGCGCTGTGCTTATTGATTTATTTGTGTTTGTTTTTAAGATAGGGTCTCATGTATCCCAGGTGGGTTTCAAAGTCTCTGTGTAGCAGAAAATGACCTTGAATTCCTGATTCTCCTCCTACCTATAGCCAAATGCTAAGATTATATATTTATGCCACCAAGCCCAGCTTTTCAGCTTTTATTTATCGTAAAAATAAATCAGTGAACTAGGCGTGGTGGCGCACGCCTTTAATCCCAGCACTGGGGAGGCAGAGGTAGGAGGATCACTATGAGTTCAAGGCCACCCTGAGACTACATAGTTAATTACAGGTCAGCCTGGACTAGAGTGAAACCCTACCTCAAAAAACCAAAAAATAAATAAATCAGTAAAACAAGTCAGTTGTCCTGTAGAGTATCCCACATTCTACTTTTTCTTTTTCATTTTTCCAGGGTAAGGTCTTACTCTATCCCAGGATGACCTGGAACTCACTCTGTAGTCCCAAACTGGCCTCGAACTCACGACAATCCTCCTACCTTTACTTCCCAAGTGCTGGGGATTAAAGGCATGTGTCACCATGCCCAGCTTAGATTTTTCTTATATTTTTAGTGGTACTTAAATTAGTTCACTTTCTTTCTATTTCCTACAATCTTAATATCTAACCACAAACTTTGATTCTCTGAACTGGAAAAAATGAATGTCATTAAGCATTCCATCAAGAAGCATCTGTTGGGTTGGCAGGATTCAAGTAAGGTTAACATTACTTCTTCTGGTTAGTTCTTCTTGGAGTTGGCCCAATCCTGGTATTGTCATGCTGTTCAGCAAACCTCACATTGGTGGGTTTTGGAAGAACCAATCATCTGGAGAGCGATGCCCAATAGGAATTGACTGATGCTATCATTTTTCTTCATTTGCTAGATTTTTTTTTGCGGGGGGTGGGGGGGTCTCGAGGTAGGGTTTCACTCTAGGCTGACCTAGAACTCACTCTGTATTCTCAGGATGGCCTGGGACTCACGGCGATCCTCCTACCTCTGTCACCCGAGTGCTGGGATTAAAGCCTTGCACCACCATTTTTTATTGGCGTGTGTGGGCACATGTGGCCATGTGGAGGCCAGAGGACAACCTTGATTGTCACCCTCAGGGAGGCTGCTGCATGCAAGTTCCTCTGAATTGAAGCATTCCTTCCTGTGGGACCTGGAGGCTCAGGAAGCTCCTGAAACTTAGAAGATCCTCAAGGCTTCTCCCCAAGGTCATGAAAACAGTAAACAACTGCAGAGAAAAGACCAGTGAAGCTGCCTGTGAATTGTGCAGTGAGCTGCAGGATTGCAGCGTTCCCGAGCCGTCACCCGTGCTGGGGTGGGCTTTTCATTGATAGAACTACCTTGAGTTGTCCACACTCCTGTAAGTGAACCCCTCACCTGTGTAAATAACCCCATAAACTCATTGCTTCACCAAATTGGATTTTGGTGCAATCAAGCTTTAGTCTGTCATTGGTTCCCTAACTGGGGTGAATAGACATCTGTTTGTGTCTCTCCCCTCTCCCCCCAAAAGTTCATTCTACCAAATGCCAACTACTTCCTTTGAGACAGGGTATCTGATTCTTCTGGAGCTTACCAGTGAGGCTGGACTGAATGGCCACGGAGCCCGAGGATCCTCTTGTTTCCACCTCTCCAGAGCTGGAATTGCAGGTACGGGACCTCCCATGCCTAGTATTTTATGTGGGCACCAGATTAGTCCTTATGCTTAAGAGCTAGAACTTAACTGACTGAGCTTGCTCACCATCCACTGTTTTTTGGTTTTTGTTTGTTTTTGTTTTTCAAGGTAGGCTCTCACTCTAGCCCAGGCTGACCTGGAATTCACTGTGACTTATCAGGCTGGCCTCAAACTCATGGTGATCCTACCTTAGCCTCCTCAGCGCTGGGATTAAAGGCATGTGCCACTACACCCAGCACTTAACTTTTTAAATCTCTGTATGTTTATGTACAAGTTTGTATGTGGAGGTTGCACATGGATGCCAGTGCATGTGGAGGCCCTAAGAATGCCATCCATCTTTTTTTTTTTTTTTTTTTTTTTTTTTTTTTTTGAGACAGGGTCTCTTATTGGCCTGGAGCTCACAAATTAGGCTAGACTGGCTGGGCAGGAGGCCCCAGGGATCTGCCCGTCTCTGCTTCCTCAGTGCAGGAGTGGCAAAACCACATTCAGTTTTTTCACCTGGATTATGAGAATTGCGCTCTGGTCCTCATGCCTGCAAGATGGGTACTTCTGACTGACTTATCTCTCCAGTCATATGTTAGCTTAATCTTTATATTTTTGTTTGTTTTTTGAGGCAAGGTCTCACATAGCCCAGGCTAGATTCAAACTCCCTATGTAGCTGAAGCTGGTTTTGACTCTGTGATCCTCCTGCCATGTTATGTATAACAAGAAAGACTGAGTAAATGCTCTGCTGTATAATCCTTTCCCTCTAATTACCAGCTGCCAAGACAAAAAGTCAATCCTCTGCTTACTTCCTAAAGAGACCAAACATGATTTTTTTTCTTACTTTAAAAAAAATTGCAGGTTTTTTTTAACCTTTTCAGAATATTTTTCCTTAAGCAAAATAATGCCTCATGGGCAGGGATGTGGTTCAATTGGTAGAGTGCTTTCCTAGCATCCATGATAGTCTGGGTTTGATCCCCAGCACCATATAAACCAGACATGGCAGCACATGCCTGTAATACTCGTACCGGGGAGGTGGAGGCTGTAGGAGCAGGAAGTCAAGGTCATTTTCCACCACATAGAGAGTTGAAGGCTAGACTGGGATACATGAGACCCTCTCTCTAATTAGAGGTGATGATGATAATCAATTAATTAATTAATTTTTGACAGAGAGAGAAAGAGAATAGGTGTGCCAGGGCCTTTCAGCTGCTGTGAACGAACTCCAGACGCTTGTGCCCCCTTGTGCACATGTGTGACATTGCACGCTTGCGTCACTGTACATCTGGCTTCGTGGAACCTGGAGACTCAAACGTGTTCTTAGGCTTCTCAAGCAAGCGCATTAACCACTAAGCCATCTCTTCAGCCCAATAATTTAATCTCTGAATAAACTGCAGACATTACTTTTCCTGTTTAATGCTCTGATTGTCCTATCTGGGACAGTGAAAGAGTCTTTCCAAGCTGGTACCTGTGTCATTTTCTAGGTCTCAGGCTGGCGTTTCCTTCTAGTGGACCATGATTTCAACTCTGCAGTCGCCATTGCTTCTGGGCTGTCATTTCTAAGTGTTTGCAGTATGCCAAGCTAGGGAATATATTTCTTTTAAAATGTGGTAAACTACAAAATAAAGTTTTTCATCATAACCATTTTTTTTTTTTTTTTGAGGTAGGGTTTCTAGTCCAGGCTTACCTGGAATTCACTATGTACTCTCAGGTGGCCTCAAACTCACGACGATCCTCCTACCTCTGCCTCCCGAGTGCTGGGGTTAAAGGCGTGCGCCAACACACCCGGGCTCATCATAACCGTTTTAAGTGTCTAATTCTGTATAGAAGCATATCCATGTGGCTGTTCAACCAATCTTGAGAGTGTTTTTCACCTTGCAAAGCTGATGTTCTGTCCGTATTAACAATCCTCCCACAGTAGAGATGGAGCAGAACCTGAAGTTCTGTCCACATTAAGTCACAATTCTCCCTCAGTGGAGACGGATCAGAGTAGATGCTACCTCTATAAACTTAACACAAGAAATCATGGACATAAAAGTACATGTGGACTCAGGCCAGACTACCTGGACGCCAGTCTCACTTCTGTATCTCACTGACTCTACAACTAAACCTCTCTCGTCTTAGTTTCTTTGTCTATCAAATGTGATGCCATTAGTACTTTTTCACTTAGGGAGTGTGTTCTGTATCTTCTTTAACCTTTATGACTTTTTCAAATTTTGTTTTTTCGAGGTAGGGTCTTGCTCTAGCCCAGGATGACCCCTGGAATTAGTCTCAGGTTAGCCTCAAACTCACAGCAATCCTCCCACCTCACTCTCCAAAGCACTAGGATTAAAGGCATACTCCACCATGCCCAGCTCTGACTTTTATTTAAAACAGTTGGCCTGGTATGATGTTGCACACCTGTAATCTTAGAACTCTGGAGGCTGATGCAGAAGGATTCTGAATTCCAGGCCAACCTAGGTGAGGCCCTGTTTCAAAACAAAACAACACAACAAAGACAAAGCAGTTAATAATTATTCAAGTCAGCAGATGTATTCAAATGTATCCAGTCCTTCACAAGAGAATGTTTTAGATGTGAGAATTCAGTTCCTGCTATTTCTGCAACTGAGTGTTGTGTGTCAGCAACAAACTTTGGTTGATGTGTTTTATGCCTGTAGCCAGTATCCTGATGTAAGAGATAAAGAGTGTGGCTGACATTTTAGGCATCTGGAAGTTCCTAGTCAATTGCAGATAATGAAGGATTTATTTTTATCATAAAAGGAGAGTGGTAGGGGCTGGAGAGACAGCTCAGTAGTTAAAGAGCTTACCTCCAAAGCCTAAGACCCAGGATCAATTCCCTAGTACCCACATAAAGCCAGATACACAAAGTGACTCATGCATCTGGTGTTCCTTTGCAGCAGCTGGAGGCCCTGGTGCACCCATTCTCTATCTGTCTCTGCTTGCAAATAAATAAAAATATGTTTAAAGGCTGGAGAGATGGCTTAGTGGCTAAGGCACTTGCCTGCAAAGCCAAAGGACCCCGGCTCGATACCCCAGGTCCCATATAAGCCAGATGCACAAGGTGGCACGTGAGTCTGGAGTTCGTTTGCAGTGGCTAGAGGCCCTGGTGCTCCCATTTTCTCTCTGTCTCTTTCTCTGTCAAATAATTTTTTTTTTTTTTTTAAGGAGAGGGGTAGTAGAGGCCTTTTAACTTAGTTAAATGAAGGAGAGCTAGGCACACAAAAATATTAAAGAGCTTTAGCAAAACCACCAAAACTTTTCAGACAAGGTTATTTTTATTCTAGTTCAGGAAACTAACACAAGATGTAAAATTCTTTCAATTTAAAACTTTACCAACTGGCAACTACTGAAGTTCTAAATAGGGAAGTCCAGTGATCACAGAGGGAGAAGCCTGTGACATCAGCCAACAGCCATGCAGAAAACAGAAGTATCTCTGAGCTTTTTCTTCCAAATGCTAAATGAAAATGTTGCTAGGAAATATACTTAGCAGGTTGGGGCTGGAGAGATTGCTTCATGGTTAAGGCGTTTCCCTGTGAAGCCTAAGGACCCAGATTCAATTCCCCAGTTCCCACGTAAGCCAGATGTACAAGGTGGCGCATGTGCCTGGAGTTCGTTTGCAGTGACAGGAGGCCCTGGCTCACCTATTCCCTATCTGCCTCTTCCCCCTCAAATAAATAAATAAATAATTTTTTTAAATTAAATATACTTACAATTTACTTAGAGTTTTCCTTATTCTAATTAAAAACCTAATCAAGGTGATTTTTTTTTTCAAGGTAGGGTCTCACTCTAGCTCAGGCTGACCTGGAAATCACTATGTAGTCTCAGGATGTCAGGATGGCCTCTAACTCATGGTGATACCCCTACCTCTGCCTCCCAAGTGCTGGGATTAAAGGTGTGCATCATGGCACCTGGCCAATCAAAGTGACTTTTATCATTTTTTTTTTATTTTTTATTTTTTTTATTTTTCGAGGTAGGGTTTCACTCTATCCCAGGCTGACCTGGAATTCACTCTGCATTCTCAGGGTGGCCTCGAACTCACGGCGATCCTCCTACCTCTGCCTCCCGAGTGCTGGGATTAAAGGCGTGCGCCACCACGCCCGGCTACTTTTATCATTTTTAAAATTTTTTTTTAATTTTTATTTATTTGAGAGTGACAGAGAGAGAGAGAAAGAGGGAGAGAGAGAGAGAATGGGCGCATCAGGGCCTTCCGCCACTGCAAACGAACTCCAGATACATGCACCTCCTTGTGCATCTGGCTTATATGGGTCCTGGGGAATCGAGCCTCGAACCAGGGTCCTTAGGCTTCACAGGCAGGCACTTAACCTTAACTTAAGCCATCTCTGCAGCCCGATTTTTATCATTTTTTAAAAAAAATTATTACTTTTGATGGTGCTGGGAATTGAACTCTGTGTCTCCCACTTGCTAAGAAGCTGTTTTATCTCTGAGCCACATCCCTACCTCTTAATCCAGGAGATTTTTAGATATAATCTGAATGTGTTTAAATCTATATAAACTGAAGATTCTTCAGTGCTGGAGACTGAACCCAGGGCCTTGAACGTGCTAAGAATGTACTCTACTACTGAGCTACATCCACAGACCCTGAATTGGAAATCTAAAAGAAGTCGTGGTTTCTTTTTGGCCCATGGCTCTCCTCAGTTTTGTGGTTTATTCTATCCCTGCAGGATAAACAACCTGCAATGAAAATCTTGTCATGACATATTTGGAAGTACTTGCTAATACATTTTTAATTTATTAATAATTAACATGTGGGTGTGGGTGTGCATCAGGGTCTCTTGCCTCTGCAAACTCAGACACAGATGCCACTTTGAATTGGCTTTATGTGGGTGCTGGGAAATTGAGCCCAGGCTGGCAGACTTTGCAAGCAACTACCTTTAACTGCTGAGCTATCTCCTAAGCTCCTACCTGATATTTCTGTGGTGTGTCTGTGTGTGTGCACTTGTGCAAAAGTACGTATCTTGTGGCCACAGGAGAATATCAAGTGTATTTCCTTGAGACAGAGTCTCTCATTGAATCTGGAGCTGCTGGGTTTTTTCAGTCAGACTAGCTGACCAGTGAGTCCCAGTGATTTTACTGTCTCTGCTCCCCTCTGCGCTGGGGTTGCAGACATGCAAAATGGTACCCAGCTATCTATGTAGGAGATTGGAATTGAACTCAGTTCCTCATGCTTACATAGCAAAATCTCTTACTTGCTGGGCCATCCCCCTAGTTCCCTAGGTGATATTCTGAAACTGTTTCAGGTAAGATTAATCAGTATCTCACAAACAATGTGAAGGCAATAACAAAGACATTTATGTAGTGTAGCAGACAGCTTCAGGTTCACTGAGATGAACTTCCAGACCAAGCACAGTTATGGAGGAAGGGAGATTTATTGAAGCTTACAGATCCAGGGGAAGTTCCATAATGTCAGAAGAAGCTGGTCTGCCTTACAGGACCAAGCAGAGAGAGAGAAGTACAAGCCTAAAGGTCAAAAGCCACAGCACACTTCAGGAACTCCAGCTAGGCACACTTTGCATATCTTTAGATTGAAATCTAAAACCCACCACCACACCTTAAGATCTACCCAGTGACACTGCCTCCAGCCAGGTGGCTAAAGATGCAAACTACAAACAAATAAACAACTGCATATATTGGGGCCATCTATTCTATTCAAACCACCACATGTAGTCTATAAAAGGGCTGTTCACATAGGTGTTTGAAACACTGATTCTTAATGCTGGGGTTCATTTCCCATTCAAATAAAAAAATGCAGTTATGTATGTACAAATGAAATTCAGCCTACAAATTTCAGGGTTTAATAGTATCCCATTCATAGGCATGAAGCAAGAGCTCAGTAGAGCAAGGACTCTCACATATAAGTGGATTAATTTGAGGGGGGAGGAGAGCTAGGGAGAGATTCCTACCAAACATATTTTTTTTTCTCTTTTAGGAAAAGCTATTCTTATTTTCCTGTGAATCTAGCCTAAACAAACCTGTTCCTAATTCAAAATTATAACTCACTTTTGTACAGATACTGAAAAGTCATTGAGCGAGCAAACAAATAATGTCTCATAGGCGCTAGCCATCCCCCCTTCGGTCCTCATTTCCTGTGCAGAATGACCCTGGCTCCCAAAAATAACTTTAGTGCTATTCAACTGCTTATGTTTGGCATATTCCTTCTTATTTGGGAAGGCACATTCCCTTCTACAGCTGAACAAACTCAGTGTTTGCAGAGAGCAGCCGAAAAACACTGCTCCCTCTCGGCCCTTAAAAATGTTCAGCATCTGAATGCTTGCTGGCAAGGAATGTGCACACCCAGTGGGGGCAGAACTGTGTAGACCAAGCCAGAGGGCAAATGGGGATGCTATATATGGAGAACAGGAAGCAGAGCCAGAGCAGGCAGCCTTACTCACATCCCACTCATGGTCAAAGCCACGAGCCAGCCACTGCTAATGACCTGGAAAAGGGAAAGACTTAATGGCTAGCCTAAGCTGCAAGGGACCTGCAGGTCTGTCCTCTCTGCCATCGTCTTTTAAGTAAGCAAAGAACTGGACTATGGTTTAAGGCCTTAGGACAACCTAGTCGGTTGGGGGGATGTGATTAAGGGACAGAACCTTTGTCTAACATGCACGGGACCTAGGCTAACACCACTACCACCACAAAAATAAATAAAAATGGCCAAACAAATAAGTATTTTAAAAGGCTAGTCAAGGGTTTGGGGAGATAGCTCAGTGGTCACAGGCACTTGCTACACAAGCCTGCAGGCTGGAGTTTGGATCTCCAGCGTCCATTCAAAGCCAGATGCAAAGTGGCACATGCAGGTCTGCAGTCCTGTGCATCTAGAGCATTGGGTAGCAAAGTCAGGAGAACCCTGAAGTTTGCAGGTCAGCCAGGCTGGCCTTAACAATGGCCAGTGATGACAGAAACCTGTGTCCAACAAGATGGAAGGAGAGGACTTCCATACATGTGCTGTGGCACACATGTGCCCATATACATGCATACAGATAATAAGAAATTAAAAATAAAAGTCTAGTCAGAGACATATAACATGGACCCACGTTGGCTTTCAGCAAACTTAACTTCCCATAATTCCTCTGGGAGAGTGTTGTGGGCTGTCACTCAATGGAAGCCCCCAAGCCAAAAATTAAATAAACTTCCAGTTTCTCTGCATTATATGACTGTTTTGTAAGAGATTTACATACTTGGAGACAGAAAAATGAGGAACTGTGAGGACTGTTTCACCCTTTCACTTTTGCAAAATGTCAGTAATTACCAGAACTACTTTTTACCAACCTTCACAGCATCATTTTTTCCTTTCCACGTGGGAATGGACCCCATACAACCATGGACCACTCTACCATGGAGCTATGCTCCCACCCAGATTCACTTTTTTTTTAGGGAAGCATTTATGTGTGGGGTGCATGCATGTGTATGTTTGCATATGTGTGGGTGAGCATGCACTTATGTGGAGGCCAGAGGTCAATGCTAAGTGTCTTACTCAGTCATTCTCTACCTTATTGTTGAAACAAGGTGTCTCACTGAACTTTAACTCACAGTTTGTTAGCTAGCCAGCAAACCCCAGGGGTTCTCCTGTCATCATGTCTCCACCTCCCCACTACTATAACTGTAGATGCCCAACTTTTACACGTGGGTGCTGGGATTTGAACACAAATCTTTATGCTTGTACAGCAAGCACTTGACTGACTGAGCCATCTCCTCAACGCTTTAGAAGATAATTTGTAAAGAAGTATGTAATAAACCATTGCCCAAACAAGTTTATATTGTTTAGGGCTGTGCTGCAGTCAGGTTCGAATTGCTGGCAGAAATCACCCCACCAAGAGCAGCTTGTGGAGAAAAAAGGGTTTGTTTTGGCTTACAGGCTTGAGGGGAAGCTCCATGATGGCATAGGAAAATAATGGCATGAGCAGAGGGTGGACATCACCTCCTGGCCAACATCAGGTGGACAACAGCAGCAGGAGAGCGTGCCAAAGACTGGCAAGGGAAAACTGGCTATAACACCCATAAGCCTGCCCCCCAACAGTACACTGCCTCCAGGAGGCATTTATTCCCAAATCTCCATCAGCTGGAAACCTAGCAATTAGAACACCTAAGTTTATGGGGAACACCTGAATCAAACCACCAGAGGTGGTTTTCTCAGAATGAAAAGTCTTCCAGCCACCATAGGATGAGTTTTGGCTTAGAGAGCTTAAGTGCTAAGAGTGCTCAAGCTAGAAGGGACAGCTAGCCATTCTTGAAGCCAGTATTGACTCATACTCCATTCCAGTCCTGTGTTCCATAGCCATGAGATTCAATTCACACTGCTAATCTAAAGGTTGGTGGTAACTTGTCACCATTCCACTGGCTGAAGCAGATAATCAGACCTCTTGATAAGCCTTTTGCCTAATTTTTTTTATTTTAATTTATATTTGATGAAAGAGAAAATATGAATATGGGTGTGACAGGATCTCTTACCATTACAAACAAATTACACATACATGCACCACTGTGCATCTGGCTTTAGGTAGGTTCTGGGGAAATCAAACCTGGACTGGCAGGCTTTGCAATCAAGTGCCTTTAACCATGAGCAATCTCTCTAACCCATTTTAAAAATATATTGTCTTTTTTGTATCTCAAGAAATGCTAATGGTACTTTCCACTTATGGGAGTATTTTTATAATTATATATAGAGTAGGGATTAAAAGCTAATTGAAATAATCTTGATCATCCGAAGCTAGCTTCAATGGTGAGCAACTTTGCAACTTAATATTGTAAAGTAGGTTTGAAAAGCCGTCTGCATTTTCAAAACAACTAGCAATATGGTGCCAAAACCAAAGGAAAGACTTTCATTGTTTGACATCATGTTGAGATATAATACATTAGAAGACGACTTATAATAATAATTGGTAGATAGTCCAGATGTTCTATGATGACTTAGCAATGTGATCTGCAGGAAGTAGATTTACTACGTCCTGTTGGTCACCCTAAGGCTGACCAACTTGTGTGCAGCAGTCAGACATTTCATAGCTACATTAGTTTCTACCTTTTAATATTTGTGTACCAACAACAGTCATACTCCTGACCAATTACTGCCTTTCGTTTTCCTCAATGATCATGACTTCTGTACGTAAAGTGCTACTCCCATTTCACTTAAGGCAAATACTGTAGAGCTGGTCCATGCAGGAACAAGCAGCAGAGCACCGCCTTGTTCACTTATCAAAAACTACTATGACCCAGCTATAGCACTCCTAGGCATATATCCTAAGGACTCATCTCATTACCTTAGAGATACTTGCTCAACCATGTTTATTGCCGCTCAATTCACAATAGCTGGGAAATGGAACCAGCCTAGATGTCCCTCAACTGATGAGTGGATAATGAAGATATGGCACATTTATACAATGGAGTTCTACTCAATGTTAAAGAAAAATGAAGTTATGAAATTTTGGTTGGAAGTTATGAAAATTTGGTTGGATCTGGAAAGGATTATACTAAGTGAGGTAACCCAGGCCCAGAAAGCCAAGCATCCCATGTTCTCTCTCATATGTGGATCCTAGCTACAGATGATTGGACTTCTGTGTGAGTAGGAACAAAACTCAGTAGCAAAGGCCAGTAAGCTAGAAGAGATATAAAGGGAAGAGAAAGGAAAGGGGGGGGGAACTTAATAGGATGGTATTGTACATATGTAAGTAGAAGAATAGATTAATGGCGGTGAAAAGGCCCACAGTGAGGTCAGGGGAAGAGATTGAGTACAGGAAAGGTGGACGAAGGGCTAATCAAAATCTAAGAGGATTATAAATAAATCATGGAAACATACTTTTCTGGACAATGGAACACTCAGGAGCCATAGATTGATACTAGAAAAATTTCAGCACCAGGGATGGGATACCTTCCAGTGAGTTGGCCAGGGAGGTCCCTGATGCCCCCAAAACATTATAGGCCATTGCCGAGGCCCTTGGTTTCCCACCAGGAAGAGATGGTAAGATCCTATTGCTGAAGATTCCACATACTTGGGCTACAAGGCCACTGAGAAATCTTGGAACTGAGCTAATAACCTCCTCCATGTAGACCAGCTGACAGAAAGCTGGAAGAAGCCATTCTGCATGCAGTTCAATGGGAGAAAGAGAAATCAACAGTGAAGATACTCAACAGTGGACCTCATGTTTGGCCAGCCAGGCCAAATGAGCTAACGGATGCAACAGTGGCATGTCTGTCATGGTGGAAACCAGCTGCCCTCTAATTGGACTGGAGGCCTGCTCCATGGGAGGGAAAACATTCCTGATACTGAAGACTTCAAACAGGGTAGTCATGAGCCCTAGGGGTGTAACGTCTGCTGCTGTCTGGCTAAATGTATATACTATGCTTATCAAACTGCCCAGTAAGCACTTCTCTTAATGTTCACACCCTTATATTAATGTTACTATCACTTTTGGTACAGAATCTTCTCTTTTCAGATGGCAGTGACTTTGGGACGACTCAGAAGGTATCATGGTGATGGAAAGAAATGACCGCAGTGCTCAGTACTGCAGTATCTCTATCACACCTTCCAAGGCTCAGGGTCTATTGCGGAAGAGGTGGCAGAAAGAACGTAAGAGCCAAAGGAAGGGTAGGACTCCTTACAACGTGCTCTCCCAGACACAAAATGGCCTGGATATCCATGACCTCACAGTGCCTAACACTACCTACACAAGACCATCATAATAGGAGGAAAAGATCATGATATCAAATTAAAAGAGACTGATTGAGGGCTGCAGAGATGGCTTAGTGGTTAAGCGCTTGCCTGTGAAGCCTAAGGATCCCAGTAAGAGGCTCAATTCTCCAGGACCCACGTTAGCCATATGCACAAGGGGATTCACGCGTCTAGAGTTCGTTTGCAGTGGTCGGGGGCCCTGGCATGCCCATTCTATCTGTTCTCTATCTGTTCTATCTATCTATTCTCTATCTGTTTCTTTCTCTCTCTGTCCGTCGCTTTCAAATAAATAAATAAAAATAAACAACAAAAAAAGACTGATTGAGATGGGGAGGGATATGATGGAGAATGGAGTTTCAAAGGAGAAAGTGGGGGGAGGGAGGGTATTACCATGGGATATTTTTTATAATCATGGAAGTTGTTAATTAAAAAAAAACCTGAAAAAAAAAAAAAAACTACTGAGATGCCATCTTGGTACGTGCTTGATACTGGTCAAAAAGATGGCTGAACCCTGCATAAGGAACTGATTTTAGTTTAGAGTTGCGTTAGGATCAAGCTCATTAAGGTTCTTGTAGTGAACAGAAGACTGTTAAATCTGCCTCAAACCACACTTGGGTAAGCACATGCAGTGCAAGCCAAGCATGGATAAAATGTGCTTTGCCTTGTCAATTATACAGTTTCCTGTGCTGAGACCCAGCTAATTCTAATTAATTCTGAACAGTGATAAAATCACCTTTAAAGGCAACAACTTTGAGCTTTACTATCATCAAGCTGCTGGGGTGCAGAAGTAACCTCTTAAGCTTGTTCATCTATTAATTAGGAAAAAGAATGCGCATGTCTTTAAGCAACTGGCTTAACCAATACACTTTATATTTCTGGTAAAGTGAAAATTTTCTGTAGATGAAATTATTTTCTCTTGTTTCGGGCATCATATTGCTAGTCTCCCACAATGAAACAGGTTCATAAATCTGATACTGTGAGCTGTCTTTCCAACAGGGAACCACAGGTCGCCTGGTGGGAGCACCACAGCACTCTGCTAAGCAGATGGCCCCTTGCCAGCTGCATGTTTGCATTGCTGGGTTTCAGTTTGAAGTGGGTTAGTGTAGGTTTCAGTCCTCTCATTAGATGTGCCAGCCAATCTCATAATATTTCCTTTCTCTTTTTTTTTTTTTTCCGAGGTAGGGTCTCACTCTAGCTCAGGCTGACCTGGAATTCTCCATGCAGACTCAGGGTAGCCTCAAACTCATGGTGATCGTCCTACCTCTGCCTCCCAAGTGCTGGGATTAAAGGCGTGCGCCACCACGCCCCGCAGACAAGTCAAACTTTTAAGGAGAAAACTTTTCCTTCTAATCCTTACTCTTCACATTGTCTTCCAGAAAAACCTATCAAAAGCAACTCCATAGGAGGGCCTGGTGAGCAGGTTTATATTCCTGGCACCTGGAGTCCAAGGCAGAAAGATCTTGAATTGAAATCGCAGTGACACTGGACTTCAAAAACCAAAAGAGCAGCCGAAAACAAAATAGAGAGAAATGGGCTAGGCATGCAGCTCAGGAAGTAGAGTGCGCTTGCCTGGCACGCAGGAGGCCCTGGGTTTGATCCTCAGCACTACGTACAATTGGGCATGGTGGGGTACACCAGTAATTTCGGCCCATGGGAGGTGGAGGGAGGGGGATCAGAAGTTAAAGACCAACCTGGGAGGCAAACCCAAAGGGGAGAAAGAGGAGGGAGCAGAACCATAATAACCTAGGCGTGGCGGCACACCGCTGAAGACTCAGGAGAGTTCAAGGTCAACCTCAACTCTCAGGCCAGCTTGAGACTTTGTCTCGAACCTAACCCCCCCCCCAAAAAAAATAAAATTTACAAAAGCAGCTGCTTTCTGTGAACTCTCCCCACCCCCATCTTTCTCCGCAGGAGGCTGGTTCCCGAGCCTTCACCGTCCGCATGGACGCGGGCTGGCACCCGAGCGAACCCGTTAGGAAAAGCGGCGCTGGCTCTGGCCAAGCCCCTTCCCACAGGTCGGGAGCAAGCGGCCAGGCTCGTGGCCGTCCTGGGCCTGAGGCTGGAGGTGGAGGGTGGCGGCGGGGCTTCGGGGACGCTGCCGTGCCCGGCGCGACCCGCCTCTGGTGGGGACACTGAGGCAAGAGAGGGCTGGGGAGCGGGCAGGCTGAGGCCTGCTCCTTTGTCTCCGCGCCGCGGGCCTTGCCTTCTTCCTGCCGCCGCCTCCTCCGCCCGCGCCTCCCTCGCCTCGCCTCCCGCCCGGGGCGCGGTTGACGCGGCGCGGAGGAATGCGTTTCCGGAGGGATCGGCACGAGGGGCGGGCCGCGCGGCCGCTTCCTGCGGGAGCCGGCGGGACGGCGAGGCTCCGCCCCCTTCGCCGAGGAGGCGTGGCCTGCGCCCTCCGGGAGAGACGCCGAGGCGAGCCGAGACCGCCCGAGACCCTCCGAGGGGCCGAGGCAGCGCGCGAGGCCGAGCGCCGGGAGCCCAGGCCGGACGCGCGCCGGGGCGGCGGCTGTGCGAAGGTAGGGCGGGAGGGTCGCGCGTGTGGCCCGGCGGGCACGGGCTCCGGGCGCTCCCGCCGCGGGTCGGCTCCGGGCAGGCGGGCGGGCCTCGGTGCGGCCTGGGCCGGGCACACCAGGCGGGGCTGGTCGCGACGGGCGGGGCGGGGACGTCCGGCTGCTGTCCTCCTCCTGTAGCCGGGCCCGCTGCCCCTGACCGGGCGTGAAGGGACTGGACGCCGGCCTGGTCCCGACACGCCCAAGTGTGGTGGCCGGACATCGGTGTGTCCAGCGGTCGTGGCTGGAGTTGGTTCGGGGGCAGCTCGTCCCCGGCCACGCGGCGCTCAGCTCGGTCTGTCGGCCTCGGTGCCTGCGGGCTCCGCCCTGGCCCGGCGCCCACCGCAGGCCCCTCTCCTCCCGGGCGCCGCGCCGGCCACTTGTCCGCTCCCCAGCCCGGGCCTGCGGCTTTGGCCGGCGGAGGACGGCCCCGGGAGGAGCTCCCGCACCGGGACCGGGACCGGGCAGCCTGGGGCTTCCTCTTGTCCCCTAGACTGGCCGAGAGGTTCCCCGTGTGGGTCACTGCTGGTTTTGCCTCATGCTTCCTAGGCTCATGATCATCCTGATACTTGAATGCCTAACCAGTTTATATTTCCTCATATTGGCGTTTTTGATTCGGAACTAGCACTCAATGGGTAAAATCAGAAGTATTATCACTGTTTCTTCTCTCTGTAAAACAGAAGCAAGAGTGCCGACACTAACCGAGACCATTGTGGTCTTAATGACGGCCACGCATAGCTCTCGGCATGTATTTAAAATTTACACGGACTAAATCTAATTCTGGAATTGATCCTGCATGGTGTTGGGACCATTTAATCTGTTTTACAAATGAAGAAACGGAGCGACGGGTGTAGGAGCAGTTTGCCTATGATTATCCCTAGAGAGCTCATGGCTTTACCTCCAGAGATCGTGTTTGACCATATCTTCCTAATATACCTGTGGAAATCAAACGTGAGATGCAGAGAGCAGGGTCAAAGGTAGGAGGATCACTAGGTCAAGACCTACCTGGGCTACATAGTGAGACCTTGTTTCACAAAAACAAAATCACACACACACACACACACACACACACACACACACGTAAAATGTAAAACAACAAGCTTGTTAGACTAAATGCTCTGTATATATTGAATTCTTCTCATTGCCCTTTGGTATGTCCAACAGATTTCCAAATTTCCCAGGATGTTTAGTTATCATTAATAAGGTTTCTTCGGGTCTACATGGACACTAAGTGGGTAGTATTACTAGGATTTTTTGTTGTTATTGTTGCTTTCATGGCACAAAAATAAATTCTGGATGAATTTTGATTAGGCTTCTTTCTTAAATTACATCCTTTACAATAAGCCAGTAGACAACTGTTACAAAGGATTAAGAAATTTTAGTTGCAAGTTATTGTACATTTGTAGACATAGAGGCTCATGGGGACAGAACTGACAAGGATCTCACTGTAATTTTTGTGTTTTCAAATAATTTCATCCATTGATAATATTAAATAAATGACTGAAGAAGATGGGGGGAGAACCAAAGAACAGATGAAACATCAGCATTTTGTGTATTGGCACTAATGCATGTAGAAGATACCAGAAAGCTCGTTAAAAAGACGAGGAAAGCTGTTAATACTTACATGAACAGAAAATAAATATATTCCTGCTTTTGTGTGTTGACTTCACAGACCTGCAATTTGAGTATTTGTGATGTTGAATTCTTTCTTCCTTCATTTTTCCTTTTTGTTAAAGGATGGGGAGTTCTGCTTTAAGCTTCTTTTTTAAAAATTTTTTTTGTTTGCTTATTTTTACTTATTTATTTGAGAGTGACAGAGAGAGAGAAAGAGGCAGAGAGAGAGAGAATGATCGCGCCAGGGTCTTCAGCCACTGCAAACGAACTCCAGATGCATGTGTCCCTTTGTATATCTGGCTAATGTGGGTCCTGGGAAATCGAGCCTCAAACCGGGATCTTTAGGCTTCACAGGCAAGCGCTTAACTGCTAAGCCATCTCTCCAACCCTAAGCTTCTTTCTTGTTCTTTTTTGTTTTGTTTTGTTTTTCTAGGTGGGGTTTCATTCTAGCCCAAGCTGACCTAAGTAGTCACAGGGTTGCCTTGAACTCATGGCAATCCTCCTACCTGTGCTTCCCAAGTGCTGGGATTGAAGTTGTGCACCACTATGCCCAGTTTAAGCTTCTTTCTTAATCCTCCACATTCTGTATTCGCAAAATATGGACTCAGCAGCTTTTAAAGCATTCCTGGATTTAGCAGCTTTTTATTTAATTTTTATTTATTTGTTTGTTTATGAGAGAAAGAGAGGGAGGGAGGGAGAAGAGACGCACCAGGGCCTCTAGCCAGTACAGACAAACTGTAGATTCATGCACCAACATTTGCATCTGGCTTATATGGGTTCTGGTGAATCAAACCTGGGTCTTTAGGCTTTGCAAGCAAGCACCTTAACCACTAAGCTATCTCTCCAGCTCTGGATTTATTACTTTTAACCCTGTTTGTCTTTTTTTTTTAAGCTCTGATCAGTATAACTTGTTGGCCCCAAGTTACCTTCATTGAATGAAAATGTAGTTCTGTATTAACGTAGATTGAAATCATTAAGTCCCAGGAGGACACTGCCTAGTACCTCTCCACTCTTAGCATAATGAAAATTAATTTGGTGAGGTTGCTTTTGCTGACTAATGGAATGTTTTATTGCTTAGATTTTTGGCTAACAGACCTGTGGCTTAGAGGTAGAAGGGGAGGTATGTGCATAGTATACTATCTGAAGAAAATGATAAGATAAACATGTAGCTGGTGAACATTTCAAGGAATTGTAGAGTTCTAAGAATGAAGTATAAAATTCTTAATGTGTAATGATCTGAATTGATCTGAAAATTATTCTGGTGGACTAGAGATTTAAATTGTGTAAAAATGTACAAATCTTGCATTATTTACCTAAAAATTCATCAGTCTGATAGTTAATTATATCAGTGTTTGTTGTGACTTTGGTTCTTTGTGTTCAGACTTTTGGTTCTCTTGTTGCATAGGTGGTAGTTGGGAAGCCAGAGGGATGAGTAAATGAGTCTTCTGGATTCTGAAATAGTTGCAATGTATAAGGTAGCAGAAAGCTGAAGTGTACATACATCCATGTACATAGACGTATAAATATATTTATACTATAAACACAAAACACAAGTATTTTATACTTACCAATATGAATATGCATGCGTGTATATACACAGAAGATATGTATGCCTATATTTTTTTACTTATAGAAACAGTCTTATAACAAGAACTGCAGGTTCTCGACCCTCAGGGATATGTATAGCTCACTGGTATATAAAGAACATTTTAGGTTTACTATTCTCTCTATGTACCAGCCTCATTACTGTTAAAGTTTCAAGTTTTAATTATGATTTATAATTTTGCTATATTGATATAGACGTATGTATATGTTTATAAATAAATGGGCATATATGTATGTCCCAGATTTTTGTGGTGATATGGGTGAGTAATCCAAAGCTTAAGATCCCAAGTGTAGGAGATGTCTGGTGGGGCCATAAACATTGTGTTTAGGAGGGAAATTGACAAGACTGGGGTCCAGGTTGACAGATGAAAGAAACCTAGGGTGACACAGGGTTCTTGCTCAGTGATGTAATTCATCAAGGTGGGCACTGTAAGCATAGGTCCAGAGAGATATATTGAGTGTCATTGACTGCACAGGCCAGAAGCTGAGACAGTGTTTCGGAGGAAGAGGATTGGGGATTCTTTGCAGTAGTACAAAATGTAGGCTGCAGATGAAAATTCCAAATGAGGGCTGGAGAGATGGCTCAACGCTTAAAGTTGCTTGCTTGCAAAGCTTGACAACCTTGGTTCAATTCCCCAGTACCCACATAAAGCCAGACACACATAGTGGCACATGCACCTGGAGTTCATTTGCAGTGGCAGGAGGCCCCTGGCACACCCATATTCTTTCTTTTTATCTCTCAAATAAATTAATAAAAATATTTAAAAAAAAGAAAATACTAGGGCTGGAGAGATGGCTTAGAGGTTAAGGCCCATGCCTGTGAAGCCTAAGGACCCAGGTTCAACTCTCCAGATCCCACATAAGTCAGATGCACATGGTGGCACATGCGTCTGGAGTTTGTTTGCAGTGGCTAGAGGCCCTGGTATGCCCATTCTCACTGTCTCTAATAAATAAAAATAAATCTTTTTTAAAAAAAGAAAATACTAAAGGAGAATATAGAGTGAAAAGGGTTTCTAGAGAGAGAGCTTGGGAACACTGAAGAGCTGGGTGAAGAAGAATGGGGGAAAGCAGTTCCTTTCCCAGTTCTCTGAACTTACAGGTTCTTTGAGGCCATTTTCGAGAATGGCCAGGGATTGTCGGGTTTTCCAGCAAGTGGAATGATTAAGGTACAGGCTGTTACATTCCTATGGAAATCAGAGAAACAGCTGATAAATAAAGACTTCTTGACAGAAGCCTGGTTTCAGAGTAGTCTCAGGTTGGTTTTCTGTGTGACCTTCCACATCACTCCTGGCAGGGCTGATTTTGACATCTGCACTGTTGTCTTTATTCTGAGTTAAAGGGCAGGTATTTCTTTATCTAAGCCCTAGAGAGTGTAGTTCTTCTTGTTATCCTCTTAACAACCATTTTCTTTTTTTAATTTTTAATTTAATGTATTTTTATTTGAGAGAGAGTGGAAGAGGCAGATAGAGAGTGGGCATCCAGGGCTTTCAGCCGCTGCAAATGAACTCCAGACGCATGTGCCACCTTGTACATCTGGCTTACGTGGGTTGTGGGGAATTGAACCTAGGTCCTTTGGCTTTGCAGACAAGTGCTGCTAAGCTATCTCTCCAGACCCAAACAACCATTTTTTCTGTGTGTCATCATATCTGGTTCTGCCACATGCCCCCTTTAAGGATGTGTGCGCAGCAGCTCTTCGTCAGGGTGGATAGCTCAGCTGTGCCGGTTGCATTCTAGCTTCCAGTATACTGAGTCACCCCTACTGAAGGAGGCTGTGGTCTGTGAGTACAAATGAAGACGATGAGTGAATTCTCCAGTTGGGATAGTTATGTTCTACTCAGGAAGATATGACAAATACCAAAGAATATTTTCCAGATAAGATTCCCAGTTGTTTGTGAGAGAAAAGATCAGCTGTGGCTTGAGGGTTTTGCAAGGCTCTGTGGAAGTGACACCTGAGCAAGGATTTGTCAGCGAAGGTATGGCTCGCACATGATGTCGTTGGCACATTCAAAGGTGTACTCAGGAGGCAGAATCATGTCTAATTTGGTAAATACTACTTGGTTACTTTTCTCTAAAGAGGTGTGTGTGTGTGTGTGTGTGTGTAACTGATATGTAAAATGAAGGTCCAACTTGATTCTAGTCTGTAAGGGGGTGATGCAGACATGAATACAGGTAGTCACAGTAGAAATAATTAAAATAACACCACATTGGGCATCATTGAAAGCTGGTCATTTTTGTGCCAAACACCATCAAAATGATGTTCTTCAAAGAAAGGAATAAATTCTGTGTATTGTGGTTGTTGAATAATGATGGCTAAAAAAGCCAGAAAGGTAGAAGACAATTAGTATTTTTTTTTTTTTTTGAGGCAGCGACAACAGACTAGCCTTTTTTTCCCCCAAATGAGAGAGGGAGAGGGAGAAGGGGAGAGATTTAGTGTGCCAGGGCCTCCAGCCACTGCAGTCGAACTCCAGACACATGCATACCCTTGTGTGCATGTGCAACATTGCTCATTTGTGTCATGCTTACGTGGGACCTGGATAGTTGAACAATAGTTCTTAGGCTTCGCAGGCAATTGCCTTAATGGCTAAGCCATCTCGACAGCCCAACAATTATTATTTTGATTAAGGAAATAGTTTCAGTGGAGAGATGAAAGTATTTACATTTAAAATCAGGTATGTGCCATTTCAAGTATGGAAGTCAAATTTTGTGTATAAAAGTTTTTATTTATTTATTTATTTGTTATGTGTATGTGTGTATGGGTGGGCCAAGGTCTCTTCCCTCTGCAAATGAATGTTCCTCTACCTTTATGTGAGTGGCTGGGAAGTTGAGCCCAGGCGGGCTGGTTTTGCAAGCAAGTGCTTCTAGCCATCTCCCCAGCCTCTCAGTACTCTTTTTTTTTAGTTTTTGGTTTTTCAAGGTAGGGTCTCACACTAGCCCAGGCTGACCTAGAATTCACTGTGTCGTCTCAGGGTGGCCTTGAACTCATGGCAATCCTCCTACCTACCAAGTGCTGGGATTAAAGGCATGTGCTACCACGCCTGGCTTCTCTCACTACTTTTTAAAGGTAGTGGTGGGATCCTATTTGATGATTGGAAGAGTAGGTTAAAGTTTGGCAAAGTACATTTAAGAAAGTGTGACCAAAATACACTAAGTGGTGCTTAGTAAAGAAACATGGCTTACAAAAGGTGGCGGAGGTTGCAAGGATAGCTCATAGTAGAGTCCGTACTTAAACATGCAAGGCCATGAATTCAGTCCCTAGCATGTGTGCATGTGCACACACACACGCAGAAGGAAAGAAAGTAAAAATTTAGAAACACATGGTTCTCAGGTTTTTTCTTTTTTTCTTTTTTTAGGAGCCCATGACCAGTAAATGACTCGGCAAGTAAGAGGAAAACAACTGTAATCTATAAAGGTATTTGTTGCTAAAGCTTTTATATTTGGAGTCGTCTTTTACCCTTCTAAAAATGCTGAAGTAGCTGTTATTCCTAGCTTATTGATGAGTAAAGTGAGAAATGAGTAATTTCTCCCTCTGATTAGATTGTAAACATTTATTATGCGCTTCAAGTATACCTCCATTGCAAAGCAGAGAGAAGGAAGCTAGGTGAGAACATAATGGCCAACATGAGTTTAATCAAGGAGGAATGTTAGAGATCTAGTTAAAACAGTCAATAGGGGCTGGAGAGATGGCTTAGCAGTTAAGCACTTGCCTATGAAGCCTAAGGACCCTGGTTCAAGGCTCTTTTCCCCAGGACTCACATTAGCCACATGCACAAGGGGGCGCACGCATCTGGAGTTCGTTTGCGGTGGCTGGAGGCCCTGGTGCGCCCATTCTCTCTCTCTCTCTCTGCCTCTTTCTTTCTCTGTCACTCTCAAATAAAAAATAAACAACAACAACAACAAAAAAAAACCAGTCATTAGTGTTGTGCACGTGGGGAACATAATTCACAGTTCTTCCTAATTGAAATTAAGTAGGACAAAAGTGTTTTTGAAGCCGGCCATGGTGGCACATGCCTTTAATCCCAGCACTTGGGAGTCAGAGGTAGGAGGATTGCCTTGAATTCAAGGCCATCCTGAGACCACAGAGTGAATTCCAGGTCAGCTTGGGCTAGAGTGAGATCCTACCTCCAAAAACCAAAAAGAAGAAGAAGGTACTTTAGAAACCATTAAAGTTAACTTTTGCTCCTCTCTTCACAACTACTTTTGTAAACTTCTCCAAAGTCACCTCTGGCAACTGAAACAGTTGCTAACTCATGCTTTCCCCCATCATAGGGAACAGCAAACCACAACAAACCTGCAAGCATTGAACGGGTAAGGATGAGATGGTTTACTAGGCTGCTTTGAAACATGTCATTTGCTGGGTCACATCTTACTGTTTGGTTGACAAATGGAGCCAGGAGGAATTAGGCCAGCATTCATATTTTTGGCTGAGTAGCTTTGCTTCAAGTGCTTTTCTGCAGTCACTAAGTTTCTTTTGTGCTCTCCCATGCGAATTTAATGTTGTGCTCCTTCCTCACATGGGACTGCTTTTATTTGGGGGGATGGTGGCGAAGGTGAGGTGTCAGCTACTGGGTCACCGGGCATTCTGCCATCGTGTTCCTCATTCAGTTGTTAGCATGAATGTCCTGTGACTTAGCTCAGGTTTGGGGTTGTCTGTTGATTGTGTCTGAAGAGTGTGAGCCCTGTAGAGGATTTCCTGTTCTTGTTTTCCCTGGGATGTGAGCTATAGTTGCTAGGAATGAATTTTATCTTGTGTTAGTATGTATTTGTTCTTAAAGTATGTAGCTGTATTGTGAGCTGTTTTCAGATTACTTTGTGACCTATAGCTCAAACAAACTTTAGTGAACTGTAGCTCAGGCTGTTCTGGAACTCACACTGTAGACTAAGCTGGCATCAAATGGGAGGCAATCCTCCTGCCTCAGCCTCCCAAGTACTGGGTTTACAGGGGTGAGCCACCTCACCCAGCTTCAAGCAAAAACCTTTATTCTTTGAGTTTAGTATGTTCAGGGTAATTAATTTTATTAGGTAAAAAGTTCTATGATGTTCCTGAAAAGGGCTTCTTTTCTTCATAGTGAGAGTAATGTCTTTCTGTAGGCTGTCTTGGGAGGCCTGAAATAAGGTATTACTGACACCTTGGCCTCTGTTAGGGTTAGCCTTTCTTACTTAGCTTCATTTTTCAGTTCGCCTTTTTATTTTTTCCCTTCTCGATCCTATCTGCTAAATATTGTTAATCATTAGTACTTCCTTCTTATTTGGGCCAACATCTTCCTGCTCACCACCACACCTCTTCCTGCCAGACAGAAGGGAAAAATGCTGAGTATTAATTATTCTCCCTATAAGGGAGAGGTCCTCTTGCCATGGCATGACTTCATCCCTATATCTTACCCACTAGGTACAGAGCTCAAAGGTTTCTTTTTCTTCCATTCAAGCTCTCCTCATTGTACTACTGCTTATGGGGCACGAGTAGGAAGAGCCACATGCTAATTCCTAGAGTTCAGTTTGGGTGCCTTTCATATGTTCAAATCTGTATTGGCCTATTTATTTTCCCTCCTTGAAAGCAGATACAAAGTGATGTTGAAGCATTAGGGGAGATGATAGTGACAGTTTTGTTTTTGTTTTTTTTTTTTTCCTGCCATTAAGGTACTGTGGCATAGAAAAGGAAGTATTTGAATGATGAGAACTTATGCTTTTCATGTTAGAGCTCTAATAATGTTGAAAACTTGTGTTTTTGATTCTGGCCTGGGTTTATCAGTTACTAACATACCTAGCTCCTGTAGGTATGCAATAAATATTTGCTAATTTGATTTAGTTAGTTGGATTGAATGCAAGTATATCTTTCTGCAAAGACTTCATAAACAGAAATAGCCCTATGGGTACTGTTTTATGGTCCTAGAGATTGAACCCAAGGCCTGGCACATGACATGGCTCTACCACTGAAATTTATCCCCAGCCCTTTTATATATCTTTTATATAACTTGACTTATAGACACCTTATTTTAAAACTCTGAAGTACACTTAATTCACTTTTTAAAATATTCTATTATTTTTATTTATTTATTTGAGAGAAAGACACAGTAAGAGAGAGAGAAAGTGGGCGCTCCAGGACCTCCAGTCACTGCAACAAACTCCAGATGCATGTTTCCCCTTGGGCGTCTGGCTTATGTGGGTCCTGGGGAATCAAACTGGGGTCCTTTGACTTTGCAGGCAAATGCCTTAACCACTAAGCCATTTCTCCAACCCTAATTCACTTTTTTTGGTTGCATGTGGGGGCTATGCTCAGCTGTTTGTATGGGTGCTAGGGAATTGCACTCAGCCAGTTTCAGGTGCTCTAAGGTACCCTCATGCTTGTATAACAAGCACTCTTACCCACTGAGCCACTCTCAGCCACAACCTAATTCACTATTTTTCAAAGTAATTTTTCTCTATAATTAATTTCTATAAAGGTATTATAGGTTGCATTTCCCTAACCTAGACATTTGAAATAGTTCAATATCTAAAACTCTTGAGGGCCAGAATGCTACATAGAAAATTTTGCACCTGTCATTTGAAGGTGTACTAAATAATGTATAAAATTACCTTCAGGCTAAGTGAAGCATAAGCAAATTTCATGTGTAGACTTGGGTATCTCATTCCATACATGCAAATACTCCAAACTCTGAAAAGAGGGCAAAATAATTTTGGTTCTAAACCTTTTGCATAAGATATACTCAATCTGTACATACTATGCTTTTTAGAAAGTCTCATCTGTAAATAGAAAAGGATAGGTAAAATGAGTTATTTATAATATTTTATAAAAACAGTAATAAATAACAAGTGTGTGCAAGAAGTTTAGGGTATGAAGCCATACTTAATCTTTATGAATTAAGGTGATTTTAATGTGGAGTTTAAAATAGCCACTATAGCAGTTATCTTCTTGTTGGGGCAAACACCAGACCTGAAGCAGCTGGTGGAAAGGAGTACTATCTAAAGGGCAAGTTTCATCATGGTAGGTGGAGAACGCATGGCAGAGCAGACAGCAGAGCATTACATCTTACTACATCAGCTGAGAGGCAGCAGCCAAAGTGAGCTCATACTAAACACCTTAGGTAAAATTGACTCCTTAGATAAAATTGAATATGTTTTAAAAAAAAATCTTAGGTTGAAATGCTTTTGTGGGAAACAGATACAAAACTACTACCTATATAGCGATTGAAGTAATTTTTGCCTTGCATTCACTGTGAATGCTCAGTAAGTAAACTCGGCAGTCATAAGCTTTTCCATTTCTGTGCTCCAGGTTGGTTTTTTAAATTTAATTTTACTTTATTTATTAGAGAGAGAGAGAGAGAATGGATGCACTAAGGTCTCTAACCACTGCAAATATACTCTAGATGTATACACCACTTTGTACATCTGGCTTACATGGGTACTGGGGAATTGAACCTAGGTCCTTAGACTTTGCAGGCAAATGCTGTAACCGCTAACCCAGCTCTTCAGCCCCCAAGTTGGTTTTAACACCAGAAGGGTGTTCTTTCTTTTCAAGAGTGATCAAGAAGGCCTTCAAGAATTATAGTTGAATGAAGCACAGAGTCATGTCATCAGTTCCAAGTTCAGATGCTCAGGCCCCATTTGTACCTGTGCAACTTTTTATTCCTCCTGGGTAGTTGCTTAACTTCTCAGTGGTGTAAAACAAAGATAACCTCATTCCTTCCCTACGAAGGATGTGTATTATTTTAAATCAACATTGTTACCATTATGATCATTGAAAGGCCAACCATTTATTTATTTATTTATTTATTATTTATTTATTTTTAGAGAGAGTGAGAGAGAGGACAGAGAATTGGTGTGCTAGGGCCTCAGCCACTGCTGTTGAACTCCAGACACTTGCGCCACCTAGTGGGCATGTGTGACCTTGCTCTTGCCTCACCTTTGTGCATCTGGCTTACATGGGATCTGGAGAGTAGAGCATTGGTCCTTAGGCTTCCCAGGCAAGCACTTTAACCGCTAAGCCATCTCTCCTGCCCATCCAACCTTTTTTTTTTTTTGTTTTGTTTTTTTCGAGGTAGCTCAGGCTACCTCTAGCTCAGGCTGTCCTGGAATTCACTGTAGCCTCAGGGTAGCCTCAAACTCGTGATCCTCCTACCTCTGCCTCCTGAATGCTGGGATTAAAGGCGTGCACCACCATACCCGGCTCCCATCCAACCTTTTAAAGTAAAGGGCTTAACTTTTTGTTGCAAATGAACTTAAACCATCAAAATTCATTATACTGTAGTGTTTTTGTGATATTTCTTCACCTCGTCTGACCCCAGTGGACACATAGACCTACCTTTTTTTTTTTTTTCTTTTGACAGTCTGCCACACAGAATTCCGATTCAAGTTCCTGTTAGGAAAATGTCTTTTCAGAGTGATCTCCTTCCCCTTAGGTTAGGTTTGCTTGTTTGTGACCTAAGGGTCTCTCTATTCTTCCTCTGTTTTTATTTGTATTAGTTGTATTATCCCCACCTATCAGCTGGTCTGTGTTACTAGCTTTCATAAATGGCTGTTTTGTCTAATATGGTGTAATAAAACACTCAGGATTGGCTGCTTTTATTGTTTCACAAATTGTTAGGGACCTAATTGTTAGACCGTATACCTAGCCGAACAATCCCACTTAGATGTGCAGCCCAGAAACTATATAATAAATTGTTTTAATATTAAAATTCATAGCATCTGAGTTATTACGAATTCATATAGCTACTTGTCATGGCTTGGTTTCACAGTTTCTTGAGTCTCAGCTCTATTGGTCACTGTTTAGAAACCTGTGTGGTCATGTCTACCTGACCTCTCTCAGATCCCAGCAGCAATGCTGGGAACAGTCCAGTGACTCACTTCTGGCTAACTGTGTCTTGCCTCATACTGCTTTCTTTCTTGACCTTGGTCTGCCTGGGGAGGGTACAGAAGTGGCATCAGCCTTCTCAGCACATGCTCTCTTGTTCTGGGAAGGTGTGGATGGTGTGATCAGCACCCCTTGAGGCCACCCATTGCCTGTTGGGCTGAACCCAGTTGTACTTCTGTCAGCCCTCTGCTGAGTTTTCCATGGGTAAAGAAATAGTTTATGTTGGCCTTTTTGCTTGCACTTGCTCCTCCTCCCTTTCTTTCTTTTCTGCTTTTTTGAAGCAGGGTCTTAGTCTAGCCAAGGCTGACCTGAAACTTACTGTGTAGCTCAGGCTGGCCTTAAATTTACCTCAGTCCTTTTATTTAACCTCCAGTGTTAGGATTGTAGGTGTGAGTTGCCATGTCCTACACTTTTACTTTTGTAACAGAATCTCATGTATCCCAGGCTGGCTTTAAACTCACTATGTAGGTGGAAGATGACATTGAACTACCTCCTGATCCGTCCCCACTGAATAAATAAAGCCAGAGAAAAGACCAACAATTTAATACAATTCAGCATGACATTTTCAGCACTGTCTTTGAGCCAAGTACTTGCAGGTGCTCTAGCTGTGAATAGGATGCACTAGGACCCTGTTCTCTCGAGTCCAAGAGCCATTGGAGAAGACAGATTTGAATGTGGCTACAAATGACAATAGTGTTATACATGTGCTTTTGTAAACTAGGGTGTCCACTGGCTGCTGGCCCCCAGCAGTGTTGTATGATCCTGTTGCATCTTCCTGATTGCCCCTCTTCCTTTCTCAGTTGTCTTGGCTCTGACTTCAGAAGGAACTGTCAGGCCTGCAGTGACTGCTGTGGAGAAGAGATGCTGCCTTGTATTCAGTGTAGCCTCCCCCCCCACCCCCGTCATCCTGTGCTCCAAGGAGGCCCTTCTCCATCATGTCTTCTCACTTTTTACATAATATCTTTACCTCTTCAAGTCTACCTGAGTATTCCTTTTGTCACAGTTTCACTTATGTTCATAATTTCATTTACCCCTGGGATAATGACCTGTCTTGAGTGTATCTGTAATTTTGACCCTTTTCCTGGCATCTAGACTTCCCTTCAGGTGATGGTGGATGTCTTCCCTAGACTTCATGCATTTATTTCACATTGTACATTTTACTCCCTCCCTTTCTTTCTTTTGAGGCAGGGCCTCACTCTAGCTCTAGAGGTTGATCTGCAACCTTCTGTGGCCCAGGCTAGAGGTAGCAGGACTCATGATGGGATTATAAGTGTGAGCTACCATATGGTGCTTTCATGTTCTACTTTTCTTTTTTAAATTTTGTTTGAAATACAGAGAGGGAAGAAGAGAGAGATTCAATGGGCATGCCAGAACTTCCTCCCACTGTAAATGAAATCATGATGCATGTGTCACTTTGTGGGTCTGGCTTTACATGGGTACTGGGGAATCAAACCCAGAACGTCAGGCTTTGTAAGCAAGCCCCTTTAACCACTGAGCCATCTCTCCAGCCCTCCTATCAGTATTTTACAAATGGTTACTCTAGGCTTTTTTCTTTCTCCTTCCTTATCTAAGCAGATATCAGAGCCTAGTACATACCTCCTACTAATCACAGGCTTGTTTGTAACTCATTTTATTGCTGATGTATAAATTCAGGCATATGTCACCCTGTTTTGGAGACATGGTTTCACTGTATGTTCCAGGCTGGCCTTGGACTTGCATTCTTCTTGCCTTTATTTCCCAAGTGTTGGGATTCCAGGCATGAGCTACCTTGCTTGAAAAAATGTGCTTAATAAATGCAGTAAATTCTGTGCCTGTCTTCTCTACTGCTTCTTGCCCATTTCCCATGTGCCATCCATTGTAGCCAAAACTCCGTCCTCTCCATGACGCCTCCGAGACAGAGTTTGGTGCCATCAGTGCACTGTGTCCCGTCTTCATTACAGAAGCTATCATACTATATGCTCATTGCTTCCAACTTTTGTCTTTGAACTGGAAGTTCCAGAGGCAGTGGTATTTCCAGATATTACATAAAATGATGTAGCAGCCTGGAAAAGGATCCACAAATAAGAGAGCAAACCAAAAGAGCCCAAGGGAATAGAGATGTTAGGAAAGTAAGGTGAAGAGAGGATTGAGTGTTGTTTTGTGACATTTCTTTGGTGGTCAAAAGAGGAATTGATTTCCTAAAGTTAATAATAGCCAGTCAAGAAGTTTTGAATGAATGCAGGCTGCAAGAGAAGGCCTGCAAAGGGCTTTTTTGCAGGATCAGTTCATCTGTGTGGTGGTAAGGGGTATCCATCAGGTGTGGTGGCTTGAGTGCAAGGCTTGGTTAGGAAATGGAGACCAGACTGGTCAACTACCATTGTCTACAAAAAGAGAGAGGACAGTGTGTCATGGCATTTCTCTGTTGTCACCTCTTATGAGCTCTTGGTGGGATTCCATCCACAGAGAACTTCTCAGTTCCTCTATTCAGCATAAGTTTACCTTGCCACCCCACATTTGGTTTGTGGTGTTTCAGCCTGGGGAGGACATCAGGTGAGCCTGGTGCAGTTACACTGGAGGCCACACTGGACTCATGAGTCACCTTCCTTCGCTCCCCCACCTCCCACAGGGGAGCACTGATGAAGCTTAAAGCACTCTGACCTACAGAGAGCTGAAGAGGATGTAAGCCCTGAAGATGGAGGTTTCAAGAACGATCTCCCTGCTTCCACCTCCTGGATGGTGTTGGGATTACAGGCTTGTGCCACTAGCCTGTGAATTTTTTTTCGTATCGGTCAAAATTTGCCAAGACAATAATTTCACAGACAATAATAGATTTGTTTTCATTACAAAAGGCCAATAAGAAAGAAAAAGAACACATTACAGCAGTTACAAATAAAAATCTCGTTGCCTTATTGTGCATGTAATTGTCATTTCCAAGTCTGTTTGGTAGGTTTTTATGTTTACATACAAATGTTACATTTCTCCCATGTTCGTGTACCCTTGGCACCCAGAATTTAGTCTATAAACCTTTTATTGTTGTCCCACTTCTCAAATTTTTAATTTTTTTTATTGACAACTTCCATGATTGTAAACAATATCCCATGGTAATTCCCTCCCTCCCCCCCACTTTCCCTTTTGAAACTCCACTCTCCATCATACCCCCTCCCCTCTCAATCACTCTTTCTTTAATTTATTTATTTATAATTTTTATTTATTTATTTGAGACAGTGAAAGAGGCAGACACACACACACAGAGGGAGAGAATAGGTGTGTCAGGGCCTCCAGCTGCTGCAAACAAACTCCAGACACTTGCACCACCTTGTGCATCTGGCTTACATGGGTCCTGGAGAATCTAACTGAGGTCCTTTGGCTTTGCAAGCAAACGCCTTAACAGCTAAGCCATCTCTCCTGCCCTCTCTTTTATTTTGATGTTATGATATTTTCCTCCTATTATGGTGGTCTTGTGTAGGTAGTGTCAGGCACTCTGAGGTCATGGATATCCAGGCCAATTTGTGTCTGGAGGAGCACGTTGTAAGGAGTCTTACCCTTCCTTTGGCCCTTATATAACTAATAGTACCTAAAGTTGATATGTTAGTGTCCCTTGTCATTCTTTTTCATAGGCTGTTTATATGTTTTCCCTGTGGTAAGTTCTACTAGAGAATTATACTGAACATATATAGAATATTTTTAGTCTTTTCCTTATATGTATGTATATATTTTTTTGGTCTGTTTTTTCTTTTTTGTATTTTTGTTTTCTTAGAGTTAGGGTCTCACTGTAGCTCAGGCTGACCTGGGATTCACTATGTACTGTCAGGATGGCCTCAAACTCATGGTGATACTCCTACCTCTGCCTCCTGAGTGCTGGGAGTAAAGACCTGTGCCACCACACCTGGCTTCCTTTTTATAATTTTATTATTCATTTACCTTGTGGTGAGTAGTAGCTGAAAATTTTTTTTTAAATGAAACTTGTGGTGACCCTCTTGTATGTGTGGGTTTTGTTGCGTTAGAAAAGTTTCCCCCATCTTGCTAGTTCACCTTACATTGTTTTAATATGTATGTATAGATCAATAAGTAGCTGGTAAACATAACTTTTTGAAAAATTTTTATTTTTCCCCCACTTGTATATTGTCTCTCTGTCTGTCTTTCTTTTTTGAGGCAAGCCCAATGGGCTGGCCTTTTTTTAAAAAAAAAATTATTTGAGAGAGAGGCAGAAAGAGAGAATGGGTGCACCAGTGCCTCCAGCCACTGTAAACAAACTCCAGATGCATGTGCCAGCTTGTGTATCTGGCTTATGTGGGCCCTGAGGTATTGAACCTGGGTCCTTGGGTTTGCAGGCAAGCACCTTAACTGCTAAGCCATCTCTCTAGCCCCAGACTTTTTTCTAATGCAAGAAAGAGGGGGAGGGAGGAGAGAGAATTGGTGTGCCAGGGCCTCCAGCCACAGCAATCAAAGTCCAAATGTATATGTCCTTTTGTGTGTATGTGCGATAATTACGCACTTGTGTCACTGTGCGTCTGGCTGTGCGTCTGGCTTATGTGGGACCTGGAGAGTCAAACATGGGTCCTTAGGCTTTGCCGGCAAGTACCGTAACTACTAAGCCCATCTCTCCAGCCCTTTTCTCTCTTTAAGAAAAATATTTTTATTTATTTAGTTAGTTGAGATCAAGTAGAGGTGTGCCAGGGCTTCCTGCTGCTGCAAACAAACTTCAGACGTATGTGCCTCTTTTATATCTGGCTTTACATGGGAACTGGGGAATTGGACCTGGGCCATCAGGCTTTGCAAGCAAGTGCCTTTAACTGCTGAGCCATCTCTCCAGCTCTTTCTCTTTCTCTCTCTCTTTTGGTTTCTTAAGGTAGAGAGTCTAGCTCTGCTTACTCTAGCTCAGGCTGACCTGGTATTCACTGTGTAGTCTCAGGATGACCTTGAACTCACAGTGATTCTCTTGCCTCTGCCTCCCAAGTACTAGGATTAAAGGCATGTGCCACCATGCCTGGCACTTTTTTAATGTCTTTAAAATGGCTTAGTGGTTAAAGTGCTTGTCTGACAAAGACAGAGGACCCAGATTTGATTCCCCAGGACCCACATAAGCCAAAGACTAAGTCTCACTGTATAGTCCAGGCTAGCCTTGAACTCCTGCTGGTCACCCTCCAGTTTCATCCTCAAATTGCTGAAACTATAGGCCATGCCACATGCCTTGCCCTTTCCCTCCAGTATTCATGTGAGTGCTGGCTGTGTCTGGAGCATGTTTAATTAGCACTGAGACATTTGATTCAGTGTCATGTCATATTTCATTTAGGAGTGGATTCTGGGGATGTGGTGTGGAAATACTGAGGAGAGGGGGTGAAAGGAAATAATTAAGGAAGAAAGGCAGGTGAAATAGTTTGAAGGTATTTATAAGACAGTAGAAGAGAATGAAGGGGAAACATTTATTTCAGTTTCTCTAATATAATGCTCATTTTTTTTTTTAATTGCAGATGAATTTACAACTGGTTTTCTGGATTGGACTGAGCAGCTCAATTTGCTTTGTATTTGGGCAAACAGGTAAAAAAAAGAAAAGTTTTCCTACTATCTTTTTATTTCAGCATCTTGTATCACTCTTTTTGATAGATTTCTGAGAAAACCTAAAGATCACAGTTTTCCTTCTCAAAACCCTGCCATAGTCCCATGTGGAGTTTCAGAGGGCCTTCATGCTCATGATCCCTGCCATCCAAGGGCGAGGATAACAAAATGCCAAATGACGGGTATAGAATGTAAGAGTGCTGCCATGAGCAGAGAGAAGGCAGAGGCATATAATATATTCAGAAGCAAATAAATTGAATGTGTGCAATGAATGATTAGGAAGTGTTATTTTGTATCTAAAAATGAAACCAGTCTGGGCGTGGAAGCACACACCTCTAATCCTAGCACTCTGGAGGCAAGAGGAACATGTATTTTAGGCCATCTTGGGCTGCACAGTAAAACCTGATCTCGAAAAAATATAGGGGATATTTATGACCACTTGAAATGATGGATTCTGAAGTCATACCCTTAGACAAAGTAATGAGCATACATAGTTTAATAAGACCTAGTATGTGCTATGAAAAATAACTGTCCTTTTATGAGGTTTTCAGTGCCAAGGTAATCCCAAACAGTAGTTTCCTTGGAATAGTCTAACACAGTTTGGTAACTAAGGCAGTATGTTTGTGGTGTGTGTGTGTGTGTTCATGTCCATTTTGTTATAATGATCCTGATGTTTATCATTTTTTATTTCTTTGAAACTTCAAGCAAGCTTTTCTCTCCTTTTTCCCCACAGATAAGAATAGGTGTTTAAAAGCAAATGCCAAATCTTGTGGAGAATGTATACAGGCGGGGCCAAATTGTGGGTGGTGCACAAATTCAGTAAGTGAAATTGCTGATACTCTTCCACATGTTCTCTGGATGAATGTTGCTGGATCTCTGTCATGGGAGTAACACGTGTGAATTGCCATTTAAATCAATGCTTGTCGAATAATGTGTTTTTTGTTAGAGTGGCCTCTAGGTAGATGAGGTTGTTGAGCACTTGAAATATGATGTTAAAAAGTAAGAATTGCTCTAAATCTAAAAAAGATTTAAATTATGATACTTTGTATAAATGTGTGTTAAAATTAATTTTCCATTTACTATTTTGTTTTATTTTTTTTTGAGACAGAATGTCATGTATTCCAGGTGACCTCAAACTTGCTAAGGATGAATGAACTTATGATCCTCCTGCCTCTACCTCCTGAGTGCTAGAATGTGCCACCACATACACTAACATTGCTTTTCCCCGCACACATTTTGTGGATAACTTATTCAGAACCTTTATGTTTGTAATAACAGTATTTTTGTCTTTTCTGAGGTATTTTTCAGTCAGAAAAAAAAAAAAAGTTTGTTTGTTTTCCAGAACATGGGAGGCTGAGACAGGAAGATAGTGTCAAAAGCCAACCTGTGCTACATTGCAAGATACTGTCTCACTTTGCCTTCCCTCCCAAAACAACAAAAAGTAGTTTTTATTTGCATCTGCTTCTTGAAGTATGTCATTATTGTAAATTTTATCCCAAGCCACAAGTATTCAGTCATATATTATTAGGACTTTTTAAGACACTTAAGATGTGCTATATATATATATGTGGAAAATTTCAATAAAAAATCAAAAGGAAGGTAAAAGGTAAACTGGCAAAAGGTTTTAAGGTAAAATGTAAAAAGCTTGCTTATATACTAGCCAGTACTTGAAAATTTTCAAACACTCAGCAAAACTTAATTAAATCTGTATTAGGTTTCTTCTGTTTAGAAAATACCTTTATTAATTGGAATGTATACAGAGTAATATTTTGAATATTGTGCTGGAGAGAGTGCTATGTAATATAAAAGACTTGGTGTTGTTGGATTGTTATTGTGTACAGTTTTAGGAAAAATACAGTTTGATGCTGGGGGCTGTTGATCATAAGTGATTTCACTGAAGAAGTCTAGTTAGTGATTAGACACTGCATTTGACTTGTACAAGAAACCATTAGGTCAGATTTGAGAAAGTATTCCTTTCTGTGAGTTGATTTTGCACAAGTACACATGCTTAGGGAAGATTTTGTTAAACAGCTAGAGTGGAAGTGCTTTAGATGTCATTTGATTTTCATAATTTGTGTGTGTACAGTTGTATCACATAGAAAGGGTTACTGGTACACTTCTGTCATTGATGCCAGTATTTTACATATCACATAGACATTCTTACAAGAAGGAATGCCCACTTCCGCACGATGTGATGACTTAGAGGCTTTAATCAAGAAGGGCTGCCATCCAGATGACATAGAAAATCCCAGAGGCTCCAAAACTATAAAGAAAAATAAAAACGTCACCAACCGGAGCAAAGGAACAGCAGAGAAGCTCCAGCCAGAAGATATCACTCAGATCCAACCACAGCAGTTGGTCTTGAAGTTACGCTCAGGTACAGACATACATACCTCCTTTCTCAACTTCAGTTTCCCAACTACAGCTTTACACAAACCTTTAACTGCTTTCTGTGGAGAGTTCATTTTCATAGGTGGTTCCAGCTGTCGATCAAATGCCTCTTTCTCTCTCTTTGTTTTGGGGGGTGGGGGGTAGGGTCTTACTAGTCCAGGCTGACCTGAAATTCACTATGTAGCCTCAGGGTGCCCTTGAACTCATGATGATCCCCCTAAGTGCTGGGATTAAAAGTGTGCACCACCACGCCCGGCTTGTGAGGTACCTTCTCATTGCATGAATGAACACAAGACCAGAAGTACCTTAAGGAAGGAAAGGGTTTATTTCAGGCTTGCATTTATATATAGCAGAGAGATGACTCTGAACACAGAATCAGGGTTGGACTCTTGGGGGCCGGGTGGCAGTGACACAGCTTTTCAAGCAGGGCGCCACCTGCTGGAGACTTGAGTAGTCTTAATCTTAATCAAAAATACCTGAGGCTATAGGGCCCGTTTCATTCAAACCTCCACACTACCTAATGACAGAAGCAAATCCTATTAAATATTTAACTGGCATTAATTAAATTTAATGAGTTTTTTAAAAAAATGAATGCCCGTCCTTTGCTCTAATGTCATAATACAAAAGTAACATTTTAATCTATTCATTTCTTTAGTGCCATTTATACTCCACCTAGCTGTACTTCAACCTAGGTAGTCAGACATTGTTAGGTTTGTGTGTGAAATATCTCCCAGAGGTTTGAGTATGTGAAAATTTGTTCCCCAGCTGGTGGCACTTTTTTTTAGAGGTTATGGAACCTTTAGTTGTGGGGCAACTGGAGGGAGGGACTTTGATGGTGGCCCAGGCCTCATTCCAGTGTAGCTCTTACCTTCCTGATCCATAAAGTCCGAGGAGCTGATGCTCATGTTCCTGCCACCAAGGACAGAGCTTCCCCAGCTGCAAGTCCTCCCTCTGATGATGGGCTATTCTTTTTTTTTTTTTAATTTATTTATTTGAGAGCGACAGACAGAAATAGGCAGAGAGAGAATGGGCGTGCCAGGGCCTCCAGCCATTGCAAACGAACTCTAGATGCGAGCACTCCCTTGTGCATCTGGCTAATGTGGGTCCTGGGGAATTGAGCCTCGAACCGGGGTCCTTAGGCTTCATAGGCAAGCACTTAACCGCTAAGCCATCTCTCCAGCCTAGGCTATACTTTTTGAAATTGTGAGCCAAAATAGATCCCTTGACCCTTATGTTGCTTGTGTCAGGTGTTGTGTCAAGTACTGGCCTCTTCTTCCACACCTGCTCTAGCAGAGCCCCACTGTCCCTGAAGCTACAGACCTGCAGGACTATTCACTTATGTGCTCTTCTGTCTCTCTTTCGTTTTCATGGTTATAATCTGTAAACCTGTCAGCACCAAGTGGTGCCTCCCCTCTTGCATTAAGTGATATCATTCCCAGTAGTTTTCACCTTTTTGTGTCTTCTTTTCTCCCTCCCTCTCTGTCTACATTTCACCAAAGTGTTGGTTTTTCTCTCTGCCTTGAAAACCATTTTGCTGCAACAACACAGATCTCTCTGATGCCCATGTCTCCAGCTGCCTACTAGAAGTCAATACAAAAAAAAAGTCTGCACATTGAAGACTAAGCATTTTTCGTCCAAGCCTTCATTTTCTTCTACTTTGTCAAGATGGGGGTCTTGCTCTAGCCCAGTCTCTAACCTAGAATTCATGTAGTCTGAGGCTGGCCTCAAGCTCACTGCAATCCTCCTACCTCTGCCTCCTGAGCGCTGGAATTAAAGGCGTGCACCACCACACCTGGCTTTGAACCTTCATTTTCTTCCATCATTTCTAAGTGTTTTGTTTCATTTGATGGTGCTAGACCTGAGCCCCGGGCTTCTCATGCAGTGAGTGTGTGCCCTGCCAGTGGGTGACATCCCGTCCCTGCTCATTGACTGTTACACTTAACACCCTCCTTTCCCATTGACTCAGTTCAGAGCTTCACCCCTTGGATTTCATTTTTCCCTGTAGTTCTTAACGAATCTTTTTTGCCTCTACAACCTATTTTAAAAACTCTTTCTAAGGTAAAAATTAGATTTATAGTCACTTGACATGTTAGCAGTATCCTGTTACACAGAGAGCATATCTGAGTCGTACTTTAAATCTGTACCTGTCGAATGTACCCTGTAGTTGTCCTTTGTTCTGCTCCAGTTTATGATAGTCTGTTTTCCTCATAATTATAAATTTGTATGTTAGTTTACCATTATAGTAACAACTATTGGAAATAACATACAAGGAGAAAAATTGGCTCATAGTTTTAGAAATTTCAGTCCAGGGACAGAGTGGCCCTGTTGCTTTTGGCATGTGGTGAGGTAGCACATTATGTTGAGAGCACTCGGAACACCTTATGGTGGGAAGACAAAGCAGAGAGGAAGAGAACAGGTACCATAAAGCTCTTTCGGGGTGCATCCCCAGTGACCTAGGATCTCCCAGTGTACCCCAAGTTTTGAAGTTCCCATCAAACTGAATCAGAATTGTCTGTCTCAGCCATGATATAGTGAAGGATGGTCTCTTCAGTCACCCTTTCCTTCAGTCCTTATGTTACAAGTATCTGTTGAATGAAATTGAATGAGCCTCTATTCAGTGACCAATGGAGTCCTCAGGTTTCTGAAAATTACATACTTAATGCATTTTATTTCATAGTTTTTACCCTGTAAGTTGGATTTTACTTTTCTCATTTACTTTTGATTGCTGGTAGAGTAATTGCATTTTAAAATCTGTTTAATTAGGGGAACCACAGACATTTACGTTAAAATTCAAGAGAGCTGAAGACTATCCCATTGATCTCTACTACCTTATGGACCTCTCCTACTCCATGAAAGATGACCTGGAAAATGTGAAGAGTCTTGGGACAGATCTGATGAATGAAATGAGAAGGATTACTTCAGACTTCCGAATTGGTGGGAACATTGGCTTAATAATAATTTTCATATGTATAAGTCTACATTTCTTTCAAAGCATTGTTTACATACTGGCCTACCACAAGTACACTATGATCTTTTCATTGTGTGAGGAACCTTATATTCCTGTCTCATACATAGTGTTCTTTTTGCCTTCTTGCTGCTGCTTCTTTTTTTTTTTTTTTTTGGTTTTTCGAGATAGAGTCTCACTCTAGCCCAGGCTGACATGGAATTCACTATGGAGTCTCAGGGTGGACTCGAACTCGCGGCAATCCTCCTACCTCTGCCTCCCGATTACTGGGATTAAAGGTGTATTCCACCACACCCGCCTCTTTCTTGCTTCTTGAAGGCTACCTCACATGGGATTTGACAGAGTTGATGCCTCAAATAATGAAATGCTTGTTTCTTGTCACAGGAATTTATCCATTCGTCTGTTGATGTATTGTATAAGCCCATGTCAAGTACCGCAAAGTTTAAGATTTCATTACTAATTAGTTAATTAGTGTCATCACACCTCTCTAGACTAGCCTAATTTCATTTCATACCTGAAGTTTCCCTTTCTTTCTCTTTGTCTCTTTCTTTTTTTGGAGGGGAATGGGTTTCAAGGTAGGGTCTCGCTGTACCCCAGGCTGATTTGGAGTTCACTATGTAGTCTCAGGATGCCCTCCTACTCACTGTGATCCTCCAACCTCTGCCTCCTGAGTGCTGAGATTAAAGGCATGCGCCACCACATCCAGCTTGAAGCTTTCATTTCGACCCCGTTTTATGGATCCCCAGTGGAATCACTTTGCTGTTTGCTGCTTTCCACTCCTGAGCTAAATGAGAGTTAACAACAGAATGTTGGAAAGATGGTCTTGTTGAGGTCTAAAAATTGCCTTTCAAAATTGTGTTTTGCTTTTACTAGAAACATCAAAAAGTAGTTTGATTAAAATTCTCTTTTACTCAGCATAATTGGCTGTGGAGACAGGAAGCTTTTATACCATTCTTTTTTAAGTTGTCAGAAATTCAGAATGTTCATTTATCCTGCTATTGAGAGCTTGTATGCTAAGAAAATGAAGGTGAGTTACTTTTAAAGTAGGTAGTGTCAAGTCAGGTATGCTCACAGATGCCTGTAATCCTAGTACTTGGGAGGCTGAGGTAGGAAGACCAAGAGTGTATGTTCAAGGCCAGCCTGGGCTACATAACCCACCAAAACCAACTGTATGTATGTGTGCACTTGTGCATGTATAATGGATAGTCTTAATATTAGTCCATTCATTCTGCTACGATAAGACTACAAACTAGAAAACCTATGACAGTAGAAAATTTATTTCTCATAGTCTTAGAGGTTGAGAAATTTTCAGGTCAAGGCAGCTTCAATGTCTGGTAAAGGCCTGCTTTCTGGTGCGTGAGTGGTACCTCTAGCTGTGTCCTCCAGTGCTGGAGGGTGGGGTTTGTTGGCTCTCTGGAGCTTCCTGTACGGTTATAAATCCTTCCTCTGTTCACAGGGCCTTGACCCTCAAGACTTGTCGGTTCCTAATACCAACACATTGTGGATGAGGTTTCAACATGAATTTTGGAAGCACACAAACATTCAGTCCATAGCCACTTAAGTGTGTTGACATTATTGGCTTGTTTAAAGAGGTAGTTTTTCTATCTGTCCATTCATCTATCTGTTTACATTTACCTCCAGGGTTTGGCTCATTTGTGGAGAAAACTGTGATGCCTTACATTAGTACAACTCCAGCAAAGCTCAGGAACCCTTGCACAAATGAACAGAACTGCACCAGCCCATTTAGCTACAAAAATGTGCTGAGTCTTACTGATAGAGGAGAGCATTTCAACAAACTTGTTGGTCAACAGCGCATATCTGGAAACTTGGATTCTCCAGAAGGTGGTTTTGATGCAATCATGCAGGTTGCAGTTTGTGGAGTAAGTGTATTTGCTACAGAGGATGCTGGTGTCATTTGTGGGGACAATTAAGTGCGATTTACTAAAAGTTAGGAAAAAGTGACCTTAACTACCATATCATGTGATCACTACTGAGAAGAAAAAAAACAATCCCTTGACTTTCCTTTAACCATATTTCCCTACATGAGCTAGGTAGTTCATTCACTCAGGAGTTTTAAAAGTCAGTCAGCATGCTAACTATTTGAAAGCATGGGTGAACTTGGCTGACCTTGAGCTGGTTTAGGGTATTTGGAGAAGCCTTAGGTGTCCTAACTTTGTAGCTCTCTACCAGAGATGGCACAGTAATCTAAGGCCTCACAGGCAGCTTGAAAGTGTCATGTGGAGTGGTTCTAACATCATGTTCTCTAGGTCTGTTTACTTCCCAGTGTGTCTTTGAAAGACAGAGCTCTTTTCTGTGTCTTAGTACTTCAGATGAGATAACTTTTAAGGCCCTAGTTCATGAGGTGTAGAACAAAATACGTTTTGCCAAGCAAGAAATTTTTTTTGTATTTGTGGTTTATATTACAAAGTTTTTAGTGGTAGCAAATTCATCTATCGGACTAGTAATTAGCATTTTATGATTCATGTACGAAACCAGTTGAGTATTTCTTGATAGTTTTTTTTTTTTTTTTTTTTTCAAGGAAGGGTTTCACTCTAGCCCAAGCTGACCTAGAATTCACTATGTCATCTCAGGGTGGCCCCGAACTCACAACGATCCTTCTACCTCTGCCTCCCGAGTCCTGGGATTAAAGGCGTGCACCACCACGCCCAGCCTTGATGATTTTTTAATTAATTTTATATATTCTTCTTGAGAAAGAGAGAGAAAACTGCAGATGCATGTGCCACCTTGTGCATCTGTGTTACGTGGGTACTGGTGAATTGAACATGGATCCTTAGGCTTTGCAGGCAAGTGCCTTAACTGCTAAGCCATCTTTCCACTCCTATTTTTCTTTTTTGAGGCAGGGTCTCTCACTCTAGCCCTGGCTGACCTGGAACTCACTCTGTAGCTTAGGCTGCCCTTGAACTGTAGGTGATACTCCTGCCTCTACCTTTTGAGTGTTGGGATTACGGATGTATACCACCATGCCTGGTCCTTGAATACCTTTTTTTTTTTTTTTCTCCCATTGGTTTTTCTAGGTAAGGTCTTGCTCTAGGCCAGGCTGATCTGGAATGAACTATGTAGTCTCAGAGTGGCCTCTCAAACTCATGGTGATCCTTCTGCCTCTGCCTCCCGAGTGCTGGGATTAAAGGCATGGTGATGCCTGGCTCTGGCTCTTAAGTACCTTTTCTTTCTTTTCTTTTTTTTTTTTTTTTGGTTTTTCAAGGTAGGGTCTTAATCTAGTCGAGACTGACCTAGAATTCACTATGTAGTCTCAGGGTGGCCTTGAACTCATGAGGATCCTCGTACCTCTGCCTCTGGAGTGCTGGGATTAAAGGCATGCACTGCCACGCCAGGCTTGAGTACCTTTTAATGATATAGCTGAGTCTAAAATTGTAAAACATAACAATAATGAAGTTTGTCTGGAGTTCATATTCACTCATGTTTTTCTCCTTGCTAAAGTAATACTGTCTAAGACAGTAAAGCAGTGGGGTGGTGTGACTTCCCATTCTCTCGGATCCTAAATATTTCACTTGGCCTCTCCAGGGATGTTTCTTTCAGAAAGGATAATGACAGACAACCCTCAGGGCTTGAAGTGCCACTGTAGTGATCTATGAGTAGCAGTAAGCACTCAGCATATACTGGCTAATGATGTCTGACTTGTTGCTGGGGCATTTGCAATGTAATCTTAGTCTTAGCTTTTAAAGCAGAAGGAAGAATAGTATTCCAAGTAGTCAATAGCCTCACCCCTCTGTCTTCCAGCTCTTTTTTTGTGGTGACTATATGGAGAACAGTGTCTGGGCTGCCTCGTACACTGCCTTAACCAGTGGGATTAAGCAACCATACATAGGCCCCTGGCCGTGGTCTGAGTTTGTCATGCTTGAGAGGCAAAGGGTCAGATAGCCTTCTTTTCAAAAATGGTTAGCATGCTGAAACTTTATTATTACCTTCAAGGAATTTATAAATAAGTATTGAGTCAGATTAAAAATTTTATATATAGTTACAAAATAGAAAAGTATTGCTATTAAACTCTTTATTGAATCAGGTTAATACACTAATGAACTGATTCCATGATTATTGGTTAATGAGTAGAATGGATAGATCTAAAGCAGGGCATGTTCTGTGATAATTAATTTTGCCTTTAATAAGAAAAGTAAAAGAAGCAAAACAAAACATTTTTTAAAGGCCTGGAAAGAGATGGCTTAGTGGTTAAGACGCTTGCCTGTGAAGCCTAAGGACCCATGTTTGATTTCTCAGATCCCACATAAGCCAGATGCACATGGTGGTGCATACATCTGGAGTTCCTTTGCAGTGTTTAGAGGCCCTAGTGTGCCCATTCCCTCTCTCAAAAATAAATAAATCAATTAAGTAAATAAATAAATATTTTTAAAGAAAAGTAGGGTGGGCATACTGCACATGCTTGTGGTTACAGAACTTAGTTGGTGAAGGCAGGGAGGGCATAGTAAGTTCAAAGTCAGCCTAAGCTACAAGATACCAAATCTCAAAAAAAAAAAAAAAAGAGCCAGGGCTAGGAGGTGACTCAGATCCCAGGAAAAACCATATGAAAGCCGAAACAGGGCCTCTGAGGCTCATTGGCTAACCACTGTAATCCAATAATTGGTGCTCCTGTCTCAAAAGAGAAAAATGCAGAGCCCTGGAGGAAGCCACCTAATGTTAGCCTCAGTCCTACACTCAAACACACGTTACCATACATATGAACAAACATACATGTGCACACACTTAGAGGGCTTGTACTCTGTATGGAAGAAAAAGCAGGGCTAGACAGTAGGACCCAGCAAGTGGGTAATAGAAGATGTAAATTGAGACTATATACTTATCAAATACTCAATAACCCACAGAGTCAGGCTCTGAGCTGAGACTTGTCCATGTAGTGAGCCAGCAAGAACCGTGTTCAGTGGGGTAGAAGGGCAGCATTCAGTGAGTGCTCTGCATTTATCAGCAACATTAGAATTGTGAGAAGAATAGATAGACACAGAATTACATTGAAGTTGCAGTGGTAGCATGTGTGCACATGAAGTTATTCATGCTGAGTAGCGTTTTATGACTGACCTCTATTTCCTTTGAAGGACTTGATCGGCTGGAGGAATGTTACACGGCTGCTGGTATTTTCCACCGATGCTGGGTTTCACTTTGCTGGAGATGGGAAACTTGGTGGCATTGTTTTGCCAAATGATGGGCAGTGTCACCTGGAAAATAACTCGTACACAATGAGCCATTATTATGTAAGTGCTTAAGCTCTCACCTAGTGAATGGGTTTAGGATAAATTTTAGTATCTAACACTGAGTGTATGGTGGGTGACTGGGGTTAGGACTTTGTCATTTGGCTAAGTGTGAGCTCTAACCTAATGCCCAGGATAGCTGTATAGCTGACTGTGAGGCTGTGGCAGGGTGCTCGCTCCTCTGGTTGTCAGGGTTGCTGAGACACCTCTGTATGCCCTGCCACCACCCATCTGGCTCCTCGCTTGCATGCTTCACTTGGCAGCAGCATTGGTAGTACTTTATCTAGGTTTTACATACTTATTTTTATGACTTTGAAAAATAGGTACTTTGGTCTTTATTGAAAGTAAGTACTGACAACTTACTCAAGGTATAAAAGAAATTCAAATGTTTGTGAATCTTGATGTGAAGTGCTAGATATTAGAGCCTTTATTTCCTTAATTTCACTGTCTTTTTTTGTTTTTCGAGGTAGGGTCTCACTCTAGCTCAGGCTGACCTGGAATTCACTAGGTAGTCTCAGGGTGGCCTTGAACTCATGGCAATCCTCCTACCTCTGCCTCCTAAGTGTTGGGATTAAAGGTGTGTGCCACCACGCCTGACTTGCACTTACATTTAATGCAATAGATTATCTTATTATTCAAGACCTTTCAATATAACAATTCTTACGCATGCATAAAAGAAGAGAATTAGAAACTCAAATACATATTACCCACTTCAGCAATTATTTGGTATTCCTATTTGAAAGCAGGCTTGTTTAAGTAATTAGTTGTTTATGCAAACCATTGTTTTCAAAAAAGTATTGTACTTAAATGTTGTAATTCTGGTACGTGGCAGGCCAGCCTGGGCTATATAGTAAAACCAGAGTAAACAAAAACAGCTCTGTAATTCATTAACAATGTATTTATGTCTGATTTCTTAGGATTATCCCTCTATTGCTCACCTTGTCCAGAAACTCAGTGAAAATAACATTCAGACAATTTTTGCAGTTACTGAAGAATTTCAGCCCATTTACAAGGTAAATATGTGATATAAAATGAACAAAGTTTTAGGTTTTGTTGTTTATTTTTGTTACACTTATTAGTTGCAAAATTAGTTTTGAAGTAAAATGTAGGAAAATGCCACTGGTTATATGCTGACTTTACAAAAGTGTCTAATGCTCATTTTTAATTGCATATTATTAGAATTGTCCTTCTTGTGTTTCAAGGTAGGGTCTCAACTCTATCCCAGGCTGGCCTGGAATTCACTATGTAGTCTCAGTGTGGTCTCAGACTCACAGAACTCTTCCTACCTCTGCATCTCTAGTGCTGAGATTAAAGGCGCGTGCCACCACGTTCGGCTTAGAATACTTGTCTTTTTTTAAGGTTTAACTTTTAAAGTTATTTAGGAAGTGTATTGGGAACTGAACTCCCTCGGTGGATTCTAGTGGTCCAATCAATAATATTTATATTTTTTATTAGTTTTTATCTTTTAATCGTAGGAGCTGAAAAATTTGATTCCTAAGTCAGCAGTGGGAACATTGTCTGGCAATTCTAGTAATGTGATCCAGTTGATCATTGACGCATACAATGTAAGTATGTCTTAAGATCAATTCTGGGCTTTACTCTGATGAGAATACTTGCTCAGAGGAAGTTGAACTTCCAAGAGAACAAGAAAAAGTGCAATCTGTGTCTGGCGGGAAACTTGATAATTGTCTTAGGATCCTAGCTTGAGCAAAGCAAAAATGGTTAAAGCATGTTCCATCTTCTGGTTACACGGAGTAATTAAACAAGACATACTCCTTTCCATTGTGTACTTTTTGATTTTTTTGAGGTAGGGTCTCGCTCTAGCCCAGGCTGACCTGGAATTCACTATGTTTTCTCAGGGCGGTCTCAAACTCATGGCGATCCTCCTACCTCTGCCTACCAAGTGCTGGGATTAAAAGCATGCGCCACCATGCCCAGCTGGTGTGCAATATTTTGAAGGGTAGGATCTTTATTAGAGTCTATTACTCTGGGTTTTCTAATCTTTCAAGTTAGTCTGGACTGTATTAGAATGATATTTTTTCTTAACAGCTCATTTTATCCATTGTTTTTATGTATTCAAGTAGTTTTGATTTGAGTTCCCTATTCATCATTAGTCTTTCTTGTAGTCCCTTTCCTCAGAAGTCATTTTGGAAAATGGCAAATTGTCAGATGGTGTAACAATCAGTTACAAATCATTTTGTAAGAATGGGGTGAATGGAACAGGAGAAAATGGAAGAAAATGTTCCAACATTTCCATTGGAGATGAGGTATGTTGTATAAACATCTTCTGTAGGAAAAAAATTGCCTGCTTATAAGCAACTTATTTTTTAATATGAAAAACAATAAAAGAAATTAGTAGCTTTCGAATTTTTTGCTAAATTCTTAACTTGTTTTTCTCTTTAAGGTTCAGTTTCAAATTAGCATAACTGCAAATAAATGTCCAGAAAAACCTTCTGAAACCATTAAAATTAAGCCCCTGGGTTTCACTGAAGAAGTAGAGGTCATTCTTGAGTATATCTGTGAATGTGAATGCCAAAGTGAAGGCATCCCTGAAAGTCCCAAGTGTCATGAGGGCAACGGGACATTTGAGTGTGGAGCCTGCAGGTGAGTGTAGTCTTGTTGGAGACTGACAAAGTTATAGGTAGGCTGCATTTCGGGAAATACATAGGAAACCTCTGTGTGGAACCAACCGATGATTTGTTCCATCCATGACTGCTCATCACAAGATCAAGTAGAGGATCTTTTCCATTCTAAGAAAAGAGCTTAAAATAAAAGTATTCATTGTCACATAAGCAGTTGAGGTAGCATTTGGGTTTTTCTTTCATGATAACTGCGTCTTCTAGAGCAAAACATGCCTATATAAAATGAGAAATATATATAGAAAAATGTTTAAGAAAATGTATCAAATTAATATGGTGCTTTTTTGGTTTAATTTTAGTTTTGCTATTTGAGACAGAGTCTTTTCTATGTATAGACTGCCCTCAGCCTGCCTTGTGATAATGAGAGTTTTATCTGTGGACTAGATGATGAAGCAATAAGAAGTGTTATCTTGCATTGCATTGATTTTGTATGCTGGAATACAAATAGTATTTTCAGAATATAGAACTACTAAAATAATTTTAAGTATTCTCATCCTTTGTGCATTTGTTGCTGTCCTTGTTCTTGTGATAAAACACCTAACAAGAAGCAGCATAACAGGAAAGAGGATTCATATTTACAGTTCAAAGTGACAGTTTAGATTGACCATCATACCACCTTGTGTACTTTCTAACTGAAACTGATACGTTCTATATAGCCTGTTCTGTAAATTAATAGCACCTTTTAATCTAAGTATCAGTTGCAAATAATATGCTTAGGATTATTATCTATGAAATGATTGAACAGCTCTAATTCACCATCAGTTGTTATTAGTTACCTCTTGTAAATACTAATTTAAAAGTCATATGACTCCTTGTTGCATGAAGCCTATTTGAGTCCAGAAGATCTAATTTGGCGGATGTCATCTCACCAAAAAGGTGATCTTGACAGCTGTCTTTCTTCTCTTGTTCACATCTCCAGAAGCAGTTTACCAAGTGGGCATTAGTAACAGTACTTCAAAGATATGCAGGGTCTCTGGAAGTCTGGACCTATAGAATAAATTTACCTTTAAAAGCTACTAGTAATGTTTTCAATTTATATAGTCAGTGTATTTTTTTCAATTTTTTTTTTTTTTTGCAATGTGTTCATTGTGCTTTTTATGTTAGCACTTGAGTCCTTGTTTGAAATGTAGAGGCAGTTGACCTATGACAGCAAAACAGTAACAAAACATTTGAAACTCTACTCCTCATTACAAATGAATTTTATTTTGTTACTTACATGTCTTATTTCCCTGTTCATTGCTGGATTATATTTTCTTTTTGGTCAAGATGGTTCCTTTTTGAACATGAGTTTCTCCTAGGCCTTGCATGTTCTATAAGAACTTGAAGGGCTGCTGGGTTGGTGTGGGGGGTGTCTGTCTGTCTGTCTGTCTTTATGCTTGCCCAGGTGATGTAGTTAGTGTGCATCATGAGCACTCCCATGTTGGTCATTGGAAGAGATTTCTGTTTTTCCTTTCATGTGGCTGTAATGTACCCTATCCCCAGGTGCAACGAAGGCCGTGTTGGGAGGCATTGTGAGTGCAGCACTGATGAAGTGAACAGTGAAGACATGGACGCTTACTGCAGGAAAGAGAACAGCTCCGAGATCTGCAGTAACAATGGAGAGTGTGTCTGTGGACAGTGTGTGTGCAGGAAGAGGGATAATACAAATGAAATTTATTCTGGCAAATTCTGCGAGTGTGATAATTTCAATTGTGATAGATCCAACGGCTTAATTTGTGGAGGTGAGACAAGCATCAGATAGTTTCATAGTACAGTCTCCTCAAGTGTTGCTTGGTGTCTAAGTAGAGAAGAGCACACACAGTTCCAGCCTTCCCTTAGATACACTTTCTTTTAGAGTGGCATACTTCTCCATGTAACTTACTGCTATGATGAAATACTTTACCATGCTTCTGAGAAATGGTGTTTTTCATTGCAGGAAATGGTGTTTGCAGGTGCCGCGTGTGTGAATGCTTCCCCAACTACACTGGCAGTGCATGCGACTGTTCCCTGGACACCCTTCCCTGCATGGCGGCAAATGGGCAGATCTGCAATGGTCGAGGCATCTGTGAGTGCGGTGTCTGCAAGTGCACAGACCCCAAGTTCCAAGGGCAAACCTGTGAGACATGTCAAACCTGCCTGGGTGTCTGTGCAGAGCATAAGTAAGTATTTCCTAACTCTTCCTGTGTGCTGACCTGAGTATCCGATGTATCACTAGAGCCAAAGGAATTGCTCGCTAGTGTGTATTGCACAGCACTGAAGTTGCACTAAGAATCCCACTGTTTTGATCTGAAATCACTGTATAATTGAATCTCTGTTGCATCCTTTATTAAATTGCTTTTGGCTATCTTGGTGTTCACCACTGTGGACAGAACCCAGAGTTTTGTGCTCTGCCACTGAGTCCACTAAATCCAATTATTCCCTTTTTTCTCAACAGAATGAAAGGTTTTTCCCCTTGGTGAGTTATAATTATACCAGCAATACATTTTTTGAATTATTATGGTTATGTTGCATACTTAACATGTGATATAGTCTTATACCTTCACTTTTTATTGTGAATTTAATTAGAGCTACAATAAATTAATTGTATTTGAGAAACGAACATGTTTTAAGCAATCAATGAGAATTTTACTTGCAAAAGTTACAAATGCTAGCATTGTCTAGGCAAATTTATTAAGCTTACTTATAACAATTGTACAGTTGAGCTGCTAAAATTTGTTTGCTGAAATACATGTTAATGACTACATTTTTGTGTAAAATGCATACACAAATGAAAATGAGAGACTTGCCAATAGCTGATTTCTACTCCCCATTTCTCCACTTGAACCTTATACATTTTGACCCCATTGAGAAGGGCTAGTACCTAACATTCAGAACCACCAGGCATAGGAAAAAAGAGAAATGTTTTGGGGTTTTTGAGAAGTGAATGCACTCCATCATCATAGTTCTTCCCCACTGGCTTCTTGTTTGTTGTGTTTGTGAGACAAGGTCTCGCTATGTAGTTGGCTGGCCTTCAACCTGAGGTCCTCTTGCCTCAGACTCCCAGGGCTGGGATAGCAGGTGTGGCCACCTCCAGGGACTCACACTAGACTAAAGCATGTTCCCCAGGTCTTCAGCTTGCCAGCTGGGTATCTTGGGCAAATTGCTACCAGTTCGATATAGATAGCCCACAAGTTTGTAACTTCAAAGAAGAGGCCCTCAGGTAGACCTCACTGGCATCCTCCATAGCCCTAGTAGCTGTGCTGTGGAAAGCAGGTTTTACTTGAAGTCCTGAGCAGTTTCCCATACCAGAGGTAGAAGGAAGATTTGGAATCAGTATTGGGTGATAAGCCCTGTGGTGAGGTCCTATATATAGTAAGGCTTCTCCTTCCTCCAATAGAGGGCACGTACTTGCAGCCTGAAGATTCTCAGGTGCTTTGCCTGGCTGAAGTACGGAGACCCTGTCCCCTTTCCTTTCAGCTGTGGCTCCACCACAGGTTAGTATTTGTCTCAATGAAAGTGGCTTGTTCACAGCTGCTGGAAACAGTCAACTTTGAGTCACCATCAGAGCATGTATTTCTGCTTTTCCACTCTTTTGTTGCCTTGGTTCAGTATGGCCATGAGGTTAGCACACAAAATTTATTTACTAGATAAGAGAGAGAGAAAGTGAGTGGTCATGCAAGGGTCTTTTCTCTCTGCAAATGAACCCCAGATACATGTTCCACTTGGCACAACTGGTTTTATGGGAGTACTGGGCAATTGAACTTGTGTAGATGGACTTTGCAAGCAAGCGCCTTTAACTGCTGAGCCATCTCCCCAGCCCTTAAGTAAAACATTTTAAGTGTAACAAATTCTCTTTTCCCAGAGAATGTGTTCAGTGCCGAGCCTTTAATAAAGGAGAAAAGAAAGACACATGTGCGCAGGAATGTTCACATTTCAACCTGACCAAGGTAGAAAGCCGGGACAAGTTGCCCCAGCCAGTCCAGGTTGACCCCGTGACCCATTGCAAGGAGAAGGATGTTGACGACTGCTGGTTCTACTTCACCTACTCAGTGAATGGGAACAACGAAGCCTCTGTTCATGTTGTGGAGACTCCAGGTAGAAGTTGGATGATGTCAGACGTTGTTTTCATTGTCTCTGATTCCTTGTCTTGGTGAAGAGTACAGATAACTCTTTACTGTACCAATTTCCATCATTGTTGGATGGTATGGGAGTTCTGTTTCTAACTTACTCAGAAGCTCCCATATTGCTGTTCATATTGGCTGGATTCGTTTACATTGTCGCTGACAGTGCTGCACTTCCTGTTCTCCACGTCTTTGCAACTGTTCTTGCTGGAGTGCCGTGGCCGTGGTGGTTTTGACTTGTTTCCCTATGATCAGTGAGGTTGGACCTTTTGGCCTTTTGCACGTTTTCCATTGAGAAACATCTGTGCATGTTTACTGTCCCTGTTTAAATTGTCATTTGTCATTTCTATTGCATTTTTAAAGATTCTTTGTATTCTGAATATTCATGTGTATGGCTTGCAAATATTTTGTCTTATTCTGTGGAAGTTCTGATGATTTTTTTATATTGTTGTGATTTTTAAAAATTTTGTTATTATTACCATTATTATTATTATTTTGGTTTTTCGAGATAGGATGTCACTCTAGCCCAGGCTGACCTGAAATTCACTGCGTAGTCTCAGGGTGGCCTCAAACTCACAGAAGTCCTCCTATCTCTGCCTCCCGTGTGCTGGGATTAAAGGTGTGCACTAGAAAACAAGGTGTATATAACCCCCAAAATGGCTTTTATTGATCTTGTGTCCTATAATCACTTGATAGAACCTGGTAGCTTTTTTGTTTATTTGTTTACAAGGAGACGGAGAGAGAGTGAGAGAGAGAATGAATGGTTGTACCAGGGCCTCCAGCCACTGATAATGAACTCTAGACACACATGCCACCTTGTGCATCTAGCTTTACATGGGTACTGGAGAATTGAACCCAGATCATTGGGCTTTGCAGGTCAGCGCCTTAACCATTGAGCCATCTCTCCAGCCCCTAGAAACTTTTAAATAGATTTTTTTTTGATGGGGGGGGTTGAATGCTATTTATTTCAAAAATTTTGCCCAAGTTTTATGGTTAGGCTTGATTTTAGCCCATATTCATCCTTTGTATACTTAGGATAAAACTTGTTTATTTTCTAGACTGTCCAACTGGACCAGACATCATTCCAATTGTAGCTGGTGTGGTTGCTGGAATTGTTCTTATTGGCCTCGCGTTACTTCTGATTTGGAAACTTTTAATGATCATTCATGACAGAAGGGAATTTGCTAAATTCGAAAAGGAAAAAATGAATGCCAAGTGGGACACAGTAAGTTTAAACCACTTAAAACACGCAAAGGTGGCTCATAAAGTAAATGTAACTCTTGGAAAGGGTGAGACTGATTTTTAAAGTGCACTGTATTTCCTTCCTCCCAAAGTTATTCAAAGAATTTTCACTGACTGAAAAACAAAGAATCCTACGTATATTCACTGTAGTAAAACTTTTATGTATGTTTTGGTTATATTGGCCATTATTTTTAGTTCTTTAACACTTTTGGTTGTGAATCTACTACTCTGCCTCCCTTGTCTAATGTAACATAGAATTTTAAATAACATCACCAGTGTAATAAGCTATTTAGTAAAGATTCCTCCCCTCTTCAGGTTGCACACACCTCATCCTATGTGATTCCCTTTAATTGACATTCTGGAAAGAACACAACTGTAATGGCAGAAATCAGATGCTTGGTGGCTGGGGCTGGAGTGGGGTAAGGGATGACCACAAAGGGGTTACAAGGGACTGTCCAGGATTATGTCTATGGTGGGTATGAATGTGCATTTGGAAGCCCTTGGAGCTCTGTATCTAAGGAGTGCTTTACACTGTTCAGATGCCATCTGCAAGCCGCCTTGCCTTAAGCTGTGAATAGCTCATACTATCATTTAGTGCATTCACATATGGATTCTGGTGGCATAGCAGAATGTTTGGCCTTCATACATTCATCGGTACAAGAAAGCACTGAAATCTTTAATATTTTTAAATTTTTAAATGAGTTATAGTCATTTACATTATACTACAGTTTGCATAGGTTTTAAAAATTAGGTATTTCAGAAATGTAGAAATAGTACAAATTCTGTTTTATAGTGTTTGTACACTATAATGTCAGTGTTCTTTCTGATGAAATCACTAGAAACTATTTCTTTTACTTTAGCAAGAAAATCCGATTTACAAGAGTCCTATTAATAATTTCAAGAACCCAAACTATGGACGTAAAGCCGGTCTCTAAATTGCCGTTCGTATTTCCTTTCACTTTCTGTCTTTGCATGTGAACTTGTGTCTTTTAGTGCACTGTGTGTCCCTTACCACAACTGCTGTTTTGTTTTCAAGTTTGGCTTATTTCTATTTATCTCTTGTGGCTTTTTTTCCTGTGTGTTAATGTAATAATGCTCAGAGGGGTAGAAACGGCACTTGTGTGGTGAGAAGAGTGCTTTGCACGCCCTCGGTGGACCTAGGTCAAGACCACACCCTCATACTTAGTAAGTAGAATGGCCTTGAGGTGCTACACTCCCTAAGAGTCCCCAGTTTTCACATCCTTAGCAAAAAAGGACATTCATTGCCATGTGAGGTGGCTGTATGAGGCAGTCATGTGCCATAGGTGGTGGTATAATTCATTGTATAATGAGTTGACCAGTGAAAGTGAATGCAATCTAAACGCACAGTCCAAAGAAAATATGTCCTGGATGGTGTTTGTCTAGTTTACAGTTTCATGCTACTGGTTCTAAAAAGATAACATACTTTTTCGATTTCAAAAAACAAAACTTTTTATTTGCAAGCAGAGGAAGATAGTGGGAGGAGAGAGAGAGAGAGAGACAGCGAAAGCGAGAGAACAAGAATGAGCACACCAGAGCCTCCAGCTACTGCAAATGAACTCCAGATGCATGCACCACTGTGCATCACTGGAGAATCAAACTTGGGTTGTTAGGCTTTGCAGGCAAGTGCCTTAATACTGAACCATCTCTCCAGTCCTTTAGTTCTTGATTCTAACTTGAAATTATATTAAGAGCCAAAGACTGTGGTGTGCATGTGTTTATTTTTTTTATTTCTGGAAATTTCCATTTATTTTTGAGTCATGTTTGACCATTAGTAACTGAAATCAAAAATAAGGGAAAATAACCATGCCTCTGCCAGTGCTTCTATCCATAGTCTTTAAAAAGTCTCATCCACTGTGATACATTCCATAGGTCAACACCTGACTGAATCACTTTTTGTATAGATGTGTTTATTTTTATTGAATGATTTTGATGTTCAGAGCTAAAATTGAACATTTAAAATATAACAAAACATTAAAGAGAAACGTTTTGGTACTTGGCGGGGGCGTGTGTGTTTGTGTTCAGTGTGAATGTGGGCTGGTGTGAGCCATGTGCACCTGTGGAGTCAGGACAGCTTCCAGGTGTCTATCTTTACCCTCTGAGGCAGGGTCTAACTTTCATAGCTGTTTTCATCAGGCTAGCTGCTCACAGGCTTCTGGTACATTCTCCTGTCTCTTTCTCCCTTCTCACTTGTAGAAGTGGCTGGGATGACAATCATCTGGCACAGCATCCAACTGGCTGCTGGGATTTGAAACTATGATACTCAGGGGGACGTGGCTACTACTACCCACTGAGCCTTCTCCTCAGTCCTTGATAGGATTTTAAATAAGAACTTTAAAATGTTCACGATTGGAATAAGGCTTATTTTTCCTGTTCTCCAAGCTTGAGTAACTAATTTTGGTGCATGTAAATCATAAACTTATCATTTTCTCTATATTAGTGGACTGACTTATTCCTTAAAACCACATCAAACTGTTCATTCAGAATTGTTATGAGGTACTTCCATCATATTTTAATTATGTAAACCCTAAAAAAACTCATAATAGCCAGGCGTGGTGGCGCACGCCTTTAATCCCAGCACTCGGGAGGTAGATGTAGGAGGATGGCCGTGAGTTTGAAGCCATCCTTAGGCTACGTAGTCAATTCCAGATCAGCTTGAGCTAGAGTGAGACCATACCTCGGAAAAAAAAAAAAAAAAAAAAAACTGTCATAATAAAAAACTAATTCTACTTGGCACGAGATTCTCCTGGCTGGTGGTACAGAAGTCTTCTCTTCTTTTCCCAGTGGGATTGAATACAGTAGAGCCTGGGAGGATTAAACTTTTGTCACCTTCCACTTTGCCTCATGGTGTAGATGGTGGTAATATTGGTATTGACAGCTGACACTGCATGCTACTTCTGTGCTGTTGTCATAGTCCTCAATCCTTACTCTGTATTTGAAATGATAGGAGAGAGAATAGTAGCAACTATTTGTAGTTTCTCTCTCACATATGAGAAGACTGAGGCAGGGAAAGGTTAGGTAGCCTAACCAAGTCACAGAGCCAGTTACGGAGAAGCCCAGGCAATTAGACTTAAGGGCCCATATTTCTGTCCTCCACCCTGTAGTTGTTTACTTCAGGAGACTAGTACCTGGTTAGGAAGAGAGAGACCACTATACAGAGTTGCCCATTTTGACAGCTTGTTGTAACTCAGGGCAATACTGCTGTTGTGGGAAACATAATGGGAAGTCACCTTCTTACACAGAGCTACTCTATTGAGAATGTAATTATAAAATGATACTGAAGGGTTGAGAATGTAGCTTTGTGGTATTGCCTAGTATGTGTGAGACCCTGAATTTTATTCCCAGCATTGCAAAAAAATGAACGAATGAATGAATAATGGGACAAAATAAAAGGATATAGAGCATGCCAGTAGAAAATTTTAAGATCACATGTGCAGCATTTGGTGCTTAAGAGGGAGGGGCACATTAGTTGTGTTTGATGGTTTGTGTGTGTGTGTGTGTAGTACCCTATAAACATACATGCAGAGGCCAGAGTAGAACATTAAGTTTCTTCCTTTCTCATTCTTCTGCTTCTTTTCCCAGAGACAGTCTCTTACTGAAACTGGAACTGATGTTTTTTTTTTTTTTTTTTTTTGGTTTTTCAAGGTAGGGTCTCACTCTAGCCCAGGCTGACCTGGAATTCACCATGGAGTCTCAGGGTGGCCTCGAACTCACGGCGATCCTCCTACCTCTGCCTCCCGAGTGCTGGGATTAAAGGCGTGCGCCACCACGCCCGGCTTTGTTTTTTTTTTTTTAGATTAGCTGACTTGGTATCCCCAGTAATTCTCATCTCTTTCCCCCCTCACCTTTAGGACTGGGTTGCAGGCATGTATGGATATATATTTGGTGGTGACGGTGGTTGTTTTCTCTCAAGGCAGGATCTTGTTCTAGCCTAAGCTGATCTGGAACTTACTCTCTTGCCCAGGCTGGCCTCAAATTCACAATAATCTTCCTACCTCTTGAGTGCTAGAACTAAAGTCATGAACTACAGGCATCCAGCTTTTAAAAAATATTTCTATTTATTTACTTAATTAATTTGGCAGACAGAGAGAATGAATGCTACACCAAGACCTCTTGCTACAGACTATGGATGTGCATCTGGTTTTACATGGGTACTAGGAAATTGAACTTGAGCTAGTAGGCTTTTACAAGCCGGTGGCGTTAACCACCAAACAATCTCCCCAGCCCTAGTTGTGGACTTTTTAAAATTATTTTTTTATTTGAGAGAGAGAGAAAATGGGTGCATCAGGGCTTCTAGCCATTGCAAACGAACTCCAGATGCGTGTGCCACCTTGTGCATCTGGCTCAAGTGGGTACTGGAGAATTGAGCCTTGAACCGACATCCTTAGGCTTCACAAGCAAGTGCTTAACCGCTAAGCCATCTCTCCAGCCCCACCTAGATGTGGACTTTTAGTGTGTGTGCTAGAGATAAGACTAGGGTTCTCATGCTTACACACAAGCAGTTGCCCCTAGTACATACATGTTTGAAACTTGTTGCATTCCTTCTGATCTCACCTGATACTTTACAGAACATAATTTTTAGAGGAAAACTGATTAGCCAATGAAATTATTATTATTATTATTTTTTTTGGTGTTTCAAGGTAGGGCCTCACTCTAACCCAGGCTGACCTGGAATTCACTATGGAGTCTCAAGGTGTCCTCGAACTCACGGCCGATCCTCCTACCTCTGCCTCCCAAGTGCTGGGATTAAAGGTGTGCACCACCACACCCGGCTCATTATTGTTTTTTTTTTTTTTTTTTATTTGTATTGTTTTACTTTGTAGGTCAGAACCTTAATTTCATAGGGTTATTTTTTCTCACAGAAAAAGTTTTCACCTGTTATTTATTTATTTATTTATTTATTTATTAGAGTCAGAGAGAGTGTGAGAGGATGGGTGTGCCAGGGCGTCCAGCCACTGCATGCAAACAAACTCCAGATGCATGCGCCCCCTTGTGCATCTGGCTAACGTGGGTCCTAGGGAATTGAACTTGGGTCCTCTGGCTTTGCAGGCAAGCACCTTAACCGCTAAGCCATCCCTCCAGCCCTCGCCTGTTTTATTGAGGTTAAATATGTACCCTTCTCACATACTTAATAGTACTTTGGAGAAAATGATCAATTATTCATATTTAATGTTTATATTTTTGATTAGTTTTTTGCCTCAAATACTCCTTCCTTCTTCAACCAAAACCAGCATTTCATCCAATTCAAGAGCAAGATTTGGTTAAAATGTCTTTTTGTATTAATGAAGTCCATAAAATTTTCTGGCTATAGATTATTCTTGGTAGATTTTTTTTTAAGGAGAAGTTTCACTAAACATTTAGCAATAAAAATTAATGATCATTAAGAATTTAAAGCAATTCATACCTTAAATACTCTTCTCATGTGGACCAAGGTTTCCAGTTAATAATTACCACATTAGCAGTCACTGTAATTACTTGAGGGTCTCAGACTACCATGTTGAGACACTTGACAAATGTACCTGACCTGTCCTCCTTTGCTGCTATGGGAACTTAAATGTGGATTCCACATCTCTCAGTTAGCATTCCTACCTCATTCAACAGTACAGAAACAATTGCATAGTACCATCATCCGTTTGAGAGCCAGCACAAGGGTGAGCTTGTTTAATTTGTTATCTTTTGACAATTTTTATACATGTATATAATGTATTTGGATCATATTCACCCGCTTGTTACCTTCTTTTGTCCCCCTTTCACTCCTGTTAAACTCCTTCCCAACAAGTCCCTTCCCACTGTCATGTCTTTTTTTGAATGCGTGTGGCTCAGTGAATTTAATTAGGGTTGCTAGCATGAGCATGAGTTAGGAGTTATATAATGGAGCATGGGAACTTAGCATTGGCTACACCACTGGAGAAAATTTCTGCCCTTTCTCTAGCAACCATTAACTGCCAATAACATCTCAGGAAGGGATAGGGCCTCATGATACCCTCTGCCATCCATGATTAAATGTTGACAAGTCCAGTCTAGTGCGAGTAATGACAACTGCTGTGAGTTCATGAGTGCAATGGCCATGTGATTTCAGGCAGCCTTCATTTGAGCAGAGAGGGCCTCACTTCAGAGGATATATAACCTGCTTGGACATGGAAACCTGCTTTGGATTTCTGGCGGGGCTGTGCTCTTAAGTGAGGGGGACTAACCTGAATTACTTTAGTTTACCACCATTTAAACTGATATCTAGTACACATAGTTTAATTTTAACTCTAACCTTGCATGTGAAACTTTTGATTGTTTGGCCTGTGAAGTAATGTGTGTATGGCAAAGCAGACTTCTTCAAAGGTAAGTTCTTCCATATAAATTCTACTTTAGACACTTGGTAATGGTGGGATTTTCTTTCTTTATATTTTAGCTACATACTAGATGTGTTCACTGCATTAGTTGAAAGACACTTAATCAAGCAATGATTTTTTTTTTAATTAGCCCAACATATTTTTAAGCATGAGCAGTCCTGGTTTCACACACACATTGGCAGTTGGGAATAATGAGTGTAACATAACATGCTCCCTGACTTTGTGAGCAAGCAGCCCTCCGGTCCAGTGTCCTGGCTAGGAATGGTGTATAACAATGTCTCTGTCATAACATCTGAGCTCCAGTTGTCCAGGGAGCTTACACTTTGAGAAGGTGGACAGTTTGATCTTCCATAAGACAAGATGCTTGTCTGAGGGATCCAAGTTTGTTCGGACTCATAAAAGTTGTATTATTAGGAGTGGGGGTGAGGAATCAGGTTTTTCATATTGTACTAACTGGTATTCATACAGCCATGTAGCTAAGACAGTCATGGATGCCTCACAGGATATTGTAGATACTGAGCTTGCATATATTGGTGAACTGGCATTGATTCTTGTTCATGTCTCCTCTCCCTTCCTGTCACCTCAAAACATTTAAATACTGTTTAACTATATTTGTAACATTCTTTTTCCTGTCTGTGGACTTTGTATGTATTCATATTTGTTCTCTAGTGACTTTCACTATGAAGGTACTCCTAAACTCCCAAAACTAATCCCATTTTTCTAATATGACTCTCATGTTATGAACATAATTCTGTGTGAGACTTGAAACTTTGTCAGAATACCTTATTTTTATGTTTGTCATCTGTCATACGACCCTCCTTGAAGGCAGAATTATGGATGTATTTTAGTTTTCTATGTAAAACATCTCTTTTAGTATATTTTTGGGTCTTGAAAGATGTTTGTAGCTTGAAGTTAGGGGCTGGGCCATTATACACCTTGCTGAAGTGTAGAATTGCCATAAGACATCAACCTTAGCACATTAAAAACTTATAATACTCCATGAGGAATGACAATTAGTTACGGTTTATGCAAACTTGGCAGTGGGATTTGGTCAGGGCACAATACCTTCTGTGACTCAGAACTTTAAATCAGAGAAGTGCACAGGAGCACAGTTCGCTCGCTAGGGAGTAAGTGATACCAGGCTCACCTGTGCATAGGGGCATGAGGCAGGTGGAGTCAGGGCTTCCTTGGGGTTGGCATTCAGTCTGCTTCAGAGGTGCCTCTGTGGTAGCAGCAGTGCCACTCTCCTGTGGAGGACATTCTTCCAGCTGCCCTCTAGAGAGGAAGTACTCAAGAACTGAGTGTCAGATGCCAGGGATTGCCTTAAGCTCGTCGAGAAGAACTTTCATTTTTGGTCAGATATAAACCATTATTAATGCCTTGTAAGAACTGTGATACCTGGACTTTGAAGACTCCTTAAAAAAGACTGTTAATCTTGCATTTAGAACATTGTATGATTTTAGAGACTGTTAATTTTCTTTTCTTTTCTTTTTTTTTTTTTAGGGTGAAAATCCTATTTATAAGAGTGCCGTGACAACTGTGGTCAATCCAAAGTATGAGGGGAAATGAGTTCAACCTGAGCAAATTTCTCAACACTGAATGCACAGCAGCCATTGCCATAGTCACATTAGGGTAGCTTTAGGGCTCTGTTACCATGGTTTTATTCATGTGCGGGTTTTGAAAATGTACAATATGTATAATTTTTAATTTTTTATTATTTTGAAAATAATGTTATAATCTATGCCAGGGACTGACCGAAGACTGATACAGGATCATTTTCCTTGTCGACTAAGGTCACGGTGTGCCTTTTGACCTCTTCTTCCTAGACCAGTGGCATCAAACTCTTACAGGACTATGTGACATTGCTAGTGTGATTGAAAGGGCAAAAGTTGAATCAGTGAAATGATAGTATTATTAAAGCTGAATTTTAGCTTTACAGATATGTCAGTTTTTAGCTATACAGAATCCAAAGTTCCAGTCCTGCTAGCTGGGTAAGGATTGTTTAAACCTATCATATTGCCATCTAGACAAGAATTATGATATATCAAAGACAAGTTATGTTGAGAATGTCTGATTGAACCTACTTTGATAGACTTGGTCTGCAGAGGCTATGGGAAAAATTCAGTGAGTTAGGAATGAAAAAACGTAGCTTTAAAACCTGTGTGCCATTTCAAGAGTTACTTAATCTTGGTGACTGTTATTATGCCTTCTCTTTATAAATCCAATCCTTGGATAAACATACTGGCAACTTTTCTGCTAAACAGCCCTTGATTTAGCACTATTTACATAAAGGTCATCATTTTTTGTAGAATTTGCAGAATGGGAACCTTTTGGGTTGAGTTTATTTTACTTTATTATTTTTGTTTAATTTCTGGTGCTGTTTATCACCTCTTCTAATCTTTTAATGTATTTGTTTGCTGTTTGCGGGTAAAACTATCAGTACTGTTTCCCTGAAGATTTGGCTGTACATTTGCCTTTCTCTTAGACACGGGACGCTGTCGCTGTCCTGTGGCTCACAGCCAGGTTCACCTGGGCCAGGCCTCCTTCCAGCCAGCCAGCTGTGCAGACCACTGTGTGCTGCCTTCCCAGTGCTTGACTTCTTGTTTTAAAGTGCCTTTTAATTTTAACAGTTCACTTTTTACAATGCTATTTACTGAAGTTATTTATTAAATAAAAAGGCTGAAAATACTTAAATTGACTGTCTTGGCTCTATATTGACATATTTATTTGTATGTGCACATGTAATTTTCATGAGTCGAGGAATGGTTGGGGATATAGCTCAGTTGATAGGGTGCTTGCCTAGCTTGTACAAAGTCCTGAGCTGAACCCCAGTACCCCATAAAACTCTGTTTGGTGGCCCATACATGTAATCTTATCACTTGGGAGATGGAGAAGCAGGTGGTTATTCTTGACTACATACCAAGTAGTAGGCCACGGTGGGCTGTATGAGACCCTATCTCACATAAGCCAGATGCACAAGGGGGCGCATGCACCTGGAGTTCATTTGCAGTGCCTGGAAGCCCTGGCGCGCACTCACTCTATCCCCCACCTCAAGTAAATAAATAAATAAATAATTTAAACATACATGTAGAAACTGCAGTTCGTGCCCTACTGAGTTGGGAGATGAGTTTTATCCCCAAATTAAATAGTACTTATGAATCTCAGAGCTGTTATTACATGCTAGAAATGTATCATTTTATTCAACATAGAGATGAGATTCTTAGGAAAAACTAGGGAAGTTTAATTTTCATTTGGTTTTAGTTGATTTTTTGTACAAAGATGTGTGGCCATAAAAATACTCACATAAGGCTTAGTATAAAATATTTCTTTCCCGAGTACACAGTAAAGGTCAGAGATGTGGAGAGACTCTTAGAAGTTTCTACCGTACTGGCCTCTCATGAACAGTCCAGCAGCCTTCACATCACTGCTAACTGACAGTCTTTTTATTTGTTCTCCTTAAATGTGTTTTCTAGTTTTGACTGAAATAACTTTGAAGTGAGAATTACACATTTTTACTAGTCAATATCCATGAGAAATTCCTTATCCTTATCTTGTCCATGTCTTATTCTGTATCGTCTTAGTAATCCTGTTTGCTATTCTCCACATTCCTGCTTAATTTCTTCATACCTTAGGCATAGTAAATTTAATTACAAATTTCTGCCTCAGAAATCAGCTCTTAGGAGAGATTTGAAAATAAATTAAGATGGTTTTCTGTGGATATTTTTTGTTTCTATGCCCTTCAGGTTGAAATACTGAATTCCTTGGTTTGAATTATACCTAATAGACAAAATACTTTCTCAGTGTAGAAATCCTTTTATTGGAAGCTGAAGGAATTGTTTTGAATTTCTTATTCTGTATGTGACACTATTGATATTTAAATAATTTTATGCATGAAACAATTTTGAAGTACATTCTGAGAGATTGACAAAGCTGAGAATTGTAGCTGCATATAAGATACATAAAAAGTTTTATGGTGCTGGAAATCAAACCCAGAATCCTCTGCATACTAGGCAAAGGCACATGGAATTCTCACACTGACATTGTTAGAAGAAGCATAGCATTTTGTCAGTAAAATAATTTTTCCTAGCAGTAGTGTGAAACACTTTCCAAAAAGTAGCTTTTGGTAATAAAATTAGCAGTGATAGGAAATTGCTCTGAAGAACTAAAAAAAAATTCATAAACTCCTAAGTATGAATACATCCAACAATTACCTGACATTTTCAAATCATCTGTTGTGTAATACTTAAGGAAATAGGTAGCTAGATAAGATCTTGAGTCACAGGGGCAGTGCAGAATTGTGTGTACAGCAAGACCAGCATTGGCAAGATGGTCAGTAGTAGTGAGGTCACTGTGTTCTCCCTCAGCCTCTGTTGGCAATCCCATGGCTGTCAGCATCCCCATGGTCATGTACATAGACTGCCAGGCAGGCACTCGTGGGGCTTGCCAATACTGTTTGCTCTTCTCTTGCTCCTCATCCCAGATGTGTCAGCTGCACAATGGCCACTTCCTAGCTTGGCAGCTCGTTGTGCTGGTGTTACCAGCCGGGTGCCTGTGAAGAGTTGGATATTCTTTAGAACCGGTGATTGACTGCACGGGGGTCTTCATTGCTGTTGTGTTCTCAGTGCCATTTCTTTTTTTTTTTTTTTTTTTTTGTTTTTTGAGGTAGGGTCTCACTCAAGCTCAGGCTGACCTGGAATTCACTATGGAGTCTCAGGGTGGCCTCGAACTCACGGTGATCCTCCTACCTCTGCCTCCCGAGTGCTGGGATTAAAGGCGTGCGCCACCATGCCCGGCAAATTTTTTGTGTTTATTTTTATTTATTTATTTGAGAGCAACAGACAGAGAGACAGAAATAGGCAGATATATATATAGGGAGAGAATGGGCGCGCCAGGGCCTCCAGCCACTGCAAACGAACTCCAGACGCATGCGCCCCCTTGTGCATCTGGCTAACGTGGGTCCTGGGGAATCGAGCCTCGAACCGGAGTCCTTAGGCTTCAGAGGCAAGCGCTTAACCGCTAAGCTATCTCTCCAGCCCTCAGTGCCATTTCTGTTCAGTGCTCAGGTCACTGTGCCCAGGTGGATATGCAAGACATTGACTGTGATGACCGACGTGAAGAACTTGCCAGAGGAAAAGATAATGACATAGCTTTGCATCTAGTGTTGCTTTTCCCTATACCTTGGTTCCTCCCAGCTTTAAGCTGCACGTGGCCCAGGCAGCCTGTGTTAGTTGACTCAAGGTTTGGGAAGTGGTTCTTGCATTTATGCTCATAGGGGTGGTGCACTGTCAAACACTGTTACTGTTTTTCCAAATGAAGAACTTCAATGTTTGAACGTACTGTCATGAGATCATGTTCCTGTCCAGTCATCCTTTGTGTTCTTCACCTGCCCTCCATCCACTGAGGAACGTCTTTCAACATAGCCTTTTTTTTTTTTTTTTTTTTCGTCTCATTCATTTTGTACTTTCCCATTCTCAGTGCCAAAGTGTTTAGGAGTTCAGAATATTCCATGTCTTTGGGGGGATATTAGTAATGCTTGTACACACTTGCATTCTTTCTTTCTTTCTTTTTTTGAAATATATGTATTTTTAATTTATTTATTTGACAGAGAAAGAGGCAGAGAGAGAGAATGGGCATGCCAGGGCCTCCAGCCACTGCAAACAATTCCAGGTGCATGCGCCCTCTAGTGCATCTGGCTAACGTGGGTCCTGGGGAATCGAACCTAGCCATCCTTCCAGCTCAGGTGGATTCTTTCTATCCCTTCTGTGTTGTTCCGTAAGCTTTTCAGGGAAGGGTATAAATCTCATTTAGTGTTTAGCTCTCAGCACCCTCTTTCTTTGATGAGATTTGAATCTTTTCAGTGTCTGCCACTATCTCCATAGTGCTGGTTCTCTGGCAAACAGTGAGAGCAGCATTCACATTCAGTCCACCACTTCTGAGTTCTTCAAATATTGAAAGACCACAGGGATGTCAACCCAAACATGTTCCTTTTTTGGTAATTTTATTTTTTTGTTTTGTTTTTTGAGGTAAGATCTTACTCTAGCCCAGGCTGACCTGAAATTCACTGTGTACTCTTAGGGTGGCCTTGAATTTATGGCCTCCCAAGTGCTTGAGATTAAAGGTGTGCACCACTATACCAAGCCTAAATTTTCTTTTTTATTTATTTATTTTTAAATTAGTTTATTTTTGAGAGAGGAGAAGAGAGAATGGGCATATCAGAGACTTCATCCGCTGCAAATAAACTCCAGATGTGTGTGCCCTTGGTGCTCATGTGCGACATTGCACACTTGTGTCACTGTGTGCCTGACTACATGGGACCTAGAGATTTGAACATGAGTTCTTAGGCTTCACAGGCAAGCACCTTAACCATTGAGCCATCTCTCCAGCCCTAAACTTTTTATTTATGAGAAAGAGAGTAGGCACACCATGGCCTCCAGCTTCTAAAAACTGGACACATGCGCCATCATGCGCATGTGACTTACGTAGGTTCTGGGGAAATCGAACCTATGCCCTTAGGCTTCATAGATAAGCACCTTAACTACTAAGCCATCTCTCCAGAATTTTTTAAAAAACTATTTTAAAATTTTAATTTATTGGAGGGATACATTATTCCCATCCATCTATCCATCCATTTTTTTTTTTGTTGTTTGTTTTTGTTGTTTCAAGGTAGGGTTTCACTCTAACCCAGGCTGACCTGGAATTCACTATGTGGTCTCAGAGTGGCCTCAAACTCATGGTGATCTTCCTACATCTGCCTTCCAAGTGCTGGGATTCCAGGCAGCACCACCATGCTGGCCAAACATTGTTTCTTAATTTTAGCACTGATCTGTTATCATCAGGCAATTTGCTGAATTTGAACTCATGCCTGTGGTTTTCTAGTGCAGCCTTAGGAATGAGTCTTCCTAGCCCTTCACCATTGGCTGATAAATGGCTCACATACTTGGACTCAAGTATAAAATGTTCACTCAGTTTCTAAAACACTCTGTTGCAGTTACCTCTGAGTTTCTGAGACAAACAACAGACCAAAAGCAGCTGATTTGAGTAAAGGATTTATTTTGGCTTATAATCTCAAAGGGGAGCAGAGGTTGGATACCACCACTTGACGCAGCAGGAGAGTGAGCTGAGCCAGTCGGTAATACCAAAGTGGAGGCTAATAAACGTCAAGGCCTGCCCTTTGTGGCACACCTCCTCTAGCAAGCCACCACCTTGAATACGTGAGCTTAGTGAGGGACATCTAATTCAAGCCATCATATTCGACCCCGTCCCCTACCCCATAAAAACCCTTGTAACCATTTTGATGTAAAAGACATTCAGTCCAACCACACATAGTGACTCTTCCTGCATGGAACATGACACGCAAGGTCCCAAAATGTCTTGAGGGAGCAGAGAAGGGAGCCTCGCCTAGGATCTTTATGTCATGTAGGGCACACCACCAGGGGCGGAGGCTCATACACATGGACAGGTTCTTGGTGCACAAGTACCAAAGATGACAGCTCTAGGGCTTCGTGGCCCTGAACAAAAGATAGGAGAAATAGAGCTTAAAAGTTGTGAGTAGTTAACTGTCATAATAGGGTCTTACACTTCCAGGTCTTTTCCACTTCTGGTCTTAAACAACTGGTGTTTCTACCTATATATGCAGTGATTTGGATATTACACCTAATGTGGAGGTTCACAAGTTACATTGTTGTGGGAAACCATTTCTCTGGGGTGACACAAACACTTTTCCCCAAATACGGCACAAAAGACAGAGCAAAGGACAATTACACCAAAACCAGTTTGATGATCCAGTGAGTTTATTGGGTTTACTTACAGAGCAGTGTGAGGAGTTACTTACAGAAGCAATAGATGATTCAAAGGTATCCCCACCACGAGAAGTCTCTTCCTCACAGAAGCTGCATCTCTGGAGCACACTGCGCCACGTGCAGGCCGCTCCAGTGGGTGAGACGCATCCACAAGCAGTTGCTTCCCTTCCACCTCGCCCTCTCTCTAGCCCCAAGTTGATGTTCTTAATTCATTTTTCAGATGGCTTATTCCTAGTATACAGTAATATAATTTTATATTGGTATTTTCTTTGTCATTTTGTTGATTTTATTAGCAGTAAGGATACTCCATGGATTCTACAAGGTTGTCTATATATACTGACCAGTAATCTGTGTGGTTTGAGTGGATGCTGTGTTTGCTTCTGGATATGGATACCTTCAATCTCTTTAATTTTCTGCTGATTTTACCTCACTGCTTCCACCACATTTGATCAGTGCTCACTGTGTTCCCTCTGCTGGACAGACCTGACTCCCACTGTCTGCAAGTTCTATGGGAAGCCTGTCCCTAACCACCAATCTGGGTGGGTTTTCTTGATCTGGGCTTCTGCAGGCCTGACTCCAGCCCTCAGATGCTTCAGACCACCTACCTCTGGGAACTGGATGAGATGTTCAGCTCGCCTCCGTGTACTGCCGTGTGGACTGTGAAGATTGTGGACCCTGTGCCGAGGACATCCACACGCACAGAACCTTTGCCCAAGTCTAATGTCCTGGTGACCATAGTGGGGATTCCCTTCCTCACCAGATGGTAAAAAATGAGCTGCCTTACACGCAAGGTGCCCTGCTCCCACTCACTGTCCTCTAGTAGTGGGTAGCATCACAAGTGTGAAGAAGACAGTTGGGGTGGTTGTGGTTGGTTTGGTGGTGTTTATGAGGGAGGTTCTATCTCTCTAGTCCAAATTCACTAGGTAGTACAGGCTGTCCTCAGATTGACAAGGGTCCACCTCCCTCAGCCTCCTGAGCGCTGGGATTTCAGGTGTGAGCCACCACACCTGGCTGCTATGATCCCTTTCTGATCGTGACTGCTGACCTTGTCTGCTGACGGCTGCCTATGCATGGGGAACAGTGCGATCGCATCCAGGCCACTCTCACATACACGCATTTCCATGGACCCTATGGTCATTTCATGCTCAGCCCCAGTAGTGTGGCCAAGCCCAGCATTCCTTTAAGAACATCATTGTCAGAGCCCAGTGTGGTGCTGCTGAGCCTTTGGTCCCAACACTCAGGAGACTGACGGAGGAAGAGAGTCGTGATTCAAGGCAGCCTGGACCTACAGATTGAGTTCCAGGTCAGGCTGGGCTCCACTGAGACCCTGCCTCAAAGGAAAAAAAAAAAAAAAAAGACCTGGGTGTGGTGTCACACGCCTTTAGTGACAACACTCAGCAGGTAGAGGAAGGAGGAGGTTCACTAAGCTTGAGGCCAGGCAGGAACTACAGAGTGAGTTCCTGGTCGGCCTGGACTAGAGTGAGACCCTAACTCAAAAAAAAAAGGAAAGGAAAAAAAATATTCAGTTTAAACATCCCCAATAAGATAAACACCCTACTGAAACATTGTCTCCCTTCATTCAGTTTCTACATTATATGTATGTCTAATATGTGCACACAAATTTGGGGTTAGGATTCACACACAAAGAAACCAACACACCATTATATGTGAGTTGACTTAATCCTACTTCAGGTGGGGGCCATTGCCCTGTCTGACAGAGCAGGAGCCCTGGACTAAATGGAAACCTCTGCCAGTGATTCCTGGTCTGCCTGACCCCAAATCCCACATCCCTAACCATTATACAGCACAGGGCAGTGTGCCCCTGATGATGATGTCTACAGGCCTTTGAGGCCCAGGATACATTCTTGTATAATACCCATTTCCTATAATGCCTGATGATGGCCTCCAAATGTCCTCTGTCCCTGAACCAAGAGCTAGTCTAGGGGCTGTAGTAAAGGAAGACGGTGCTAGACACTATACCACGGGATATGCCATGAGCCATGCAAATAAAATGAACAGTAAAATTTTATTTAACACAATAACTAAGAAAGTAACAATAAAAATATAAAAGAACTAGAAAGAGTAAATGGATATTTTTTTCCCTGGAGAGGGAATTTTTGCTGATGTACCAGAGCTGTGTGACGTTCAGTGGCCTGATATTAAATGCTCACATCAGACATGCTCCCCAGAGGTTCTGGATCTGATGGTCCTGTGGTAGTTTCATGTGCCTTCCCAGTGGCTGGTGAGTCTGTGCTCCTTTGATGGAGCAGGCGCTGATGTGAACACAGGCTGCTCCGGCTCAGCCATCGCTGGGAGAGCTGTGGGTGTTGGCTCTGTGACCTCAGGTGGAACAAGGTATTCGGGTGGAGCCAGCCCTCCCTGGCACATGGCTTCAGAAGCTGATGCCAGTGCTTCTGGCATTCCTGATGTGCCACTCGGCGAAGCGAAGGCGAGGAAGAGGCTCACTTTAGGTGGAGTCCGCACTGGAAGTCAAGGTGGTGTAGAAGGTTCAGTGTGAGAAGAGCTTCCTCAAGATGTGCGCGTTTCCCCAACTCTTTCTAAAACCACAACTGACCCCTTCCTGCTAGAGAATGTCCAGACCCTGTCCCCAGATTAGGACACCTCACCAGCCTGAGGTCCACATCTGGTTTCCAGCTTCTAGAGCCCACCTGGTGGTACCCATCACTGAAACATCTCTCACATTCTCAGGCACCTACCACTGGTGACTTCATGCAAGTCATTCGTGTTTTTGTTTTGATTCTCCCGTGACATGAGAAACTGGACATGAGCAGCTAGATTTGAAGATGGCATGTTGTCATTCAGGTAGGCTCTCAGCCTGTCCAGAGTGGCCACGTCTGGATCCCTATAAAAATCTCGTGGCATGTTCTTCATTCACATTGCAAAGAATAAACCTATGGCACTGCAGGAAGGTGGACAGGGAGTAAATCAGATGCCTGCCCTCTCCTGGTCCAGCACTGCCATGGGCCCTGCTGGTAGAGGGTCACCCAGCTCATGTGCAGCTGGGCATGGTGAGCATGGGAGTGGGGCCCATGTGGGGGTCCTGACGCCTCTGCCAAGGCCCTGAATGGAGGACAGCACTGTGCAAACTGGCCTGGGTGGGGATATGGTGGACATGGACGTTTACAGGGTTCTGCCATCCTCCCTCTGCTCCCCACTACCATGACTCCATGTGCAGATCTGTTTTCCCCAGGTGTTGATGAAGCCCCAGCCATCAGTCCTGGTGGAAATTGCCAGAAGCTGATGATGGCCATAGCCCAGCCCTCCATCAAAGGCTCCCCAAATCCCACCCTGCCAAGGGGAGCTTTCCTCCCTCTTCACCCGAAGCCCACTCACTTCTTTCTCGTCCTCCTCTGTCCCAGGCTGGAAATATGGGTACCTGGAGGATGTCAGGAGGGTGTCAGTCCTTAGATCCTTGTCCCTTACCTGTCAGGCCATCTGGAATGCAGAATAGCAGCTCAGAGATGGGTGGCTAGGATGCGGAGTGTTGGCTGCTGAGTTGCGTGCTAGCTGCCTGGGAAACACTGCAGTCGCAGGTGGTGGTGTGTGCTTGTGCCATGAGTGAACCCAAGAAGCTCGTCACCAGTCATCTCCATAGCCACAGAGGTTCTTGGGGTGCCCTTGGTGAGGTCTTTGGTCATGTACCATTTATGCTAGGAATGCTAGATGGTATGGGAAAGCTCCTTTACAAATGTGAAAAGGATTTTACCTGAGGCCTAAGAAAGAGTGATGCTGGGCAGTGCATTTTTTTGGTAGGGGGAGGGAGCTGAGTGAATGTCCCCTACTAGAGTCCCCCAGACCTTTCAGGCCCTGAGCCAACACCACCACGGTCCAATATCACTTAGTCCTAGCAACAGTATAGGAGAACGAATCATCTCAGAGAGAATAGAGGCCTTCCAAGATTGCAACATGAAGGGACAGGAGGTGGCTCAGAAGATAAAGGCACTTGCTTGCAAAGCCTACTAGCCTAGATTCAATTACTCAGTATCCACATAAAGCCAGACATCCCAAAGTGGTACATACATCTCTGGAGTTTATATGCATTTCTCATATGTCCTTTCTCTCTTTCCGGCTCACTTAAATAGTTTCTTTTAAAAAGCACCCAGTCCAGGTGTAGTGGCCCATGCCTTTAATCCCTGCACTCAGGTAGCAGTGGCAGGAGGATGACTGTGAGTTTGAGACTACGCTGAGATGACAGTGAATTGCAGGTCAGCCTGGAGTAGAGTGAGACCCTACCTTGAAAAATTAAAAAAATAAAATAAAATAAAAAGGAAAGATAGAAAGAAACCAGGCCTGATGTATTGGTGCATGCCTTTAATCCTACCACTCAGGAGGCTGAGTTAGGAGGATTGCTGTGAGTTCAAGGAAAGCCTGGTGCTACAGATTATGTCCCATGTCAGTATGGACTACAGTGAGACTCTGCCAGAAAGAAAGAAAGAAAGAAAGAAAGAAAGAGAGAGAGACGGGAGGGAGGGAAGAAGGAAGGAAGGAAGGAAGTCAGGAGAGGAGAGGGGAAGAAAGGAGAGGCAGAAAGAAAGAAAGAAAGAAAGAAAGAAAGAAAGAAAGAAAGAAGAAGAAAAGACAGAGGGAGGAAGGGAAGAAAGAAGAAAGGAAGGAGGGAGGGAAGGAAGGAAAGGAAAGAAGCCAGGCATGGTGGCTCACACCTTTAATCCCAGCACTTGGGTGACAGAGGTAGGAGGATCGCCATGAGTTCGAGGCTACCCTGAGACTACATAGTGAATTCCAGGTCAGCCTGAGCTAGAGTGAGACCCTACCTCATAAAAAGAAAAAAAGGAAGGAAGGAAGGAAGGAAAGAGATATGAAAGAGAGGAAACAGGAAGGGTGAGCTCCTCTGGGCTTGGACTTGGGCACTCACTTTTCCAAAACCAGGTCCATCACCTTCCAGATGGTGGTAACCGTTGGCATGACAGACAAGAAGCTGCAGAGTACACAGTAGTTGCCATTCTAAACAGTGGTTGACAGGTAATTCACCACTTCGTCCACATAGTTGGGACTTTTGTAATCAAATGTCTCAATATATTTTCACCATTTACATCATGAAGAAGGACCTAAGAAGTATTGCTCAGGAAACATTAACACACTGCTAAATCACTATTGCCATGAACTGAAGTGAAATGTGTGCAGAAAGAATTTTCTCCATGTACACACACACACACACACACACTGCTGGGTGGAAGCCCAGGGGCTCGGAGAGATTTCATGACCTGTGGGGCCTGCTAGGGCTATCCAGTGTTACCATTATATTCCTTGGGGTAGGTCGGCAGAGACATTTGGCACAAAAGTGCACACTGCATCTCCAGATTCGGCGACGACCCCTTTTCCACACATTTCCGAGGCATGTGCCTACGGAGCCCAAGCAGGAGAGTAAACACATACTGCCCTGTCCAGGCTCTATGGACAAGTGTGTCAGGGTCTCTGGACATCGGAGTCAGTTGAGGCTGCCTCTCCATTGTGTCTGCATGGTTACCATGGCATCAAGCTTCATTGGCTCCTGTCAGTTAAGTGAGATCACTCCTGAGTCTCCTGCTTAGAAAAGACCGTTTTTATTTATTTGCAAGCAAAGAAAGAGAGAGAGAGGGAGAGAATGAATGAATGAATATGAATAAATGAATTAATGAGAATGGGTGCACCAGGGCCTCTAGCTACTGCAAATGAACTCCAGACGCATGTGCCACCTTGCGCATCTGGTTCCATGTGCACTGGGCAATGGAAACTAAGCAAGCGCCTTAACCGCTGAGGCATCTCTGCAGCCCAGAAAAGACTTTCTTAATGGTCCCTTGAGCTGCAGACGTCTCAGCTCTCTTTGGTTCAGGAACAACAGGACATAGTTACAGCAACATCATTCACCCCACCACACTGTCCTGGGAAGCTTGGGTTCAGCCAAATCCGCAGTTCACCAACTGCTCCCAGAGATCTTCCTAGCATCTACTTTCTAGTATATCATCAGCTGTACATGACTGTGAGTACCCGGGTTACCTGGGAAATCCCAGGGTTGTGTGACCAGAGGCGAAGGCAGAGTAAGACCAGCATGCACACACTTGTATGTACATGCTGACACAGGTAACACGGCACACATGCACACGCGTGTATGTACGTGCTGGCACAGGTAACACTGCACACATGCACACATGTGTATGTATGTGCTGACACAGGTAACATGGCACACATGCACACGCGTGTATGTATGTGCTGACACAGGTAACACAGCACACATGCACACACGTGTATGTATGTGCTGACACAGGTAACACGGCACACATGCACACACATGTATGTACAAGCTCACACAGTTCTCTCTCAAATTAATAAAAATAAATACAATATTTTCTTATTTTATTTATTTGTCTATTTGAGAGAAAGAGAGAGAGGTGATCATGGGTGTGCTAGGACCTCTGGCCACTGCAAAGGAACTCCAGACCCATGTGTCACCTTGTGCATCTGGCTTTACATGGGTACTGGGGAATTGAACCTGGATCCTTTTGCTTTGCCGGCAAGGACCTTAACCACTAAGCCACCTCTTCAGACCTTAAATAAATAAAATCTTTTTAAAAATTTAAATTTTACAGCACTAAATGTAAACAGAAAAACTCAGGAGACCTGCTGAGAGAAATAGGTAAACCCACAATTTACATTGAGTTGAGATCTTCTGGGCGAGCAGAGCTGGAAGTCTAGGCAGGAAGAAGAGGAGCAGGGGAAAGGTCTACTGAGTTGGAAAGTGCACTGGGTTCCCGTGTGAGGCCTGGAGCCTAGAGGCCCTGGTCTACTCCTTAAGGCTCCCTGTAGCCGGCATCAGGCATCTGAGAGGAGCTTGCCTGCAGGGGGCGCATCTGAGAGGAGCTTGCCTGCAGGGGCGCGTCTACCAGGCCAGTGGCTAGAGGAGCCTGGGCCTGTTGACAGTTGGCAGCACATGCGCACAGCACTCCTGCTCCCTGTCTGAACCAGCCCCACTTCCTGTGGCTCCACTTCAGGGGAGCCCCTTGCTGGACTTGGTCCGAGTGGCTGCTGCTCTTCTCTTACAGCTCTTCTCTCACCCAGAGTCGCATCGCTGGTCTCCTGAGATGCAATGGGACTTGCGAGCTGGAGCCTGGTGGCCCTCGGGACCTATGTGGGTCTCCGTGGGGAGACTGTCCGTGGCTGGCGGAGAGGAGCTTAGAGGCCCTGACAGCGACAGCATGGTCCCTCGGAGACTCAGGGTGCTCTGCAACTGTGGTCCTGGGATGGCTCTGATCTCCTACAGGTAAGTGCCCAGTCGTGGGGCTGCCTTCCAGTGCCCACCTGCCTTGAGTCCTGTCCTCTACATGTTAAGGCTTGGAATGTAGGTTACTGGTAGTTACTTTGCTATTATTTGGCTACAAAGGCCCGCTTTTCCCTGTCAGCGCCAATGTCATTCAGCACAGAGGAGGGGCTGGCGTCTGAACAGTTCGCTATCTTCCTTTCAGGCAGTCTAGGAAACTTGGAATTTGTGACTTTACCTTACAGCCCTCCTCCATAAAGCCAGGCCACCCCGAAAGCCAACTCCCACCAGTCTGCAGGTAGCCACTGAGAGCGGGCGGGAGGGGCCCTGGGGTGCGCGGCTCTCGGTGCTGCCAGGAAAGCGCCCTGGCTGATCTCGAGGTTTCTGCTGCTTCTGCCTCCAGAGGCCGAGCTTCTCTGGATGTGGTACCTCAGGCACTTCATTGCTTTCCCAAAACACCCACGAACACTCCATTTCCCTTGTCCCCCCTTATTTTCTGTACATATCATTGAAGTGGCCCCACTCCTGCTGGTCTTGGTGCCTGAGGTTATCAGGGTCTAGGCCAGCTGCGACCTCCAGTGGCCCAGGACCCTTAGCTGTGCCTGAAAGCTCAGGCCTGCATTTAACCCTCAGTGGCTCGGGGCCCTCATCTGTGCCCAACAGCTCCCCCTTTGTTTTTTTTTTTATTTATATTTATATTTATTTATTTGAGAGAGGGTAAGAGGCAGAGTGAGAGAAAGAGAGAGAGAATGGGCATGCTAGGGCTTCCAGCCACTGCAAAGGAACTCTAGATGCATGTACCCCATTGTGCATCTGGCTTACGTGGGTACTGGGGAATCGAACCAAGGTCCTTTGGCATTGCAGGCAAGTGTCTTAACCGCTAAGCCATTTCTCCAGCTCTCCCCCTTTGTTTTTATAATGGGGCAGTGTCATCATATTGAGTGAAATTTTTATAGTCTACCATAGGTCCAGATAGAGCTAGATAGTGCATGGAGACCTGATTAGTAGCAACCTTAGCAATATTAGTTATTTGTTGCCTGAAAAATTTGCTGAGGCAGGGAGCCATAAGTAACAGGGTTCCTACTGCAAGGAGAAGCCAAGTGACTAAAGGATTAGAGAACCAGGCGACGGGGTCATCAGGTTTGTAGTGGTCAAGTAGCTCCTTGCAGAGTTTCTTGAGGGTTTTAACATTTTATTTAACAATGTTTGATTCATTAACAAAAACACAAAATTCTTCTCTCAAAACCACACATGTCCCTCCATGTTCAGCAGTGAAGAGGTCTAAGGCTCTGAGATTTTGGAGTATCACACCTGTGAGAGTGTTCAATTGTCTCTGAAGAGACTCAAGGCTATTGGTAGTAGATATCATGGCCTGGTCAAGCTTGTCTCGCAAGTCCTCTGCAAGGTGGTTGGTTTGGATAAGAGCGGCTCCTGCAGCGCCAGAGGCGCCCAGGGACAGCGTCATGCTGAGGCCCACCAGTAGGGGGTTGAAAATCTCTCGTGGCTGATGCAGACAGAGTTTGTAGGCTGCTTCCTCCTCATTGAGCTACACCTGTGGAACAATCAAGACTGGGGAACAATAAGTGGGAGAAGAAACATTCACGCATGGGGTGGTTAGCCCTTCACACCATAGGAGAGCAGGTGTTTTTGACACAAGTGGTCTTGGTTATGGAAATATTAAGGAAGCATTCAGTTCTGATCATCTTAGAGCTGGACAGGCAAAGGGGCATACCTTGACCGGAATCAAAGAGGGGAATATCAGTAAGGTGAGGTTGGGAATAGTTTGTTATTGATGTGGAGTATTCAAGGTAGTATTAATGGGGACTGCGGTCAGCAGTGGATGGGTAGGGGATGTGCAAAAGAAGCAGTTAGAAGCATTGGGGTGGTTAGTAAAGGGGAGAAGGTCAGCCACATATTGGATGTATTGTGCCCGTGTTATAATGGCTTGCATTTTTTCTGTAACTTGTTTTTCCTGTGAAAGAATGTGGTGGCTAATTTGCACTGGGCAGGAAGCAGGGAGAAGCTACCTAGAAATATGACGAGTACCAGAGGGGGAAGCTAGGAGTATAGAGTTCCCCTGTCACCCTACCCACCAGTCTTCATCCCAGGGGTCTCGTATGGAGAGTGTACATTCCGCATTTATGGAGGGTTTGAAGACAGAGTCTGAACGCCCATAGTGTTCAGTGACACAGCTTTGGTATCGATCCCCCCCCCCCCACCGCACAATAGTCCTGATCTTTACGGCGCTCTTTGTCAGTTTGGTGATGGGCAAAGCATGTCGTGCTGTTCCTGCAAGACACAGACTTAGCATAGACACGAAAGCTGACAGTGTCCTGACTGCCCTGAGTAGGGCAGTACCCTGTGCCAATGATGTTATTGACCCCTTGATAGGTCTCTCAGGCCTCAAAGCACCATTAGAGGACATTAGGGGGGAGAGGCAGGGCAGAGGCAGCAAAAGAGACAGCTGTATTGCAATGTAAGATTGCTAAAGCCATCAACAAAATGGCCACGAGGGAGGCCTGTGGCGGGCATTTAGTTTTGGCTGCATTCACGAGGTCATGATCATCTGTCCAGGGGACCTCCCTTTTTCTGACTCAGGTGGTGCCAGCGGGGGCGGAGCTTCCTCCATCTCTTCTGCCCCTGATCTGTCAACGTCAGATGGGCCATCTTTTCGATCGGTGGAGTGGAACTGGACATTTCGAGCAGGTACCCAGATGGGCCTGGGCTGGTCCTGTGGGAAGACACAAGCAAATCCCCTTCCCCTGGTGAGGAGGGGGCTGGTTCCTTCCATATTCCATCTAAGGGATCTTGCCATCGGATCAGAATAGGAGGGGCAGTCCCTGGTGCGTGCCTGTGGAGGGTGATGGGGGGTGTATTGGGAGTTTTTATATACATTGAAAATGTTTAAAGTAGTCAGGGCCATGGCCAGCTGAAGATTGGGTGTGTAGGTATGGGGCTGTTGTTTTTTAAGTTGGGTTTTAGGGTTTGGTGTGTCCTTTCTGTTATACCTTGGCCCCGTGGGTTATGTGGGATTCCCATATGGTGAGCAATTTTCCATTGTAAACAAAAGGCTTTGCATGAGGAACTGACAAAGGCCAGGCCATTATCAATCTTTACTTGGCGGGGGAGGCCCATGGTGGCAAAGGTGGATAGCATAACATGTATGAGTTTTTTAAAATTTTCTCCCGTTTGTGCCATGGACCATATAAAGTGGGAGTATGTGTCTGTTGTTGCAAAGACGTATTTTTGGCGGCCAAATTGGGGGATATGGGTGACGGCAATCTGCAAAAGGGCATTGGCCGTAAGGCCTTGGGAGTTGGTGTCCATCATCTGGAGGGCAGGTGTGGTTATTAGTGAAGCACAAGAGTTGCGTGTTTTTAATATGTGTTGGAGTTGACTTTTAGGGATTAGGGAAAAGTATGATTTCAATCTGTTAAGTGGGTGTTAGCATGAAATTTTTCAGCTTCTTCAAGTGTGGCCACAAAGGTGTCTATCGGGTCTCCATAGGAGGCCACCTGGTCAGCTAATATTTGTATACGAGGTTAGAGATTTTTATGAATAGTGGTGAAAGAGGGTTTTCATCTAGCCGGATATGTGAGCGAGTGAGCCAGAGGAGCAAGTTAACAGCATAAATACTATCTGAAAAGAGATTAAAGAGGCCTTGTTCCTCCAGGAGTGCCAGATAAATAGCATACAGTTCTTGTGCTGTGGGGACCTGCCAGGAACCTCCTTAAAGTGGATAGTGGGAGGTTGATCACCTGCATGGTAGAGGACCAGAGCTGCTCCACTTTTCCTCCATCTGTAAAAATGGGGGGAGGGGCTCTGGGATGGGATTTCGTGAAAAACGGCGGGTGGAAGCCGTGTTATAAGAGGCACTGCAGGGATCCATTTTTCAATAAGGTAGTGGCTGTCGGTTTGACCAGGGAAGCCTATAAGGCTGATTGCAAATCAAGAATGGTTTCTCAATAACCAATGGATATCAGAGAGGGAAAAGGGGTTTATGAAAACATCAGGTTCCTTGCCTAAAGTTTGGAGGTCCGGGTCCATCTCGGATTTGATCATGGCTACCAGGGTGTCAATTTCTGTCATTATTCTTGGGGCACCACCAATGGAGGTAGGGAGTCATTCTAGGATCCCTTGATATTGATATAGTGCTCACATATCAGTAGGGGAGGAGTGAAATATCATAAACTGAATCGGCCTGTCTGGTGAGTATCGGGCAAGGGTCATGTCAGAAAACATGTTACTGATTTTGGTTAATGTTTATTTTGCTTCTGGGCTCAAGGGGGGATGGGTCTTTGTTACCATTTAGCATATCAAACAAGGGTTGTAAATCGCTGTTGGGGATAAGGAGCCACAATAGAAGCCAACTGAGGTTTCCCAGAAAGCTCTGGAGTGAGGCCAACATGAGCTTCTGGGGGAAGGAGAGTATGGGTTTAAGAGGCCGAGCAAAGGTGAGGGAGAGTTCTGTCCCCAGGAAAGTTATGGGTGTGATAAGTTGGACCTTATTTGGGGCGATTTTGAATCCTGCCTCAGTGAGGGAAGGTATTAATTGATCCCTTAGCTCAACTGGTGAGGTTCAGGAGTCTTTCCATACTAGGATGTCATCCATGTAATGACAGATATTAAGGCCCTGATCTCAGTGTGGGTTTAGTGCCACAGCAGCCGCCTCTTGGCATATAGTGGGGCTATTGGCCATACTTTGGGGCAGAACCATACATTCAAAGCGTTTGGCTGGCCCTGACTTATTGACAGAGAGGACTGAGAATGCGAAGCATTGTCAGTCTCAGGGAAGCAGGGGATAGAGAAATATCAATCCTTGGTGTCAATAGCAAGGAGGGGGCTGTTGGCTGGAATAGGTGATACAAGGGGCAGTTCCCTTTGAGGAGTGCCCAGCTGAGCATCACTTTATTGATGACCCTGAGATCACAATTGTAGTAACCTCCATCCTCCTGAGCTCTTTTGAATCACAAATACAGGAGTATTCCAAGGGCTTCGTAAGGGGCGGATGTGATTAAGTTGGTGGTGTTCTGTTACTAACTGATTTAAGATTTCAAATTTCTCCCTATGCAGAGGCCACTGTTTGACCCAGGTTGCCTCAACAGAGAGCCATTCTAGGCAGGGAGTTTCATACTTAACAGTGGCCGTTAGAATTGGGGGTGACGCTGGTGAAGATATCTCTCATAGCCTTCTATCTCAATGTGTTCTCCTTCCATATTGCTGGCAATGACTACATCTAGAGCCTCAAGGATGTCCCTCCCTAGCAGGTTACTTGTTACATCAGGCACTAGGGGTCTGTAGTTCCATCCAGGTCCTTCCATTTAAAGGCCTCCTTGGTGACATATGCCTGTAAGGGGCCTCCTATCCCCATTAATTGGGGCCCAGAGCCCAGGAATTAGCTCCCAGTGTTGGGAAACTTCAGACCACTTTAGGATTGTCTTATCTGCCCCAGTATCAATTAAACATTTGAAAAATTTTCCTCCAACCTCTAAGGCCAGCTAGCATCCCCCCTAGGATGCTTGTTACCCATTGCACATTATGGGTTTTCCTTCTTATTGGCGGGGCTGAGGGTTGCCCCATTTGAAGTTTAAAGGCTCTAGGGGCTTACCATCTTCATGGGTGGAGTGGCAGTCTTTTCTCCAGTGAAACCTCTTGCAGCATCTATGGCAAACTGTTTTTTTTTTGGGGGGGGGGGTAGATGTGTTTGAGCCTTTAGTGGTCCGGTGTTGAGGACATTCTCCTTTCCAATGTCCTTCCTCCCTGCAATTGAAGCATTTTCCTTTAGTCCTCAAGGCAGCCTCAAAGGCCCATGCTAGCGAGGCGGCATTATGTGAGGCAGTCCCACCATCCTGGGTGGTATTTATCATAATCTTCATCCTTGAGGCCTCAGCAGGCTAGCCTACATGCTGAGGTCATGCCTTCCCAAATGATATTTCTGAGGAGGAGGTCCCTGGCTGTTGGGTCAGGAATTTTTCTCTCTAGACTGGTTTTGGTTCTTAATATAAAGTGAGAGAGGGTTTCCTCCAGCTTTTGACAAAGGAACAGTAAGGAAGAGGTATTGTCCTGGGGGCTGGTGGGGGATTATTCTGTCCCATGCCTGGAGGGCATAGAGGCGAACTTGCTCATAGTACCCTGGAGGCTGTTGGGCCTGCTGAACCTGTGGAAAAATTACCCTGCCTGAACAGCTCATCAAAGCCCCAGGGAACGTTCTTTGATTTGGGTGTCTCCTTATCTGTTGGAGGCATTTATCTCTATAGAGGGCTTCCCATTGAAGGAATAGGGGGCTTGGCAGCAAAGACTGGCAGATATCACGCCAGTCCTGAGGGGTGTCAAGGGAGCCCTGCAGGCTCTGAAGGAGGGAGTTAGTCCATGGTGCATGGATCCCATCCTTCCTAACTGCCTGTCTGAGTTCTTTTAGGTCATTGGCCTGGTATGGATACCACTGTAGGCTCTGTGCCCGAAATGTTTGGACATTAACAGGAAAAGCTGAGACTCCTTGATTATATGTATTTGTGTTCCTATCTCAGAGCTCACACAGTTGTTGTGTGAGTGCCAGTGAGGAGGCAGATGGAGAAGCATCCTGGTTAGGGGAAACTTATCATGTTGGGACTCTTTTGTCCCATGTAACATGAGTCCGGAGGGGGGCAGCCCAGATCAGGAGATGGGTAGGGCAGCAGGGATGGATAAGTGGGAGTAGGCATAGGGGAGTCTGGGTTGATTCTTTTTCTAATTTCTTCTATAGCCTTTTCAAGGAAACTGAGGCCCACTACTGGCCTGTCCTCGGGGCCTTCCTCTTTGGAGTTATCATCTGATTTTGGTGTAGTGGACATAAGAGGACTAGTACTTGTCTAACAGCTGCTATAGCTGGGAGGAAATAGGGGGGATTCCTTCCTGAATTTCTCATCTCCTAGCCAGATAAGTTATGTGGGCCCACATGTCTGGGTCATATGGATCCCCAGAAATCATCCAGGGGCAATCTGGAAGACTTCCTCCCAAAAGGAAATGGCTTCCTTCTGGGAAAGCTTAATGCCTCTAGCCTTGAGAAGTGCTTGTAATCCCCAAATCTGTGACTCCTTCTTATGGGAGGTGACCATACCCATGACAGAAAAAGAGCAGAAACACCAAGACCAGAGGACAACATTCCCGAGGGCTCAATAGCACCAGGGGGGATTCCCCAAAGGTCCGGAGGCAAGCCTGTCTGCACGTTTAAGAGACCAGCGTCCTGCCCTACAGGCTTTTAAGAGGTCAGTGTGTTATCTGTTTTTGTATTGGAGAGAAATAGATAAGGGGATGTTGCCGATGCCTGAGTGGGCTGTTGGAATCTGAGCCGAGTAATAGGGACCTACAGTCAATGCGGAAGTGTGGCCTCGGCCAAGAGACGTCAGTTGCCAGTTCACCATATCCAGTCCCTTGTGATGGCATGAACTGAAAGTTAAGGAGGAAAGAGAGAAACCTGCCAACCCTCAGTCGTGGAGGCAAGGCCACAGGGGGCTGTTACATTCAGGAGGACAATGTCCCTCCAGGGGAGCACTCACTTACCTTACCTTGGCATGTCTCAGAGAGCCCCTCATTGGGTACCAGCTGTGGTTCCTGGTCATCCTGGGGCCGTGGCACCTCCCAGGGGCATCCAGGCAATAGTGGAACAGGGTCTTGAGTGGGTTGAGTACAATGGGAAGAAACATCTGGGAGACAGGTTCAGAGAATAGCTTGTTTATTTGTCAGGAGAATGGGTTTATAAGCATTTGTGAAGAGTGGGAAGAGGTATAGATAGGTATGGGTCCTAAGAAGATTGATTAGTTCAGGGGTCCTGCTGATGCCTAATGAGCATGTACTGACATCGCGGTGAGCAGGAAAGCATCACAGGGTCTAAGTAGTGGCAGGAAAAGGTATGGGGTATGGGTTTTAGGGGGACTGGCTGTGTGAAGGCTGTTGGCTGACACCTTATTAACATACAGGGATGTACCCGAGGTTACCAGGGTCTAGGATTGTTGTGCCAAGTCCCCTGACCAGGAGCCAAGACCCCCGGTCACCCAGGAGTCACCCAGAGAACCCCCACAGAAGCCGAGACACTCGAATGTAAAAGCAACAGGTTTCTTTATTGCAAGCCTAGGCCTGGGCTCTATCCCTACAGTCCGACACAGCGGTAGTAAGGGAGAGAGCCCCTTCCTTTTGGGGGAAGGGGTTCATATAGGAATTCGAACAAAGAAGTAGGAGATAGATACATGATTGGTTGATTTAAACAGTTCTGATTGGCTTGGGGTTTCAGCGGGCAAAGTTGGGGGCAGGAGCTAGGGGCACTCCAGGCAGATGAGGTAATCTCCATTGTGATGGGCTAAGTAAACAGTGGTATTTTACGACTTTTGAAATGGAGATTCCTTAGTTTCTTATCTAAGCAGGAGGTCGGAGACCTCAGTGGAGTGTTTCTGCAATGTCCTTGAAATGGAGATTCCCCAGAAACTTTAGGGAGAAAGGCAGCAATTGAGCAAGCAAGCAAAGTTTACAGAAGCAGAGGTCAGCACATTAGCTGGCTAGTTTCTCTATCTAAGTCAGGCCTGGGCCTTTTTACTTAAAATGGTTGTATTTGGCCTTTCAGGATCACTACATACTCAGGTGGGGGGGGGAAGGTGGAGGGGGGAGCAGCCCACTTCTGATGGCCTCAGGACCCAAGGTTATCTGGGTCTAGGCCAGCTGTGACCTCCTATGGCTCAAGGCCCTTAGCCATGCCAGATAGCTCAGGGCTGCTTTAACCCTCAGTGGCTTGGGGCCCTCATCTGTGCCCAACACTTTACTAGTCAAACATTTTGATTTCCATCAGGTCATTTTCCTCAGCATGAGCATGTGTATCCTGGGGCTACTCTAACAAAAGTTGGGTGAATTTAGTAATTCCAGCCTGTATATTTTATTTTAAAGTAATGGATCTCTTACTGTTGCAGTCAGGTTCACACTGCTGGTAGAAATCACCCAACCAAGAGCAGCTTGTGGGGAAAAAAGATTTATTTTGGCTTACGGACATGAGGAGAAGCTCCATGATGGCAGGGAAAATGATGGCTTGAGCAGAGGGTGGACATCACCCCCTGGCCAACATCAGGTGGACAATAGCAACAGGAGAGTGTGCCAAACACTGGCAAAGGGAAACTGGCCACAACACCCATAAGCCTGCCCCCAACAATCCACTCCCTCCAGGAGGCTTTAATTACCAAATCTCCATCAGCTTGGAATCTAGCATTCAGAATACATAAGTTTATGGGGTACACCTGAATCAAACCACCACATTCTGCCCCTGGCCCCCCATAAACTGATATCCATACATGATATAAAACAGAATGCATTCAGTCCAACTTTAAAAGTCCCCATCTTTTTTATCAATCTTAATGATGTTCAAACATTCCCATAGTCCAAGATCTTTTAACTGAGCCATAATGCCTAAAAATGCCCCCAAAATCCATAATGGCACAGAATAAACTTTGACACTTCAAAAGATGGCATTGGGTATAGCAAAGAAATATTCAGCCAATATAAGATTTAAAACAACCAGGGCAAACATCAAACTCTGTAGCTTTAAGTCCAACAACTCTAGCCAGTGACAAATCTCCAAGTCCGGTAATTCTAACCAGCAAAAGTCTCTGGAGTTCCAATTCTGCCTCTCCAGCTAGGCTACTCACAGTCTTGGAAAACTTCATCCAGGGCCTGCAGCTCTCCTTAGCAGCCATCTCATTGTCCCAGCATCTCCACTGGGTGTCCACTGCAATCCACGGTTCATCCTCATGGCTCCATTGGGTCTCCATGCAGGCAATCCTGCTTCACACTGCCCATGGCCATTTCCAAAACACAAGACTGTGTTGCAAACTCAATGACCCTCTCTTTCTTGCATTTCTTATACTCCACAATACCAGGCAGAGTGCCAATTTGTTAATCCGGACAGGGGGGATAAAGCAGATTTTGAAGAACAGAACACTCCTTGAGCACTGAGGCCCTTTCAAAAGAGTCTGCATTCTTCCTGTTGCCCCAGTGCAGGTCAGCTGGCCCAACCTCGAAGGTTGGAATCTTTCAATTGCTGCTGAATGGGTAACAGTTCATCCAAAGATTTTTCTTTCTGTGCCATATCCCTCTGCTCACACCAGTTCATTTCTATGCAAAGTAACCCTGCACAACTTCTCAGGACATGGGAATAACAGCAAGCTTTTCACACAAACTGCCTCTAGCCCAGTCCAAGCAAAGCTCTTTCACACCCTCATAAGCCAAACCTCACAGTCCATAGTTCTTACTGCATTTCAGGTCTTTCAACTCTGACCAGAATAGTTAATCAAGCTGTACTTATAGCACTGTAAGGCGTCTCTTAGGCCAAGGTTTCAAATCCTTCCACATTCCTCTAGAAAATCAGCTCCAAATGGCCAAAGCCACATAGTCAGGTGTCTATCAGCTATCCCACTCCTCGGTATCACTTTACTTTTGCAGTCAGATTTGCATTGCTGGTAGAAATCACCCAACCAAGAGCAGCTTGTAGGGAATGAAAAAGGTTGTTTTGGCTTATAGGATTGAGGGGGAAGCTCCATGATGGCAGGGAAAACCATGGCATGAGCAGAGGGTGGACATCACCCCCTGGGTAACATCAGGTAGACAATAGCAACAGGAGAGTGTGCCAAACACTGGCAAGGGGAAACTGGCTATAATACCCATAAGCCTGCCCCCAACAACACTGCCTCCAGGAGGCATTTACCAAATCTCTATTGAAGCTAGCATTAAAAACACCTAAGTTTATGGGACACACCTGAATCAAGCCAACACAATTACTGTTATGGTTATCAAATGTAACTTTAACTAGGCTATCGGTGCAGTTTTATTTTTTATATATTTTATTTATATTTATTTATTTATAAGAAAGAAAGAGACATAGAGAGAGAGAAAGGGAATGGGCACACCAGGGCCTCTAGCCACTGCAAATGAACTCCAGAAACATGCACCAACCACCATGTGCATCTGGCTTTTTCTGAGGAATTGAATCTGAGTCCTTAGGCTTCATAGGCAAGTGACTTAACTGCTAAGCTAGTTCACCAATGCAATTTTAATTTTTAAAAATTATTTTATTTATTAGAGAGAGAGAGAGAGAGAGAGAGAGAAATACAGAGAGAAAGATGCAGAGAGGGAGAGAGAATGGGCATGCTAAAGCCTTCAGTGGCTGCAAAGGAACTCCAGACACATGTACCACCTTGTGCATCTATCTTACATGGGTGCTGGGTAATCAAACCTGGGTCCTTTAGCTTTGCAGGCAAGTGCCTTAACCATTAGGCCATCTCTCTATCCCAATTTTAATTTTTTAGTTTAATTGCAATACAAAATGACCAAAAGTATAGTGGTAACTTTCAGAAGGTACTTGGTGTTTGTCGTTCTGTGACAGATTACCTGACATGAGTACTTAAGGGCGAGAAGTATCTGTTTGGTTCACAAGTTAAGAGGGTTATGTCTCTGGTGACGTGGCTGTGTATCTATGCCCATGGTAAAACTGCACATTGTGACTGGGAGTAGTAGGAAGTTGAGGTTGTTCACCTCAAGGTAGACAGGAAGCAGAGAGGAGGGGATCAGGCTGGGTGTCTTCTTAAAGTCAGCATCCTCTTAACTACCCTCTCCAGCTAGCTTCCACCTGTCAAAATTTCTGCCACTGCACAAAACAGTGCCACCATCTGGTTACTAGACACTCAACACATGAGCCTGTACAGTACATTTTATATCCACACTGTAGCAATGTATTTTGAACAAATGTCTGATGTACCAAAACAATAAAAATAGATTCAAGATTTGAATAAGGTTAGAATAATTTAATTTTGTTAATTAATTAAATGATGGTATCTTTCTTTGAATGTCTTAATGTTTTATCCACAGGGCAGAATTCATATGTAATTTGGAACCTTAATCACAAAATGCAATCTGCAAAACATCTGGCAGCCATTACTAAGAAATTGTCAAATGTTCCAGAATTGCCTTATAATAAATGACTACTGGGCTGGAGGGATAGCTTAGCAGTGAAGGAGCTTGCCTACAAAGCCAAAGGATCCTGGTTTGATTCCCCAGGACCCATGTTAGCCAGAAGCACAAGAGGGCACACATGTCTGGAGTTCGTTTGCAGTGGCTGGAGACCCTGACACGCCCATTCTCTCTCTCTCTCTCTTTCTCTGTCAAATAAATAAATAGATAAATAAATAAATAAATAAATAAAATAAAATAAAATAAATGACCACTATGTCACCACTAACTCCTAAACCAAAAGAAAAGCCTGGTGCAAAATCAGTACCTGATAAAATTGAACCAATGGTCCTAAGGTCTCCTCCCACAGGAGAATCTGTTATGTGGTATGCCATGACAATTCTATCCAGTAAGACAAAAGAATCATTAGCAGAGCTGGGTGTGGTGGCGCATGCCTTTAATCCCAGCACTTGGGAGGCAGAAGTAGGACGATCCCTGTGAGTTCAAGGCCACCCTGAGACTACAGAGTGAATTCCAGGTTATCCTGGGATAGAGTGAGACCCTACCTCGAAAAACAAAACAAACAAACAAACAAAAAGAATCATTAGCAGGTAAGATGTATTGTTTCCAGCATGAGAAGGGAGATAGGGAGGACTCTACATATAAGAGGTTTCTTCCACTGGAATCACACAGGGCATGTGTGGTCACTCAGGCAATGAACCATGGCAGCATATGTTACCAGAGTTGTACTGGGGGAACTCTCAACTGTAGTTCTGAAAAGATGGCACTTAATATTGGAAAAATAGCTTTCTCTGAGATTTTTTTTTTTTTTTTTTTGGTTTTTCAAGGTAGGGATTCACTCTAGCTCAGGCAGACATGGAATTCACTTTGTAGTCTCAGGGTGGCTTCAAACTCCCAGCAGTCCTCCTATCTCTGTCTCCAGAGTGCTGGGATTAAAGGCATGTGCCACTTTGCCCAGCCTTTATTTTTTAAAAAATATTTTATTTATTTATTTATTTATTTATTTATCTATTTGATAAAAAGAGAGAGTGAGAGGGTGAAAGAAGAGCCAGATAGAGAGAATGGGCATGCTAGGACCTCTAGCCACTGAAAATGAACTCTAGGCACTTGTGTCACCTTGTGCATCTGGCATCATGTGGGTACTGGGAAATTGAACCTGGGTCCTTTGGCTTAGCCTGCAAGTGCCTTAACCACTAAACAGTCCCTCAAGCCCCTGAGATTCCTTTTACATAATGATTTTGATAGTTGAATTGTCAATATACCAGATATTGTGAACAATGAGGAAAATATAGATTAAATATAAAAAGATTAGTCAAATAATCTTTTATTTACTTATTTGAAAGCAGAAAGAAAGAGGGGGATAAATAGGAAGAATATGGGCACATCAGGCTTCCATGCCACTGCAAACATACTCCAGATGCATGTGCCCCTGCACACCTGTCTTCACATGGACACTGGGGAATCAAACCCCCGACATCAAGCTTTGCAAGTTAGCTTACTTAATGGGTGAGCCATCTCTCTATCCCCAAATAACATTTTAGAAGCTAACTGAACTGCTAAAATACAAGTTTATTCTAAGCTTGTTAGCTCAGAGTGTGCTTTGTCAATGTATTGTTTCTAGTGGCCACATGCCTATTTTCCTACTTTCTTCAGAAGAGAATGAAGCTGGTCACACTTTCAGAAAAACTCTACCTATATTGTCTTACCCATCATAGACATGCCTTTCCTCCTCTAGATTCCTCTCTACACAGTGGTTAGAGTCCTGGAACATCTCTCCTTTGCTATGGAGCAGGCTCAAGAAACATTTGAGTATTGTTAGGAAATCTTAATAATACAGGGAGGAGCAAGGTGTGGAAAGTTTACACTTATGCTACTGGCAGAAATAAATTTGACTGCCAAGAAGTTGTAGAATGGTTCACTGTGTATTTACAATTCATTTTTAACATAAGTTTAAACTGAAAATATTCAATTAACTTTTCATTTTTTGCACAGGTTGTTGCTACCTTAGAAGATACTTATGGACCTGTCACTGAAGGTGGAGAAGTAGGAGTGACCGCTGAAGAGCAAGATTTATCTCTATCTGTATGTGCCCACGACAGCAATGGTGAGAAATCAAGTCCTGAAGAGGGTTAAGCTTTGCTCTGTGAGTGCACATGTACTGTGAGAATGAATTCCCCTCCGTGAGTGATCCCCAGAGAAACCAGCAGGTTTTATTTAGATCGGATGGTATCAGGTCTGGAGGGCTTAGTGGTTAAGACACATGGCAAAATTGAACCGATGGTCCTAAGGTCTCCTCCCACAAGAGAATCTGTTGTGCGGTATGCCTCACCAATTTCATCAAGTAAGACACAAGCATTATTAGCAGGTGAAATGGTCAGGAGGATCACCAGACACCTGCAGATGGTAAGGCACTCCATATTCAAGGAGTCCCTAAGATGGTCATTGGTTTGGGAATTTGCTAGCAGCAATCTTAAGAGTTGGCTATAGTTGTAATGGACTCAGCATATAGGTGCACCTGTGGTAAGAGGTATTACATCCAGCATGTGGAGGTAGATGGGGAGGACTCCAGGGTGGCCATTGGAATCACACAGGGCATGGATGGTCACTCTGCAATGAACCATGGCACCATATGTACCCAGAGTTGACCTGGGGCATGTTCACTAGGCATCCTCCGCCTAGCATGCATAGATGAAGCTCTTGCAGTAAGGCTGGTGAGATAGTTCAGTGCAGTGCTTTCCTCTCAAGCTTGAGGACTTGAGTTTGATCCCCAATACCCATGTTTAATGCTAGGCATCACACATCTCTGTTATCCCAGCCCTGGGGAGGTGGAGAAATGGTGTGGCAAAGTGTTTGCTACACAAGCATGGGTACATGAGTTTGGCTCCCCATAACTATGTAAAAATAGTCTTGTGGTTGCATGTATCTATAATATGGGAGTATGGGAAGAGTTTAATCCCTAGGGTTTGCTGACTGGACAGATTTTCATAACTGGCAGTCCCTGGTTCAGTGTGAGACCCTGATCCAAAAGTTGGATGTATTAGATGGAAAATATAACTCTGTATATGCAGATTTCACAATTTATGTTATGTTTATGGATGATCTCTATGGCAATACTATTTGCTTTTCTTACTACCTTTGTAGTGTGCTTTGAATGGTAATCACCAGAACTTCAGATTTGTTCATTTGGGTCAAGGTTGATTGACAGTTGGGAATCTTTCGTGCTGACATATGTTTGTGGCAGTTGAAATATTAATTAGGACAATGTTCTTCTAATTCTCTGAAGAATATTATTGGTAATAAGAGGAGGCCTCAAACTCACAATAATTCTCCTAACTCGGCCTTTCAAGTGCAGGGATTAAAAACATGCATCATTATGCCTGATCCTTTGTTATTTTTATTCATTTTTATTTATTTATTTATTTATTTGAGAGTGACAGACAGAGAAGGAGGCAGATAGATAGAGAGAGAGAGAGAATGGACGCGCCAGGGCTTCCAGCCACTGCAAACGAACTCCAGATGCGTGCGCCCCCTTGTGCATCTGGCTAACATGGGTCCTGGAGAACCGAGCCTCGAACCTGGGGTCCTTAGGCTTCACAGGCAAGCGCTTAACTGCTAAGCCATCTCTCCAGCCCCCTTTGTTATTTTTAAATAACCAGGCTTATGCTCAGAATTTTTCTCTAATTTAGCACTTAAGCTGTGGAGTCATGTAATTTTATTATTATTTTTTAATTTCACTGCTGAGCTCTTACCTGCATACCTTTTTGGTATGTGTATGTGCGTAGTATTCTTGAGATGTATGTGTGTGTATTAAGTATATCTATGTGTGTGCCCTGATGTGCATGCATGTGGAGGGCAAAGGAGAACACGAAGTGCCTTCCTGTATCACTATGTGTCCATCCTTCCCTGAGATGCAATTATACTGAGCCTGAGTATTGCAGTTATCTTCTCATTGCTGGGGCAAACAGCTGATAAGAAGCAGCTTGTGGGAGGAAAAGTCTTATTCCAGGCTAACAAATTGCAGAGAAGATTCATCCTGGAGGAAGAAGCTGGCTCCCTTTATCATACATCCAATGGCAGAGAAAAAGAACTAGTAGCCAGAGATTGTGCTGGCTATGAACACACACCTAGGAAAATTTTCATTAAGATTAAGCCTCCTATTTAAGTCTCCATCAGGTAGAGCTCTGCTGGAAGAGTTGGGTCACTGGGGGTGGATCTCGAGTCCAGCCCTAAGGTGTGTGGAAGCCAGTGTGAACTCTGCTGCTTTCTCTCTGCTGTGGCTGTATTTTTTTAAATTTTTAAAATATTTATTTGAGAGCAACAGACAGAGAGAGAAAGAGAGAGAGAGAATGGGTATGCAAGGGTCTCTAGCCATTGCAAATGAACTCCAGACAGGTGCATCCCCTTGTGCATCTGGCTAACATGGGTCCTGGGGAATTGAGCCTCGAACCGGGGTCCTTAGGCTTCACAGCCAAGATATTAACTGCTGAGCCATTTCTCCACGTGGCTGTATTTTAAAGCTTCTTCTACTGTGATGAATCATCCCCTGGAATATGTAAGCCTGAAATAAACCTTGTCCTCTCATAAGTTGGTTGTGATCAAGTTTATGTCCCAGCACTGAGAAAATAATTGTCACGGGGGGTATGATAGAGATGTCTGACATTGCTGAACACTCCACTGTTACTTCTCAGCATTTCAGTGAGTTTTAAGTAACTCCATTAATAACCACCATTTGAAAAGAGACGTTCCATTAACCAAAAGTGAGTATCTTGAATATATGGCATAAACATAGGTTTTTAGAGGATAGTTTGGTGGACATAATATATCCATTTAGTCAGACAAGTGTAGTAGTTTTCGCCCTAGGCCTTATGAGCTCACCTCAGGCATAGTCCATAGTCTTTGGATTAGTCTTTGAAAATCAGGCAAGGATTCCCTCCCATGGAGCAGGCATCAAGTCCAATCAGAGAGCATTTGGATTTTCCCATGAGCAGCATGCCACCACTGCATATGTTGGGGCATTTGGCTTGCCTGCAGGCATAAAGCTTGCAGAGGGCTCTGCTGGATAAGACTGTTGATGACTTTTCACCCCCAGAAGGCTGCATGGGTCTTTCAAGCATCCCAACAGCAGGTCAACATGGAGGCAGCTTCCAGCTTAGCTCCAGCCCGATTTCTCAGTGATCTGCAGCTTGAGCTGTGGAGTCTTCAGCAATAGGTTCTTACCTTCTAGTTCTCATAGGCAGTGAAGAACATTGGCAATAGTCTGTAATGTTTTGAGGGCATTGGGTCTTCTTAACTGGTAACTCCCTGGAAGGTATCCCACACTGATACTGAAACTCTTTTGTAACACTCTATGGCTTCTGAATATCCACCCTGACAGGGTACTTCTACCTTGGCTGACTACTGTTTTCTAACATATATAATATTAGCTAGCAAAGAAGTAGGTTACCATATGGCCTATTCATAACATCTTCCATTTTGCTTAAGCCACTTCTTATCCCCTCTGCTCATATGATCTCTTCCCCTCACCCTATCTAGACCATTTCACCACCAGTATTCTGCTCCTCTGCTTACGTATCTACTGTAGCAGACAGCTTCACGGTCACTGAGATGAACTTCCAGACCAGGCAGAGTATGGAAGGAAGGGATATTTATTGACGTTTACAGATCCAGGGGAAGTTCTATAGTGGCAGAAGAAGCTGGCCTGCTTTCACAGGTCCAAATAGAGAGAGAGAAAACCACAAGCTAAAAGCCAGACCACACAGCACACTTCAGGAACTCCAGGTGGAACTAGGCACATTGCATAACTTCAGCTTGGAATTTACAACCCACCACCACACCTTAACATCCGCAGTGACACCTCCAGTCAGGTGGTTGTAGATGCAAACTACAAACTAATAAAATACTGAATATATTGGGGGCCATCTATTGAAACTACCACATCCCCTTAAGCCCTCCCCTCTCTTCCTACCCACATGGACCCTTTCTAGCTTCCTCACCTCCACTACTGATTATTACTCCAACTCACTTACAAATGTAAACATTTGAAGCTAGGATACACTTATGAGAGAGAACATGTGACATTTGACTTTCCAAGCCTGTGTTACCTATGTATATTCTTTTTCAGATCTACCCATTTCCCTGTAAAGTTTATAATTTCATGTCTTACAACTGAATAAAACTACATTGTGTATATGTATATAGAACCACATTGTCATTATTTATTCATCAGCTGATGGGTATCTAGACTGGTTCCATTTCCCAGCTACTGTGAATAGAGCAGCAATAAACAAGGAAAACCAAGCATCTCTGTAGTAATGAGTAGAGTATATGCAAAGGAGTGCTATAGCTCGATCATATGGTAAATCTATTGAAGCTGTGTTAGGACCCTCCACACTAATTTCCACAGACACTATGCCAGTTTACAATCCCACCAACAATGGATAAGAGTTCCTCTTTCCCCACATTCTCCCAGCGTTTATTGTCATTTGATTTCTTCATGAAAGCCATCTGACAGGAAAGAAGTATTATCTCAAATTAGTTTTAATTTGTGTTTTCATCATGGTTAAAGCATGTTAAGCATGGTTTTTTGATGTGTATTGGCCATATGTATTTCTTCTTTAGAGAGCTCTCTATGCAGTTCTGTAGCCTGTTTTTAAGTTATGTTGTTTCATTTCTTATTATTTAATTTATTTCAGTTCTTTGTATATCCTAGATACTAATCTTCTGTCTGATGTATAAGTGTAAATAATGGTTTTGTATTTTCTAACCTGCTTCATTGCTTTATCCTTTGCTGTACACAAGCCTTTTTTTTTTTTTTTTTTAGCTTAAATACACTTTGTTTTTAGACAACCTACTTGACATGTTTTTTTTTTTTCTTAAAAAAATGCTTCCACTCCAAATAAGTAAGTCAAAATAAAAGGTCAAGATGACATCAGTCCTGTTCTTCTAGTCCTGGTGTATGGATAGCAAGCAGCAGCTGGCTGCAAGGACGGGTGATAGATCCAAATGACTGCCGATGTGTTAACATTTTTCAATCTAAACCATCCTTAAGAAAATCATGAACAGAGTTACACCATCCTCATGGTAGTCCAAGAGAGCAACTGTGCCATATGGATTCATATTTTCACCAATAAAAAACTGGTAGTTGTTGAAATTAGCAAGGGTGTGTTTGATTTGCTCTGCAGCCTCTGTCTGGTTCTGTTCTTCAAGTTTGCCTCTGAGTGGCTTCATGTCATCTTTGATGTTCTTCTTGTAGGCCTCTTTTGTGAAGATGGTTTCCTGTTGGTGATATTTCTTGACCATATCAGCACCGGTGACTATAGTGGTTCCAGTACCTTTGCCCTCTGGGCCTTCAGCAGAGGCATTTCCACCGATAAGCAAGTCCTACTGACAATCTTGCCCTCCACCTCCAGGGGTAGGCCCACCATGGTCTCCTGCATCTCGTAGATGTTGGAGAACAGCTCATCGTGGCTGATGAGGTCCCGGTAGATGGTCATGGTGGCACCTGGAGGGAGACAGCTGGGGCGGCGCTGGCCAAGGAGCTCAGAGCCAGTGATGCAGCCAGAGTGGTGCTGGGGTGGGGAGAGTGGAGCAGGTAGAAAGCCAAAAGCTTTTTAAATTTCATGAGTCCCAGTAGTTTGGCCTTTCTTCCTGGGCAACTGTGGTTCTATTCAGAAGGTCCTTGCCTCTCTCTCTATGCTGAAGTTTTCCTCTACTTTTTCCTCAAGGACTTTCAGAGTTACAAGTTTGATATTCAGGTCTTTGATCTTAGATTCTTGTACATTAATAGTGACCAGGATCTGTTTCATCCTGTTTTCTATTTTCATTCATATAGGTATGCAGTTTTGACAGCACCATTTTAAAAAGAGAATATCTTCTCTCCAGTATATTATTGTCAAAAAAATCAAATGGTTATAGCTCCTTGTGTCCCTATCTGGGTTTTGACTGTAATCACTTGATCTTCAAAACAGGTTTTGTGCCCATGCCATTTAGTTTTTGTTAATGGTGATCTGTAATATATCTTAAAATCAGGTATGCTGATACCACCAGCCTTTTTCTGGTGCTTAGTATTCCTTTGGCTATTTGTGTGGTTTCTTTTCACCCTGCCAGAAAGATAAGACTTGATGGATAGGTAAGATAGATAGATAAATAGATATAAAAAGCAAGGGAGGAAGGGAAGATGGGGAGACAAAAGAAAGAAAAAATGGAAGAGGGAAAGGCACTGTAAAATTAGAAATTTCAAACACACAACTTATTTATGAGTGGCATAATAGGTGTTCATCAGTGAGATCTAACAAATCAGTATTTATTTTTGTCTTAGTGGGGTAGGTTTTGATTTCTTTCTTTTCCTGGCATTCTTTTCTTTAGCAACCTGTCCTGGTATGAAAGTTGCAATTAGCACTTCCAGTTCAAGCCAATATACCTGGCATTGGGGGAGGGGGGATGCATTGCCTTGTGTAAAACTGCCCAGTAACCTTCAGGGGTGACTTTCTGTCTCACCAACATTGAATGTGAAGCTTGTTCCCTCTTTGGTGAAGTAAGGGCTCTGCTCAGGTGGTGAAGTCTGTCTGCCCTTCACATCAGCTGTGCAGGATGCTGAGAGGTATGTGTGTGGGTTGCCTCTAATCCCTTGGAGGCCTGAGTTCTGCTGAGAAGGTGAGAGAAGGTGACTTTTATCTTTGTACCATTCAACAGAGAATAACAAAGAACATTTTAATAATAATGCATGAAAATTTAAAGCTATGACAAGTCAGTATTATTTTACAACTTCTATGAGGATAACAGCACTATATTACAATGGAATTGCATTAAAATGTCAAGTGTAATTTAGACATAATGGCATCCTTTTATTTTTATTTTTATTTATTTATTTGAGAGAGAAAGAGGGAGAGAGAGAGAAAGAATGGGCACACCAGGGTCTCTAGCCGCTGCCAACGAACTCCAGGCACATGCGCCCCCTTGTGCATCTGGCTAACGTGGGTCCTGGGGAATCAAACCTGGGTTCTTTGGCTTTGCAGGCAAGTGCATTAAACACTAAGCCATCACTCCAGCCCCATAATGACATTCTTAATATCATTTGATGTTCCTAGTTACTGACCCAATTGACACCACCAAGAAAAATCAGAAGAGCCATTTGTGGCAAAGTGGAATAACCAACAACAACACATTATCTGAAGAAAGTTAAATATTTTTGTTTCCTAATAATCTATACATCAAAAGATATTCATATTGCTGTCAACAGTTTTTCCTGTGTGCTGTAAACATATTTACCATCATTATATAATGAGTAGATACTATTTAGCAAAGTTTCCTAAAGAACTTAACTCAGGCATGAGGAGACTCCTAAGTGAGCAAAGTGTTTGCTGCCCAAGCATGGGTACCCGAGTTTGGCTCCACATAACCATGTAGAAGTCATGTGGTGGCATGCGCCTATAATATAGCAGTATAGGAAGAGTTGACTCCCTAGGTTTTGCTGACTGGAGAGAATTTCATAACTGGCAAGGTTGTGTTTCACTTGTGACCCTGTCTCCAATGGAAGAGGAGAACAATTCAGGAAGATACCTTTAAATTGCCTCTGACTTAAAAGATGCATATCTTTGGATGCACACATCATGTACACATACTTGCAATAGAAGTGAACACATATTAGATGTACAATTTCTGCATAAGGAGCCTGAGAAGAAGTGGTGTGGAGAACAATTTTGATTCAATGACAACCATTCAGACATTGGATTTTAAGCTGCATAAGAATAATCCAATTTCATGGAGATACTTTGAATGCATCTTTTGATGCAGGTGAATGTGTAGGTACTTGGAGTGTGTAAATATGAGTGTGAATGTGTGCTACCCCGTGGATATGAAGGTAGCACCTTCTCCTTCCGCTCAATTGAGACCTTGTTAAAACATTGTGGTTTGGCTCCTTTGTTTGGTGTGCACCAGTCTACTGGCCCATGAATGTCTGGATTCTCCAGGCTCAACTTTACATTTGATGTGGACAAGTTGACATCACAGATCTGTGTCCCACTTTGTGTGGATGTGGAGAAATCAAACTTGTCTCAGCAAACTTTTCAGCATGTGAATTTATCTACTGAGCCATTTCAATGTCTTTGACTAGGGAACAACATTCTAAACAAAGGGTATATTAGCACATGTAGCTATATATTAAAGTCCCAGTTTAGATGACATTGATTTATATAGCTCAAGAACTGGATCTTGTAAGGAAGTAAGCCCTTGAACACAATGTATGTAGGATCATGTTTGATTGTATGAACTACTGCACTAATGAACCACAGCTCACAAAATTTCAGGAAGAACGTGCTAGGTAAAAGCCTGCTGGGTATAAAAATATCTAGCAACTGTTTATTTCATCTCTAGACTGATCTAACGGTTCATCAGAAAATCTGGGAGAGTACAAAATGCTATGAAGGCAAAGAATGTGTGGTGGTGTGTTACCAAGAGTCACAGCACACAAGGAATCTGATGCCTGACACATACAAAATATTTTTGGATTGTAACTGTCCTCACACTCCATGTCAGTCTCTGAGGGAGAGCAAGGGATATGAGCTTGAAGAGAACAGGAAAACATTACAGCACACCAGTCCTCAAAGAAACAAGTGAGAAGTGCTCTGAATGTACACAACATAGGAAAGCTTTCACTAGCCAGGTGTGCTTCACTCAACATTAACTAATCCATATTGGTGAGAATCACTGTGCATGTGTAGGATGTGGGAATGCCTTCTACACAAAATTAGATCTCAGTCCACAGCAGAGAACACATTCAGGTGAGAAGCCCCACGGATGTACAGAATGTGGGAAAGTTTTCACTAGGAAGTGGCTCCTCATTCGTCATCAGAGAACTCATACAGGCGAGAAGCCCTACGAACGTGCAGAATACAAGAAAGCGTTCCCTCAGATGGCATACCTCAGTGTACATGAGAGAAGTCACACAGGCGACAAGCCCTTTGAGTGCCGAATGTGGTAAAGCTTTCACTCAGAAAGCACACCTCACTCTTCATAAGAGAAGTCATGCATGTGAGTGTCCTGTCAATGTATGGAATTTGGGAAAGGTTTGTATAACCATTCATCACTCATTAAATATCAGATTGCTCATCCAGCAAGAAGGCACAGAATGTGAGAATGCTTTCATTTTCAAGGAGTACCTCACTCTTCATCATAGCTGTCATTCTAGTGAGAAACCCAGTCAGTGTACAGAATATGGAAACCTTTCTATTACAACTCACCAAACATTAGAGAACTAATACAGGTTTGTAGCCCTATGAATACACAGAATGTGGGAAAGCTTTCACTCAGAACATAGCCCTCATTGCTCCTGGGAGAACTTACACAGGTGTGAATCCCTGTTAAGGTACAGAGTATGGGAAAGCTTTCTAAAGCAAGTCAGTACTCATCCATCATCAGATTACTTACATGTGTGAGAAGCCCTACAAATACACAGAATGTATGTGTGTGAACGTACACAATGTGGAAAACTTTTTCTAGCCAGGTCCAGGAAGGCCTTCACTGTGTATTGACCATTTACATCTATTACCCACTGTAAACATAAGCAGTTGTGGAAAATTGCAGCACATTTAGAATGTCGCTTTGGACATGACCATTTGTTTCGTTGTAGTCACTGTAATAAATTTCATAATTACTTATTTTTGAGACATGCCTGTTTAATCTTTGAGCTCATATTGTACTTCAGGTTTTTCTCATGTTTGTAATACTCCTTCATCCTCCCTATCTGTTATGCTAAACCTATATGTCACTGTTCCCTGATACAAATTACTTAAGGGTCAGAAAAATGTCAAATTGAGGGTCCTGAAGAAATGGATCTATTGGCAAGCACATATTTGCTGTGAAAACACGAGACCTGTATTTGGATCCCCCAACACTCATGTGATAAAGCTTGGGTTAACCATACATGATATTGTGTTGTGTTGGAGGAGACAGAAGGATTTCACACACTCTAGCCATCAAAGTGCAAGTTGTACATCAAGTAGTTTGGGTGCAGAGATAGTGTTGGAAATGGGCAGGTAAGTCTGAGTTGTCACAAGTCACTTTAGCTATTGAATTCACTTGGCTAGCTTTGAGTCATTTACAACCCCCAGTAAGGGCGGCATGCAATGCCCTTCCTTCCAACCACTGAATTTGTTTGGTTTTAAGTCTGTTTCACACCTGGGGGAGGAAGGTACCTTTTGCCTCTTATTATTCAGTTTCATCTTTGTCTCCATACCAAGAAAGCAGGTGGCTTAGAATTGCCCTCTGCAACTGTCACTCTTTGCCCAGAGACTGAGTCCTGGCATCTAATCTGCCTTCACCTGCTCCATACAATGCATGCAAAATATGGGACGTTATGTCCAGTTTTCGGCACCCCCAGTAACTACCAAGGAGAACCAGACACGTATGCAAAAGCAAAGAGCTTTATTTCGGGCTTAAGCTCAGAATCTTGACTTCACCAGCACAGAGGATCCGTACAAGAGCCCCGAGTGGCAGGAGAGCAGGGTTTTTATAGGGCTTTGAACATAGAAGTAGGGGATGGTTACATGATTGGTTGTTTTAAACAGTAACTGCACTTGTATTCTGATGATTGGCTTAGGATATTGGCGGGCAAAATTGGTAGGCAGGAGCTAGGGGAATGCCAGGTAGATTAGGTAACCTTTATTGTGATTAACTTAAGCAATACTTTAAGCAACTTTCTTATGACCATAGGAATGTATGGCATAAGGAGTTTGTGGGGTTTTTTTTTTTCAGTAACTGTTAAACTCTTAGTTAAACCTTGCCAGGAAACAGAAACTTAGGGCTACTGGTGACTCTGAAGCCTGTCATGGCATGTCTCTGGTTCCTGAGTCCTTCAGGGGAGAGGCAGCAGGGTGACGACAAATTTAATTCAAGTAGCTGTCAGCCTGTGCTGTCAAATGAAGATTGTTGAGCTTTATAAGACTGAGAGAGAAATTTGGAAATATTGAGTGTACTTTTGAGTCAACCGTTGAACTTCTCTCCTGGCTTCTGGTCTACCAGGCATATTGCCAAGGGTCTTTGTTCCAGTTGTTTTCAGGTGGTTGGCCTCTCATTCAAATTGAAAAAGCACACACAAATAGCAGAGTAGCAAAGAGTTCTATTAAAACAGATAATGCAGAATACACTATATGGCAGCAGTAGGCTACTTGAACAAGAATGTCCAAAGCATCAGGAGTTATTTGGGACATCCTTTTATTGGGAGTAGGAAGGCGAGGGGTTGGTTTCTGAACTACTTTGAGCTGCATCAGCTCCCTGACTGTATTTCCAGCATATGTTCAGGGATACATTTGAATTGAAACTGACCACAAAGGGGAAGTGACTAAGAGAGAATCCACCTCATTGCATTGTTTGGAGTGGTGTGTATCTGTAGCTCAAAACATATAGGTGTCCTGGTTGTTTACTTCAAGTATTATTCACAGAAATCATACAATAAAAGTATGTTTATTGTGCTGGGGAGATGTCTTGGTGGTTAAAGGCATTTACCTGCAAAGCCAAGGGACCCAGGTTCGATTCCCCAGGACCCACATAAGCCAGATGCACAAGGTGGTACACAAGTTTGGAGTTCATTTGCAGTGGGCTAAAGTGTGTGCATTCTCTCTCTCTTTCTATCTGCCTCTTTATCTCTTTCAAATAAATAAATAAAATATTTTTAAAATTTTATGTTTATTAAAGTGTGCATTTAAAATTAATATCTAATTTAATAAAATCATTTTATTTGATTTTCAGATGTTTTGGATTTCTTCAAGTTTTTTTTCTCAAGAATTGCTTGTGATTTCCACTGACTTTGTCAGGCTGGCAGGGTTGAGGCCCGTAGTGTATGCAAAGTTAGTTTATAGACAGGTCTAGAATGTATTTCCATACACTGTGTTATTTTTGGTGGGAATGCTACTCAGACCCTGACTGGCCAATACCATGTAAGACTTTCCTTTGACATGAGAACTAATGAACAGCCACTAAGGTACTCCTGGTCCCACAGTCCCCTTTTCATCTCAAATCTATCAAATTCAGACAAACAGGGCTATACTATCAGGTTGGATCCATCAAATTGGCTGATCTCCTGGCCGCCAATTTTCAACTTGTCCCTCATTTTGGATAGACATCCAGGCCTTAAAAAACTCTTAATGGGAGATAAAAGGAGCTTCAGGTAAAACTAATAGTAATGTGGGGATTGGAAGGGAAACTTTGACTTGTCTGATGGACACTTAAACTAATTTTGTAAGAAACCTCCCAATGACAGAATCTTACCCATGAAGGTAATCACAAGGTTGAGCATACTGTGGTTAATCTAGACAAAAATAATCAAGATAAAGCCCTGCTGATGAGGTCCTTTGCAGAAAAGCTGAGGTCCTCATTCCAACCTGAATCTCTCAATATTAATGAGAAATGAGCCAACATTCACTCTCATTTCAGGTATGTACATATTTTTTTGCGGGCAAGTTAGCATTCTCATTGTTCCATTTGGAAGGAGAGGGGACGACTTGACTTCTATGAAAGGCAAATGAAACACGCAGTGGATGTTCTTAGTGCGTGGGGAGCTATACAAGTTCCTAAGTGGATGTCGTCAGTGTCTCAACAGCCATGGGAAGCGGATAAATTTTTCTACGAATATGAACCCAGAACAGTGTCCTGAAAAGCCAAAAAAAGCACCTGATTGGTGATCCAACTCCCTCTTCCATTGTAAAACTGGGAGCTATTCCCAGTGGTCCTGTTGCCTTCCTCTTGTTTGCATGGTGGGCCAAAGTGCCAAGGTTGTGTGTCACTCACATTGAGGCTTTTCCATCCCCAAAGCAGTTGCACTCCGAATTCACCACTTCACAGAGCTTGATGGCTGTGGTGAGGCACTGATTCTCAGAAAGCCGACTTAAAACCATGTCTTAGGTGGATATGTACCTGTTCTTTGCAGCCCTCATTCCTTGATTGTGTAGTGAGGGCACTCCTGCCTCCGTCAAATTCTTCAGTGGTAGAATGAGTGCCTTTCTGGGTCTCAATATGCTCAAGAATGACGTAAAGACATATTCTGGATGTTCTCTAGGTGCTCCTCCACTACATTCTGCAGTGGTGGTTCTAGGTGCTCTCCTCCCATCCGTGAACTCCCATCTCTGCCTCTTCTCAAGCAAGGGAGAGAGCGCACCATCTCTATCAATCTAGAAGCAGAATCTAATGAGACACACAGAGACACTGAGGCAACCAGAGGCCAATTCAACTACAGTTATGAGAAAAACATAGCAAGGGATGAATTAGAGCTCTTTCTTCTTTGGGACATGGAAAGGAAATGTTATGGTCTTTGCATTAAGTGCCCCTCTGCTGCCCCCAAGGTACATACACATCAGCAGCATTGGTCTTCAGCTGGTCGTACTATTGGAAGGGAGTGGAAACTTTAGGAAATTGTGCTAGTGGAGGAAGTTTTATTTGTGGACATGCGCCCTTAAAGAGAATTCTGGCACCATAGCCCCTTCTCTTTTTCTTCATTTCATGCATCTGTCGGACCAGCAGCCCTCTCTGCCACATGCATCCATTGCCTCACCCCATTTCCCACAGGGATGGAAGGAAACCTAGAAAATTCACAAAATGTATCTTTCCTTTTGTTCTCTCTCTCTCTCTCTGTTTTTCAAGGCAGGGTCTCACTCTAGCCCAGGCTGACCTGGAATTCACTATGGAGTCTCAGGGTGGCCTTGAACTCATGGCGATCATCCTCCTACCTCTGCCTCCCGAGTGCTGGGATTAAAGGCATGCGCCACCATGCCCGGCTTTCTTTCCTTCTTTTAAGTTAATTTTTATCAAGTATTTTGTCACAGTAATAAAAAGTTGACTGAGAGCAGAGAGAAAGGGGACAAAGAAGAAAGCACTTTGTGTCTGCTATTTCATGGTGATTATTTATAATTCAATTGTGGTATAAAATTTGAAATCCTCATGTCTAGTTTTTTTTTAAGAGACAATGCATCACTGTTAAACTATGATCACACTATTGTAGAACAAACAGAATTTCAGAACTTATTCCTTCCCAGCACCACTGCTACTGACTACCCTCTAGTCCTTCCAATCCCATCCTGTCACCAGCCTCTGAAATCCACCATTTTCCTGTCTGGTTCCACGAGATCACATATCAAAGAGATCTTGAAATACCTTTCTTTTAATGCCTGGCTCATTTTGCTTAATATAAAGCCCTTCAGGCTCATCCATGTACTGGCAATGGTAGGATTTCATCCTTTTATGAATGAATAGCACTCTGCTACATGTATATATCAAGTTTTCTTCATCATCTGTTGGTGCACATGAAAAGAACCCAAATTTCGTACAATAGCAATGCCAGAATCATATCTTTTGACGTAAAAACATATATATATATATATATATATATATATATATATATATATATATGCTCCAAAGTTGTAAGATAGGGATTAAAAATACTTTTTGGTTTTAGTTTTTAAATATTACAAATTTAATGAACTTATTTTTGTTTCTTGAGATGGGATCTTTCTACATAACCAAGTCAGTCTGACCTCACTCTCCTTTCTGCCTTTGCCAGAATACTGGAAATTAGTTGTTTTTGTTTTTTTAAAAAAAAACTGGTAAAAATACCTCAATGAATACAAAAATACTACTGTAAAGATTCTTATAAAGATTCTGACTGAAAGTGACTCATGAAATATGAGGGGGAGGACTAGTGACCATATACAAGAAACTTACCATTTGTCAATCTCATGGTGCTATATGGCTTAATAGTAACTGATCAGATAGAAAGTTAAAAAGTACATAAAGTTGGTTTTTTTTTTAAGACCATCAACATACTTTTCTTGAGCGTGGTATACAAGGTTCAGTCAAAAAGACAAAAGTCCATGCTAGCATCAGACTGCTCAGACTCTTCTTTCTTGGCTTCCCTGCTCTTCTCTGCTGGGGCAGCAGCAATGGCAGGGCAGGGTCTCCTGAGGCAAAGTGTCGGCCTCAGGAGCCGCCCACCAGCCCCTCACTGCAGATGAGGCTTCCGACGTTGACATTGGCCAGGGCCTTGGCAAACAAGTTGGCCAAAAACGTTCAACATTCTCACCTGCTGCTGTAAGGATGGTATTGATGTTATTCCCAGTGAATGGTCACTTCATCATCACGCAGGAGGAGAGCAGCTAAATGCAGGCGAGCTCGGGGCTGGAGGCCATGGTGCAGACTGCTGCTTGTGGTGCTTCATCGCCCCATGCAGTGAGGACCTCACCCCATCTTGGCCTCAGCTTCCTGGGTAGAACAGAACACCTTGGTGACAGCTGAGGAACGAACAGAATGTTTTTGTTGTTGTTTTAAGTATATTAAGGCAAATGTAATGTAACAAGGGAATCCATGTAAGTAAAGAAACAGTTGAGGGTTGGTGAGATGGCTTAGTGGTTAAGGCACTTGCTTACAAAGCCAAAGGACCTAGGTTTGATACACAAAGTGGCCATGCATTTGGAGTTTGTTTGCAGTGGCTAGAGGCCCTGGTGCACCCATTCTCTCCCTCTCTCCCTCTCTCTCTTCTCTCTCTCTGCCTCCTCTCTCTCTCAAAATAATAAAAATAAAATATTAAAAAAATCAGTTATAAGAGAATGTTAAAGTCGCAGGTGGTTCAAAATTGTGCTACATTTATGACAAAATAAGGCACAAGAACCTAGTAAATTAAATATTTCCAGTCAATCCAGAGAACTATGGAAATTTGGGACATCTGCATGCTTCAGCAACTTAAAGAATACTAGCAGAAAATAAGCCCAAGTGATCCCCCTACCTCTGCACTCGAGAGAGGCAGAGGTAGGGGGATCACTGTGAGTTCAAGGCCACCCTGAGACTACACAGTGAATTCCAGGTCAGCCTGGACTAGAGTGAATCCCTACCTGGAAAAACAAACAAAACATTAAAAAAGCTCAGACAGAAATGGCTTGAAAATCATTATCTATAAAAGTTCTGGTAGGACTGAATTGGTCAAGTTTTCAAGCTGTCTTTACATTGTCTGGACTGAAGAGGCCGGAAGGGACCAGCGGAGTGGACACCGGGGTCCTGGCATCTTTCCTGGAGAACACAGTGGACAGCTCCAGAAGAGTGCAGGCAATCTTCCCCACCCAGCTGGTCCGCATTGGGGATGGTCTCTGTGGGCGCTGAGGGCTTACTGCGGAGTGGCGCCCCACCCCGGGGCAATGTGCACGTGATTGACCGAGGTGTGTACGTCCTTACGTCCATGACCCCGAGGGTCTGGGTCAGGAGGCACACGTGGCACGCGCTCACTGCTGGGCTGTTGCAACAGGCCTGGGCGCCCCTCGCTGCACACCGGGAGCCTCTGGAGGAGACTCAGCAGCCTGGCTCCGGTGTGCAGGGCGGCCTCCGGCGGAACAGGGCTGGAGCGAGCCGGGAGCGCAGCCGCAGCCCAGACGGTGCGAACGCGGTTCTGCTTGTGACGGGTGGGCTGGTGAAGGAACTACTCCCAGGTAAGGCAGCCCCCGGCCCCGAGGCGAGGGAATGTTTATTATGAAGGTCAAGTTCCTCCATTCCGCCTTAGTCTCAAATGTTCCACTTTTTCTGAAAAACCCCGGATAGACCGCTGTTACACCATTTTGACTGCTATTTTGCAAGGCTTGCACGAACAAGCACCAGTTCAGGGCAAGGTCAGTTCCTTTAGGTGGCCAAACGGGATATCTGTGGTCTAACACCTGGTCTGGTAGGGGAACAAACAGTTGGGAAAACCCACCCACGCCCCAGATAGAGACTGGAGTTTTTGCTTTTGCTAATTCTGCTCTATTCAGCTTCTGTAACCTTGCTTGCTTACTTTGTTCTTTTGTTAAGTTACTGAGCACCTAAGAGAGGCCTGGCCTAACTGCCTCTTCCATGAACTCTGTGACCTGAAACCCCCACCCCCTATGGTTATCCAATTAAGGGCCACCAGGTGGATCAGACAAATCAGGACCCACTCTTATGGAAAATTCCAAAGGCAGGTCCCCCTCCCTATGGCAACCCACAGGGTTCCCGCGCGCGCCCTCTCAGAACTAATCATTTCAAAGGGCGCGAGATGACGTAACCCCTTTGTCCTTCTTTCCCGCCTCCCTCCCTTTATAAGCCCTTCCCTCCAGGGGGCCGGGGCTCTTCACCCCTCCTGCGTGAGGACTCCGTGTCGAGCCCCGGTGCACCGGTACCCACAATAAAGCCTCTTGCTGTTTGCATCCCGTGGTCTCGGACTGATCTCTGGGTTTCAGGGTCTCTTCCTGGGGAAAGACTCCCCCTCAAGGGGGTGCTCTTTCATTTCCACTCACTTATCATCCTGCCGATGGGGCAGATAAAGGCAGGCAAGCGTGGAGCAGGAGACCATGGTGCATACAGCACCCTGTTTTCCACCACCCACCTGGTCAGCAGTGGTGATAGTCTCCTCGGGGGGCTAAGGATTCACTGCTGAGTGGCACTCCCTCCCTGGGGTTTCTACAAGGGATTGGCACAGGTGTTATGTCCTTTGATGACCCTGAGGGAGGGTCTGGGTCAGGAGGCACAACCCAGGGCGCTCAGCCCTCAGCTGTTGGAATGGGCCTGGGCGCCCTGGGTCCACACCCAGGAGGAGACTCAGCACCCTCCCTTGGGTGCGCAGGTGGCTTCCCATGGGAACAGGGCTGGGGCAAGTCCTGCCCCGCCAAGGCCAGGAATGTGAGAGCAGTTCTGCTTGTGACCCAGGGACAGATGGAGAGACTCCTCCCAGGTACAGCTGGCAGCTTCTGGCTCCCTGTGGCAAGGGGAGGCGAGGCGAGGCGAGGCCAGTGTCCCCACGATGGAGCCCCACTCCTGGTGCCCCCATGCCCCAGCCTCCAAGATCCACCTCTAAGGTGCCTGGCTCCAGAGGAAATGGGACAAAAGAAATTCAACACTGACCCAAATCTCCAGACCCCTAAAACACTTGAATGTTGAGAAATAATGGTCTTGTGTGCTGAGTGAATAAATACTCTTTTGGTAACTGCGCTTTCAGTTAAGGCATACTTAAATGGAAAATTTATATGCTGGGCTAATTAATGCATTGTATAGAGTAACTAAGGGAATTGAAGAATTGGAAGAAGAATTAGACTAATGGATAAAGTAAAGTTACTTTCATTGGACGTTGTGCCAGTTTGGGGACGTTTGGGGTACAAAGCTTTATTTTCACATGTGGCTGATGCCTAAAATACCATTTCTGTGTTTCTATGTAAATGAGAAAGAGTAGGGTTTTCTTATTAGACATAATGTTCTGTTTAAACTTTGTTTATAGCATAAAAATACCATGATATATTTAGTTAGGAGATAATTAGGTTTACACTACACTGTGAATACACACACACACACAAAGAAACACATGAGTGTGTGTGTGTGTGTGTGTGTGCATATGTACACACATATGTATGTAGGTATTGTGGCGGTTTTAATCCAATGCCAATCATAAACTCGTGTTCTGAATGCTCGGTGTCCAGCCGATGTGGGTAGGGCCTTTCTCGAGGAGGTATGGCTGGGGTGTACCTTTTGTTTTATTAGCGCCTAGCTCGCCAGTATTCGTTTGACTTATTCTCTAGCTGCTGTTTTCCACCTGCTGTGGCAGAGGTAATGTCCAGCCTCTGCTCAGCCATGCTTTCTCCTGACAGGCTGAAGCTTCCCCTCAAGACTGTGAACCAAAATCAACCCTTTCCTCCCATCAGCTTTACCCAAACCAGGAGAAGATAACTTAGCAGCTACTGAAGAATAGTAGGAAAGAGGCCTTAATACAATTTCTTTTTTTTTAAAAAAAAATGTATTATTGACAACTTCTACACTTACAGGCAACAAACCATGGTATTTTCCTCCCCTCCCCCGCTTTTCCCTTCATAAATCTACTCTCCGTCATATCCCCGTCCCTCTCTCCATTAGTCTCTCCTTTAATTTTATGTCATCATCTTTTTCTCCTATTATGAGGGTCTTGTGTAGGTATTGCTAGGCATTGTGAGGTTTGGATTTCAAGGCCATTTTCTGTCTGGACAGTTGTTTGTAAGGAATGGTATCCTTGCTTTGGCTCTTACATTTTTTCCGACACCTCTTCTACAACGGACCCTGAGTCTTGGAGGGTGTGATAGAGGTGTTTCAGTGCTGGACATTCCTCCAACCATTCTTCTCAGCACTATGTTGGCTTTTGGGTCATTCCAGTGGTCATAGCCATCTGAAAAGAAAAGTTTCTCTAGCCAGAAGTGAGAGTAGCATTAATATATGAATATGAACATTAAGTTTAGTGCTTTCAGGGCAATTTGGTGAGAGTAATATATGTGTTTATCCAGACAAGAGCAGGCTTTATACCCCTAAGGCTCATGACCTTCCCTGCCATAGGCTTTGGATTAGGTTTTCAGTACCAGGCATGTGTTTACTCCCATAGAACAGGCGTTCAGTCCAATTAGAGAGCAGTTGGTTTCCCCCAAAGCAGACATACCACTATTGCACTTGTTCAGTCATTGGGCCTGTCTGGCCAAACTTGAGGCTTCCAGTGTCCACTGTTTTCACCACTGAGGACTTCTGTCTCCCATAAGACTGCATACAGTGCAGCTTTTCCCAGCTTTCAGTTGGCTGGGCTATGGAGAGGTTTTCTGCTCAGCACCAGCCTGATTTCCAGTGACTTTGCTGTGTAGGCATGTGAAGTCTTCAGCAATAGGGTTTACCATCTCTTTCTCATGGGAAACCAAGGGCCTTGGCAATAGCCTGTAATGTTTTGGAGACAACATAGATCTCCCTGGCCAACAACTCACTGGAAGGTATCCTGTCTCTGGCACTGAACATTTTCTAGTAACAATCTATGGCTTCTGGTTGTGTCATTATTCAAGAAAGTAGATTTTCATATGTCTTATTCAGAATATTTTGAATTTTGATTGACCCTCCCCCTTTAATATGATTTCCATGGCATAAAACAATTCCTTCATTTTGGAGTGATTGCTATATAGAGACTATGAAGGGTAGTGGTAAAACTGTAAAGACTTGTTAAAAATACCTATGTGTCCTCAGGCGATGGGGAGTGGGTAACAGCACTTGCTGAAAGCATGAGGGCCTGAGATCACCTGTGTCCATTTGAGTTTGGTTCTTCAGGACACAAGAAAACAGCTGCCTGTGTCCATGCACATCGGTAATGCCAGTTCTGTGGGGAACTTTGACCCGAACATCTCTCGGCTTCAAGAATACCCTACTTCCCATTCAGAGAGACTGTCTCATGAAAATATCATGGTGAGAGATAGAGGAAGACACCAGACATATTCTTGTGGCACCTGCATGGACAGATCTACACGTGTAGATGTATGCGCCACAAACGAAACATACCACACCATATATATTGTGCATGACAAAAAATGAGGTGTAAAATTACCAGGAGAGAATGATAAAACTACAGTAATAGATCAACTAAAATATAGTACAAAATTTTAAATCTGTACATATGTATAGTATGTAGTTTTGTAAAACTGCCTTAGAGTCATTATGGTGCTATTGTATGGGTTAGTTGTGAGTTGTAAGCCATCCAAGAAAATATTCTTAGATAAAAACAAGCTTATGTGCTTTGGGAAATGCTGTGTCTATGAATTGTGCAGCCCTCATTTGATTTTTTTTTCTTTATTAGTTAGTTTTGTATTCAGCAAATAAGTCAGTTTGGTACCATTATTAGGCTCATCCGTGACCTACCCCCTCCCCTTGGCCCCTCCTTGTTGAGGTACATGGGTCATGCATTGTGGAGTTAGCCCACAGTTATGGGTAAGATAAATGTCTCTGCATATCATGACCCAACATGTGGCTCTGACATTCTTTCCGCCCCCTCTTCCGCAAAATTTCCCTGAGCCATGTTGGGTTCATTTTTGGTCTGCTTCAGTGATGAGGTGTTGGGGGCCTCTGAGTCTCTGGCTCTCTGATTTGGTAGGAGTTGATTTTTCTCTGTGCTGATCTCCTTCCCCCTTGTGCTGGTATCCGGTTCATCAAGAAAACAGCCCCCTTGCTTGTTTCTCCAATTTTTCTTAGTTTCAGCCGGGGCCCATTTGAGGTATGATGGGGTGGCTCTCTCCTTAGGATCTACATCTATCTGAAAAAGAGAAGCAGATTCTCCAACGGAGAGTAAGTTAGCACCAGGACAAATGAGATAACCCCCCTTTTTTTTAATAGAGAATTTAATAGGTGTAGGCCCTCTTGTAGCCCACCATTGATGGTAGCTTGATATTGGAGAGTGGGATTATGTTTGGATATGGTTCTGACTTGTTTCCCAGCTCCATGATGCTAACCCTTCTGATTGGATAAAGGAATCTCCAAAGTAGTTTCTTACTTCCCTTATAGCTAGGGATGTTTAACACTGATTTCTGTGTTTAGTTTTTTGAGGTAGGCTCTCATACTATCCCAGTCTGACCTGGAATTCAATATGTAGACCCAGACAGTTGGATCCTCCTAACGCAACTTCCTAAATGATGGGATTAAATGTGTGTACCACTATGCCTTACTGTACACTTTTCAAAGAGAATTATTCTATGTGTTTACATGTTTATTCATTTCTTGGCATGCACTGAGTGAGGGAACTCCAGGACTTATTGTTGCTGCCAAGGAATGCTGGATGCTTGCAGTACTGTTTTTCATCCAATTATGTGGCTGGCTTGGGAATTCAACCTGGGCTGGTAGTGCTGGGTGAGCTATCTTCCTAGCCTCTGTTGAGAACCTCTTAACATATTCATTAGCCATTTTTGCTTGCTCTTTTGATAACTCTGTGTTCAGTTTCATAGCCCACTTTTTAATTGTTATTTTTTTAGATGCATTTTAAGAGGTTATAGCCTTAATCCTCACACCCCTGCTCCTGTTTCCCTGGGGCCCTCCTCAGTGGGGTAATGGTGTTCACTATGGGCTCATGAAGGCCTCCGTTAGTTGTTTGGGAGAGCTGTGGGCCAGGTCTCATGGTATTGCTACCCATTTTGTGAACCTTAAAATTTTCCTGCCCCCTCTTCTGCAGTGTTCACAGAGACTGAGTGGCCTATTGGCAGTCTGATTTAAAGGTGAGGTATCTGTAGCACCTGGATTTGTGCTTGTAGGGGTTTTGACTGATCACCACTGTCCTGAAGGTGGAGGTCAGGCTAGCATTAAGAGCCATATTCATGGTTCTGCTTCTTCTGCAGTTTCTCCTGGCCCCTGAAAAATGTAGTAGAGGTTGCCTGTCTCATGGTGGGCAGTCAGCTATCTGCATGTCTTATCAATGGATCTTGGATTGGCTCCATTTTCTCTGTCTACTGGAAAACAAAACAGATTCTATAACCATGAGTGAGAGCAGCTTGGGTTAAAATGGATATGCAAAGTTATTTGAGAGATTTTTGGTATGTAAGCCCCACTCTTGCTCCACAGAGGCAGTGGAGGGTTTCCTCTAGAGTGTATGAGGTTCCTGACCATGAGATTCTGACTTGGTTTCTTCTACCAGATATGAGTTCTCTCCTACTGAGTGGGCCTCACGTGCAATCAGAAAACAGTTGGTTACCAGCAGAGGTTGTGTTATTGCACACGTGTGTGCTTCCTGTGCAGATGGTTTATTTGGTAGTCTGCAGCATTCCCTGGTTATTCATAGTATTGGTGACTGTTTTCTCCCCATGGCACCCACACAGCTTTCTAGCACTATGATGGCCAGCCCGGAGGGAGGTAATTTCCATTTACATTCCAGTATGTTATTCCAACGTCCTGTGACCACAGACTTATGTGTCCTCAGAAGTAGGGTCTAACATTTTAGTTCCGGCAGGTAATCAAGTGTTTTGGCAATGGCCTATATTGTTTTAGAGACCACATGGGTCTTCCTGACCTATAGCTCACTGTGGAAGGCAGGTAGCTAGACAAAATCAAGACAATGGGAAAGGGATCACACACGTGGTTCGGACCTTTTGAATGAAGGGGGTATCCAATTCCCTTGAGCCTCCTCACCAGGCTCACGTGTATAGGAAGGAACCTGGTGCCTGGTGGCTGAATCAGGGAGCTGATGCTGAGGAGTGATTGGTTTTGGCATCTTGGAAGAGACCGGATGAGATGCAGGTTCTAGTGCTGCCGGGGAAGGCAAGGCGGCATCCACACTCCTGTGACTCAGGCCCTAGATGTGTACCGGTCGGGAAAGTGTCCACCCCGCTCATGATCGTAGATATCAGCCTGCCCCTGCACGGAGGTTTGGGGTGTGTCACTGAGAAGGGGCTCACGGTGTTCCAGTGCACTAAGAGAAAGGCTCCAGGAATTAACCTGCATGTCAGAGAAGTGTCCTCTGATGTACCACGTTGAGGAGTTCCAGGATGTTGCTCTTAAATACACGAAACTTTCCATGAGGGACCATGTAATCTACGTTTTATGAATCTGCCTATGTTAAAGGATTTAGACTTGAATGTGGAATTAATTTAATAGGAAGTACGTTACATGGCATTGCATTTGATCAAGTTCTAAACACTGCGTATAGTTTTGTGCTTACACTGTGTGCCTCTTACTGAGCAGTCAGCACCTGAGCTGCCCGGAGCACAGGGACCGGGATCAGCGTCGACATGGTGAAGGATGGAACTGGCTGAGGAGTCCCACGGGCACAGTGATGGCAGTTGCCTCCCTGCCCGCCAGCACCAGAGGAGAGTCACGGGTAAACCTCCCACTCCCGGTCTTGTGCAGCTTACCTGGGTTCTTGTGGGAAACCTTAGCAATCGTTGAAGAAAATCACTGTGGTGCCAACTTCTTCAAGAGAATGAATCCCTGTGCACCCTGACCGTCCCTCTCCTCAAACTCTGCATTGCGTGTTGGCCTTGGTGGTTGTGCACACTGCCTTCTGCTCAGCATGGTCAGGAGCCCCTGGCAGCACCACATGGCATTCTTCATGAACACACCTTGGCAGGGACTTCTGCTTGGTTCACAGACATGGAGGCCCAAGGCTACAGGGAACTCATTTTCCAGCAAACACAGTTCTCTTGACCACAGGGTCGGTCTACCTAACTTACTGAACCTACATCTGGCACCTTACTCCCAGTGTGTGCATTCCTTGTACCTCTCGTGGCCCTCACCAGCATTCTCTCAGCCAGGACCTTTCCTCACCCTTGCTGCAGGATGGACTGTGCATAGACCCGCCCTGCCACCCCATCCCCCAGGACCCGAGTGGTCTGCTCCGGGCTTCAGTCTGCGGGAAGACATGGCTAGGCCCCGCATAGCATGGGGAGTAGATGTCAAGCCCCTGAATTGAGACACAGAAGAAATGCTGAGAATTTATTTCAAACGACATTTACAGTGAAGTAACACACACTGCAAAGATAACAATGCAATGAAAACGTTGTGTTTCACTAGAAGAGAGAGAGGGCTATGAAGATGTAGCCTGTGTAGGAGGCAAGCGGGGCTCTAAGGATCCATGGCAAGCCGCTGCATTGCTGGCGCACACTGGGCTTGTTCGGCGCCGGCGGCTTCTGCATTTTCTGTATCTGCTCCACGTGCTGACGCTGGCTTGGATTTTATCCGTCCAGGAAATGCGCTTGGGAGGGTCCCAGAATCTAAGGACAGAAAAAGATTTTTTGCTGATGGAAGTCCTCTGGAAGGAATGAGGCGCTGGAGTTGCCTGAAGGACTATATCCACAAGATCATGGCCTTTCCACAGCCTTTGAAAGACCAAGAAGAGCCCTGTCTGCCAGCTCGTGTCCCCACAGAAGGGGTCTTGTGTTACTGGGGCCCAACCATAGCCCCTAAAAAACAGGAGTCGCTCAAGAAAGTCCAGGGATAATCTGAACCCAACGCGCTTTCTGCACATTGAGCCCCTCTGCCAGTGTCCTCACACTTCTTTTCTCTTAATTCAAAGGACCAGAAAGTAAAATGCCAATTTGTCAGGCCAGTGTCAAAGTGGCTGTGCTAAGCGGAATCAAGCTAGAGGTAATACAGAGGATTTTCTAAGAGGGGGCAGAACTGGCCCTTTCTGCCTAGTGGATACAAGGGCTGACTTAGGATCTGTGGGGGTCTCATGATCCCTGTTGCGGGAATCAGCGCCACTGCAGCTAATGATGGAACAGTGAAAGGCGGGATGTCTCCTCTGACACAGCGAGAGACACCGCAGGTCCTCAGCATGAAACGAGTGTACTGCCAGGACCACCACTGCCACACGTGGCCCATGGTGCACAGGCTGGTCTGGTCCTAGCAGCGTTGTACATGGATTCCCTGACAGTGAATAAACAGCCTGGGGCTGAGCCTCTGGAGGCAGGAGTGAGGGCCACAGGATCTAAGCAGGGAAACTGAGGTTCAGCTGAGAGACAGCAGGGTCTAAAGAGATGTGACAGCAGATATGCAGGAGGACCAACATCACCACGATGAGCGCCTTTTCTAAGGCTGTCCATTCCTAACACAGACTGCCAGCCCATCTCCCGTTCATGTGCAAACAATAGGACATCTGTCTAACTCCTGTCAACACAGGCTGTGGATTCTGTCGCTGCCCCTGCGCCTGTACTGACTCTTGTTCACAGGTTCCTAGAAGCCTGTCCCATTCCTCCTCACCCTAGACCCTGACTCACCTGACTCCTGATTCTGAAGCTGAGATAGAAGAAATTGTATACGTGGCACCAGATTAAAGTCTGTCAGGTTGTCATGGACATAGGCCATGAGCTGCTTCATGGTTTCCAGGTCCACAGACTTCACAAAATCACCTGGATACTTGTCAATCCAGCACTCCAGGAAGGTCCTGATGGCATTGGGATAAAAAGTGGACACCTGAGTCAGAGGCCTGCCCTCTCTTTGCATATCCCTCCCGAGTCTCTTGTCAAGGAGACTCTCATGCAGCAGCAGCTGAGCCCATAGAACATGGACTAGGTGAGGTCCAAGAGCACAGGAGCCTCCATCCTCCTGTTGCCCAGGCTCTGATATTAATAAATAAATAAATAAATAAACACCAAGAATGGAGAAAATGGGCCAGTGAGTGGCTGTTAAGAAGAAGGATTCTCACAGTAGTCAGCTCTGGGCCTCCTCCCTTGCCATGAACTCACACCAGCTGTGCTAGCCTACTCTTCTAGACAATGACTCAGGACTCGGGATGTAAGCAGAAGAGATGTGAGGGATTTGGAGATTGCTTTGTCCCCAAACCCACTTCTTCGCATAGCCCACTGTATAGGTTGTCAGTTGGGTTTCTTGACGCAAACCGCACTCACCCTTTTACGTAGTTTTCCTCTTGAGAAGTCAGCTGGGAAAATCCATCACTAGAGAATCAAGAGGCAAGTCATTAAAAAAGTGCCAACTCTCACACATGCCTGAGCATTCATTTAAAGAGGAGAGGGATTCCGAGAGAGGATTGGAGGCTCTGCAGCCTGTTATATATATCTAGTTTCTGAATGCCTGGAATTGGGCCTGCACAGAGCAGAGACACTACATTTTGTTCACTGAGGGATTCCCAGCCTGGTCTTTTGTGGAAGTCTCGGGACACTGGGTTACACAGCCTCCCTCACGAGACCACCACCCACTCTGGATGCACTGGCAGCTTAGTTTCAGGTATTCTTTTAGAATTAAGAGCAGATTTGGCCAGAGGTCTCAGAAATAGAGGCCTAGGGCACGAAATCTCTTTCTGTCGCCAAGCTTCACACACATAGCGTGCCCAGCCCCGGAAAGCACAATTGCAGGCTTACACCAGAGTGAGCAATATCTGGTCTCAAACTTCCGTGTACTGACAAGAGGGCAGTTGAAGAAATAGGCTCTAAGATGAACAGAGAAGACCCAAGAACTGGACAAGAAGATGAGAAACCTCTGGGAGTGATGTGTGGACTCACCAATTGTAGAGAAGGTCAAGGACATGCTGGGGGGTGGCGAAAAAGCGGTAAGTCCTGAGGAATGAATGGACACAGCGGAAATCTCGACGCCGCAGGGTAAATATCACAACGTGTAGATACCTTTCCACTATGTCATCAAAGGGGGGTGAAAGCTTGCTGTGTTTAGTAGACACTGCAGGGCATGTGACCTTGCCCTGAGCGGAGGCATGGGAGAAGAGTTCAATCAGTCAAAGCACTAGCAAAGTGGCTCTTGAAACCCCACCATGATGTGCAAACCAAACGGAACGCCCACCCAGAGTGCACACCTGGTCTTTGGTGTGGGCTTGTCCCGGGCACCCATCCGCAAGCGGGTCTGCCTCAACTGATGAACGCCTTGGACTACACACCGATCCGGTAGGGCTCTAGGGGTAGACGGATGGAGAGATCAGTCATGGAGATGGTAGGAAATTGCTTGCTGAACCACATGGCTTTAGATGAAAGTATAAGAAAAGCTACAGTTATTTCACTCTCACACACACACAAAAATAACCTCTAGACGGTGCTTGGAAAAGGAAGGGGGCATCTCAGTAGCCACCTGGATATGGAATGATGCTTAAAGAAGGAATGAAGGTCGCTGGCCAATAAGCGGAAAAGAAATGAAGTTTTGGACAAAAAAAATGGAGAAGATGGAAAACACTGGGTGACCCCTGGCCGTTCTGGTATTTCTTGCTTCTTCTCACTCTCAGATATCATTCAGAACACACGTCAACCGTGAGGGACAGACTGTGTTCCTGATGTGTAATGTCATCTTGGCCCAGGCTGCAATCAGTCTGCCGGGCTGGTTTTCCTGGTAGACTGCAGGGAGCGTGAACCACATCCATGTGGTCCAAGTGGGGACAAGAAGGTCCAGTTCAGTGGGTGAGATTATACCACAGTTTCTCTGGTTTCTGAAGCATTCTGCCCCTACTACACAGGCGATCCCCTTCGCTCTTCATCATCACCCACAGAGGACCTACAGTGGGGGCCTCGGTCCACTAAGGGGCTGCATAGGATACTCCCCAAAAGATGGTATGCAACATATGGACATGTGTTACACACAAGTGTCCAGGAATGCCCAGGAGAACTCCGACTTGGATGGGGAACCCGCTGGGCCCCATGTGATCAGTGGTGAGACTGAAACTCTCAGACAGGGAGACATTGGCAGTGCCAGAGTTTTAAGGCCATTACGACATTTTGTTGAATAAAGAGTCGCAGACATTGCAAAAGAACGATGGCACGGTGCTGGGATTAGACTCTTTACCTGGTCTTGAAAGACAGCCTCCTCCAGGCTGTCCTCAGCCACCTGGGGAACTGTGCCAGAGATCGCAGAGGCGTCAGGAAGAGAGTCCTTGGCCCCCTGAAGTTGGACAAAGGGCAATGAAATCACTGAGACTGTGAGCATGTGCCCAGACTCCCAACAGGCTGTGAAATATTGCCTGTCACCCCACCCCCACACGTCACATTCTGAGGTCTGGAACAACCCACGGGGCACCTCAGTATATGCCTGGCACTGGTGTTCCTTGGATCCATGAGGCCCAATGGGCTCCAGGGCCTCTGGTGAGACCTCCAGGGGGGTCTGTGCAGCGAGAGCGGGAGTGGGTGCAACCTGCAGAAGGAAAGGAGTGTCACCCATAGAAAGCGAGTGGCATGACGAACTGCTCACTATCTCATGCTCATTTTGAGGTGCATGGGAATTTTGTACGCATACACAGCTGGCAAATACTTGGTGGTTACCTGACAGAAGATTGGTTACCTGATTGTTAGGGTCATCGTGTGCCCCACCAATGTTCAGGCTACCAGTCCTGCTAGCTGTCCGGAGGCCACAGGGGGACATCATAGGAGCCACCCAAACAGGGTGACACCCAGCTTAAAATCCAGCATCACATCGCAGGCAAAAGGCCTGCACAGATGCATTTCCCCCTTGGTTGGAGAAGCAACATGCCCCCTTGCCATTTGAGCAGTAGAGGCACTGTGGAGGAATGCCTCAGACACCACCCTAGTGGCACACTCTATAGTCTCCTGGTCATTGTGAGCATTTCCTGATGGAAACACTCCCCATCCTTCAGAAGGAAAGGTGATCCATTCCCAGGAGAAGACCGCTTACCTGGCCTCGAGTATTAGCCTCACGTAGGTGGACTTCTGCTGCCACATCAAATGGGCCAGAGGTCACGGAGGCTTCAGGCTGGCACTCGCTGTCCCCCTGAGGGTGGTCAATGAGGGAAATGATAATCACCAAGGCTGTCCAGAAATGATTCCTGACTCCAAAGTAGACTGCAAAGAAGCCTACAGAAACCCTCTTGGATTTTCTATGTAACACGACACCCGCGCATCACCCTCTGGGTTCTGAAACAAGCTGTGGGGCGGGGTCCCTCTGAATACATACCTGGCACTGATGTTCCTTGGACATATGATCCCCCGTGTGTGCCCTGGCCTCTGGTGAGGCCTCTGTGGAAGACTCCCCAAGAAGGGCAGGAGTGTCAACGTCCTGAAGAAGGGCAAGAAAGGAAGCACAATGCACAAAATTAGTGGTAAGCTTCATTGCACAGTGTCTCCTCGTGCTCTTTCTGAGGTTTATGGGACTTTCCCACACGTCCGTCCACAGGACAATGGTTTGTGCAGTTCTGGGACAAGAATAGCCATGGCCTGTGCTTGTGGGTTATCTTGGTGCAACAGGCATTCTGCCAGCTGTGCCTGCTCACCAGCCTGGTGGCAGGGAGTGTGCACCATGTCCATGTGGTCCTAACAGGAACAGGTTGTTAAGTTCATTCAGGCAGACAGTACTAAACTCTCTCTTCACTACCAAACATTGTGCAACAACTACACAGAAAATGCTCTTCAGCATACACACTAACAAGTGGACATAGGATGCCCAATGGGCACCAGGTCCTCCTGTGAGCCCTCCAGCAGGGGCTGCCCTAGAAGTGAAGGAGAGGAGGTGGCCTAAGGAGGGATCAGACAGGAACTTTACAGCTGCACAGGAATAGAGGGGTGAGTCCAACTGCTCCACGTCTCATGCTCATGCTGACCTTTATGGAATATTCGTATCTACACACATGCACAACAAAAGTTGGTGGAGAACTCTCAGGAGAAGTCTTGTTACCTGTCCCAAGGGGGCATCACTGCCCAGCCTATACGCTCTTGGCTGGGTTGGCTCCGCTGCCAGCCGGCAGGGAGCGTGGGCCAAGTGGATGTGGTCCTACAGGAAACAAGGAGGTCAGGTTCAGTCAGAGGCATGGTACATAGTGTCTCTCAGTTAGCAAGCATTCTATCACAACAACACAGATGATCTCCATGCAGAATTAACCCACAGTGAGTGCCTTGGGCCAGCAGGGGTCATAAAGGTGATTCCTGCACACGACGATATCTACGTTAAGCCCAGCATCACGTACTAGCCCACAGGCGTGCCCGGGAATTTCTCTGTGTGTGTTGTGGAAACCTGCCCCTTCTTAGACTTTTATTTGGAAATGGACGTGAGAGGAACTCTCACCCAGGCAAATTTGGCACACTGCTGGAGTATTATGCTCACTGTGAGTTTTGACCAGCCTAAACACTCCAGATATTCAGGAGCAAAGATGGTTGAGACTGCCTACCTGGCCTGGATTTTGAGCTTCTTGTGGGCTGACTTCTGCTGCCCAGTGAAGTGTCCCAGAGATCCCAAAGGCCCCACAATGGCATTTGTTGGTGACCTGAAGGTAGACATAACGGGAAGTAAAGTCACTCCATCTCCTGCCTCTAATTAGGCTGTTACTAAGCACCCCGGGATCCCTGTGGAATTTTCCAAGTCCCACCACATCCTCACCTCGTGTTCTGTGGTGTGATAATGACCCAAGGAGACATCCCGTTAGATACCTGGTGCTGGCGTTCACTGGACTTGTGATCTCCACTGGGCTCCAGGTCCTGTGAGGCACCTTCCAGGGAATCTTCCGCAGGCAGAGTAGAAGTGTAGATGGCCTGGAGAAGAGCCGGAAAGGAAGTCTCACAGAGGAAAGAGTGGGGAGACAACTGGCTAGCTGTCTAGATGTCTCATGCTCATTCTGAGGATTATGGAACTTTCGTACTCACACGCACATGCAGGGTCAAAGGTGGTGGAGACCCGTGAGACGAGGAGTTGTTACCTGTCTAGAGGGCTCAGCCTGAGCCAGCCTGTGTTCCAGCAGGGGGGATGGCTCTCCTGGCAGCCCACAGGGTGCATGGGCCGAGTTCATGTCATCCTAAAGGGAACAAAGAGGTCACGAACACTGGGGGACGGCGGGCGATATGAAGCTCTCTCTGCATTATGAAGTATTCCGCCATAATTGCACACAAAATTTTCATCAGTATTCATATCACAGACAAATAAAATGTACTGACAGGGACTGGGGGAAAACGGGGGCGTAATAGAAGAGGCATGAAGACGGCGATAGCCACCTTCGGATCCAGTCTCACCTATGAGAACATAGGCTTGTTCAGGAGTGACTTCCATGAATGGGGAAGCCACAGCCAAATTTGACCAGGAGAATGACCGGAGAGAAAGGGTCACACAGGACACCTAGAAGGTGATCTAGTGCTTGAGTCTTAAAGTCATTTTGAGCTCTTCCTGATATAGTCGAGTCCTGAGAGAAGGCTGCTTACCTGGCCTGGAGTGTCAGCCTCACTGGGGCTGACGCCTGCCGCCAGGTCAAGGGTGCCTGAGATGACATCGGCCTTCAGATGGGATTCATTGTGGACCTGATCATAGTAGAAAAGAAAAGGGAAATCTCTGAGTACAAAAATGCCTCCTGACTCCCAACCTGTCTGTGCCAAAGCACACACAGAACCCGCAGTGATATTCCCAGTGCCACCAGAGCCACACATCATATTGTCAAGCATGGAACGACCCATGGGGACATCTTCCTAGATACCTGGCACAGGTATTCTTTGTGTACATAATCCCCAATGGGCTCCAGGTTCTCTGCGGAGACTTGCCGGGGAGTCTTCCCCAGAGGGCCCAGAGTGCAGGAGGCCTGGGGAGAGACAAGACAGGAAGTTCAAAACGCAGAGTAAAGTAGC